>OY856411.1:931789856-934189856 GCA_963693085.1 Alisma plantago-aquatica | reverse complement strand
TCATAATTTATCAAAATCATAGACTATGGAAAGTATCTCCTTTTCTCTTATGGCATAATTGATTTGAGCATCATCTAATGTTTTTCTTGCATAATGAACGGTAGCAAGCATGCTATCTCTCCTTTGTCCTAAGATTTCTGCTATGACATAATCACTAGAATCACATATTATTTCAAAAGGAGCACTCCAGTATGGTGGTTGAATGATTGGGGGTGAAATAAGAGCATCCTTCATTCTATTGAAAGCTATTTTGCATTCCTCATTGAATATGAATTCAACATCTTTTGCTAACAAGGAGCAGATAGGCTTGGCAATCTTTAAAAAGCCTTTCTTGAATCTTTCATGTTCCAAAAAGATTCAAACCTCTTTCGCTGTTGTTGGACTTGACATCTTATCAATGGCTTCTAACTTTACTTTATCAACCTCAATCCCTTTGCTTGAAGTGACATGACCAAGAACTACCCCTGATTGTACCATCAAATGGAAATTTTCCAATTGAGGATGAGGTTGAACTGTTTACATCATTACAAAACTTTAGTTAAATTTAACAAGGAGTCATTAGAGAAATTTTCATAAGCACTGAAATCATCCATAAAAATTTCCATAATCTTTTCTATGAAATTAGAAAATATGGCCATCATGCATCTTTGGAAAGTAGCAGGTGTCTTATATAACCCAAAGGGCATTCACCTATAGGAATATGTCCCATTAGAGCATGTGAAGGATGTTTTTTCTTGATCAGGTGGATAAATAGGAATGTGAAAAAAATCCAAAATACCCGTCTAAATAGAAAAAATAAGAGTGATTAGCAAGTCTCCCCAAAATAAAGTCAATGAAAGGTAGAGGGAAATGGTCTTTTCGTGTGGCTTTATTTAGTTTTCTATAATCAATACACGTTCACCACCTAGTTACCACCCTTGTTTGGATTAAATCATTATTGTCTCATTTCATTACAGCGATTCCTCCCTTTTTAGGTGCAACATGTATGGAACTTACCCAAGGGCTATCACTGATAGGATATATTATTCCTACATATTTTAAAATAATGATTTCTTTCTTTACAACTTCCATCATGTTTTGTTTAACCTTCTTGGTGGCTCTATGCATGGCTTAGCATCTTCTTGTAAGGCCATGAAGTGCATACAAATGGAAGTAATAAATCCTTTCAAATCATCAGTGGAATAACCTATCACATCATTGTGCAATCTAAATTCTTTCAACAACTTCTCCTCTTGTTCAAGAGTCTAATCATCATTTATTGTAATAGGCGAAGAGAGATTTGGGTCCAGAAAGAATACATTAATCCCAGTGGGAGGGGTTTAAGTTCTACCTTTTTTATGGAGTAGTGGTGTCACTTGCCTCCTTCATGGTTGATACTTCATTGGATGATGAGTTTGAAGCACCTTTAGAATTTTCTTCATTGAAAACAATCACTGAGTCTTCTTTGTCTTCTTCACCTTCAAGATAATCAAAAACTTGTTCAAGGATGCTCTTGTCTTCCTCTAGCAAGGTATCAATGATATCTATCAAACATAGATATTATTTACTGGTGGATGCTTTCATAGCATCATAGACAAAAAATAGTAGAGCTTCCTCTCCATCTCTAAAAATCAATTTTCCTTCTTTCACATATACAATACATCATGCAGTCCTGAGAAATGGTCTCCCAAAAAGGACCAGATTTGCCAAATATTCATGCATGTCTAGGACTACAAAGTTACAAGAATGTAGAACTTCCCTATCTGCACGAGCATGTATTCAACAATCCCTCTAGGATATTTAATTGAAATTTAAGCTAACTATACTGTCATTGAGGTTGGTTTCAAGCCTCACAAATCTAACTTTTTCCATAGGGAAAAAGGAATCGAATAGATACTAGCACCAAGATTAACTAAGCCTTTGCAAAAAGTTGAATCTCTAATTTTGTAAGAGAGAGTTAATACACCTAGATCATCAAGTTTCTATGGCAAATGGTTTTGAATGATATAACTTATTCTTTCAGATAGCATCACTATTTCATCTTGGTTAGGTCTCCTTCTCTTTGCCAGAATATCCTTTAGGAACTTGGCATAAGAATGCATTTGTCACAGAACCATTTATCACCCTAAGTACACTCTCCTAATGCCTACATATCCAAAGGCAATTGGACTTGGACGTTCATCCCTAGAATGGTACAAATATTTCACATAGGAAATATATATGTAAAAGAAATAACAACTAGATATAACAAGATACTAAAATGACATAGATAAACATGCACCCATTTCTACTTCTAGCATCCCATTGGAATTTCATTTTATAGAGTAGAGCCTTGAGTGCAACAAATATTCATTTGGTAACTAAAAATCCGATAAAGAAAACATATTGATGCTAATGCATTAAGTACACTATGAAAAGTGAATGTATCATAGTCAGATGAAGAAACAAAGCAAGAATGCTTAACGACATCATTTCATACAAGCATGTTTTAAGTTCCTTTATCAATTATGTCAAAATTAGACTGCATAATGGATTGTTGTATATGATATTCAAGGTTTGACAATGTGGAATACTCAAACATGGAAGTAGTAATCATAGGAACCATAAACTAAACCAAGTAAGTAAGTAGCCAAGCATTCATATGAGCATACACACAAGCAAGCCAATATCATAGTAGGGTCAAGAGGAAAACATACGTTGCGAGTAGAGAGCAAGTCAGAAACCATGAGTAAGATTCTAGAGAAGGTCCAAGCCAACAAGAACCTAAGATGTAAAAGACATTATAGTGGGTCTTAGATCAAAAGTATTTTGATAATCAAATCATCATATGATTCATACAAATGTTACCTTAGGCTTAGGTTTCAAGTATTTCAATCTTAGTTCCAAACACGCATGCAAGTATTCAATTATAGACCAAAAGTCATACCAACACCTTAGGTCTAGGTGATACATCCACATTATGAGTACTACAAGATGGATATAAGGTATGATTTAGATGTAAAGTATGCATGATATTTACATTATTATCATGGTTTAATCATGCAATATCTTAGTTAGTTATAAAAGATCCATTTCAAGCAATATGGTCATAATTCCAAGTCATAGATGCATTAAGTAGATCAAGTTGGGCTGTAGAGCTTTAGAATGATAAATGTACTTATTTGAAGTCTTAAGATACATATGTATCATTAGAGAATGTTCTTAGCAAGGTTGGATTCTAAACAACTAACATATGCATTTAGATGACACTAGGTATTTCATGTAGTCAATAAGAGTACATGGGTATGCAACATGGAGTTTCATGAAACAAGTCATAGTAGGGTCTGATCTGAAAGCTAACATACATGGTCAAACATGTAGGATCACTTTTGCACAAGGGTGTAAAGATCCAAATCCATATGTACTTAACATTACATTTTATGACATACTAGGTGTTTAAATCATATGAGTTACTAAAGGCAACCATAGCATAAGACCATAGTCAAACGTGGCACATAGAATTAGCAATGTTTCCGATTTCAAGGTGGGATAGTCATTTAATGATCAAAGGAAACAAGGTTCCAACATTAGACAAGAGGCATCGTGTACATGTATAAAAGAGCCCTTTAAGGTCAAAAGTGTAAACATAAGCACATAAAGGTGATCTATTTCGTGATTCAAGGTTAAGGATAGATAAACGTTACTATTTTGGAGTTTAAGAGTGGCATGTGAAGAACTAATATTATTTTGGAGAAAGATACACCATTAAACATTCAAATAGTGCCTAAAAGACACACTTTATAGAATATCAAGAGTAAACAAAGAAGATTTTGTTTCTGAAACTAGTTCCATTGGATAGATTCCATCGAAAAGATCAAAATTCATATATAGTATATTATATTTGACCAAAGGATGCAAGATCTGTCATTTTTTGAAGATTTATATCAAAAACTTTGGAGAATGGGGTTCGATCTTACCAAGAAAACTGAATGGTGCATGGATGCCCTAAAATTTTAGATCTGTAGCTTGTGCATGATCACCTAAGAGTCACCCCCTTACTGTGCCATGCATGTGGTTTTCCACCGTTATAGGCCGCTCTAGGGTGTTTGTTGGCGTTCTACAGCTGCCTTAACTCACCGTCCACCACCCGCACCGATCCAACCCTAGAATGTTGATCATGTAGCCAACATTTTGTCTCCCTTGCGAGAGGATCCTACGTTGGAGTTCATTGCCATAGTCGTACCACTCCGGTGAGAAGGAGATAAGAGGGTTTGCAACTCCCCCGTTGAGCTTAAACACACCGTCTGAGCACATCACCTCTCAGCGAGGCATTTACAACGTCAATTTGGTGCAGCAGAGGCAGAGCTCAAAAGGAAAAAACTTCATAGGAGGTGGCACCACCATGAAGGGAGGAAGAAGAAGGCGACTGTGCTGCAATATGGGGATTCCAATAGAGGGGAAGCCAAAGAAAAGGGTGAAAGGAAGAGAAACAAGGTATAAAAGGCCAATGGATTAGGGTTAGTGGAAGGGTAGGTGGTGTTTGAAACCATGATTAGTGGAGGCCAGCGCTCAACATGCCGGTGGCTCATATGGAGGAAGGGGAACATACCCGAGTCTTTAGACGGAGGCTCAAATCCTCAATTAACTGATCCAATGATTAAAACTCCTTGTCCACCTAATCAAGACCTCTGATTGGCCCATTGACAATGATACAAATCATTGGGAAAAAAAGTGGGGAGTGGTTCGTGCACACATGAACGCCATCTACTGGGCCCGATGCGGCTGGCCCAAAGGTAAAAACAAATGTATAAAAAACTAGAAATTAGGGTTTCAGGGTATAGTCAATCAATTAGGCATAACTTTCACATTTGAGCTTCGAATTGAATGAAATTGGGTGCATTGGAACAATTAGAGAAACCTCCACAACATCAGATCAAGAATAGGACACAATTATTTTCAAATATAAGAATAAAAGTTTAAGAGAAACGAGATATTGTTGTGACATGAATGTAAACTTGATTTTTGTCAACTTGAGCATCACCAAGGTGATACATGCATACTCGGAGGACTAATTGTGCATTAAGACACATTCAATCATTAAGTAGAAGCAAGGATGAAGTGCATATCACATACATGAGGAGAAATAAAAGTCTAGGTTATCACATCCTCCCAACCTTGAAAGAAATTTTGTCCCCAAAATAAAATCAAGTCATCAATCAAGAATGGGCTTCCATATCCCCTATCGTAATCCACTTGGTATTCTTTCAATATCAAAACTATTTCATCATTGAGTAATCAAGCTTCTAGGTCATAGAATAGTCACATTGATCATCAAACTGGGTATATTATTACATAAATGATAAGTTGGAATGACCATCCTTTAGATCCAAAATTTGAGAGATCATGATCTAGGAAAATTAAATAGAGATCTTGAAATAAGAGTACAAAAAGTAGGGTTCTAGCTTCTACATCATCCTAAGTGGGGTTATATATCCATGATCAAGATTCATATTTCAACAATTCGAGACATACATCATATTTCAATATCGATATTTTGTATTCAATGTCATGACTTTGTGTTCAAGATCAATGGAAGGTCCCACATTAGTCCACATGGAGCTCACCCCTAATTCATATATGGAGTGAGTTAACATAATCGTCATTTTAAAATTTTGAGATTTGGGAACAATAAATTCATTAATCATATACCGAGAGCGATCTCAAGATCCAAATAGGGTGATCATAGGAGTCAAATAAAGATCAATATCATTAATCATGAGTCAAGATTTCATTATTTAATATCAAAAGTCAAGTTTGGATATTAACATCATCGATCCAAATATTTTGAATTTAGGGTTTAGATTCCTATTTAGACCTTAGGTGTGACTTAGGGATCCATCCTTAAATCTTATTGAGATGCCACACACCTTCTTCTAGAAGTTTCTCTACGTTATTTGAGCACATTCATTCCTACGTAATTCTTCAACCCAGATTTTCTCGATATCTTAGGGTGCACATCATTTGCTTTATGTCTCAATGTTGGGCTCATGGTGACCTTCCCTCCTATGCTTGGTATTCATGTTGGCCTTCCCTACTAGGCTTGGCCTCTTGGTGATCTTCCCTCATGGGATGGGTCATCATGCTGACCTTCCCTCCTGGGCTTGGCATATGGTGACCTTCCCTCTTAGTCTTAGTCTTCATGTTTGCCTTCCCTCCTAGGCTTGGACTCTGGTGGCCTTCCCTACTGGGCTTCGTCACTTACTTTCTGTTGGCTAAATGGACATCTGTAAATCCCTTTGTTTTGATAATGACAAACATTTCATTCTTGTTGATCTAACGTGCTACTTGAGTGTTGCAGGAATAAGGTGGATGACAAAGACCTAGGGAATCTATATGCTTGAATGATTGTAAATGTCATGAAATGTAATCAAATTGTAAACTTGTACAAATATATAATGTACAAGTACTTAGACTTCATGTAAATCAAGCGTTAGATCTTCCCTAGCTAAACACAACATTTAGATAGGTCATCCCCTTCAATAGTGTCACATATGCACACTCATACATACACTTAATGTCTTCATTTGAAACATTGAAACAGGGTCCATCTCGGTCGACAAAATCCTCGACCGAGACACTCTCGGTCGACAAACTTCTCGATTGAGAAAGACCCAAGTAGCCGTTAGACACAAACTGACAAGGTAGTTGGCAGTTGGAGATAAACGTTGCAAACACATGATCCAGAGAGCCTGTCGGTCGACCGAGTAGGTGTCTCGGTCGACCATTTCTCGACCGAGATAGTCTCTAAAAGCAACTGCAGAATTAATTAATTAGCCGTTGTTAAAGTAACTAACTTATATCTAACGGCTAGTTAAGCACTTAGAAACCTCTAGAAAGTTTCTAGAACGTCCTTAAGCACTTGTAGGACATTCCTATAAATAGGACATGCCTTAGGACACATAAACTCACTTGATTACACACTTGAGCAAATCTTTGAGCATACATTTACATTGAGCAATCTGTTTGTGAGTAATTAAGCATATTGGAAATTGGCTACTTCCTCTCCTAGCTCAAATTTCGTGTCCTATAGGCTATCATCTCCTAATCCACAACAATCACATTCCATACACATTGGTTAGGAGATCTACACGCTTGATCTAGGCAAATCAAGCCTTGTGCTTCAAAGGATAAGTTGTAATTTCCATTTTCCTTTCTTGTTCACTATTATTGTTTGTACTCTCCTTGCTACTCCTAGGTTGGAGGCTGCGGATTGGAGAGGTTGGAAGATCTTCTTGGTGAAGAAGGGGACCTTGAACTACTTCAAGAAGGCTGGTGCAACGGGAGGTTACTTCTAAAGAGGAAGGCTACTTCAAGGGGGAGCTTGGAGTAACTTCAAGAAGGCTACCTCGGGTTGGTGCATCTACTTCAAGTGAAGGCTGTTCAAGGGGTGTATGAAAGTATTGTATTTTGTGTAAATCCTTGTGAAGGTAATAAAATTAATACTTTCAAAATCCCGGTTGGGCAAGCAACCAGGTAGTGGACTGACAACCTTAGTATTTGCTAAGGTTGGAACCACTCTAAACACTTGTCTCCTTCTTCCATTTTCAATTGTGGTTGTTTGAGTTAAATAATTGTTAAAATATTTAAAAACTCTATTCACCCCCCCTCTAGTGTTTTTCAATTGGTATCAGAGCAGGCTTCAAGCAACCCTAACCAGGTCTTGAAGAATGGGTGACGGGGTGCTTAGCAACCTTAACCTTGAAGGGACACTTGTTGCTAGACCTCCAGCGTTTGATGGAACAAACTACACATATTGGAAGAGAAGGATGCAGTTCTACTTCCAAGGCATCAATTGGGACTTGTGGAGGATGGTGTCAACCCCATACGAGCTTCCTCAAACACAATATGCAGAGTGGGATGCAAATACGGTAAAGTTGGCTCAAATGAATGCCAAAGCTGTAAGCATTTTATATTGTTCAATTTCAGTAGGAGAATTTAATAGGATATCAAACTGTGACACAGCCTATGACATTTGGCATAGACTGTCTGTAACTTATGAAGGTACAGTTCAAGTCAAGAATTCTAAGATTAGCATGCTTAAACACAAGTTTGAACACTTCCGTATGGATCCAACTGAATCTATTAGTGAAATGTTTGCAAAATTCTCTTCTATTGTTAATGGTTTAAATGCCCTAGGAAAAATTGTTCTTGAAGAAGATCAGGTATCGAAAATCCTTCGATCACTTCCTCCTAAATACAAGCCAAAGGTGACAGCCATTGAAGAATCTAATGACCTCACTCGACTGAAACTGGAGCAACTCATTGGCAATCTAGAAGCTCATGAAGCAACCCTAGAAGAGGAAGAAAGAAGAGAACGTGAACTTCAGCAAGGAAAGAAGAAGGATGTGGCTCTAAAAGCCTCAAAGATAATCATACCGGAAAGTGAGGAGTCAAGTGAAGAAGAAGGAGAAGAAGCTTTGATTGTCAATGGTAAGAAATATAAAAGATTTAAATCTAACAAAATTTCTAGTTCTTCTTCATCTCCACCTAGGTGCTTTGAGTGTGGAAAGAAAGGACATTTCAAAAATGAATGTCCTAAAGCAAAGAAAGGAAAGAAAAGCTCACACAAGAAGAAGGGTGAAAAAGCCTATAAAGCTGCATGGGATGAGTCAAGTGAAAGTGAAAGCGGAGAAGAAAAAGTGGAATGTCTAATGGCAAGAGAAGATGACGAAGACTCTCAAGAGGTAAGCCTACTTGATCTTCCTAAAGAAGAGTTAATTACTAGTCTACAAGAAACTCATGATAAGTATATTGATGTCAAGAAGAAACTAAAAAAGGTTATCAAAACAAATGATGAGTTATATGCTAAATTAAATGATCTCTCTTCTAAAAAGAACAACATTGATCTTGAGAATTTGTCTCTAAAAACATCTTTAAATGACTGCACTAAAAAACTACTCACTCTCGAAACAAACGTTGATCTTCTCTCTCAAGAAAAGACTGAATTGTTAGCTAAAATAAAAGATTTCAGACTCAACCAATTCTGTGTAACCATCTAGACTATGACAATATAGTAAAAGAAAGAGACTCCCTATTTTCTGATTTAGATCAAGCAAGAAAAGATTTACACAAGAAGATGAATGACATTGCTCAGCTACAAAGAAACCTGCATGAGTTAAGAAGAAAAGATATCCTTGAAAACATTCTAAAAGCCTCCTCTAGTTTCAATGGAAGAAAAGGTTTGGGATATGCTCCAAAGAAAAATCAACCCAAAAGAACTCGGACTATGTTTGTACCTAAGAACACAATTCCTGGAAAGAGAAATGAAGTTGACTCTATTACTTGTCATTTTTGTCTACGTCTTGGACAGTATTCATTTTCATGTCCGTATAAGACCAAGGATTCCTACTTAGTTTGGGTCCCAAAACCCCAAACTTAGTAGAGTCAAATGCAATTCAGTTGAGATATGATCAAAACGCTCAATTTTGCAATTCATATTGTCTTATCTCAACTTAATAAAAGGTTTCATGCATTATGGTAATTTTCTGAACTGTTGTACTAAAATAGAAACTTAGTCGGTCGAAGTATTGTCGACCGAAAATATAATCGGTCGAACTTTTGTCGACCAACCTGATGCCTGTAACGAATCAAAATCAACAACAACTCTTTCGGTCGAAAATTGGTCAACCGAGAAGAACTTCTGTTTTTTTTTCTTAATTTGCAATACAGCAACCCTCTCGATCGACGATTAGTCGACCGAGAAAGATGTCTGTCGAACAATTATCGACCGACTGAAGTTCTGAATCAGAATTTTTATACAGTCTGAACTTAAATGCTTCTAACCATATCGGACCATCACATGGGTACCAAAACCTACATCTTAATGCAGGATTGGGTGATCGACAGTGGATGTTCCAAACACATGACCGGAAACAAGGATGCATTCCAAACTTTTGAAGAAAAGAAGAGTGGAACAGTCACTTTTGGAGATAACAGTAAAGGTAAAATCGTTGGAATAGGTAACATTGGTACAAACCTCGAAATAAAGAATGTTCTACTCGTTGATGGTTTGCACCATAACCTAATAAGTGTGAGTCAATTATGTGATAGTGGCTATGATGTTTTATTTAACAAAACCTGCTGCAAATTATTAATAGAAAACACTACAAATGTTGTCTATGAAGGAAAAAGAGTTGGAAATCTTTATATTCTTAGACCTAACTCTATGAAATATGTAGTAGGAAAATGCTTACTTGCAAATGAAAATACTTTACAACTATGGCATAAAAAGCTAGGACATGCTAGTTCACATGTTATCAAAAAGTTAGTGAAATATGATCTTGTTCGTGGTTTGCCTACTTTATCCTTTGATCAAGTTGAAAATTGTGAACCTTGTACATTGGGAAAGCAAACAAAAACCTCTTTTAAACCTAAACATGTACTTAGCACCAGTAGATCTTTAGAATTAATTCATATGGATTTATTTGGACCCATGAGGACACAATCTATTGGTGGCAAAAGATACTGTTTTGTTATTGTTGATGATTATAGTAGATATACATGGGTACATTTTATTGCAACCAAAGATGATACTATTTATGTTTTTATAAAATTTTGTTCCATGATTGAAAATCTATTACAAAGCAAAATATGTACCATTAGAAGTGATCATGGTGGAGAATTTCAAAATCATGTATTTGAAGAATATTGCACATCTCAAGGGTACACTCACAATTTTTTTGCTCCACGCACTCCACAACAAAATGGTATAGTTGAAAGGAAAAATCGATCACTACAAGAAATGGCTAGAACTATGATGCTCGAACATAACACACCCAAAACCTTTTGGGCTGAAGCTGTAAACACCGCATGCTATGTGTTAAATAGAGTAACTTTTCACTCTCATTTGAAGAAAACTCCATATGAAATAATACATTCTAAGAAACCTAGAGTTGACTATTTTCATACCTTTGGATCTACATGCTATATCTTAAATACCAAAGATGATAGAGATAAGTTTGATTCTAAATCACACAAAGCATTCTTTTTGGGATATTCTATCTCTAGCAAAGCATTTAGAGTCTACAACACTATCTCTAGAAAAGTTGAGGAATCTATTCATGTCTCTTTTCATGAAGAGTCCAAATCAGAGAATCTAGAAATAATTGATCTTACAAATCAATTCGAAAACTTAAACATACCAAATGATAGTGAGAAAGATACTAGAAACAATAACCAAGCTGAAACACAACTTATTCCTAGACTTATTAAGGATCATCCTCAAGAATTAATTATTGGTAATCCAAATGATAAAGTAAAAACTCGGTCTTCCTTTAAGGATGTCGCAAACATGGCTTTTGTTTCTATCATTGAACCTAAGAAGATATCTGAAGCTCTTAAAGATGATTATTGGATAATAGCAATGCAAGAAGAATTAAACCAATTCACAAAAAATGATGTATGGGATTTAGTTCCTAAACCACAAGATAAAACCATCATTGGAACTAAATGGGTTTTTAGAAATAAGCTAAATGAGGAAGGAGAAGTAATAAGGAATAAAGCTCGGTTAGTAGCACAAGGATATAATCAACAAGAAGGAATAGACTTTGATGAAACGTATGCACCAGTGGCTAGACTTGAAGCTATTAGAATGTTACTAGCTATTGCTGCACATGAAAACATCAAACTCTACCAAATGGATGTGAAAAGTGCATTTCTAAATGGAATCATTCAAGAAGAAGTATATGTTGCCCAACCACCCGGCTTTGAAATACCGGAAAAAGGTGACTACGTTTATAAACTTAAGAAAGCACTTTATGGTTTAAAACAAGCACCTAGGAACTGGTATGAAAGGCTCGAGACATATCTTTTTGATAATGGTTTTTCTATTGGAAATTCAGATTCTACTTTATTTTTCAAAACATATACATCTGATTTTCTAGTTGTTCAAATATATATTGATGAAATTATTTTTGGAGCTTCAAATGAATCATTGTGCATACAATTTAGTGACATTATGCAAAAAGAATTTGAAATGAGCCTCATGGGTGAACTAACTTTCTTTCTTGGTTTCCAAATTAAACAAACGCCTACCGGGATTTTTATAAGCCAAGAAAAGTATACTAAAGAACTCTTAAAACGTTTTGGGATGGATCAGTGCAAGCATGCTACTACTCCTATGGACACTTCTATTAAAATTGATAAGGATGAAAATGGGGAACCTATTGATGATTCCTTATATAGAGCCATGATTGGTAGTTTGCTTTACTTAACTGCTTCTAGACCAGACATCATGTTTTCCCTTGGTCTTTGTGCTCGATTTCAATCACAACCTATGCACTCTCATTTTCAAGCAGTTAAACGAATTCTTCGATATTTAGCCGGCACTACATGTTTTGGTTTATGGTATCCAAAAGGACAATCCGTGGATTTTAAAGCTTATACTGATGCTGATTATGCTGGTTGTCGACTTGATCGCAAGAGCACTAGCGGTGGCTGTTTCTTGTTAGGGAGAGCTTTAGTATCTTGGTTTAGCAAGAAACAAAACACGGTTGCCCTTTCTACAACTGAAGCTGAATATATGGCAGCCGGATCTTGTTGTGCTCAAGTGTTTTATATGCAACAAGTGTTAAACGATTATGGTTTTACTCTTTCATCTACACCTATCTTTTGTGACAACACAAGCGCTATAAACTTAGCACACAATCCTATTTTACATAGCAGAGCTAAACATATTGAAATCCGTCATCACTTTTTAAGGGATCATATTTATAAAAATCATGCTTCTCTTCATCATGTTGATACGGAAGATCAATTGGCTGATATTTTTACAAAACCGCTTCCACTAGACCAATTCAACAAAATAAGGAAGCAATTGCTTATCACTCCTTTGGAAGATGTTTTCTTTGATATTTGTGCTTCTTTACAATGTCGTTTATTTGCATCATTTTGGCTTTTCATGGACATCTTTGTCATTAAATTTGTTGGGAAATCAAATTAAGGGGGAGTTTTATGCTCTTAACCGGTTATCTTTTTGAAATGACAAAGGGGGAGAAATAAATATAAAACTTAGTATTTGTGCAAAACTCTATCAAAGAGTTTCATAAACACTTGGCTTTACATTAAAAGTTGCTATATTCCCTAAAGAACTGGATTTCATGTTCCATAATTCATGGGGAATAATAAGCACACATTTTATAAACAAGAGAAGAAATTTACAAAGGTAATCTTCAGGTATGAAACTCACATGTTTTTATACTTTCTTATTTTATATTTAGGAAATGTTTGTCATCTTCAAAAAGGGGGAGATTGTTGGCTAAATGGACATCTGTAAATCCCTTTGTTTTGATAATGACAAACATTTCATTATTGTTGATCTAACGTGCTACTTGAGTGTTGCAAGAATAAGGTGGATGACAAAGCCCTAGGGAATCTATATGCTTGAATGATTGTAAATGTCATGAAATGTAATCAAATTGTAAACTTGTACAAATATATAATGTACAAGTACTTAGAATTCATGTAAATCAAGCGTTAGATCTTCCCTAGCTAAACACAACATTTAGATACGTCATCCCCTTCAATAGTGTCACATATGCACACTCATACATACACTTAATGTCTTCATTTGAAACATTGAAACAAGGTCCATCTCGGTCGACAAAATTCTCGACTGAGACACTCTCGATCGACAAACTTCTCGACCGAGAAAGACCCAAGTAGCCGTTAGACACAAACTGACAAGGTAGTTGGCAGTTGGAGATAAACGTTGCAAACACTTGATCCAGAGAGCCTGTCGGTTGACAATCTCTCGACCGAGTAGGTGTCTCGGTCGACCATTTCTCGACCGAGATGGTCTCTGACAGCAACTGCAGAATTAATTAATTAGCCATTGTTAAAGCAACTAACTTATATCTAACGGCTAGTTAAGCACTTAGAAACCTCTAAAAAGTGTCTAGAACGTACTTAAGCACTTGTAGGACATTCCTATAAATAGGACATGCCTTAGGACACCTAAACTCACTTGATTACACACTTGAGCAAATATTTGAGCATACATTTACATTGAGCAATCTGTTTGTGAGCAATTAAGCATATTGGAAATTGGCTACTTCCTCTCCTAGCTCAAATTTCGTGTCCTATAGGCTATCATCTCCTAATCCACAGCAATCACATTCCATACACATTGTTTAGGAGATCTACACGCTTGATCTAGGCAAATCAAGCCTTGTGCTTCAAAGGATAAGTTGTAATTTCCATTTTCCTTTCTTGTTCACTATTATTGTTTGTACTCTCCTTGCTACTCCTAGGTTGGAGGCTGCGGATTGGAGAGGTTGGAAGATCTTCTTGGTGAAGAAGGTACCTTGAACTACTTCAAGAAGGCTGGTGCAATGGGAGGTTAATTCTAAAGAGGAAGGCTACTTCAAGGGGGAGCTTGGAGTTACTTCAAGAAGGCTACCTCAGGTTGGTGCATCTACTTCAAGTGAAGGCTGTTCAAGGGGTGTAAGAAAGTATTGTATTTTGTGTAAATCCTTGTGAAGGTAATAAAATTAATACTTTCAAAATCCCGGTTGGGTAAGCAACCGGGTAGTGGACTGACAACCTTAGTATTTGCTAAGGTTGGAACCACTCTAAACACTTGTCTCCTTCTTCCATTTTCAATTGTGGTTGTTTGAGTTAAATAATTGTTAAAATATTTAAAAACTCTATTCACCCCCCCTCTAGTGTTTTTCACTTTCATCCATTTCCTCTATGAATATTTTATTATGTCCCTCACAGAAGGCATACATTGGTTTAAAGAATGATACTCAATATCTATTCTTTCATGCTTGTATACTTCACCCTCCAAACATTAGGTGACATTGGCAGTTTCTTCAATCCTTAGACTGATTGGTTAATTCACCCTTCTAGGGGTGCTCATTCATCCATATACGTGAATTGAGCAATGATCAAGCAACATTTCAAGAACTATTCAACATTTTTTGGCATCAATATCGAGTTCATTTTCCTGATGTTCAAGATTGATGAATGATCTAGGAATAAGTCTTTCTAAGAACTTCACCAATAACTATTGTCAACATCATCATATTTCAAGATCATCATCAAATTGAGGTTCAACATTCAATATCAATATCTTCATAGATTTGACTTATTAGAGACTTAGGTCTATAAATCAAAATTAGGTGGAAGGGGTTACCTTTCCATACTCTAAATAAACAACAAGATGAAAATTTAGAGGTGTCATAATAGGGATGTTATCCAAGTTAGGGTAGTCATAAGTCAAACACTACCCTAATCCAATGCATTAGTCTACATTGGTCATGAATCATCAAGCATATCTGAATAGGGTGAGTAACAATTGTCAAAAATCATACTTTATAGGGTCATGCATTCAAAGATCAAGGTCATAGTAGGGCGACCATGCATATTCAAGATTTTTCAAGATCAAGGTCATAATCATGTTCCCTCCCTTTCAAGATCAAGGTAAGGGTATATCTTGTAAATTGAGAATTCTAATTGAGAAGTCAAATTAAGAACTCAAGAGTTTGAGAAAATAGGGAAAGATTGATAATCATGTCCATCATGTTTATTCCAAATTGATCTTACAAAGAGAGATAAAAGTCAATGCCTATTGTATCTAGTCTCCACATCATGATCTACGATTTCAAAGACTTGGTGATTTTGTGGCATTTTCATTGCAAACATCAAATAGGGGGAGAAGTTTTCTTAACTATGTTTGAGGTTTGATCAATGATAGGGAAACATGGGCTTAATCAATAGGGACCTCATCAAACATGAGGGTAAAACATGAGTTCCACCTTATTTCACCATATCAAGAATCTGCCTCAAATATAGAAGCACTTATCTCTCATCTTGAGTTTGCATAAAATTTGTACATAAGTGCATCACTTTTAAGAGTAATTTCTTACATCAAGTAGGGTTTATAATTTAAGATCAGATCATGTCATTAACATCTTAATCAACTTTCTTGATTTTGAGTGAATTTTAGTTTTTCCATGCATAAGCTACCTGTAATTGAGATGTCATGTGATTAACAGTCGAAAGAGAAGAATCACATGAGGATATGAGAACACTAACTAATCGTCATCTACTTGGGTGTCTTGTTGGTTGTCCTTAAAGAAGAGATGAGATGCTAGAAGACTCTAAAGTTTAAGGAAAGGATTTTAGTCCACCCTGGGTTCATAAGATAAGTGATGCCTAAAACATATATAGAGTCCTATATCACTACTACAGAAATGGCATATAACGTCACATTTGGAGGCGTCATTTGTATCCCAAAAACCGACAACTAAACCATAAAACGTCGGCTGAAAGCACAAACTGACATCTATATGTGAAGACTGGCCAAATATGGGTATCACTTTTTATTTAGTGTTGGTTTCTAAATAAGAAACCGATGCCTTAAATCACCCACCAAATCCAAGTTTTCCAATGAAAAAAAATTACCTCCAAAACTTCACATACAACGTCAGTTCTATACTAACTAACCGACGACTAAAGATTTTTCACGAGACATAAATCGGGCCCATTTTTCTCGTCAGTTTTCTTTCCATAACCGACGCCGATGTGTGTTCCCACGCTGTCCCTGTGAAAATTTCTACCCCCCGAATTGCCCAATTGGCGTCGGTTTTTTATGACAACTGACGACTATGGGTCGTAATTTGAGAACTTTTTATTTTGTCGCCATATGTAGATAGACGTCGGTTTTTTAGTTGAAACTGATGACTATGAAGCAACATAGGTGTCGGTTTTGTTGTGGTAACCGACACTTTTAGATCTTAGGTGTCAGTTTCTGAAACAACCGACGATGATTGTAAACTTAATAGCACCCATGGAACAGACTCTTCCCCATTCTTTGTTTCATCACATTTCACTAGGGTCTCTAGTGATTTAGTGATTTCATTGACCGCTGCTCCTCCGCCGGCCGTCCCTACCCTCTGCCACCTGCTGCTCCTCTGCCGGCTGTCCCTACCCTCCGCCACCTACTACTTCTCCGCCAGCCATCCCGTCCCTGCCCTCCGCCGCCTACTGGACATCCTCAACTACTTGCTGGCCTCCACCACCTAGGCTTGCTCAGCTCCTGCTGATTCGCCGGGAAGTGGCCTCCCGATTGCTTCTCCGCCTTCCACCTCCGCAAGGAGCTTGGAGCTACCGCTCATCTGCTCGTCTGCTGCTTTCCCCTGCCGTCTGCTCATCTTCTCGTCTCCTGCTCATCCACCTGCTACCACCGTCTGCTCGTCCACCGCTACAAGGAGCTTGGACCTTCCCCTACTACTATAGGTAAGTATTTTCATATATATCCCCCAATTATCCCCTCTTATTGTGTTTACAATTCCGATTTCGATTATGTTGGTACTTGTATTTGTTTCTAGATAGCTTAGAAGCCAACTGACAGATTGTGTTATGTGCCAATTCTGAATTCTGTTGTTTCTTGTATTGGTATATTGTATTATCAATTTCTACATTGGAAACAAATCTACATGTGGTGGAGGTTGTACTATGTGAAATCACATGTTGATGATTTTGTGCTGTGAATCCATATTGTATGATGTAGATTGATGATGATAATGTCTGCTTTCTCTCTTTATTAGTTAATCCAAATGAAATGTGACCTAATGTGCATGTTGCTATATTTGAGATGTAATCTTGTACACATTTCACCCTAATCTTGTATTAACTATATTGCTCAATTACGAATGATAGGATACCTACATTTGTATGTAATGATTATCTTGATGATGAACATGCATGTACATTGGAGATGTTGAAATCAATGTTCTAGAATACGATACTTTGACTAGGGTATGATTAAGAATACAAGATGTTGCTATTGTAAATCAACCTAGGATATGAACAAATCTTGTGCTTGCATATATGTGTGCTTCTAATCCTCATGCTTGACCTAATTCAGTAAATTTTGATGCATGTTGAAATAAGATTCAAACTTGTCCATTCTAGCATCATAATTTGATTTGATTATGTGCTTTGAACCTTGAAACATGCGTGTTAAAGATACATTGATGTTTAATCTCAAACTTAACTCACATGTGGGTCTTCTATTTCGAAAATGATTATGTGAACTCCTAAATCAGTAATATATATTATTCTTTGTGCACCCAAATACCTTGTGAATCATGTATGCACCCAAAGGTGATTAAATGCCTAAATCTTGACTTGAAATATGACCTAGGATTGTAGGTATATGAATGAAAACATACATGTATTTGTTGGCCTAGAAACCCATCCAAGATTTACTCATTAGGAGTAAATCTTGGATAGTCCCCGGTTTGGACTGTTCTTGAACACCTAATCTCACTTAGGATGTAAGTGTATAATGTGTATTGGGTTTTTAAGAAAATTTTGGCAGCATTTCCCCATTTGTTCTCTAAGTACATATGTACTTGGAGAACAACGGGGAAATGCTGCCAAAATTTTCTTGAAAACCCAATACGCATTATCCACTTACTAGTGAGATTAGGTGTTCAACAATGGGATAGGTGGTACATATTTATTATATATAAGAATGAAAACACATGTATTTGTTGGCCTAGAAACCTGTCCAAGATTTACTCATTAGGAGTAAATCTTGGATAGTCCCCAGTTTGGGACTGTTCTTGAACACCTAATCTCACTTAGAGGCATGCATGTTTATATGTTTTTATATGTTTTATTTTTTTGAATGTGAACTTTACAATGTGAATGTGAACTTTAGAATGTGAATTACTTTACAATGTGAATGTGAACTTTACAATGTGAACTTTACAATCTGAATGTGAACTTTCAGATGGTTGAGCATTCATATGATGAACGTGCTGAGGATTACCGTGAGGGTGAGGATGTCAATGTGCCGTCTCACAATGTAAGTTTTAAAAATATATCCCACCTCACATTTATAGTTATATCCTGTAAGTGTGTTTTTTTTGTCAACTTTTAGGTTGGTGATGTACCCCCTGAAGAAATTGGGGCACTTGATGCACAAAAAAAAAATGAGAAAGTGAGGGGCATCACAATGATGAACAAGTTACTACAGCAAAGGGGCAATGGACCGAAACTGCTGGCTGTGGATTTCGATCATGCAGGAAATCCAGTTGGAGTGAACCACAACTCATTTATTTCATATCTTGGGGTTCTTACTCGCATCCATTGAAGTCATATTTTTGAATCCTGGCATATAGTTCCTAAGGGGAAGAAAGACTTAATATGGAAGGAACTATGTGTGAGTTATCATTATTTGCAATTCTATTTTTGTAGATTACTAATTTTTAGGCTACTTGTTAATATCAATTCTATTTTGTAGAGTATATTTGATCTGGATGAAAAGTTGCATCATAAATGCATGATGCAACGTTGTGGGAGGGTCCTAAGGAACTATAGGACAAATCTCACCCTAGATTACATACACGATGCTAAGAAGAGGTTCTTGATTGATTTCCAATTCTAGACATTGATCACTTTTTGACTAACTCGACACTAATAATTTTTGTTTGTATTCCCTTTTAAAAAATAAATTTAGGAAGAAGGCAGCCCCTGAGCAATGGAACTACCTATACCCCAAAGATTGAGAGGAGTTTGTTACCCAAAGAAAAACGGATGAATTCAAGGTATTAAGCGCCACTCCCAATTTAATTAATATGCGTTCTTATGTATTCACCTATTCGAGATTAACCTTTAGTGTTACTAACCAAATCAATGTGCTTACTAATAAGTCTATCAGCGATGCTCAAAGAGCAAGGCGTGCACTAAATGTGCATGGCCACACAATTGGTCCAAGAAGCTATGCACGCATTCACCAAAGACTACAGGCTGAGTATACTGCTCAGTCTAATGCTACTCAGGAGCCCTCTACTATTGGTCCCGCACCTCTACCTTGCCATGCTATGTGGATATCTAGGAGGCAAAATAAGAAGGGAGATACAACGAAGACCACAACTGCTAAGGTGGATACAAAAATGGTAAAATTCAACTCTTAGAGCAATCGATCGATATTGATTATTGTTATGTTTACTTACCAATGTCTGTCGATGGCGATTTGTGGGAGCTGCATGAGCAGAGGAAGGAAGACAATTTCATCCCTGAGGGCACAAGGGATGAATTGACAGTTGCTCTAGGTAACCCAGAGCATCCTAGATGTGTCAGGGGTGCAAGCGCTGGTGTGGGCATCAAAGCATTCTTTGGGCCATCCCAACACAAACCTATCCTAAAAGCGGGACTTTCACAAGTTGAGGTAACCTATTATTTTTTTAGAATGTTATTGTGAAAGGGAACTCAATAATCGATAGGTAGCATTTCTTTTATCCATGCATAGGTAGATGAATAAATTGAGAGGAAAGTACAAGAAGCAATGGTGAAGTGGCAAACGTCTTAGACGACCACTCAGACGATAACTATGACATGTTGCGCTTCTATTACTCCTATTGTAGAGGTTGGGAGTAATCCTATATACCCACCACCTAACACATCCTCTGTAAGTATTTTTATGACAGTAGCTAGTCTTTACAGAGGTTGGGAGTTTATGTATATATGCATATAACATTCTTTATGTAAATTTGTAGGGGTTGAAGCCATGCCATCTAAAAAGTCAAGAATATGTCATTGGAGAGGTGTCGAATTAATCACCCCTTCTAGGGGAAATTTTTCATGGGACTCTAGTACCAGATGGTGCAGTTCGTGCGAGCCCGATAAGTGTAGTCCCCAAATGGAGGGATCTTACATTGCCATATGACCACCCATATTTTGAAACGCTTGGTGAGGCAGAAGGCGGAGTAATATTGTGGCCCAAAGCGGTTGTCATCTATACTAACATTGTATGCTAAATTTACATTATGTTAATTTGTTAGTGTGTACGTATATCTGAGTCAATTGATATGAAATTATATATACAGGTCAAAAGGAAGACACCCGCTACATCTCATCCTCCACCTCCACCTCGTGAAGTACCAAGTTGGCTTCCAAAGGACCTACACACCTCGTTAGCTCCTAATTGTAGGGGTATGGCAGATTGGATAGGTGAACATTATTCAAATTGCCCTATAAATGTTACTATTCCGGAGGAAGTTGTAGGTCAATCATACGATAACAATCTATTTATACAAGTTTTGCATATGTATTAATGCATACGTAATACAAGTTTTGCATACGTATTAATGCATACATATTAATGCATGTCAATCATACGATAACAAGATATTTATATACAATATTTTGGAGTTGTTTCATTATGATTGGCTGAAGACATCTATGATAGAGTTGTGGATATGGTGAGATCTTGTTTATACATCCATATACCTTGTTTTATACAGTGATCTATTTTCTTATATATTAATGCATACATAATACATGTTTTGCAGCCACTTACACATGATATGTACATATTTTGCATTTTCCCATGTTGGATTTTTGGTTCTGTCTTTGATTAGTCTTATAGTTAAACACCCTAGGTCAGTTACTTCATACTACTGTGATGTTTTTAAATATTTTGGTAAAAACAAGAAGACGGTGATAATAGCTCCATTCAATGTCGGGTAAGTTTACTTTGCTTATAATTTGGACTTAAGAAAATTACATTTTTATTGTGACTTTTGAGTTATTAATTTATAACTTTCTTACCTCTAGTGGTAAGCATTGGGAGTTACTAGTTATTGTCCCCGAGACGTTCACTGTCTATTATCTAGATCCTGCAGGGAAGGAATTTTTTTAAAAAAACCAAGGCTATTTATTTATTGATCCTGTGCCCTAGTACAGGAGGAAACCAGAGTAGTTGTTGCTTGAACATTACAACTAAGCCAAGCAGGCTGCAACGAGGTGGAAAAGGAGCACCTAGTTCTTTACACATTTTTTTCTATGCCATCCGCAATTGCATTATGGTTTCTAGGAATATGAACAAGCTTGCCCCAACCCTATCTTCTGAGGTTCCGATACCTTCGGATTAGGGGTATAAATCTGCCCTCGCCTTTGCTTCTTCCTGTTAGGCATGCTACAGCAAGTTGGGAGTCTGATAGGATGACATAGTTGTCTATGTCCTTCGAGGCACAAATGCGCAGAGCTTGAATGATTGCATGGATCTCAGCTTCTAAGCTGGAGAAGCTTATCGAGGGAAGTCCTGCAAAAAAAGTGTACTGTCCTACAGCGTCACATATGAAGATGCCTAGTCCCGAGAGACCAGAGTGAGTCTTATAGGAGGCGTCGACCATGGCCATATAACTATGTGGTGGGATAGCAGCGATCTCTTTTGGTATTCTAGGTTGGTTAATGACGGCCCATGCTTTCTAGGCTAAATGGGAGCGTTCTTTGATGAACTTGACCCGATTGGAAAGCGAGACAAGAGCATGCTCATGGATGAATTTGTTTCTCAGGTTCCAATTGCGCCAATAGGTAACCACAATGATAGATGCATCTGGAGTGTCTCGTGATGACAAAGAAAGATAGAAGGTGATCCAATCATCTTCAGACAAGTCGAGGTGTGAGTTGTCCACAACAAGCTCCTTCCAGGTCTGCTTGCATTGCGCGCTGTCACGAAGGGCATGGAGGAGAGTTTCGTCAGCATTATTACACATAGGACAGAGAGGATCCACGTCCATGTGGCGATGAACTCTTTCTGTGTTTGTAAGCAAGGCTCTATGCTGCAACAACGAGAGGAAAACACAGAGTCGTTCTGGGATTCTTGCTTTCCAAATGAGTTTCCAGTTTCCGGGTGAGTGGCATTCAACAGTAGACCGTATATACTGGTAGGCAGAGCGACTGCTCATCTCGCCGGAATTTTCCAGTGGCTAAGACCATTGATCCTCGCCACCATGAGGACAAGGAGGTGGGATGGTCTCGATCATTTCCCACGTCTGCCTTGGGAGGAAAGCCTGGATGAATCTCTAATCCCATTCACCATTGTCAAGGGTCATCGAACCTGCTTGTAAGGTCTCCAGTGAAGGATGAATCTTCCAGTTGGGAACAATGTCAGTGATCGAATGATTGTTCAGCCATTTATCGTGCCACACATTAGTAGATTGGCCATTGTTGATAATCTTCCCATATAGCGGTTGGATGTCAGTTAGCCTACTTTTGATGAAACGCCAGGTTGGCGAACCAGGTTTCTTCAGAACTCTGCCATTGGACGTATACTTTTCTTTGAGAATTGTAACCCAGATCTTATCATGATCATTGTGGAAGGACCATACGTTCTTCATCATTAGAGAGGTATTTTGATCCCTGGCATCCTTGATACTGAGACCTCCTTTGTCTTTGGGCACTGTAATCTTACTCCACACAACCAAAGAAGCTTTCCTGCCGCCTGAGCCAGACCAGAGGAAGGTGCGTATGTGCTTATTAATGTCACCACAGAGTGTTGGTGAAATTTTCACAGTCTGCATGGTGTACGTAGGCAGATCCTGGAGTGTTCTCTTAGCTAATGTGATGCGGCCATCCATAGAAAGGTGACACATCGCCCACCCATTAAGACAGTTCTTTACAAGTGTTGTAATGTGGCTATGCATTTGCTTGTTAATTCTATTGTGAAGAATAGGGATCCCGAGGTATTTCCCAAGATCAGAGGTCTATGGGAAACCCAACTTGTCACTCACCATCTTGCGTTCAGCGTTGGTAACATTGCTAGAGAAATAGCACTTGGACTTCTCCCTGGAGACGATTTGACCAGAAACATCAGAGAAAGCTTTCAATACTTTGTTGATACTACGAGACTGGCTAACAGATGCTTTTGCGAAGAGTAGGATGTCATATGCAAAGTAGACATGCGATACCAGCGTTCCTCCTCGGGTGAGTTGGATCAGGCTCTAGAAACCATTCCCTACTGCATTGGTGATGGCTTGAGAGAGACGCTCCATACAAAGAACGAACAAATATGGACTTATGGGATCACCCTGGCGAACACCATGTATGGCTTTGAAGGGTTGCAGTGGCTGACCATCCCAAAGGATGGATGTTTCCCCAACAGTGATGATCTGCATGATAATCATGATAATTTTGTCTGGGATCCCGGTTTTTACCAAGGTATCTTTTACAAAGCTCCAATTCATCCTATCAAATGCTTTTGCGAGGTCAAGCTTGATACACATCCATTTCTTTCTGATGCTCTTTGCTTTCATAGAGTGTATTATTTCCTGCACTAGAAGAACGTTATCACTGATTTTGTGACCAGGGATGAAGCTGGACTGATGGGGTGATATCCAAGCATTCAGCTGTGGCTTGATTCGTTCTAAAATAATCTTGGACAACAATTTGAAACAGCCATTGTTCAAGGAGATGGGCCTCAAGTCATTGCAGGATGTAGGGGCCTTGACTTTAGGAATAAGCACTAGGTTGGAATTGGCTGTGGAAGCGTCGACTACACCTGATACATATGTGTCAGTGATTGTCTTAATGAAGGAAGGACCAATCTTGGCCCAATTGGTATGTATGAATTTGTTGTACACACCATCAGGACCCGACGCCTTGGATGGTGCCATCATAAACATAACATCTCAGATTTCCTGTGGATTAGGGATCAGTTGAATGCGGGCACATTCCTCACCAGTAAGTTTCTTGAACACCCCAGGATACCGATGAATAGCCCTAGGGTCGGGTTGAAAGGAGCAGGACATAAGATCTGCAAAGAAGTCACGAACGTGTTTGCAAAGGGTGCTGGGGTCAGTGATCCATATCCCATCGTCATTTCTTAGCTGTGTAATTTTATTGTGGTGGATGCGTGCTTTAACAAAGGATTGGAAGAATTTTGTATTACTGTCGCCATGGAGGAGCCAATAAATATGTTCTCTTTGCTTCCAGTCGATCTCTTCACTGAGAAGGAGCTGGTTGTATTTTTCCTACAACTCAATATCAATTAAATTAGCAGGATCAGCAGGGTTTAGTTCTACTTGTACCTGGATACGATGTATGCTGGCAAGAAGCTTATTCTTTTCTTTGTTTTGTTCTCTAATTTGATTATGGTCCCATTTCACGGCTGGCTTTTGAAAAGCATTTAAAGTATCTTGGAACGATAGGGATGAATCCCAACGAGGTAGAACAGCAGACCGGAAGTCTGGGTTAATCGACCAGTTGGCCTTCGTCTTGAAGTATTTGTAGTGCTTCTTTTTGGGGCTATGGAGTCGTAGTAACAATGGGCTATGGTCAGAAAGGAGCCAAGGTAGAGCAGTCACTGTGGCCTCACTAAAGAGGTTGAGCCATTCGTTATTAGCTATAACTCTGTCGAGCCTTTCAAAAAGGGTACCTCGTCTGAAGGTGAAGAGGTTGCCTTGGGTTCTGAGATTGGATAGTCCTGTATTCATTAGGACTTCATTAAAGTGAACACATGATCTTTTATCGAAGTATTTACCTCGCTTCTTCTCCGAGGTATGGAGCATGGTGTTGAAATCACCCATGACTACCCAACCAGAGTTGATGGTAGAAGAGATGGCTTCGAGATGGTCCCAAAGATGTTTCCTGACTGTCGAGTTGGGGCTGCCATAGAGATAGTAAGGAACCAACTCTTATTTATTTTTAGATGGATAAACTGTCTGTGATTGAGGAGAACCTCAACCTCACACTTACGGTGATCCCAAAGGATCCAAATGCCGCCCAAGAAACCTATTGCTTCAACTCTGTGGGAGGAGGAGAAGCCCAGTTGGCGGATAATGTTAGAAGCATTGTCACCACTGCAACGTGGCTCGACTATAGCTAAAAACTACAGATTGTGAGATCGTTTCATCGCTTTGATATGTTGAATCTTTTTGCCCTTACAGGAACCTTGAATGTTCCAACAACATAACATTTAAACAAGTGCGAGGAAGAAAGGTTGCTGTGTCAGATCACAGTGAGCAATCCTTCGGATTGCCCTTTGATGTTTTCATGCATTTGTTTATCGACATCACTCTTAGCCTGTTCATCACCGAATACTAGAGTCTTCTTAGTATGGTGTACACTAGCAGTAGCTCCAGCTGGATCATCCGGTGGTTCAACCTCACTTGTATCTGTTTTTCCTTTTCTCCGGACCCGTTCTGGGCTAACCACAATTTGGTAAACAACCTTGTGATTCCTCAGTATGACAAAGCCATTACTATTTTCTCTTCCTTTCTTGCTAAAGGGCTTGCAAGGGTTGTGCCCTTGAGTGCAAGGAGAGGACTGGAATTGGAATAGGTGTCCCTCATCAGTCGGGTGGGAACGGCCAGTACTGGTTTCGTTTCCTACCAGGTGAACAATGGAGTTGTTGGCCTCCTTGGGTAAGGGCGCGACGTGGCCGGAGGAGGATGTTGCCGCCTTCTTTTGCTTCTTGCTTATCACTTTAGTGAAGCCCTCTTCATCTACCTCGGTGTCAGATTCTGTGACTTGGAAGGGCTTCTCTACATCCTTGGCGGAGGTTTTCATAGCGACCACTTTTTTTTGTACTTGTTTCCTTGGTTCTGGCTTTTTGGCATGAATTACCATGGTGTATGTGACAGCAGGCAATGGAATCGGGGTAGACGTGGATGCTTCGGTGGTCTCGGTGTGTATTGCTTTCTTGCAGTCCTTATCTGCATGAATGACCCTCCCGCACTTCATGCATACTACAAGAAGGTTCTCGTACTCAAGCCGAAAGTGTTCCCCATTGATGAAGATAGCTGATAGAAGGGGCTTGGAAGTATCCACTTCGACGGCGATCCGTGCAAATTTCCCACGGTGGCCCTAGAGAGTATGGTCATCTACCTTAATTGTCTTCCCAACCGAATTGCCTATGGATATAAGCAGTTGGTTTTGGAAGAGGAAGACATGTAGCTCCGAGATTCTCACCCAAATGACTAGCTTCCTTGGAATCGGATCAGAGGGACGGAAGGCCGGTGACCACGACTGAATGGACAAATAGTTGCTGAAGATCGTATATGGACCCCCGGTCATGGCGTTCAGGTAGTCATCATGCCCCGAGAATTGGATGATGTAGTAGCCGTTTTCCAAGTCAATAACACGGAATTCCTACTGAGGTTGCCAGATGGTGTAAATCTTATTGATCAGGGCCTTGAAACCCACACTGATTCCATTTGCCTTGACTACGACGACAAGCTTCCATGGCTCGAGCAAGGGTTGTAGCACCTCGTTGCGGTCCGAGAAGGACGGGAGGACCCCGTCGAGGTCTACATTGATGTCCAACTTGAGCAACATATCAGGTGAGATCGGATTTTCATAAGTTAGCATGCCAATCGGTCGTCCAGAGACCATCTCGGCGTATGAGAGTTTAGCGCTAGTGTCGACGCTCATGCTCACATCTGTCTCCATTTCCGCATTTTCGGGTGGTATGGTATGGATAGCTTCTTTGGCGGCGTTAGCGGTTCTTTGCGCATGACTCACGCTCTCCTGATTGCCCATGTTGTGGTTAGGTAGTCGATTGATGTGGCCTCGACCCTGGCCACCGCCAAGGTTCCCCCCACGGCCACCGCCTCAGGAGAACCCTAGGCGAGAGGACATCATTACTCAAATCTTTCCTGCAGGGAAGGAATTGAATATATATGAACATACAATGAAAAGGCCATTATTCCCGTGAGAAATATTTCATATTTTTATATCCGTTAACATCTGTTATTACATTACTATTTTATTATGCAATTTAATGTGTTCCATTAACATGTAGGGCTTTTACAAGAGTACGCCAAAGCTGGAGGAAAGATCCCCAAGAAAAAGAACCAACCACTAACTTGGCAGAATGTGAAAGTAATTTACTGACTCCATTGTATATATTATTTATGTGAACTATGCTTATTTGTATTTTTTAATATTTTGTATGTTTCAATTTAAAGTGTGCTACACAAGATAACGGCTGGGCATGCGGATACTGTGTGATGCAATTTATGAGCATAATTATCGAACATGCCACAATGGAAATCGATACCATACATCATGTATTATATGTAGTCTCATTAGATAATATGAAATATATCAATCTTATTATATATAATTAATTATATATATACATCATTCTCTTTGCAGGTGTTTAAAACTAACTTCACTATAGGTGAAAAGTTATTAGATGTACATACTCCCGATACGATGGATGAGTTAAATAATGTAAGAGAACAATGGGCAGAAGCCCTACAAGTAGTGGGAATTTTTAAATATAATTAGGATAATGACGATGATGAATAAAGAATGATATTTCTAAACTTTGTTCTCATAATTATTTTTGTGTGAATGTGAATGACTTTGTATGAATTTCCATATGTGTGAATGTGAAGATGATCAATACATGAATGTTTCTACATGTGTCTGAATGTGAAAAGAGATGGAATGAATGGAAGTGTAGGTTGCTAAATGTATGTGAAAATGGAGGAAATTTGAAATGGAACTATTGGTTTCTACATGTGTGTAATGAAAAATAATATGAATTAAATGTGCTTATTCATGTGTGTGAATCACATGATAAATATATTATATTGTCTATTTTATTAATTTTGCAGGTTTGTGGCCTGTTGTTGGCTGATATCAATGGATGTTGTAAACCTACAGTTCATAACTGAACTGCAGGTTCTGCATCCTACTGACCAGCCATATAGTAGGCCTACAAACTGATAAGAAAAAAAATCAGAACATAGGCATCAGTTATTTGTGTAAAACTGACAACAAAACACATAGGCGTCAGTTGTTAGTGTAAAACTGACGTCTTTAACCCCTTATGGCGTCGGTTATCCATAAAACTGATGCCTATTGCGGCTAGGTACCACGGCTGTGCTGCGTAGCATGGCCGTGGCGGCAGGGGATATGGCGTCAGTTATTGGTATAGAAACCGACACTGATGATTCCCTTATTGGCGCCTTTTTGGTGGCGGGAAGGGGTATGGCGTCGATTGCTAATTAATAACTGACATTTTTAATCAGGTTATAGGGTCACTTTTCTTTAAGAACCGACGCCTATAGTCCCCTTACTGGCGTATTTTTGGTGGCGGGAAGGTTTATGGCGTCGGTTGGGGGACCGACGCTGAAGGTGTCAACTTTTAGCGTCGCCCACTTGGGTGTCACTTGGAAACCGACATCTTAGGCCTTAAATAACTGACGCCAAAGGTTATTTCTATATATGTTTGGCTATGATACCATTTTTCACAGAACTATTTCTTACCCTAAGTCCACTCTCCTAATGGCCACATATCCAAAGGTGAGTGGACTTGGGCATCCGTCCCTAGAATGGTAAAAATATTTCACACATGCAATATATATGTAAAAGCAATAACAACAAGATACAACAAGATACTAAAATTAGATAGATAAACATGTACCCATTTCTACTTGTAGCATCCTATTGGAATTTCATTTCATAGAGTGGAGCCTGGAGTGCAACAGGTCTTCATTTGGCAACTAAAAATTTGATAAACAAAACATATTGATTCTAAAGAATTAAGTTCGCTATGAAAAGGGCATGTAAACAATTTAAGAGAAATACAAAACTTTCTTGGATATAAACATGAGCATAGTAAGAAGAAGAAACAAAGAAAGACCACTTAGCGACATCATTTTATACAAATCATGTTTTAAGTTTCTTTATCTATTATGTCAACATTAGGCTGCATAATTGATTTCTGTATATTATATTCAAGGTTTGATAATGTAGAATACTCAAACATAGAAGTAGTAATCATAGGAACAATAAGATCAACCAAGAAAGCAAGTAGCCAAACATTCATATGAGCATACATATAGGCAAGACAATATTATAGTATGGTCAAGAAGAAAACATACCTTGCGACTAGAGAGCAAGTCAAAAACCATGAGTAATATTCTATAGAAGGTCCAAGCCAACAAGGACCTAAGTTGTAAAAGAAAAAATAGTGGGTGTTAGATCAAAATGAATTTTGATAATAAAATCATCATATGATTGATGTGGATGTTCCCTTAGACCTAGGTTTCAAGTATTGCAATAATAGTTCCAATCATGCATGCAAGTATTCAATCATAGACCAAAAGTCATACAAACACCTTAGGTCTAGGTGATACATCCACATTATGAGTAGTACAAGATGGATATAAGGTCTGATTTAGAAGTAAAGGAAGCATGCGATTTGAATTATTATCATGGTTTAATCATGCAAGATCACAATTAGTCATAAAAGATCCATTAAGCATAGGGTCGTAATTCCAAGTCATAGATGCATTAAGTAGATCAATTTGGGGTGTAGAGCTTTAGAATGATAAATGTACTAATTTGAAGTCTAAAGGTACATATGTATCATTAGAGCATGTTCTTAGCAAGGTTGGATTCCAAACAACTAACATACGCATTTAGATGACACTAGGTGTTTCATGTAGTCAATAGGAGTACATGGATATGCTACATGGAATTTCATGAAACAATCCAAAGTAGGGTCTGATATGAAAGCTAACATACATGGTTGAACATTTAGGATCACTTTTGCACCAGGGCTTAAAGATCCAAATCTATAAGCACTTAACATTACATTTTAGGGCATACTAGGTGTCTAAATCATATGAGTTACTAAAGGCAACCATAGCATAATACCATAGTCAAACATGGCACTTCGCATTAGCAATGTTGACAATTTAAGGTGGGATAGTCATTTAATGATCAAAAGGAAACATGTTTCCAACAATAGACAAGAGGTATAATGTACATGTTTAAAATAGCCCTTTTAGGCCAAAAGTGTAAAAATATGCACGTCAAGGTGATCTATTTCGTGATTAAAGGTTAAGGATAGATAAAAGTTACTATTTTGGAGTTTAAGGGTGGCATGTGAAGCAATAATATTATTTTGGAGCAAGATACACCATTAAACATTTAAAGAGTGCCTAAAAGACTTGATTTATAGAATATCAGGAGTAAACAAAGACAATTCAGCTTCTGAAACTTGTTCCAATGGATAGATCTCATTGAGAGGATCAAAATTCATATATCATATTCTATATTTCAAAGGATGCAAGATTTATCATTTTTTGAAGATTTATATCAAAAAATTTGGAGAACGGGGTTGGCATTACCAAGAAAATCATAAGGTGCATGGATGCCCTTAGATTTCAGATCTGCAGCTTGTGTACAATCGTATGGGAGCCACTCCCTTTCTAGGCCAGGGCTGCAGTTTTCCACCACTACTAGTCACTCTAGGGCGATGGTTGGCATTCCATAGTCGCCTTAACTCACCACCTACCTTCCGCATTGATCTGACCCTATGATGTAGATCATGTGGCCAAGATTTTGTCTCCCTCATGAGAGGATCTTGGTTTGAGTTCCTTGTCACGACCACACCACTTTGGCGAGAAGGGGACATGTGGCATCCAACTTAAAAAAACAAGATTTACTTAAGTGGAAGAGAATCATTTGCAGCGGATTACTGAAAATCACTAAAAATTAAAACTTTTTACAAAGAGATCCAAACATAGGAAAACTCTTTCATCAAGAACCAAAGTATAACATTACATCCTGGTTCAAAAGTACATGACTTATACCATCTCTTTTCTAGGATTACAACATCATCTATCCTATTAACATTATGTACATACAACATAAAAACCTCAAGGCATCAAGCCAAAATCTCAAGTCGATGATAAAAAACACTATCTACTGACTCTGAGGACCTGAGAGTACAGAGATGGCACATAGGACTACTAATTATACAAAACTTGGCTGCCAGTGCCTCCACCAGAGTTATCACTACTGTCTCTGGTACTACTGTAGCCTTTCCCTTGCTATAGTGTTCCTGCTTCTTCTTCTATGTTTACCTAAAAAAATTGATTCCCACGAGGGTGAGACAATTGTAAATTGTCCTAGCGGGAGATTAAACTCTCCGCAAAAACATTGTTATAGCAGTTTATTATAATTAAAACTGAACAAGAGTTCTTATATATTATCAACAGTATTAAACATTGCCTGAACAGAGTAAAGTAATCTCCTTTCTTAAGGAAAACGTTGTATCTACTCATGGTAGATTCATAATTCATACATCTACTTGCATTGAATATAAAGAGGTATGGATAACATTTATCAACTAGAGATGTATAAAAGAAATGTAACATCAGCTAATGAATTTCCATATTCAATCCTTAAACAAACATGCTAAATGCCTGATTACATTTTACAATCACATTTATGCCCTGAGGAGATGAGGTATACCACTCATACTCCAACCGACCACTGTGAAGTAGAAATCGGTACCATACAAGGTCAATGGTACAGCCGGCTACCAAGACCTCACACATCTCAGTCACTGCAAGATCACATGTAGGACATCTTGTGTCTCTGCTATATATAGATTTCCAGGGTATACTGGCAACTTCACTATTATAGTTACAGTGGCGTGCTGTACTCTCTTCGTAATTGTGAGATTTAATGTTTATCTCCATCAATCCGACATTAACATTATTGGGAGATGTGTACTGCATCTATCCCAATCATCGGGAGATTCGTGATACATCCATCCCGACACAAATAATGAAGGATTGAGAGGTTTTATGTTTAACTTCCCTCAATTCCCTCATTAGGACGTCAGGTTACATTCGCCCATTGCCCCCACTTATTCAAAATATGCGTTTCGGGTTTTACTGTGGAGCACCCATTTCACCATCACCTATTACTGACGATGATGGATCTATGGTCAGGGCTCTACATGATATGATTTCACTTGATTAATTAAATACATTAGCATATTCTTTTAGCATTAGTCAAGTTCTCAAATAGGAATTATTATGAAAAATGCTACAAAGAAACATATAAGCTCTTATCTATATCTTTACTAGAACTTATAATGCATTGGGATCTTAATCCCTTATCTCACTGCTTGAAAGTTCACATCTCACAACAACATCATTATCTTATTTACCAAAACTGGGTATTCATACCCTCAATTCATCACTATCACTGTTACCACTTGTTAGGTAACTATTACCTCTAGGTTCTCAGACCGAGGTATACATGATACTTGTTACACAAGAATTTCACATGGCTCACAAGGCCCATTAAATATCTTGTCACCTTTCACTAGGCAACAACTTACTCATGGAACTCATAAGGTCCATGCACATTTTGTTACATCTACTAAGCAACAACAACATTAGGCCCATAAGGCCATTCAACATTTTTATTATATGAATGTCATAGCTCAATTCTGGCTATGTTCATCATCTCATGATATCTGCATGGTTAATAGACATGATAACAGTCATGTAAATCATTTATCACATCATGTGATACAATAGTAACACCACCATCCTTTATCAGGATTAGGGTTTACAATCAAATAGGTTTCTCCATCCCATTACCCAATTTAGGGTTAGTATTTCCTCTATTCACATTAATTAGGGTTTCATGATTATATCATTTAACAACCCTAATTCATTGTTCCATTTCTCTAGGAGCATTCAATGATATCATAAGTATTTGCTTATGATCACCGTTCTCATCATATATCATTAATGATCATCAATTCATGGTATGAGTTCATTTATCATCCTTATCATGGTATAATTACATCATACCCATTAGTGTGGCTTGTCCCCTTTCACAATGTATTTTAGCCTATACTTATCAAAGTATATCAAACTCATTACAATCTTATTATAACAACTACATAACACATACTTCATGTATTTCCTATCAAGTATGTTGGATGGGAGTCATCAAGGTATATCAACCCTGAAATGCTGAATGTGATATCTATCATGTCTTGATGTATCACTTTCTCCTCATTTCCATCTTTACTTAAGTTAATCATCTAACCTTGTATTAACATATTTCCATTTTAATACTTTAATCACTAGTCTTTCACCTTTGTCATGTAGTGCATAGATCACACATTAGAATTTTCCAACTACTTTTAATGATATGGACTCATCTTATGGTTAGGCATTGTTGATATAAAATAAATCATTATCAACCACTTCAAGTATTTCAACTCTTAGGATGTTATCCATATCATCATTTAGTGTTGCATACATTATCCCTAAGAGTTTCATGTCCTCATCTTAGTAAGGTGTATAGGGTTGTTACACATGTATTGAGTTAGACATATAAGGATCTAGGCATCATCTTATCACTTTGACCCTTATTCATTAGAGTATCAACACTACCATTCATATGGTTCATCAATTTTACCCTTCACAGTTATAACATTCTCACCTTACTTGATTGTAATTTCCACACCCTACATTAGTGTATTGCCCATTATACCATCACTATGGTTTCATATATCATTATATGATATTACCCTAGATTTGAGTCTTACATCACATCATTGTATCAGGGTTCCATATAACATCATTCTAATTTAGGGTTTCATATTCACTAACCCACAATTGGGTTTACTATTCATCCCAATCAGGGTTTCATATCACATTACCCTAAATTAGGGTTTACCATTCTTCCCAACTAGGTTTTCTCATGGCATCACCCTTAATTAGGGTTTCTCATGGAATCAACCTCAATTAGGGATTCACATGGAGTACCTTCTTAAATTAGGGTTTTCATGAAATTACCCTAAATTAGAGTTTCACATGTTATCACCCTTAATTAGGGTTACATCCTTAACTTAGATTAGGATTATACCTAGCATTGTCCCATATTAGGGTTAGGATTCATTAACCTTCTTGATTAGGGTTTCATGATTTCCCTATCAAGGTTCATACTCTAATTAGATATTCATTCATGTGGAAAGTATTGAGACTTAACCACTACATGACTATCATTCATGTAGGAAGTCCTCTCTCTCTCATCTTCTACAAGATGATACTTACATCAGACTTGATTAGACCAAGTCAACTCAATTTGAATGAAGAGTTGACACAATGGATTATATCATTACTTCCATGATCATTAAAGATTAATTATTCAAAGGGTACTAATCACCCTATCACATTAAGGGTACAATTATTATAATCACCCTTGGTTTACATCATGTAATTGTTCAATTAAACAATTGACCTCTAACCACTTTGAGTATTCATACGATTTGATTAATTATCTTCCAAATGATCTTGGTCACTTAGATCCCAAACTGTCTTGACCAATCAGACCTCAAACGGTCTTGCTTGAAATACCTCCAAATGGTCTAAGACCATTTAGACCTCCAAACGGTCTTGGTCACACGGTTTGAAACCGTTTGGTAAAGTAGATGCTTGAAACCGTTTGACAAAGTTGAAGTTTGAAACCATTTGCTAAAGTTGAAGTTTGAAACCGTTTGAGCCTTAACATGTTTGGGATCATTTGGTCCCAAACGGTCTTGAGACTGTTTGGTCTTAAACGGTCGTGAGAACGTTTGGACTCAAACGGTCTTGAGACCGTTTGGTCCAAACTTCCTCAAAACCGATTGGACCGAAGATGGTCTCAACCACTCAAACTGATTTAGGGTTTCCAAGATTGATTCCTTCATTGATTCAAGTCATATAATCACTCATAAATTGAACCTAACACCATACTTCAATTGAGCTTAATAGATCATCCTTCAACTGATTAACCCGCAATTTATCATCAATTAGGGTTTTGAATCAATTGGATTAGGGATTGAAATCGATGAACCTTCAATGTTAGTCATTGTATTATTAATTACTTTGAAACTATTGGACCATCATTAAAATTGGACATGACCTGACCTCAAACATTATTGGGGTCAATTGGATGACCTCCAAATGGTCTTGAGACCATTTTCCCATCTCATCATCAAACTACATGACATCCAAATAGGGTTTGGGTCATTGGATTGATCATTAAATCAACACTTAATTGCATTTCAATTTGGTATCTCTAAACCTTCAAATACTAAACCATACTTAACCCTAGACCTCCAAATGGTCTTGGGTGACCCCCAAACGGTCTTGAGACCATTTGGGTAATCCCTAAATGGTTTTGAAACTGTTTGGTCTAATCAACGCAAAGTTCCAAGTCAATCAGTTCCAAAATCAGCACTTAACCCGATTAGGGTTTGCTACTTAATGATTGTCTATGTATTGAATTAGTCAATTCAATCCATTAGATTATCATCCAACATGTGTTAGGGTTCTGACCTCAAATGGTCAACCCTCTTAAACTGTCAACTCCCTTAAATGGTTTGGAGTCCAAACCTCCAAACGGGTTGAAAACCGTTTGGTCTCCAAACGGTTTGGTGAAACTGTTTGGACCAAACCAAAGAAATCGTTTGCCTTGGATATTTGGAGAGGTGTGTGGTTATGATGATGTCATCATAATCAAGCTCTAAAATCATGAAACCTGCTATGATTTCCATGGTGATTGCATCAATCAACCAAAATAAATTTCGGAAGTGAAGAAAGAATCACCAATTGATAAGGAATTGATTGGAATAACAAAATTAAGGGTTCAAGTTATAAAACCCACCTACAATTGAGCTCCAAAGCTCCAAGCTCACGCCAAAAATGGGGGATGAAGCTTTTGCAACTCCCCCTAGGCTCGTCCTCAAGCTTTTGGTTGAAAAGATTGGCTAGGGTTGAAGATGGAGTGAAGAAAAGAAGAAATCAATGATTTATTTTCGATTTCCACCATGGAATCAAGGTGAAAAGAGGTCAAGAATCTTACCAACAGGTTGGGGGTCGTCCCCCTGGTCCCCCCAAGCTCCCTTGGTCGTTTCCAAGAAAAGAGAAGAGGTGGTTTCTGAAAAAGCCTTTGTTTTGGCTTGGAAAGGATCTTTTTATAAAAATTCAATGAGAGAGAAAATGTTTTATAAAAATCTTTTAATTCCAAAATTGTTGCCACCACTTCCCCCTTGGTTTCTTGCATACAAAGGAATCTATATCCCCACTGAGCTCCCTTCCATTATCCAAGAATTAAGGGAAAAGAAATTAAGTACCTTAACCCTTATAATAGTAATATCCATATTTGAGTGGATATTTCTTTTTCTTATAAAATTGTGAGTGAGTTATCCACTCCCTTGGATATTTTGTGGTCCTTGCAAAGCTCAAGGATGCACAAACATATCTAAAACCAACCATTTTAATTTTGTTTGAAGGTCCTTTAATTATTTTATTTATTTTTGCATTAAATTGAATTAGGGGTTTCAATTAGGCTTAAATCTTGATTATTTTAATATCAAGATTATCTCTCCTCCAAATTAATTCAAATGAGGCGCACATCTCATTTTATTTTCTATACATAATTCCAAGAAGTATTATGGACCTTATTGAAGTGGTAATTTGCATATTGAACCCTAGGTTTTGGGTAAATTGCAAATTACACCACAACTAGGTTTTAATGCACAAACATTATTTTATCAGCTCTTTCTTGGTACTCAGGCTTTCATAAGCCATTCATCTACATCATCTTCATTCTCATGATGCCAAACTACTTGAGGAACATTTATCAAGTAACATTTGTAAGTTAACCCCTCAACTTGGGTAATTTGCACTTTAGTCCTAAATAAGCAAACAGGACCAACATTGAAACATAAGTTCCTCTTGAAACTTAATTACTTTTCACAAGATAAAATTAAGGATCTAATTAACTTGATTAAGCAAAACTCCCAAGGTTAAGGCATAACCCAGGTCAGGGATGTTACAGGACAGGAGAGTTTGCCACTCCCCCGTCGATCTTAGACACGCCAGGCGAGCACAACACCTCTTAGAAAGGCATTTACCAGTGTCAATTTGGTGCCACAGAGACATAGCTCAAAAGCCCTAAACTTCACAGGAGGCGGCACCTCCAAGAAGGGAGGAAGGGGAAGATGGTTGTGCATGATTCAGGGATTCTGAAAGAGGGGAAACAAAAGAAAAAGGTGAAAGGAAGAGAAATGGGTATAAAAGGCCAAAGGATTAGGGTTGGGGGAAGGATAGGTGGTGCTCGACACCCTGATTGGTGGAAGCTAACTCTCAACACACTAGTGGCTCATATGGAGGAAGGGGAACATACCTGGCTCATCAGATGGAGGCTCCTATCCTTGCTTAATTGATGCAACGGTCAAAACTCCTTGCCCACCCGATCAAGACCTCCAATTTGACCAATGACTAGGATCTAGATTGCTGGGAAAAATAAAGAGAGGAGAGTGGGCTGCAGGTAAGCAGACACCCTCAACTGGGCCCAAATCGGTCAGCCCAAAGGTAAAAACAAATGTATACAAAGCTAGAAATTAGGGTTTCAGGGTATAGTCAATCAATTAGGCATAACTTTCACATCCGAGCTCTAAATTGAATGAAATTGGGTGCTTTAGAATAGTTAGAGAAATCTCCACAACATGAGAACAAGAAAATGATACAATTATTTGCAACTATATAATTAAAATTTCAATAGAAACGTGATAATTTCTTGACATTAATGTAAACTTGATTTTTGTCAACTTGAGCATCACCAAGGTGATACATGCATACTCGGTGGACCAATTGTGCATCAAGAAACATTTAGTTATTAAGTAGAAGTAGGGATGAACTGCATATCACATACATGAGGAGAGAGAAAATTCTAAGTGATCACAACATTTTAGCTATGATTTCAACTACATGAAGGTTTACATACAACTTGTTCAAGATATCCATAAGCTTGTTGCTCTTAGCATCTTCTTTTGTGTTGGAAAATGTATGAGGGAAAGGAGCATCACGCTTGCAAAAATAATCACCTTGTTGTGACTTTATAGTAGTTTTCTTCCTTTGGTTCTCAACAGTCTCCTCTTTCATTGTCTTAATAACTTCTTCAGATTTTCTCTTTAAAGGTGGTGAGGATTCTCCAATCACCACCCCACTCCTCAGCCTCACGTACTTGGATGTCTCTATAGTAGTCATCTTCAGTTTGCTAGACAAGGAGTCAGAAGGTGTTCTTTGGTTAGCTAGAGCTTGTGGAGCAATCTGGTTCTCCAACATCTTGGTATGATTAGTAATTTCATCTACTTCAGATGAAAGTTTTTGGATGGAATATTTCATAAGCTAACCATGTTGGTGAAATTCCTTATTTTATTTCAATAGAGCTAAAAAAACCCTTCAAGAAGTGATTCTAAGTTGGACTTTGATTGTTGTTGTTGGTTAATGCTTTTGTTGATATTTTTGTTGAAGCTTGAAGGATTGTTTACAATTGGTGGCCTACTCCCCAAATGCAATGGTTGTTGACCTTGAGCTTGTTGTGGATTTTGAGAATTGTTATTGTGGTAGGAGAAGTTTGGATGATAACGCCAACTTGGATTATAGGTATTGGAATATGGATTGTATGACTTCTAGTTTCTAAAACTTCATTCTACATTGCATTTCTCCACATTCTCCTTAGGTGGGATGAAATAAGGGTAGCTTAAAGAAGCTACTTGTCCCACAACTACAGTTGTATCACATATCTGGTGTACAAGTTGAGTATATTGAGCACTCAACCTCTCAAACTTTTATGTTAAGGCATCTAACTTGGTAGAGATTAGATCAACAATATCTACAACATGGACACCAACTTGTTTCCTAGAAGCAACAGAAGTTGAAGGTGGCTGATTACCCCTTTGAGAAGTCCATTGGAAATGGTTCATTGACATGTCTTCTACTTATAGTATAGGCCTCCCTATAAGATTAATGCATTAAATCCCCATTGGCTGCATCATTTATAGATATCTTGGGATTATAGTAAAGTCCATTATAGAATGTTTGAAGAAGCAACCAGTTGTTGGGACCATGGAGAGGGAAAAGATGTTGGAGGTATTTGAACCTTTCTCATGCATCATAAAAGGTCTCTCCATCTCTTAGAGAATAGTTGGTCAACTATCTTCTCAACTGAGTCATCATGCTTGGTGGGAAGTACTTGGCTAAGAATGATTTAAGGAGTTCATCCCATATGTTGGTGGAGTTCCTTGGAAAGGAAGAGATCTATAGCTTGGCCCAGTCCCTCAAGGAAAAAGAAAACAAAAGTAGGTGTATGCCATCAGGAGTAACACAATTGATCTTGCAAGTGTTCAAATATTGAAAAAATTCAGTTACATGAAGGTTGGGGTCTTCCATGGGAGTCCCACCAAAATGGTTCTGCTGAATCATCTGCATTATTGGTTGGCTAATTAAGAAGTTATTTCCCTTGATATGTGGGTTATTGATAGCCCCATTTATGTTTATCGTTGCGGGAATGACAATGTCCTTGAGAGGACAATCATCTTCCATGATTGCCTTTTGGTTGTACGGTGAAGATGTCAGTGAATAAGTAATTGATGATGGTTGTGAGTCTCCATGATGTGAAGAGTATTCACTCCTCCTTGCTCATCTACTATTGCTAAGACTACATTTGATTTCAAGGTCTAATAACACAGATGGTTGAAGACATCATTTTGAATGCACATACAGTCCTACAAATTCACAAATAACAAGAACACTTAATGAACAATAAAAGATATGATCGATGATACAAATTACAATGGAATGATGAAACATGGGGGTGAGTGATCTAGACTCACTTACTATTTAACATTTCTCACTCTAATAGAAAAATATGGATGCTCCCTGGAAATGGGGCCATAAACTTGTTATCATAATTGTGCAAGCTTTAATATTTAACTCAAGCACTACCCCACAAGTATACGGGTGCATATAGTATGTTTAAGACAATCCAAGGGATCAAGGTACAATTAGGTGCAAGTGTGTTAGAGTCAACAATCTGGATCAGTTTGCATGAATTGGTTTGGTTTGAGAGTTTACTAATTAGCTAATTAAAGAAAATTGTGATAATTAAACACTAAGAATGATTTAGATCAAAAATTTAAAGGATCTTGGTCATAAGATCTCACTTCCATACCATTACTCACATTCAACTACAAAATTAAAAAAATTCATAAACTTGCAAAGTAGTTTTCCATCATCATATACCTCTCGGTGATGTGAGTTGGTTCTTATCTCTACATGGCACTCTCGTGCATATGTTAAGACTCAAACTACAAACTTAGATCCTTAATGTATCCAATCCACTCCCATGGTCAAGGATTCATTTCCAAGAGAACCACTCCCTAATTCTCTACATATCTTCTTAGATCATATAAAGAAGCATAAATCATATATGAAAGATGGCCATGCAAGCATACAAGAAAATAAAATCATAGAATCTCTTAGAGAAGAAAATTAATTAACTTTAGTTGATAAATACAAGTTCACATGAGTAATGACATGGGAGCTACTATCCCATGCCCAAGAAGAAGGAAACTACTCGTCCATGATCATGAAACACATGAACATGCTATAGGTTTTAGAGTTTAACATGATTAGAGAAGGAAATAACAAAAAAATCAATGAATGGAGAAGGATAAGGTAGAAATCCAACTTGGGGATGAAATTATACCCTACTAGGTGCTTCTACTTGGATAGCCTTCTCTCTAGAGAGGTCTGGGTAGAGTAGAGGAGCTCTTGCTACACTCCTTGAATAAGAATAGAGTTTCTCTCTAAAGAAACCACTTCTTCCTCCCCAAAATCACCCTTTCTTTACTATGAACTATTCTCCAGTAGACATTTTCTTCAAATTGACAAGAGATAACCGCCCCATATGTGTGTCCTTGTATTTAAAATGAGGGGCGATTATTTCCAAAATCCACAAAAATTGATGAGGACACACCATGTACAAGGGCATATATGATGTGTTTCCACGTGTATCTGATGCTGGAACCATTCTGATAGGAATGAAGATGAAGTGTAAAAGATCACACATGGTGTGTATCTGAGAGTGTTTTCATTTTTTGGCAGATTGGGTCGAGACAGACACAAGTTGTGAAATTGGACAGAACATTTTGAGCATGGCTTTTAAATAGTGTGGCACAACGTCTCAATGTGTGAACATGCCAAGTCAGAACTCTTCTGGGGAGATGGAAATTGTCTATAAACTTACACATCATAAGTTAATTAACACACACCATGTTTTCTTCGAAATATTCAAGAAGAGCTCCATCAAGTATGAAAACTTCATATGACTCCAACTAGGGTCAAATTTGGGTTGGATTGAACCCAATTTCTAGTCACAATGATTTACTTGTGATCACAAACATGAGGTGAGTAAAACAACTAAAAAGGTGGAAAAATCAAGTATGATTAGAGGAAAAATGAGGCACTAAGTGGATTGAAAGTATGTGCAAAAGTGGATAAAAAGTCTATATAAAATGTGCACATCACACAACCTTAGTAGATTCTAATTGTAAACTGTTCACCCCAAACGTATCCTCAAATATGGGTGATAGATTGTCGTCATATGATAAAAACATGCTATCAAAATCATCCAGTATACACCTTTCCAGATATCGATACCCTACAAGGAGGTAAAATAGAAGTGGAGCCTTACAGAAAGAGCTCATATGAATCATCCATAGTGTGACTTACCTATGGTGTGTAATTCTCATCCTCATCACCATAAAAAAAATTTATTCTAGGCTAATGTAGATGCAATATATGTAGCAAAATGATAATTTTCAACATGTGTTATGTCATTCTAGGATGGGTAGAAAATAAGTTGGAGAAATCAAGTATAATTGCTTACTGATCTATAGGAAATGTAAAGGCTTCTTGGATATCCATGTGTAAAGGTCTTCATCATTATACTTGGTGTAAGTGTACTATAACTCCTCAACTAGTAGCTCCCCCAGGTCAAGCAGATGGAATGAATTGCTCCCTTGGGGATTATTCACTAGGAAAATCCTGGTGATTCCAATGAGTGGTTCCAGTAGGATGGCGAAACGAGTTCCTCAATGGGTCTAATGGAGTGGGTGTGATGGATGAAATCTTTATGTGTGTATGCTGGCACCAGCAAGTTAGGAAAATCTAAACCACCTAGCTTTTGAAGCCTCTTATAATGATCCTCCTAAATCTACTATATATGAGAAAAAAATTTACATCATATGTATTTCATCTTCACACCTGCATGCCACATGGATTTCCTTCCTTTCTTCATTTTCCATGCACTATACAGAACTAACACCTTGTTCCACTCTTGACGGCTATCATTATCAACAATGCATCCATATTAGTTTTGGGGACCTAATCCTAAGGCACTAGTAAAAGGAGGTTATTCACATGGCTTCCTCCAAAATGAAGCGGTGAGTGAACCTATCTATCCTAATACATATACTAATTAGAAAATATCTAGTTTGAATGACATAAGTCTATTGACGGCTATCATTATCAACAATCCATTCATTTTGTTTTCTCTAAACTTCTCAAAGAAATTTCTACCTGCCCAACTTGTTTCTTATTACTGGATCAAATGGCTTTTGATAAATTGAAAGTGTCATTCCAGTGCCATTTCATAAATGATTTATAGATTGGGATTGAACACTTGTTAAATTAACTGAATTTTGATCTCTAAAACCATCACGAGGTCATTATTTGATTTAATCTACATCAGGTTCTTGACAATGTAATTTGCATTTTGCTAAATCTAATGCTTGTTTGAAACTGCCCAACCAAGTCCTTGAATAAGCATACCATCCTTATGTGGGAACATAGTATAGATGGATCTAAGTTAGAGAGGTTCACATCATTTAGCATTTCTTCAAATTTTGAAGCTTCTGAGTAGAAAAATATGTCACACACCAACTTCTTATATGGGTGAAGCATTAATTTGACGTCACCAACAACCAATCACTTCTCTTTGTTGGTGCTTTCTAGTATTTTAATATGCTTCCACAATATTTTATGTATAATAGGTTTACATCTAGCATAGATCATAGTGAATAAGGTGCCATACACACAACAACACATAATGTTGATGACTTTCTAACACTCCCACCCCACACTCTTAATCCTTCCACAAGAATGACATCCCTCCTAAGAAACCCCTATCCTCAACTCGATGCAATCAAGTCAAACCCAGGTGGTTGAGAACATTCTTAGTCTAAATTTCATAGATTCATGACTCCAAGACAGTAAAAATATTTTGTCTATGCCTTTCAATAAGATCACAAAGGGTAATTTATGTTAGCTAATTCATGACTCCCTAAAAATTCCCACACGTTACATTAAACCTTAATGGATTTGAGTGAGGGGTGAGAAAAAAACTAGTTTATCAACTCAGAGCACCATCTAGTGAGGCCACATGTTGTGCTTCGATCACCTTCTATGTTTAACTCCTCATCATTGTAGGAATGCTTAATTTTATTATTGCTTCCTATGACCTCCTGACCTTGATTGTCATCCAGGTGATAATTCTCCCTATCTGGTTCCTCTCCTCCTTTGTCTTCCATAGCTATTTCTACATATCTATCTATTTCTTATTTTGATGACCATTGATAATAGTATCCCCTTTTGGGTCTACTACAAAGTGAGATTCTTTAGTAGAGTTGACATTGGCAACTTCCATATATTCCATTGTGTTTGTATTAGCCTCATTGTTTCCCTTCCCCAATAATATCATTCCAGACATTTCACTTTCTTTATACGCTTTTTTGACTAGATATTCTTCCCTTTCTGAGTTCATATAAATGAGGTAACACCTTATTTCTCAATGTAAATTTGCCAACTTCCCCTTAAGGTTCTTTATCCTCCCTAACAAGGGCCCCATATTTATTGTCCAAATCAAGTTTACTCATATACATCTTCTTATATTGACCTTCCAACACTTTCTTGGCTCACTTCGTATCGAAGTCTGGACCATAATACACATGCAATATTCTTCTCCTTCCACATATTTCACCCCATGTTCATCATTTATTGTAGATTTTTCTCAATAGGTGTCTCTATATTTGCTTTTTTAGACAAGTAGTCATTTTCATCCTGTCCTATCTTGTCACAATCAAGGCTACATTTTGGAAGAGTCACGTATTCCACTTTAAACTCATACCCATATACAACCATTTTTGGCTTTATAGGTATTTCAATGTCTATATGAAATAAAATGTTGCTTAACCAAGTTGTAGTATGTGTATCCACATTTATTAATCTTCCTAAAACATGGCTAATCCTTTTAAAAATGATCCTATTGTATTGATGAACAGATAGATCTAGAAATCATGTCCATATAATGATTTTGGTTGATATTCCATTGGTTAGATGTAAGGTTTTGTGTCATTACATATAATCATACATACCCCCATATCTAGCATTCACCCTATAAACTGCCATTGTATCAAGTTTACATGATATTTGAACAATGTAATGTCTCATGCTAAATTTTTGCATGTTAAATATTTTAAAAGGCCTCCATAGGCGATGAATCCTATCACTTAACATCATCCATTGAATACTCTTCCCCATCAACTTCACTATGAAATCATACTAGAATGGATTTTTAATAATGGAAGAGGTATTGAGTATGATGAATAGATCAAGAAATCCTCTAAAATTGACTATTGTGTGGAAGAGTCTAGACAGGTGGGGTGAATAGAGTCATATGAACTTTTTGCAAGATTAAAATATAAACATAGTTAACTACAACTTTCTTAAAGAATGCAGAAATAAGAAGCAAGTTAGTGGACAAAAATTACAACCACAAAGCCACAAAGATTTAGAGTGGTTATGTCAAACTATGTGAGTCCAATACCTAGTTATTTCTAACTAGGATATCTAAACTATGCATTTTATACCTTTTCACCAATACACAATACATACAATTGACCGGTGCCTTTTGAGGAGCAAAGAAAAACCGTCCTTTTCAGCTCAAGGAGAACTATCACCTTCTTTGACAAGCCATGGAAAGGTCACCCACTTGGAGATTATTGAAATCAACTACCACCACGTTGGTCACAACCTTCAATCAACAAGTAGCACCAAGACCAGCTTCACCACAACCTTCTACCTTGAAGTAGTGAGAATCAACAATAATTAGTAGTACAAGAACAAGAAGTGTTATAACCTCATTTTCCAAAACATGTAATGAGATTTGTGAATATCCTTTAAAGGATAAATAAGATCAATGTTTGATTTGAATGAATTTCATGAATAATAGCCTTGCATGCTTTCTTGATGGGCCTTATTGGCCATTAAGCCCAATTGAAAGAAAAAGAAAAAAGAAATGAAAAAGGAATCCAATGGGATAATGGAAATATAAGAAAATGGATAAAGGATGATTAAAAGGCTAGAAGATATTTTCCCAAAAATAGAATTTCGAGTTATAAAGGTTCCTTGGGGTTCAAGGAACTTAGGATAATTATATAATAGCAAGGGAAATAAAGAATATGAGGAAAATATGAATAAAAGGGTGTTTTCCTGAAACTAAAGAAAAGGAAGCATTTAATTAAGATAATGACTTCAATTTTTGTATGACGAGAGATAAAAATATGAACGATCTTTCCTCAAAATTTGAATAAAAACGGAGTTAAGAATTTGGATTTATGATTTTTCCAAGTTATCATTGAATTGGGAAGGTAATTCTGATATTAGGAAATCGTTTTCCTTTTTGCAAGAACGGGCGCGATGAGGGCCGTTGGATCTTGATCCAACACGCACCAATAATCATCAAGAGTCCCAGAGGGATGCAGACTGAGAGCTGATAGGGGATTTTTCCCCTCATTTTTCTGATCACTGCAATGCATGTGCACACGGGGGAAGAGTCCCATCGAGTTTGGGATAGGGAGACAAATCTTCCAAACCCTATTTTGATGGGTTTTTAGCGTGTCTTCGAGAAACGCCCAATTGGGATGAAGCAAGATTTGGCGGCGGGATCAGAAACCCAAGAGGAGACCCTCCACGTCCTATAAATAGGCCACCACTCGAGTCCTTGTGCCCTAGCGATCACGAGCGGCTGCCTATTTCACCTCAGAGCCCTCTTCCTTGCTCGATTACCCTTGCTCTGATGAGCCCTAGCCGCGGTGCCGCCACACATCCTAATTAGAAAGAAGAAGAAGGGTATGACAATCAGGAGTTGTCGGATCGGGGAGCACAGTGGGCCAACTTGAGATCTAACGATCTCAGGAGAAGCACACGTCTTTAGCTCGCTGAATGGAGCGCTTCGACGCGAGTCGCTGGATCAGAGTCCATCGTGGACCCGAACGCCATCCAACGGGCGATAGTCTGCAGCCGCGAGCATCTCAGTGTTAATGGAGACCTCTGACGCAGAGTGTCGGATCAAGGCGCGATCCATCGGCACACCGATCGAACGGCCCAGGAATTTCGGTAAATATCTCTCTCTGATCGAAATTGCAGATAATTGCTTTTCCTTGCTAAAAGCGTAGAAATAGCTAGGAAGCTCATGTAAAGGAACTTTATATATGAAAGTTGGGTAGAAAAATGCAAGGAAGCTAAAAAAAATGATTTAAGAACCTGATTCTATTTCATTTTACAAAATTACTCTAATTTGAAAGAAAAGGGTATTGAAAAGTAATTAGAAACCTTAATTGCATATAAAGGATGATTCTTTATAACTTAAATGGTTAAATTGAGGATTATCAACCTATTAATTAATAATATGAAGTTTTCATTCGTTTTGAATATAAAGATGGCTAAATTAGGGTTTCTGTCTATGAATGGAGAGTGATGTATATGGAAACCCTAATTTAGGGTAAAACAATGTTATTTTGGATTAAGGAAGTAAATTACTAAATAATGATCCTAAGACTATTAGGAATATTAAAAGGAGAGAATTCAAAGGTTTTAAGTGATTTTGAGGAGTTAGGGTTCATGATAACTTAGAATGAAGGAAAAACCCTAGTTTCCAAGAAACCCAAAAATCAGAATAGAAACCCTAAGGGATATAATGAAATTGGATAAATATTAATAAAAGTAAACTTGTACTTTATTTCAGGGTTTTTGTGCAATTGCTTGATTGTTTGGATTTTCTCTCTCTACAAAGTTAATTTTGTAACTGAATCTACAATAAGAGGTATGTGGTTACGCTTATGATTATCCCGATTAGTTTTCCGAGGATTTTATCGACGTTTCCCTCATGGCTTGAAATAACTACTGAATGTTTTAATTCATGCAACTATAGAGTGACTATGACTATCACTATGAGTATACATGTATAACTGGATAGATATGAGTCTACCCCTATGGCTATGCAAAGGCTAAGGATAACCTAGAGCAAGGTCTAGGGTATCATGAGTTAGAAACTGGGATACACATGTGTAGTGCCATGAGACTCTTAGCATACCATGAGTTAAGGAGTGGGCTACCTACGGGTAGTGCCATGTGACTCAGCCCTAGAAATTGATTCACCTATTAGGTGAAGTCATAAGGGGTATAATGGGAATCTACCATAAGGGAGGTAGTATCTAGGTCCACTGCAGGGACATCACAAGGGATAGTGTATACATGGATCACATAGTTATACTTAAAACATAAAATTGGTTGTTAAATGATAATTGAATGCAATACATTGTTATGGATAATTGCATGACTAGTGAATCCCCCACATACCAGCTTTGGCTGACTGACGTTTTGTTTGTCGGCGTTTTAGGTACAAAACAAAAAGGACAAACAGTAAATCATCATATTGTGAAATACATAAATTAAAGTCCAAGGAGGATTAGTTAGTTGGTTCCAGTTCCGGATAGCATTATAGAAATCCAATTTTTCAGAGGTATGCAAAATTTTATTTATTATAGCTTTTCAGTATAGTCTAGTAGAATTTATTAATTGTTACCAATTAATTGTTGAACCTTGATCCGGAAAATCGGATAACAGCACCGACCTTTCGGTCTCCCTTAATTGGGGGTTACTGGAAGGTAGGGTCATTACATTTGGTATCAGAGCCAAGGTTCTCCACTTAATTGTTACTAATTATTAAATTTTACAAACTCTATAGAACACAAGGGAGTTATTAGAGGATTTTCCGAAAGACTGAGGTGTCTAGAAAAGGATCACTTCTGGGGGCTGGCAAAATTTTCCTCCGCACCGCTAGTCGGAATACGAGGACTGCCAGATTGTGTGACTACTTGGCCGATGTCCTAGGAATTGAATCAAAGTAAGATACCTTTAGGATTTTCTCATCTTATTCATCCCTTCTCATCACATATTCTATTAAGGACTTTAAGAGTTAGGGTTTTCTCTCTCTTCCTCACCCTCATGTGGTATGGGCAAGTAAGTTAAGGATTAAGGAATCCTCCATCAAATTAATAAAAGATACATAATGAGACATCACTAACATAAGTATAATTGGTTTAATGATAAACTAAAGGTCTATTTTTTATGCTTATGTAGATGGCTCGTACAAAGACGGTTGCTATCCATGAGGGTACTGGGAACTCAACTAGGAGTGCTTGGCCTTCCCACAAAGGAAAGGGGTCTTCAGAGAAGAGGAAGAAGAACCATGATGGTGAATCCTCTAAGAAGAGAAAGAGGCCTGAAGAGACCACTCATGAGGTCCCTAATTCTGACCTGATACCCTTTGGAAACCTTGATCAAGAGAAGACCAAGGGTATGAAGAGCAACATGTGTACGGGGAAGTAGACAAGATGGAAGAAGACCAAGCTGGAAGTCCAGAACCAACCATGATGATCCACACCCCTGAAGCTTTGGGGATGGAGCAGTAGAGGAAGCTGACAGAGGCCATTAATGCCTTGGCCCTCCGAGACCTGGCCAGAGCTGAGAATGGTGAGCCGGTCCCAGTTCATCCTCGACTAGGAGCCACCATCCTGGACTTCGTCAAGTTGAATATTGAGAAGTTTTAGGGAGAGGATAAGACAGAGGTAGTCGACAAAGTGGAAGCTTGGATGCTTGCAGTCGAGAATGGATTTCACATGCTTGAAGTTCAACTGAGCAAGAAGGTCCTCTTTGCTTCTCATCTCCTGGAAGGAGCAGCCAAGATATGGTGGGAGACCCACATCACCGGCCGGGATTTGACAGAGGAACCTATGGCATGGGATGATTTCAAGATGATCTTCACAGCCAGATTCATCCCAGTCTCAGCTAAGAAGGAAAAGGAAAGGGAGTTCACCAACATGACCCAAGGAAACTCTTCTGTGGCAGACTTTGGGCGCAAGTTCCGAATCCTAGAGTGTTTTGGGTACAAGATGGATGAGGAAAGAAGGGTGGACCACTTCATAGAGCGTCTTCACCCTACCATCAGGCCCCATGTGATGGCAAGCAAGCCTAAAAATTTTGCCGAAGCCTACAACACTGCTTTAGACATGGAGAGGACTGTGATGCCTGCTCAGTTTCCACCCAAGGGGTACTTGGGTTTCACTGAAGGAGCCCAAGGCCCGAGAAACAATCACAAGAAGGGTCCAGGATATCATCAAGCTAAAGGAAAACATGGAGGAAAAGGGAAACCCCATCAAGAGAACAACCGACCTCCTTTCCACACTTGCGGAAAGGGGCACACCGGTGAATGTCGCTACAAGAAGAAGACATGCTTTCAATGCCACCAAGAAGGACATCTGCAATCTGTCTGTCCTATGCCAGATCCCAGGGGACTAGGACAAGTGGAAGCTCCACCAGTAGCATCCCCACCTATAGCTGTAGCCCCACCTACTAGAGAGAGAAGACAAGCTCGGGTGTTTGCCATTGACAATGAGGAGGCTCAAGTTAATGCCAACCAGTTGATCGAGGGTAATAACCCTTAGAGTTTTCTTTTATGTTTTAAAGTTAAACATGTAATGGTCTAATGCATGGTGAACAATAATGTAGGCATGCTTGAAGTCATGTGACATCATGTGAAAGCTTTGTTTGACTCTGGATCTACTAATACTTTCATTTTGAGAAATCTTGCAACTGTGCTATGTTTGGATATCAAGGATTTAGGATATCTCTTAGATGTTACAACCCCGAGTGGTTAAATCTTTACTTCCCTTTTGAAAACCCCAGTGGTATCTGTGAAATATCGAGATCTTGATTTTCCTATAGATTTTATCCTTCTTGACATGAATGATTTTGATGTAATCATTGGCATGGATTTTCTTTATACGTATATGGCCAATATCGACTGTAGAGAGAAGAAAGTGATCATCAAGAGACCAGGTCAACCACCTTTTGTCATTATGGGTAGGAAGGATGCCACTACTCGCCCGTATGTGTCAACCGTGAAAGCAGAGCGGATGATGAGTAAAGGGTGTCAAGATTTCCTAGCAGTAGTCACCAAGCCAGAACCCAAGGTGCAACCCTTAGAAGAAATAGAGGTAGTTAGGGGCTATGCATATGTTTTTCCAGATGATCTTCCTGGGATTCCTCCCGAAAGAGAGGTAGATTTTTCAATAGAGCTAGCTCTTGGTACAAACCCTATTTCCCGAGCACCTCATAGAATGGCCCCTGCTGAGTTTCTTGAGTTAAAGAAGCAATTGTAAGAATTGTTGGATAAGGGTTTTATCCGCCCTAGCACATCACCATGGGGAGCGCTAGTTCTTTATGTAAAGAAAAAGGATGGTTCGCTCTGAATGTGGATAGACTACCGGATGATCGACCAGGCTACCATTAAGAACAAATACCCTTTACCCCGGATAGATGACTTGTTTGACCAATTGAAGTCAGTTTGAGTCTTTTCCAAGATCGACTTGAGATCGGGTTACCACCAATTGAGGGTCAAGAGCGAGGACATCCCAAAAACAGGTTTTAGAACCTGATATGGCCACTATGAGTTCGTGGTTATGCCTTTTGGGTTGTCCAATGCACCTAGTGTGATCATGAACCTTATGAATAGTGTGTTTCAACCCTTCCTTGACTCATTTGTCATAGTGTTCATAGATGACATACTGGTTTATTCAGATAACTTAGATCAACACCGCGACCACCTAAGTAAAGTCCTTGATATCTTAAGAAAGCAGAAGTTCTATGGGAAGTTCTCTAAATGCGAGTTTTGGATAGACCGAGTCATGTTCCTTGGACACATTATCTCTGGAGGAATGATTGCCGTAGATCCAGCTAAAGTGTCAGTGGTTCGAGACCGGCCAGCACCAAAGAACCCCTCCGAAATTCGAAGCTTCTTGGGGTTAGCAGGATATTATCGATGCTTCATCGTGGAATTCTCAAAGACCGCCTTGCCTTTGACCATGTTGACTCAGAAAGATGTGAATTTTGTGTGGTCCGATGTTTGTGAAGCTCATTTCCAGGAGCTGAAAGAGAAGCTGACCACTGCACCAATTTTGACTCTACCATCAGGCAATGAGGGTTTCATGATTTTCACTGATGCATAAAAGATGGGACTTGGTTGTGTGTTGGAACAGAATCAGCATGTGGTTGCATATGCCTCCCAACAACTCAAGCCCAATGAGGTGAATTACCCGACACACAACCTGGAGTTAGCTGCTATCATCCATGCCCTGAAGATTTGGTGGAATTACCTATATGGTGCCACTTTTGAGATCTTCACCGACCATAAGGGCCTGAAATATCTACTGACGCAAAAAGACTTGAACCTATGACAACGACGATGGATGGAGTACATGAAGGATTACGACTTCAACAATGCCTATCATCCAGGGAAGGCGAATGTCGTAGCCGATGCTTTGAGTCGAAAACAGGTAAGGTGTGCAGCTGTGTTGTCCAGACAATGGAAGAGCTTAGAAGAGCTGGTGGAATGGTCACCTCAACCGTTAGATGATCGAGTTTGATTGGACAACATCTAGATACAGTCTGAATTGTTGAATGAGATTGTCACAACACAATTGGCCAGTGGAGGACTTGACAAGATGAAAGGCTTGATGCAGAAGCCTCAGACCCATCTTTCTTTGGGAATAGACGCAGGAATCCGTTTTGAGAATCACATATGGGTTCCGGAAGATTCACCGTTGAAGGAAAGTATCCTATAAGAGGCTCATGGTTCTAAATACACGGTGCACCCAGGAAATACCAAGATGTTTAAGGATATGCAGAGGTTTTTCTGGTGGCTGGGAATGAAAAGAGACATTGCAGCTTATGTAGCAAGTTGTCTTACGTGCCAAATGGTGAAGGAGGAACACCAACGACTCGGAGGACTTTTACAGTCTATAGAGATCCCAGAGTGGAAATGTGAGCAGATAACCATGGATTTCATGGTGGGTCTACCCCAGACCAAGAAAGGTCATGATGCGATATGGGTTGTGGTAGATCACCTTACCAAGTCAGCACACTTCCTTGCCCTAAAAACCACTGCCAAAGTGTCAGACTTAGCTGAGTTGTATATCAGAGAGATAGTACGCTTGCATGGTGTACCTGGTTCCATCATCTCAGATAGAGACCCAAAGTTTACTTCCAAGTTGTGGAAGCAGGTTCAAGAGGAACTAGGTACAAGGTTGAAGTTCAATACCACTTATCACCCCAACAGATGGCCAGTCAGAAAGGATGATTCAGACCTTAGAAGATCTACTGAGAGCTTGTGTGCTCGATTGGGGTGGATCATGGGAGCAATACTTACCTTTAGCTGAGTTTGCCTACAAAAATAGTTACCAAGCCAATATCGGGATGCCTCCATATGAAGCTCTATACGGGAGACTGTGTCGGTCACCACTTTATTGGGATGATGTTGGTGAAAGGACCTTATTGAGGTCAGATGAACTCCAAGTGTATGCTGATAAAGTTGCTTTGATCAGGAAAAGGCTAAAGAGAGCCCAGGACCGATAAAAGTCATATGCTGATGCGAAGCATACTGATGTACATTTCGTTGTGGGAGAACATGTTTTTCTGAAAATCTGACCACTCCGAGCTATAGCTAAGAACAGAGGAAAGTTGAGTCCCCGATAAATGGGTCTGTTTGAAGTGTTAGAACGGATTGGTGAAGCCACATATTGTTTGGCGTTACCCCCTCAATACAATATGATGCATGATGTGTTTCACGTGTCCAATCTGAAGCGATATGTGTAAGATCCAATCCATGTGCTGAGCATTGAACCTATTGAGCTTCAAGGAAAGCTGTCTTATCTTGAGTTGCCTTTGCGGATTCTAGATACCAAGGTAAAAGAGCTCAAAAACAAGAATATTGAGATGGTAAAGGTTCTTTGGAAGCACCATGGAGAGGATGAGGCCACATGGGAGATGAAGATGGACATGGAAAAATCATATCCTCATTTGTTTTCTTGATTGTTGAATTTTGAGGGAAAAAATCCTATAAGGAGGGGAGGATGTTATAACCTCATTTTACAAAACATGTAATGAGATTTGTGAATCTCCTTTAAACGATAAATAAGATCAATATTTGATTTCATGGTTTGATTTGAATGAATTTCGTGAATAATAGCCTTGCATGCTTTCTTGATGGGCCTTATTGGCCATTAAGCCCAATTGAAAGAAAAAGAAAAAAGAAATGAAAAAGGAATTCAATGGGATAATGGAAATATAATAAAATGGATAAAGGATGATTAAAAGGCTAGAAGATATTTTCCCAAAAATAGAATTTCGAGTTATAAAGGTTCCTTGGGATTCAAGGAACTCAGGATAATTATATAATAGCAAGGGAAATAAAGAATATGAGGAAAATATGAATAAAAGGGTGTTTTCTTGCAACTAAAGAAAAGGAACTGTTTGATTAAGATAATGACTTAAATTTTTGTATGATGAGAGATAAAAATATGAACGTGATTTACTCAAAATTTGAATAAAAATGGAGTTAAGAATTGGGAGTTATGAGTTTTCTAAGTTATCATTAAATTGGTCAGATAATTCGGATATTAGGAAATCATTTTCCTTTTTGCAAGAATGGGCGCGATGAGGGCCGTTGGATCTTGATCCAATGCATGCCACTCATCGTCAAGAGTCCCAGAGGGATGCAAACTCAGAGCTGACAGGGTATTTTCCCCTCATTTTTCCGATCACTGCAATGCATGTGCACACGGGGGAAGAGTCCCATCAAGTTCGGGATAGGGAGACGAATCTTCCGGACCCTATTTTGATGGGTTTTTAGCGTGTCTTCGAGAAACAACCAATTGGGCTGAAGCAAGCTTTGGCGGTGGGATTAGAAACCCTAGAGCGGACCCTCCACGTCCTATAAATAGGCCACCACTCGAGTCCTTGTACCCTAGCGATCTCGAGCATCCGCCTATTTCACCTCAGAGCCCTCTTCCTTGCTCGATTACCCTTGCTCCGACGAGCCCCAGCCGCGGTGCCGCCGCACATCCTAATTAGAAAGAAGAAGAAGAAGGGGATGACGAGCAGGAGTCATCCGATCCGGGAGCACAGTGGGCCGACTTGAGATCTAACAATCTCAGGAGAAGCACACGTCTTTAGCTCGCTGAGTGGAGCGCTTCGACACGAGTCGCTGGATCAGAGTCCATCGTGGACCCGAACACCATCCAACGGGCGACAGTCCACATCCGTGCACATCTTAGCATTAGTGGAGACCTCTAACGCAGAGCTTCGGATCAAGGCACAATCCATTGGCACACCGATCGAACGGCCCATGAATTTTGGTAAATATCTCTCTCTGATCGAAATTGTAGATAATTGTTTTCCTTGCTAAAATCGTAGAAATAGCTAGGAATCTCATATAAAGGAACTTTATATATGAAAGTTGGGTAGAAAAATGCAAGGAACCTGATAAAAATGTTTTAAGAACCTGATTCTATTTCGTGTTACAAAAGTACTCTAATTTGAAAGAAAAGGGTATTGAAAAGTAATTAGAAACCTTAATTGCATATAAAGGATGATTCTTTATAACTTAAAGGGTTAAATTGAGGATTATCAACCTGTTAATTAATAATATGAAGTTTTCATTCGTTTTGAATATAAATATGGCTAAATTAGGGTTTATGTATATGAATGGAGAGTGATGTATATGGAAACCCTAATTTAGGGTAAAACAATGTTATTTTGGATTAAGGAAGTAAATTACTAAATAATGATCCTAAGACTATTAGGAATATTAAAAGGAGAGAATTAAAAGGTTTTAAGTGATTTTGATGAGTTAGGGTTCATGATAACTAAGAATGAAGGCAAAACCCTAGTTTCTAAGAAACCATAAAGTTGGAATAGAAACCCTAAGGGATATAATGAAATTGGATAAATATTAATAAAAGTAAACTTGTACTTTTATTTCAGGGTTTCTATGTAATGGCTTGATTGTTTGGATTTTCTCTCTCTACAAAGTTAATTCTGTAACCGAATCTGCAATAAGAGGTATGTGGTTACGCTTATCATTATCCCCATTAGTTTTCTAAGGATTTTATCGACGTTTCCCTCATGGCTTGAAATAACTATTGAATGTTTTAATTCATGCAACTATAGAGTGACTATGACTATCACTATGAGTATACATGTATAACTGGCTAGATCCAAGTCTACCCCTATGGCTATGCAAAGGCTAAGGATAACCTAGAGCAAGGTCTAGGGTATCATGAGTTAGAAACTGGGCTACACATGTGTAGTGCCATGAGACTCTTAGCATACCATGAGTTAAGGAGTGGGCTACCTACGGGTAGTGCCATGTGACTCAGCCCTAGAAATTGATTCACCTATTAGGTGAAGTTATGAGGGGTATAATGGGAATCTACCATAAGGGAGGTAGTATCCAGGTCCACTGCAGGGACAACGAAGGGGATAGGGTACACATGGATCACGTAGTTATACTTAAAACGTAAAATTGGTTGTTAAATGATAATTGAATGCAATACATTTTTATGGATAATTGCATGATTAGTGAATCCCCCACATACCAGCCTTGGTTGAATGATGTTTTGTTTGTCGGCATTTTAGGTACAAAACAAAAAGGACAAACAGTAAATCTTCATATTGTGAAATACACAAATTAAAGTTCAAGGAGGATTAGTTAGTTGGTTCCAGTTCTGGATAGCATTATAGAAATCCCAATTTTTCAGAGGTATGCAAAATTTTATTTATTACAACTTTTCAGTATAGTCTAGTAGAATTTATTAATTGTTACCAATTAATTGTTGAACCTTGATCTGGAAAATCGGATAACGGCACTGACCTTTCGGTCTCCCTTAATTGGGCGTTACTGGAAGGTGGGGTCGTTACAAGAAGAGAACAAGGAAATTACAATGTTGTTCATAGGATATACAAATAACCACTAACAAATAGATGATGATGATCCAATACACAAGGTTTAAGAAAGGCTATATTAGCTGGAGAAGGACACTAATATTGAGATGAGACTTAGGCTAGCTTGATGGCAACTTGAAGTGGCAAATGTAGAAGCTAAGAACTTTGAGTAAGATTGAATGATCAAGTAGATTCTAGGTTTCCTAAGGTCACTACTATATATAGGAATTGTTTACAAGTGGTTAGGGTAACCATGAGGAGTGTTTAGGGCTTTCTTAGTAGTGAACTAGACATTAGGGTTAATTTAGTTGAACTGCAACAACTAATGTGATCGTTAATATTTTTTGGTTCCAGAACTTTCTCACTCAATAATTAGTTCGACCGATACTATCTTAACCAAATAGTTAGTTGACCAAGAAGTGTTCTAAGAGAGAAAGTGGTCTAACAGTTGTGTTGGTCAAACTTCTTGGTCCAACTGGGTCTGACGAGTCTTTGTCTGTCGAACTTTTCTTTTACTGATGATCTCCATCAACAATCGTTTTGACAAAAAATGACCTAGAGCTCAATATGTTGTTACAGATCTTTCCCGGTTGATAGATTGTTTGACCGAATGGATTTTGATCTAAAATGTTGACCGAAAAAACTCTATAAAAGGTTATGTGAAATATGGGGAAACCTATCTAAGGACTTTACTACTAAAACCTAACAACCCTAATGGCATCATATGAGTATGTGATAGGGTTTTGGGTATGTTTCAGAAGATCATCACTTTTTCTTTCATTATATCTATCAACTTGTTCAAGAACTCACTTGTACAATCGTACTTGTGGTACAACTTAACCACCAAGCATACATAAAATTACATTGTCTTTGGATCTCTACTTAGTTCTTTGATCACCTGAAATACTTGTATAACATGTTATATCAACAAATAGAAAATGTTTTTCATCATAAAAAGAGAAGATAAGCTAATTTCTAATTTAAACAACAATCTCCCCCTTGCGAAGATGGCGAACATTTATAATTATAAGCAAAAACTTAAAATGAAATTCTTATACCTTAGTGAGATTTTCCTTGAGTGCCTTTAGAATGTGCACAAATTCACATTAGAAAGATATGAAACATATCATCCAACTCTAAAAGTATGTGCAAAATTTATAGCAAGAAAAATATATCTTTTTGGCTAGGAGAGGATATGAATTATCAATCTTAGTTAAGAGAATAAAATCATAAACTCGAGGAATTAAGTTTTTCTTAGAATTATCCCCCCCCTTATCATCTAAAAAGGGTAGAAAGTTACGAAGATAAGATGACCCCCCTTAGTGGATACTCCCCCTAAATATGATACCCATAGTAGTTAAGATAAAGAAAAATATCAAAATGTCAATTTCAACTACCATGACAGTTCCCCTAAATATGATGCCCATGTGTACTGAGCAAGTATGAGCAATATAGTATCATTGGGAAAGGTATCAAAATACACATTTAGAAGAGGAACAATATTTAATTTGTCTCTAGTTAATCTAAATTGTTCAAATGCTAGGGGTTTTGTAAAAATAATAGCTAATTCATTTTTAGTGTCAACATGATGAAGACATATGTCATCTTTAGCAATGTGATCACAAAGAAAATGATGTCTAACTTCAATATTTTTAGCATGGATTTGTAAGATATGATTATGAGATAAATTTATGGCAGTAGCATTATCACAAAAAAATGGATTTAAAGATAATGAAAATCCATAATCATTTAAACTTGTTGCACCCATAAGTCTTGTGCATAACATGAGTCGGATGCCATATATTCTGCTTCAGTGGTAAATAAAGCAATGGTATTTTTTTCTTAGTTAACCAAGATACGAGTGATTTTCCAAGAAATAAACAACCACAACTGGTGCTTTTGTGATCAAAGCAACATCCAGTGTAGTCGACATCAATATAAACCTTAAGGTCAAACGATTGATCTTGTAGATACCAAATACCATAGTCAATTGTACCGACTGGATATATTAAGATTCTTTTGACAGTTAATACATGAGAGTTATTAGGATTGGATTGAAAATGAGCATATAAACCAATGAAAAACATAATATCCAATCTAGATATAGTTAAGTACAACGGGCTACCAATCGTCTCTATATATAAGGAGTTGTCAATGCATTCACCATCCTCATCTTTGTAAATTTTGATGGAGGTGGCCATTGGAGTGAAGGCATACTTGCAATTTTCCATATTAAATATTTCAAGAGTTCTTTTGTATATTTTTCATGGTCGAGAAAAATTCCACCAGGAGTTTGTTTAACTTTAAAACCTAAGAAAAATGTCAATTCAACCATGAGACTCATTTCAAATTCTTTTTGCATGATATCAATAAATTGTGTGCAAAGTGATTCATTTGAAGAACCAAAAACAATATCATCAACATATATTTGAATGACGAGAAAATCTAATACATAATTTTTGATAAACAAAATAGGGTGCGATTTGTCCATAGAGAAACCATTTTCAAAATGAAAAATTTTGAGACATTCATACCATTTTCTAGGGGCTTGTCTTAAACCATGTAGTGCTTTATTTAATTTGTGTACATGAAAAAAAATTTTGGATCTTCAAAATTGGCAGGTTGAGCAACATAAACTTCTTCTTATATTGTTCCATTTAAAAATGCAGTTTTAACATCCATTTTAAAGAGTTTGATGTTTTTATGTGCATGTAGGGATAATAACATATGGATTGACTCAAGTCTAGCTACTGGAAGATAAGTTTCATCAAAGTCAACTCCTTCCTATTGATTACACCGTTGTGAAACCAACCTATCTTTGTTTCTAACAACTTTCACGAATTCATTTAACTTGTTATTAAATACCCATTTAGTTCTAGCGATGGTTTCATCTTTAGGTTTTGGAACCAAATCCCATCATACATCATTCTTAGTGAATTGAGTTAGTTCTTCTTGCATTGCAATTATACAATAATCATCTCTTAGAGCTTCATCAACCTTTTTAGGTTCAATTATGGATACAAAGGTAATGTTAGCTACACCTCTAAATGAAGATCAAGTTTTCACATTGTCAAAATAATCACTAATTATTAGATCTTGTGGATGGTTTTTGTTTACTCTTAGAATAGGTTGATATGATTCTTCATTTTGATTTTGTTTTTGTTCAAATTCAGCATTATTCTCATCTTTGGGTGATATGGTTCAATCTTCAATTAATGGTGATAGGTCAGTTTCTATAGCGTGTTTATTGGTTTTTCATGAAATGTTTCATGAATTGATTCATCTACTTTTTTAGAGACAATATCAAAGATTCTATAGGCCTTACTTGAGGTTGAGTAACTTAAGAAAAACCCTTTTTGTGACTTTGGATCAAATTTATCTCTATCATCTTTGGTGTTTAAAATATAGCTTGGAGTTCAAATGGTATGAAAGTAATCCACTCTTGGTTTCTTAGAAAAGAGTATTTCCTAGGGAGTCATTTTAAGATGTGTATGAATTGAGCTTTGATTTTTAATGTAACATGCGATGTTAATGTCTTCTACCCATAACAGTTTAGGTGTGTAATGTTTTAATACCACGGTTCTAGACATGTCTTGCAAAGAGTGATTTTTTCCTTTCAATGACATCATTTTGTAATGGAGTGTGATGAGCAGAAAAGTTGTGAGTGTAACCTTTATATGATAAAAATTCTTTAAAAACATGGTTTTTAGATTCTCCCCCGTGATCACTCCTAATGGTGCATATTTTTTTTTTAAAGTTTATTTTCAATTTTTGAGCAAAAGTGAATAAATAGTCTAATATTATCATCTTTGTTGAAAAGAAAATGCAACTGATCATCAGCCCCTGTCTGACGGGAAACGGTGGCTACTCCTTCATGGCGGCGCCTCCAGATCGGGGGTGCCAGATCTACATGGGGCTCGTCATCCGTTATCACCGCAGGGTGTGATGATGGGTGGACGAGGAGGCAATCTAGGCGTAGGTCTGCTAATCGTTCTATTGGACGTTACCCGGTTGCTGCTCCGCATGGATCTTCTGCTTCTTCGCGTGAGCCGACATTCAGTTGAGATGGGCTTCAAGCCCTGGTGCGGTGGCACCTTCCAGTTTCATCGAGAAGTTCAGGCCTGTAGATGCCCATTCGCAGGTCTTCTCCGACCGATTGATCCCAGGTGCTTTGTACATCAGGTGTGGTTGGCTCTCTGTTGCTACGAGGTAGAGCACCCTCAAGGTGCTCGACCTGATGCTCCTCAGAGCTTGTTCCTAGTCAAGGCTATAGCAAGGAGTTGTTGGGGTCAGATCCTCCTTCCCGACTTCCCCTCCTTTGTTGTGCGTAGGGATACCCCCAAGGTGTTCGATGAGCAACCTTTGTGTTGTGTTGTTGTTGTGTGCTTTTCAGTTCTTCCAAGTTTTTCTTGGATGACTGAAGCCAGAACTGGTGACGATTGGGAAGAGTCAATGTAGGTTCATCAGAGCTGTTAGCTTGAGTTGGTTGTGAGAATTTTTTCTTGATTCTTAGTGAATTACCACACTCTTTGGGTGCGGTTACTGTTAGTTGGTTTTGTGCTAGGAAAGAAGGTCGGGTTTGAAGCCCTTGCTCGTGCTGCACTTTGCCAGTTCACTATTTGATTCCTACTTGTCACACAGTTTGTCGTTGCTTTGTGTTTAAACATGGAGAATCTGATCGGGTTCTTTCCTTTGAAATCTTTAAGATAGCTAGCTGAGAAAGTTGAATGCTTGAAGGCTAGTTCTAGGCGGGATGGCTGGTGTTTGACTAATTCAAGATGTGGTTACTATTTGTGGGTATGCTGAAGTGTATGTAATCGGGTCTTTCTAGTCCTTCTCTAGTAGGAGTGTGTTGGAACTAGCCTGAAAGTTTGACAGATTTGTTAGTTACTTTTGATCCATCTAGAGATCCTTGTTCCCCCTGCATGGGGTTATGTGTTTTTTTTTGTCTGATGTAATGGCGGTACCAAGTTCCCAAAGTTTTTGGTAATATTAGCAACACGCATTTTTGACCGACCAAAAAAAAGAAAATGCAACCGATCATATCTATTCTAGTTGTCAACTATTACAAAGAAATGTTTATTTCCACCTATAGATTGTGTTATAGTCGTTCTAAACAAATCCATATGTATGAGTTCAAGTGGTTTATATGTAGTAAGCATTGATTTTGTTTTGAAACACATTTAAATTTGTTTGCCTAATGTGCAAGGTTCACAATTTTTGAGATTAACAAAATAAAATTTATGCCTCAGGATGTAAAGATTGTCTACTCTTTTTTGTTCATATACTATATCATTTATATTTTCTACAACCAATTTGTAGTAAGTTTTATTAAAGAGTACATCATTAGCACTGTCACATAATTGACTAATGCTTAGAAAATTGTGGTGCAAGCCATCTACTAATAGCGCATTATTAATTGTGAGATTAGTTTTGGTATTACCTATTCCCATGATGGTTCCTTTTCCTTTGTCTCAAAATGTGATTGGTCCTCCCTTTTTCTTTTCAAATGTATTGAAGAATGTTTTTTATTTCCAATCATATGCTTGGAACATCCACAATCAAACCACCCAATCCTACAAAGTTGAGAAGATTTTTGGTAGCCAAGTAGAGTCCATGGTGGTTATTGTAAAATAAAATAGGTGTCATGGATTTATCTATACATGGAACTTAAATTATCCAAGGTAAAGAGATTTTTATAGGTATAAAATAAATGATTTGAATTTCCAAGTTAAATTTCTTATAGTTTTATATTCTCGACCTGTTTATCGACCATGGGGCCCCTTGGTCAAAGTTTTTGACAATTGAGAGGCAATCCTATAGAATCTAGAATTTATGTTTAACAGTTTAAGCAAGATATTAAAATAAATTTTCATTTATATAAAAAATATGCTCATGTTCACCAGATTAGGTTGATATAATACATAAATGCATTTGTAAAAATTATTATTAGGACAAATATAAACATGTTCCCCTTTTTATTCTAAGTTGGAGATATTGGAACCCAAACCATGCCAATGGATACTTTCTTTTGATAATCACATCAAAAGGAATTATGTCTAAGATTTTGGCAGTAGTGGCATGAGATAAAAAATATTTGATTTCTCTTTTCAACATTTTGAGAGTGAAAAATTTTATTAATATGCACATATATAGTTCTAGTCTTAGTTACATATGCCCTTTTGGTTTTAGTCATATGTGAAGATTTGTTTTTTTGGCACATATCTTAGACCTCTTATAAGCATTATCTAGGATATTATCAAGACTTTTGTTTCCTTGCATCAATTTTGAAATTTGTTTTTGTATCTCAATATTTTAAGTAATATTTTTAGTTATATCCAAGTTCACTTTATAAAACATTTGAAAGTAAGGTATCATTTTTTATCAAAAAAACATATTCAGAAAATGTGCACAAAATAGGTTGAGTTTGATAATCATCTAGTTTAGAAATAATATCAACATTTTGTTTAAGAGTGAAGATTATTGTTATTTTCAAGAATAAATATTTTTGTCTTAGTGCTCTCAATAGATCTTTTAATGAACTATTTGAAGATTTTAAAGTATCATTTTCAGAATTAAGATTATTTAGATTAACATGATGTTCATGAATAGTTTTGGTAAGTTTCTTCTTTCTTTTTTTAATCGACATACTTAGAATGAAATTCTTCAAGACTACTAAATAAGTCTTCTTTAAGTAATTCAAAAATATCCACCTTATTAGTTTCTTCATCCTCTTTTTCGATGAGACATTCTACCTCCTACTCTTCACTATTTTCACTATCGTCACTTGCTTGATTCCATGCAACTTTGTAGGCTTTGTCTCCTTTGTATTTCTCCTTGAGGAGGAAATCTTACCTTTCTTTAGCTTTGGGTATTCATTCTTCAAGTGGCCTTTCTTTCCACATTAAAAGCACGTAGAAGAATGAAATCTTATATATTTCTTATTTACTATTAAGGCACTTTCATCATCATCATTGCTTGTATCTTTTCTTTCTTGAGTGATCTTCTTTGATGATGCTTTGGTGGTGTCTTTGAGAGAAAGATACTTCCTTCTTCCCCTTTGTTGTTCAACTTCCACTATTTCTTCTTCCTCAAGAGTGACTTCATGTGTTTCCAAGTTCCCTATGAGATTTTCCATCTTCATCGTTGTAATATCATTAGCCTACTCTATAGCGGTAACCTTTGATATGCACTTGGGTGGTAGTTCCCTAAGTACTTTGGAGAACTAGTGTTATTAGGTTATGTATTTTCCCAAGGCACTCATGCTTTTGGAAATGTTAGAAAATCTAGCATACATCTTTGCAACATATTCATTAGGCTGCATACAAAATAACACATATTTTTGTTTTAGCATGTTAACTTCTATATTCTTTACACGGGTATGTAGTACCCTCATGAGTTACAAAAAATTTATGTCAAATCTCATAAGTTGATTCACAAGAAGATATGCGTTCAAATTCACAAGAGGATAAAGAGCAATAAAGAATATTATAGCATTTGCATTGAGTGTGCCTTTCTTTGCTGTTTCGGCATCCCATTGTTCTAACTCTATGGTTGGAAGTGTATAAGGTTGAGAAATCATCTTCCACAGTTTGAAGCTAATCCCTTGGAAGTAAAATTGCATCCTCCTCTTCCAATACATGTAGTTGGTTTTGTCGAACATCGATGGATGACTCACATGTAATCCCTCACAGTTGAGTTGACTAAGCACTTTCTCCCCCACTCTTCAAGACTTGTGAGAGATCCTTGAAGACCTACTATGATACCAATTGAAAGACTCTAGAGGGTGGTGAATAGATTCAAATGAACTTTTTGCAAGATTAAAACAAAAACACAGTTAACTACAACTTTCTTATTGAATGTAGAAATAAAAAGCAAGTTAGTGGACAAAAGATGCAACCACAAGTACACAAAGATTTAGAGTGGTTCTGTCACATAACGTCAGTCCAATACCTAATTATTTGCAACCAAGATTTCTAAATTATATACTTTATTCCTTTTCTATACTGATACATAAGACATAAAATTTACCGATGCCTTTTGAGGAGCAAAGACAAACCCTCCTTTTCATCTCAATGAGAGCTATCACCTTCTTTGATGGGCTTCCAAGAGGTCACCCTCTAGAAGTTGATTTCAATCAACCTCCGCCTCCTTGGTTTCAACCTTCAACCGAAAAGTAACACCAAGAAAGCTTCACCACAAACTTCTACCTTGAAGTAGTGAGAAGCACCAAAAATCGATAGCATAGGAATGAGAATGGATTTTAGTTGATGAAGGCTTCGACCAAGAAAAACCTATTATAACATAGATTTTTTCATGTATATATATATATATATATATGTATATATGAAGGCAAATAATCAATTGTTAAGGATCTATTAGAAAGTTTGACATTTTCATGTCTTGTTTGAAAGTTGTCATTTGAGAAAGCATTTTATCCTTTGGAAAAGGATTTTAGGTGTTTTACAATTTTCAATAATCCATTGATAAGTATTGGATAAAAAAAGAGTAGAAAATTTAATAATAAAGAATTTCCAAAAGTAATGGACAATCAGTAGTCAAATAAGAAATTGCTTTAGAAATCTCTAAAAAGACAAGTTGAATGTAAGAAATAAATATATGTCAACCCTAACTTGCACCAAAAGAAAGAGTGTGACAAAAATATAAAGTTGGGTTGCAAAGTTCAAATTAATATATGTCATAAATAATTCAAATAAAGGAAATACTTAGAGAAAATGAGTAATCTAGATTTCAAGTCATAAGGAGTGTCTGAATAGTTAAATGATCACATTATCTGATATGTCCAATAATGTTATATGTTATTTTTTAATAGCTTTTGTTTTTCCAAATTGAAGTTTTCATAAGAATGTGTTGGTTCCTTTTTCATGACCTTTGGATTTGTAAAATAAAAGTTAAGAGATTTTATATAAATAAAGGTGGGAGGAATATATTTAGTTCTTACATTGTATCATGCCTTGCCTTTCTCATAATATTAGTTGGTATTAAGTGTCAAATAAGAAAAGAATCTTTTAAATGCTTATGGAAAGATGGTAGTGGTGTGGTTACATATAGAAAATATCCTTATGCAAAACTGAGAATTCCTTACAAGGAGAGAAGTGATTAGTTTTGGAAAGCAATTAATGATAACTAACATTATCGCATATCAAATACTAAGAATATGTTATATGGATAAATCATGACTATTCAAAATGATTGAATCACTTTTCTACAAGAGAATCACCTACCCTTACATAAAAGCAAGAAATCAACCTAGACCCCTCTCTTACCTTTATATCCCCAACTTCACTCTCCTAACCCTAGTAAAGTGCATGGGGCATATATAAGAAGAATCCACAAGATCCTGACCTTGACAAGGAACATGGTTCCTACCTTCCCTGGTTTGAGAAGATCCTTAACTTGTGTCTCCCCTTGTTGATCTATAGATTATTGAAGAGTAGATGACTACTCTCGTGCACACTCCTCTGCAACCTCCGAGAGCATGACTACATCCAGTAAGTAAGGTGTGAATGCCTCCAACGACCCGCAACACTCCCATATGTCATGGCTTAATGGAACCCCAGTGGAGGCTTGCAGTAGGCTGTCGGGACCTCTGTGCCACTTGCAGGTGGCCTTCATGGCAGGTTCAAGGACGAGGTGGCTTGCAGTAGGGCCGGCCTCCACTCCCTATTACAAGTGATGTCAGTGCACAAACAAGTGCAAGGGAGTCAAATTGCACTAGGCTGGAGATGTAAAGGGTGAGGGAACACCCGCGGGCCTAGGATGGGTGGTTTTAGACCGAGGAAGGAGAGAGAGCAAAGTCGAATAGGTTGAGATACACGATGAGGCTCATGCCAAACTAGCGGAAAAGCCTCCATGATGTTGCCTGTGGAAGCATGGGGCATATCCGGTTAAAGAAGGCAAGACATCCACAATCAGGTTTCCCAATGAAGGGACCCTTGACACAGATTCACGAGCCAGAGAAAATAAAGGTAATCAATGATATTAGATTGATGACATGGCAATCTCTCATTGGTTGATAATTGATTATGTTGTGTTAAACCTAATTAGTTAATGGTAGATCGGATTATAGAAAATTTATATATAACATTAATTAGAAAAATGCGAAGGATATCATAAAATATAATAAGACTTAATTTTAACCCCAATTCCAAAAGTATGTCTAATACCAAATTTACTGTTGATTTATACATGGAAACCTTAGAATTGGTGATTAATGTCAAATACCTTTCCCTTGAGTTATAATCTGGTATAGTTGATTATAACAAGATCTAAGATGACAATAATGAGGACGATGAAGAAATAGGGTTTCTAGAGCACTAATCATCAACATGTGTAATAAGGATTTTGTACACCAATGATGTAACTTGCTATGACCTTAAAGAAACTAATATGATATAAGTGCTCATGATGAAATAACATGCTAGTATCGATAATCATGATTACAACCTAATATGAATTAGGGTGCTTGAGTCATTAGATCAATGAACATGGGAATTATGATACTAAGGAACCCCAACCCTAGACTAAATCATGATTTGTATTTTTAATATGATTGGTGACACTTTAGAGTATACATATATGCATATAATGCTGTTTGATTGTGTTCAATGCTTGTATATTTGGATATATGCTTGAAGTACATGTTTCATTTTCTGTATGGAAACAAAGGTATGTGGTTACACCTATCGATACTCACCTTAAATGACTTCCATGTCTTTCGAAAGTTTCTCTATTGGATTGCAACTAAACTACTTGACTGTTTATTTACTTCCTACAATCTATAAATTCACTATGGATATCATCTTATTTAGTTGTAACCTTCTCAAACCCTAAATTATCTCTTATGAATTAAAGAGCATGGTGTGAAAGAAGTCATTATGGGAATGACCGGTGATCATGCCCGGAAAGGAAGATCACCTCAGGACAAACCCGAAAAGGAAGGCCTATGTTTAAAACCAAGCCCAAGTGAGGGAAGTTTATGAATGTCCACTGCAGGGACCAAACCCAAAGAGACCAAACCTTAATGAGAGGGTTCTCCGTAAAGAGGCTCCCCTAAATAAGATTCATGAGGTTAAAATAAGAAAATGTTTGCTCAATTTGAAATCTTAATTGTTGCTATGGCTTATTATGTTGTTGCACCTACATGCACATATTTTGTTTCCCCACGTACACAATGCAACAATCTACTGATTTGTGCTTTGTTTCACACTGTTTTAGGTAGGTTCAAAATATGAGGACATCAAGACATGATGAATTCATCAAAGAAATTAAAAAAAGTAAAGTAGTAGTAATTATATTATTCTTCTCAATATGTATTAGTTCCATGTTGGAAATGCATGTAACTTTTTAGAGAAGTACATTTAATATCATGTAAACAACATTCGTGAAATAATGGAAACTATTTCCTATTATTTGTTATTTGTTCAAACCTAGATCTTGGGAATTTTAGATAAGGGCTTTCAACTTTAAGGCCCTTCATTAATAGGGGGACATTGAAAAGTGAGTTCGTTACATTTGGTATCAGAGCCACAAATTTTTCAAATAATATTCAATAGTTTATATTTTCAAGTAATCCTTAGAAATATAAGAAAAATTATTAAGGCATGACCTGATGGCAATGGTGTCTAGAAAAGACCTTGATTTTGGGGACTGAAAATATTTTCCTCCATGCCATTAAGCTGGTATATGAGGACTCCCTTAACCAATGTGATACCGTCCTTTCCTGGACCTAGGGTTTGGTTGAAGTAATGTTTATTTTAAATCTCCTCATCTCTAATTTTCATCCAGTTCACATCCTCTTTCTTAATATACCCTAAAAGATACATCCTCCTCATCTCAAGTTATGGTTTTTGAGAAGAAGTAGGATTGAGGTATCTTAAACCAATTAATTTCAAAATAATAATATAGTAATGAAAAATAGTTTTATGTTTTTTTCCTTATGAGGTAAACCCTAGAGGGATCTAGGGCCAAGTTGGGAAAAACATTAATGGGTCAAGGGAATCATAAAACTGTAAGGTACAGGGTGCAATCCCTAACCTTAACCCTACACCTTAATCCTGGGTTATGTGAAAAGCATGAGAAAACCTAGTGAGTTGAGATACCTTTGTTTATCCATGCATGCAAGTAAGTGGAGTAAGGCATGCATGGTGCATGACAATGGTTTGAATATACAAATAAATCATGGGAAATAAGTTGTTCCAAAAGAAGGAGAATATTAAAATCCATAGTGCAACTTTTACAATTGTGTCCCAACCCGGGGTGGGTCAACCCAAGAGTGGAGAAAAGAACTATGAGGGAGATAACATTGAGAGGTCAAGTAGAGACAAGCATGTCTAGACTCCTTTTGTGGGGTACCCTAATAGGAAGTACCTCCCCACTCAAGTACGAGCATGAGGTAGTCATGCATCCGGTTGAAGTGAGGGACATTAGACTAGAAGAAGAATTAGTTTTAGTTCAGATGTCTAAAGCCTTTTTGGATTACATAATAGATGAAAAAATACAATGAGATTAGTTTTACATAATGGGATAATGAGGTTTATAATGACCTCAATCATGTTAGAGAATTTGACCCTAATTTTGATATGTTGACTTAAGAGTTGATAATGAAAGTGTGTATGGGTCCTAGAGATAACATAAGTGAAGATAAGATGGGAAGCTGCAAGTGCCTCAATCTCTTCTACAAAGAAGGATCCCTAGTGTTAGTACCAAGGGTTAACTCTATGAGAGAGTGGGAACTGGAGAGAGTCAGGAACCTACACTCCAAGATATGAAAAAGTATGATGAATATCCATTGTAATATGTCCTAAACTATACTACCCCATAGTGAATGTATTGAGTTTCTATATACATGTTTCCTATAGGCTTGTTGTAACCTAGATGTCCTCAGAAGCACCAAACCCTAGAGATAGAGAAAGAGACTACTTACATATTTTTACAAGTACCTACCATCTAGGTGAATGAGAGAAAGTAACAAGATTCTAGAGAGGTAAGGAATGATAGTATGTTGTGAAGCCTCATGAATGAATTGGTGGTTACTTCTTTAGGACTTTAGTGGTTGTAGATGAGAAAACAAAGTTGTGTAAGAATATCTCATGAATAGAGCTTCATGATTAGAAAACCATGTTGTATTTGGTTTTGGTTTGTGCATGAGTGGATAGACCTTATCAATTGATGGTCAAAAGTACTGAAGTAGACCTGAGAACCCATCCCAAAGAGGGACGAAAAAAATAGTGTATATAATACTCATAGAGTTGAGTGAGATCATAGAGTTTGAGAACGAGACCTCCCACAAGTAATGAGTCAAGGGGAGCTCAATAGGACTTTTTATATACATTTGACAAGCTTTTCATGTAAGTTTGCTTAGCACAACCATAACATAATAAATGTATGAAATTGATTTCACCTTGAAATGTGATCTAGGGGTATGATATGATGGAAGACTTAGAAATAGGTTAATAGTGCCCTATAGATAATTGGTTAGCCATATGAATGATATATTATAATGTGATCTAGATAGACTCAGGATAAACCTTAATAAATATTCCAAACGAATATAAAAAATTGCAATGAGATAATGTTTATGATAAAAATTGAATATGGTTGTAGTTTATATGAGGGATATGTGGTAGTTACATTTATTTTCTTCAAAGTAATATTTACCTCTTACTAGCCTACAATATAGTATGGAATGTACAAAGTACTTTGGATTATGACAAAATATAGAATAATTGTTCTATGGTCCTGGACATATGAAACATAACATATCAGTTCCTTTGTATCACTTCAACCCCTAGTAGCAAGGTATTGAATAGTGATTCAAGTCCTGAGTGGTAAATCACATGGTATATTGATATAACTATCAGGTATTAAATGCATGGATGATATAATGAAAATATATCAAAAGATATGTTCCTTTGTGGTAATATAAATTTTGGTTCAAGTTTGTTTTTGTTGGTTACTATCAAATGTTACTTTTGTTTTGTCCTAAGATAGGACCTTCTATAGAAGGGGTGAATTCAAAAAATATTTTAACAATTGTGGTAACCTAAAGTGTCACTTATAGCATGAGATATTAAGTTCATGGAGCATGAAAGAACATATATTGAGTATGATTCTTTGGACCCATGTACGCCATCTCTAAGGGACATGAGGAAAAGTCACTATGCAAGTGACCGATAGTGTAGGATCAAGCATGCATAGGAGGTCACCATGACCCCAATGAATGGATATAAAGTAAACTATCTATTCCCTAAGAGATGAAGGAATTTGGACGAAATAATTTATAAAGGATATGATGTGCTTGGATATTATTAAATAGACCTCAAGTAAAATGTGTAAATAGAATAAAGTTATGGCATATTAATGAAACCCTTAGGAAGGTAGGGCCCTAAGTCAACCCTAAGATTAACTAGGATGGTTAAAGGTACATAAGAGTTATGAGGTTAGGAATTATCATGTAATACGTGCGTAAGTCCCTTAGGGGTCAAGAGGAGATCATTCCAATGTTACCCATGCCCCTAGAGATTTAAAGGGAATCATTGAGGCTAATGAGGATGTAGATTAAAAGAATACATGAAGTTATGTGATGATGTTTGAATAAGAATCTTAAAATATTTATGGATGACCCACCTCTTTACCTGACAGGGAGCCGAGCACGCCGCAACTACTCCATGTGCCGCGTGATACCGGCCACCCACCGGTAGGCGCCTCTCGCCACAATGCCCGACAGTCGACCTCCTTGTACCGGGTGATACCCGCGTCAGCCGACCGCCAACTGAATGACAGTAAGGAGGACGCGTGGCACTTCGAGCACCATATCTTCTCACGACCAGCTGCCTATAAATAGCAGCTACAGGGAGCCGAAAAGACATCTTAGGTAGTTCGGACAAGCTTGGCCACTTCAGGTTTCAGACAGTCGAGTGATCTTCGGAGGAGGCTGCGAGAGCAGGCGTATCGTGCTCTAGTGTTCGTACCGGGTGACACTAGGTGAGCTCTTCCTCATCCCGAGAGGGAGGGTACTGGTTCACCTAGGACTATACTGGGTGACACTGGGAGCCGATATCGGCCGATGTAGATACGCGACACGAGTGCCCGACACCAGTGCCCAGCAATAGGATACACAACTCCATGCCCGACACGATAACGAACCCGATACGCTCCGCCCGTCATGCGTGTCGCCCGAGAGGGTGTACCGCCCGACTTGAGCGTATCGGCCAGGTCCTTGACCAATGCACTCGCCCGTCGCGGTGTGCCGCTTGAGAGAGAGTGCTGCCCGACACGGCTGTATCGGGCTAGGCCCCTGTCCGATATCGGGCGAGATGGTTATTGTAGCCGGTCGTCCTTCTACATCAAGAAGGTACACCTATCTTTAATTCTGTTATTTAATTCCTTTACTTATGCATTGTAATTAAGACCTTTAATGCTTATAGAAATGGAAAGGCTTAATTACTTGTTGCTCTATGCTTGGTGCAATATGTTGGATGACTGCTATGTTTGATATCCGAACTCTAGCTTGCATGTTTTGGATCACGTTTCGCTTAGCTACCGAATCGTGTTTTCCCATCGCAACAACTTCGAGAGTTGTGTTGTGGCTCTAGTGTTTGGTCTGGTTCTGGAGTACGAGAGTGCCTGGAATGAAGTTGTTTTAGTAACAATCCATTCTAACTTTGAGCCCATCAACCTCGAGAGGGGTGCCGAGGCTTGGTTAGAGGTGCCCGCTCTGAGAGGAGGGGTGCGGGGTGTTACTGGTGCCGCTTGTTTTGCAGTAGTTTTATCCTTCATACCTTGCTCTAGCTCTAGTGTTATCTTTCAGTTTCTGTTGCATGAAAACCCCTAAAAACTGCTAAATGCTTAAAACCTTTAATCTTTCTAGTAACTCCATTAGGAGATAGTTTTGTTGTTTTATTTGTGACATCTTTAAGCTTCCCTTCTTGGGAATTTATAATCTCTTTTTACCTGCCGGAGTGTAGCGTGTCGTTTCTGGGTTCTCAACACTACCCCCTTGTCCCTGTGTTCGACCCCGTATATCTACTTCGACCCCGTAAACAAAGTTGCGGGGGCCTAGAAGGATTAGAGTTTATAAATGTAAAAGCTCAACTACCTCAAATCCACCTCCAAATTTAGGACGCGTGATTTAGGCCGGTCAACTTTTTGGCGCCGTTGCCGGGGACAAGGCAAAAACGGTACTGTAGACGAATCCGAATCCACTAACTACACTCATGTGACTCAAGCTTGGAAACGAGCTTGACAACACCCTTTTTCTTTTTCTTTCTCCTTACTATTATTCTTAGCCTAAGCTAAATAATTCAATTCTCTGACTTGATTTTTCGTGTCTTTCTCTCAGGAACCCTGAAAGAAAGAACCCTGTACCACCGAGATCCGACACCATTCAACCAATCAACCGAGCACAGTCATCGACATCATGCCTCCCCGTGTCAACCCGCAACAAGTTGAAGGTCAACAGCAGGGAAGGCCTAGGGATGAATCACCTCTGTCGAGTGGCAACGATCGCTACGACGGAAATGATCAATAGGAAGATCAGGAATCAGAGCACTCCGAGGAAGGCCACCCCATGTCTGGCGTCATCACCGTCATTGACACAGGAGACACCAGAACCAAGAACAACAGGGAGGCGGCAACAATGACGATTCAGACAAAGAAGAAAAGACTTTAAGGGAGCTAGCCTCCACTAAGGCAAACAATTCCAGATGCCCTGTCGTCGTTCCATGATTCAACACCGCAAACTTCGAACTCAAGCCGTCTGTTATCTCTATGATTCTGAACAAAAGCTTTAGAGGGACTTCTAAAAATGACAATCCCTATCACCACTTGGATGCTTTTAAGAACATCTGTGATACTATCAAGATGCGGGGGGTTCCCCAGGAGGTGATCTATTGCAAAGGCTTCATCTTCTCCTTAGAAGATAAGGCCCTGTACTGGTATCTTGGGTTACCCCACCAGTCTTTGAACAGATGGGGGGGCATTGGCAGACCATTCGTAAATAAGTTCTACCCAACTGAGAAGACAGTGAGAAACAGACAAAGGATAACTTCATTCATGCAAAAGCCTAATGAGAATCTCCATGAAGCCTGGGAGCGGTATCAAGAATATCAGAGGGACTTCCCTCACCACAACTACAAGAAAGGGTTCTTGATCACTACCTTCTATAACGGCCTAACTCCTGAAGAAAGGGTTTCATTGAACGCAGTAGCAGGAAGTGACTTCCTGGGGAAGAAGCCGAGCAGGTCCGAGAAGATCATCAAGAACATGGCCGAGCTGCAAGCCGGCACTGACTATGACAGATCTGACCGGGGCCAAGCTAAGAAGGTTAGTGAGGGACCTTCTTTTGAATCCAAGGCACTGGAGACAATCACTTCTCAGATCCAAATGATAGCTACGAATATAAAGCAGCTGAAGGAATCTGGCGGAAAGGGTAAGAAATAAGTCGAAAAGGTAATGAAATGTGTAACATGTGGAGAAGGCGGACACGGGATAGACAATTGCATCTACACCCAACCTGACGCACCAAGCGATACCGAATCTGATGACGAGGAAACTGAGAAAGTGGCTTTTGTGAATTTCAAAAGGCCGGACCATCCTGGTTTCAACTATGGCAACAAGGATGCAGCTGAAAATTCACATCAGTTGCAAGGCACCTCCAAGCAACCTCAGGCTTTTGAGCAAAGGGGAGGACCAAGCCAATACCCCAAAAACACTCATTTCCCATAAAACAAAGGGAACTTCCAAGCACAGGGGAAGTATCAAGGGCCTAACTGAGAACAAAGCAAGGGCACGGGCCAGGCAGACGTGATTGGCCAGTTATTTGATTTTGTTAGCAAGATACGATCAACAATCAACTGGCGCAGAGTGCGTTATCAAATTCCAGTGTCTTGAACTCGTTGCAGGTACAATTGGCGGACATGCAGACGCACCAACGCCAGATCGACTAGTAGCTAGCTCAATTGGCTGAAATTGTGAAGAACCCATCGGGAAGGATTCTGTCCAATACCGAACCAACGAAAAGAACAGGACAATGACCGCAGAAGCGGGGATGAAGATGCAAGAAAAAGAAACTTTGAGCGTCCAGCTGAAGACGAGAAATGAAGCGCTTCTCGGGAGGCAACCCGAGTTGTCTTTTTGATTCCTAGAATAGGACGTTTTTACTTTCCTGCAAGAAAAACATTAGAAACATTTTGGGATGTAATAAGGCCCGAGTCAGTTCATGCGCCACATGCGTTGACTCTGTTTTGTGGGTCACCGAAGTATTCTATAGGATGGGATGGGTAATGCTAGCTGAGGCCGGGACCTTAGTTTCAGGCCAGTGATGTTTTACTCCTCAACCGCTTTTGTTACCCCTTTTCACTTTCAAGTTTCCCTTTTTCTTTCTTCTAGCCTCTGCTCTGAGGGTCGTAACGGAAAGCAACTCTTCCGGCAGGATATGCGCAACATCATGCAAATAGTATTTTTGGTCATCACTAAAGCCATGAAAAAAGACGCTCCTAGACGGCATGAGGCTGTGACGATCGTGCCAAAGGACTGATCACCCTTAGGTCGACGGATGGACTGCCCGTCTTGGGAATGAATTGCCCTATTGGACGATGCATGCTCGAGATTGCTTGTCGTGTTTTCACCGTCGAGTTTGAGTTTGCTATATATCTGAGAACAAGTTTTACCGTGTCAGGCTACCTGAATTACTGTGTTCGTACTCCCGTATCATGCAAGTGACTTTGTGCTTTTTTCTCCCGTGTCGCGCGACACCCCCTTGCCTTCGTAACGTGCGGAAGTCCCGAACTCTGTGAGGTACAACCCGACAGACCTATCGCCCGATAGATCTATCGTGCGGCAGTCTATGCTGCCCGACGCGTTCTCTGTTAACATGTATAGATTATCGGCCTTGTTAACTGAGCGGTTTTGTATCGCCCGACATGCATATCGCGCAACGTATCTTTTAGTAACTATTGCCTGATATGCCATGTCAGGCGATAGTCGTGTCGTCCATTTTTGTATCGTCCTGAAGGTTTTGTGCCGGGCGACGAGCTTTTTCCTTTTTATATACGAGCTGTATCGGGCATCTTTTATCGCCCGACATGGCCGCACATTTGTCGCCTATCACCTTATCGTATCAGGCGATACCCGTCCCTAGTATCGGCCACATGACTTCACCTCAAAACCTTGTGTGTCGCCCGATACTGAGAGGGGGGGAGGAGGCCAGGCAATCTTTGTACAAAAAAAAAACCGGGCCGCACATTTATTCTTTATTATATACTTCTTTCAAAGGCCAACATATTTAATCAAAGTATTTCTTTTGTTGTCCTACAGAGATGGCCCACACCAAGATGACTGCTGTCCCCGTTGACTCTCAGGGTAGGAGGATCTACCCGGAGACTGCGGCTGAACCCTCCAACGCCGGGCGGAAGCGCCCGAACCCAAGACCAGTCCAGGCCTCTACAACAGAAAAGAGGGCCAGGGTTGGAGAAGCGGCAACTCCAACTCCAGTTTTAACTCCAACGCACCCACCAGCAGCAGCAATCCCGGAAGCCTTGGAAGTGAGTTTCGAGCCAAGGAACGACGAGCATACTCGTCGGTACGCTGAGCTGGTGCCCAAAATCTACCACCCCAGCAGGTTCTGCCATGAAGCCTCATTTACTGATCTGGGAATCGAGAAGAGGCTGAAGGCCATCCTCGCCGCGGCGGGTCTGAAGAAAATCTGCTTCAGCAGGTCTTCCGCGTACACTAGGTTGACAATGGAGTTCATGTCTTCCCTCCACCGGGTGAGAAATTCACCGGCGGAGAGAAAAGAATTCGGAGGGCCAGACAGACTCCAAGCCCGACTCTACAATTCAGAGTGCACAATCTCCGAAAAGGTTTTGAACCAGATCTTCTCTTCAAGCGAGGAGGAGAGGAACCTGATGGACAATGGTGAGAGAATCACCAAAGGAGACAAGTTTGATCCCGTGAAGCTCTGGAACAAGTTAACCGGCGAATCTTCATTCAAGCCGGGAAAGAAGGTAGCTGCTATACACTCATGCTTCTGGAGGATAGTACACAAACTGGTGGCATGCCTCCTGTTCAGCAAGTACGAATCCAACAACATATACACAGAAGAGCTCCAGGTCATGTGGCACATAATGGTGGGCCGAGTGATCAACCTCGGATGATTTCTACTGAACAGACTACATCTGATCAAGGAAGCTACCAAGGAATACTGCATGAATGGCATCGTCAACCTAATCACAGTAGAACTTGGGTACCCAAAGGAGCCACGTAGCCTTTCAAGGACGCAAGGCGATGAGGTGTTTGACACAAAGTACCTAATGAGGACCAACATCATTAGGAAGGAGGGGGGAGACTATTTCTATAAGTTCGCAAAGACAAATACACTCCTCCCGCTCCCTCGCTGTGCCAACTATGACGTAGACAAGTTGGTGTTCACTACAGCCGAGATTGAAGCTGTAGCAAAAGGCACAACCCCCACCACAGCCACCAAAGCCTGAGAAGGGGTAGTCCCAGAGCTACCGGCTACAACTGCCAGTAGGGTTGTAGTCGCTCCAGCTATATCAGCCGCCGCCTCAACAAGAAGGGTGGTAGCCGACAAAGAACCGGTGATCGTTGGGGTCACCGAGATAGAAACTTCGGGAGCTGCCGCAGAAGAGACGGCCGCAACCCCTGTCATCCTTAAAATGCCTGTAGAGGCAGAAGAAGAACCTGAGCCGAGCACCAGCAATGCGGTGTTCGCCGAGACCCTGAGGATGGAGCTCGAGGGAGCTCAGCTGACACCTACGCTGCAACCTGTGTCGCCTTTTATAGCAGGAGAGGAGGTCGCCGACAGTGCGGAGGTGAACCGAAGTTCGCCCGCACCACAGCCGTCCCCTTGCCGACGAAAAGGCAAGGCGATAGCTGCTGAAGTAGCACCATCGCCCCGCCTGGCGGCATCGGCGACGCAAATTGTTTACGTAAAGTCTACCACGCCTGGTAAGCCATCACATGAGAAAGAGGTCACGAGGACGGGAGGAAGATCTACCGGAGCTTCCCCATCGCTCGGAATGATGCTCGGGCATGAGCTCGACAGGTTGCGGGAGGTAACAGATACCAACTCTGACATTTGTATTTCCCTAACCCGCAAATATGCATTTGTTCAAGACAGGCTGAGCAGCCAAGAGCGAGAGCTGCTGAGCGGACTAGAGGCCGTAAATTCAATAATGCAGTAAGTTCTCCAACGCCTCGACAAGATCGAGGAGAGGATGGATAGAGGGGACGACCATCCGCGTTGAAGGAAGCCGAGACGGTTTCCGTCACCTCCCAGCCGTGGCTCTCCATCATCTTCGTCAGCGTCTCCCTTGACATCTGCATCACCCTCCTCCTCCAGTGGGCGATCCTCAACGCCCAAGGAGGGGACGCAACCGAGGTCCACTGACGGAGCTCCAGCAGGACAGGCGAGCTCCGTAGGTCCCGAGGAAGAAAATCCCGCAATCCCCCTGGATGATATTGAAGATGATAGCAGAGATGTCAGCATCGGGACAGACTCTTCAGACGAGTCAGAGGGAGAAAAGGGGGACGTGTATGCAGCCAATGAAAGACACTTCCCCCGAGGTAGACGCTCGATGGCAGACAGGTTCCGTCAGCCATCAGAGATACCGTCCTTCGAGATAGCCGACTTCGACAGAAGGGTCATCGACTACCTGTCGATCAGAGACCAGAAACTGCTAGACAAGGTCCTAAGATCACAGGCAGATGAAGAAGACGTCGTCTGGAGCGACGACTACTTCTCCGTATGACGGGGAACACTCCGTAACATGTTCCGCTCGATGGCCATCGTCGGAAAAAAGCTATTCAGGGTCCTCGAGAATGCTATAATAGAAAATATCGATAGTAGGACAGGTCGGAAGAAAATATATTGCGCCACCCCGACCTTGGCGAGAAGGTTGATGTGCAGAGAACTAGAGTCCTCTGCGGTGTCCAACATGTTGCAGCACATTGACGAGCACAACCTTAATCTCGTGTTGGCACCGTACAAGCACCGCAACGTATGGTTCCTCTGCGTAGCAGACCTAAGGAACCACGAAGTCCGGCTCCTGAACTGCAGCCACAATGAGGTGCCGCACTCCGGGGTCGCCTTCAGCCGCTCGGAAGACAAAAACATAAGGCTTCTACCGGTGCGTCTTCAAAGAGTTATCAAGCGAGAAGCCAAATGCCATGGCGCCGTTTGGAACTTATTTTCTATTCACAACTTCCCCATCCAGGCTAAAGAGGGAAGCGGAAACAACACCTTAGTCATCTTAAGTGCCATTGAGGTGCTCAGTACATTTGGCAACTTGAGGGCCCTTAGGGGTCATTGTTTCTATCAACGCAGGGGCACCTACGCCATGTTGTTGATCAAAGACAAGCGCTATTTCCGGGACGTCAGGGTACCGGAGCAGCTGCTGGACAGTGACCTAGATGAAGACTCTTCTCAGTCCAGCAGCCCCTCAGAAAAAGAAGAAGAAGTGGCGACCGTCAAACATGGGGCAGGCAAGGAGCTGATGGTCCTTAAGAAAGTGCACGGGATGGAAGAAACTGCTTCGCCTAAAGCCACAGAAGGGATGATCAAAAACTTCGACCGTTTCTCGTGCGCTACGCTCACGCAGGAGCAGGTAGATGTAATCCTTCTGAAGTTAGCAGATGCTACCCCGAGGGATGTCATTTACAAGGCGAGCAATGTCGTAGTCCCAATTGATGAGCTAAGGGATGTGGTTAAAGAAGGAGGATGTTTGTCGGTATCGGTATTAACCGCTTGCGTCCAAATATTACAACCAAAGTTCGATCACGCATATATAGTCCATCCTATGCTGTTTAACGACGTTTGCCTAGCCGAAAAAACAGGAGCACAGAAGCTTTTCCTGGAAGAGTTAGAAAGCGGAGTCCCTAGCCAAATCTTCGTGCCAATTCTTCATTATAACCACTAGACGCTCCTGACGGTGTACACCCGACAATGAGCACAAATCTTTTACAACAGCTCGGACGACAACAAGAACCATCCAGTGTCGTGCACATCAGAACCGCTGTCATTCATCGAATGCTTAACTTGGAAATACTACGACGGGGTGACAAAGATGATACAACCATTCCAGGACACACAAGCAAACAAATGGCACGAGCTTCAGTTCTGTCACCGCAGCCCACAACTGATCCCATTATCCAATGACTGCGACATCCATGTCCTGGAATGGATAGCGAATAAAGAGACGCCTGACCAGCTCCATCACATCGATTACCACAGCAAAAGAGGAGAATATGTGTGGGAGCTTCTATCTGACAAAGGCGCGCTCGTCGGCTAACCCTCACTGGATTAGCATTACCTTACCTAATCTACTTCACAATTCTGGGACAGAGTGTGGAGTAAGTTTGGGGGGGTACCATGGTACCATTGAGGGAGGTACAAAATTATGTCAAATTTTCTAACTTAATCTTTTGATTCTTTTGTTCATCATGTATACATATACTTGTTCATATAAAACTCTTGGATACATATAGATACATATACATGTTCATATAAAATTTTGAAATTCTGAAAAATTTTTCTTATTTTGTTCCGATGCATATGTACAAAGTAGTTACAGTAGTAAAAACCTGATGCAACTGTTTGCAAAGTTTGTTTTCTGTATGTTTAATGTGATGCAAGTTTTTGTTATATCTTTCTGATAATGCTGCTTCAAACAAATAGAAGATTACATTTTTCCACGACAAAATTTTCGAAAAATATAATAATCTCGCAAACATCTAAATGATAGAGTATGGAGAAGGAAAAAAGCTGCCCAAACAACAAGTATCTCTTTGTTTCCCTTACCCGACAAAAGTCCTAAAAAGAGAGAGAAACCTTGTGAGAGTGAATAAAATCATGAGAGTTGTGCCCAATAAAAGAAAAAAATATATATATATATATATATACACACACTTGTTTTCCAAAAGTACCCATCTTTAGGCATGGTAGATCTGGGGAACTGGTACGTAGGATGTGAAATCACTGCTCTAAAGCCAACTGGCTTGGACTGTCGGGACCACATGCCTGTTAACAGACCCTTACCTGGATGGACCGATGGGAAACAAGAAGAAAACCCAAAAAGCCTTAGCCTACCCTATACACAACTTTCTGCCCCGAAAATAAAGCTGTTTGGTGTGGAAGCTAACTTCAGAATCATACAACAACATCTCGTCGAAGCTGTAGAGAATAATCTTACTTAAACAATAAGGCAAGAAAGACGAAGTCTTTTGTTCGTATTGAGGCAGCATTATCCCTAAAGGCATTACGATACTTGTTTTACATCTTGGCCTGAGAAGCATACTACGCAAGAAGAAGCATCGCCAAATAAAGTTTAAATATTGATTGAGGACAATCAAAAAGCTAAGTTTGGGGGAGTTGATAACACCAATTTTTGTGATGTTTTAGACTGTTTTTCTGTTATCAAAACTGCCCTTTTCTGACATCTTCCTCTCTTTTATATGCATTTTTTGCAATAATTAGCCAAGCAATGCTCTCAGTCCAATATTTCTATCTTTTGCAGAGTTTCCTCCCATCTTGGACCATTTAGCACCAATAAGGTCGTTCCGGCCCGCAAAGAAGTCCAAGTCTGTTTCGCCCCCCCCCCCCTGATGCCCGATTCGCACGCTTCCCGGCAGGGCCGCGCAATACAACGAAGCATGATGCAAGGATGCCGCGCTAGAGGGTGCCGATGGACGACCCGCCTCTTTACCTGACAGGGAGACGAGCACGCCGCAACTACTGCATGTGCCGCGCGATACCGGCCACCCACCGGCAGGCGCCTCTCGCCACGACGCCCGACAGCCGACCTCCTTCTACCGGGCGATACCCGCGTCAGCCGACTGCCAACTGAACGGCGGTAAGGAGGACGCGTGGCGCTTCGAGCACCATATCTTCTCACGACCAGCTGCCTATAAATAGCAGCTATAGGGAGCCGAAAAGACAGCTTAGGCAGTTCGGACAAGCTTGGCCACTTCAGGTTTCGGACAGTCGAGTGATCTTTGGAGGAGGCTGCGAGAGCAGGCGTATCATGCTCCAGTGTTCGTACCGGGCGACACTAGGTGAGCTCTTCCTCATCCCGAGAGGGAGGGGACTGGTTCACCTAGGACTGTACTGGGCAACAATGGGAGCCGATATCGGCCGATGTAGATACGCGACACGAGTGCCTGACACCAGTGCCCGACAATAGGATATGCAACTCCATGCCTGACACGATAACGAACCTGATACGCTCCACCCGTCATGCGTGTCGCCCGAGAGGGTGTACCGCCCGACTTGAGTGTATCGGCCAGGTCCTTGACCGATGCACTCGCCCGTCGCGGTGTGCCGCTTGAGAAAGTGTGCCGCCTGACACAGCTATATCGGGCTAGGCCCCTGTCCGATATCAGGCGGGATGGTTACTGTAGCCGGTCGTCCTTCTACATCAAGAAGGCGACACCTATCTTTAATTCTGTTATTTAATTCCTTTACTTATGCATTGTAATTAAGATCTTTAATGCTTATAGAAATGGAAAGGCTTAATTACTTGCTGCTCTATGCTTGGTGCAATATGTTGGATGACTGCTATGTTTGATATCCGAACTCTAGCTTGCATGTTTTGGATCGCGTTTCGCTTAGCTACCGAATCGTGTTTTCCCGTCGCAACAACTTCGAGAGTTGTGTTGTGGCTCTAGTGTTTGGTCCGGTTCTGGAGTACGAGAGTTCCTGGAACGGAGTTGTTTAAGTAACAATCCATTCTAACTTTGAGCCCAACAACCTCGAGAGGGGTGCCGAGGCTTGGTTAGAGGTGCCCACTCTGAGAGGAGGGGTGCGGGGTGTTACTGGTGCCGCTTGTTTTGCAGTAGTTTTATCCTTCGTACCTTGCTCTAGCTCTAGTGTTATCTTTCGGTTTCTGTTGCATGAAAACCCCTAAAAACTGCTAAATGCTTAAAACCTTTCATCTTTCTAGTAACTCCATTTGGAGATAGTTTTGTTGTTTTATTTGTGACATCTTTACGCTTCCCTTCTGGAGAATTTATAATCTCTTTTTACCTGCCGGAGTGTAGTGTGTCGGTTCTGGGTTCTCAACACTACCCCCCTTGTCCCTGTGTTCAACCCCGTATATCTACTTCGACCCCGTAAACAAAGTTGCGGGGGCGTAGAAGGATTCAAGTTTATAAATGTAAAAGCTCGACTACCTCAAATCCGCCTCCAAATTTAGGACGCGCGATTTAGGCTGGTCAACTGGCACACTCCTTTTTGACTTCTCGGAGAATCACCATAACTAGTAAGCAAGGTTTGGCTTCCACCAGTGACCCGCAACACTCCCTCATGCTGTGGCTTGATGGAGTCCTAGTGGAGTCTTGTAGTAAAATGTCGAGACCTCGAGGCCACTTGTAGGTTGAGGTCATGGCAGTGAATCAAGGATGGGGATCCCTACAAGAGGGTCGAACTCCACTCCTTGTTATAAGCGGTGCCTACTCATGGAAAGATGTGAGGGAGTCACACTATGCCAGGAGAGAGTTGTGAAGGGGGAAACACCCTCGGGCCTAGGGTGGGTGGTTTCAGACCTAGGAAGGAGATCAGGTGGAGCCGAATAAGCGGATATACATGACGAAGCTCATGTCAGGCCGATAGAAATGTCTCGACGATGTTGCGTGTGTAAGTGTGGGGCTTATTTGAGAGAAAGAAGGAAATAAGTTCACAATCGGATTGCCCAATTAACACTCCCTTGACATGGATTTTTAATCAATAGAAAAAGAGCATATCCAAAGGTATTAAATTGATTACATGGCAATCACTTATTGGTCGATAATTCATTATCTTGTGTTTAATTGAATTAATTAATGGTAGATCATATTTTTGAGAATGCATATATCAAATTAATCAAAAAAATGAGAGGGATGTGAATAAAACATAATTATGACCTAATTCCAACCCCAATTCCTAAAGTAGGTCTAATACCAAAGTGAGTGGTGATTAGTACATGGAAACATTAGAATTGGTGATTAATGTCATATACCTTTGCCTTGTGTTATAATCTAATATAATTGATTATAATAAGATCTAGGATGATAATAATGAGGATGATGAATAAATACGGTTTATAGAACAACAATAATCAACATGTGTAATTAGGATTTTAAACACCAATGATGTAACTTGCTATGACCTTAAGGCACATAATCTAGTATAAGTGTTCATGATGCAATAACATGGTAGTTTTTATAATCATGATTACACCTAATATGAATTAGGTTCTTGAGTTATTAGATCAATGAACATGGGAATTAGGATACTAAGGAAACCTAAACCCTAGACTAAAACATGATTTGTATTTTGAATATGATTGGTGACACGTTAGGGTATATATATGCATATAATGTTGGTTGATTATCTTGAATGCTTGGATATTTGGATATATGCTTGAAGTACATGTTGCATGGTTTCTACATGAAAAAAAGGTACGTGGTTATGCATATGAATAATCATCCTAAATGACTTTTGTGGGTTTCTGAAGTTTTTTGATCGGATTGCAACCAAATTGCTTAACTGTTTATTTACTTCTGACAATCTATAAAATCACTATGGATATCATCTTACATAACTATAAATTACTCATACCCTAAATAATCTTTGTTGAGTTAAAGAGCATGGGGTGAAATAAGTAATGATGGGAATGATGGATGATCAAGTCTGAAAAGGAGGATCACCTCAGGCCAAGCCCAGAAAGGAAGGCCTATGCTTAAAACCAAGCCCAAGTGAAAAAAGGTTATGAATGTCCACTGTAGGGACTAAAACCTAAAGAGAGGGTTCCCCATAAAGAGGATCCCCTAAAAAGAGGCCATGTCATAGAGAAAAAGAGGATAAGGGTGGTGAGGTTAAAAGAAGAAAATGTTTGTTCAATTTTGTAATCTTAATTGTTGTTATGGCTGATTATGTTGTTACACCCACATGAACGTATTTTGTTTCCCCCACGTACACATTATAGTAATCTACTGATCTTTGCTTTGTTTCACATCATTTCTGATAGGCCGTCATCATGGGATCAATGATGGGGATCCCTACATAAGGGCCAGACTCCATTCCATGTTACAAGCGGTGTCGATGAACAAACAAGTGTAAGGGAGTCACATTATGCTAGACTGGAGTCGTGAAGAGGGGGTAACACCCGCGAACCTAGGGTGAGTGGTTTTAGATTGAGCAAGTAGAGAGGGTAACGTCTAATTGGTAGAGATTCATGATGAGGCTCGTGCCAAACAAGCGGCAACACCTCCATCATGATACTTGTGGAAGCATGTGGCATCTGCAGTAGAAAGAAGGCAAGACAACCACAACTGCGTTTCCCAATTAACAAACCCTTAACACAGACACACGAGCCAGAGAAAAGCAAGGTAATCAAAGATATTAGATTGATGGTGTGGCAATCACTCATTGGTTGATATTGGATTATTTGTGTTAAACCTGATTAATTAATGGTAGATCAGATTTTAGCAAATGTATATATAAAATTAACCAGAAAAATGTGAGGAATGTGATAAAATATATTTAAGACCTAATTTTAACCCAAAAGTATGGCTAATACCAAAGTGGGTGGTGATTTATACATGGAAACCTTAAAATTTGTGATTAGTGTCAAATATTTTCCCTTGTGTTATAACATGATATAGTTGTTTATAACAAGATCTAATATGATAATAATGAGGATGATGAATAAATAGAGTTTCTAGACCAATAATCATCAACATGTGTAATTATGATTTTGAGGACCGATGATATATATCTATGACCTGAAAGCACATAATCTAATATAAGTGTTCATGAGAAATAACATGATAGTTTTGATAATCATGATTACGCCTAGTATGAATTAGGGATCATGAGTCATTAGATCAATGAACATGGGAATTGGGATATTAAGGAAACCCAACCCTAGACTAAATCATGATTTGTATCTTGAATATGATTGGTGACACTTTAGAGTATACATATATGTGGATAATGTTGGTTGATTATGTTCAACGCTTAGATATTTAGATATATGCTTGAAGTACATGTTGCATGGTTTATGTATGGAAACACATGTACGTGGTTAGACCGATGAATGCTCACCTTAAATGACTTCCATGTATTTCCATAGTTTCTCTATTGGATTGCAACTAAACTGCTGGACTATTTATTTACTTCCTACAATCTATAAAGTCACCATCGATATCATATTATTTAATTGTAATATGCTCAAACCTTGAATAGTCTCTGATGAGTTAAAGAGCATTGGGTGAATAAAGTCACTATGGGAATGATGGTTTATCAAGCCCAAAAAAGAAGATCAAACTCTAGCCAAGCTCAGAAAGGAAGGCTTATGTTTAAAACCAAGTCCAGGTGGGGTAAGGTTGTGAATGTCCACTACATCGACCAAACCATAAAGAGACCAAACCCTAAAGAGAGGGTTCCCCATCAACAGGCTCCCCTAAAGAGAGTGCACACCTTATAGAAAAAGAGGATAAGGGTGGCGAGGTTAAAACAAGAAAATGCTTGCTCAATTTTTAATCTTAATTATTTCTATGTTGATTATGTTGTTACACCCACATGCACATATCCCCCCACATACATAGTGTAGCAATCTACTGATTTGTGCTTTGTTTCACACCATTTTAGGTAGGTTCAATATATGAGGACATCGATACATGATGAGCTCACCAAAAAATTAAATCTAAGTAAAGGAGTATTAATTATGTTCTTCTTCTAAATTTGTATTAGTTCCATGTTGGAAATTCATGTAATTCTTTAGGAAAATACATTTAATATCATGTAAACAACATTTGTGAAATAATGGAACTTATTTCCTATTATTTTTTATTTAATCAAATCTAGATCTTGGAATTTTAGGTAATGTCTCTCAACTTTAAGGTCCGTCTTTAATTGGAGGATGCTGAAAAGTTAGGTCATTACATTTGGTATCAAAGCCGCAAATTTTTAAAATAATATTTGATAGTTTATATTTTCAAATAATCCATAGAAATATAAGGAAACTTATTCAACCATGACATGAAGGAAACAATGTTTAGAAAGGACCTTGATTTTGGGGACTGGCAATATTTTCCTCTACACGATTAAGTTGGTATACAAGGACTCCCTTAGACAATGTGATATTGTCCTGGCCAGAACCTAGGGTTTGGTTAAAGTAATGTTTATATTAAGTATCTCATCTCTAATTTCATCCATTTATCATCCTCTTTCTTAATAAACCCTAAAACTAACTTCCTCCTCATCTCAAGTTAGGGTTTTTGAGAAGAAGTGAGATTAAGGCATCTTTCGCCAATTAATGTGGAGATAATAATAAAGTATAAAAAATGGTTTTATGTTTTTTCTCTTATGAGGTAAACCCTAGAGGGAGATAGGGACAATTTGGGAAAAACCTTAGTGGGTCAAGTGAATCATAAAACCCTAAGGTAGAGGGTGTAGTCCCTAACCTTAACCCTACACCTTAATCCTGGGTTATGAGAAAAGAATGAGAAAACCCAGTGACTTGAGATACCTTAGTTTATCCATGCATGCAAGTACATGGAATAAGGCATGCATGGTACACGGGAATGGTTTGAATATACATATGAAGCATGGGAAATATAACAAGGAAAACATTAAAATCTTTAGTGCAACTTTTAGAATTGTGTCTCAACTCAGGGTGGGCCAACCCAATATTGAAGAAAAGATCTATGAAGGAGATGTTGGTATGTATGCCCATAGAGCAAGTCATATGATGATTGTAATGGGATACTTTGTAAATGATTTGAATAATAATAAAGGCGATTTCTGATCTATATGTTTAAACTGTTTCTGAGATGATAGTGTAACACGATAGATGTCTAAAGAATGATTTTACTCAATGACGTATGCTTTTAGGTTCAAGACCTAAATGATGAGATCATACGGATGTTAAGAGTACACATTCTTGTTTGGTCCCTAGTTGGTTGTTATTGTGGAAATAACCATAGACATCAATAACACTAAAGACTAGATTGTGTGTTGGTTGATGACAAAATCTCATTAGTCATGATATAGGGATATCAAACCAAGCACATAGGTACTTGTTAGAGAACAAAGTACCAGACAGACCCACCATGAGAGTGACACATGGAACCATGACTTGGTAGTCACAGTCAGCTTTCACAGTGATGGTGGTGAGTGTGATTCTTAGACCTGAAATCACTACACTCAACACATGTCATTGGGTACACTTTGACATCATCAAACACAGTCCTGAAACATGGGTTGTTATAAAGGTGATGATTGGGTGGCTTTGACACATGGGGCTTTTGAGGGGTGAGTTATAGATATGGGATTTGTCCCTCCTGAGGGAGTTTGATGTCCTTCGCTACTTGATGAGTAGGATTGAGAAAGGCATGCACATGCACGTGTGAATGAATAAGTGATATACATGTCACACACATCTCACCCAGTCTGCTCTGAGATCAAGGAAATGAATGAACGTTGATAGGATTACTGTTCCATGCCTTGAGTTCATTCAGGATATCAGTGACAAAGGAATTATACATTCACTGTAACACCATTCACGGATTGTAGGATTGAAAGTTGTTCTCCAAATTTCTATTTCACTTGGGTAGCACTGATGTGTCACTAGGCACCACTCTTTGCTTGTGAAGTCATAAGTGTTATGGACATTCACTGCCAATGTGAAATGGACCTGCAGGGTCACACACATAGGATTTAACCTAGAATAGGAGTTTGTCCACAAACAATGTTTAGATTGATTGCTAAATGAGTTTAGTAGTTCAATTAAACACTCAATCAATTGATAGCTCAGTATCATAGTGTTCAAGGTGTTGGATAGCTTGATTAGAGTATCAGATTGATTAAAACTGCTATTGACTGATTCTACACAATCTACACTCCCAACCGATCGGCTCATGTGATGAACCGATCGGATGAGCTTGGTGAACCGATCGGCTCAATTGGTGAGTCGATCGGCTCATGGCCAGAGTGAAACGATCGGTTCAAGGGTTGAATCGATCGGCTCAACTGGTGCAACCGAGCGAGTTGGTAAATTGAGATTGGTGAGAAATTTCCATTTCGTTTCACTTATCAAATTTGATTTGGATAAGGACTAATATTGATTAGTTAGAAACAAACATGGAAAGTCAATTTCTGTTGAACCAGGATCACGAACCGATCGACTGGAGTGTCCAACCGATCGACTCATGGATCCAAATGATCGGCTGGAGTGTCCAACCAATCAGCAGGAGGGTGGAGACGATCGTTTCATGGTTGAAACGATCAGTTTAGCTGCCGTAGTTTGTCAGATTTTGTGGAAATCTCAAACCCTTCTACTCCTGCTTTAGTCCCACATTGCCCGGGATAGAGAACCTTGTCCCGTGACCCTCCTATATATAGGGGTATTGGGGGCTTCTCAAAGTACAACTCAGTGCAACCAGTTGCTCTACGAAGTTGTCGTTCTCTCTGGTTTTGGTAACCGAGAGAGCCTGAGCAAGTGCTACCCGATAAGGGAGGCACAAAAAGGGAATGAAAACTGTAGAAAGCGATTGGTGGCAGGAGAGTGTGTCGGTGACTAGTACACTGACAGGAGGGTGCGACTCCTTCCAATTCCTTGTGGGACAAGGAGATTGGAGTTCTAGGCAGTCCGTGTGGATGACTGCAGAGGCGGGAGACCTCAGTCGCTCAGAGGACAACTGTCAATCCCGACAGTCCCGGTGAGACCAGGAGTCTTCAGTCCCAATGCGACTAGGAGCTGCACAGACACCGTCCAAGACCGGAGGTGAAGACCGTGCAAGGCACGAGGTACTGTCTCCGAGCGAGCCTCGGGACAAGGTATGCATCCAAAAACCATCTTTCCTATTGTATAGACATTGACGCGATTCCTTTTGTTCTGGGTTTTGGGGAGAAATTTGTTTTGTTTCCGCTACTTCTCTACCTCCCGTAAAATTCCAACAGGAGATAACACCAAGAGATCAAGTGGAGACTAGCATGTATAAACTCCTTTTAGTGGGTACCCTGACATGAAGTATGTCCTCACTTAAGTATGAGTAGGAGGTAGTCATGCATCTAGTGGAAGTGAGGGGCATTAGACTAGAAGAAGAATTAGTTTTAGATCAGATATCTAAATACTTGTTGGATTACATAATAGATGGAGTGGAAAAATGAGATTAGTTTTGCATAATGGGATAATGAGGTTTATAATGACCTCAGTCAGATTTGAGAATTTGACCCTAATTTTGATATGCTGACTTAAGAATTGATAATACAAGTGTGTATGGTTCCTCGAGATAAGATAAGTGAAGATAAGTTGTGAAGCTGCAAGTACCTGAATCTCTTCTAAAAATAGGGAACCCTAGTGTTAGTACCAGGTGTTATCTCTATGAGAGAGAGTGACCCATAGGGAGTCAAGAACCTAAACTCTGAGATATGAAAAAGTATAAGGAATATATGTTGTGATACGTCCTAAACTAGACTACCCTTGAGTGAATGAGTTGAGTTTCTATATGCATGCTTCATAGAGACTTGTCATACCCTAGATGTCCTCGGAAGGACTTAACCCTAGAGATAGAGAAAGAGGTTGCTTACATATATGTATCAGTACCTACCATCTATGCGAGGGAGAGAAAGTCCCAAGATTCTAGAGAGGTAAGGAATGATAATATTCTGCAAAGCCTCATTCAAGGGTTGGTGGTTACTTGTTTAGGATTTTAGTGGTTTTAGATGAGAAAAAGAAAGTTGTGTAAGAATATCTCATGAATAGAAAGACATATTATGTTTGGTCTTGGTTTGTTCCTGAGTTGATAAACCTTGTGAAATTGATGGTCGATAGAAACAAAGTAGACCTAAAAAACCCAAACCAAAGATGGATAACAAAAATAGTGCATATAATACTAATAGAGTTGAGTGAGCTCATAGAGTTTGAGAACGAGACCTCTCACAAGTAACATGTTAAAGGAAACTCAATAAAACTTTTCATATACATTTGATAGGCCACTCATTAAGTTTGCTTAGTACAACCATAGCATAATAGGTGTGACAGAGTGAGTTTTTCTATATCGTTTTCTCTCTCCTACAATTTTGTTTATTCCAATTATGTTGTCAACCATCTCTCACACTAAATTGATTAAATGACCTATCAATTTCACATAATACTAAACCCTAAGTGTCACATAAAGGAGAACTATATGTATAAACACATTTAGTAATAACCATGTCAAACTTTCAAATTTGAACCCCAAATTTATACCATGGATACATGATGACATTATAAAGCTACTCCTAAAATTTCATTACATTTGGATTTTCCAATTAAGATCTATTAACTTTTGAATGTAGGGTGTATAATGTAATCTATTAAGCCCTAGGACCTAAGTTTCCAATTCAATTTGATAAATATGTGTCAAACTTTCCTTTTTAAAGATAGGCGTGTACCTTTTAACCAGGGACCAATCATGACCATTCGATCCTTTGATCAGGGATCGTGCAGGATCCAATGGTCTGTGGGTCATCCCCAACCTCCCGCGCGACTCGGTCTCAGCTTCAACTAACAACGATTCCTCCAATTGTTGGGTTTTGTGGAGAAAACATGCGCGACGGAAGCAACAAAATCCACGCAACCCGAAACAAGATCTTGTCGACAATAGTATATTCGGAAGGAGTGTTTGCAGGATATACCTTATCACATAGCAAGTCCGGCAATGTCCCGCTTCACAAAGGTGTGCAACGACGCTGACCTACATGGATGAAACTTCTCTCCCGTTCGTTGTCGCAAGAAGATCCGGCGACACTCCTTTCATGCGATCATGTACGCTACTCATAACACGCACAGATGGCCATTGATGTCCTTCAAACACAGGAATCTCAACATCTGCGTCTCTACTTCATCCACGCGGATGGACTGGAACTCCACGTCATGCTTCCTAAGCTGGAGGGAAGGAGTCATGTCTGTGCGGTGGCATGCTAGCGGCGCGTTGCTCTCCTTTGTCTCCTAAGGACAGTGACGACTAGGGTTTACATACGTGAGCGTAAACTGAAAAGCCTCTCGCGATATCTTATATAGACATCAGCCATAAACCTCCTTTAAATATGATACAAAGGGAAGTAGGGTTTCCTAAACCCATCGGTAAATAGAAATGTTGCGTTAATTAAAACACTCATGGATTAATTAGAATATTCTAGAATTCATTAATTAACCAAATAATCACATTAATTGATTAATTAATATCTGACTCCATGCAATCACTTGGGATGGCTCTATGGGCATATATACCAACAGACTCCCACTTGCACTTAGAGCCAGTCACTCCAATATTATTCTAATAGATTACATAAACATTTTAGTAAACAATTTGATTCAGAGCAATTCCAATGAAATCCACAATTGTACTCCTATTCCAACACATCCTATGTGTGTGACCCGGTAGGCTCCAAATTACGTTGGCAGTGATATCCATAATCATATTATGATTTCATAAGCAATGATTGGTATCTAGCAAGACTTCATTGCCACCCAAGTAATTGGAGAAGTTGGAGATCAACTTAACCTATCATTCATGACTGGTGTTACAGTGATTGTATAGTTCCTTTGTCACTGATATCCAGATTGAACTCGAGTCATGGAATTGTTATCCTCTTCAACGTTCAATCCATGTTCCTTGAACTAGAGCAAACTGTCTGAAATATATGTAAGCTCAATATCACATATTGACTCACATCAGCATGGCCATGCATTTCTCAATCTCGCTTATCAAGTGGCCAGAATATCAAACCCTTGTAGGAAGGACAAATTCCATCTACATCACTCACAGTCATCCCCATGTGTCACAGTGCACCCAAGCACCATCTTTATGGCAATCCTTATTTAGGACCACGGTGGATGATGTCAAAGTACACTGAATGACATGTGATAAGTGTAGTGACTTCAGGTCTAAGAACCATAATCACCACCATCATTATGAGATGTGACTCTAACTACCAACCATGGTATCCATGTGTCACTCTCAATATGGGTCTATCTGATACACTGTTCTCTAACAAGTATCTATGTATTTGGTTTGATATCTCCATATCATGGATAATGAGATTCTTCCATCAACCAACATACATTCTAATCTTATGTGTTATTGATGTCTATGTATATTTCCACAATAACAACCGATTAGGGACAAAATAAGAATACATACTCTTAGCATACATATGATCTCACTGTTCAGGTCATCAACCCGAAGACATATGTCATTGAGTATATTATTTTATAGACATCTATAAGTTTAATGGTCATCTCACAATATAAAACACAAACATAAAGATTGGAAACTTGCCTTTATTGATATGATCAATGTAGTATTATAAATCATTTACATGGTATCCCATTACAATCATCGAATGATAGTCTCTATGGGCATACATACCAATAGATTGCCACTTGCACTTATACCCAATCACTCATGAATCTCAATCCAAGTGATCGAACATGTCCGTCATGTTTCTGCTGTGAAAGTGCTTTTGTGAGCGGGTCAACTACATTGCTTTCTATAGGTACTCTGCAAATCTTCACATCTCCTCATTGTACGATCTCGCGTATGAGATGGAACCGCTGTAGAATATGTTTGGAACGTTGGTGCGATCTTGGTTCTTTATCCTGGGAAATTGCTCCGTTGTTGTCGCAAAACAACTCGATTGCATCAGCAACGCTTGGAACCATTCCAAGTTCAAAAATGAACTTCTTGATCCACACAACTTCCTTTGCATTATTAGATGTGGCAATATATTTGGCCTCTGTTGTAGAATCTGCAACCGTATCTTGCTTGGAACACTTCCAGCTCACAGCTCCATTGTTCTGGAAAAATACAAATCCAGATTGCGATCTATAGTCATCTTTGTCAGTTTGGAAGCTAGCATAGGTGTATCCCTTTACCACGAGCTCTTGCTCACCACCATATACCAAGAATTGATCCTTAGTCCTTCTCAAGTACTTTAGGATGTTCTTTATGGCTGTCCAGTGACATTCACTTGGATCTGACTGATACCGGCTCGTCATGCTCAAAGCATACAACACATCAAGACGAGTACATAACATCACGTACATGATAGATCCAATTGCTGATGCATATGGAATCTTACTCATGTGTGCCCATTCATCACATGAAATAGGACATTGGGATTTAGAGATCATAACCCCATGGGACATGGGCAAGTTACCTCTCTTAGAACCCTCCATGCTAAACCTCTTTAGCACCTTGTCAATGTATGTGCTCTGGCTTAGGCCTAGAAGCCTTCTAAATCTATCTCTATAGATCTTGATCCCTAGTATATAGGATGCTTTGCCTAAATCCTTCATAGAGAAGGTCTTCCCTAGCCAACCTTTTACTGTCTGAAGAGTAGAGATGTCATTTCCCATCAATAGTATGTCATCCACATACAATATGAGAAATACAATTGTGCTCCCACTAACCCTTTTGTAAACACAAGGTTCATCTTCATTTTGACTAAAGCCAAACTTTTTGACTACTTCATCAAAATGTAGATTCCAACTCTGAGATGCTTGCTTCAATCCATAGATTGACCTTTGTAGCTTACATATTTTATTGGCTTCCTTTGGATCGATAAAACCCTCAGGTTGTGTCATGTACACATCCCTGAGTAAATTCCCATTAAAGAATGTTGTTTTAACATCCATCTGCCAAATCTCATAGTCATGATAAGCTGCAATGGCAAGCATGATCCTGATGGATTTAACCACGGCAATTGGTGAGAAGGTCTCGTCATAATCAACACCTTGAATTTGATAGAATCCTTTTGCAACCAATCTACCTTTATAGGTTTGTACATTTCCATCCATGTTAGTCTTCTTGAAGACCCACTTGCACCCTATGGGTTTTACCCCTTCGGGTGGATCCACTAAGGTCCATACCTTGTTGGTGTACAATGATTCCATCTCAGACCTCATGGCTTCGAGCCATTTCTCATATTTTTGTCCCTTAGTAGCTTCTACATAGGAAGTTGGCTCATCTGCTATGCCCAATTCATCACTGTCTTGAGTCACGAGAAATCCAAATCTCTCAGGCTCAAGTCGTGTCCTACTAGACCTATGAGGTTCATGTGTTACATTTGGAACTTGAAATTCCACAACAACTTGTGAGTCTTCATGTTCCTTATGTACCTCCTCAGGTTCTCTTCTTTCTTGTTGGTCTCGAACTTCTTCGAGCTCTACATTCCTCCCACTAATTCCTTTGGAAATAAATTCTTTTTCAAAAAATACAATAGTCCTAGCAACAAACACTTTGTTGTCAGTTGGTGTGTAGAAGTAGTATCCCCGAGTTTCCTTGGGGTATCCAACAAAATAGCATTTTTCCGATTTGGGTCCAAGCTTTTTAGGAAATTGTTTCCTAAAATAAGCTTCACATCTCCAAATCATTAACATAGACAATTTGGGACGATTCCCATTCCATATCTCATATGGTGTCTTTTGAACCGATTTGGAAGGTACACAGTTAAGTGTAAACACTGCAGTTTTAAGAGTATATCCCCAGAACGATATTGGAAGTTCGGCTGAACTCATCATTGATCGTACCATGTCTAATATTGTACGATTCTTTCTTTCTGACACACCATTATGTTGTTGTGTACCAGGTGGAGTCCATTGTGATACAATACCACAGTCTCTCAGAAGGTCCTCAAACTCTTGGCTTAAGTATTTCCCACCTCGATCTGAATGGAGTGCTTTAATACTCTTACCAAGTTGCTTCTCTACTTCATTCATGAAAGTCTTGAACATTTCAAGAGTTTCTGACTTATGTTTCATAAGATATATATAGCCATACCTACTGAGGTCATCGGTGAAGGTAATGAAGTATTGATAGCCTCCTCTAGCATTTGATCTAAAAGTACCACATACATCAGTATGTATGAGCCCAAGCAGATCACTAGCACTCTCACTGTGTCCAGTGAAAGGAGTCTTGGTCATATTCCCTAATAAACATGCCTCACATGTGTCCAATGATTCAAAATCAAAAGAGTCTAGATAACCATCCTTATGGAGTCTAGATATGTGCTTCTCGTTTATGTGCCCAAGATAAAAATGTCATAAGAATGTTTTGTTTGAGTTGTCAAGTTTTAACCTTTTAGTATTTACGTTGTATATGCTAGTCTCAAGTTCTAACAAGTAGATACCGTAAGACATAGGGCCATAAAATATCTCATCTTTAGAAATAGAAATAATTCCATTCTTAATGTGAAATTCAAATCCACTCTTGTCCATACAAGATACAGAAATAATATTTCTATTAATAGCAGGTACATAATAGCAATTCTCTAATTCTATTACAAGGCCTGCAGGCAAAGATAAACTAATAACTCCAACTGTGGTGGCAACACCTCTTGCTCCATTAGTGACCCACAACTCAACTTGGCCCTTTCGTAAATGCTTACTTCTTATCAGATCATGCATATTAGACCATATATGAGATCCACATCTGGTATCCAGTACCCATGATAAAGAAGTATTTAAGTTTATCTCAATAATGTATATACCTGAAGTGGAGATCTCTATCCCCTGCTTCTTCTTCCTTAGTTCCTCTAGGTAGAGAGGACAATTTCTTTTCCAATGTCCAACCTGGTGACAATGGTGACAACTGCCTTCTTTGGAGATCCCACCTTTAGCTTTGAGCATGGATGACTTTGGCTTCTGCCTGGCTTTAGAACCTTTCTTAGACTTGCTTTTGCCTTTTGACTTTCCCTTTGCCTTGTTGATCATCATCACAGACTTGGGCTTGGCTTTCTTCATCTGTGCTTCAACTGTTCTCAACATGCCCAACAATTCTGATAACGAGTTGTCAAAATTGTTCATGTTGTAGTTCATGACAAAATGATTATATGATTCAGGCAACGATTGTAGAATCACATTAGTGGCCAACTATTGACCTAGGGGAAATCCCAGCTGGGATAGGCTTTCCACGTACCCAATTAAAGTGAGTATATGGGTGCTAACTGAGTCTCCCTCTTTCATCTTGCTCTTAAACAAATCCTTTGAGACATCATATCTCTCATGTCTTGCTTGATGTTGATACATGTTCTTGAGATGTGTTACCATCTCCATGACATTCATGTTCTCATGTTTCTCTTACAACTCATAGTTCATTGAGCACAACATCAGGCACTTGACATCCACGACATCATCAAGGTGCTTCTTGTAAGCATCCTTTTCAGCCTTGGGCGCATTTACGGTGGCTTCCGCTGGCTCTGGTGTTTCAAGGATATAGAGCTTACGCTCATGTGTGAGAACAATTCTCAGCATCCTAAACCAGTTTTGAAAGTTAGTTCCGGTAAGTTTTTCCTTCTCAAGGACCGATCACAATGAGAAAGTGTGAGTGTTGTTTGCCATTTGAGTGCTACAAAAGAAAAAATTTGCATTTAGCCCAAAACATTTTGACTTGTAAAGATTTGATAAATGAGATTAATTAGGCCTTTAATTAATTACGCTCCCACTATTTTATTCAAATTGATAGCCCTCACCATCAACTCCGAAGATTGCAATGCACAACCTTCTAGTGAGCCAAGATCCAAAATAATTTAATCAATGCCCAGCAAACGCTGGCGTCAAAGACCAAATACTAATGTAGGCAACTTTTGCCAATTGCATCATATGCAACTCTTGGATAGATGATCATGCACAACTCCTTGCCATGATGCATATATGTGCCTCTAGTTACTTGATCCTATCAAGGTTCCCTAGTTAAGTCTAACCCATATGCCAACACGATGAGTGTGCACCCTGTGGAGGCAGACCCACACACCCACCATCACACTTCCATGAGATAGATAGTGTACCACGCGGAGGCATGCCCACACATAATCGATCAAGCTTTTCATGTGTGTTTCTTTATGGAAGGAAACTAAAACTTAATATTATAAATTGAGGGGTTTTATTAATACATATACATATCCAAACACCACATACTTATAGTACGTATCATATACTACTATATCCACAACGACAAACGATAGACATGCAATCACAAACACAAATACATCGGTTATGGCCATACTAGCTATTGTAATCCTTTGGAGCAACAAAGGATTATAGTCCACCTATGGTCTTATGCATCTCATGCAACACCTGTGAATCAACCTGTAAGCATGTAATGATCAAAATTACAATGAACAACTTCATGGATGCTTCGTGAGGTTGGAACTTCAAGTTGCTTCTTGGAATTGGATCTTCTTATTGCTTCTCCATGGATGCTCCTTGGAGTTGGATCTTCAGGTTGCTTCTTGGAATTAGATCTTCATGGTGCTTCTCCATGGACACTCCTTGGAGTTGGATATTCAAGTGGCCTCCTTACATCAAGTTTACAAAAACTAATCCTATCTCTATTACATCATATGAGTACAAATATAAAGGGAAAGAATTAATTACACTTTGAAATAAGAGATGAGGCTCGGCATGCAAGCCGAATACTTTATACAAAGGATCCATATGCAACCATTATATATCCATAGAATTCACAAATAAACATATCGACAAGATTGACATCCACATTCATTCACAACATTCACAAAAGGGGATACTAGGCCATAACCGTGCATGCATTCACCACAGAAAACATATTTTAAAGGCGACGTGTATGATATCATAGGTATATCCGCATATATGTATATACATATTAAAATTGCAGTACTTTTAATGCGGTACATTCCCCATTAAATAAAATTTTGACTCCCACACAGACTATGCGGGGTACACAGGGGCAGCGCCCCTGTGTGGGGATCCCGCTGGGAAGAGCCCCTGAAAGGTCTACAAAATTTTACCTCCGTGCACTTAGGAAAATCAATATTTTCCATCGTCGACCCCGTCCAAAATGTCAAAAATAGAAGCCTGCGGCGTATGTGGAATTAGGTTTAGATTTTCACATTAGCATGTTTAATTCACATCGTATGCAACATAAAATAGTATACATCGATTCAATCATATCGAAACAAATCCAAATACGCCATAGATCGACCCTGCTCTGATACCAGTGTTGGGTTTTGTGGAGAAAACATGTGTGGCGGAAGCAAAAAAATCCACCCAACCTGAAACAAGATCTCGTCGACAACAATGTATTCAGAAGGAGTGTTTGCGGGATATACCTTATCGCGGAGCAAGTCCGGCGATGTCCCGCTGCACAAAGGTGTGCAACGACGCTGACCTACACAAACATAACTTCTCTCCCGTTCGTTGTCACAAGAAGATCCGACGGTGATCCTTTCGTGCGATGATGTACACTGCTCATAACGCGCACTGATAGCCGTTGATGTCCTCCGAACGTAGGCGTCTCAGCGTCTGCGTCTCTACTTCGTCCACACGGATGGACTGGAACTCCACGTCGCGCTTCCTAAGCCGGCGGGAAGGAGTCGTGTCTGTGTGGTGACGTGCTAGCAGCGCGTTGCTCTCCTTTCTCTGCTAAGGATGGTGACGGATAGGGTTTATGTACGTGAGCGTAAACTGAAAAGCCTCTCTTGATATCTTATATAGACATCGGTCGTAAACCTCCTTTAAATAGGATACGAAGGGAAGTAGGGTTTCCTAAACCCATCGGTAAAAATGAAACGCTGCGTTAATTAAAACGCTCGTGGATTAATTAGAATATTCTGGAATTCATTAATTAACCAAATAATCACATTAATTGATTAATTAATATCCAACTCCATGCAATCACTTGGGATGGCTCTATGGGCATATATACCAACACCAATCGCCTCTCGCACCCGAATCCCATAGCACTCGCATGAGATATTTGGAGGATAGACTCCTCTCGCCGAGACAAAGTCATCATCCCCTTCCTTGATTCCCCTCGCACTCAGAGCAGGGAGAATGACCTCCTCTCTCTCTGCACCTCTCACTGGCGACAACACCTAATTTGGGGCATCATTCCCTCGACCACTCTGTACCTATATAAGACCTCCAAGAGCTCCACTGACCTCCCTTTTATCACCCCCCACCTTCAATTCCGACAAAGCACACCCCTACCTTCCTGACCTCGAACACCCTCACCTCGCCTCACCTCGACCTACTCCTCACTCCACTGACTCTCTCCATTCAATCGAACATAGCAACACCATCAAGGGACCTCGACGAGTTGATCACCATCCTCAGTTGGAGACACAAAGGTCCATAACCATGGGTCGACAAGCATCCACAACCGAGCTTGGGAGCTCTATCGCTGGGGAGGTATGGAGCTTCTCTAAGCCTCTAGAAGATTGCAGACACGTCGCAAGACCCTCGCAGAGATTCTTGAACCCTCAATCCAACCCGAGGATATGTATATCCCTGAAACAACTTTTCTCTATTCGCCACCTTTTTGGATTGATAAATGGAACTCAGATCGACACCAGCGACGATCTCGACCTCCGCACAATCGTCGTGACTCTGCGGACTCAACCCTCTCATCAACAATGCCCAAACTCCCCTAGAACTCCGACCTCACCTCGCTCGCCTCCGTGTTACCTCACTGCATCCATGGCATGAGCATAGGACAATCGAACATATGGATTGCCCTCTCTGCCCATGTTCATCAATAGGCTCCATTGATATGCCTTGGGCCTTTCTGTCCTTTCGCTCGCACTGACCCCCTCCTCTATCAAGAGCCTGCTCGCGGGTAAGTAAGAGGATCCAATTATTCAGATCCCTCACCAGATCCACAAAGCAGAGCTCAACTTTGCTTGTTTTATTTTTCATTTATTTCTTCAAGAATTATCTCAGTGGCTGGATCTTGGAAAATCGATTAAAAATAGCTCCTATATCAGAAAAATTCCCATAAAATGTCCATGCTCTCAGAAAAATACGAAAAATCTGTATAAAATATGGTAAAGACCTAAATCCAACCCTAAAATCAATGCACCCTTCTTTTGGATCTTAAATGTTTTCTTTATAAATTTACTTATAGAAAATAATGAAAATAATAGGGATCAATGTTTTTGAAAAATCCGGAAACCACAACCTGATCCTCTTATGACTCGAAACCCTAATCCAATAGTGGTAGTTGACTCAATAAAGATGGCAAACCTAAATTCTAGTTTTCTCTCTCTACATGTGTGTACCTTATATAATTATATGTCAAATTCTATATAATTAATGACACTTTATGATGTTTGAACGACCCAAAAACCCTAGATCTAACTCTGATCCCTTTGAACCATATGAATCCTAGAAAGACACCCTTAATGATCTAAACCATAATAAAAACCCTAATATGGAATGATGAGAACCCATGATAATATTTGGTCCTTGTTTACATTTCAGGGTTATCTACTCTCTCTTAACCTTGGCTTGATGTAATCAATCTTTGAGATTCAAGGTATGTGGATATAATTATATGACTAGTTTTTGCTGGATGTTATATATATGTATTTGCTTGCATGTATTTAGATACATTGTTGGATGTAGATATATATGTGTATTGTCATTTTCCACATTGAAAATTTAAGAACATAAATGAATGAGAAAATGAAATGTAGTTACTAGTGGTGCTCATTAATCTCCCTATTATAGAGGGAAAGAATTAATGTTGACTAGTACCTCCCTAATGGTACAAGGTACGCAGGGAGATCCCTAATGGTACAAGGTACGCGGGGATAGGGCCCAATTAATTTATGTTTGTGCTAGTCCACCATAGTAATACATATTCATTTGAAATGTGATTAATAACTTGGGATTACCTGATTTTCCTCCAATAAATGATGTTTCTTTCTCTTTCTTCTTTTTCAAATACTTTCAATATACCAACATAGTAGAGCTCTTTAATTCCACGTACCAACTTTTGTTGATTTTTTTGTTTCTCATATTTTCTAGGTACAAGGAACATATGATGCACTTAAAAGTACCAAAAGAAAATAAATAATGGACATGGAGGATAGATAGCTAGATCTCCGTCTATTTCTTATCTTATTCTTTTCAACTAGATAGTTTTTATTCTTCTAGATGTTGTAATAGGATGTTCTAAATCCTATGTAATAATCATAATTTCCTTCTTATAGAACTATTCATTCTTCTTTCTCAAATATTAAGTATGTAATGACTTTATTTATCCTCAATAAATGAAATGTTTGTGTGGATATCTATTGATGATGTGAACAATGATCTTGGAATTTCTATGATTTTAGTTGACTATCTTAATTTCTTGTATTTTCCCTTCTGACATTTGTAGATATGAGTGCACACATATATGTGGATGTCACTAAGGAAAGCATATAGAAATTGGGGTCGTCACAGTTGGTATCAGAGCCAATGTTCACACATCATAGTCACATGAACTTCATTCACCCTATTATGAGTCTAGGGTAGTCTTGAGCTAGGGATGTGAAGGGTTGAGGTGACCAGGATAGCATCTTCCATGGGTCTGACTAAAGTCTCCGAGCCACTTTGCTTGGCAATCACAAGGCTACCTATATGGTAGTGTAAGTCTACCTGGCTAATATCCTAAATGTCCCCTACTTTTTAGGCTTACCTTAATTAGGATCCTTCTCATCTATAGAAATTCCCTCTCATCTTTTCTATAGGAAAAATTTCCCTCTTATCTCCATTTTTGAATAATTCCCCCATACCTTTATGATATAAGGTTAGGAAAGAGTCTCTCTATTTAGAAAGTCTTAAGGACTGACTGATAAGAATTTTAGGGTATCCTCCACAAATCGTAACAATAAGAACATTAATAATTAATAAAGGAGAATAATGAAATACTATGTGATAAAAATAATAACAATAATGACAATAATTGCTGAGTAATTAATCTAATATGTCAACCTAATTTCAGGATGCCTCCTAAGACTCGCAACTCAAAGGCCTCTGAGGAATCATCCTCTAAGAAGAGGAAAGAGTCTGAATCCTCTGAAGTACCTGATCCTGATACCACGGTCAAGGAAAGGTGGAAGGAACAGAAGAAAATCCTTCTAGACTTTATGGAAACCCTTTCCACAAAAGGAACCCTGGAACCTAGCTCCTCTAGGAAAAAGGAGGTGTCGGTGATAGATTTCATCAAACTCAACCCTGGTACCTTTTGGGGGGAAAATCATCTTGAGGTCATGGATAAGGATGTGGCCTAGATCCTCTCTGTGAAGAATAGTTTTCGTACCCTAGAAGTACCCACTGAGAAGAAGATCAAGTTCACCACCCATCTGTTTAAGGGAGGGGCAAAAATCTGGTGGAAGAACTATGGTGGGAATAGGGGAGAAGAAGTAGATGCCATGGGGTGGGAATCCTTAAAAACCCTCTTCACTGAACATTTTATGCCCATAGCTGAGAGAAAGATGAAGGAGAAGATGTACATGCAGCTTAAGCAAGACAGCCTTTCAGTAGCTGACTACACCTGAAAGTTTAGACTTATGGAACGTTATGCACCTATCATAACTGAAGATTGCCTCACTGAGCAATATGTTGACTACCTTTCCACCCACCTGAAAACCCTAGTCATAGCCTCTCGTCCCAGATGCATAGATGAAGCCCTACACATGGCCCTCAAGTAGGAGAGAGACATGGGCATGCAGAAATCTTCCAACATGGGGTACTTAGGGTTAACCACAACTGAGGAAGATAAGTCTAGCAAGTTCAATCCTAGCCATAAAAATAAGGGATCAGGGAAATGAGGAGGTTCAGGAAAGGGAGGACAGAAAGGCCACCAGAACCAGCTAAGGATGATTCATCCAAAGTGCAAGACTTGTAGGCGTTTCCATGGTGGGGTATGCCGCCATACCAAAGTTGGCCTGTTATAACTGCAAGAAGGATAGCCATTTTGTTTCCAAGTGCCCAACTCCCTCCGTCTTTGGCAATCCTGTAGCAGGTTCTCCATAGCCTCAGGGACACCGCAATGGTAGGGTATTTGTAGTGAATGTAGAAGAGGCCAAGGCAAATCCCAACCAGCTTTGTGAAGGTAACCTAAATTCTTTTCATAATTTAATATATTCTTCAAGCTTGCAAACTATTCATAACTCAATTATCATGTGTAGACACTATATTATTAAATGGTCATCCTATTAAGGCTTTATTTGACTCTGGATCTACAAATACGTTTATTTCTCAAACTCTGGCATCTATATTACATATGCATATAAGGGACTTGGGATATATTCTAGATGTGTCTACTCCTAGTGGCAAAATACTCACAACCCTACAGAAAACTGATGTCCTCTCTCTTAAATTTGAAAATCACAATATGCCCTTTGAATTCATTCTCTTAACTATGGAAGACGTTAATATTATACTTGGCATGGACTAGCTATACACATATTATGCTCACATTGATTGTAGAAACAAGATGGTAGTCCTCTTTCAACCTCATTCTTGTACTGTGAAAATGCCTAGGGGAAGGAGATTCTATAATAATATTATAATCTCCTCTCTTAAATCTAGAAAGTTCATTTATCAAGTATGTAAAGTCTTCCTCACATTAGTCTTAGAGACCAGTCCTAGTAGCAAGCCTGTAGAAAGTCTGGAGGTGGTGTGTGACTTCCCTGACGTATTTCCGGAGGAGCTTCTTGGGCTTCCTATAAATAGAGACATTGAGTTTTCCATAGATCTTCTTCCTAGAATCACTCCAATTTCTAGGGCACCGTACAGGATGGCTCCTACTGAGCTTATGGAGTTGAAGAAACAGTTGCAAGAACTTCTTGACAAAGGTTTCATTCGACCCAGTGTTTCCCCCTGGGGTGCTCCTATTCTTTTTTTCAAAAAGAAAGATGGTTGTATGCACATGTCTATTGACTACCGCATGTTGAACCAAGATACTATTAAAAACAAGTATCCTCTCCCTCATATTGATGACCTCTTTGATCAACTTTGTACTGCTAAAGTTTTCTTTAAAATTGATCTTCGTTCTGGATACCATCAACTTAAAATCAAGGATTCTGATATTTCTAAAACTACTTTTCAAACTCGTTATGGGCATTAAGAATTTCTAATGATGTCATTCGGGTTGACCAACACACTGGGTGTATTTATGAACCTGATGAACAGAGTCTTCCAACCTTATCTTGATGAGTTTGTGGTCGTCTTCATTGATGATATCTTGATCTATTCTGATTCTATGGAAAAACACCGGGAACACTTGTGAGCAGTTCTTGACATTCTTTGAACCCAAAAATTCTATGGCAAGCTTTCTAATTGTGAATTCTGGATTGACAAAGTCATGTTTCTTGGACATGTCATTTCTGGAGGCAATATATCTATTGATCCTGCGAAAGTCTTAGCTGTACTTGATTGGAAACCTCCTCAGAATCCATATGAAATCTGGAGTTTCTTTGGTCAAGCGGGATATTATCGTCGCTTTATTCCAAATTTCTCCAAAGTCACACTTCCTCTGACGAAGCTTACTCGGAAGGATGAGCACTTCATCAGGTCAGGTGCATGTGATTCCAGTTTCCAACAATTAAAGTAGAAATTGACGTCAACTCTTGTTCTTGTTCTACCCTCTGGCAATGAAGGGTTTGTGATATTCATTGATGCTTCAAGGAATGGGTTAGGATGTGTCCTATAGAAGAATGGAAAGGTAGTGGCCTTTGCATCCAAACAGCTAAAACCCAATGAACTAAATTATCCCACACATGATTTGTAATTAGCTACAATCATTCATGCTCTCAAAATATGGAGGCACTACTTGTATGGGCAAGGTTTGACATCTTAACTGACTATAAAAGCCTGAAGTAAATCTTGACTCAGAAGGACTTGAATCTGCATCAACGTTGATGGATTGAATATCTAAAAACTACGATTTCACTATTGCCTATCATCCAGGTAAGGAAAATGTAGTTGATGACGCCCTTAGTAGGAAAAGGGAAGTGTGTGCATCTCTATCTGTCCCTGAATGGAGGAATATGGAGGATCTAGTAGGCTGGAAACCACAGGATCTGTCTGATTGTGTGCATGTTAATAACATCTCCATCACGAGCAACTTGCATTTCGAACTTCTTGAGGCACAAAAGGATAATATTGATCTTGCAGATCTCTCCTCTTTCTTGTCGAAGCCCTAAACACATTTGTCGGTGGGTCTTGATAGTGGTTTTCAATACAAGAATCGTATGTGGGTTCCTAAGAAGTTAGCTGTAAAGACAAATATTCTTAGTGAGGCACATGGGTTAAATTACGCAGTTCATCTTGGCACGACAAAGATGTACAAAGAACTTCAAGGTCAGTTCTGGTGGAGGGGCATGAAGCATGATATTGCCGATTTCATGTCTAGGTGTCTGGCATGCCAAAGAATCAAGGCCGAGCATCAGAGACCAGGCGGTCTTACTACAACCCCTTGAGATTCCGAAATGGAAATGGGAACACATCACCATGGACTTCGTGGTGGGATTACCTAGGACCAGGAAGGGATACGAAACTGCATGGGTCATAGTGGATCGTCTCACCAAGTTAGCTCATTTTCTCCCTATGAAGACTACTGTGAAAGTTTCTGAGTTGGCTGACCTCTATATATGGGAGATAGTACGTCTGCATGGAGTTCCAACGTCTATTGTCTCGGACAGGGACCCGAAGTTCACCTCAAAGATGTAGAAGTAGGTTCAAGAGGAATTGGGCACCAAATTCAACTTCAACACAACCTAGCATCCACAGACAGATGGGCAGTCAGAACGTATAATACAAATTTGTGAGGACCTTTTGTGAGTTTGTGTACTTGATTGGGAAGGCTCATGAGACCATTAACTACCTTTAGATGAGTTTGCATATAATAATAGCTATCGGGCGAGTATTGGGATGCCTCCCTATGAAGATTTATATGGGTGTCCATGTAAGTCTCCACTACACTGGGATGACTTGGGAGAACATACCTTGATGAAATCTGAGGAGATGCAACTATATTACCAATAAGGTTGCACTAATACACAGAGAATGAACTGAGTATAGGATAGGCAGAAATCTTATACAAATGCTTATAGGCAGGAACATCAGTTCAAGGAAGGTGATCACGTATTTCAAAAGATCTGACCTATCTGATCTTTGGCAAAGAACAAAGGAAACCTTAGTCATCATTATGTTGGACCATTTGAGGCTTTGGAAAGGGTTGGTGAATGTGCCTATTGTCTTGCTTTGCCACCTCAATATAGTGACATGCTTAATGTCTTTCATGTATCTAATATGAAACCTTATGTTAAAGACCCCAGTCACATTCTGAATCATGAGCCTCTCGAGTTGAAGGATGATCTGTCATATATTGAGTCCCCAATCAGAATTCTCAACTTTAAGTCAGAGGAGCTTTACAATAATCAACATATAGAGATTGTGAAAGTTCTCAGGAGCCACCATGATGAGACTGCCACCAGGGAGATAAAGACTGAGGTCGAGAAGAAATATCCACATCTTTTTCAGGATGCTTGAATTTTGGGGACAAAATTCTTAAAAGGAGGGGAGAATTTGACAAAGTGAGTTTTTCTATATCTTTTTCTCTCTCCTACAATTTTTTTTATTCCAATTATGCTGTCAACCATCTCTCTCACTTAATTGATTAAATGGTCTATCAATTTCACATAATACTAAACCCTAAGTGTCACATAGAGGAGAACCATAGGTATAAACACATTTAGTTAATAACAATGTCAAACTTTCGAATTTGAACCCCAAATTTATACCATGGATACATGGCGACATTATAAAGCTACTCCTAAAATTTCATTACATTTGGATTCACCAATTAAGAGCTATTAAAATTTTAAAGTAGGGTGTATAATGTCATCTATTAAGCCCTAGGACCTAAGTTTCCAATTCCATTTGATAAATATGTGTCACGCTTTCCTTTTTAAAGTTGGGCATAGAACTTTTCACTAGGGACCAATTACGACTGTTCGATACTTTGATCAGGAATCACACAAGATCCAATGGTTCATAGGTCATCCCTAACCTCCCTCGCGACCCGATCTCAGCTTCAACTGACAACAATTCCTCCAATCGCCTCTCGCACCCGAATCCCATAGCGCCCGCGTGAGATATTTGGAGGATAGACTCCTCTCACCGAGACAAAGTCAACAACCCCTCACTCGACACCCCTCATGCTCAGAGAAGGGAGAATGACCTCCTGTCTCTCCGCACCTCTCACTAGCAAGGATGCCCGATTTAGGGCTTCATTCCCTCGACCACCCTGTGTCAATATAAGACCTCCAAGAGCTCCGTCGACCTCCCTTTTATCATCCCACACCCTCAATTCCGATGAAGCACACCCCTACCTTCCCGACCTCAAACACCCTCACCTCGCCTGATCTTGACCTCCTCCTCACTCCAGTGACTCTCTCCATTCAATCGAACGTAGCAGCACCATCAGGGGACCTCGAAGAGTCGATCACCACCCTTGGTTGGAGCCGAGAAGGTCCAGGACCTTGGGTCAACAAGCATCCGCAACTGAGCTTGGGAGCTCTATCACCAGGGAGGCGCAGAGCTTCTCCAAGCCTCCTAAAGACCACGGACGCGTCGTCGGACCCTCACAGAGCTTCTTGAACCCTCAATCTAACCCGAGGGCATGTATATCCCTAGAATGACTTTTCTCTATTCACTACCTATTTTGATCGAGAAATGGAACTTAGAGCGCCACCAGCGATGATCTCGACCTCCTCGCAACCATCGTGACTCTGCGGACTCAACCCTCTCCTCAACAATGCCTAACATCTCCTAGAACTCTGACCTCACCTCACTCTCCTCCCTGTTACCTCGATGCAGCCATGGTGTGAGTAGAGGACAATTGAATAGATGGATTGCCCTCTCTGTGCATGCTCGTCAATAGGCCCCATTGATATGCCTTAGGCCTTTTCATCCTTTCGCTCACACTGACCCCTCCTCTTTCGAGCACCCGCTCACGGGTTAGTGGGAGGATCTAGTTATTTAGATCCCTCACCTGATCTGCAAAGCAGAGCTCAACTTTCCTTTTTTATTTTTTGTTTATTTCTTCAAGAATTATCTGATTGGATGGATCTTGGAAAATCGATTAAAAATAGCTCATGTATCAAAAAAATTCCCATAAAATGTCCATGTTCTTAGAAAAATAAGAGGAATTTGTATAAAATATGGTAAAGACCTAAATCCAACCATGAAATTGATGCACCCTTCTTTTGGATCTTAAATGTTTTCTTTATAAATTTACTTATAAAAAATAATGATAAGAATAGGGATCAATATCTATGAAAAACCCTGATACCCCAACCTGATCCTCTTATGATTCGAAACCCTAATGAAATAGTGGTAGTTGACTCAATAAAGATGAAAAACCTAAATTCTAGTTTTCTCTCTCTACATGTGTGTACCTCATACAATTATATGTAAAATTATATATAATTGATGACACTTTATGATGTTTGAATGACCCAAAAACCCTAGATCTAACTCTGATCCCTTTGAACCATATGCATCCTAGAAAGACACCCTTAATGATCCAAACCATAATAGAAACCATAATATGGAATGATGAGAACCCATGATGATATTAGGTCCTTGTTTATATTTCAGGGTGATCTACTCTCTCTTAACCAAGGCTTATTGGAATCAATCTCTAAGATTCAAGGTATGTGAATATAATTATATGACTAGTTTTTGTTGGATGTTAAATATATGTATTTTCTTGCATGTATTTAAGTACATTGTTGGATGTAGATATATGTGTATTGTCATTTTCCGCATTGAACATTTAAGAACATAAATGAATGATAAAATGAAATGTAGTTACTAGTGGTGCTCATTAATCACCCTATTATAGAGGGAAAGAATTAATGTTGACTAGTACCTCCCTAATGGTACAAGGTACACAGGGAGATCCCTAATGGTACAAGGCATGTAGGGATATGGCCCAATTAATTTATGTTTGTGCTAGTCCACCATAGTAATGCATATTCATTTGAAATGTGATTAACAACTTGGGATTACCTGATTTTCCGCCATTAAATGATGTTTCTTTCTCTTTCTTCTTTTTCAAATATTTTCAATATACCAGCATAGTATAGATGTTTAATTCAACGTACCAACTTTTGTTGATTTTTTTGTTTCTCATATTTTCTAGGTACAAGGAACATATGATGCACTTCAAAGTACCAGAAGTAAATAAATAATGGACATGGAGGATAGATAGCTAGATCTCCGTCTATTTCTTATCTTATTATTTTTAGCTAGATAGTTTTTATTCTTCTAGATGTTGTAATAGGATGTTCTAAATCCTAGGTAATAATCATAATTTCCTTCTTAGAGAACTATTCATTCTTCTTTCTCAAATATAAAGTTTGTAATGACTTTATTTATCCTCAATGAATGAAATGTTTGTGTGGCTATCTATTAATGATGTGAACAATGATGTTGATATTTCTCTGATTTTAGTTTACTATCTTAATTTCTTGTATTTTCCCTTTTGACATTTATAGATATGAGTTCACACTTACCTGTGGATGTCACTAAGGAAAGTATATAGAAATTGGGGTCATCACAATAGATGTACGAAAATGATTTCTCCTTGAAATGTGATCTCGGGGTATGATATGATGGAAGACTTAGAAATTGGTTAATATTCCAATATAGGTAATTGTTTAGCCATATGCATGATATATGATAATGTGAACTAGCAAGTCTCATGACGGACCTTAATAAAGATTGCAAACTAATATAAGAAAGTTCAATGAGATAATTTTTATGATAAAAATTGAATGTGGTTGTAGTTGATATGTGGAGTAATTCGTAGTTAAATTTCTCTTCTTCAAAGTATTCTTTACCGCTTGTTGGCCTACTATATAGTATGGATTGTTCAAAGTACTTGGCTTATGTCAATATATAAATAATTGTTCTATAGTCCTAAACATGTGAAACATAACACATTGGTTCCTTTATATCAGGATGCTCCAACCCTTATTAACAAGGTACTGAATAGTGATTCAACTCCTGAGTGGTAGATCACATGTCATAATGATATATTCTCAGGTAGTAAATGCATGGATGGTATAATGAAAATATATAAAAAAAGATATGTTCATTTGTGGTATTAAAAATTTTGGTTCAACTTTGTTTTTGTTAGTTACTATCAAATGTTAGTTTTGTTTTCTCTAAGGAGAGGACTGTTGGGTTTTGGAGGAGGCAGAGAAGCAGCGGAAACAACAAATTTTCTCCCCAAACCCGGAACAAAAGGAATCGCGTCAACATCTATATAATAGGAAAGATGGTTTGTGAATCATACCTTGTCCCGAGGCTTGCTCGGCGACACTACCACGCGCCTTGTGCGGTCTTCACCTCCGGTCTTGGACGGTGTATGTGCAGCTCCTGGTCGCACCGGGACTGACGACTCCTCCTCCTACCGGATTGTCGGATGACAGTTGTCCTCCTGAGCGGCAGTGTCTACCCGCCTCTGAAGTAGTCCACACAGACCACCTGGAACTCCACTCTCCTTGTCCCACAAGGAAGTGGAAGGAGTCGCACCCTCCTGTTGACGTACTAGTCGCCAACACACTCTCCTGCTATCAATTGCAGCTGCAGTTGTCCTTCCCTTGCTGCACCTCCCTTTGCGGGAAGCACTTGCTCGGGCTCTCTCTCGTTTACCAAAACCAGAGAGACTGACAACTTTGCAGAGCAATCAACTTGCACTGAGTTGCTTCTTGAGAAGCCCCCAATACCCCTATATATATAGGTGGGTCATGGGACAGGGTTCTCTGTGTCCGGTAATACGGGACTAATGCAGGAGTAGAAGGGTTCGAGAATTTTCCACAAAAAGCAACCGGTTCGCAACTTGAAATGATCGGTTCACAACTGAACCGATCGGTTCGGCCATTGAGCCGATCGGTTGGACCTGAGCCGATCGTTTGGGGCACTCCAACCGATCGGTTGGTGCCCTGAACCGATCGGTTCATAGTCCTAATCCGGCTCAAAAAGACTTTCCTTGTTTTGTTCCCAATTGGTATCGAATACCAATGTTATTCCCAATCAAATTGGGCAATTTGAAACCAAAGGAAAATTCTTGCCGACATGACTTTTCCCAACTGGTCGGTTGCACCAGTTGAGCCGATCGGTTCAACCCTTGAACCGGTCATTTCAACCTGGGCATGAGCCGATCGGCCTGGACACTCCAGCCGACCGGTTCAACAACCTCAGCCGACCGGTTCATCACATTAACCGATCGGTTGGGAGCACAGGTTGGGCAAAAATCAGTCAATTGCGATTTCAATCAATCTGATACTCCAATCAATGCGTCCAACACCTTGAACATTATGATATTGACCTGTCAATTAATTGAGTGTTTAATTGAACTACTAAACTCCTTTAGTAATCAATCTAAACATTGCTTGTGGACAAAACTCCCCTTCCAGGTTAAATCCTATGTGTGTGACCCTACAGGTCCATTTCACATTGGCAGTGAAAGTCCATAACACTTATGACTTCACAAGCAAAGAGCGGTGCCTAGTCACACATCATTACTACCCAAGTGAAAGTAGAAAGTTGGAGAACAACTTTCATCCTACAATCCGTGAATGGTGTTATAGTGAATGTATAATTCCTTTGTCACTGATATCGAGAATGAACTCGAGGCATGGAACAGTCATCCTGTCAATGTTCATTCATTTCCTTGATCTCAGAGTAGACCGAGTGAGATGTGTATGACATCAATATCACATATTGATTCACACGTGCATGCGCATGCCTTTCTCAATCCTACTCATCAAGTGGCCAAGGATATCAAACTCCCTCAGGAGGGACAAATCCCATATCTATCACTCACCCCTCAAAAGCCCCATGTGTCAAAGCCACCCAATCATCACCTTTATAACAACCCATGTTTCAGGACTGCGTTTGATGATGTCAAAGTGTACCCAACGACATGTGTTGAGTGTAGTGATTTCAGGTCTAAGAATCACACTCACCACCATCACTGTGAGAGCTGACTGTGACTACCATGTCATGGTTCCATGTGTCACTCTCACGGTGGGTCTGTCTGGTACCTTGTTCTCTAACAAGTACCTATGTGCTTGGTTTGATATCACCGTATCATGACTAATGAGATTCTGTCATCAACCAACACACAATCTAGTCTTTAGTGTTATTGATTTCTATGGTTATTTCCACAATAACAACCGACTAGGGACCAAACAAGAAAGAATACTCTTAGCATCCGTATGATCTCATCGTTTAGGTCCTCAACCCAAAAGCATACGTCATTGAGTAAAACAATCTTTAGACATCTATCATGTTATACCATCATCTCAGAAACAGATTAAACATATAGATTCGAAATTGCCTTTATTATTATTCAAATTATTTACAAAGTATCCCATTACAATCATCATATGACTTGCTCTATGGGCATACATACCAACAAGGACCTTAGATATAAGGGGTGAATATACAAAATAGATTAAGAATTGAGGTAACCTTATGTGTCACATAAAGCATGAGAGATTAAGTGCATGGAGCATGAAAGAACATATATTGAGTATGACTCTTTGGACCCATGTATGTCATCACCAAGGGACATGAGGAAAAGTCACTATGGATGTTACACCCCGATCTCACAATTTCCACTAATTGTGAGATTAGGGCATAAATTGAGGATTTAACGTAATATAAAGATCACCCTTAACTTTTTCTTCTTTTTCAAACTCTTTGTTTTCTCACATTGAATCACATAAACAAACTTTACAAGAGAATTAAACTTTTATTTCTCTAATACAATCTCGGCATTAATGATACACATCCATATATTCATTATGTTTCTCTCACTTCCATGTACATACGACATGACAATCATTTGCATTCTCTCCTATTAAGGAAAACAAACATACAAAACATCATTTACAAATCTCTCTCAGTTCTATACAAGGACCTAGAGTGACAGAGACCGACTGAACTTAACTATACTCAGAGTTAACTCTTGTGGCAGATCTACTCTAATGCAATGATATCTTCTTCAATTCCACGTGATTTCCCTAAAATTTTTTAGTAGAGGGGTGAGCCTACTTGCTGAGTGAATGAGTACTTCAAAGAAACAGTTTAAAGCACTGATATAATTATAGATATAATTTTGAGCAATTGATATCAATTATAACAACAAAAAGCTTTAGAGAGTCTAATCATTGACAATCATAAATATGGTAGGATACTCTAGATATCTATAAGAGTGAATCAATATATGAAATGCTTGATTGATCATAAAGAGAACTAATAACTCAGAAACATATAAAGAATAATTGAATAATTGTACACACTTGTTTGACCTCTCATTCATTTTATTATGCCATGATCATATGTAGTGTACTCTACATATGAAGACTCGTAGTGAACTACGATCCCACAGTACAAGACTGAGCCGACACCCTGGGATAGCTAAGTCTAACTGTTGTCCTGGTCTGCTATAGGAAAATTGGCTCCCTGGCCTCGACACTCCTATGGTGCCGTATACTGGACTCCTCCTCTAGGCTGAGTACACAGGAGAAGGGTCTGAGATGCTCTATGGGCCTCAACTTAGTACGTTCTGTGGGTACCTCTGGGTTACCAGTGGGACATCTGGTTCATGTTGGGTAACCTATCTTCCCTTAGGAGACTTCGACAAGGGCTTTGTCTCCATGCACACTCTGTGGGTGCGTTTCGACCCCGTATACTGGATGTTGCCAGGGTTAGGTCATTTCATCCCCAAGGTGCATACCTCTCATAGGGATTCTACGGTGTCAGGGCCCTTAATTCTATTATCTTATTATTCCTAGGAAGCTCTTTCTACATTGTACCTTTCTCTTACTCATAATTGACTCTGGTATCTCTATGGTGCCGCGTCTATTTATTTGAAGTTTATAACACAACATGTATATCATTCTAAACATGGTAGAGCAATATATTCAAAACACTGTAATATACTGAGTAATCAACATACTATACATACTGTCAGACTAGAATTCTTAAATAAATAGAATATATGTCAACTTGTCACTTTATACACTAGAATCATGCAATTGAACTATTAAGCATCACCACATCTCATACTGAGAACATTGATAACACCATACTTGATTCATAGAACACCCTATCCTTAGGGCTTCATTTACCTCATTCACTTATCACTTGGCTCTCATAAGGATTTAATATGTCATAAACATCCACTAAATACAGGTTGCTTTAAACAAGTCATATACAATCAACATATGTATGAAATCCTCGAATTGAGCTAAATTAGGGTTTTCCATGCCATTCATTAAGATATTATGAATCAAGAATAACATTTCATAAATAGAGTCTATGATATCAATAAAAACACTTCAAATGGATTTCACCATATTTATTCACAAATTTCCAACTTTCCACTCATATAGGGCTTCACCCTCTTTACGAAGATATCAAGCAAACACTATTCACATCACATAAAATCCAAGATAGTGTCTAACATATATGTACTATGTATTCAAATAAACAATCATTCATAACCAAGAGGATCTATATAAGCAAATTTCTCTATTTATTTATACAACAAATTTCAGTCATAGCCAAATTCCCTATATTTCAATTTATTCTTATAACCTCTGTGAATACTTAGGAAATTCTCATTAGAATGTATTGTATACATTTCTAATATGATTTTATCATCTGAACTTCATCCAAACAAAGGAAGAATCCATTTCATATCATTTTGCAACAACTTAGAACAAATAGACAATTCAGGGTTTGTAGTCGCATACTAGAAATTAAAGATTATGGATGAATTAACCAATTTTTGTGCAATATACTGTTTAAAGGAAGTTACCCCTCACCCTAAGGTGTGGAAACACCTTAAAAACGTAGCTCATCCATGAAAATCTCAATCTCATATCAAATCCCTTGCAATTCATCCAATTCCTCTTCCATTCAACTCGGAAACCCTAAAAATGAGGGATTATGAAGAAAGAGTGAGAAAAGAACATTATTTGATATGATTGCAAATCCAAACAGGGGAGGGATGAAATTTTGACATGTGAGAGAAGATTCACCATGAAACTATATCCAAAGAAGATAAACTTACATGATTTCATCATTCCTCACACCGCAAAACCCTAGGTCAACATCTCCATCAATTTGTCCTCTCAAGCCCTAACTCTCCCTCTCTCTAGGATTTCATTTCTCTGGTTTGAATCATGAATTATGAGAGCTGATTGTGTGTTATCTTGACCATATAGAGCAATTGAGCTGCTTGGGTCAATTGCACATTCACCTCTCACTATACTTTTTCTTATTTCAGCAGATTTTTTGTCTTAAAAAGGTTTCTATAATTCATTTAATTCAGAGAACAAACCTTATAAAAATTAAAATAATTTAGAATATTGTGTATAATTTAGTTTCTAAAATTCATTTAAAATTTGATATCATTCCAAGCTCCCATTAAATAATTAAAAATCTAATAGTGCACTGCTATCTAGAATTCTATAGAAATGTCAGTTACTGTAATTCGTCTACTGACAAGGATTAAATGCATTAAAAAATTATGAAAAATTTACGTGTTGTTTATTATTGAGTTTACGATCTCCAGTAAAAATTTCAGATCATTTGGAGTTACAAATAAATAACTAAAAATAAAACACTATGCTTCTAAAAAGCACTCTGTTAGCATTTTGGTCGAAGTATAGTTCGGCCGATAACCACATTCAAAGAACACTAAAAAATTCTGAAATATTTCTCCAATGTGAATGATTGAGTTATACATATCATATCTAAAATTCAATTAAATAATTTTTTTTTTGAAAATATAAAAAATCATTTACCACACTGCTATCCTGACCAAATTACATATTCATGTACTATCAAAACCCTAATTTGGGCCGATTAGGGTTTTCATATGTTAACCCTAATTATGTGGATCAAAGTATAATTAAACCTTATTGTTGTATTTATAACATAAAAACTTATCTACCATCTTTAATCAAGTTTCAAACAATGATCAACTTAATTAAGCATACAATCTACCAAGTAAACCCTAATTCTTGTCGATTAGGGTTTACATTTCTCAAATGCTAATTTCTCAAACAATAGAACACTTAACGTTCTTATTAGATTTAAAACATCATAATTGAATTATCATAATTAATTATATTTAAGAAATGATCAATCCAAATTAAGAATATAATCATCCAGGTAAACCCTAGTTTACCAATTAAGCTCAGATGCGGTCATAACAATTCCCCCCCCCCTAAAAAGGTTTCCTCCCCGAAACATAAATATGCAAGCATAGTACTTTCAAGGATTATTTTAATCTTATGATATCTTACATGTCATTATATTCTTGTATTTCATACTTGAATGTATCTTTCAACATTAAGTCCTTTATTTATTTTCTAATCACAACATGTTCAAAACATGAATGCTCAATGATAACAAACAAATTCTCTATGCCACAATCAATCATAGGATAGAGAAAGAAACAACCATTTCAATATTTTCATACTCTTAAGGTGTTACCTCAACATTGATAATCTAATCCAACTATCTCAATTCATATGACTCAATATGTACTATTGTTATGTATTACCTCTATGTCACAAAAGAGAGTTCACTATGTCCTTTTGAATTTTACTATTGTTCTACTCAAATAGCAAAATAGTCTTGAGTTGGAAGACTAGATTCAACAGCAACTGTACAATACTACTCACGTCATCCCCATTGAATCATGGATTCATAAGGTGAAGCATTACCATCACATTCCATACTATTCTCAAGTATGAACCCACACATAATTCAAGGTGTAACCATCGGGTTATAGCATACTAGGGTTTCAACAACAGTAACAGAGTACTCCCTAATTGTATTAGTCATTCAAAGACTATTCATACCCAATTACCATCACTTAGTTATATTAAATCTAGGTATAACAAGCTATACCTCATTACAGTTTCATATCAATACAATATGGTTATCATCCCTTCTATTCATATGAGTGAATAGGTAAGACTACCTTATTTCGAGTAACTCTCCATTTGTTTTTTCATCATTTGAACCATATCACTATACAACCATTTTATAATACTAACATGGATCACTGGTATGAATGACTACAACAATCAGACACCTGAAATTAACATATTGCTTGTACATGTACACTGAAATCATACGTAGAACCAATTTACATCCCTTAATACAACTTCAACAAATTATACTTCTAAAAAACAAATTCACATATCACTAAAAGCCATTGTTTTCTCTTATCTCTCTCCTCATTCACTACTACTTACTTTTTTCTACTTATCCTTCTCATTTTAATCATGTAGATTAAACATTCCTAAAATTGAAACATACAAGGTACAAATAGATTATTCATCATTCTTGCTATCACTGCAAGAATTTCTCATATCGCACTTCACTCATATTGTATTTCTCCTTTTGTTCAAAACACACTTGTTACATTTCAAATTTATATCTTACTCTTTACTCTAAATCATTTCCATATTGTTTATCTACCTTTTAAATTAGCTATCTTTAAACCCTGGATTACTTATCAGTGCTAGTTTACTTCTCATAGTGCAAATGTCATGATCTTGTTTTATAGAGATGCTAGTATTCAAGGTCAAATCACTAGTGACAACCCTTGAAATACTACAACTCTAAACATTCTAGGGTTTGGTCCTTATCATTAGCGCGACGTTATTGTGTGTGACTTTGCTTCCTTAATTTGAAAGTAAAACTTTGAATCTCAGAAGTTTTACTAAAGTCATCCTTATCATATCAATTGAATTTCCTCTCTTACTTAACCATTCAGATAGATTACATTCTTAATTTACCCTGCTAGGGTTTCATCATCATATTGTATGTCATTATTACATTCACTAGACGCCTCTACCATGGTGGTTATGCATCATATATGATTCATTTTGTTATCACTTCATTCCCACATTGCTCTAATTAAGGAAGATATGAAAGAAAAGATGATTCTGAGACTTAGAATTCTTATCTTCAAACATTCTTTAATACATTTCTCATATGTAGGTTTAATTAGTTATCAACAAGGATACTTGACTAATTATCACTTTCTTTAATCTCTCAACCTCTTTCTTCTATAATCTATATTACTCCATTATATTTCAAAGCCTTCCTTACTTTCCATAATCCCCTTACCATATACTACCATTCCACATGTCATCTTTAAATTCTAGTTTTCTCTTATGATCATGTTGCTTCTTTTAGGTGTATGATCATGTATACCATGTTGCATATATTTCTTTTTATCCTTATACTAATGTGATGTTGAAATTCTAAATCAATAATCTCCCTACTAGTTTCAACTCATGTTTAATACATTACATATTCTTCATTTTAAATCAAACGGCTCATGCATGGGTGAAACATAGTTTCTCTTTCAATCAAGTTTTTTCCTTCCTGAATATAGTCTACCTTTGTATGACTTATTCATTTATTTAGCTACACTTTTATACTTCTTTTAGAAATTAGTTTTTTGTTCTATAGAGACTTGGAATCCAAAGGTAGTAAGAATGAATGTATTAAACTTATTAATAAAGGTATACATTCCATGCTCTCAATTATATCATAACCCTCATTCCTTAATCAAGCTCATCATTTCCAACATTTATCTTTGTTTTAACTTAGTTTCTTATCCTAGTCTTATGATTTACATATTTATCTAATTCTCTTTACTTTAACTCTTCTGAAGACTCTTTACTTATATTTACTTAATGTATACTTAACTCTTTTCTTCTATTTTTCCTTTTCTTTGGAGTACATAAAAACATTGTACTCAGTTATATAATCCATTACTCATGATCGATTCTTACTACCTTGGTCCTTACATACTTTTCTCATATCTTTTCCATATTTCATATTTAGAGTTCATATAATATTAATCATTAAACTTAATCTGAACCTTATGTTGTGTTCCTTTATTCCCAATTAAGGATTTCTCATGAGGCCCCAAAGTTGGGTCTCAGATATCAGTTCCAACTGATTCTTAGCTATTCTAATCTTTCCCATTTGTTTCAACATCTTAGTGTATGTACATTCTCACTATGGTGTCTAGAGTTTACTCTTATTATATTTTTAATAGGAGTCATTAGACCCTAGTAATGCATCCTACCAGCCGGACCAAGCCAAACCTGCAGTCCTGAAGCCAAGAGCTACTTAAGATTAGCCAACTGCTATTAATCTCAAACAAGTGGAGAGAATATCCACTTAGGAAAGCTCATTCAAAGATCATTTCTAGTCTACTTGATACAAAGAATGTAATCAATAAATGCTACAACTGCATAGTGTACAACAAATCTTAAAGACCCATATATATTTCAAAATATTGAATATATGAATTCAAACATATACGAGCATTTCTATTCATCTCCAATAAAACAACAATATGAAATGAAAGTTCTATCTCATTTTATATTTATGCTCTTAATTCATGTTACTTATCTTGTTTCTAACCCTAATATTTCTAGGGTTCCTCTCTAGCCCATCCTTCCACTATATACTTGGCCAGGGTATACATGAAAGAATAGACAGAATAGCTTGATACTGGTTGATCCAAGTACTCAGATACTGGGCCACGAAATCAAAATACTCAAATTCCCAGAGCTAACATCATAACATCTCCTATCTGTCACACTTATGACTCTAACTTACTAACTTAATGGTCCCTGACAACTCAGCCTAAGCTCTGATACCAAAGTTGTTACACCCGATCTTACAATTTCCACTAATCATGAGATTATGGCATAAATTGAGGATTTAACATAATACAAAGATCACCCTTTAATTTTTCTTCTTTTTCAAACTCTTTGTTTTCTTGCATCCAATCACATATACAAACTTTACAAGAGAATTAAACTTTGATTTCTCTAATATAATCTCAACATTAATGATACACATCCATACACTCATCAATTTTCTCTCACTTCCATGTACATACGACATGACAATCATTTGCATTCTCTCCTATTACGGAAAACAAACATACAAAACATCATTTAAAACTCTCTCTCTCTGATCTATACAAGGACCTAGAGTGACAGGGACTGACTGAACTTAATTATACTCATACTTAACTCTTGTGGCATATCTACTCTGATGCAATAATATCTTCTTCAAGTCCATGTGATTTCCCTAAAACTTTTGAGTAGAGGGGTGATCCTACTCGCTCAGTGAATGAGTACTTCAAAGAAACAGTCTAAAGCACTGATATAATTACAGATATACTTTTGAGCAATGGATATCAATTATAACAACATAAAGCTTTAGAGAGTCTAATAATTGACAATCATAAATATGGAAAGATACTCTAGATATCTATAGGAGTGAATCAATATATGAAATGCTTGATTGATAATAAAGAGAACTAATAATTTAGAAGCATACAAAGAATAATTGAATAATTGTACACACTTGTTTGACCTCTCATTCATTTTTTATGCCCTGATCATATGCAGTGTACTCTACATATGAAGACTCGTAGTGAACTACGATCCCACCTTACAAGACTTAGTTGACACCCCGGGATAGCTAAGTCTGATTGTTGTCCTAGTATGCTACAGGAAAACTGGCTCTCTGGCCTCGACACTCTTATGGTGCCATAAACTGGACTCCTCCACTAGGCTGAGTACACAGGCGGAGGGTCTAAGATGCTCTGTGGGCCTCAACTTGGTACACTCTGTGGGTACCTCTGGGTTACCACCGGGACGTCTGGTTCATGCTGGGTAACCTATCTTCTCTTAGGAGACTTCCTCATGGGCTTTGTCTCCCCGCACGCTCTGTGGGTGCGTTCCAACCCCCTTATACTGGACGCTGCAAGGGTTAGGTAATTTCATCCCTAAGGTACAGACCTCTCATAGTGATTCTACAGTGTCAGGGCCCTTAAGTCTATTATTTTATTATACCTAGAAACTCTTTCTACATTGTACCTTTCTCTTACTCATACTGGACTCTGGTATCTCTATGGTTCCACATCTATTTATTTGAAGTTTATAATACAACATGTATATCATTCTAAACTTGGCAGAGCAGTATATGCAAAACACTATAATATACTGAGTAATCAACATACTATACATACTGGCAGACTAGAATTATTAAATAAACAGAATACATGTCAACTTGATGCTTTATATACTAAAATCATGCTATTGAATTGTTAAGCATCACCACATCTCATAATGAGAACATTGATATCACCACAATTGATTCATTGAACACCCTAGCCTTAGGGTTTCATTTACCTCATTCACTTATCACTTGGCTCTCATAAGGATTTAATATGTCATAAACATCCACTAAATACAAGTTGCTTTAAACAAGTCATATATAATCAACATATGTATGAAATCCTTGAATTGAGATAAATTAGGGTTTTCCATGCCATTCATTGAGATATTATGAATCAAGAATAATATTGCATAAAAAGAGTCTTTGATACCAAGAAAAACACTTCAAATGGATTTCACCATATATATTCAAAAATTTCCAACTTTCCACTCATATAGGGCTTCACCCTCTTTATGAAGATATCAAGAAAACTCTATCCACATCACATAAAATCCAAGATAGTGTCTAACATATATGTACTACACATTCAGATAAACAATCATTCATAACCAAGGGGATCTAGATAAGCAAATTTCTCTATTTACTTATACAACAAATTTCAGTCATAGACAAATTCCCTATATTTAAGTTTATTCTTATAACCTCTACAAATACTTAGGGAATTCTCAGTAGTATGTATTGTATATATTTCTAATATTATTTTATCATCTGAACTTCATCCAAACAGAGGAAGAATCCATTTCATATCATTTTGCAACAACTTGGAACAAATAGACAATTCAGGGTTTGTAGTCATATACTAGCAATTAAAGATTATGGATGAATTAAGAAATTTTTGTGCAATATACAGTTTAAAGGAAGTTTCCACTCACCCTAAGGTGTGAAAACACCTTAAAAATGTAGCTCATCCCTGAAAATCTCGATCTCATATCAAATCCCTAGCAATTCACCCAATTCCTCTTCCATTCAACCCAGAAACCCTAAAAATGAGGGATTATGAAGAAAGAGTGAGAAAAGGACTTTATTTGATATTATTTCAAATCCAAATAGCGTAGGGACGGAATTTCGACATGTGAGAGAAGATTCACCATGAAACTATATCCAAAGAAGCTAAACTTACTTGATATCATCATTTCTCGGACTGCAAAACCCTAGGTCAGCATCTCCATCAATTTTTCCTCTAAATCCCTAACTCTCCCTCTCTCTCTAGGATTTTGTTTCTCTAGTTTGAATCATGAATTATGAGAGCTGCTTGTGTGTTAGCTTGACCATATAGAGAAATTGAGCTGCTTGGGTCAATTGCACATTGACCCCTCACTAAACTTTTTCTTATTTCAGAATATTTTTCTGTCATAAAAAGGTTTCTGTAATTAGTATATTTCAGAGATCAATCCTTCTCTAAAAATTATGATAATTTATAATGTTATGTAAAATTTAGTTGATAAGATTGAGTTAAAATTTGAGATCATTCCAAGCTCTCATTAAATAAATAAAAATCTAATAGTGCACTACTATCTAGAATTGTGTAGAAATGTGAGTTACTGTAATTCATCTACTGATAAGGTCTAAACGCATTCAAAAATTATGAAAATTTTACATGTTGTTTATAATTGAGTTTTAGATACGAAGATAAAATTTAAGATCATTTGGAATTACCAATACATAACTTAAAATAAAACACTATGCTACTAAAAAGCACTCTGTCAATATTTTGGTCGAAGTATAGTTCGACCGAGAACCACATTCAAAGAACACTAAAAAATTCTGAATGTTTTCTCCAATATTCATGATTGAATCATCCATTTCATATCCAAAATTAAATTAAATATAATTTTTTTAGAAAATATGAAAAATCATTTACCACACTGCTATCCTGACCAAATTCCATATTCATGTACTATCAAAACCCTAATTTGGGCCAATTAGAGTTTTTAGATATTAACTCTAATTATGTAGATCAAAGTATGATTAAACCTTATTGTTGTGTTTAAAAGATAAAAACTTAACTACCATAATTAATCAAGGTTCAAACAATGACCAACTTAATTAAGCATACAATCATCCAAGTAAACCCTAATGTTTTCCGATTTGGGTTTGCATTTCTTAATTTCTCAAACAATAGAACACTTAACATTCTTATTAGGTTTAAAACGTCATAATTGAATTATCATCATTAATTAGTTTTAAGAAATGATCAATCCAAATTAAGCATATAATCATCCAGGTAAACCCTAGTTTACCTATTAAGCTCAGATGCGGTCATAAAAATGGAAGTGACCGATAGTGTAGGACCAAGCCTAGATAGGAGGTCGCCATGAGCCCGATGAAGGGATATAAAGTAAACTCTATGTCCCATAAGAGATGAAGGAATTTGGATGAAACAATTTTTAAAGGATATGACGTGCTTGGATATTATTAAATAAACCCCAAGTAAAATGTGTAAATAGAATACATGTATGACATATCAATGAAACCCTTAGGAAGGTAGGACCCTAAGTCAACCTTAAGATCAAGTAGGATGGTTAAAGGTTAACAAGACGTATGAGGTTGGGGAATGATCATGTACTAAGTGCATAAATCCCTTAGGGGTCAAGAGGAGATAATTACAAAGTTACCCATGCCCCTAGAGATCTTAAGGGAATGGCTAAGGATAATGACACATGAGATGTAGATGAAAAGAATACATGAAGTTATTTGATGATGTTTGAATAAGAATCTAGAAAGAGTTATGCATAGATTTAGAACTTATGAGAAAATCTATTCCAATATGAATGCATGGGATTTAGAAAATTATGCTATTCATGGTTTGGAGTCATGTGAAGAATGATTCAACCTAAATTCAAAATTAAAAGATGATTTGTGTATGCAATGTCTCTACTGTTGGAATGGGATGAGCTTTGTATTTATACTGTAAGAAAATACTTATTTCATCTTGCTATGAGTGTGGGAGAATGGGCAGACACATGCTATATTTAAAAAAAAATACATAATGGGAAAATGAATAACTAAGTTGATATTTAATGGTATAGCATATGGTTTGAGGTGTTACCTTACCTTATGTTAAAATAATCAATAATAGTTTGCAAAACATAGTGAAAAGATAGTCACAAAGTGAAACTGAAATAAAAAAGGTAAACATAATTACAAAGTAGAATTGGAATCATGAAGTGAGTATTGCGAGATAAAATCATTCTAGGGATAAGTTCATGGAGGTACCTTCAAATTAAAATCACATACAAAACATAGTAATATGAGAAATATATAGATCAATAAAAGATGTTAATAATGATCTAGATAAATATATATGAGTAGGTTTGCTAACCCTAAGATTTAAAATTAAGTTGGACTAAATTTCCTCTTAAGGAGGGATGAATGCTACATTCTCAAATTTGATAAATTAGAATTGAATGATTATAAGACTTGATTTGAGAAACAAAATATTAAATTAATAATGTTTCCTTAGGCATGGGTTCAACCAATGTCCCAAATAATGTCTATATAAATAGATCCCAATGACAGAAGTTTGAGAAATAAAAGATTTTGTTAAAAAATAAGTGATATTGGCTTTTAAAATTGTCTGAAAATCAAGTTATGGAATAATATACCAATTTTGAAAAGATTTTAAAGTAAATTATAATTTAGATAACCATGAATGATTACACAAGTTTTGAGGCATCAAATAAAGATAATTAAATTTGAATTTTGAGATACTTGAAGATATTAACAAACCTAATATGATTTGATATGGTGAGGGCCTTAGAAACACCATGGTGAGATTGAAACCGTGTGGGAGCTAAGGACGGACATGAAAAATTCTCATGCCCATCTTTTTCAATAACTAGTCAAAATTTTTAGGACAAAATTCTTATAATAGGGAAAGGATGTTATAATCTTGATTTTTGCTTGTATTTATACATATATTTGATGGAAATAATCAATTGTTAAGCACCTATTACAAAGTTGGACATTTTCATTTCTTATTTGAAAGTATTGATTTGAGACAATAAATGTTAACTACAATATGGGATATCAAATACTGAGAATACGTTACATGGATAAATCATGGCTATTTAAAATGAATGAACTACTTTTGCACAAGACCATCACCTACCCTTACGGAAAAAGTAAGAAATCAACCTTGTTCCCTCATCTATCTCTCTCAACCCACCTTCATTCTCCTAACCCTAGTAAGGTGCATGGCGCCTGTATAATAAGAAGCCATGCGATCTGAACCTTAATGAGGAACATGGTTCATGTGTTCCCTGGTTTGAGAAGATCCCTGCCTCACTTCTCTCCTTGTTGATCTGTAGAACCTTTGAAGAATAGTCAATTACACTATGGCACACTCCTCTTTGACCTCCTGGATCGTCACCACAGTCAATAAGCAAGGTGTGACTGCCACTAGTGACCCACAACACTCCCTCACATCGTGGCTTCATGGAGTCCTAGTGGAGGCTTGTAGTAGGATGTCTGGACCTCAGTGCCACTTTGATGTGGTATTTTGAATGCACTAACAAATTCACTCAGGGTTGAGATCCCCGAGCTTTTACCAAAACTAATGTGCAATAATACCACCCGCAAGCAGATGGGTCTTGTTGCAGTATAGTTGAGAATCGAATCCCGAAGGACAACGTTTTTAAGAATCTTCATCAGTCTAGTCTAGTTCAAGTTAAGACTAATATTTAAAATGGTTGGTTGATTTGAGTTTGATTAAACTAATTGCAAGAAAGTAAACAGTGGAATTAAAGTTGGATTTAGATCAATGATATGAAATCGCTGGGATGGTACCGGGTTTCACCACCACTACACATGCAAACATATTCAATCACACATATCCAAGCAAGATATAACTATCCAAATGGAGCTACTGTGAACCCTCCACGAGGATATGTTTATGTAAACATCACCTTAGGCATCAAATTTCTCGTCATCATCCTAATCGCGCATTTACGGCTCCGAAGATACAAAATCCAACTAAGGTTGCAAACCCTCCGCGAGGATAGGCACACAGAAGTGTCACCATAGGCTAGATGGCTCATCCCCTAATGGATCATAGACTTACAACCTTAAGGAATCCTATCAGAAGTTCTTGTCAAGGAGTCAACCGTGGTAATCGTTAAGAAAGCAGATGATTAATCCACAAGATATCATCGATGATTAACTAAGAAGATACAACATCCAACTAAGGTTGTGAACCCTCCATGAGGATAGGCACATAGAAGCGTCACTATAGGCTAGCTGGCTCGTCTCCTCACGGATCACACACTTACGACCTCAAGGAATCCTATCAGAAGTTCTCGTCAAGGAGTCAACCTTGTTAAATGACATTCTATCCTACATATAGAGATTTTCACAACATAGGAAGAACAAGATGAACGCGAGTAGGTAATCAAACTAAAAACTTAACGATTAACAATGAAATGAAAAGTTATATACATTGTCATGGAATGCTTAACAAAAGAACATGCTTGCATGGGTAGCGGGGCTAGTCCTCACACCCCAGCGAAAAGGAACTACTCGCTTATGATGCAAGAGACAAGAAGAATAAGAAAGAGAGAGAAATCTACCATGAACTCAGTGCAGAAGGTAGTCACAGCTCAGTAAAGATGATGCGGCCTTCTACGTCGTGTCGGAGCAGATCTGGACGTGGAACGGGAGATTCCAAGACAGACCCAATAGTCTCTCTCGCTCTGTCTCCCTTCTCTTCTCGGTCTCCTTGCTTGCAACACGGGCAGTAGGTGGAATGAAACTAGCGTGGACGATACTAGATCTGGATCAAACTTGTGTACAGGCAGCATGTCGGCGTCCCAGAACCACCCTGAAATAAGGACCCTACTGGTCCTATTTATAGGCACTGGACTAGTCCCCACGTTGTTGGTGTGATTCTAGCCCAAACGGTCTTGGAGATATTTGTCCCTTCAAACGGTTTGCTAAAACTGACCAAAGGTCTTGCTCTCTCAGTTTGTTGTCCGATCGGTTTGCTGCAATTAGCTTAAATGGTCTCATCATTGCTGCCCACTCGGTCTTGTGCAAATGAGAATCGAACAGTTTGCATGCATTTTATGTAAACGGTCTTCGTTCAATTCATTCGGTCTTCATGCTTATCCAATCCAAATGATCTTCATACTCCAGCAACTAACGGTCTTCACATGTGGGCATGCAAATGGTCTACTGTGTTCATACTTCGGCAAACGATCTCGCTCAGCTCTCATCTATTCGGTCATCACGTGGACAGCTCTTTCGGTCTTCGCATTCATGCTCAAATGGTCCCTCACTAGATGCCCATTCGGTCTTCATAATTCCTGATCAAATGATCTTCATATTGTCATCCATTCGGTCTTCACATGGTTGGCAGCAAATGGTTTGTAAACCATTTGATGATCAAACTGTTTGTTAGCATTTAGTTTTCACTTCAGGTGATGATTCAGTTTTCACGTGAGTGTAGCTCACACGGACTTGCATGCATCATGCATTCGTTACAGCTAATCCAATCAATTTGATAATTTATTCGGTCTTTGCCTCAGCCACTCTCATGATCTTACATGCATGTGGTACTCATGCATTCAGTTTTGCTACTGTCCACTACGGTTTTGCACCTTCGGTCTTAGTAAATGGTTTGGCAATTTGATAGCAAACGATCAACTCTATCAAACGGTCTTTGCTGCATATTTTTCTCAAACGGTCTTGGTAATTAAGTAGCAAACAGTTTTGCTACCAACGGGACCATACGGTCTTATGATGTTGGGCTTCAAACGGTATGCACCTCTGTACACCAAACGGTCTTCGGCGCTGCTCGATCTTACTCAAACAGTTTGCATGCCCAACCTCCATTCGGATTCAGAAATTCAAACGGTCTCACAGACTGAAAACTCCTCAAATGATTTTGCAGACCGAAACTCTTCAAATGGTCTCGCAGACCAAAACTCTTCAAACGGTCTCATAGACCGAAACTCCTCAAATGGTTTTGTAGACTGAAACTCTTCAAATGGTTTCGCAGACCGAAACTCCTCAAATGGTTTTGCAGACCGAAACTCTTCAAACGGTCTCGCAGACCGAAATTCTTCAAACCGTTTTGCAGACCGAAACTCTTCAAACGGTCTTGCAGACCGAAACTCTTCAAACAGTCTCACAAACTTAAACTCTTCAAACAGTCTCGCTGACCGAAACTCTTCAAACGGTCTCGAAATTCCCAGCTCCAAATAGTTTCGAGGTAAGCATGTCCATTCAATCTAGAGACTGTATGGATGAAACTGCATGGGTGAGACCATTTGGGAAAGACCAATCATGACTGAGGGTAGATCAAGGGCAGATAAAGGTGGGTCCCAACTGATTGTTCAACCTCATCAAGACCTGCATGAAATAAACATAATTTCAGTTAAAATCTTGATAATCAAATCAATTAAGTAATTTTGCACATTATGATATTTAATGAGTGAAAATGGATAAAGAGAGTCAAAATGAGTCCAGGATGGCAAATGGATTTCATGACGAATATGCATTCATCAAAATACCCCAAACCTAAACGTTGCTCGTCCTCGAGCAACACAAAATCTAAAACAATTTCCAAATGAATACTTTCAATTCATGTGATTGCCTCTTCTTCACATCACGATTGTTTTCTTTCTGCTCAATATGACTCAGTATCTCAACTTCCTGAGACCACTAAACACATATTACCATATCTTTGTTCCTGAGTTCACTTTCCAATATCACTTCCTCCTCATTGTTTCCAACAACAAGCATGTCAAAGAGTTTTGTAAGAGTCCAGAGATACCCACAGAACAACAAATGTGCATTTGATCAGACACCATTGATTTTCAGGATAGTGGAGACATTCATTGTGCCATTAGGTAGGAAACAGAGTGAAAGGTGGTATGGAACGAGGAAGTAAATCTCTCCTCTATTCGAATCAAGATTTTGTTTTTAATTGTTTTGCAATTTCATTTATTGGATTTTTTGGTGCGAATCTCTCCTCTATTCGACACGAGATTGCATTTCTTTTTGTGTGCACTTTGGCATCTTTTTTTTTGCAAATATCTCCTCTATTCGACTCGAGATTGCATTTTTTTTGTGGTACACCCCTATTAATCTGCGAGGGGTATGGAAGAAGCGGATATAGAGGGAAGTGGCATGCCACCCTGAACTTAGGGTTTGGCACTATTTTGGCTATTTTTTGTTTCTTTCTGATGGATGGAGGGGTACAAAGATGATAGAAGAAGTGTAGAAGAGAGTTCAGATCAAAATGCAACTTGATTTTCAATTTCGTGCATTGGGTCGTTCTCTTTATCGTACTCTGCTCAGATAATGACTTGATGAGGATCCGATGGGGATTCCATGTTATTGTTCCACTAGTCAGTTAGGAAGCACGATGTGTTTGATCCCTATCAGTTTGAATGACACTTGTCATTTTTGCATAAGTATCATGATGTTAGGATTCATAAGCTTCACAAGATGATTTCAATCAAAAAGGCTAGTTTTCAGAAGAAGGTCCTTTTGTGTATCTGCTTCAGAAAATGAAGGTATGGTGATTCAAAATGCATAAAGATTGAAATAAAAAAATGTCAAAACTTCATCCAGTATCTGTTCAGATTTCATTTCAAAACGTTAAAATTTTGAAAATTCAATTTGAAAATTTTGAAAATTTAGGTCAAAAATGCGACGATGAAATCTTAAGTTTGATTTAGATGGGTGAAGGTGGAAATTAAGATATGTACCACTCGCCCTCCACCCCGAACATAGAAATTTGCTCGTCCTGAGCAAACTCTAAATCCGAGATGGAGGGGAAAGTTCATGCCATTTGGACCACTGGATGTGGTTGCGTTCCAATCAGCGTGTTTCCTCCATCTGAAAATCTCAAACAAAAAGATCATTCAGAACTCAAAGTAGCATCTCGCAATGCAATTTTTATTTAGTGCAAAATTATCTAAAAGGTAAAAATAAAATTAAAGAAACATTCTAATTTGAAATGAAAAGTAAAACAAATTTATTGATCGAGTTGCCACCCGACAAGCGCCTTTGTTTTGTGTCGATGGCTCGACTTGAGCTCCTTCAACTTTATGGTGGGTAATCTAGTTTGGAGAGATCCATTGATGCGTTGATGCCCGTGTCAGCCGTGGTGAAATATCTTTTCAAACGTTGGCCATTAGCCACAATATTCTCTAACTTTTCACTCCATAGGACGAAAGCACCATGTGGGTAGATGCTCTTAACAATATATGGTCCAGTCCAACAGGAACAGAGTTTTCCTGGGAATAATCTTAGTGTTGAGTTGAATAAAAGAACTTGGTCACCCACTTATATGTCTTTTCTTTTCAAATGACCGTCATGCCAAAGTTTTTTGCATTCTTTGTAGATTCGTGCATTCTCATAAGCTGTCATCCAGAGTTCATCCAACTCCTAGAGTTGCAGATTCCTGGCTTCGCCTGCCTTCTTCATATCAAAATTTAGTTGTTTTATTGCCCACCATGCTTTGTGTTCCAGTTCTACTGGAAGGTGGCATGACTTTCCATTGATCAACCGAAATGGTATGGTTCCCAGAGGAGTCTTAAAAGTAGTACGGTACGCCCACAATGCGTCGTTGATTTTTACTGACCATTCTTTCCGATTGTTGCCTACTATCTTTACCAAGATGCCCTTGAGTTGATAATTATAAACCTCCACTTGTCCACTTCTTTGTGTATGGTAGGGTGAGGCTACCTTGTGAGTTACACCATACTTTATCAACAATGCTTCAAAGCTTCTTTCAAGAAAACGGGAACCTTCATCGGATATCACAGTGCGTGGGACACCAAATCGGGGGAAAATAATATCCTAGAACATCTTGATGATGGGTTTTGAATCGCTAGTGACGGTTGGAATGGCTTCAACCCATTTTGATACACAATCAATCGTGACTAGGATATAGAAAAATCCGTAAGAAGATGGGAATGGACCCATGTAGTCCACACCCTAAACATCAAATATCTCAATTTCTTGGCACAACTTAAGTGGCATCTCATCTCTCTTCATAATGTTACCTATTCTTTGACATTTGTCACATGATAGAACAAAGTTGTAGGAATCCTTGGATATGGTTGGCCAAAAGAATCTACATTGCAGAACCTTTGTAGCAGTTTTCTTAGAACTCATATGGCCTCCAACTAGACTAGAGTGACAGTGCTCTAGAATGAGTTTAGCTTCTTCTTCGGCGATACATCATCTGTATAGACCATGAACACATAGCTTAAAGAGATATGGCTCATCCCAGTGACATTGCTTCACATCATGCATGAATTTCTTTAGTGCATTTCCGGTGCATTCAGGGTGGATGACACTAGCGGCGAGGTAGTTCACATAGTCTGAATACTAGGGGGTAACTTCCGCAACTTTCATCAGTTGATCATCTAGAAGGGAATCATTAATCAGAATTTTCTCAGTGTCTAGAGTGTGGATTCGACTGAGGTGGTCTGCCACAACATTTTCTGTACCCTTTTTATCTCTTATTTCTAGGTCAAATTCCTATAGTAGGAGAATCCATCTTATCAATATGGGGTTTGCATCTTTCTTTGCCAAGAGGTATCAGATAGCTACATGAACTGTGTAGACGATGACTTTTGAACCAATTAGGTAGGATCTGAATTTGTCAAAGGCATACACGACTACGAGAATTTCTTTCTCAGTAGTTGCATAATTTCTCTAGGCTTCATCGAGGGTTTTCGATGCATAATAGATCAAATAATGTTTTTTCTCTATACATTGCCCTAAAATAGCACCCACAACATAGTCACTGGCATCAGACATAATTTCGAATGGGTGATCCCAATCGGGAGCTCTGATAATGGGTGTGGTTGTAAGGGCATGCTTCAATGTGTTGAAACTTTTAACACATTCTCCATCAAAATTGAATTCAACATCCTTTTGTAACAAATTTGTCATTGGCTTGGTTATCTTTGAGAAGTCCTTTATAAACTATCTATAGAATCCTTCATGGCCTAGGAATGCTCGAACTTCTTTTACATTGATAGGGATAGAGAGCTTGGAAATCACTTCAATCTTGGCCTTATCTACTTCAATACCTCGATTACTCACCCTATGGCCCAGAACAATGCCTTCCTTTACCATAAAGTGACACTTCTCCTAGTTGAGCACAAGATGTGCTTATTCACATCATTTGAGAATAAGGGAGAGGTGTTTTAGGCATGAGTCGAAAGAATCTCCGTATACAAAAAAATCGTTCATGAAATCTTCCATAATAGTTTCAGTGAGACCTGTGAATATGGAAGCCATGCAACGCTGGAAGGTTGCAAGGGCATTACATAGGCCAAATGGCATTCTTCTAAATGTATATGTTTTGAATGGGCAAGTGAAAGTGGATTTCTCTTGGTCGTCTGGATGTATGGGTATTTGATAGAATCTAGAGTAACCACTGAGGTAATAGAAGTATTCTTGATGAGCCATCCACTCTAATACTTGATCAAGAAAATGCATTGGAAAGTGATCCTTTCGAGTTGCCTTGTTTAACTTCCTATAATCAATGCACATCCTCCACCCTGTGACTATTCGGGTGGGGATGAGTTCATTGTTTTCATTTTGTATCATAGTTGTTCCACCTTTCTTCAGGACTACATGCACTGGGCTCACCCATGGTGAGTCTGATATCAGATAGATTATTCCAGCGATGAGTAGTTTAATGACTTCACGACAGACTACTTCCTTCATATATGGATTCAATTTCCATTGATGTTCAATAGTTGGCTTGTGATATTCCATCATAGGGATCTTGTGCATACACATCGCTTGACTAACCCCAATGAGGTCACCCATTTTATAACCAATGTCTTTCTTTCTTTCCTTTAGTTCCTTCAGGAGTTTATCTTCTTGTTTGATTGTTAGATCAGAATTTATAATAACTGGACAAACCTTGAGATCATCCAGAAACACGTACTTCAGTTCCTCGGGCAGGGGCTTCATTTCGGGGGCCTCTGGTTTTTCGTATGTTTCTTCAGTAGCTTCCACAGCCTTGAGTTCTTCAAACTTAGCTTCGAGATGTTCTTGGGTAGTGTCAAGGTCAAAAATATACTCTTTAACTTGCTCACTGATGGAGTTATCAGCATAGGGGTTTGTTAGAGTCACTTCTAAAGTATCGTCTTGTTCATATCCCTCTTGTGTGAGGAGTGATATTTGTTCAATGTAGTCAATCAGATATACTTCTTCTTGCGTACTTGGTCTTCTCATGCTTTCAAAAACTTTGAATTCGAGAGTTTCTTTACCAAGTCTGAGAAGCAATGCTCCTACTTCAACATCAATTAGAACTCTTGCAGTGGCAAGGAATAGACGTCCAATGATGAGATGATATCTAGCGTCCTCTTTTATGTCCATGATGACAAAGTCACACGGAACATAGGAATCGTTCCCTACCTTGATAGTTACATCCTCAATAATTCCTAACGGGCATTTTATCGAATTGTCTGTGAGTTGTATGGTCATGCCAGATGGAAGAAGTTCAACAAAACCTAGTCTTTTGCAAAGGCTGAGTGGCATGATGGAGATGCTAGCACCAAGATCCTACAATCCTTTCTTGCATGAAGAATTGCCAATATGGCAGGAAATCCCAAAATATTCTAGATCTTTCTACTTCTTTGGCATCTTACTCAGGATGATATCTGATGTGGTTTTAGCTAACTTGATTGTCTCATATTCTTCAGTTATATATTTCCTGGTGAGGAGAGACTTTAAGTATTTTGTCCAAGCTGGTATCTCAGCCAGTGCATCCAAAAAAGGTATATCAACATGAAGTTTCTTCATAGCTTCTTTAAACTTATTGAACCGAGTATCAAGCTTGGTTTGCCTTAAACGAGCAGTGAAAGGAATACAAGGCTTGTATACAGGGATATCAGGTTCTGGTGTTTCAGTTTCTTCATCAATAGGTTTGTCAGGACTTTCCTTGTCTATCTTATCAGCAGTTACTGGTTCTTTCAGTTGAGACTCCGGTGTTGTTGAGTCTTGGACAATCACAGGTTCACCCTCATCTGTAACAACCAAAGATGTCTTGATAGGATGATCATAATAGTCTTTTCCTGACCTGGTGGTGACTGCCTTCAATTGTTCCAGATGCTTAGGATTATTCTCAAGTTGGCCCGCAAAAACCCCAGCTGGTGGCTTGATGCTAGCTGCAAGTTGAGCTAGTTGAGATTCAATAGCCTTCTGTTGAGCTTGTTGGTTAGCTATCATAGTTTGTTGAGTTTGCAACATCTTTTCAATGAATGATAGCTTGTCATCAGGTGATACAAGGCTTTCTTGTTGTCCTTGTTGTTGATAAGGAATTTGGTTAAGACTCTGGTACTGGGAATTGTTTTGATAATTATTGAAGTTCCTATTCTGGAAGTTTCCCTTGAAGTTTCCTTGATTTCCAAAATTCTATTGTAGATTGTACTGAAATCCTGGTGGGCCTTATGGTAGGTTGTTCGAACCAAATTGATGTGAGTTTACCGCTCCAGAGGGGTTTCCATATTGAAAACTTGGATGATTCTTATTCTGATTCAGATTGTAATAACCTTGACCAGGGATGGTATTAACATCATTCAGGTTCTCCATTTGATTATTATCTCCTTGGCCACATACATTGCTTAGAACAACATCATAGAGAACATTGCATGCCAAAGTGGAATGATTTGTGCCCTTACATGCTTCACAGTACAGTGAGGCAGACCTGACCTGTTCTTGTTGTTGAGTGGGAGAACACCCTCTTCCAATTACAGCAAGAGATGATTCAACATGGTCTTGCTTGGCAACTAAGAGTTTTAGGGTTTCAACGATAGACTTGTACTCGGGAGTAGCTTCAACCATAGCTACTTTCAAGACTCCTTTACCTACAGATCTATCCCAATTAGCTTGATTTTCAGCTCTAAGGGTTACAACCCTCTATGCACTGTCATAACTTTGGCGCATGAAGTTTCCTCCATATGAGGAATTTAAGAATCTCTTGATATCGTCATCCACACCCCTATAGATAATTTCGATGAGTTGATTCTTAGGAATTCCATGGTGTGGACACTTGCGTAGAAGCTCTTTGTATCTGTCCCAGGCTTCATCAAGGGTTTCTCCAGGGACTTGAGTGAAATTTGTTATTTGGCCTCTAATTTCATATGTGAGAGATGGAGGATAGAACCTTTCCAGAAACACATTTTGGAGTTGTTCCCAGGTGGTGATGGGTATTTCACTTTGTAGGGAGTTGTACCAACTTATTGCTCTATCATCAAGGGAATACTTGAAGAGACAGAGTCAAATAGCATCATCAGATACTCCATTTTTTTTTCATGGCACATAGATCGATGAATCTCAGAAGATGTTCTTGGCTATCTTCTCCTTGCTTACTATAGAATGGGCTGTTCTGAAGTAGGGTGATCCAATGTGCCCTAATTTCAAAATTGGCAGCATTGATGGGGGGAGGTTGTACTGGATGATGAACATTCACAGCTTTTGGGATTGAGAACTCTCTAAGATCCTTTTGTAGTTTAGATGCTTGCGCTGCTACTTGTGCCGCTAGGATTTCTTCTTGAGCTGCGACTCTGGATTCTTACATGAGCCTCTCTCTCTGCGCATTGATGGCTTGAGCCACCCTTCAGGCTACTTCTTCTTGAGCCATCCTTGCTTGATTTTCTCTGATCTGACAATGAAAAGTTTTGTCTATCTCGAGATCAAAGCTCACTGTTAGTCTGGGGCTGTCTGAACGGTGCATGCACTATGCTTTGGGTTGTACCTAAAATAGAAAGATTTTGAAAGTGAGAACCACGTAGTAGGCTCAAATTCAAGTAGATGGTCGATTGTTTCAAAAAGAAAAAGCAAATCCTAGATTAGTCTTAAAAGAACTAGATTTAACTAATGAATTTCGTTGTCCCCGACAATGGTGCCATAATTTGACGTGGTATTTTGAATGCACTAACAAATTCACTCAGGGATCCCCGAGCTTTTACCAAAACCAATGTGCAATAATACCACCCGCAAGCGGATGGGTCTTATTGCAGTATAGTTGAGGACCGAATCCCAAAGGACAACATTTTTAAGAATCTTCATCAGTCTAGTCTAGTTCAAGTTAAGACTAATATTTAAAATGGTTGGTGGATTTGAGTTTGATTAAACTAATTGCAAGAAAGTAATGAGCGGAATTAAAGTTGGATTTAGATCAATGATATGGAATCGTTTGGATGGTATTGGGTTTCACCACCACTACACATGCAAACATATTCAATCACACATATCCAAGCAAGATATACCTATCCAAATGGAGATGCTGCGAACCCTCCGTGAGGATAGGTTCACATAAACATCACCTTAGGCATCAAATTTCTCTTCACCATCCAGGTCATGCATTTACGGCTCCGAAGATACAAAAATTCAACTAAGGTTGCGAACTCTCTGCGTGGATAGGCACACAGAAGTGTCACCATAGGCTAGTTGGCTCATCCCCTAACAAATCATACACTTACGACCTCAAAGAATCCTATCAGAAGTTCTCATCAAGGAGTCAACCGTAGTAATCGTTAAGAAAGCAGCCGATTAATCCACAAGCAATCATCAACGATTAACTAAGAAGATATAACATCCAACTAAGGTTGCGAACCCTCCATGAGGATAGGCACACAAAAGCATCACTGCAGGCTAGCTGGCTTGTCCCCTTGCGGATCACACACTTATGACCTCAAGGAATCCTAGCAGAAGTTCTCGTCAAGGAGTCAACCTCGTTAAATGACATTCTATCCTACATATAGAGATTTTCACAACATAGGAAGAACAAGATGAACGTGAGTAGGTAATCAAACTACAAACTTAACGATTAACAACGAAATGAAAAGTTATATACATAGCCATGAAATGCTTAACAAAAGAACATGCTTGCATGGGCAGCGGGGCTAGTCCCCGCACCAGAGCGACAAGGAACTACTCGTTCATGATGCGAGAGACAAGAAGAATAAGAAAGAGAGAGAAATCTACCATGAACTCAGTGTTGAAGGTAGTCGTAGCTCGGTGAAGATGATGCGATGTTCTATGTCATGTCAGAGCAGATCTGGACATGGAATAGGAGATGCGAAGACATACCAAACAGTCTATCTCGCTCTGTCTTCCTTCTCTTCTCGGTCTCCTTGCTTGCAACACAGGTAGTAGGTGGAATGAAACTGGTGTGGACAATAGTGGATCTGGATTGGACCTGTGTACAGGCAGCCTGTCGACGTCCTAGAACCACCCTAAAATAAGGACCCTAATGGTCCTATTTATAGGCACTGGACTGATCCCCACATTTTTGGTGTGATTCCAGCCGAAACGGTCTTGGAGATATTTGTCCCTTCGAACGGGTTGCTAAAAACTGACCAAACGGTGTTGTTCTCTCAGTTTGGTGTCCGATCAGTTTGCATGCAATTAGCTTAAAAGGTCTTGTCATTGCTGCCTACTCGGTCTTGTGCAAATGAGCAGCGAACGATTTGCAAGCATTTTATGTAAATGGTCTTCGTTCAACTCATTCGGCCTTCATGCTTATCCAATCCAAATGATCTTCATACTCCAGTAACTAACGGTCTTCACGTGCGGGCATGCAAATGATCTGCTTTGTTCATACTTTGGCAAACGATCTTGCTCAACTCTCATCCATTTGGTCATCACGTGGACAACTCTTTTGGTCTTCAAATTGATGCTCAAACGGTCCCTCACTAGATGCCCATTCGATCTTCATAATTCCTGATCAAACCATCTTCGTATTGTCATCCATTCCTTCTTCACATTGTTGGCAGCAAACAATTTGTAAACTGTTTGATAATCAAACTATTTGATAGCATTTGGTTTTCACTTCAGGTGATAATTCAATTTTCACATGAGTGTAGCTCACACGGACTTGCAAGCATCATGCATTCGGTACAACTAATCCAATCGATTTGATAATTTATTCGGTCTTTGCCTCAACCACTCTCACGATCTTGCATGCATGCAATACTCATGCATTCGGTTTTGCTACTATCCACTACAGTTTTGCAGCTTCGGTCTTGGTAAATGGTTTGACAATTTGATTGCAAACGATCAACTCTATCAAATGGTCTTTGCTGCATATTTTTCTCAAACAGTCTTGGCAATTACGTAGCAAATGGTTTTTCTACCAACATGACCGTATGGTCTTGTGATGCTGGGCTTCAAACGGTCTGCACCTCTGTACGCAAACGGTCTTCGGCGCTGCTCGATCTTGCTCAAACGGTTTGCATGCCGAGCCTCCATTCAGTTTTGGAAATTCAAACGGTCTCACAGACTGAAAACTCCTCAAACGGTTTTGCAGACCGAAACTCTTCAAACGGTCTCGCAGATCGAAACTCTTCAAACGGTCTCACAGACCAAAACTCCTCAAACAGTTTTGCAGACCAAAACTCTTCAAACGGTGTCGTAGACCGAAACTCCTCAAATGGTTTTGGAGACTGAAACTCTTCAAACGGTCTCGCAGACCAAAATTCTTCAAACGGTTTTGCAGACCGAAACTCTTCAAATGATCTCGTAGACCGAAATTCTTCAAATGGTCTCGCAGACTGAAACTCTTCAAATGGTCTCGCTGACCGAAACTCTTCAAACGGTCTCAAAATTCCCAGCTCCAAATGGTTTTGAGGTAAGCATGTCCATTCGGTCTAGAGACCGTATGGATGAAACCCTATGGGTGAAACCGCCTGGGTGAGATCGTTTGGTCGAGACCGTTTGGGCAAGACCAATGATGAGTGAGGGTAGATCAAGGGCAGATAAAGGTGGGTCCCAGCTGATTGTTCAACCTCATCAAGAGCTACATGAAATCAACAAAATCTCAGTTAAAATCTTGATAATCAAACCAATTCAGTAATTTTGTGCATTATGATATTTAATGAGTGAAAATGGATGAATAGTGTCAAAATGAGTCTAGGATGGAAAATAGTTTTCATGATGAATATGCATTCATCACACTTGCAGGTGGCAGGATCAAGGATGGGGAGCCCTATAGTAGGGGTAGCCTCCAATCCCTATTACAAGCTGTGTTGATGCAGGGATAGGTGTGAGGGAATCACACTACACTAGGCGAGAGTTGTGAAGGGGGGAAACACCCACAACCTATAGTGGGTGGTTTCAGACCTAGGAAGGAGAGTGGGAGGAGTCAAATAGGTAGATATGCATGACGAGGCTCGTACCAGGCTGGTGGCAATACCTCCATAATGTTTCCTATGCAAGTGTGGGGCATCTTAGGGAGAAAGAAGGCAAGAGAGTCGACATTGGGTTTCCAAGTCAACCGTCACTCATTGGTCGATAATTGATTATCTTTTGTTTAACCTAATTGATTATTGGTAGATCAAATTATAAAGAATTTTATATAAATTAATCATAAAAATGTGAGGAATGTGAATAAAATATAATTAAGACCTAATTATAACCCCAATTCCAGAAGTAGGTCTAATACCAAAGTGAGTGGTTATTAGTACATAGAAACCTTAGAATTCGTGATTAATGTCATATACCTTTCCCTTGTGTTATAATCTAATATAGTTGATTATAAGAAGATCTAAGATGATAATAATGAGGATGGTGAATAAATAGGGTTTTAGAAAAATAATCATCAATGTGTGTAACTAGGATTTTGAACACTAATGATGTAACTTTCTATGACCTTAAGGCACATAATCTGATATAAGTGTTCATGATGCAATAACATGGGTTTGATAATAATGATTACACCTAATATGAATTAGGGTTCTTGAGTCATTAGATCAATGAACATGGGAATTAGGATACTAAGGAAACCTAAACCCTAGACTAAATCGATTTGTATTTTGAATATGATTGTTGACACTTTAGAGTATACATATATGCATATGATGTTGGTTGATTAGTTTAATGCTTGGATATTTGGATATATGCTTGAAGTACATGTTGCATAGTTTCTGCACAGAAAAAATGTTGCATGGTTATGTCTATGAATCTCATCCTAAATGACTTTTGTGGTTTTATGAAATTTTTCGATTGGATTGCAACTAAATTGCTTGATTGTTTATTTACTTCCTGCAATCTATAAAATCACTATGGATATCATCTTACATAATTGTAACCTTCTCAAACCCTGAATGATATTTAGTGAGTTAAAGAGCATTGGGTGAAAGAAGTCATTATGGGAATGATGGGTGATCAAGCCCAAAAAGTAAGATCACCTCAGGCGAATCCCAAAAAGGAAGGCCTATGCTTAAAACCAAGTGCGAGTGAGAAAAGGTTATGAATGTCCACTGTAGGGACCAAACCCTAAAGAGAGGGTTCCCCATAAAGAGGCTTCCCAAAAGAGAGGGCACACCATAAAGAAAAAGAGGATAGGGGTGGTGATGTTAAATTAAGAAAATGCTTGTTCAATTTTGTAATCTTGGTTGTCATTATGGTTGATTATGTTGTTACACCTACATGCACATATTTTGTTTCCCCCACATACACAGTATAACAATATAATGATTTGCACTTTGTTTCATGCCATTTTAGGTAGATGCAATATATGAGGACATCGAGATATGATGAAATTCACCAAAGACATTAAATCTATTTAAAGAAGTATTTAGATTCTTCTTCTCAATATGTATTAGTTCCATTTTAGAAATCTATGTAACTCTTTAGAGGAGTATCATTTTCTATCATGTAAACAACATTTGTGAAATAATGTAAATTATTTTCTATTATTTGTCATTTTTTAAAATTGGGATCTTAAGAATTTTAGGTTATGGCTCTCAACTTTAAGGTTCTTCCTTAATTGTAGGATGATGAAAAGTAAGATTGTTACAAAGACTTTGTAAAAAGTTATGCAAAATATGGGAAAACATATCTATTTACTTTTGTACTAAAACCTAACAACACTAAAGGCTTCATATGAGTATAATATAGGGGTTTTGACAAATTTCAGAATATCATCACTTATCCTTACATCATATCTATCAAGTTGTACAAAAACATCCATGTACAATCATACTCGTTGTACAACTTGACCTACAAGCATATATAAAATTGAATGTTATTTGTAATTAGATCTTGACTTAGTTCTTTGATCACTTGAAATACTTAGATAGCATGTTAGATCCACAAATATGAAATGTTTGTCATCATCAAAAGAAAAGATAAGCCAACCTCCAATTTAGGCAACAACGTGATGTCATTAGGGTTCACCTCCTCTACTAGTTCATATAGAATTAACCTTGATGGATATAGGTATTGCTTTCCCACCATCTCATCCTAAAAAAACTTAGGTCACTATCATGATGATTTTCTACTATCTAGGTTAGGTTTATATGTTTAATATTGTCAAACACAAATGGTTTCCACACTGTATGTCTAGGCCAACCTCATGGTTGAGTGTTTCCCCTCTTAGTCCACTATAAAATAAATGAAGACCCACTTGTTCCACCTTCATACTTGCCTCATTCCCCACATTTGTCCTAGCATCAAGAGGATGACCTGAGTATGACTCATCTTTCCATTCCCCTTCAATCCCTACTTGTACCCCCATTTCATCCTCTTCCCCTATGATGCCTACTATTGGCATGCGTTGGGGTTCCCCCAGGGATCCGATCTCTGGAACTGCCTCTCTTCCCTCTATGGATGTATATTCATTATATTAATATAAATGAAAGTATGTTGAAAATTTTGACATAACTTGATCTATATAACTATCCATATCTTATAGAGTAATCTTATTTATTGAAAAGTAACTTACTAGATTTATATTTTGGTTATATATGATATCTAAAAAACTTGTCTCTGTGTCTACCAGAGCACTCTAGTGATTAAAGTTACATGGTAGATGCCTCTCCCTCACCCTATTTGTCTCGATTTATCTTGTAGATACATGGGAGGCGCTTGCTTTCTAGATCCTGTCTCCATCATGGCGTCGTAATTAGCATACATGTGCATAAAGATAAGGTTAACTAAGGAAGAAGATGAACTTATTGAGATACCATAGAAGACAAAAAAGTAGGTAAAAACATGTGTTGTTGGCGCTTATTGAGACTACTAACAAACATGACTTCCAATTTATTGAAAATTAAAAGGACCTTCACTTAAGCTTGGGCCCTGCCGAACAAAGTGCTATTCAAACAACTAGAGGTGGAGACATTGATTTAAACAAATTCTCATTGGAAAGATGAAAGGAAGGTTACAAAAGGGACATCATGGAATTTTGAGAACAAAATCATTTTTTTAAATAAATTGAGGTGGATGAGCAGTATGGGAAAGCAATCACAAACACTAGACATTTTTCGGTTGGAATCTATGGGCTTCTGCTTGGCTTTAGACCAAAAGGGACAATTATGACCATCACAATCTGATAGGAAGAAGTTATCCAACATGATAGAGATGATTTGGGATAGGAGTGGTTGATGAGAGTATGAATCAAACTATATTTAACAAACCTATTAAAGAGAACACTACAAATTCAAAGAAAGGATCATAAGTGGTAGAGATTGAGATCAAATATGAATGCTTGCCAAACATTTGTTTTCTATGTGTCCTTCTAGAGCATGCTGCCATGGACTTCTCAAAAAATGAGGAAGACAAAGATCAAGAATGAAGCTTGGGGGCATGGTTGAAATCTTCACCTAGATGGTCCAGAACAGAAGTGGCTGAAGTGTATCAAGAAGGCAATGCAAAGTAGAGGTTAATATTCTCGAACAAACCACAAAAGATTAGGTCAGAAGAGTCATTAGAAAGGAGAGGCAGTTCACTACCAAGCATGAACTATGAAAAGAAATTTTAAAACATGAGATCTAGTTGCATGAAGTCAACTAACAACAGGTTTAAAGAAATTTCCCTTTCAAAAACATCGGAAGAAGGGAGTTGGGGACTAGACATACTAAAGATGAACAACGTAGAGGTATCCATAAGGGATAGGGGATTCATGACCAGTGAATCAACTGGAATTCGGGGGCGGGATGACACTGATTAGATGGACAAATCTATAGATTAGAGGGAAACAAACCAATGAGAAGATGAGGTAGTTAAACTAGGTAGGAAAATCCAAACCAAATAAATGATTACTCACATCAATAAAGGTCTATTGGCAATGATATGATACAAAGATTTATAAAACAACACCATAGCATGTTGACAAGGATGAAGAGGACTACATGAATATCCACAATGTACTAGCAGGGCATAAACTAAACACAATATGATGGGGAGGGAAACAAAGGGAATATGGATGGATATATATATATATATATATATATATATATATATATATATATATATATATATATATATATGTATATATATATAATGAGTCATACAACTAGACTAGGTGTTCATGAGACTGAAGTGGAGTGGAATGCACTAGTGGGGAGAAGAACTAGGATATTGGGACTACTAGATATGGTGATAGATGTAAATAAGTGCAGATAGAACTAGAGAAGAAACAAAGGATGAGTTAAGATGAAGGCAGGTCTTCATCCATGGCTTCACTTGTCCAAGTAGTAGAGGTTGGTTGTTTCCAACCCTGTGAATTGCCATGAAAATTCTCAGATGGAACTATCATGGCATGGGCCATGCTGACACAATAATGTTTCTCTAGTCATAGTGTGGGATAGAGATCACAAACATGGTTTATCTGATGGAAACCATGGTAGCATCAATAAATTCGGAACAGGTAAAGATTGAGGATGTTTTTGTTGATGCAATATGTTGCTGGAGGGATGTTGATCTGGAAATTCTTAACTACTCAGAACACCAAGTTGATGGAAAAGTCTCAGAAGATCATGGGGATTTTTTTTGGAAAGTGGCAGACCAAGAAAAGAAGTTTAAAATTTGATATTTAATGAGAAAGTTGAAAGGTGAAATAGACCTACCAACGATCTTTTATGGAGACTTTAATGAGATAGCATCTCACTTAGAGAAGCAAGGGAGTACACCTAAATTGGATACATTTCTATAGGGGTTTTGGAGTGCTATTGATGACTATGAGATTTTGGATATGGGTTATATAAAATTGGGATTTACATGGAGAAGAGGAAACACTCTAGAAACTCTCTTCCAATAGAGGCTAATAGGGCTTAGGCATTCTGAGTGGCATAATGTATTCTACAAAGAAATATACCTCCCAAAATATGAGTCAGATCATCCACCTATTGTTATAACAACTGACATAAGAAAATAGACAAAGAAAAGGGGAAAACAATATTTTGCATTTGAACCAATTTGGGCTACTAAGACATTATGTAGAGAAACTATAAGAAAGAGTTAGAAGGGAAATAGGGGGGTTAATGTGCCTAAAAAAATAAACATCTATGGAGCTAGTCAGAAAACATTGGTGAAAAATTATTTTAGGGACATAAGAAACAAAATAAAGAAGGTGGAGGACACATTAAAAATTTACCCACAGATTCTGCCTAATTACACTGTATTACAAAGATGTTTTGACACTACAAAAGAACTATATTATCAACACAAACACAACGAAGCATACTAGTGTGCATGAGAGCATGTAAATGAGACAAGGGAAGGTGAGTAGAATACAACATGTTTTCACCACAAAGCATTCTCAAGGAAAAAGAGAAACAATATATAAGGATTAAAGGATAGGGACAAAATATGGAGGGAAGGGGAAGACATATGGGGGGAAGTGGTCTTAGAGTTTCTTGAAAAACTTTTCTAGTCAAGCAACCCTACATGCTTTGAGGAAGATACACGAGACATTAATAATTTGGTGGATCTAAGGGCAAAAGCATTGCTTGAGGAAGAGTTTAGAGATAATGAAATGTGATAGACAATATAATAAATTCATCCAAACAAGGCTCTTAGAGAAAATGGAATGAAGGCCATGTTCTATCAAAAGTACTGGCATATTTTTGGTAAAGATATTGCAAACTATATCGAAGGGTGATCAGAAGAAAATAGGATTCTGGAGGAGAAAAATATTACTCTTGTTGTTATGATTTAGAAGAGGCAAAAACCCTGGAAGTGATAAAATTAAAGCCTATAAGTTTGTGGAACATCCTTTATAAAATTTCCTCTGAGGTTATTGCAGATAGACTAAATCATTTCATGAACAACATTGTGTCTAAAAATCAAAGTGTTTTCATACTAGGAAGATGATTGCTAACAATGCTCACATTGCCTAAATCTTGATATGTCAAAATCTTATAATAGAGTAGAATGGAATTTTCTTGATTGCATATAGAAGAAACTATGATTTGATGACAAGTGGAGGAGGAAATTTATGATGTGTTTGTATGGTTAATCATTCTTTTATTGTTAATAGAAATAGAATCAGGAAAATAAATCCAACTTGTGGCCTCAAATAGGACGATCCTCTCTAACTCTACCTCTTTATTTTTTGCATTGAAGCTATTTCTATGTATATAAACCTAGATGTCCATTATAATCTTATCCATGGGATTGAAGTTAGTAGACATACACAACTAGGATAATTACATGCTTAACTGGAGTGATCATCATTTAATATTGATTAATAATGAGATGTATAATTATGATGTTTTAAACCCGATGGGGAACTCTAAACTTATTTTAATTTTGAATAATTAGGTTTGAGAAGTGTAAACTCTAGTTGGCCAAAATTAGGGTTTTCATAGTATATGAATAGATAATTTGATAAATGCAATGGTGTAGTAAATTAGTTTTAGTATTTTATAGGTAGCGTTGATTTATTTGAAAATTGTATATAATTGGATCAATCAGTTATGCATTTAAGAAAAAAAATTCAGCATATTTGAATATTCTTTTAATATGTTGTCCAGTAGAATTGCAATTTGACCGACCATGCTATAGATTGTAGTATTACTGTGTAATGTTTGAATTTTAATTATTGTTTGGTAATTATAAATTACCTAAATTTTTTTGATAGAGATCCAAACTTTATTTTAGAGAACAAATTAATTTTCATAATTAACGGAGGAGTTTTGACTGATTAAAATGACATTTCTAGTAAAAGTTTTATGATAGAAAATTTGGCTGAAATAAAACAAAATGTAGTGTGGGTTGTTATCTTTGAAAAAGTTGGTTTGAAAGTTAGACTCGACTAATTTATTTGGTTTATTCAACAAAGCCTATATTCTTAATGACTTATCCACAACTATCCCAATTTCTCTAAATGAGTAACATTGTACATTAGTAGCTCCCATATTCTATGATTCATTTCAAAGAAACAAAATCTTAGAGAGACAAAAAGAATTAAGGTTTGAGTGAGGTAGGAGGCAGAGATGTTGATCTAGGGTCTTATCTTTAGAGGAGTGATAAAAGCAAGTATGTTTATATTCTTCAAATAGGTTTTCATGGTGAATCTTCAATTGCAAGTCTACATTTTGTCCCTCATCTAATTTGATTCAAGTTGGTATCAGATCACCCACTTTTTCACTCTTTCTCTATGATTATCTATTCCTAGGGATTTTAAGTTGGAAGGAAGACTGAAATGGTGGATTTCTTGGAGTTTGATTGAGATTCAATAATATCAATTGTTGGTCTACAAATTTAAGATGTCTTACACTTGAGGTGAGTGTATACTTCTATTTAATAGTAGTTTTCTCTAAATTAGATTGAATAAAATAAAGTCTTTAGTTCTTTTCATATATGACAATAAACCCTAAATTTTCCTTTCAGTTCTAACTTTTACAAGATGGTTTACAAATGGATCATTTTCTGGTGTGATAAATTTTAGATCACGAAATCATATTAGAAATAGATACAAATCATGTACAACATAATTCCTAAAGGTATGGTATAAGTTATAAGAAAATAGAAAAACATATGGCCTCTAGTTATATATGAATTTGCAGTATCTAGCTAAGTAAAGAACATTGTCTATTTGAAAGTTATTATATATCTTTTATTGGATTATCTAAATTTTCAGTAGAGATACTCCAAATACTAGCTAGGGATTTATTTCAAGTTATGACTATTTTTTGATATCTCATAAAAAGGGTGAAACCCTAGATGAGTGAAAATTTGGAAATTTGTGAATATACATCATGGAAATTAGTAAAAGTGATTCATTTGTAGATTTCAATTTTATTTAATCTTTTTTTTCTGGATGCATGATATTTAGTGAATAGTGTGGAAACCATAATTCTGTTTCATGCAGGATAGTAGATATAATCTTTTACCAGTTAAAGTTTATGATGCAAAAATTTGTAAGTGTGAGTCATGTTATATGGGATGGAGGAAAGTGAAACCTGAAGAATAGGATATTTAGTAAATCAAGTATTTTCATTTTAGTTTTCCTCAATATGATAAGTGGAGTATCTTAGTAGCTCAGTTTGTAGTACAATTTACAAAAAAGCTATGAAAATAACTTCATACTAGGTTAAGTTAAGAAATTTTGGTTTGATAATTACACAATGAAATTAAAGAGTAAATAAGAGCTAGATTCCTTGAATACTATAGATTCCCTATAGAGGTCTACACTATAATCAGGGAAACCTCTTTGACACTAGTAGTGTCTCAAAGAGGAATGCAGTGTGCTAGTGGGGCATGAGGAGTTATGCCTAACTTGTACAACCGCATGATTAATTCTAAGGATATGCAACATTAATTGAAGATTCTGGTGATATCTAATGATACCCAACATTAACTGAAGATCCCTCTGGTACTAAGTTTAGTATAGTTACAATTAGGTACCATGAAGAATGGAAATGACATGATTAAGATGTCATAGGCAGTACCAATGGATCTATCATGAATGCGATAAATGTACTTATCCCATATAATCTTGTATGAATTGGATATGATAGGATATTATTAAATTCCAATAAGGGTTATTGGAAAGTCATTAAAGATATCCATTAGTACTTGATAAGTATATGAGGATAGGTAGATAGTAATTAAAGATAGAAATAGTGGAAGAGTTGAGTGTAATAGGTTACACCAAAGAAAGCTTCCATAAAGACAAAAGTGATCACAAATTAAAATATGTTTGATTTAAAAGGAGAAATGTTGTTAATTGGAAGGGTTCCGAACTAATAGCCATTAATACTATTCTATAATAGAAGTTGAGTATACTTGTGTTATGAAAATAGAGTGATACTATATGGATGTAAAAGTCCATATGATGAACTTAAAAAAGTTACAACCATTGATGAATCAGTAGTGATACTGCGACAACAATCAAGCTACTTATTAGGCAAGGAATATCAAATACCATATTATAGAAATCCCAACTCATATGAGGAATTGTATAATGAAGAGATAAGATAACATATAATATACCAACTAATAATGAAGTGTTGCTAACCCGATGACTTAGCACTAGTGCAATAAAAACATCATGGGTGATTGGCTCTAAGTGTAAGTGGGAGTCTGTTGGCAAGGTATGCCCAGAGAGCCAATCATATGATGATTGACATGGCATATACCATAAGGACTTGATGTACTCATAAAGGCAAGCTTCCAATTCATTTTATTTCATTCATTTATGAGATAATGAGGAAACATTATGAATGTCTAAAGAATGACAATACGCAATGATGTATGTCTTCAAGTACATGACTTGGGGAATGAGATCATAAAAATGGTAAGAGTATATACAATCTTATTATGTTGCTTTTCAGTTGTTATTATGGAAGGTATACAGACACCAATAACACATAAGACCGGAGTGTGGGTTAGTTGATGAATGAATATCATTAGTAATGATATGACAATATCAAACCAAGCACATAGATACATGTTGGGGAATAGTGTATCAGAGAGGACCACCTTGAGAGTGACACATGGAAACCATCATTGGTAGTCATAGTCATCTCTCACAGTGAAGGTGGTGATTGTGATTCTTAGATTGAAATAGCTGCACTCAATACATGTCGTTGGGTACACTTTGACATCATCAAACATAGTCCTGAAACATGGGTTGTCATAAAGGTGATGATTGGGTGACTTTGACACATGGGTACTGAATGTGAGTGATAGAGATGGGATTTGTCCCTCCTACTAGAGACGAATATCCTAGCCACTTGATAAGAGAGACTGAGAAATGTATCTGCATGCACATGGGAATCAATATAAATATTAAGGTTACATTATCTCAGACAATCTACTCTTGGTTCAAGAAACATGAGTTGAGCATTGAAAGGATGATGATTCCATGCCTTGAGTTCACTTCGGATATTAGAGACAAAGGAATTATACAATCACTGTAACACCTTACACATATTGTAGATTGAAGTTGTTCTCCAACTTTCCATTCACAAGGGTAGCACTGATGTGAGACTAGGCACCACTCTCTTCTTGTGATGTCATAAGTTAGTTACAGACATTCATTGCCAATGTGATATGGGACCTATAGGGTCACACACATAAGAACTCATCTAGAAGAGGAGTTTAATCTTGAATGATGAATGGATTGATTACTAAAGTGTTTAGGTACTTAGTTCATGCAACAAATCAGCTGACTGCATTGCCAATCGATTGTCTCACAGGTAGAGATGACCGTTTGGAGTGCCAAATGATCGACTCAAATGTTGAGACAGTCTTTTGAAGTGTGAGATGGATTGGAACTGAGTTGGCTGAAGTCTTGCATGAATAAGGCTCCAGTCCATTGACTCACTGGGTGAACTAATTGCCTCGACCAAAGCAAGATGACTGGTTTACCTGGTGAACGGATCAACTCAGTTGGGCTGATGGAAGGTTCTAGCAACTTTCCTAAATTTGTGAGAAAGATTACTCATTTCAATCGTACAATTTGATTGGAGCAAGGATTTAATGTTTGTATTAATTTGAATACATTTTGTCAAATTTAGATGTGACTATGAAAATGCAATATGACTGTCTTGTAGAGTGAGACGACCATCTCATAGTGTCAGATGACCGCCTGGACTGCGAAATGACTATTTCGATGTTTGTAGGTTGCAAAAATTCAATATCTTCTGATCTCTTCCGCTCTTGAAAAAATGCCAAACAGACTAGGTACCCTCACCCTAATCCCTCCTATATAGAGGGGTACTAGGGGCTTCCCAGAGTAGAACAACAACAACATTGTCAATTGAGAATTAGTTTCTCTGACAATTGTTGTCCTCTCTGGTTGTGGTAACAAAGAGAGCCCAAGCAAGTCCTACACAACTAGGGAGGGACAATGTGGGAGAGAACAACTGAGGATCATTTTTGTGGGAGAGAAAGTTGGCAACTAGTACATCAACTAGAAGGACAACTCCTTCCTTTCCATTTTAATAGGATGATATGATCTCTAGTTGGTCCATGTGGACTACTCTAGAGGCATGAGTCGTTTAACTTCTGCTAGAAAGACAACCTGAGGCTACTGTGGCGAGACCACATGAACCGCTGTAGAATATGATTTAGTCCACCATCCGTGGAGAGACCGCAAAAGTCACCACAGAAGCTATCCAGTCTATCATCCATGGTGAAGATAAGGAGTTGCACATACACCATGCAAGAGCAACTAGAGAATAGTTGCAACTACAATGAGTTGTAGTCGCCTGACTTGCTCCAGGACTAGGTATAAAATCATTAAACCATCCTTCCTATTTCATAGTAGTTGATGTTATCTTGTTGTTATGGGGAATACATATAGATAGCCTTACTTTCTGCCCATATTTCCCAATAGAAGCCATTAAGGATGGCATTTTTGAATGAATATTAGAAGAATCTCTTTGTACCCATGATGAAGAGGGAGATCATACCCACATAGTATGGAGACCACATGTTCCTCATTAACATTGACTTCATTGACAACCTACGCCAAGTCTGCATCGGGTAGGGTATGGAGGTGATCACATTTTCTTTGGTGACTGGTCCACCTAACCAGAGATATCTTGTGAGTTCCTTGTAACTCTAGAGATCTATTACAACCCCAAGCATGGGGAAGGCTGGAAGTTAGTATGGGTCAAATTCTATCTTTACAAAATTGACCACCATCTCACTATGGCCGAGTTAACTTGATATGTAGTTGGCTAATGGGTGGATCATGCTTCACGTTTGGAGACTTTGATGATGGCTTGGTAGAAATGAAAAACCTTCCTTAGGGGTTCACTCTCAATTGGCACTAGTCTTCTATGATGGATATAGAGCATCTCTTTTTGCAGATCCTGCATTGCAACATAACAAACACTAAATTCATCAGGCCCACTCAAGGGTAGGGGAAGGTCTAGAAGATAGACTTGTTTGTCTATGGGCGCTCCTATCTTTGGGGATAGACGATCAATGTTGGGTCACTCCTACTTCAACACATGTTGGAGGCAAAGAGGCAAGCTCAGAGAAAACCCCAATCAACTTTGGGGGACTTCTTATTCCGCTAACCTACACCTCCGCCTTCACCTCTTCAAGGCCAATGCTTTCAAGACTTCATAAAAATTTGAGTTTAAGCAATTCAAGTGGGCACACCTAATAGTCAAGTACCAGGATTGGGTGTATGCCTACTCCACCGTCGATGAACAAATAAAGAAAAGGGCTCTTCCTGACCCTATCTTTGACCTCAGAGGAGTGTGCAACCTTCGTTGGTTGAAATATGGCATTGAGTCTATATCAGAAGGGCAGGATGTTGAAGACGAGGACCAAGAAGAACAATTAATGGATGAAGAAGAAGAAGAATAAGAATTTGCCATGCCTTTTACCTAGAGGAGGCATTTACATTCCATTCCATGGCCATCCATATTTATAGCTTCACCACCTCCTTTGAATGGAGACTCTTTCTCCATGGAGGACATGTATAAGATGATGCAGTCCATTCAGTATGAGAAGCAACAATAGTCATCCATGTTGACGTAGATTCACAGTGTCTAGGGGCAACTCCTTTGCCGCAGTAGTCAATCTTTGCCAATGAGCACCTTCTCCTGGCCAAACCAGACAAAAACTAACACTCATTTGCAACACATAGAGTATCATCATTTGTTGCTCTATGACCACTATTGGAGTCAAGGAAATTTTTCTAGCTACCCATAGTCGCAACATATGCCAGCAAACCCACCCATGTCTAATGACACTATCTACCCTCCAGATCCAGAGATGCCTCCAGGAATGTGTCAGCCACCACAATCACCCTTCGAAGCACCTACTACCACTGTTCAATCTCTATTTTTTAAATTTTGACTATGAGGACATCATCAAGTTAAAGCTTAGGGGGTGTTGGAATGGTTCTATCTTGTTTTTTTTTATCTTGGTTGAGGTTTTTTTGATTTGCAAGCATAGGATCTACAATCTATCTAGTGTAACCATGGAGCATACTTATCATGATTTCTTCCATCATAAAAAAGAATATGTTTATTTCCTTATCATTGAAAACTAAAAACTTGAAATGATGACATCTTTTTAAGCTTATTTTTGCAAAGTCTAAGGCAACACCATCTGGAGGAAGTGTATGGGATAGTCAACTTGAAGACACTGATTATGAATGAAAATCTAAATTTATCCAAGACTTGTGTATGATGATGACACTTGATCGAAATTGACCAAACAAGTAATGATACCTTAAATGGGATTTTTAGAAATTAACCCTAAGGTTACCATGTATGTAGGTTGATAGTAGAAGGACATATCATACTTAAGACATGCATTGTCTCTTCATCATGTGATTCTCTCCATCTTTCATGACATTTCATCCACCAACTTAAGATGATTAAGTAACATGAATTTCTTCCTCTTGATTGTATTGCATTGCATAATAGGTAGCATGATAGCTAGTTTCCTTATAGTGCATTAGTTAGAAAAAGAAAAAAAAAAGAAAAAACTATATATATGTTCATAAAAAATAGTTTCTCTTTTTGCATCATTTTTATCATGTATCTAGGTAGCATTCTCCTTAAATATGAAGTGAAGGGATACACATCCACATCTCTTAAAATGAAATAAAAGAAATGATGTATATGTTAGAAAAAGCATAAATCATAAACTATGACAAAATATAAGAGGGTGAAAAAAAGAGAAATCATATAAAGAGGGAGAAAAGGATGCCTTGAACTCAATCTGAAAGTTATTCATAGAGAAGAGAAAAATAGTTACATGTATGCATTCTTCACACACAACTCATCATTCATATGAGACATTTAGCGCATTCATTATTTCACCATAATAGTAGGCATTTGGATTCATGCATTCTCATTCCCTTCATTCTGTAGGTTCATCATATTTTGTTTTTGCATAAATGATTTGGATTTACTTTGATTTTGTCCAAGTCCATCTTTTTTTTTTGATCCATTGCTCTTTATGGTAGGATACACAAATTATTGCTCCCCTCATTCATTTCTATAGGGGGGAACTTATTCAAACATAGTTTGGTAGGCATAAAAGAGTATTGGAGATAGGGATCACATTGTGCATAAAGTGTATTCCCTATTAATTATGATGTCAATCACTGTATGAATAGTGTTTCATTGGTCTAGGGGTGGACATCTTCAATGAACATTTTTGGTCACTTCATATTAGTTATTTGTTTATTGGTTGGTAAGGGCCTAACCGTGACCATCTAGTGGGGTATTTGAGAAATATAATTCATAATATTTGTCCTCTTGTTGACTTACCTCAAATAGATGTAAAGGTAGTGTTGCTTGAGGATGAGAAACCTTCACACTTAGGGGATTTTGATGCACCGAGTTTTAATTGCATTTTATAGGCTATTTTCCATGTATTTTGTGCATAATTGCTTATTTTTAATATTATTTATGTATTTTTATCACTATTAGCATGTAAAACACCATTGCATAAATTAATAAGTAATTTTATAAAATAATGTCAATTTATCAATTGTTATTTAGAATTATGTTAGTTTTTCCTTGTATCATTCAATTCTAGCACTAACAACATAATCTGATGCAACATACAACAAATTTGGTAGTACTAACATTATGCAAAATCCAATAGGGAATTTTATAAGTATTTGTGCTACTGATATAGCACAAAATACTACCAAAATAATATTTGATTATATGAATATTGGAGTTGGAACCACTAATTTTCTACCCAGAAACATCAGTAGCATAATTTAACTTGGTGCCACCAACAACATAGTCAGTAGTACCGACTTTTGCATCCAGATAAAGTCAGAAACTGTAGAAATCAACTCGATGCTACTGTCATACTAGTATATATTACCAACACTTATCAAAAGTTTTGAGTCAGTCAAAAACTCCATGCCACTAACATTTACTCGATGGTACCGACATTGCACAATCAATGCAGATTAAAGATGATGACATATCCAATGACTAAGACTTAATGATGGTTAAAGCCTCACTTATGACCTAAGGGGAGTTCGGACAAAAGAAAAAAAAACATTCAATCTTGTTGCAACAGAGCGTGGAGTTGAGGGAGGAGGAGATGAAAGAGATATACACGTGTTGAACATTTTGGACACTTTTAGGAGGCAAATTCACATCCAAACCCTATGGGTCAAGGTATCTACCATAGGGGATCAACAAGACTGTATCCCCAAGGGTTTTCATTAATTCATATATTGTTTTAGATCATTTTCTCTATTTTCTTATTTGTATTCAATGGTATAAATCATATATGACTAATCTCCTTGTTCCTTAGGACCTGAGAGTAAGCTAGTTTTGCCATGTATTTGATTCTTATAAATTTCTATATATATATATATACATATATATATATCCTTTAATTATGTATGTTAATCTATGTTTTCTTGATCAATTATTTGTGCTTGATCACCACAATCAATGTATGAGACCGTTGATTGCATACAAATAAGGATTAATGATTGGACAAGTTGTATATTTACACAACAAATAGCGTGACTTGGTAGAGGCCATACAACTTTAAAGAATAACCTATAGTTATCATTAATGCACCTATCTAATTCATAAATCTCTTTGAAAGTGGGATTTGTCTTTATAGGTAGTGTATTATGCTGCGGGAGTGGGTAATACTTGCTGCATGTTCTTAGTCAAGGTTAATGGTAAATGATTATTGATGAAATGGAGGTAAATGCAATGCATACCATGGTGAAACTATAATCATAATAAATCCACCAATTCCTGTTCACATTTACTTAAATATGATTTCAATTGTTGCCTTTAGTTATAAACAAGCAACCAATCACCTTTTTCTCTAGGTCTAGCTGATTAGGTTATAGTTAGTAGTAGTCTATAGAGATTGGTTACTTGAGTTTGACTTTTGGGCCTCATAGACCTATACTACTTGACGTGTACACTTGTATTTTGCATGCACATTTTAGGTGTCAGCTTTGCATCATAGAAGAGGACTGGTTGTATTATATTTGTAACATCCCAAGATTTGAGGCCTTGGATAACATGATCTTAAAAGGAATGATTGGACTACCCATATCACCAAGGTGCACCTCTTTTTCTAGGAGCCCTTCACTAAAAAACTCCATAGTTAAGTGTGCTCAGCTTGGAGTAGTACTAGGATGGGTGACTAGTCGAGAAGTTGATCCTGGCTTGCACATGAGTGAGGAAATACCACATAGTTAGGGCCAATGGTGGTATGTGGGGCCAATCATCATTCCTAAAACTCTACTAGAGCCTAGGGCAGTGGGCCCAGGCATTACAAATGGTATTAGATCCATAACCCTTCTAGTAGGTGGGGCCCACATGGGCATGTGGCATGCCAGTCTTGAGCTGTGCGGTCCAGGCATGTTGGAAAGGGTTGTCCATGGTTGACGTAGCCACCCTTGTGCTAGTATTCCGTGATCGGGAGTTGGGTTCCCATGGGCCATTTTGGGTCTACACTAAAATGGGAAAATATTATGAGGCCATATAGTTGAGCCTTGATGAGGACGAACTACAAAAAAAAGATATTTTAACAATAATTATTCAAGTTACACATATCTTGTATGTAGTCAAAACATACTTTTGTTTACAAATAATATAAATATACATAAATAAATATAGCTAATTACACACTAATCCATTGGCTACAAATAATTCACATTTTAACACATTTGCCTTCACACAGGGCACCAAAAAGATTTTATGGCACTGAATGTTTCATTTCCCTTTTTTCAAATTTTGGCACCAATAGTTCCACATTTTCCTTTCGGTTTCGGTAACAACTTCTTCTACTTCGGGACTGCAGAGATCCCATACCAACCACTTCCACAACAACCATCCTACATCCTTCAAAATCCTAATCCAGCACACCAAAGACCACAACCACCACCACAAGCATCACATGCTACCCATCCTTCCCATGATCAAGTGAACATGGATTCCATCTTGAGGTGTGAGAAGGTGATTGAGAAGTCTAAAAATTGGGGAAAGCAATTTGACAAAGAGCATGATGGAGTTCCCTTGCCGAAAAGTCCTTGTGAGAGTGCTAAATGCACTAGAGATTTTTCCGTACCACATTCTATTGAGAGTGCCAAGGGAACTAGAAAATATGTTGTTACAACTCCTTTAAATCGATGATACCAAGTGTTTGACCTTCCTTTGATATTACACCACCAAGTTCCCTAATCACTGATCCAGGACATCCTAATGTGATATTTCAAGGTTCTTAAGTGTCCAATATGAATTATATCCCTCTCTTTAATGCCTATGAAGACCCATTCCTCAAGGGAAATCAAAACTATGGCATGAAAACTATGAAGGTCTTAAGGCTAAGTAAGGTAAACACCTCATTGCTCGACATTATCAAGAAAAGCCCAACTTATGTGAAGCTCCATAAGGGTGTGTATACCTTCAAAGAAGATAAGAGAGAATATGCCTAAGGGGATAATGTTGAATGAGCTAAAAAGTGTTGTTGATGAGGATTCTTACTTTGACATCTATGACGAGGACCCCGAAGGAGAGAAAACTACTAAAAAATACTTGAAAAGCTCACATGACCCTTGGGAGCAAGATCAAACAATGAAGGCATTTGAGAGGATTGCCTATGATGAGGATGGAAACATTTCCTTTTGGACAACGGTTGATTGAGGAAGGAACAACAATCCTAGATGAAGGTTATAAACTTAGCACTAGTGGGAGGAAACCCTTATTTGTTTGGAAGTCTTTCTCTCAAAACCCTTTTTCTTGTTACAATTTTGTTTTTCTTTAAGAAATACACACACATACACCATACTTGATAGTTTTTCTATTTCTCATTCATGTTGGATTAGGTACAACATGGGAAAGATGATACATGGAGAAGCCAACCAAGGAGGAGATCAAGCATGAAAAGAAAAAAATAAAACCAGAGAAAGCTATAGGAAAGTGTCCATCATGGCCATTCCACACAGCAGGGCCCTGCTGCTAGAAAGCCTATACATTCATTTTGCATAACACAGCTGTGGTGGTCTTGCCCTGCTCACCTAATGATACATTGATCACTCCACCTCTTGTCATTTGTTTACCATGACTCCATACCATTTACCCTACTATTATAAACTTCTATTTCATGTTGAGGAGAACATGGTTCAAAAGTTTGGGGTGGTTGGGCGATAAGCCCTTCCTTTAACTCAATTTTTTCTATGTGCGTTATTCTAAAATTTTTCCAAGATGACCAAATAGTCCAACTAACTCTTACGCTTGTCCGTACATACCTTGTGTGATTTTTGTTTGCATTCATGCATACCATGTAGTTTAATTTCATGCATTTTTGTATAATTTTTTCAAAATTTATGCTTTTTTCTCCATGGATTGCATTTCATGTAGATTTTTTGTAATTTTGTGTTTTAGGTAGGATTTACTACTTTATGCATTCAATTCCCTAAATATAGGATTAGAAGTGATCCAATGCAAGTTGACACCATTTTGGCCAATTTTCCCAAATTTGAAATATATTGCCCAAGAAGCATGTAATGACCTAATCTCCTCCTTTTGAACTAAAAATCTTGATACATAGAAATTGCATGCTACACTCCTATTTTCTATTCATAAATGGTCATAATTGTTGAACTTATACATGTGAATCACTTCTCTCATGTTTGTGAATGTTTCAATTGATTATGATTTGAGCAAGCTTTGAACGCTTAGGGCTTATGGTGTGACATTACTTGATGAAGTGTTGGAATATTTTTCATTTAGGAGGTTTTATGTTGAGAACCACACTAGTGATCCCTCTTTGACCTGAATTTTCTTTTATCGTCTTCTTACCTCCCCACCTCAAGAAAGGATGCCAAAATGCACATATTCAACCTTGTCCACCTCTAAAAGTTTGGGGTGGCCATATCTATATCTCCTTGCTTCACTCTCACCACCATATGCCCTAGATACACCAATGGAAAAAAAGTACAAAAAAAAGATTCTCCTATGCAATAGCATCTACATGAAGAAAAAATGAGTGCTTCTATGTAATCACACTCCAATCTCTTGCTGCAACCTTTTCTTCTATTTTCATACATATTGAGCTAGGAAACATCAAACCTGAATCACTTCACCCTTTTTCTGTAGCCACATCGGTTACATAGTATGGTTTTAAGTATGAAATTAAATGCATAAAATTGAAACAACACTCGTAGTCTTTGATTATCACCACCATGGAACGGTTTGTTCGTAGCTAAATGAAAGCCATATGGATTGATTGTGCATTCTATTCTCTATATTTGAAGTTTGTACACTAAGTATCAATTCATGATTGGTTTGTGAAAGTGGAGAGGAGAGATGTGGAACACATGTATTTAGTCACCATTAAGCCCATCTAATCAATAATCACCTATTACAATGCATTTATCATTCTTGTTGAAAGAAAATGAAGAGAGATTAAGGTGGAGCATAATTGAGGATAAGTATTTTTTAAGTTTTGGGTGGTGATGTAGCCCTATTTTAGGGCTCCATCTCGTGCCATTTGCATCTTAATCACATCTAAATATGCTAAGTTAATTCCCCTAATGTGTGATTTCATATCAAATTCATTTATGGCTACTTTTTGTGTGTTTTTCATGCATTTGCACATGCATTGGATGAAAAGGAAAGAGAGAAGGAGATGATCATTGGGTTTGTACACCCCAAGATTGGACCTAGATCATCTTCAAGCATCTCGTGAATGGGAAAAAATATGTCCAAAGAAAGGAGAATCCAATTGAAGGACTTTGGAGCAAAAATTTGTAGTTGGGCCCTAAAAATGAGTCGTGGTATCTTGCCATGGTCGTGGTCAAAATGCTCAAGTAAAAATTAAATTCCAAGCCTAAACAACTTAGCCACCATGGCCGAGCCCATCAATACAGTCATGGTGCCCCATAGCTACCACACCCATGTCATATGCCACGAATGTGGCAAGCAACGTCCACAACGATCATCAATTTAGCCACCACAGTTGTGGCCTTCGATACGACCATGGCGCTTCAGATCCAACTCACATGTGGCGATTGTTATGATCATGGAAAGAAGCATCATCAAATGCTATGCCTAGCAGAACGGGTGAGGTCATTCCCTCCACCATGTCCGTGCTCCATGGCACGCCTGTGCCACCACTGACCCACCACGATCGTGTCCACTGAACCCCCAAATTCCCATTTTAATCAGTCACTTTAGCCACTTCCACTTCACCATGGTACTCCATGATGACCAGGTTGACCATCACCCACCAAGGTCGTGGTGACCACCCAAACCCTACTAATTTTTTTGTTGCATTTCCATTACTAGCCCCACTTAACCTAGTGCTTCTCCACCACCTATATATACTAGGGTGGTAGTTGTAGCATGAAGGTTAGAGATTCTTACAACCCCCTAGCATTAAATTCTACCTCCCTTAGCATTTAAGGAGCTCTCATGTACCCCCATCCATCGCCACTCCATCCCATGCTTCTTCCACCTCAAAACTCTAGTTTTGTAGGGTTTCCACCACAAAAAGCTCACATTTCCATGCCTTCTTCCCACCTTAGAGGGAGAGGTTCTTGATATACAACATCTAGGAGGTGAATAAAGGAGGAGCTTCAATGGATTTCTATGGCTCTCTTCTTCCTTCTCCTCTCTTTTTTGCTATTTTTTGATAATGTGTGGCTAAGCCCCTTGTGGTGGGCTGTTTGGGTTTAAAATGTTACTTTAATACCATGTTGGAGAAATATATCTTGTAAAACTTTATGTGTTCACGATGATTGTTTTCTACTTGTATCTCATTTCCCATGGTTCTACTTGTAATTGGTTGTTGACAATATGAATTGCTTGTGGTTTTATGCTTCAAACCACCTAGATCTAAGAGAAGATGGCATATGTGAAGATTATTTGGGATCTGCCCCTAGATCCAACTAGTGGATCCCTAGCTAGTACCCCATTTTTCCACACATATATCACTTACCCTACTCCTACCTGTGAGATCTAAGTAGCTAGTTTAGGATTGTTTTATGTAATTGCTTTGGAGTTTACTAAAAGCTAGATGGTGAGTAATGTGAGGTGAAATAACCTAACGTCTACTCCCCATTACTACCTTTGGCTCCCAATTACACTATGTGCTCTCACCCTAGAAACCTAGATTAGTCCAATCCAATTAAACTCCCACCTAAACCTTGTTCCAATTGAGCCTCGTAAGGCTAGATAGGTGTGCAAGGGTGTAGTTCCCCTCACAAACTCTATTGTTTCCATGGACAACCAATAATCTAGGATGATTTCCTTGCATTTGATTCATGATTTTGTTTAGAAATCTAGAATTATGATTATGTTTTGCTTGGTGTATCCCCCCCAACTAATGTTTTCGTATCATCACCCCAAATGTCCCACCGTTCTTTGACATTTCTTAAAACCGATCTTGCTCTCTTAGGTATTTCATGCTAGTTTAGTCGTTGGCTTTAATTACTCCTTTCTCCATTGCCTTGTGCCATGTAGTTGATTCTTGTTATGGTATCTAGTGCTCTTTTAAAATGTTTAACCTATTTAGTAGTATTTTCGGTCTCTACTCGCTTGAGCGTATTAATTGCTAGTGTAGTGTATTCTTATTCTCTTGCTTAAGTAGTTGTTTTCCTTGTTAATTAGAATTTATTGTTTAGGTTAAATTAGATTTTACTTGTTTAGTTTCCTTTCTTGCTTGGACCACTGGTGTAATCAAACCCAAAACCAACTTTAGACCCTAAAACCCTAATGTTTTATTTAGGAACATAGCTCACGCTAATTAAGCTCTAGTGCCCCCTCTCTCCCTGCGGATCGACCCTTATATTACCTCTTGCCTATACTATAACACGACCTTGTGCGCTTGCGAGTGAAGTGTGATTAGTCTAAGTGTGTTAGATTACGTCCTTATAAATATGGAAAGCTCCCAGTGTGCACACTAAAGGCACACCTAATCCAAATTCAATGGATTAGGAGTACCTCAAGTTAAAATGCACCAAGGTGCAAATCCAAGAAATGGCCCAATCAAAACACAATTATATACTAAGTGTCTTTCAATTCCCATAGGGGATTATAGATGTGATATATAGCTCAATTGCTAGATTCTGGTGGGGTTTTGTGGGGGGGGGGACTATCATGGATAAGTTGGAGATGGATGTGGAAACCAAAGAATCAAATGGGAATGGGCTTTCGGGATATTCACATCTTCAACTAGGCCCTTCTTGCAAAATATTTGTAGAGGTACAAGCCTAGAAACACTAGTATACAATGTTCTTAAGGCTAGATATTTTCCATGCACACCACCCTCCATAGGCCAATAGAGGGTACAATCTGAGTTATACATGGAAGCATGTGGAACTCAAAAGCACTCCTTTTGGAAGGGCTAAAATGGTCAACTGAACGGAGAACACATGCATATCTAGTCAGACAGGTGGTTGTTGTGTGCTTAAAATAACCTGGAACACCTTAGGAATCCAAGCAATGATCATCAATGTCGAGTAAAATACTTGCTGAAAGAGGATGACCATGAATGGTGCTCACATTTGATTGAATAATATTTTCCACTAGAAATTTCTAAGATAATCAATTTGTTTGTGTTTGGGTTAACACATGCTGAAGATCTACAACATTGGTGGTTGAACAATGATGGTAACTTCACCATTCGATCTATTAATATTAGTTGGGACTTCTAACAATGGGAGACATGTCCAACTAGTGCAAATATGACGGGGATCCTTTATGGCATATGATTTTGAAAGGAGGGTTGCCGCCAAAGGCAGCTCACTTCCATTGGCACGTGCACATAGGGAGTTCGAGAACAAAGAGTAGCCTCGTTGATAGATACTTCCATGTAGATGGCTGATGCATGCTATGTCATAGATAGAAAGAAACTATAGGACACATGCTCTTCGACTATGATAACGTATGGGATCCGTGGGAGAAAGAACAAAGACCACTACTAGAAGAGATTAGAGATGCAATGGAGAGCTTACCTGGACCTACAATTATATATGAAGTTGATGAACATATGAGATTTAGGAATCTGAAGACCTGATTGCAAAGCTTTACCATATGGATGCAGAGAAACGAAAGAACTTTTAGCAATGAGACATGCAACATTGTGTACCTAAAAAAGATCTTCTATGTGCTCATGCATGATCATCGAAGTCTTAAGAACTATATGCTTCAAATTCTTGCAAGTGATGGGACTCTAAAAATAAGAAGTGTAGAAGGATACCTCCAGCTGATGATCAGGTGAAGCTCAACTGTGATTCCTCCTTGTAGGCTAGAAGACTAACTAGAACAATATCTATTTGGAGATATCATGAAGGAAGAATTAAGGCAATGGCATGGGAACATTCCAAACTTTGATTGAAGTCACCATGGTGGAAGCCTTGATAGTTCAAGCAGGATTGAAAGTAAGTAGAGAGATGGGAATAATAAAGATTGTAGTAGAAACTGGCTCACAAAATTGACTCAAGTTTTTCACTCGAGGGCATGCATGTTCAACCATATGGGAGTCATAATCAAGAACATTCTAAACCTAAGTAGCCTCTTTGATAGTTATAGTTTATCTTTTTTTAGCAGGGTAGAAAAATTCGTAGCTCATGAAGTGACAAATTATTCTAGTAGAAGTAGTATCTTTTCAATTTTGCATGACTTGCCTTTAAACATTATTAATTTATTTTTTCCTATTTTTCCATGTAGTTTAGTGAGTTGAAATTTAAATTTTTTTGGCTATATATGTTTTTGTAGTTAACATTGTTTTTTTCTACAAATTAAACACATATGATTGTAGTTAATGTCATTTCTCCAAAAATTAATCGTATATACAATCGTCTTCAATACATTTAACTACATAGGAAACTATTTATGTGCATGTAAAGACATTATTTAGATACATTTAGGGATACATGTATATGTATATCTAATTTTTATCTATCTGAATATATAATAATAGTAATAAATTTGTTAGCTACTTGTGCTATATATTTGATATGCAAGGATAAGTGTAGGATAAGCCTTTATCTATAGAAAATGTGATAGTTACTACACTTTTATTTAGTTGAGGACCATGTTTTTTGTAGTGTAGGATATCAAACTTAACCTCAAATCATTTTACCCCAATATGGTAGATGGCTACATATGTCATGTTCGGGCAAAATATGGAATACATATTGGTTTCTAACTGATCTTCATGAGGTAACATAATTATACAATCGGAAAAATGTTTTAGAGACATAGCTCTATGCTTATAAAGTCTATAGTCTATAATCAAATTATGCCCATCAAGATGACTTCTTGGATCTTCAAAATGGTGTCATGAACCCTATTTCCTTTGATATTTTTAAGAACTAAAACTAATTTTTGGCAATACCAACCTATGGTAGCAAGGTAGTTTGTTGTGAAGATCAATAGGAAATGCTTTTCTTGAAGTTAATAACAAGGTTATACATCTAGATTCAACTTAATACTGCCAAAATATGAATAAGTCATTGAGAAGGACTATCTTTCATGGTATTCATCTGGTTAACTTTTTATACAAAAATGATTTTCATTAATGATCATCATAAGATATCACCATTTGTCTCATCCACATGGAAAAGACACTAATCAACATTTTTTTTATAATAACATGGCCTTAATCAAACCCATCATTTGACTTCTAATCCTAATCCTCCTAATCATGTTCTGTAGTGGGTTGTTTCCTTGTTGACAATCCCAATTTAAAAACTAAAACAATGTATTTTGACAAACAACTAGCCCTGTCAACACCCTTAGTTCTATACTAGTATCTTAAACCTAAACCAAAATAGTACAATGTCTTATATTTAGACAATGTCTTCATGTGTAACATCCCAAATTTTGTAAATAAAACAAGTTTAAGATCTTTTCTACAAAATTTTAAACTTTTAATTTCAAAACCTAAATAGTGAAGTGAGTTACCCCAAATATTGAATACATTAATTGAAATAAGAAATAAATGGAGAGAAGATGATATATATATAACCTATTAAATGAATTCAAAGGATGATATATTTTATTTAATATACATTAAGGTAATGACTTTATTTAGTTGTTGAGAAAAGTTTATAAAAACCTAAATCTAAGTGTATGAGGAGATTATAGACTCCTTGCATAATCTATGGTTCAATTTTGAAGTCCTTTTGACTTCATTTGACCTTCCAAATCCATTAGGGAGGTTTTTATATAGTTTACGTGAAATATGATTCGAATACATGAAGAACAAATTAATTCAGACTATAGTTCGTCTTAAATGATGTCACACAGACCTGAAGGTATCCTATCCAGGCTAGACTCTATTCATGGAGTCATCTGTGAGTCGGGAGACCTTATCCCTTTCCTGGTTCCCCTCTTTGAGTGGGACTCGTGATCCCAAACAGGACTGTGAGTACCAGTAGTGGAGCCATAACTTTAAAATGGGTGAGGCACACTTAAAAGACTAATTATAAATATTCTTCAAATTGTATAGAGAGGGAAAAATCATTTCAAAACAATCAAGACATATATTTAAAGATATTTAAGATAAAAATGGTCATCGTGGTTGCATGTTTTGACATTAGTTAATTACATCCATGTCCGGATTTATGGGGATATCATTTTGGGCATAAAGTTGGAATACACATCATCTTAATCCCATTCAACATATTATTTTTATAAGTACTATCGTAGAAATTGTTACATCTATGACAACATCATATTCCTTCCTACTATAGTATTTATCAAACCAATTGGTTATTAATCATCGTCAACTTAAAACTGTGTATGAAAATTCAAGGCGACGTGGTCGATAAAGAGAGTATGCTTTTCTAATGGCACATTGAATATTATGGTTAGGATGTGAGATTTAAAGTGTAATGAAGTTTCACATCTTTTTTTAAATAAATCTTACCAACTCTATTTTGAGGCGAACTTCACCACACCACTACCATCTCCATCTTTTTCTCCACCAAAGAATAGTTCCCATGAACCTTATGCTTCTCTAGGGATTTTTTCATATTTCATTGATTATTGTTTATATGGATTTCAAATACATAAAAAGGTGGAATGTAGAAAGAATCAAGCAATATAAGCCATAGATTACGAAGGAGTACGAGAGGAGACTTTCTTTGGAACCATGTCGATCACTAATGCTAATAGATGATCCTCTACGTTATCATTAGATAGAACAAATTATACAAAATTGATATAGTAATGGCTAACAATCCAATGTGTCTTAGAAAGTGAGAGTGTATGAGAGTATAACCTGTTCCAGCCTCACAGGTACTGACAAATGTCTGATAGCTAACATATTGTAATTTTGATAAAGGGTCATTTGGCATCTTGCCGTTAGTCATGTCTAGTTAGAGATCTCCACTGGCCGCCACAAATGCGATGCGATAAAACTAGGTCATAGATGGGAGGATACGTTTTATATACACAACAGTTCAGGTGAGTTACATACTTATTAAGATATTTGCAATCTTGTTCACGGATCGATTTGTTATTTTATCCATGTAATGCTTAGGAGCATTTTCAAATTTTTGGGTATTCGGCATTGATCATGGATGCCTCAAACGATGAAATGAAATAGCTTGTTAAATGTTTGATTATGGAGCGCTTCAGTTTTCAATCTATTTCCACAGCCAACTCTACAAGGACTCTCCCCACGTTGAAACTTGTATTTTATGAAATATAGTACCAGTCATAAAAACCACAATATAATTTCAACTCTAATACTTGGGTGAGGCACGTGCCCCACCTGGCCAATAAGTGGCTTTGCTACTGGTGAGTACCTCTCTTCTCATAGATCTCTCCCCGATCAACTACTCTTTGAGTAAAGACCTCCAACGCCTTCACCTCACTCCCCTAGACTTTCCCATCCCTATGTTGAGGGGGTTTGGTGACCTAGAACTCCCAGACTCCTAGAGCCGCAGGAGACCTCCCTTGTCCTGGACTCTGAGGCAAACCTAAGTCTTACCTAGATGCTACCTACATAAGTCACTATCATAAAATAACCAGGGATCCTCAATAAAAGCACAACGATGTTGTTGTTTCACCCTGGGGTTCTCTGGAACCCCATCTCGGACCTCCAGTTCTTTCTTCACCATAGAGGCGTCCTGAGATGAGGGAACCAAAAATCTTGGACCTCTTTGAAGCATCGATGTGACTCAGGGAGAACTCTTGAAGCTTTCTCCATCCTTGCTTCTTCCGGATTGAAGGGTACCCCGTTTTCCCCCTTTTTTCTACTGTTACGGCTTGCTTCAGCAATTCACCCCTGTGGATCTTGTTTGGTCTCTTTTTCCTACTTTTCATCTTCTACGACATGATATAAATCTACCCAAGTTGTTATCTTTCCCAAGTTTAGCTTCTTATTTGATATCCAACTTTCACTACTGTGTCACCCATGGCAAAGACAGGTTTTGGGGCCTCAGGCCACCTAGAGACCCTTCCACTGGATCTTCGAGTTCGTTCATGTGTGAGAAAGATGAACCTATGGTTCTCTTCTCATGAAGATCATGAATTTGGAGTAATGGAATGGAGATCTTGAGGATTGTTCGACCTGTTCCATCGTTTTAGGGGTATAGATGACTAGCATGTTTTTAGGAGTGTGCCCCTAGTCTGCTGCTTCTCCTTTGTCATGCCCTCATGGGAAGTTCGGTCTTTAGCCGCCTGATTGATCTAGTGAGTGCAAGTGAGATCCCTGTCCAATTGGCCGACCGTGATTCAGCCATGTCAGCAAGGGCCAACAAATTAGATTATTTTCCCATGATACGATTAATTGATTTTCTTAAGTTTGGATTGGCCAATGCACAAAAATTCATATCTTTTGATTGTTAGATCAGATGGGGTCGATCCTTATAAGATTTTGTTCAGTTTTCAATATCTAGATGATGGATGGGTTCAAAACCTGATTTGACTCTATTTTCCCCTGATTCACTAAATATCTATGAAACCCTAGAAATCAAGTTAAGAATCAATTATTAATGAATCACTATTGAATGAATAGGGTAATTAGGGTTTCGTAACCCCATGAACGTGATAGGATTTAATCAAAATAAGAATAACAACTAAGATCTTCTTTAAGAGAGAGGTAAGTGGGTTCATGCACTTTGAGTATTTACTATTGGTTTTCATCACCTTATAATTACTATGATGATCAAGATGAATCATATACATAGTTATGCTTTTCAAATTGAATCTTAACTGCATGAAAGTTCCCCTAAAGTTTTTAGTTTAATGTTATGCTTCAATGTTATTTCAAGAATTCATGTCATGTTCATGTGAAATCCAAGTAAATATTAATTATTCCAAGATAATGATAATTCATGTAACGGGTTGTATTACTTTATCCTCATCATGTTAATGTTGCGCCTACATGCCTTATGAGCAACATTGGTGCATAAGTATCGATGATAATTTAATCAACCACCAAGATTAAGTTATATGAATCCAAATCTAATGTTCAATCAGTTTCAAGTTTTTCCTTATTGTCAAGTTATTATGTTGTTATAATAATATTCAATGTCACTTAATCTAATGTGGTTTTTTTTATTGCATGCATGGCTAGGGGTGCGATGCCCGCAGGTACAAAGAAACTTCCAAGATAGAGCCATATGAAGGTTATCTTAAGGAATAGATTAAGGTTTCCAAAAGACATACATGGTGGGGTGCCATCTACAATATAAGATCCTAATGTTATAGATAACTTCATCTATAAATAATGTTTAATCATGTATATCTTAGTTAGTTTCAATTCAAGAAATCAATTGTAATCAATATATGGATCATGTTTGATTTTAGTGCATGTTGTTTCATTTATCATTTTACTATGAATATCATGTTTTGTAATGTTCCTCCGAGCCAAATGACCCATGTTATGAACAACATAGGGTTTGCTTCCACTGACGTATGTATGTGCTTGGAGGGGCGCTTCCACTAAGGAGTATTCGTATTATGGGATCATCTACATCAAAATCATCATAACATGATTCTTTCCTTTCTTCAAAAAGCTTTATGAACTCTTTTGTTGCATGAATAATACCTTACTTTATTTTTATGATTTTCAATAAGAACAATTGTTAACTAGGATGTAGTCTTCCTATGAAGGTGAGGTTGTGATATATAACATTTCTCCCTAATTTTCCTTGCATTCACCTTTTTTTACTAAGTCACATTTTCATATATGTCATTCTTTTGGGTTTATATATTTTTAGGAGAATACAGTTTACAAAGGAACTTGATTTTCATATTATATTCTTTAAAATGTAATCTTAATTAAGAGAGGAAAAAATATGTCACTTCAAACCATGGTAAAATATATTAAGCTTGTCCTGAATGCATGTACTTTAAAATAAGGGAATTATCTTCAAGACATTGTCCCATTCATATAATTATGCATACAATGCAACACCCAATGGAAAATCTATATAAGAATACAACCAAAACATAAAACCATTTACATCAAAGATGATTACAAAAGAAAAGATCTCATCCGAGGTGGTTTATTGTGTAAAAGGCATGTTTTGTATGGTATTGACAGATGAAAAGGTGTGAATTTGTTTTATATTTTTACATTACAAATTGACACAACTACACCCTATTAAAGTATCCTAAAATGTTGCCACCAGTTGGTCCCTATAAGCATGTGGATGTATGTAAATCCACTAATTTTTTAACCTAATAATTACATTAGTAATTTGTTGATGAATTCAATATATATGATAGATTTATGGTTACAATAAGGTTCTATCCGATTTTCATGCTATTTTGAATTAGAGTAAAAAGATGTTGAGGGTGTCTTATGTACCATTAGGATAGTTTAGGCAATATCCTTGAAGTTTTGAAACATGATTTTTAATTTGATGATATGAGGTGACAACCAAATTAGAATAACAAATGAAAGTGATGACTCTAATTAAGGGTTTGAGCCTTAGACCTAGTTATGATTTCAATATTTAGAAAGAAATGTAATATTAATGAAATATATCATGAGGAAGCTTCAATTAGATTTTGTCCATTCACACTTTGTCTTATGTAATAGAGGATAAGATCAAGCTCATGGGACCTTTAAAATACTATGGATTGGGCCATGTACCATAGAATTCAGTTTTACAATTAGGTCCTTGGGGTATAAATTGAGAATGGATTATTTAATTCTCTTAATAAATACTCGAAATAATTCTAGTAGATGAATAATTAGAATATAAGATGGTAGGAGAAACTTTAGACGATTTTGATATATCTAGTGTCCTAGGATTTTAAGTTAGTAATTATCGTGTATGTATTTAAAAGACATGTTTGGAGTGTTTCTATAGTTAGTGTTGACCTAAATTTTTTCTCATGTTGAGATGATGATAATGTAGTGTTTAGTTCAAAAATTTGGGATCAAACAGAGCTATGAGCCGGGCGATATAAATATTTTTTTTTCATTTGGACTTTTTTGCAAACAAAAAATAAAAAAAGGGCGACTCCAGTCTGGAGAAGACTAGAGAGTGTCACCCCTATTTAACAGGACACAAATAGGGTCTGAAGGCTTTGGGTATCCATTGGCAAGATCTAGGATGTGAAGGCTATAAAAGCCTTGATTTATGATAGAAGGGGATCAAACAATGGCTTAGCTAGGGTTTTGGTAAAAAGTGAGAAAGAAAAAAGGAGATTGAAGAACCAAAAGATGAACTACATGGTTTGTAGAGGAGGTGAGAATTAGCAGTTGGGGTCTCTAATTTTGCCCCTTTCATGGGCACTTGTGGCGCTGCCCTAGGAAATCACACCCAAGTGAAATAATCTAAGGCTTCATTGTGAACCAAGATGAACTAGAAGCCTGACTCATGTCCGGTCGAAGTGGTAGCCATTGTGGCGGCTCTTCTGTGTCCAACGAATAGAGGAAACACACACAGATGGAAGAACAACTGCGTCCAGATGTTCTGGGTTAGCCGGACCCAGACAGAGATCCATAGGGCCAATGCTTGGGACTGCTAGAGCGATGTGTGGAGCAATCATGGCCGTTGGATCGTGATTTGGCGATGGATATCTTCGACAAAAGTTATTCTCTTCAATAAATCATATATCAAGATATGGAGCTCTGTTAGGGACAAGTAAGGTATGGATGGAAATCTATTCCAGTGTACTATGTCCAAAAAATATTTTTAAGAGGTTAGCTTGAAGTTTGTTATTTAAAATATAGTGTGTATTCAGATCTATAGGATTTTACTGTTTTATGTATTAAAAATAGCAATCAACTTGTAAAATTAATGAATATTTTAACTGAGGTGTATCGTGATGTATTCAATGTGATTACAAAGCCTGATCTATATGGTTTGATGTTGAACTAAGGTTTTTGCTGGTAATCCTAATAAGGGTATTTTGGGTATTTCGCCCATTATTTGACAATGATCTGGTACAACATGTTTACCTAAATTCTATTGTACAATGATCTTACTATTGATATAGTTTTAAAAGAGTTTCTTATAATATTATATTAGTATTTTATTTTAGACCTATTATGATATTGTATGATATGTTTTATGGATGCTGAAGAAATATTACCTTACCTATAAGTTTAACTACTATGAAATTGAGTATTTGGATTTCTATCTTTGAATTCAACTAAATCAAGGTACTAGGGACATATATTTATATTTTAAAGATTTCCCTTGGACTTGGATCAATATGTTCACATATTAGTACATTATATGGTTATTATGACTTATTTGAGTATTAATATTTTAGTAATTATGTAATAAGAGTTTTGATGTAATTTCAATGCCAAGATATTATGGTGATTTTAGAACAGAGTTATGTTTAGTCTAAATAAGAACCCAATTCACTTCAAGAGGTCATGGTGATGGGTTTTGGGATTTAAGAATGGAAAAGGGAGATACACATAGACTTATAGAATGTTGTTGATGTCCAGGTAGATATGTTGTCAACCAAGGAATGCAGACTACATTAAGGATCTCCATAGACAAGGTAAGTGGCTCATGTCCATTGAATTTCATTATTATTATGATTCAACCTACCCATATGTAAAGTAACCTAGAGATTAACTTACTTTTAGACATTTAATTATTAACATTCATCTTATATTCAATAATTGTTCTATTAATTAGATATTGTTCACACAAATTTATGTTATGTGGATATCAAATTATATATAATAGATATTTAATCTACTTTCAAATGATTATTATTCATTTATTCAGTTCAATTTATTTCTCAAGCCTTTAGACAAATAAGTCATATAATTGATATCAACATTTAACCAAGTGATCTATTGAATACGAGTTTCACATTAAGACTTATTTAGACAATACAAGATTTAAGTGTGCATTTCATATACACTTGTTGATCACTTTTTCACACAAATTTATTTCATTTTGATTTCCATTTGGCCTATAATCATACTTGATTTTCCCGTTCAGAGATGGGGGCGGCTAGGGTTTCTGGGGGCGCTGGCGAACGGGGGGGGGGGGGGGGGGGGAAGACGGGGAGAAGACGACGGCACCTCGAAGGGAGGAGGTATAACAGACAGCGAAGCATATCACGATGATCAGGGGAGCCAGTCGAATCCATCGAATACCAAAGAAAGTGAGCGCGGAGTGAAGATGAAGGTCCCTAACACTGGCATCGAGTTCCAATATGCTGGGATGTGGGGATCGGTCAGTCGAAGGGACGGCGGCACGTATGAAAAGCTCATCACCCAAAAGGAGAATTACGATGAGGCCTTTCCATCACTTGGAGGAAAAGAAGCCAGGATGACGCAGACGAATAATCAACTGAATGTTGCGCACTCTGAAAGAGACCCCGAGCAGACAATATCTCAACCCAACTACTACATGGCTGAAGGGAGCGCAGACGAAGAGGATCAGTTCCTTGAGAAGTTGTTCGAACCAAGACTTGCAACGACGGATGTTTCATTGAAACTGATGGATGGAAGACCGAGTCTTGAACTTAATCCAACTGCTGAGGAGGAACTAACCAAGCCTTGGCGGTATACTGTGATAACTAGGTTGATTGGCTCCAACGTCGGTTTCATGACTATGCGGGATCGTCTAAAAACTTTGTGGAATCCCATTGGCAGGTTTAATACTTATGAGGTGGATCTCGGTCATTCTGTGGTGCAGTTCTCATGTCGGCGGGATTTGGAAACTGCTCTCTTTGGAGGTCCATGGAAATTGTTCGGAAAGTGCCTAGCTATTTGGCAGTGGAGTCCAGCCTTCCGCCCATCCAGCGAATTACCTAAATACCTAGTGACATGGATCCGCATACTCGACCTACCTCTTCATCTCTACGTACCCACCATGTTGGATTATATAGGACTGGCCTTGGGATCTCTTGTGAAGGTTGGCAGTCACACGATGGCCATGACACGAAGCAAATTTGCTAGATTGGCCATTGAGGTCGATACCACAAAACCGCTGATAAACACTATCTCCATCAACAACGTGATCTATCAGGTCGAGTATGAGGCGTTCCCTGAATCCTGTGATTTCTGTGGAAAGTTAGGGCACCTGGATACTAAATGCTTACTCAACTCGAAAGTAAGTGCTCAATAAGAAAACACAGAGGGTGGAAGTAGGGAACAAGGAGGTCCTAGTATGGTACAGGAGGACAACCGGGCCAGTAAGTGGCAAACATAAAAGAGACGCCCAACGAAATACAAGCAAAGGCAAAGGAGACAAGCCGCTGAACAAAGTAGTGAACCAATCAACCAGAACAAATATGCAAAATTGGCTGAGGTTCAGGAGCAGGAAGAGGAACCGAACCAGAACCAACCCAAGGACAAAGAGCAGATGGCGTTGGACGGCCAGGAAAGCACAAGGCAACCTACTGTACCCCCAAAGACATGGAAAAAGAAAGTTGTGGTGACTGCTGATGACAAACATGAAGTCCTGAAGGATATCAACAAGAAAAAGGACAACGAAGCTACACACTCAGACGCTCACATGGCTGTCAACCCAGATGTCGATGAAATTATAGACATTGAGGCTCTTAAAGCAAACACAGATGTTGGAGAAGTAAATGTTAATGCAAAGCACATTACAAATGAAACTATCAACACCATGAATCAGGAGGAACCAAAGGGTATCTCTGAACCGAGTGCTGATACGCAGAGGAATCTACAGCTTAAGGAGGTCGAGGAGGTGGAGAAATGATTCCCCCTAAAGGATATAGATCCCAACGCCTTCAGGTTACCCCCTGGAAGGAAGGTGAAAGGATCGGGAGCAAAGATGAAAGTTTTCCGATCAAAACCACCCTATGAGCATAGAAGGAAGAGCCCACGCACTCAGGGAGAGGTGGATGAGAATGCTACGGAGAAGACTGATGAGAAAGAAGAGGAAGTTGAACTACCTATGGAGGACTAAGTGGAGGGTACATCACGCCCAGCACACACCTTCTAGACTGGTTCTTAATGTTAAATATGATCATTTGGAATGTTAGAGGAATCAGAAATAAAGATACATGCCGTGTGCTCAAGGATTTAATTTCTTTTAAGAAAGCTCGCTTGGTCGCCATCCTGGAACCTCAGATTAGTGGTGAGAAAGCTGAAACTACTATCATGAAGCTAGGTTTCAACAGATCCTTTCAGTGTGAAGCTAGGGGCTTCTCTGGAGGTATCTGGGTCTGTTGGAAAGATGAGGATTGCTCTGTGCAAATTGTTAACTGTCATTGACAGTTCATAACTTGCAAAATCAACAACAAAGTGTTTATCACATTCATGTACGCCCATCCACATATCACTGTTAGAAACCTGCTCTGGAAACACCTGGTTTCGATGGGCAGGAGTTTTACCATGCCTTTGATTGCCATGGGCGATTTCAACACTACTTTGCTGCCGGAGGAGAAGAGTGGAAGCAGACACTATAATTTCAACGAAGCTTGTGTGTTCAGTAATACCCTTATGGAAGCAGGTCTTACGGACCTTGGTTTCAATGGGCAGAAGTTCACTTACATTCATGGAGGTCTGTAGGAAAGACTAGATCGTGTTGTGGCCAACAATGAGTTCTTAAATAATTATCCTACCTACATGATCGAGCACCTTCCTAAGATGTTTTCTGATCATTGCCCCATTGCTGTAGGGAATACACAGCGTACTCACAGACCAAACTGATTCTTTATCAAAGAATCCTGGACCAACTTTGAGGACTTCCGAAATACTGTTAAAGCCAACTGGAACTCCAACCTTAAGTTCAATGATGCTTTAAAGAACTCTCACGAGAACATCAACAAATGGGCAAAGAACAACATGAAGAGTACTGCTTATGATAAGAAAAGACTCCTGCAAAATATCGAGTTGCTGCAACAAGGTCTTGCTGAACAATATGACGAACTCACTGCCAACATGATTGTTGACATGGAGATTCAATATGGTGAAATCTTAAAGAAGGAGGAGGAGGATGCGAGACAAAAAAGCCATATTAATTGGCTGATTGATGGTGATCTTAACACAAAGTTTTATAATACTTATGTAAAACAAAGACGACGTTACAATACCATTACTATGCTCAAAGATGACAGTGGCGTGTGGACTAGCAATGAGGGGGATATGAGTGAACTCATTATGAATTATTTCAAGAAGTTATTCACTGAACATGTTATCATTCATGCGACGGACATTAAGGAATATATTGGTCAGTTTGACAAACTAAATGAGGAGGAACAACAGATGTTGTGCTCAAAGGCTTCTCTAGAAGAAATCCACAATATTATTTCCAAACTTAACCCGCACAAGGCGCCTGGGCCTGATGGTGCGGATGGTAGTTTCATAAAAAAGAACTGTCATACTATTAAACACTCCTTACTGCTGACCATCAATAATGCTCTTCAAGGTGGCAACCTAGATGAAGACATGTGCAGGTCGACCATTGTTCTGATCCCTAAGATTTCGAAGCCTGAATTGTGTGAACACTTTCAGCCTATATCTCTTAATAATCTCAGTCTGAAAATCACATCTAAGATTATTGTGGAGAGGATCAAATCCCACCTTACTCATTGGATTTCCCCGGCGCAGAGCGCATTTGTACCAGGTAGGAAAATATCTGATAATATTGTTATCACCCAAGAAATTATTCACCTTATGAGGAATAGGAGAACTGGAAAACGGATGATGGCAATCAAGATCGATTTGTCAAAAGCTTATGACAAAATGACGTGGCCTTTTATTAAGGACACTCTTGAAAAGACTGGTATGCCCAGAATCATCTAAAATTATATCATACAGTCTATCTCAACTGGCGAAAGTTCTATTATCTGGAATGGAAGAGAAGCGGGCACCTTCAAGTCTACTAGAGGTTTGAGACAAGGCAATCCTTTATCGCCTTATCTTTTTGTGGTAGGTTTAGAACGCCTATGTCAAGCTATTGAGAAACGGGTTCTGGAGAAGCAATGGACTCCTTTCAAACTTTATAATTCGGGTCCCAAGATTTCCCATCTATGTTTTGCTGATGATATGGTCCTGTTTGCCAAGGCGGACACTAAAGAAATGAAGACTATTCTTCGCTGCTTTAAGCAATTTGGCAGGGTGTCGGGCCAAGCGATTTCTGTAAAAAAATCATCCATTTTCTTCTCAAGGAATGTAAGACAAAACATGAAGTCCAGAATTGGTAGGATCAGTGATTTCACCGTTACTAACAACCTAGGCAAATACCTAGGAGTTCCTCTCATTCATGGTAGAGTGAACAAGGACACATACAACCCCACGTTCAAGAAAGTGGATTCTGCTATTGCAGCGTGGTCTGCACATTGTTTAAACTTGGCTGGACGAGTTTGCTTGGCAAAGTCAACTCTTACTGCTATTCCTAGCTATGTGATGCAGACAGCTGTGATTCCTATCAAAGTCTGTGATCGTATAGACAGCACGATCCGTAGCTTTATATGGGGTGGAAATCATAAAAGCCACCCCCTCTCTCTGGTTTCTTGGAACAAGGTTACCTGCAGTAAGGAGCATGGGGGGGTTGGAATTCATAGTATGAGAGATCTAAATGCCGCTCACATTGCTAAACACGCCTGGGATATTGCTACTAGAAGGAGTTCCAGCTGGGGCAAAAGCATGGCTAGCAAGTACAGTAAGCATACCGAAGGTAAAGGCATCAGCTTATCCAGACTAGGGCGTTCAACTCTACAATTTAAAGAGTTCATCTCAAATAATTCGACTTGGATACCGATTAATGGACAGAACATTAACGTCTGGTATGATAGATGGTGTGATATTGATGGCAGGCTCTTTCAATACAACAGTCGATCAATTCCTGAGGAGCTCTATGACTTGAAGGTAGCGAGCTTGATTAACTTGAACAATGGTTGGGATACTGATTTCCTTGCTGATTGGTTTCCGAATGAAATTGTCAATCATGTCACCAAGATTGATATACCTCGATGACAGGAGGAGGAAGATGTACTAGCTTGGGACCATTCAGACACTGGTCAATTTACGATTAAGAGTGCCTACCAAATCTTACGTCAGAACAAGGACATTAGAGTCCATGGAAGGTGGAACATTATCTGGGAAGCGAAGGTTGCTAGCAGAGTTAAATTTTTCATCTGGCTGGTTGGTCATAAGGTGATTCTAACCAACAAGAAAAGGATGAACTGAGGATGGACTACCAATGCAGTGTGTCCCATTTGCGGTGACCAGGAGGAATCCATTTTACATGCTCTTAGGGACTGTCCCAGAGCCCAAGCTGTTTGGAAAGTCATTTTGAGGAACCAACTTTGGAACAATTTCTTCTCGATTACTGATGTTTGGGGATGGCTGGAAAATTGCATCAATACTGATAAAAGCAAGAGCACGATCTTCATGGTGGGATGCTAGCAAATATGGAAAGGGAGGAATGCTCAAGTCTTCGAAGGAACTATTCTCTCTAGCAGCTACATAGCTCATCTTATTAGGAAGGAATGCAAGCTTACTGAACTAGCCTTCACACCACCAGAAAGTAAGAAAGAAAGGCCTCACCAGGAGGTTGGAGGATGGCGGCCACCGAACCTCAATTGCTGGAAGATAAACACTGATGCAACTTTCAGGGGAAAAAAGAACTTCTCAACTATTGCTTTTGTTTGTAGAGACTGGAATGGAGGATGGATAGGAGGCTGGAGCAGGAAGATATATGCCAACAATGCTCTGGAAGTCGAGGTCAGGGCTGTTCACTGGGCAGTTGAGGATAGCAGTGATTTTACTTGCAATCAAATCAGTTTTGAAACTGATTCACAGAAGACTATAGAAGCTGTTGAGGGTGATATACAACAGTTCCCCAAACTGGTGCCTTGGTTAGCTGACATCAAGAGTGGGTGGAAGGACTACTGAAAACTCAATCATATCCCTAGAGAGATGAACAAGGTTGCTGATGGCCTTGCTAAACATCACCAAAAATCCAAGGATGGTTCCTTAGTATATAGGGTACCTCCTAGTAGTCTAGTTAATATTATCATTTCTGAGTCCTGTAATGGTAGTAGTACTACCAATTTTATTTCTGTTGAAAGAAATGTATGCTGTAATGATCCAAAAGCTTTTGCTTGCATGAGAGGGGCGAGATGAATAAAAAACCCTATGACTTATCCAAATAATAATAATAATAATAATAATCATACTTGATTTTCCATCATTTTAGGTGTTTACATGTTGCATGATTTTGATTGTAGGAACATGATGAAGGTGATGAAATGGGGCTAATCCAACCTAAACACTACTTTAGTCAGATCCCTAAGGAGTTTTCCTACTTGAAAGAGATGATATTGAATAGTTTGAAGCATACACAGTGTGTGTTAATTACCACACATTGTGCAAGTTTCCAGATACTTGCATCCATAACAGAAGAATGGAGACACGACATGTAGCTACTCAGATACGGTATGTCTATGCTTTCAAATGCTTCGTCTCCAAGTTCTACCATCCTACACAACATGTTCTTATTAACGCATGTTGTGTCCAACATGATCCACCTCAACTCAAGATTTCTTTAGGTTCCATCAACATGGCATGTGTCTCATTAAACATGGAGTGTCATAAATCAAAAAGGCATATGCTCATCAACTATACACAACAACACATCTTGTTGGATCAAAACATGGAATGCTACATTTAGTTTTATCAAATTTTAAAAAGAATTGTCCCTCATTTCAAATATAAGGACACCCATAGGGGGTGTTATCTCTCATCATTTGAAAGATTCCATGAGAAAAGAATGTTGCAGAGTAGAAAGAGGGAAAATTTGGGGAGGAAGAATATGTTTCTTGGGAAAGAACCTCCATTCTTCACCATTTCTTCTCTAGAAAGTGTAGTAGAGCTTCTCTACTTGTTGGGCTTCTTGGGAGAGAAAGTGGTCCAAGTAAAAGTAGCTACCACGGTGGAATTTCATCTTCCAACCAAAGCTTTACCTTGATTCACTTTGTTTGGAGTTTCATTTGCTCTCTCTTGTCTTTAATCATGTCAAACTCTGTGATTTGTGCTATGTACTTGTGTTTCTTCATCATGTACGAGTAGAATCTTGGGCATGGGAGAGTAGCTTCCATGCCATTACTCATGTGAACTCGTAATCTTTAACTAATGTTAGTTAATTTTCTTCTACTAGATGTTCTGCTATTTTTTATTTCTTGAATTCTTGACGGGCCATCAAATATGCATGTCTTATGCTTCTTTATGTGATTCAAGAGATTGTATGAGGGAGTATGGAGTATTTCTCTTGGAAATGAACACCTGACCACAGGAATGGCTGGGGTACATTGAGGATTCAAGGGTGTGTTTGAATCTGAACATAGGCACGGGAATCTAATGTGAAGATGAGAATCGCTTCATAGAATTGGTAGGTGTATGATCACAACAACCTCCTTGTAAGTTAATTATAATGTTAATTTTGATAGTTACATGTGAGTAATGGTTTTGGAAGTGATATATTATGACCAAGAACTCTTAGAATCTGAATCCAAACTTCTCTTGTTTAGTTATTTCATCATTTCAATTGCTAGTTTAGCTAATCATAACCAAATCCAACTTGTGTAAACAAATCCAGATTGTGGAATAGTACTACTTGTGTGACTAGCTATACCTTCCTCTCTTATATGATCTCATACTACTTGAACCCTTATGCTTGAGGGGTAGTTCTCGAGTTTATAAATTTAAGACTTATGTAATATGCTAACAAGTTTTTGGCATTGTTTCCAGGGAACATCAGTACTTTTAGTTAGAGTAAAAAGTGTTAGTAAGTAAGCGACACTAGATCAACAAACTTCATCATTCCATTTTAATCTCGTTCATCTACCATATCTTTTGTTGTTGGTTGAGTATTGTAACTCACTTGTGCTTTTTCAGGGTTGTATGCAGTGTTAAAAAAGGGGTCTTAAGCCTTCAATATATTTTGATCCCTAGATGGAGCATACTCTACCAAGATGAAGAAGAGAAAAGAGGAGTGAAAAATCCTCAAAAGCAAAAGATTCTTGACCATCCTCACTACACTTGTCACCTCATTCCTTACTGCCATCTTCACCGGTACGACCAAGAATCCATCATGGAAGATGACTGTCCTCTCAAGGACATTGCAGTTCCAGCTACAATTGACATCAATGGGCTATCAATATCCCACAAATCAAGGTCAACAACTTCTCCATCATCCCAACAATCATGCAATATAAAATTTCTTTGAAGGGACTCATATAGAAGATCCCAATCTTCATGTATCAGATTTTTTGAAATATTTGAATATGTTCAAGATAAAAGACATTGATCCCGATGGTATATGCCTACTATTGTTTCCATTTTTTCTATAGGATAGATCCAAGGTGTGACTCTCTTTTTTTCCAAGAAACTCCATCAACAGTTGGAGCAGGTAGCTTCTCCTAGATACCCTTCTTTATTCCCTTCTGAGGAGACTGCAAAGCAATGGAATATGGTGGGAAAATATGGGAATAAACAACTCTACAACCAATATTTCAATTCCTACAATCCAGGTTGGAGAGACCATCACAATTTTTCCTACCTCAACAATAACACTCAGAATTCTAAACCACCTCAAAACAATCAACTACTACTTGTTGGGAATAGACCATATATAAACAAAAATCCTCTGGGGTTCAATAACACTAGTCAAAATTTCAACCAACTTCAGTCATATTTAAAACCCAGTCTTGAGTCACTTCTTGAGAACTTTGTCACATGTTAGATCAAGCAAAATGATGAATTCGACCAACAAGGACAACTGATGAAGGACACCATCCAAAATATTTCTGACAAAGTGGATGGCATAGCCACTCATATGATGATGCTATAAAACCAAGTCACCCAGTAGGACCTTGATACTCAACAAACTCCTCTAGGTTCTCTCCCTAGTTAGACTGAATTAAACTCAAAATACAAAGGAAATATTGTTGCATCAAGCTCCTTTCCTAGAGCTACACTAAAGAAGAACAAGAATGAAGAGTCTCACTCAAGACTCGATATGGAGGACCTTGTGGGAGTTGACCCCACATTTAGGATATAATTCTATATTCAAATTTTCCTAAGAACTTTTTCATTCCCAAAAATAATTTTTTTTATCAATGAATGTACTAATCTAGACCCTCATTATGTACATATTATCATCATTGCAGGTCTACAACTAAATAAAGAAAGAAAGAGCTTTTATTTAAGAGAAATCTAGTTGAACATGGTGTGCCCCCATCAAACATGGTGTGTCACATCAGTCAAATCAATTTTGAGGAAAAATATCTTTGGTGCACAACGTTTTCTCTTCAGTACACATCATGTACAACTCCAGACTCAATCCACCCAATCAAATGGAATTATGCATGGAGTACACACACTAAGACACGAGGTGTCAAAGCTTGTATTTCTTGCCCTCATTTTTTTGGAAACTTTCACGGTGTCTGCCTAGTAAGACGCGTCGTGTCTCCATCAACCTAAATCTGAGTGAAAATATTTGAAATGAATGTGTTCACATGGTGTGTTATGTCTCAGAAATGAGTGTTCACATAAGTTCAAGCTAGTGTTTAACCCTAAATTCAAACTTGCCCAATTCACCCAAATCAATTGTTTGAGCGAGAGAGCCTCTCATATGTCTTCCTACAATGCCTTCATACTCCGTGCGACCTCCAAACCTTGCACCTAGTCTCATATGTCTGCCTACAATGCCGCTCATCATCTCTGGGTATGAAAGTTGTAGCCATGGAGTCCACCCCCCTTTTGTCTCCAAGCCGCGAAGCAACAACACCTCTGTTGAAAACTACATCTCCAAGCTATGGGTCACCACCGCCAACCTCTCCATTCACGCTCGATCTCTTTTCCTTCCTTCATCACCACAAGTAGCCACCTCAAATTGCTAGAGATATGGCATAGCCAGAGCTAAATACACCATGAATATTGGTTCGTCATCAACTTCAGAAATGCTAAGATAGTGTTGAACATGCCATGAATTAATTAGTACTCGTTGTGTCAAGGCATTCATTTTCATGGGTCATCCACCTTCTCCAACACAAGGTGACATGTTGTGTGTCACAATGTACATGCCATGTCCACGTGCCCTGAATATCAATCCAAGGATCAATGGCACCCGTTAAGTAAGCATCCAAGTGCCACCGAGGGGAGAGATCTTCTTCTAACCCATGTTCGTATCCTCTATTATGTCTAATGTCACCAAAGGAGAGAAAAAGACTTACCAAACAATGATCAATCAGTCTCTTGCCAATAAGGTTTGTCTGTGCAAACACCCCAGATGTGCTCAGGTCCAAAGATGAAGTCTTGGAATTGCTTGGAGAACTAGAACTCAAGTTCATCTACAATATAGTAAAAAATACCTACCCTAGGCTTACTTATGAATCTCTTACTACTCTACATATTGTGAATGATCCTAAAAGGCCACATGAAATTTTTGTTGTTATCACTTTTTCTCTTCATGGAGAAAATTATAAAATGACTTTCAAGCAATTCTGGGAGTTTCTTGAATATCATTATGGTGGAGCAATGTCATATCCAAATTCATGAGGCTATGAAAGCTAGGTCAATCCATATTCACAACCCTAACTTCTGCTACATCCATAGGATCCTTAGCACATTTGTCTTTTCTAGGAAAGAGACACAGAGAGTATGTGGGTTACAAGATCTTTTGTTCTTGTGACCTATGCCACATAACTTTAAAATAAACATTGGGTATTATATTATCTATCATTTCTTTGAGCTTAGATGAGCCAAATCAGGTGACATTATGATCGGGGGACTGATTACCCACATAGCCTTTAAAGTCAAAGTCAAGTTGATAAGTTTGAAGCTACCTCGGTGGGGAATTTGATTGACCTCAATCTACTTATTTCTTCAGGCTTGATTTCTAAAGATCCCAAACATGAGGACAAATTCAAACAATATTTTGTATATTATCAGGGGTATATCGAGCTTCCTGGTCTTGAATTTGTCACGTTGCAGAATAAAGAAAATTAGAAGTTTAATTTTGATGATGATACTCAAAGGGGGTGACCAAGCGACCCTGCTAATGATGTTGCAACACCACCTCTACCTCCCTCGACTAGCACATAAACATAGCACAACTGGAATATCTTTGACATTTATCACTTTTATAGGTATGTTTAGAACTGATTTGATCAACAGGATGCACATTTTATATGTGAAGCCAATAGTACTATGAGATGCACAACATGCATACACATTTCGCAGGGACACTATGGCATACCTCCACCATCACCACCACCTCAGCCTAAGCAACCTCCTATTGATATCCTCGATGATGAATTTCTAAACCAAACTTTTCTAGCTGAAGATGAGGTCCCTATCCATTCATTTCGATTCACCATGGCTGGTACCCAATTGATATCATCTTGAGCTTGATTGATGCAGTGAGGACATTATAGATTTCAAGCTTAGGGGGGGAGCAACTATCTGGTAGTGTAGTTTTATTTCCCTTTTATCAACTTTTCTTAGTTCTTGTTTTAGTTTTTTTCTCCTCTTAGAAAATCTAGAATGATATGAGGCCAATCTTTGTTATATGGATTGAATCCCTTCTATGCAAAACTGATTATCCTCTATTGTAGAGAAATATCATTTGTAGAAAATGTAAAAGGCATGCATTCATCAAATGAAAAGTTTTGGCCAATCAACATGAGCTTAAATCTGGTTTATGCTACTAGCCTGATAATTCATCATTCACATCCTTTACTGCATAACACATGTAATGGTTTCAATTTTTTGTGAGTAAATCAACTTTACAACATCATTTATAATATTGGATGCCCTTTTCCAAGCTCTTAGAGCTTTTTCAACCATTCTTTAAATGAAATATTTTCAAGAAAAATGAATGGAGTCCAACTAACATTACAACTAGTTAAATGTTCTATGTTTTGGGAAAAAACAAGTGAAAGTGAACTCATTTTAAAACTTCTTTTGGTTTTTCTTCACCTTCATTACCCCATGAAAAGATGGCTATACTACCCAGATACCATACTAGCCTAGTGTAAGTCTGATCTAGCCATGACAGTTAGATGTCATGTCAATTAAAGTGGGCAAAAACACTTGAACCAGCACTCTACGTGTTCATAAGACTAATTTATTTGTCGAGTGTCAAGACTCTTATTCCATTGTCATATCTTTTAGAAAATAAGGACCAAAAGCTGAATTTTCTGATGTTAACTAAGATTCCATTATTTACCCTTAATAATTGAGAGATTTGTATCCAAACTCACTCGTTGTTTTCTTTGGTCATCCAAGATCCATTTAGTGTTTCCCTATTGATTAATTCATTCAAATTTCTACCACCCCTACTAAACTAAATTTTTCCTTGTTAGGTGCTGAGTTGAATTAATGACTATGACTGCAAACTTGTTGATTACAGTTGGTTTTGTCTCATACACATCTTTCATTTCATTTGATATATGTATGAACTTAATCATTTGTGTTTCTATGCTCTTTTTTCTTGATTACCAGAAATTGTTCAAGCTTAGGGTGATTTGATGCGATCATTTGATGTATACTTTTTGATCACTTTTGCACACAAATTCAATCCATTTTGATCTCCATTTGGCCTCTAATCATAGTTTATTTTGGAATCCTTTTAGTTGTTTTACTTGTTTCATGATTTTGATCATGGGAACATGATGAAGATGATGAAATGGGACTAATCCAACCCAATTATGACTTTAGTTGGATCCCCAAGGAGTTTGCATGCTTGAAAGAGATGATACTATAGATTTTGAAGTGTACGCTTTGTGTGTTAATTACCGCACGATGTGTAAGTTTCTAGATATTTGCAGCCACAACTGAAGAGTAGAGACACTATATGTAGCTACTCAGACATGACATATAGCTACTCAGAAACGACGTGTCTATGCTTTTAAATGCTATGGCTCCAAGTTCTTCCATCCTACATTATGTGTGCTTATTAATGCCAACCATGTCCAACCCTATCAGCCTCAACTCAAGATTTCTTTAGGTTCCAGTGACACGGTGTGTGTCTCAGTAAACACGATGTGTCCACATTTATAAAGGCAACCACTCATCAATTATACACAACAACACATCGTGTTGGTCTTTAACACGGTGTGTTACATTTAGTTTCTGCAAATTTTAAAAATAACCACCCCTTATTTCAAATATGAGGACATCCATAGGGGAGGTTATCTCTCATTATTTGAAACACCCCATGATCAAAGAACGTTCTAGATTAGAAATACAAAGAATTTGGGGAGGAAGAAGTGGTTTCTTAAGAAAGAACCTCCATTCTTCACCATTTCTTCTCCTGAAAGTACAACAGAGCTTCTCTACTTTGTCTGGACTTCTTAGGAGATAAACCGGTCTGAGTAGAAGCAGCTACGAGGGTGGAATTCTTTCTTCCAACCACATCTTTAACGTTCTTCACTTCGTTGGGGTTTCTTTTGCTCTCTCTTATCTTTAATCATGTCAAACTTTGTGATCTGTGTTATGTACTTGTATTTCTTCATCATGTACCAGTAGAACCCTTATTCTTGGGTATGGGAGAGTAGCTCCCATTCCATTACTTTTGTGAACTCATAATATTTAACTAATTCTAGTTAATTTGCTTCTCCAAGAGCTTCTACAATTTTTTATTGCTTGTATGCTTGACTTGCCATCAAATATGCATGTCTTATGTTTCTTTATGCGATTTAGGAAGATGTATGAGGGATCATAAAGTAGTTCTCTTGACCGTGAAGCCCTGACCATGGGAGTGGCTGGGGTACATTGAACATCCAAGGTTGTGTTTTAATCTGAACATAGGCATCATACTGCTATGTGAAGATGAGAACCGTTTCATAGCATCGAGCGGTGTATGATTGTGGCAACCTCCTTGCAAGTTAACTATAATGTTAATTTTGTATTTACATGTGAGTAATGGTTTTGGAAGTGAAATATGATGACCAAGATCTCTTAAAATCTGAATCTAAACTTGTCTTGTTTAGTTCTCTCATCATTTCAATTGCTATTTTAGATAATCATAACCAAATCCAACTTGTGTTAGCCAGTCTAAATTGTTGAACAACAGTACTTTTATGAGTATCTATACCTTTATCCCTTGGATGATCGTGTATACTACTTGCACCCATATGCTTACGGGGTAGTGCTTGAGTTTATAAATTTAAGACTTGCACAATCTGCTAATAAAGAGTCTAGACTTCAAATTTTATATGTAGATTACTCATTCTGAGTAGTCATAAATTAGAACTACATAATAAGATTCGTAGATCAAATCCCAGTTATCTAGTAATTTAGATACATATTCAGATTTAGAGTTTAGAGTTTAGAGTTAGATTCAGTATATAATTAAAGAATACATGTACCGAGTCATAGATAATAGATTAAGAATCAAAGATAAGAAATTAAGATTTAGAGATAATAAATTAAGAACATACATACAAAATGACATCTAAACATTACATATACACATTATAGGATAAGTCCTCACCTGAGAGTCTTGGGATGATTCAGAGGGTGTATTGTACCAGACACTGAGGGGGTCACAGAGGGCAAGTAGTGCCAACAAAGGGTTTGTTGCACCATAGATGATGCTTTGGTGTTAATAGAGGGAACGTAGTTCCAATAGAGGGTGCATTGAACCATAGAGGTCACTTCGGTGTCAACAAAGGGAACATAGTGCGAATAGAGGGTGTGTTGTACCATAGAGGACACTTCAGTGTCAATAGAGGGCACGTTGTGACGACAGAGGGTGTGTTGCACCATAGGGGACACTTTGGTGTCAGTAAATGATGACTTATCGTATAATGGTGGCCACATATCAGATAAAAGACATAAATAAAAGACACATCATTTTAGTATAAGTTTATAACTTTCAGATATCAGTTCAACTTTCAATTATAGTATATTTATTTTTATCTTGTAATAAATTCTATGTCACTTACTCTAACCTAGGTTTCACTTTTTGTATGGATGGAAATGAGATGTTCGCATGTATAAAACTTTAGAAGATAGTCATGATGAGATGATGTAGTGACAACTTTAGAAGCTTTTCTTGGTGGACGCCATTTACACGGTCCCAGATTTGATATGAGATTTGTATAATGTGGTATCATGGTATTAAGTTTCTTTGGTATATGATGATATAATAGAGTTTCCTTCCTAAGGATTTATGAAAATGCATTTTTACACTAGTCTCTATTGGTTCATTTTTATAATTATTGTAAATCCTATCATTTTGAAACACTACCAAGAAAAAAAAATTAGCTTCCACTTATGTGATTTGAAAATTGGTGTGTTACAAAATGGTATCAGATCAATAATGTATATGGCCATCAAGAAGATTCTTATATTCTTAGTTTAGATTGCCCATTTGAAACCAAGTGAGACTAGACATATTTAGAAATATAGTTAGTAATCTTGGTTATCAAATAAGTGAATGAAAGATAGTAGAATTTGGGTTAGAGGTATAGTCGTATAATAGAAGTTGAGATATGTATTACAGTTAGTGTATAGATGCTTTAGATTTTCGTGTTAACAATAAATTAGTTAATATCATGCCCTCACTTTTTTCCACACGTTTGTGGTATGGGGCACAAGCTTATGGGTTTTTGTAGAGGGGATGGTATATGCATTATTATATACTTATTATGCTTGTCGTACTCTTTCTAGTGCATATGGTATGGGACATGTGTACCGTCAGGTGTGATAAATATGATAAGACATGGCACGTTCAGATGTATGACCAGCCATGCATTAGGAGGTGACCAAAAAGAAGTTGACACAAAATTTTTGAGGTAGATGGTCACCTAATCCTAATCGCATACCTATTAGAACCCCTGAATGCACACCAAATGTAGATATTGTGAAATTTATGAGTGACTTGGGTTTAAGGTGAAATAATGATTGGAGAGAGATGTGCTCTTTTCCTCTAATATGCAATTATAATTGGATAACTCTTGATGTCCTTAGGACCTTCATCCCAAGGAGGGATTACAATCACAAGTCTAATCATGATGGTTGTTAATGAAAATAGTTGAGGATAATAGAATTGACATTATGAACCGAGTTTAAGATTAATGTATGATGGCTGCTGGAGGCGACCAAAAGTCTTTAAGGGTATACATGAGGATGTTTTAAGGATATGGTGATACAAGATATGTGATAATATTGATCATTAGGATATGATCACAATAATATGGAGTTATATCTAATGTTTATATAAGATAGAGCCTAGAAAATATCCTTCATTAATGTTTTTTTTAATATTTATAGGGATAATAATAGTTATATGGTAGGATAGTGACTAAAAATATCTTGCGATTAACAAGATAACAACACCATGATAAAATGAGGAAACTTTAGTGTGGGATTTCACATACCAAACTATGTGTTCCATGCCCAAAAGTATTCAGTTATAATTACCCTTGATATGTTTACATGTTTCATACTACTTTACAAGATGTCCGTAATTTACTTGATATTATGAAAATTAAGTTGTTGGTGATTTAGTTTCAAAGTAAAGATATGTTATCATTGTTTCTCAAGATGATCATGATTTATAATGTTAGTCCATTAAGAGTTATACTTTAAGATTTCATGATAAGTATTTATCAATCTCAACATGTTTACATAATTCTTAAAGAATACTTTTATGATTTGTGTGTTCCAATTTTTTAAAATATTAAGAGAAGACATGTCAGTAAGATTTCTATATTTTCATGGCTAAATCCTTAATGTGAGTAAGATCTCAAGTAGAGATATGTTAATGAGATTTCTTAGAGTGACTAAGACCTAAGAATTTAATACACCATAAGATGCTAAGAGTTGAATGCATTAACCCACAATTATGTTTCCAAGATAAGATCCATGTGTGGAGATTTAAGATTGGGGTAAGACCAGGATGTCAGAATGCATTATGAGATTTATATAAGATCAGATTCAATGAGATGAAATGAGATTATGGAGTTCGACCCAGGCCTTAGTGTAGGTCATGAGACCCAAGTACTAGAGTACAAATCTCTATAGGAAGATATATAAAAAGAAAGAATTAAGAGTAACGAAAGAGTAGTCATTTATGTTTAAAGTTTTCCTTCATATTTCCATGTTGGTTCTACATGGTAGTTGGATAAGGATGCTAGACATAGTTGGTTATCCCAAAGGAGGTCATACTTTGAAGGTGCCAATGAGACATTAAGACAATTGTTAAGAGTTAGTGTTTTTAAGGTATCAAGAACCCAAAGGCGGGTAGCCTCCTATAGTTTAGCCGAATCTCGAGGACAAATTCCCAAAAAGGTGGGTAGTATTCTCACATCACTAATTTTTGAACCTAATAAGTACATGAGTAATCTGTTGATGAATTCAATTTATATGATATATATGGTTACAATAAGGTTTTGTCCAACTTTCATGGTATTTAGAGTTAGAGGAAAAAGATGTTGAGAGTGTGTTATGTACCATGGGGATTTTTTAGGTAATACCCTTAAAGTTTAGAAATCTAATATTTAGTTTGATGATATGAGGTGACAACTAAAGTAGAATAATGAATAAAATGTGATGACTCTAGTTAATGATTTGAGCCCTAGACCTATTTATGATTTATATCATGAGGAAAGAAATGTAATATTGATGAAATATATCATGAGGAAGCTTCAATTTTAATTTTGTCAATTCACATTCTGATTTATGTAATAGAGGATAAGATCAAGCTCATGGTCACTTTGAAAGACTGAGGAATGGGCCATGAACCATAGAGCCCAATTTTGGCCCAATTGGGTCGATTCAGTTTTACAAATAGGTCCTTAGGGTATACTTTGAGAATGGAGTATTTAGTGCTCGTAATAAATACTCAAAATATTTTTAGTAGATGAATAATTACAATATAAGATGATGAGTGAAAGTTCATATGATTTCGATATATCTAGTGGTCTAGGTAATTAAGTTAGTAATTATCTTATATGTATTTAACTGACATGTTTGGAGTGTCTATATAGTTAATGTTGACCTAAAATCTTGTTCACATATAGATGATGATAATGTAGTATTTAGTGTAAAATTTGGAATCAAATGGAGCTATGATCTAGGCTATATAAATATTTCTTTAATTTGGACTTTTGTGCAAAAGAAAATAAAAAGTGGGTGACTCCAACTTAGAGAGGATTGGAGACTTGTTTAATTGACACAAAAAGGGTCTAAAGGTTTTGGATATCTATTGGAAAGATCTAGGATGTGAAGGCTATAAAAGCCTCAATTTTTGATAGAAGGGGATCAGACCATGGCTTAGCTAGGGTTTTAGTAAAAAGTGAGAAAGAAAGAAGGAGATTGAAGAACCAAAAGATGAACAACATGGATGGAGGCAAATGTAAGAATCGACAGATGGGGTCTCTGATTCTACCCATTTCTTGGACTTATGTGGTGCTACCCTAGGCAATGAGACCCAGGAGAAATGATCCAAGGTTTCACACCAATATGTAATAGAAGCCTAACTCATGGCCATCATCGCGGTAGGCACGGTGACAGATCTTCTCTATCTTGTGAATAAAGCAAACACATGCAAACAAAAGGGAACTAAATAGGTGTGAGGGTTCTGGGTAAGCCAGACCATGTCTAAGATCCATATGGCCAGGTCTTGGGGATGTTGAAGCTATGCGTGGAGCAATCAGGGTTGTTGGATCCTGATTTGGTGATGGATATCATTGATAAAAGGTATTCTTCTCAACAAATCATATCTTGAGATATAGAGCTCTATTAGCAACAAGTAAGGTATCCATGGAAAGTTCTTCAAGTGTGCTATGTCTCAAAAATATTTTCAGGAGATTATCTTGAAGTTTGTTATTTACAATATAGTGTTTATTCAAATCTATATGATGGTACTATTTCATGTATTAAAAGTAGAAAACATATTTTAAAATTAATGAATATTTACCTAACATTTATTATGATGTATTTAGTGTGATTACATACCCCGATATATCTAGTATGAAGTTAAACTAAGGTTTTTGATGCTAACCCTAATAAGGCTATTTTGGGTGTTTCACCCACTGTTTGACCATGAAATGGTATAAGATTTTTACCTAAATTCTATAGTACAATGATATTACTATTTCTATAGTTTTAAAAAAGCTTCATATATTATTATATTAATATTTTATTTTTAGATCTAAAATGATATTGTAAGATTTGTTTTATGGATGTTGATGAAATATTAGCTTACATATATGTTTAACTACTATGAAATAGAGTATTTGGACATCTATATTTGATTCCAACTAAATCATGGTTCTAGGAACATATATTTATATTTTAAAGTTTCCCCTTCGTCAAGGATCAATATGTTCACATATTAGTACATTATGTGATCATTATGACTTATTTGAGTATAAAGATTTCAGTTTTTTTATAATAAGAGTTTCGATGTTATTTCAATGACATGATATTCTGGTGATTCTAGACCGAAGTTATGTTCAGTTTAATAAGAACCCAATTTAGTTCAGGAGGTCAGAGTGATCAGTTTTGAGATTTAAGATTGGAAAATGGAAATACACATCAAGTTATAGAATGTTGTTGATGTCCTGGTAGATATGTTGTGAACCAAGGAATGCAGACTACATTAAAGATCTCCTCTAGCAAGGTAAGTGGGAAGATTATTCATTGTGAGTAGTCATAAATTAAATCTTCATACTTAATAAGAGACATGGATCCAATCCCAATTATCTAGTAATTCAGATACATATTCAATATCAAAGTTTAGAGTTTGGAGTTAGATTCAATTGATATTTAAAGAATAGAGATACATAGTCAAAGATAACATATTAAGATTCAGAGATAACAAACTGAGAACAAATTTTGAGATAAGAGATGAAGATTCAAATATAAGAGATTATGACTTAGAGATAATAAATTACAAATATAGCTAGAGAATGACATCTAAACATCAATTGTATATGTTATAGGATAAGTCTTCACCAAAGAGTCCTTAGACGATTCAGAGGATGCATTGTGCCAGACAATGTGGGTGTCATAGAGGACACGTAGTGCCAATAGAGTGTGTGTTGCATCATAGAGAATACTTCAGTCTCAACTGAGGGCACATAGTGCTAACAAAGGTTTTTTGCTCCATAGAGGACACTTTAGTGTCAACAAAGGGCACGTAGTGCTAATAGAGGGTGTGTTGCACCATAGAGGACACTTCAGTGTCAATACAGGCTATGTTGTGCCAATAGAGAGTGTATCTCACCATAGAGGACACCTTGATGTCAATAGAGGAGGACTTATTGTATAATGGTGGCAAAAGATAAGATAAAAGACATAAATTAAAGATACATCATTTTAGTATAAGTTTATAGCTTTTAGATATCACTTCAGCTTCTAGTTATAATATATTTATGTTAATCTTATTAGAAATTTTATGCCACTTACTCTAACCTAGATTTCTCTTTGTGCATGGTTGTGGATGAGATGTGCACACGTACAGAACATTAGAAGATAGTCATGACAAGATGACACAATGACAACTTTAGAAGATTTGCTTGGTTGGGTGCCATCTACACGGTCCCAGATTTGATTTGAGATTTTTATAATGTGGTATCATGGTATTAAGTTTATTTTATATATGATCATGTAATAGAGTTTCCTTTCTAAGGATTTCTAAAAATGCATGAGGAAACTAGTCTATATTGGTTCATGTCTAATATTATTGTAATGCACATCATTTTGTGACACTCCCAAAAAAAAATAAACTTCCACTCATGTGATTTGAAAATTGGGGCGTTACATTGTACATATTACAATGTTCCATTTTCTAATATACAAGAACAAGACATACTTAACATAAATCCATGATATCACCTCAAAAATGTCATAGCGGTGTGAGAACTCTTCCCGATAGTTCATATCATTAAATTTCATGACCTCTAAATGAAGACTTGCGAGGTGAGGTCTACTTGATAATTTCCTCAATAAGTAGTTGTAAGAAGTAGCCACCATGATTAGATGTCCATTGATATTAAAAAGATATGGATACTTATAATAACCATATAATAAGTGTATAACAACTTTGAGTATATCTAACCATATGTTTTTTGTAGTGTGAAAGTTGCAAAGAAACAAAGAGTGAAATTTTCAATGAGGGCAATGTTTGATAATAGATTTATTATATTATAAATTTAAGCTAATGGGAATATACTTTAGAAGGTTTGGAGAAGAATAGTAATTCAGTTTTCAACATTGGATGAAAATACACAATAAGGTTGGTTGAAATGTACATGGGTGGCAGTACATATTTGGACATTCCTGAGAAAAAGGGAAAGGGAGCTCCACAAATAACCCTAAAGATACATATAAAATAAAAATACTACTCATAGAGGAATAAATGTAGCATATTCATGAGAAAGTTTGAGTTGATGACCCCATTTAATGGATTGTGGCGTTTGGTAGTACAATAGACTTGGATTTTCCATCCTCAAAAACTGGATTTGATGTTGCTGAGAAACCCTCTGAGATCGTGAGTGGAGTTCAATCGATATTTAGTAGGGGAAAACTTGATCTTTAAATCCATAAATAATCAATACAACTATAAAATAAAAAAAAGGAAAGGAAGTTAAGCTAGTTCAACGTCAAGTTAAATAGGATGTTTTATATTAAATTATAATTGTTATCAAATATCCATTAATATCTATCTTTTCGACTCTTCCACGAGCATAAACACATGTTTTTTTGAAGGAGTCTATCTTTGATATTATATTATGTGTATAGAGTTTGTATTCACAAACAAAGAAGGTTTGTGAATGAATATTTATATTAAAGTGGTGGTGTGGAGAGCGTAAATGGGAAATCAATGAGAATATGTGCTAAGAATTTTGCCCAAAATTACTTACAGGAGAAACGACCACATAAATATATTTTGTGTAAATTAGGGCCTATAAGAAGTTCAATTAGCACATACTTCTGGTGAAAAAAAATTATATTTGATTTGGTTTTAAGATGCCATAAGAATTTTCTAAAAAGAGTCATAGAGCCATTGAATTGGAAATGTTTGCATCGGTTCTTTATCAGAAGATGATCACCCCACAACCATGTGATAGTATGTTTATTATGTGGTGGAATGATTTATTTGGTGATCTTTGTGTGGTATGTATTTGAGAAGTTAGCTAAGAAAAATCATTTGTGGATATTTCATTTGTAGCTAATAATGATTGTGTAGCCTTAGTTACATTGATGTTAGGATAGAAGGGATATGTTATGCAGTAAAGATAATTGATATTAACCATCATACCAATGGTCAAACAAAAAGAGGGTAAGAAAGAAAAATGTAATGGGACATGCATGAGGTTTATAATAAAATTTCTTTTTGGCAATCTTTTTCCATATGCATGAACATTCGTGCAAAGCGTACAACAATTTTTTTAACCGACATGGATCTACATCACATTGTCTTAAAAATATATTTTATGGATGGTTTTCTTCAAAATTTAGCCACTTTATAATCAATTAATGCAATACCTTGAAATGATAAAAAGAGGTCGATCAACAATAAAAAGGCTTTGAAATTATCACACCCATAATCCCACGTGATGGAAGACAATTGAATGAGTTTTTATAGAATGGGTTCAATTTGCTATAAAAAATAGGAACAAACTGTGTTAAACTTGTCCCTTGGTCTTATGTTGGGTTGTCGAATGGAGAAACAAGATTGATTTGTTAATTAGTAAATTATTAGAACTAGCAACATCATATAGAACAACATAGATCATTATGCAAGCATTGTTAAACTTCATTAAAATATGTAGTCAACTACTAGCTCAACTGGAAAAACTTGATTCTAGTTCAAGTGCATGTCGAGGGCTTTAATCCCTATTAGACTATACATGAGGCTATAAAATAAGACAACTATTTCTCCCATCTTTGATAGGCTGCACCTCATCTTGGTATATACAAGAATATCTGGAAATAAAATATTTCATCAAGATATGAACCAAAATCATCAAGTGCATGTATGGTACATGAAATAAAAAAATTATTTGATGAATGTGTTATAATAAAACATGAACAATTATAACCATTCAATGTAGAATTTCTTTCTTATATTGTCGAGTTCAGCATTGTGTAGGGTTACCATCATTTTTATAAGTTACCAAAACTTAATCTTTTTATAGGAAAATAAAAAAAGACATGCCAACCTCACCAAACAACCTCTTGTGAATTTTTTTTCTAAAAATTATTTGGGAGCCAATGGTAATCAGGACTCAAGTCTGTCATCATATTAAAGAGTGGAAAATATTGGATAAAATGGTGAAAATGTATAAAATAAGCAAATGTTAATATAAGAGTTTTGAAGTTGTGATATCTTGATCACTGGTGAGGGAGAAAACAAGGGGTATCCACTATTATCGATGGGTTTTTAGGGTTTCTAACAACTTACTAAAAATATTATACAGGCCATAATATATCCTTCATCAATAAAACAAGAATGACCCTTTCACAATATCATCATACCATACATAATTGAAATGCAAGACACAAGAGAATTAATCTAGTTACAAGATTAATATCATGGATTATCACGTTAACTCATAACTCTTCAAATGATAAGATTTAAGATAGGCCATGTGTAGACAATTTTAATTTAGAATGAAGCAAGTAAATTGATCTTATTTGATTTAAACCCAAGAAAAAACAAAACCACCAATACTATATCAATTTACAAAAAATAGAAAAAGTTGATATAATAATAATTTGAATGATAATTATAAGTAAACATAATTAGAATATTCATATATTAAAATGTTCCTCTCGCATGTAGTTGAACTACCCTTAGGTTTGAGATATACTAGGAGGAATCCCAAGAATTCTGCAAATGCTCCAAACTCCACAATCTTGTATCCCACAAAAATCTCATTAAAAATAGGAAGAAATTGTTGAAGGGAGAGAGAGAAAATTGGGCTTCTTTGGACCACAAGGTCAATTTTTGTCGAAGTGGACAGTGAACTTGGAGATAAAATAAAAACTAATAGGTACGATTTATCTTATCCCAATTTCTATAAAAACAAACAAAAATATCTACAAGTTTCACTTAATATATGTCTTCTTTAATATCGAAACGTCCTTAATTAACTTCGCTGGAACCAAAATTAGGTAAACAAATGAAGAGGGATATTAAGATAGGTAGAGGAATTGCATTTACATGTAGGATGTCTTTTGTAAAGGTATATGTAACACACTGATTTCTATAGATGAATCATAAGCAACCATTCAATTTTTTTCTTGGGAGTAACACAAACATGATATGCATTACAATAAGAATAGAGAAGAACCATTATATATTGTTTATGAAAAAAATTATCATCGTATTCTTACAAAAGGAATCTTATACAAGAACATGACAACATAAAACCAAACATAAGAAATAAAAATATGTACTTCTAACTTAGGATCTTAGGTCGTGTAGGTGGCGATCCACCAAGCAAACCTCCTAAAACAACACATACATCTCTGACTTGGCTATTCTTTCTAAAACTTGAAATCTATTGATGTCTCATCCCCAGTTATGAACTAAGGAAAACCCACTTGTAGTGTAAGTAGCATTAAATTCTAATGACAGGAAGGATATATTGTATGAGGAGAATTTGAGATGTAACTAACTAAAATGAACATCTTTTATTTACATTTTTTATCTTTTAGTGGCAACTATTAAATAATAAGTCCTCTTCTATGACACAAAGTACCTTCTATGTCACTATGTGCCTTCTACTGGTACAACTCACCTAACCACCACGATAGTGTTCAGTCAAAGATCCATCTATCAAAGGCAAGGAGAAAACAACAGATTCTCTGACTCTTCTTTTCTATAGTAAAGCCATCTACGATCATAGGAAATGCCTTCTGGTGACACCAATGGTCTGATGTTTTGTGGCATGAAGTTCCTTCTATATCATAAAATCCCTTATATGGAACAAAGTTCTGTCTATACTATGTTCCTAAGTACTTCTATTGTTTGAGGACTTACTATCTAATATTAAGTTATGGTCTAGTTTCTTTTTCTATATCCACTTCTACTTTTATTTTTATTTTTGATTATCATTTTGATTTGATTTCTATTTTTTATTCTGCATCTCGAGCAATTAAATATTTCCAAAAAAAAGTATTCTATTATTGATTTCTAGTAAATTTCTAAATTCTATTTCGACATTGTACAAGATTTCTGAGTTTTAGCATAATAACAAACAACTAAAATTTTAGAGATAAATGTAGCATCTCTATTTTAAGTCTTGATGATATTATTTTATATTATGAATCATAATTAGAAATTAATTGGTAAGATATATGAGATTCTATATTTTCTATCTGATTCTAATCTTATATGGAAATTTTTGAGTTGTAAATGATAATGAAAAACTGACATACTAAAACAAAATGTAGTTACTATTATTGAAGTATTTAGAATCATGTTTTAATGTCTAAACATTCATGCAAGAATATCAACTTGAGTCTGAATTGTGGAATATCTATACATAAGATTTTAAGGCAATCAAACTATCACACAAGGAAAGAAGGATAATATGAATATGAATTAGAAAAATTAGTTAGGGGAATATTCTAGACATGATATTTATACTATAAGTGAAAAGAGTGTGTATATAATATGAATTTAACATGCATAAACCACTAACCTCTTATATTGAGGATGTCTTTATGGTATTCCATAACCTAATCATTTGGACGTCATAAACATTTTATATGTCTATGCATAATCCTTCTTTCTATTTCTTAATCTCAAAATTAACCACTCGAACCTTCTAAACCAAATTAGGCTTCTTATTTACCACAAAACTAAAATTGGTCTAAATATTCATTTCATTTTAAGTATTATATTAAAAACAAAATCACATATTATATAGAAACTTTATATTGATAAAGACATATCAACTATAATGTATTGATATATGAGTATATACATCATTAACTAAGAGATGAACTTGAAAATATTCACATATACTAATCTCACTAAGATATTTATGAAATTAGAGGAAATTATAATTAAATCATTTTCAATATCAAATAGATATATTGGTCGATTGTTGTGTCAGAAAATAATCATTTATTAGTTACAAATTGGACACTAAGTCCCAAACATCAATTACTAATATAGTTATATGCAAAATACTATCAAAATATTGAAAAAAAAGAAAACTATATATTAGGGTTTAGGTAAAAATATTTTAAAATTACATAATCAATTAATGGGTGAGATGTCCATAATGCGCTTATTAAGGTGTTCACAGAGAACTTAGGTAAAAGACACTTCAAAATAGTCAGGATTTGAAATAGTTTGCAATATAGAAAAATACACCTTTTGTAAAACATGCATTATTTTCCAAGGGCTTTTTCTATTTTTAAAGCACAAAACATTAAAATCTCATATCTTTTAGAAATAAAATAATAATAATTAATAATAATATAGCATCCCCTTTGAAACTTTTCTTTGAAGATAGTAGACATTACAAGCTTTCCATAGACACCTTATTTGCTAAATTGGGATAACTAACTTATGATAAAAAGGATACATCTTTGACTAAAATTGATCATCCAAAGTTGATCCAGTGGCCACGATTGGGACATGTGCATGCCCATTAGTTGGTTCCTAGAAAACCGTTGGCTGAGATTTGGATCCCTCTTCACCTATTTACTCGGTAGGCAAGATTGTTTCTGTAGTCATGAGCCCCATCTTCCCAGTCTTTGCAAGCATGAAATTTGGCGAATACATGTGTCCTCAATGGTTGATCCCACCAGAGACAAAGACTTCCATTAGTGTCGTCTCTGTCCCCTATTCTTTAGTGGATCACTCTCTAGCCTTGAATCCTTATCTTCCTTACATATCTAATTCTCATCCTCCTAGTGTTTACACAACCTCTCATCTTCTTTGCTTATCTCTCTCTCTCCTTTGTACATAATGAGCTTAATGTTGACTCAAGGTCAATTTAATCAATGTTGAATCAAGGTAAGTTGACTAAACCCTTATTTTTATGATGGCTTAACCATTCCAATTCTTTGTGTCTAATGCTTCTGTTTGAGTGATTTCAGATTAGGTATAGACCCACATTTCAAATGCCCTAATTTGCGCATCTCAACTTGGAGAAAAGATGACTCAAAGTCAATACAAGTGCACATTTTTGGAATATGATGTAAATCCATTAGAATCATGTTGTAAATCACTTGTAATGATTGTATGACTTGTAATTAAGCTTAGAAAAAAATTAGGAGCACTTGAATCAAATATTTAAGCACTCAAAAGTCATTTTCCAAAATTCACATTAGGCTACTCATCGGTCGAGTTACAAACTCAACTGATCCTTATTAAATTTTGAAAATGACTTTTGATCGATCGAGTTTCCATTTCATAGAACTCGAACGATCCCTCTATAGACCAAAACTGATTTATGTGGATCAGTCAAGTTTCCACCAGGACAAACTCGATTGATGGCTTAAATTGGTCTTGTCGCATAGTGGGATTGGTCGAGTTATCTTTATTGAAATTCATTCGATATCATTGTACATAAAAGTTTAGAAAAGTGTTTCTATCCATTGTGGAGTTGCAATAATTGAAAATATATTTTTTGTAAGCCAAAAAATAGCTAGTTTTCATCCTTAAATATTCCCAAAGTGTTCTAGGCATCCCCAACTATAAATAGGGCCCCTTGGGCTTCATTCCAAGGTTGAGAATTAAATGCAAAACTCTATATGAGGTCCCTATTCTATAGTTAAGTGGTTTTATAGTCTCCTCTCTCTCTAAGATTAATCACTTGCTTCATCCATTAGAGTGAGTAGGAGATTTGTAAGAGATTTAGTCTGACATGTATATCTTGTAAGGCTCTCAATTTGACCACCTCCCAATCTCTCTTTCAACCATGAAGATGAGGGTTGTCTCGCTTGGATAAGAGTGGTGAAGAATAACAAGGGAAGGCATCTCTTGGTGAAGAGATTGAAGCTGAAGACTTGGAGCTAGAATGGGTAAGCCCTTGGCGAAGATAGAAGACTCCTTGCTCAAGTGGGTAAGTCCTTGGTGAAAGATTCTCTGAGTGAAGGTAAAGTCAAAGGGTGAAGATCCAATAAGAGTGGGTAATTCCTAGAAGGCTAAAGACTTGTGCAAGAGTGGAGAAGTGTTACAACCTTGATTTTGGGTTCATCTGGTGAGAAATGTAATTTCTCATATTAAAGATATTTGAACGAATAATGATATAATTTGTTTTGAATACATGGATTTTGTTTACAATAGCCTTGATGTTTGTGTTGTGGGCTATTGGGCCCAAATAACAAGAAAATTCAATTAGTGAATGAATAATTGAATATTTGAGAAAAGAAAAATGTGGAAACCTTTAGAAGGCAAATCCAAAGAGGGATTTTGTGCCACTTGGTTTAACTCTAGAGAGAAGGCATATCCCAATTAGTTTGTTTAATTGATGAATTTTGAGGACAAAATTCCTATAAGGAGGGGAGGATGTTATAACCCCATTTTTCTAAACCATGTAATGAGAATTGTAAATATCTTTTTAAAAAAGATAAATGAAATCCATGGTTGATTTGGATGGTTTTATTTGATTGAATTTCATGTATAATAGCGTTGCATACTTTCTTGATGGGCCTTATCGGCCATTAAGCCCAATTGAAAGAAAAAGAAAAAGAAATGAAAAAGGAATTCAATGGGATAATGGTATATATAAGAAAATGAATAAAGGATGATTAAAAGGCTAAAAGATATATTCCCAAAATAGGATTTCGAGTTATAAAGGTTCCTTGGGGTTCAAGGAACTCAGGATAATTATATAATAGCAAGGGAAATAAAGAATATGAGGAAAATATGAATAAAGGGGGTTTTCTTGGAACTAAAGAAAAGGAATCGTTTAATTAAGATAATGATTCCAATTTTTTCAGGATGAAAGATAAAACCATAAAACAGATTCCCTTAAAATTTGAGGCAAAAAGGAGTTAAGAATTGGGTGTTATCTATTTTTCAAGTTATCCACTTCTTTGGGAATCAATTCAAAAAATGGGAAAATCCTTTTTCTTTTATTTGAGAGCAACAGATGCAGGCCGTTGGATCTTAATCCAGTGCGCGTCACTCATCGTCTAGATCCCAGTAGGATGATGACTCTGACTGGTTTAGAGGAATTTTCTTCTTCTACATTCTCGGTTTTGAGGCAAGGAAACGATGAGATAACAGTCCCATTAGGACCGGGAGATCTTTGCGAAGAATCTAGACCCAAGATTTATGGGTAACTGTCGACGAGGGGAGAAACCCCCAAACGCTGGACTCCTAGGACCTAGCCCTATATAAGGAGAGCAGCACGAGGGAACCAGCATCCCTAAAAACTATCCCCATTGTTGCGGAGCGTGACAACGAGTGGAACAGTGCTTCCAATTGGTGGTTCTAACGTAATACACCCCCTCCACGACCTACAAGTCGGCGGCGACACTCTGGCGACGCATTGGTGGTGAAGGTTGGGCGGAATCGCACAATTGACCAGCGCATCAAGTTTGGGCCTTGACAGAGAAGCTTCACAGCTCCTCAGTTGATCTGCTGGTGGCCTCAAGTTTAAGGTCAACTCAGGAGTTGATCGTAGTTCCTTTCTTAGAGCGGAGGTAGACAACGAGGCGACCACCCTCTGATCGTGGTCCACGGTGGGCTCAAGTCAGATCTGACGCTCCTGCACGGGAGAGGCGTTAGCTAGGCACACACAACTAGGACCATCAGATCCAAGAAGCAGACCACCAGTCCACAGATCGAGCGACCACCAAAATTCGGTAAAATATCCTCTCTCATCATATAATCTAGAAAATAGTTTTTCTTGCAAAATTAATAGAGATCGCTAGGAATCTCGTATGAAGAAACTTTGTATATGAAAGTTGGGTAGAAAAATGCAGGGAACCTGATAAAAATGATTGGAGAACCTGATTCTACTTCTTTTTACAAAAGTACCTTAATTTGGTAGAAGTATGTATTGAAAAGCAATTAGAACCCCTAATGGTGAATAAAATATGTATCTTTGTAAGTTAATGGGCTAATTAGAAAGGTAATAATGTGTTGCTACTTATGATGGAGTTTCCATCCATTTTGAATACAAAATTGGTTAATTTAGGGTTTATGTTCATAAATGAAAAGTAATGTATATGGAAACCCTAATTTAGGGTAAAAGAGAAGGAAAACCATGTTATTCCAGATTAAGAAAGTAAAATACTAAATAATGATCCTAATATTGTTAGGAGTACTAAAATAAGAAAATTTAAAGGTTTTAAGTGGATTTGATGAATTAGGGTCCATAATATTTAAGAATGAAGGCAAAACCCAAATTTCCAAGGAAACCCTAAAATTGGAATAGGAACCCTAAGGGATATGATGAAATTGGATAAGTTTTGATAAAATGTAGTTGGAATGTCTATTTTAGGGTTTCTGTGCAATTTTCTTGATTGATTGGATTTTCTCTCTCTCCAAAGTTATTTCTGTATCCAAATATGCATAACAGGTTTGTGGTTACGCTTATGAATATCTCGACTAGTTTTTTGAGGATTTTATCGACGTTTCCCTCATGTCTTGAAATAACTGTTGGATGCTTTTATTTCATGCAAAATATAGATTGAATATGACTATCACTATGAATATAGATATATAACTGGCTTAGATCCGAGTCCAACCCTGTGTCTATGCAAAGGCTGAAAAGAGTAACCTAGAGCAAGGTCTAGGTTATCATGAGTTAGAAACTGGGCTACACATGTGTAGTGCCATGAGACTCTTAGCATGCCATGAGTTAAGGAGTAGGCTACCTATGAGTAGTTCCATGTGACTCAGACCTAGAAACTGATTCACCTATTAGGTGGGATCATGAGGGGTATAATGGGGATCTACCACAAGGAAAGTAGTATCCAGGTCCAATGCAGGGACAACGTAGGGGATGGGGTATACATGAATCACACATTTATATTTAAATCGTAAAATTGTTTGTTAAATGCTAATTTACTGCAATATATTGTTATGGATAATTTCATGATTAATGTTTCCCCCACATACCAGCTTCGGTTGAATGACGTTTTGTTTGTTAGTGTTTTAGGTACAAAACCAAAAGGACAAACAGTAATTCGTCATATTGAGAAATACATGAATTAAAGTTCCAGGAGGATTAGTTAGATTAGTTCCAGTTCTAGATAGAAGTTTAGAAATCCAAAATTTTCAAAGGTATGCAAAATTTTATTTATTACATCTTTCCAGTATAGTCTGTTAAAATTTAATAATTGTTCTTGGTTAAATGTCGAACCTTTGATCTAGAAATTATGGGTGCGTCTTTGACCTCTCGGTCTCCCTTAATTGGGGGTTACCAGAAGGTGGGGTCGTAACAATAAGTCCTTGGAGAAGGTCGAAGACTTGTTGCAAAGTGGGTAAGTCCTTGATAAGGTTGAAGACTATTTGCATTGGATAGGTAAGTCCTTTGGTGGGTCATGTGTTGTAACACTTGTAAATGAATATATAGAGGAAGACACACTTAGAAATCCTAGAGGTTGACCTCTCTAGGTAGTGGATTGACATACTCCTAGTTTGGAGTGTGGAACCACTATACATAGCTTGTCACTTGGTGCTTGTTCAATCTCTCTCTCCATTGATATGTATGTTTTAGTTACACTCAAATTTCCTATTTAGCAACATTATCTTGTGATATAATTTGAAGGTCTAATGAATTTTGTTTAAGTGCATTCATCTCTATTCACCCCCCCCCTTTAGAGAAAGTCACCCTTCCTAGGATCCAACAATTGGTATCAGATCATGTCTTCTCCAAGCATACTTAAACAAGTAGGAGAATATGGGTAATTACCAAGATGGGAGATACTTCGATAACCTTCCAATCTTTGATAGGAGTAACTTCCGCTATTGGAAGCGAAATTTCAATTCCACAACCAAGAAAAAGATGATCTATGGCAAATGGTGGAACATTCATATAAGCTACCAGTGACAAAGATAGAAGAATGGGATGAAGCTATCATGAATAAATCCACCTTGAGTGAAAGAGCCATCAACTTCCTCTATGCCATCATGACCCCCACCGAGTTCAATCGGATTTCCTCTTGTGAGACAGCCTATGAGATATGGAGAAAGCTATGCATCGCTTATGAGGGGATTCAACAAGTGAAGGAAAGCAAATTTTGCATGCTGAAGGGGCTACTTGAGAACTTCAAGATGGGAAAAGAGGAGAACATAGCCAATATGTACTCAAGGCTCAACACCATTGTGAATGGTCTTGTTTTTCTAGGTCATCCAATGAGTAGAGGAGAGATCAACTCAAAGATCCTTAGAACTCTCCCCAAACGATGGGAATCCAAGGTGACTTCCATTAAAGAAGAAATGTCTCTTGGTGATATTCACATTGAAGAACTCATAGGAAATCTTCAAGCCCATTAAGTCACACTTGACAAGAGGGAAGAAGTTGAAAGGCAAGAAGAGAAAGAGCTCTAGAGAATGAAGAAGGATGAAATTGAAGCTCAAATTGAGGCTATTGTTGATCAAGCTTCTCCATCCTCTCAAGCTAAAGAAGATGCCATGTACTCCAAGGGTAGACTCTACAAATGTAAGTATCCCTCCTATACTAGGTTCTTCAAGTGTGGAATTAAGGGTAACTTTAAGGAACATTGTCCACAAGGCAAAAAGACCCATCATCACAAGAGAAGATAAGAGAAGTACAAGAAAAAGGAAAAATGGCACAAAACCTCAAGAAACTCCTTCAACTCGAGATCAAGTGACTCCTCCAACTCAAGCTCAAGTGAAGAATCAAGTGGAGGATCTAGCTAAAACTCTAGTAGTGAAGGAGAATGCCATGTTTCTCTTTTGGCTTCAACAAATGAAGACTCAAATGAGGTAAATATAAACTCTTTACATAAATACCTTTACTTGCTATCATTAATGCTACTCTACCTCTCTTAAGTCTTCTAAAAAATAAAAAGAAAATGGATGTTTGAATTGTTGATAATATGCATGTAGAATTAGATGATCTTAAACATGCTAATAATTGCTTGCTTTATGATAAAAATTCTCATCTTAGTCAAGTAGAATCTCTTAAACTTGAAAATGATAATTTTCTTGATAAGATTATATTTTTTGTAGCTCAACCTCTCATGCATAGTGGATTCTGTCATGCTTGATATTAAGTTTCTTAAATCTGCAAACAAGAACAAAGATTTTGTTTTGCAAGGATTAGAATATAAAAATGGTGTTCAAGTTGCTAAGATTTCTCTGCTTGAAGATGAAAATGCTTCCTTGCTTGCCAAAATCAATGTTCTTGAATCTTGTTCTAGTTCTACTAGAAGAGAGAATAATGTTGCTTCTCTTCATATTGATAGAGATTCTTATTTAACTAAATCTCTTTGCTTAGAAAATGATCTTTTGCATGCTAGAGCTCATATCAATAATTTTTCTTCTACTATTACTTCTCTTATGCATGATAATGATAGTTTGAGATATTCTTTACAAAGGTTCTTAGTTGGTAAAAAGAATCTTAATGATTTCCTACACCATACTACTAAAAAACTTGGTAGACGTGGTTTTAGGTACAATGGTAGTCAAAGGAACAAAAAAGGTAAAGTACCTCTAATATTCCATGGAGAATCCTCTAGTTCCAAGACTATGGGCACATGCAACTATTGCAATGAAATTGGTCATTATTCTACTTATTGTTCTTTTAGGAAAGCACCCAAGAGAAATAGGACTTGGGTTGCTAAGCTAACCCCTCCAGACCCAAAAACATGATTGGGGACCATTTAATCTTTCTTCTTGTAGGTACTTGCAAATGGGTTAACTTGAGCTATCGAATTCCAAATTGACTTCCCAATCCACATGAACAAAGAAAGGTGATATGTGTAGAGGGTGACAATAAGTGGAAAAGAAATGGTAATCATTGAGGTAATGTTTTTTTTCTTCTCATATCCAATCATACTTTGTTTTTCCAAGTTAGTGTGCATTATGCATGTGGTTTTTGAGTCAAAAGTGGTATTTTGTGATTCTCTTCACACTTTTGCTTAGAAACTATTTCTAATGCTTTCTTAGTGCATTACTAACTTGCTTACACATGTTTGGACATGGCTTATGTTTTCAACATGCCTCTAAATATGTTTTTATGAAATACATGTGCTTTTTGACAACAACTTTTTCAGTCGAGTTTGTCCTATTTGAAACTCAACCGATAGGCACCAATGGGTATTGCCAACAATTATTTTCCATCAAATTACCATAACACAAAACTCGACCAATGGCACTATACACAGAATAAACGGTTGCCTTATTGAATGAAAAATTCCCTCTCAACTTGATTTTCTCAACTAATAGTCTTATTCTTTGTAACTCCCTTGGTACCTTTGTATGCATATTGCCATGCTTTAAATTTTCTTTCTGGCTTACAACTCTATCTTTCTAATTGCTATAATTTGGTATCCTACTAGTGGTATTCTTGTATCTTGCAATTACTTGTTTTGAGTTGTTTTGCAGGTTTCGATAATGATCTCTTTGGATCTCCTGGTTGTGTCTTAAAATTCACCCGTTGTGCTCTAACTTGCCACATATATATAGTTGTATATCTTATTTTGATACAACCTAGAGGTTCTTAGTGGTAATTATCTTTTAGTAATGATGCATGCTTGCTAGTGAGTTATATCCTTTCTTGCTTCTGAAATTGCTTATCTCTTTGTTTCGACATTTCACTACATGTACTCACAGCTTGCTTTATCTTGTGTATCTTTTGGTAACTCTTGCTATGATCTAGATCCTACTAATAGCCCTAACTTGTGATATCATTTACTAGTAGTTCATATAGACGTTGTTCTCGCCTTGCTAATCTTTTCATTAAGTGGTATTCTATTATATGCTATGCTTATATCTTGTTTCATACTTTCTCAAGCTTGTTTCTTGAATTGCATATATACTATCTTGAGTTTCTTACATAACATTATGATGCAGGATATATAGAGCTACATTGTATGTAGAAATTAGAGTATTTTTGAAATTTATGCAGATTTTGCTCCATTTTCATATTTTGATGTAAGACTAGTTTTTTTTAATGTATCGGTGACCTTATGAGCTAGACTCATTGCATCGTGATGACTTATGATGCTTTTTGGGTCAATTCTATCATCTTGAAGGTCAAAATTATGATTTATTATTCAGCAACACTTTATCTTGCCATGTTATATGTTAGAATTACATTATGGGTTGTTCAAGTGCATGATTTAATTTGATTTTCTTTCTATGCTTGGACAAGCCCCTAGTTTTTCTCTTCTACTCTCTGCTATAACGTTTGTTATCTCCTTTGTTTTAACAAGTGGTGTTTCTCATCTCTTCATGCCCCCACTTTTTGAAATGACAAAGGGGGAGAAGTAACATGTCTTCGTATGACAAAGTGGGAGAAAAGCATTTCTTACTTGAAGAGGAGAAGCATATCTCTTATGTAAAGGGGAGAAGGTAAAGGGGAGAAGCCATAAATGTATAGAACACATATGAGTGACATACATAGTGTTATATAAATTTTATGAAAGCTAGCCATGCAGGAGAAATAGCATCAATTGAAGGGGAGTATGAGAACTCCACTCGCATCAATTAAGGGGGGTCATATGAACTCAATTCTATTAAACCCCTAGGTTTTTCCAATGATATGACTTTACTTAAATCAATTCAATACATTTATGGAATTGTTTGTCATCTTCAAAAAGGGGGAGAATGTTGAAGCAAGGTCAATTTAGTCAATGTTGGCTAAGGTCTAAATTGACTAAATCCTTGTTTTGATGATGACTAAACCATTCCAATTCTTTATGTCTAATGCTTCTACTTGAGAAATTTTAGATTAGGTATATACACACTCCAAATGCCCTAACATGCACATCTCAACTTGGAGAAAATACAAGTCAAAGTAATTACAAGTGTGCATTTTTAGAATATGATGTAAATCCATAAGAATCATATTGTAAATCACTTGTAATGATTGTATGACTTGTAATTAAGCTTAGAAAATATCAGGAGCAATTAAATCAGATATTTAAGCAATCAAAAGCCATTTTTCAAAATTCACATCATGCTTCTCATCGATCAATTTGCAAACTCGACCAATTCTTATTGGATTTTGAAAATGAGTTTTAATCGATCAAATTTCCATTTCAAAAAACATGACCAATCCCTCTGTAGATCAAAACTAATTTATGTGGATTGGTTGAGTTTCCACCAGGACAAACTCGACCGATGGCTTAAATTGCTCTTGTCGCATACTGGGATCGGTCAAATTATCTTTATTGAAACTCGACCGATAACACTATATGAAAAAGTGTAGAAAAGTGTTTCTAGACATTGTGGAGTTGCAACAATCAAAAAAATATATGTTGCAAGCCACAAAATGGCTAGTTTTCATCCTTAAGTGTTCCCAAAGTCTTCTAGGCATCCCCAACTATAAATATGCCCCCTTGGGGTTCATTCCAAGGTTGATCATTTAATGTAAAACTCTATATGAGGTCCCTATTCTATAGTTGAGTGGTTCTACATCCTCCTCTCTCTCTTTAAGCATAATCACTTGCATCATCAATTAGAGTGAGTCAGAGATTTGTAAGAGATCTAGTTAAACATGTATATCTTGTGAGGCTCTCACTTCCACCACCTCCCAATCTCACTTTCAATCATGAAGATGAAGGTTCTCTCTCTTGGCTAAGAGAGGTGAAGAAGAACAAGGGAAGACATCCCTTGCTGAAGAGATTCAAGGCTGAAGGCTTGGAGCTAGAGTGGGTAAGACCTTGGTGAAGGCATAAGACTCCTTACTCAAGTAGGTTAGTCCTTGGTGAAATCTTCTCCGAGTGAAGGTGAAGTCAAAGGCAGAAGATCCAAGAAGAGTGGGTAATTCCTAGAAGGCTAAAGACTTATGCAAGAGTGGGTAAGTCCTCGGAGAATGTTGAAGACTCATTTCAAAGTGGGTAAGTCGTTAGTAGGGTTGAAGACTCTTTGTATTGGATAGGTAAGTCCTTTGGTGGGTCATGTGATGTAACTCTTATAAATGAATATATAGAGGAAGACACACTTAGAAATCCTAAAGGTTGACCTCTCTAGGTAGTGAACTGACATACTTCTAGTTTGCAGTGTGAAACCGCTGTACATAGCTTGTCACTTGGTGCTTTTTAAATCTCTCGCTCCCTTGATACGTATGTTTTGGTTGCACTCAAATTTCCTATTTAGCATTATAGCATGAAGGTCTAATGAATTTTGTTTAAGTACATTCAGCTCTATTCACCACCCCAGAGCAATTCACCCATCCTAGGATCAATTTACCAAATTCCTTAAATTTTATGTATGCATAAAAGGACTTCAATATGGGTTGAAACCTATGCAACCTAGCAAGCTTGTCTCAAATTTTCTTAATACAACTAATGTACACATAGGTATTTATGAAAATTTGGGATGTGACAATACTACCCACCTTAGAGGGAACTTTGTCATCAAAATGTAAATCTACTAATGTAGTCTACCAACCTTAGGTTCCTAGTTCTACCGTGCCATTCAATTTACTCATCTATTATGGAGTATATAACCTTGATGTGTAGTCTAGTGTTATAGTATGTATGAAATTAGGTTTATGTGACCGCCTACCTCAAAACTTTCTATGTAAACTCTTTTTTTGTTACCTTCTAATACATTTTGTATGGTCATATATCTTAAGGTCCCATGTCTTACAAGACACATCTTAAAACCTCACATTATTCAAGTCTTGTATCATATGCACTGGAAAGATAGAGACAAGAAATTTTTTTATCCATTATATATGCACCTAAAATTACATCTAAAATTCCTTATAAGTTTGTCCATACCACAGACATGTGGGAAAGAGATATGGCATGCTATATGCAAATTTAGAGTTAGCATGTAAATTCTAAAGTAGCTAGACACATAACCCTAGTTTATATCTTCATTTTCATTCCCTGACTAGACCTCTATATTGCATTATACTAAAATTTACTCAATTCTTCTATAATTAGATATACTAACTATCATTTTATATACTTTAGTTTCACCTAGATTCTAATAGGAATCCTAAATTAGATAAATGAGAATATGTCTAGTAGCCAATTATTATTACTCTGATACCACTTTGTAACACCCTGATTTCTATAATAGAAGCATAAGCAACCATTTCATTTTTTTCTTAGGGATGTCAAAAACATTATATGCATGATAATAATAGACAAGAACCATTACATTGTTTATGAAAAAAATCTCATCATGTTCTTAGAAAAGGAATCTCAAAGAAAAATTTTGAAAAAAAAATAAATAAATACATGCACTTATGACTTTGTATATTGGATCATGTGGATGGTGATCCACCAAGAAATCCTCCTAGAACAACACCTACAACTTTGACTTGGTTATCCTTTCTAAAACTTGAAATTTTTGGATGCACTGTCCCCAACCATGCACTAAGGAAAACCTAAGATTCACATAAGTGGAAATAAATTCTAAATAGAAAGAAAATAACAATACGATGATAAATTGAGATGTATAACTAGAACATCTTTCATTTGCATCCTTTATTTCGTTTTGTCAAATATTATAACATCTGGGCCCACCGCCCTAGGCTCTAATAGAGTTTTAGGAATGATGATTGGCCCCACAGACCACCACTAGCCTTAACTGCATGATATTCCCTCACTCACGCGCAAGCTAGGATCAAATTCCCAACTAGTCACCCATCCTAGTACTACTCCAAGCTGAGCAAGCTTAATTATGGAGTTCTTTAGTGATGGGCTCACGAAAAAGGAGGTGCATCTTGGTGATATGGGTAGTCCAATCATTCCTTTTAAGACCATGTTATACAAGGCCTCAAATCATGGGATGTTACAATCTTCCCCACTTAGACTCTTGATGTTACTACAAAAAAAGGGTCTTTAACTATAAAAAACAATTGTAGCAAAAAACCCATATTTTGTAGCTAAAGGCTTTAACTACATATTTCTTTACACATACAAGTTGTAGTATATGCTCGTATAGCTAAAGCCTTTAACAATATTTTTCAAATATGTAGTTAGATAATCCATTCACTACAAATTCATATGTATCTAGAAGTGTAGATAGATATTGTCCTTACATATTTAAATATAAGTATAATTATAGCTAAATGTATGACTACAATTGCATATATAGTCAGTATGTAGCAAAAACATGAAGTTAATACATTTTATACGTATTTAGTTTGTAGGGAAAGGAAGCAGTTACTATATGCATATATATGTAGTTGATTATGCATCTAGCTACATATGTAGTGCCATTTAGTACACATACATATATGCTTAGCTCGACTATATATTCATATATATATATATATATATATATATATATATATATATATATATATATATATATATATATATATATATATATATATATATATATATATATATACTGTAATGTTTTAGTACACAAGCTATTTTAGTAACAAAATTGTAGTATTTAGAGCAAGTTATGCTCATTATGCCAACAATATTACTTTCATTTATAATGAAATGTCGAATGTACATGGGGAGGACGTATACCTTGCCCATATTACACAATGTGCACAAGGAAAAGTATATACATATATCAATGATTCAGTGGTCTACTAACATCTTTGTGAAAGAGTTGTGTCTTTCTCAACCAGTTTTAGCATCCTTATTGTCTTCTTCTTTTGGTCGAGCTCTTGTTGTTCGTCCAACATCGTCCAAAAGCACCCGAGATAAGAATATATATGAGAAGAACCTTCTAAGCAAAGATAGAAGGAATATCATCCCTATGAAGTTGGTCGCTATGTTTGCAGATGCTGACAGTGGTTGTTCAAATATATACATATTGTCTTCTCAATCAGTGTCCTTATTGTCTTCTCCTTTTGTTCGATGAGTTGGCGATTGCAGTTGCATGTCAATCACCTTTACAACCACGCCATGTTTATTATGATCCAGTGGGGAACATAACCTCTCATCTAGCATTGTTCTTTTTTTTCAACAAGAGCATTTGCAAGAGAAGTAGCCAAGAATGCAATTGGCATTGGCTAAGAAATATCAACATAGCCTTCAAACATGGGCTTGACATTTTTGTAAGGACATTGGAATCATTATCTGCAACAATCCAATGATTTCTTGATGAGATGTTGTTACGACCCCACCTCCCAATAACCCCCAATTAAGGGAGACCGAGAGGTCAAAGCCACACCCATAACTTCCAGATCAAAGGTTCGACAATTAACCAAGAATAATTATCAAATTTTAACCTACTATACTGAAAAGCTATAAGAAAATAAATTTTTTCATACCTTTTTGAAACTTGGATCTCTAAACTTCTATCCACTTAAGGATTCTACTCTAACTAATCCTCCTTGTATTTTTTTTTGGGTCACCAAGAGCTTAATTATTATTCATCCTGTGCTCTTGAACAGGCAACAAACTAGACATATTAATGTTTACATCTAAGAACACCCAGGACGGATTGATAGAAGAAAAGGAACATAACGAAGAGGATTGGAGACAGTGTTTTGCAATGAGGTCAGGAACCTGGTTCAACCACCGGGGTATGTAAACCATCTGGGTTGCATGAGTAGTACTCAGTGTAACCTGATATTTCCTCTAAAAAGGGCGTAGTGCGGCTACAGGTTCACTATTCACTTGTAAGATGGCCACAACTTGTTGGGCATCCGAGAGGATGACAACATTTGTCCAGTTATTCTCAGCTATAAAATCAACTGCTGCAAGGATGGCCTATATTTCTACTTCAAGGGATGAGCGAGCATTGATGTGTTTCCCCATGCCAAGAAGACATTCTCCAGAAGATGAAATCGCATGGATCCCCAAACCTGCTCGGTTGGATTCAAATAGAATGACAACATCAGTAAAGACGTACACACTCCCTAGGGGTGTGTAGAGCAAGTTCTCCTACAGTGGTTTAGTGACAATGTAGAGCTGTGGCAATGAGCTGATCGTCTGGGCCCTTTCCTGGATAAACACCAGTCTGTCGTCCAAAGAATGATGCCAGTTACAATGAATGTGTTTGTTCATAACCTGCCATGTGTGCCAGTCGGCAATGAGGAAGAGGAAGCTTGGATTGCAAGTAGGAATCCCTCGCAAGATGGTAAGGATCCATTCATCTTCAGACAGGGTAAACTAGGCTCCATTAATTGGGAGCTTGCGCCATAGAGGGGCGTTGTATGGACAATCACGGAAGTAATGGAGGATGGTATCATTATCGTTTCCGCAGATGGGGCACAGTGGGCTAACGTCGATGTGTCTTCTACATTTTTCCATATTAGTCAACAAGGCTTTATGGTGTAGGATCCAGGCGAACACCTTGACCCGCTCAGGCACCTTAAGACACCATATATTTTTCCAGTTACCCTGGAGCAGAGGTGCTAGGTCACGTCTGATCCAGTCGTAAGTAGTTGAGGTTGTGAGTTCCCCGAACGGATCGAAGGGCCAATACCAGGTATACTGCCCAGAGACTTCAACTGGGGCTGGGATAAACTTTATCATGTCCCACATTCCTTGGGGCATATAGGCTTCAATGAACGACCTGTCCCAGGTACCATTGTCCGTGCACATAGACGCCACCTTGAGATCAGATAGGCCTTTAGGGATGATAAAGTTTGGTGCCATATCAGCAACGGAATTACCAGCAATCCACTTATCGTACCAAGCATAAGTATTAGCACCTGAATGGATTGTTTTGGAGCAAGTGCTCTGAATGGCAGGTAGATGCTTTTTGATGAAACCCCAGGTAGGAGAGCAAGGTTTAGAGCTTATTATACCGTTATTCTCATATTTTTCCTTCAGTATACGAACCCACAGGAGGTTAGGCCTAGTCATGTAATTCCACACATTCTTAAGCATGAGAGCTTGATTTTGAGCTCGAGCTTCCTTGAGACCTAATCCGCCAGCCTTCTTGTTGAAGGTGATTTTCTTACAGGAGACCAGCGACAGCTAGGTCTTCGCTCGGCATCCAGACCATATGAAATTCTTGATTTGCTTATTGATGACATCACAGAGAGACGGCGAGAGTTTAACTGATTGCATGGTGTAGGCAGGGACAGCTTGCAGCGTAGATTTTGCTAGGGTGATTCGTCCTGCTAGAGAGAGCAGTCGTGCTGACCAACTCGACATTCTGTCCTTCATGGTCTTGATTATGCCAGCATGGGAGTGCTTGTTGATTCGATGATGGAGAATAGGTACTCCTAGGTATAACCCCAAATCACTGGTCTGAGGAATGCCGAGCTTGTTGGAAAAATGCCTACCTTCTGCTCGGGAGACATTGGCGGAGAAGAAACAACGAGACTTCTCTTTGGCTAGGGACTGGCCTGAGATAGCAGCAAAGTCACGGAGAACTTTCTTAATAACTTTTGCTTGTCAGGGTGTTGCTTCCACCATAATCATAATGTCATCGGTGAAGAACACATGTGAGACTCCCGTACCACCACGAGCCAGTTGAATTGGTACCCAGGTGGCTGAAGATACAACGGCAGAGATGGTCTGGCTCAATCTCTCCATGCAAAGGACGAACACATACGGGCTGATTGGGTCGCCTTGTCTCACCCCCTCGTTGCTTTGAATGGGGGAAGCTTTGCACCTTCCCGCAGGATGGATGTAGAACCACTGGTAATGATGTCCATAATAAGGGACGTGGTGATTTGAGGAAGGCCCGTTTTGAGAAGGGTGTCCGCAATGAATGGCCAGTGCATCTTGTCGAACGCCTTGGAGAGGTCTAGCTTAATGCAGACCGATTTCTTCCCGGACTTCTTGGTCTTCATGGAGTGTATGACTTCCTAAACTAAAAGGATATTGTTTGTAATGGATCTACCAGGTATGAAGCTTGATTGGGTTTCAGAAATCCAGGAACTGATGTGCGGTTTGAGCCTCTCCACCAAAATCTTCGAAATGAGCTTGAAACATGTATTATTAAGCGAGATTTGCCTGAAATCACTACATTTCTGAGGATGATGGTTCTTAGGAATGAGTACCATGAGGGAATCACTCATACTGCTGCCAGTGGAGCCGGAGGAGAAAGCACCTTGCACGGTTTTGATGACAGAGCCACCAATGTGATTCCAATGAGATTGGACGAACTCATTCACGACACCGTCTGGTCCCGACGCTTTGTGAGGCGCCATGGACATCATGACCTCCTTAATCTTAGTCGGGCCTGGAGTTCTTGCTAGGAAGTTCCCCTGGATAGGTGAGGGGGACACGAAGTGACCCACATAATTAGAAATCTTCTGGTAAGAGGCTGGTGTCGGCCCAGGGCCAGCCATCAGGTCCTCAAAGTATTACCGCACCAATAGTTGGAGTTGATGTTTCTCAGAGATCCACTCACCCACATCATTCTTCAGGCATTTAATCTGGTTCTGCTACCTTTTGGCCTTCACAAAGGTTTGGAAGAATTTCGAGTTTGCGTCTCCATGTTGCAACCAATTGATATTGGCCTTTTGTCTCCAGTCCGCCTCTTCTTGGAGAAGAAGCCTATGTAGCCTTTCTTGCAAAGTAATGACCAGCATATCATGGTGAGTAGAGGGGCTATTAGAGCAAAGTACCTCAGCACAATCAAGTTGTTTAATGATTTTATTCTTCTCCTTATGACGTTGGCGGAGGCGCAGGGTCTCCCATTATGTAATAGAATCTTGGAACTACCCGAGGGCCGTCTGGAAGTCCAGGGATGGGCTCCATGTCTGGCGGAGGCACTTTTCGAACTCATGGATAAGCGTCCAGCTGGTTTTAGTTCGAAAAGGGCGTGGATGGGCAACATTTTTTTTGATACTAGATACTAACATGGGGTTATGATCAGAGTATAAGTGTGGCAACATAGTGATCGAAAACCCCCCTTCAATGGAGAGCCATTCCTCATTGGTAACCACACGGTCTAATTTCTCTCTGACGTTGTGTTTCTTGAAGGTATAGAGCAGACCTCCGGCCTCCATGTCCTTCAGACCAGTAGCCATGAGGGCATCGTTGAAGTGGGTACAAGCTCTCTTGTCAAAGTAGTTACTGCCACGTTTCTCAGCAGGGGATAACATGGTGTTGAAATCACCCATTACTGCCCAGGCATCCGTGATTGAGTGACCAACTTCCTTCAGTCTGTTCCAGAACAAGTGTCTTCATGTAGGGTTCGGGCTGGCATATGATACAGTCAGAAACCACTCATTATTGATATGTCAGTGGATAAAATGTCTATGATTGAGGAGGATGTCAATATCACACCTCATCGAGTCCCAAAGGAGCCAGATGCCACCTGAAAAACCAATAGCCTCGACTCAGTGTGAAGAATTGAATCTGATTTGCTGAATCACATCAAGCGCTATCGCACCATTACGCCTTGTTTCCAATAGGGCAAGGATGTGCAGTGGGTATTTCACCTTATAATCTCTGATCAGACACACTTTGTCCTTGGATTTAGATCCTTGGACATTCCAACATAGAATGTTTAGCATCATAAATGAACTGTGTGGATATGGAATGTAGGTTGTTTAAGTGATGGTTGCACACAATCCTACGGACTGGTCACCATCCTCATTATCGATAGCTTCCATCTCAGAATTACCTTCTTCGAACTGGAGAAGACACTTTGCTTCGGAATTACTGTCAGCCATATTGAGCGCTTGGGCTATCTTGCCCTTTTTCTGCTCTCAGCCTGGGCTAACTTGGACGGGTTGGTACACAACCCTTCTATTCCTGAGAAGGAGACCTCCTCCGCTTTTAGTACCTTGAGTGCCCCATTGCAAGGTAATAGGGATTTTGTCATTCAAGGACCCTTCTTTTAGGTTCGAGACGTCAACCTCTGCGTTTCTGCCCCTGCACACCTCGTCATCAACCAAGATGACTATTGTGTTCTGACCAGGGGTAGGATTTGTGGAGCCTCTATTTCCACCTGCAGTAGGCGGCGATACTTGGGGGGATCCTGGTTGCGGACAACTGTGGGCTCTGATCTCCAAAACATAAGATAAACATAGCAGAAGCGATTCGATTAACAACGGAATATGAAAATCACGAGAAATTAAAACTTTTTCGAAAACGAGATTTCAAAAACCTAAAACTCCTTTTATAAAAGTAAGATGGACTGTTTACATCTCTGCTAAATCACTTCTCAAGTGATTATATACGTCATGATACAAAATCTCAAGATTTCAACAGACTCCTAGGACCTGAGTGTACAGAGACGACATAAGACTATACTGACTACAAGACTAGACAGCACAGTGTTTCCACCTGAAGTCACTGCTGCTCCTGAAATTGCTGCTGTTGTTGCTATCCACCTGCAGATCGGTTCCTTCGACCTCGACGTCCACCTAAAGGTAGAAATCTACGGGGTGAGACAATTTTAAATAATTGTCCCAGCGAGAGTTATAACTCTCCGCCAGAAGCTTTAATATAGCAATCACAGATCAACATGAGCAATAAAGCTTTAAGGAAATCAACAACAGATTGTTATCAAGTAGATCAATAATATTTAAGGAATATGAAGAACATGTATACTAAACAGTGTAACCATCAATCATTGTATCTCGTAGTTCAACCTAAGCAGATATACTACGCAGTTGATTATGTTTTACAAACATTATTATGCCCTGCGGAGATGAGGTATACCGCTCATACTCTAACCGATCACTATTAAGTCGCATCGGTATCATACATAGGTCATCAAGAGAGCCGGATTCTTATGACCTCATCTTCCTCAGTCAGTATGAGGATTAACATGCAGGACATCTAGTGTCTCTGTTACTATAGCTTACCAGGGTATTATGGTACTTCGCTGTTAGAGTCACAGTGGCATTTTGTACTCTCTTCGCCATCGAAAGATTTCTTGTTTATCTCTCATCGATGCGGTACAAAAGATTTCCTCGGGAGATTAGTGTTACATCACCCCGGCATAAACACATAGTGAAGGATTGATAGACTAGATACATCTACATCAATTACTACACTAGGATGTAAGGGCATTCACATCCATATTCCCCCACATACTCAAAAGTATGTGATCCAGGAGTACCCTTAGGAAAACCTGTTTCACCATCATTTAACTCCTGATAATGATGGATCTATGATCAGGGCTCTACATGATATGATTAAACTTGGTTATTAGGTACATTTCAGTATTCTTTTAGCATCATACATGTTTTCAAACATTAATTATTAGCATAGCAGCTATGAAAGTAGAATACTAAATGTATCAAGTCTAACTCACATCAATTATCATTTCTTAATCGTCCAATCACAAGTCATATGACAAGCTTGACCTTGATGATATTCATGGCTCTTACAACCTATCATTCTCATAAGATGCCACTTACTAGGCATCAACATATGTCATTATTCATAAAGCTAATAACATGCTTCCAATGAATATGAAATCATAATCCTTACCTGGATATGATCACCATCATGTATAAAAACATGCATGGTTAATTCAACTGATAATAGTAAGCAGTTCATATCAAGAGTTGTACCCTTATACTCTTACAAGGGTTAGATTCCCTGATTTTCATCAATTAGGGTTTACTATTCACAATATTTGTCATCACCCTAGAATTAGTGTTTACTATTCACCTCATGGTAAATTAATCTCATTACATAACCATGTATGAGATACATCATCATTAAAGCCCTCAGATAAGATCAAGATCCACCAATTACCATAATTAGGGTTTCCATGATCTCTCATAAGTGGATCATAACCTAATCATGCACATTCATGTATATTGAAGGTATTTTACTTGAGTTTCCACTATAAATGGTACTTTCTCTCTCCTCTTACTAGTAGATGGTGACTACACCACTTATTTAGGTTAGGTTCAGTCCCCTTTGATCTATATAAACCAAATCACCACTATCAAGTGATTCGGGTTTGATTAGAACAAGGTATAACTCAATTAAACCTCTCAGGGGCATTTTGGTAAATTACCCATTGATCATCCTCATGGGTCAAATCATTAATCACTTAGTCCTTTAATATATTAAGTTACCATTATGGTTTAGATTAGATCATCATTGAACCATTTACACCTTCAAGTAATTAAGTATAATCAACCTTGAAAAAATCTTCAATTGGTTTAGGGTTTGATCTTCAACCTTCAACCCATTTGATTCTTAAATGACCTTGAACTCGTTTAACCTCAAACGACCTAGAACCCATTTGGGCCTTTAAACGAGTGTGTACCCCCTTGATCTTAAACAGGTGTGAACCCACTTGAGATCAAACGAGTGTGAACCCGTTTGAGATCAAACGAGTGTGAACCCGTTTGAGATCAAATGAGTGTGAACCCGTTTGAGATCAAACGAGTGTGAACCCATTTGAGATCAAACGAGTGTAGACTCGTTTGGACATAAACGAGTGTGAACCTACTTGGGTCCAAAATGCATGAACATAAAAGGTGACACATAAGTTATGTTTGAATAGGGTTTCCTATGTTGAAGCCTTTAATTGGCCAAAGCCATGTTAACCACTTACAGATTGAGTCAATTAGGATGAGCCTCAATCAATTGGACTCCAATTTGACTCTTAATTGAAAGCCAATTAGGGTTAAGTCTAACTCAATTAGGGTTTCCAATCGGCTAATCATCAATTCTCAACAATGTGAAACAAATTGTATTTGAACCCATCAATTGAACTCCAATTGGGCCCAGACTTGGCCCAAACGGTCTTGAGATCATTTGGATGACCTCCAAATGGTCTTGAGACCGTTTTCCCAAAGTTTGACCAAAATCTAAGATGATTTGATTAGGATTGAACCCTAATTAGGTCTAAAATCAGCACTTTTATCAATTCTTCAACCTATTGAAATTGAACCTATAATGGATCAATTTTCCTTTACCCTAGACCTCCAAACGGTCTAGGGGTGTCACTAAACAAGTGTGAGACCGTTTGAACCCGTTTGGATCCTCCAACCCAAAACTCAACAAGATCTATAATTAAAATCAGCAATTTCAACCCGATTAGGGTTAGGGTGTTGAAGTGCCTTCAACTCTCAATTGGTTAGGAATTAGATTATAATTCTTTGTAGGAAAGAAACTCAATACATTATGAACAGACCCTCAAATGGTCATACCTTGGTCAACCCTATAAAATGGTCTTGGGGTTGTTTTGATCCAAACGATCTTGCAGGATCGTTTGAGATCAAACGGGTTGGACCCGTTTGACCTTAAACGAGTTGCACCCGTTTGGACCAAAAGGGTTCAAGGTCGTTTCATAAAGTGACCTAGGAATCCACGCCCATCATCCTCAACCTCTATTCAGGTCGGTTCCTCCACCGTTTTGCTTGCAAAAGAGCAAGGAAGAAGGGAGGTAGAAGAAGAACTACTCATAGAAAACAAGAACACAGATATGCATAACAAAGCTAAGAGTTAGAGTTATAAAACCCGCCTCAAACGTGGTTCCTAAAGCTTCCAAGCTTCCAAGCTTCAAGCCTTTAATGGCATCTTGAGCTCCATAGGTCGTCCAAGGTCAATTCTTCAAGAAAAAGATGGGGATGGTCGGCTAGAACAAGGAACCTAAGTAAGAAAACTAGCAATTCAACCTTGTAATACGATTTCCTCCATGAATCCAAGCTAGAAGGTGGTGTTCTCTTACCTAGAACAGGTTGGTCGTCCCCTTGAGCTCCTGAGCTTTGCTTTGGCCGGTTGAGAAAGATAAGAAGTGAGGAAGTGAAGGAAAACGTTTGCTTGGTTTGGAAAGAAAGGTGCTTATATAGTTTAGGCTGATTTTCACCATAAGGACCTCTAAAGCATGTAATTCTCATCCAAGTCCCTCCTTATTTCTAAGGCACGTTCAATCTATCAAAACTTAATCAAGGCCCATCAAAACTCAAGATCTAAGGGTAAAGAAAACCAATATGCACACCAAGGTATATATATATATATATATATATATATATATATATATATATATATATATATATATATGAAGGGTCTTCTTACTCATACTAGGTGTTTTCACTACAAAGGTCATCCTTCTTATCCGATTACTTAATAGAAGTGCCCCTCTCATCCTTTCTTCTCTAAATGATGTCAAGAGTCATAAAAGATATTCTAGAAATTGTATAGCACAAGTTGCACCCCACATTTTGGGTAAATTGCACTTTACACCAAAATTAGGGTTTAAGCACAAGGATTGCTCCACAAGCTGCACCTTGGTGCCCAAACTTGGGAAATCCATCATACCTCTTCATATTCCTTCATATGATGTCTCTTTATTAGAGGAACATCTTAACTTGTGAAATTTGCAAGTTAAACCCCTTACCTAGGTAATTTGCACATAGGTCCCTGTATTACCAAACAATACTACAATCATTAGTTAAAAGGGACAGAAATGAAAATGTATGTTCCATAGGAACTTAATTACATGTCAAAAGATAATCACACAGATTTTAATTTCATATTTAGACAAAACACCTAGGGTTAACTCATAACCCAGGTCAGGGATGTTACAAATTATCCACCCCTTACAAGGATTTCGTCCCTGAAATCGATAAAGCATACTAGGAGAAAAGAGCAGGGTATTTCCTTCTCATCTCATCCTCTAGTTCCCAAGTGGCTTCTTCGACACCACGGTGATTCCAGAGGACTTTCACAAGGCTTATATCTTTCTTCTTTAGCTTTTTAATTCTATTATCAAGGATTGATACTGGTCCTTCCTCATAGGTTACATCTTCATTCAATTCTACTTCCATAGGTTGTAGAACTGACTCGATGTCAGGATGACATTTCCTCAGCATAGAAATGTGAAACACAGGGTGTAACTTCTGCAACTCTTGAGGTAGCTCTAGTTTATAGGTTACCTTTCCAACCCGTTCAATGATTGGATAGGGCCCTATAAATCTGGGAACTAACTTCCCTTTCCTTCCAAAATGAAGGACTCCTTTCCAAGGCGAGACCTTGAGGTACACTCAGTCTCCAACCTGGAACTCTAGAGGTCTACGACGTCTGTCGGCGTAAGATTTCTACCTATCCTGTACAGTCTTAATCTGTTGTTGTATTACTTTAATCTTCTCTGTGGTTTGCTACACAAGATCAGGACCCAACAACTGATGTTCACCAGTCTCATACCAACACAAGGGTGATCTACAACGTCTACCATACAAAGCTTCATAGGGTGCCATATCAATACTATGTTGATAGCTATTGTTATAGGTAAACTCTATTAGGCTTAGGTGTAGATCCCAACTTCTGGTAAACTGGAGAGCACATGCTCTCAGCAGATCTTCTAAGGTCTGTATAGTCCTTTCAGACTATCCATCAATATGTGGATGAAAGGCTATACTAAACCTTAACTGGGTGCCTAGTTCTCTATGTAGCTGTTCCCAAAAATGACTTGTGAACTGAGGACCTCTGTCGGAAACTATGGTGACAGGAACTCCGTACAAACGCACTATCTCTTGAACATATAACTGGGATAATCTTTCAGCAGAATAGGTTGTTTTGACAGGTAAGAAATGTGCTGTCTTAGTCAACCTATCAACAATTACCCAAATGGAATCATGTCCTTTGTTTGTTCTTGATAGACCAACAACAAAGTCCATGGTTACATGATCCCACTTCCACTGTGGTATGGGTAAAGGTTGCATTGTTCCTACATGCTTCTGGTGTTCAGCTTTAACTTGCTGACACACTGGACACCTCAGAACAAACTCAGCTACGTCCTTCTTCATCCCAGGCCACCAATACATATCTTTCAAATTTCGATACATCTTGGTGCTTCCTGGATGCATAGCATACATTGAAGAATGAGCTTCATCCAGGACTAACTTTCTCAGGTTATCTACATCTGGTACTATCATCCTCCCATGATAGCATGCCATTTGATCATCTGATTCATGAAAACATTCTCGCTTCTCATCACCATACTCAGATCTGATCTGCTGAACTACAACATCAACTTGTTGTGCCTCCTTAATCTACTCTCTTAGGGTGGGTTTGATATGCATCTCATCCAACAACCCAGCAATCCATGACACCTTCATATGTACATTGTCTTGCCTTAAGGAGATAAGCATATCTCTCCTAGGGCATACTATAGAGTTTAATTGTTTCCTATCAGAGGATGATGTTGCTGATTTCCTACTCAAGGCATCTGCAACTACATTGGCCTTTCCTGGATGGTAATCTATTGTACAATCGTAGTCCTTGATTAACTCCATCCAGCGACGTTGCCTCATGTTAAGTTCATGCTGAGAAAAGATATACTTAAGGTTCTTGTGATCTGTGAAAATCTGAAATGTCTCTCCGTAGAGATAATGTCTCCAGATCTTCAAGGCATGAACCACGGAAGCTAACTCCAGATCGTGTGTCAGATAATTCTCTTCGTGTTTCTTAAGCTGTCGGGAAGCAAAAGAAATCACTTGTTTATCCTGCATCAACACACACCCGAGTCCATTCTTAGAGGCATCACAGAAAATTATGTATCCTTTGCCTTGCTCAGGTAGCACAAGCACAGGTGCACTTGTCAACCTCTCCTTCAACAACTGAAAAGATTGCTGGCACTTATCACTCCAGACAAAAGGAATATCCTTCCGGGTTAACCTAGTCAAGGGTAAAGCTATAGAACTGAAGTTCTTAATAAACCTTCAGTAATAGCCAGCTAACCCTAGGAAACTTCGAATCTCCATCGGTGTTTTCGATTGTTCCCACTGTAGAACAGATTCTACCTTTTTAGGGTCAACACGAATACCCGAGGCGGATACCACATGACCAAGGAAAGATACTTCTGGTAACCAAAACTCACACTTGCTAAACTTAGCGTATAGCTTATGTTCTCTTAGAAAAGTTAGAGCTTGAGGAAGATGTTGTTCATGTTGTTGTGCATCTCTACTATAGATCAGAATGTCATCTATGAAGACAACAACACACTGATCGAGGAAAGGTCGGAAGATTCTATTCATAAGTTCCATAAATGCAGCCGGTGCATTAGTTAGTCCAAACAACATAACAGTGAACTCATAGTGACCATACCTTGTTCTGAAGGCAGACTTGGATATGTCACTATCCTTAATACGAAGTTGATGATATCCAGACCTCAAGTCTATCTTTGAGAAGATGGTTGCACCACGCAACTGGTCAAAGAGATCATCAATCCTCGGCAAAGGGTACTTATTCTTTATTGTTACTTTATTTAATTGTCTATAATCGATGCATAATCTCATTGATCCATCTTTCTTTTTAACAAACAAAACTGGAGCACCCCATGGTGAAGTACTCGGTCAGATAAAACCCTTCCCAAGCAACTCCTGAAGTTGTTTCTTGAGTTCTGCCATTTCGGCGGGCGCCATCCTATACGGTGTCTGGGCTATGGGTTTCGTATCTGGGACTAAATTGATTTCAAAATCAATTTCCCGAGGCGGTGGCACACCTGGAAGTTCTTCAGGAAATACATCTTCAAATTCCCTGACTATAGGAACTTCGACAGGATTAGGACTCTCCATGGTAGTATCTACCACATGGGCCAAGAATGCATAACATCCTTGCTTCATAAACTTATCAGCAACCATAGCTGACACAAGACAGGTGGGTAGAATCTTTCTCTCTCCTTGAAAGATCCATGTGTTGCTTTCATCAGCAAACACAGCCTGCTTAGATTCACAATCCAAGACAACTCTATACCTTTCCAAGGTATCCATCCCAAGGATTATATCAAATCCTTGCATATCAAGTGGTATAAGATCCACTTGAATGCGATGATCAGAAAAGGAGAGGTTACAGGGAGAGCATTCCTCTTGCAACACAATAGACCCTCTCAACGGAGTCTCAAGCAACAAACTATCTGCCCTATGACTAACTGTCATATTGCAGTTATGAATCACCCTTCGAGTGATAAAGGAGTGTGTAGCACCCAGGTCAATCAAAACAGATACAACATAGGATTTAGACATATCAGAATATAAAAGTTCCATATGACCTGCCACAACCCGTGGATTGACCACTGCTTCTGGTGGGTTCATAGCATAGAACCTCGCTGTCGCCTGAGGTTGAGTTGGTGCTGACGATCCAGCCTGAGACGCTTGCCCACGTCCTCTAGCTGCTCCTTGAGACTGCCTTCTTTGTGATTCATGTTGATCCTGCCTCAGAGGTTGTGTCACACTGACAGGCCTAGACCTACATTCCTTCATCAGATGTCCCACCTTCCCACAGTTATAGCAACTTCTCTCCAGTTGTTGTGGTCTTGGCGGTCCTGTGACCGATATTAATGCTGAACTGTGAGTCTCTCATGGCGGTAAACCTCATCCTCTACCTCTACTTGGGGACCACTGAGTCTAGGAACTCGATCTGGGTGGTGGAGGTGTAGGTGCAGAGAATCTAGGCTTCTTAAAGTCTCTAGATGAAGATCCCTGGAACTATGGATATCTCTTTTGGGTTTGTCTTTTCTCGAATACGGATCTCTCTATCCTTCAGACTGACTCAACAAAGGTAGAGAATCTCTCCCGGTTTTCTAGTGCAGACACGGGAGTAGTCATGTCGGCATTCAAACCCTTCTCAAACCTCCTAATCCTTTCTTCATCTATGGTAGCCATATGCGGACAGAATCGCAACAACTCCATGAACTTAGCCTCATACTCGTTAATGTTCATCATACCCTGTCTCAGTCTCTCAAACTGAGAGATCTTCTCGTCCAGGAAGGTCTTTGGAAAATATATGCGGACAAATTCCCGACGAAAATCTTCCCACGAGATCTCTATTCTAGGCCTCTTCTTCTCTTCCATGGTCCACCAGTGACCAGCACTACCTTTGAGAAGATAGACAGCATGTCTAACCTTCTCACTTTCGGGGATGTTAAGGATTCTGAAAGCTTTCTCCAACTCAGTTAACCACAGATCAGCATCAATAGGGTCAGCTGTTCCAAAATATTCAGTTGCTCTGACCCGACGAAGTCGCTCGAACGTTTTACCGATACCTTGACCCTCAGACTGGATAGGTGCCCTAGGTGCAGGCATGGGCATCCTGTCGATGATGTGTCATGGCAGTCATAAACTGCCCAAACATAGTTTGAACAGCTGGGTTTCCCATATCAGCTGGGTCAAACCAAGGTGGCTCCACAGGTGGCTCAGGTACAAGTTGCTCTATTTCTAGGTTCCTTGCACCTTCTTGAGGCGCAACAACACTACTTTCGGCCTCATACTCCTCCTGCGGTAGCAGACATCCTTAATTATCTTCTTCTCCTGAGGAGCAGAAAACTCTATTAGATAAGAAAGAAGTATTAAGGATAGACTTGACACTCTAAGTCCTATGTCTCTGTAGACTCAGTGAACCTAGAGCTCTGATACCACTAATTGTGGGATCTGATCTCCAAAACATAAGATAAACATAGAGGAAGCGATTCGATTAACAGCGGAATACGAAAATCACGAGAAATTAAAACTTTTTCAAAAATGAGATTTCAAAAACCTGAAACTCCTTTTATAAAAGTAAGATGAACTGTTTGCATCTCTGATAAATCACTTCTCGAGTGATTATATACGTCATGATACAAAATCTCAAGATTTCAACAGACTCCTAGGACCTGAGTGTACAGAGACGATATAAGACTATACTGACTACAAGACTAGACAGCGCAGTGTTTCTACCTGAAGTCACTGCTGCTCGTGAAATGGCTACTGTTGTTGCTGTCCACCTACAGATCGGTTCCTTCGACCTCAACATCCACCTAAAGGTAGAAATCTATGGGGTGAGACAATTTTAAATAATTGTCCCAGCGAGAGTTATAACTCTCCACCATAAGCTTTAATATAGCAATCACAGATCAACATGAGCAATAAATCTTTAAGGAAATCAACAGCAGATTGTTATCAAGTAGATCAATAATATTTAAGGAATATGAAGAACATGTATACTAAACACTGTAACCATCAATCATTGTATCTCGTAGTTCAACCTAAGCAGATATACTACGCGGTTGATTATGTTTTACAAACATTATTATGCCCTGCGGAGATGAGGTATACCGCTCATACTCCAACCGATCACTATTAAGTCGCATCGGTATCATACATAGGTCATCAAGAGAGCCGGATTCTTATGACCTCATCTTCCTCAGTCAGTATGAGGATTAACATGCAGGACATCTAGTGTCTCTGTTACTATAGCTTACCAGGGTATTCTCGTACTTCGCTATTAGAGTCACAGGGGCATTCTGTACTCTCTTCGCCATCGAAAGATTTCTTGTTTATCTCTCATCGATGTGGTACAAACGATTTCCTCGGGAGATTAGTGTTACATCACCCCGGCATAAACACATAGTGAAGGATTGATAGACTAGATACATCTACATCAATTCCTACACTAGGATGTAAGGGCATTCACATCCATATTCCCCCACATACTCCAAAGTATGTGATCCAGGAGTTCCCTTAGGAAAACCTATTTCACCATCATTTAACTCCTGACAATGATGGATCTATGATCAGGGCTCTACATGATATGATTAAACTTGGTTATTAGGTACATTTCAGTATTCTTTTAGCATCATACATGTTTTCAAACATTAATTATTAGCATAGCAGCTATGAAAGTAGAATACTAAATGTATCAAGTCTAACTCACATCAATTATCATTTCTCAATCATCCAATCACAAGTCATCTGACAAGCATGACCTTTATGATATTCATGGCTCTTACAGCCTATCATTCTCATAAGATGCCACTTACTAGGCATCAACATATGTCATTATTAATAAAGCTAATAACATGCTTCCAATGAATATGAAATCATAATCCTTACCTGGATATGATCACCATCATGTATAAAAACCTGCATGGTTAATTCAACTGATAATAGTAAGCAGTTCATATCAAGAGTTGTACCCTTATACTCTTACAAGGGTTAGATTCCCTGATTTTCATCAATTAGGGTTTACTATTCACAATATTTGTCATCACCCTAGAATTAGTGTTTACTATTCACCTCATGGTAAATTAATCTCATTACATCACCATGTATGAGAAACATCATCATTAAAGCCCTCGTATAAGAGCAAGATCCACCAATTACCATAATTAGGGTTTCCATGATCTCTCATAAGTGGATCATACCCTAATCATGCACATTCATGTATATTGAAGGTATTTTACTTGAGTTTCCACTATAATTGGTACTTTCTCTCTCCTCTTACTAGTAGATGGTGACTACACCACTTATATTAGGTTAGGTTCAGTCCCCTTTGATCTATATAAACCAAATCACCACTCTCAAGTGATTCGGGTTTGATTAGAACAAGGTATAACTCAATTAAACCTCTCAGGGGCATTTTGGTAAATTACCCATTGATCATCCTCATGGGTCAAATCATTAATCACTTAGTCCTTTACTATCTTAAGTTACCATTATGGTTTAGATTAGATCATCATTGAACCATTTACACCTTCAAGTAATTAAGTATAATCAACCTTGAAAAAATCTTCAATTGGTTTAGGGTTTGATCTTCAACCTTCAACCCATTTGATTCTTAAATGACCTTGAACTCGTTTAACCTCAAATGACCTAGAACCCATTTGGGCCTTTAAACGAGTGTGGACCCCCTTGATCTTAAATGGGTGTGAACCCACTTGAGATCAAATGAGTGTGAACCCGTTTGAGATCAAACGAGTGTGAACCCGTTTGAGATCAAACGAGTGTGAACCCGTTTGAGATCAAACGAGTGTGAACCCGTTTGAGATCAAACGAGTGTGAACCCGTTTGATATCAAATGAGTGTGAACCCGTTTGAGATCAAACGAGTGTAGACTCGTTTGGACATAAACGAGTGTGAACCTACTTGGGTCCAAACCGCATGAACATAAAAGGTGACACATAGGTAATGTTTGAATCGGGTTTCCTATGTTGAAGCCTTTAATTGGCCAAAGCCATGTCAACCACTTACAGATTGAGTCAATTAGGATGAGCCCCAATCAATTGGACTCTAATTTGACTCTTAATTGAAAGCCAATTAGGGTTAAGTCTAACTCAATTAGGTTTTCCAATCGGCTAATCATCAATTCTCAACAATGTGAAACAAATTGTATTTGAACCCATCAATTGAACTCCAATTGGGCCCAAACTTGGCCCAAACGGTCTTGAGATCGTGTGGATGACCTCCAAACAGTCTTGAGATCGTTTGCCCAAAGTTTGACCAAAATCTAAGTTGATTTGATTAGGATTGAACCCTAATTAGGTCTAAAATCAGCACTTTTATCAATTCTTCAACCTATTGAAATTGGACCTACAATGGATCCATTTTCCTTAACCCTAGACCTCCAAACGGTCTTGGGGTGTCACTAAACGAGTGTGAGTCCTTTTGGGTGAACCCCAAATGGGTTTGAACCCGTTTGGATCCTCCAACCCAAAACTCAACAAGATCTATAATTAAAATCAGCAATTTCAACCCGATTAGGGTTAGGGTGTTGAAGTGCCTTCAACTCTCAATTGGTTAGGAATTAGATTATAATTCTTTGTAGGAAATAAATTCAATACATTATGAACAGACCCTCAAACGGTCGTACCTTGGTCAACCCTATAAAATGGTCTTGGGGTCGTTTTGATCCAAACGATCTTGCAGGATCGTTTGAGATCAAACGGGTTGGACCCGTTTGACCTTAAACGAGTTGCACCCGTTTGGACCAAAAGGGTTCAAGGTCATTTCATAAAGTGACCTAGGAATCCACGCCCATCATCCTCAACCTCTGTTCAGGTCAGTTCCTCCACCGTTTTGCTTGCAAAAGAGAAAGGAAGAAGGGAGGTAGAAGAAGAACTAATCATAGAAAACAAGAACAAAGATATGCATAACAAAGCTAAGAGTTAGAGTTATAAATCCCGCCTCAAACGTGGTTCCTAGAGCTTCCAAGCTTCCAAGCTTCAATCCTTTAATGGCATCTTGAGCTCCACAGGTCGGGCAAGGTCAATTCTTCAAGAAAAAGATGGGGATGGTCGGCTAGAACAAGGAACCTAAGTAAGAAAACTAGCAATTCAACCTTGTAATACGATTTCCTCCATGAATCCAAGCTAGAAGGTGGTGTTCTCTTACCTAGAACATGTTGGTCGTCCCCTTGAGCTCATGAGCTTTGCTTTGGCTGGTTGAGAAAGATAAGAAGTGAGGAAGTGAAGGAAAACGTTTTCTTGGTTTGGAAAGAAAGGTGCTTATATAGTTTAGGCTGATTTTCACCATAAGGACCTCTAAAGCATGTAATTCTCATCCAAGTCCCTCCTTATTTCTAAGGCACGTTCAATCTATCAAAACTTAATCAAGGCCCATCAAAACTCAAGATCTAAGGGTAAAGAAAACCAATATGCACACTAAGGTATATATATATATATATATATATATGAAGGGTCTTCTTACTCATACTAGGTGTTTTCACTACAAAGGTCATCCTTCTTATCCAATTACTTAATAGAAGTGCCCCTCTAATCCTTTCTTCTCTAAATGATGTCAAGAGTTATAAAAGATATTCTAGAAAGTGTATATCACAAGTTGCACCCCACATTTTGGGTAAATTGCACTTTACACCAAAATTAGGGTTTAAGCACAAGGATTGCTCCACAAGCTGCACCTTGGTGCCCAAACTTGGGAAATCCATCATACCTCATCATATTCCTTCATAAGATGTCTCTTTATTAGAGGAACATCTTAACTTGTGAAATTTGCAAGTTAAACCCCTTACCTGGGTAATTTGCACATAGGTCCCTGTATTACCAAACAATACTACAATCATTGTTTAAAAGGGACAGAAATGAAAATGTATGTTCCTTAGGAACTTAATTACATGTCAAAAAATAATCACAAAGATTTTAATTTCATATTTAGGCAAAACACCTAGGGTTAACTCATAACCCAGGTCAGGGATGTTACAACAACCTTCTTCTTGCGTTTGCTCTGGATAGTATTCCACTCTCGCTCATCATCCTCAGGGATGGGAGCATCCGGGGTGCTGTGTTTATTTAGGACAACAGCCTCTAGGGGAGTAAGGTTTTCTGCTTCCTTGGGTTGCTTGTCCTTCTTAGGGCTTGGGCGACGTACAAGCTTCTTGGCGTGCATGGCCATGGAGTAAGGGGCGGGAACTTTAAGTGGACCCGTGGAACTTGTGGATGGGTCAGGGGCGGTGAAATGCAGGAGGAATTGACATTCAGACTCTCCATGCCCAACTCTGCCACATTTCATACATATGGTTGGCATATGTTCATATTCGATTTGATATTGTTCTCTATAGATGAGAACTGCAGGAAGGAGAGGCTTAGTTGTATCCACTTCAACAGCAACTCTAGTGAACTTTCCACGATCACCCGTTAAAGTAGTAGTGTCTATCTTGGTCGTCTTCCCGATCACATCACCAATACTGGACAGAAGTTGTGTCTGATAGAGGTAGACCGGTAGGTGGGGGATGCAAATCTAGACCACAAGCTTCCTTGGGATGGGGTCCGTCGGCCAGAAGCTTTCAGACCAGGACTTCACCGACAGATAATTGTCGAACACCGTCCATGGTCGGCCGGTCATGGCCTTGACGAAATCGTCGTTGTTCGAGAATTGTATGATATAGTACCCCAACTCCAAATCGATTGCCCTGAAGGTATCCGACGGATTCCACAGAACCTGGAGTCTGGAGATCAGAGCCATGAAGCCAATGTTCATGCCCAATACTTTCACCACAACCATGTATTTCCACAGTGTGAGGAGAGGTTGGATCTTAATGGGGTCAATGGATATTGCAGGAATCGGGCCACTACGATCGACGGAGATGTCATTAGGCTGTAGTGTATCCGGGGACACCCGCTTGAGTATCGAAGAGGATTTCACACCAACCGCCGTCTCAACATAGGACTTCTTTAATGGATCTATGTCCATGCGATTGGGAACATTAGGATGGTTTTCTTCGGCAGGGAGCGCCGTAGTGGCATCAACGTTCACAGATGGTTCCACAGAAGGATCGGCATTCGAACTCGGCTCCTGGTAGCTGCTCCGGCCTCGCCGGCCGCCACGGTCGCCGCCTCTCCCAAACCCTACCATCGTAGCATGAAATTTAGATTTAATCCTCCTTGTATTTAACTTCATGTATTTCACAATATGATGATTTACTGTTTGTCCTTTTGGCTTGTACCTAAAACGCTGACAAATAAAACGTTGGTCAGCCAAAGTTGGTATGTGGGGGAAACAATAATTATGTAAATACATTAACAATGTAATCATCAATTAATCATTTAACAACCAAGATTACTTTTTAGATATAACTCTGTGATCCAAGAGTACCCTATCCTCTATGTTGTCCCCATTAAATCCCTCATGATCCACCTATAAGTGAACCAATTTCTAGGGTTGAGTCACATGGCACTTCTCGTAAGTAGCCCACTCCTTAACTCATGGTAGGCTAATGAGTCTCATGGCAATACACGTAGGTAGCCCAGTTTCTAACTCTCGATAACCTAGACCTTACTCTAGGATTACCCCTTTTTTTTCTTAGCCTTTTCAAAGCAATAGAGGTGGACCTGGATCTAGTCAGTTATATACGAACATTTATAGTGATAATCATAGTCACTTTATAGTTGCATGAAATAAATAAACATCCAACAGTTATTTTCAAGCAACCGATTAAAACTTCGGGAATCGCCGTGAAACAAGAGCGATTATTGATAAGCGTAACCACATACCTGATTTGATGAGTCATGCTGATTATTCAACATATACTTCATGTGTATACAATCAAGTCAATCAACATATCCAAGCAAGTAATTCAATCATCACATAATTCCTGAAATAAATATGTACTCTATTTATTACACACTTTATCAAGAATCTACTTTATTGACTTGGATTAACTTTCTAGGGTTTCTAATCCGCATTAAGGTTTCATTAGTATTCATTAGGGTTTCTTAGATCAATTTCTCAAACTTTATCCCTTTTAGGTTAACAAACCCTAAAATACTATTTTCCATTTATATGAACCTTAATTGCTCAACTATTCATTTTAATAGTCTTTTATACCCAAATTGACTTAGGATCATCATATCCCGATTTATTCATGGATTTGAACAATTAAACCAATTAAAAGATATATTATCCTAAATTAGGGGTTTTAAGCTCATTGAAGCATAATCATGCACGAAACCCTAAATTAAGCCAATTATATAAACATATCATCTTTTTAGATCCTATTTTCACTTTTATTAACAACAGGTTAATATCAGCTTGAATTATCCAAATAACATCATTAAGTCCATCTATCATCAAATCTAAGGGTTTTTCCTTAATTAAATCATTAAAGATGATAACTTTATGCCCTTTTCAAATTCAAGCACATATACGCACATAAACACTAAACTAGATTAATCATGTGCAAAGTTCTTCCTTTTTGAGCATAATGTACCTTTTTACATTTAACAGGTTAACATCAACTCTAATGATCCATTAAACCCTATAAAATACTTTATTCATTTCAAAATAGGATTTCTTAATCTTTAATTCATTAAAGATGATGATTTACACTACATTTCGAACTATTATCAGATTCAGGATATAACACTATTTTTAATGGGTTCCTTGCATTTTTCTAATCAAAATACATATATAATTTGTCTTGATCGGAGTTACAAATAGCAAGATATGATTTTTGCAAAATAAGAATACCTTGGCCAATCGGATTGTGCCACGTATGCGCTCACATCTTAGTTCAGTTGAAAAACATAACCAATTGTCGATTTTGCCCTCCACTTAAGAAGTTCGTCCTTTGTCACGCTGAGGATAGAACCGTCCAGTCTGTTCTAGTCATCTTCAAGCTTCGGACAACCCTTCCTGACCGTCGACAGCAGCCCTGCGTGGGGCTTTCCTTGCTTCCAAGGACCTCGAAACTCACCACCAACTTCTGCCCTAAGTCTACCGCCCCCTTGCTCACCTAGGGCACCGCCTGGTCGTAGCCAGCGCAGCCGTTCTCTTTCTCATTAGGCCAAGTACTTGTATCCGTCGCTGCAGCCTAGGTGCTGCTACCGCACAAGCTCTAGGGCACATATTTGATGGCAAAGCTTCCCCTTGACTCCGTAGAACACCAGGCCTTCATCGCTCCCATCTGCTTCCCCCTCTTTACATCATGCTCATGGTGATACTCAGGGTTAGGGTTGAAGATGAAAGAAAGAGAGGAAAGCGATGTATGTGATCCTCTGGGCTTGGCTCAGGGTCGTACCCCTTATATAGGGGATGGTAGATAGGGCCTAGGTGGCTTGTCCACGAGATTCAAGATGAAACAAGTCCCATACGTAAAGGAAACATATTCCTCCAATAAGAAGTAATATATTCTCTCTCTTCCTCTTTATCCTTTTGATATACCTTTTTCTATAAATATTAGGATTTCAAAAATCCTTTCTCTTATCGTCATTGTTCTTGCATTTTAATCCATTAACCACAAAATCCTATTTTCCTTTATAGAAAAAATCATCCTTTTAAACAATACCACATAATTCATTAATAATGCAACACATTATCCTCTTACTTTGCCTTTTTAGTATTTTCTCTTTCTTCCCTCTTTATTGGGACTCCTTGGATCCCAAGACACTTCATTATTTTGAAATTCTTTTTTTATTCGATATTTATTATCCTTCTAGATGCATCATTATGCATTATTTCACATTATCTTGTTTATTTCACATTTAAATATCTCTTTATGAGGATTTCTTTTTATTTCTCTTTTATTTTCCTCATTGGCATTCCTTTTAATATTAGCAACCTCATGGATATGAAATTTCCCCAAGAAATCTCATTTATGCCTCTTTCCACTCATTTTCCACATTTTATCATTATTTTAAATTTATTTCTTAATAAAGAAATACTTAATTAACCTTTTCTTTTCGTATTGCTTTCTTTTTGCAACCTTGGACTCCTTGGTACCCAAGGAAACCAAGAGGCACGAAATCCTCTTTGTATTTTCCTTCTAGAGGTTTCTACCTATTTCTTTTCTTAAAAATTCAATTATCCATTTACTAATTGAATTTCCTTGTTATTTAGGCCCAATAGCTAATAAAGCCCACAACACAAACATCAAGTCTATTGTAAACGAAATCCATTTATTTGAAGAAAATTATATCATTATTTGTTCCAATATCTTTAATATGAGAAATTACATTTCTCACCAAAAGAACTTAAAATTTGGGGTTGTAACATCCTTCCCCTCTTATAGGAATTTTGTCCTCAATATTCAATCAAGCAAACAAATAATTCAGGATAAGACTACTCCAAGTCCATCATTGGCCCCTATGTGGCTTTACCGTACTGATGGCGCTTCCACAGAACCTTTATCATCACATATTATTTTCTCTGTGTTCTTTTATCCCGACGTCTATAAACTGCACAGGTGACTCAGGCCATGCCATCCTCCCTTGGGGCTCACTAGGTTCATTGCTCAGCACATGGTCGGGTACCTCACATAGTGCTCTAAATTGGACACATGGAACTCATCACACATTACTTTATCCTCAGGGGTAAGGTCAAACTTAACCTTCTCCACCAAACCATGTCAAAAGAACCCATGCATCGGGGACTCAGCTCTCTTAGTTATAACTTAGAGGGGTCGTATTTTCATGTCACATATTATCCCACAGTGGACTGCATGTCAGTCTACCTTGCATCTGCTCATGACTCTCATCATCTCTAGGCTCCTTTCAGCCATTACATGATCAAAGCGACTTCATATACACACATTGTGGTCCTTTTCTAACCATCATGTGGTCCTTTCACCAACATCACCTTACTGAAGTGGTGACCGACACCACCTCTCTCACAGAGCTTCTTATAAAACATGATACTGCTATGGTGGTCATTGTCACATCTTTCATAGGACAAGAACTGTCTCTAGATATCACCCTGAACGAGCACACATGCTCTCATCAGACCCCTTTAGTCTGGATTATACTAACCATTAGTTAGGGGTGATAAACTATACTATCACTGAGTTCTTCATGTATCTACTTTCACCTTATGGAAGTGAATCGTTAAGTCATACTCATGAACTTTTGAACTCACATCATGGTGTAGTTGAACCATCTCTCTCATATGTAGTCCAACCCGATCTGTCCCTTGACAATACTCATTCTTTCTTATGTCATCTAGGTAAGGCGATCTACCATAACCCATATTGCATCTCGACCTTCGTTGGTCTAGGAGAGACCTATCACAACATCCATAGTGATGAACTCCCATTCCCTCTCAGGGACTCTTGTGTCTTCTATATTGATACACTGGGTTACTGGGGTTCATCCTTTACCTCCTGGCTTGCATGGCCATAAACCACATGCAACTCTATCTTAAGAATCCAAAGTCCTATTGCCATTTACCACGGTGTATGGTGATCTCCAATTGTTACAACCCCACTTTTTGGGTTCATTAGTGAGAAATGTAATTTCTCATATTAAAGATAATTGAACAAATAAAGATAGGATTTGTTTTGAATAGATGGATTTCGTTTACAATAGCCTTGATGTTTGTGTTGTGGGCTTTATTGGCTATTGGGCCCAATAACAAGGAATTAACAAAGAAAATTCAATTAGCAAATGGATGATTGAATTTTTAAGAAAAGAAATATGTAGAAACCTCTAGAAGGCAAATACAAAGAGGATTTCGTGCCTCTTGGGTTCCTTGGGTACCATGGAGTCCAAAGTTGCAAAGAAAATGCAATAAGAAAATAAACGTTTAATTAAGTATTTCTTTAATAAGAAATAGATTGAAAATAATGTTAAAATGTTGGAAATAAGTGGGAAAAGGTGTAATTAGGAGATCCTTTGTGGAATTTCGTGTTCCAAGGATTCCTAATGATAAAAGGAATACCCATGAGGAAAATAAAAGAGAAATAAAGAGAAATCCTCAAAAAGAGCTATTTTAATAGAGAAATAAGTAGAATATTGGAAGTAGAAGAGATAATGCAAGAAATAAAGAAGTAAGAGTTAGTCATAATAAGTGATAATTCGAACCCCACTTGCTTTCTTGGATTGCAAGGAATAGAAATAATAGAAATAAGAAAATGAGAGAGAGAAAAGATCAAATCAAATTTTGCCTTATTAATAAGGACAATTGAGAATATAATGAAAATATGAGAAAAAGGTGGAAAGATGGGTGATTGACTCATCATGGATGAGATTTCGTGTTCACATAGTTTCTAATGAGAAAATAAATCAAAATCAAGAAAAAAAGGAAAATAGGAAAGAGAAAATAAGTGTTTTAATACATAATATGTTCCTATTAGGTACTTGACTTTCATATGAAGAAAAAGGGCTTTTCCTTTCGAGTTTTGGTCTCAAACTTCATACAATGGTAGATTAAGTCATAATAGAGTTTCTACTAAAATTTTATGGAAAATGCATAATTGAGGAGAGAGTTATTGATTTTGTGAGTTTGCTTAAAATGAAAGAATTATTATCGAATTTGCAAGAGTTTATTTGGGATAGGAATTTTGGGCCCAGCCCATCCGCATGTCACGCGCTTTGCGGACCGTCGGATACAAATCCAATGATTGTCCCTTTATCTCCTACCTCATGACTGGTTAGGAAAGTTGGATCAGGAGACCAGGATTTTCGGGGCGATTTCCCTTGATGATCAAGGCAAGAGCACTTATGGAAACATTCCCATTGACACCGGGAGATCTAGCTGAGCCTATCCACCCTAGATTTCACCTAGGTTTGTTGGCTCTAGGAGATTCGCCCAATCTCCAGAAACCTCGTCACCATGGGCAGGTATATATAGAGGTCATTAGAACCTCTGCGAGGGAAAAAGAAAACCCGGACGTGCGACCGAGAACCCTAAACAATTCCCTCTCTCTCAATTCTTCCCTTAGACCCTGTTTTGCCTCCATCCCTCCTGCTGCTTCACCAAGGGGACTTCGAATCAGCCCCATCTGCTCCAGCCGATACTTGAGCAATTGAAGTGCTTTGTGAGTCCAGAGGAGGGTTGTGAAGGTGGGGGTACTCTTTGTTAGTGCTGGAAAGGGTCGGAAGCTCAAGGTCAACTCGTCGGTTGACCGAGTCGGAGAACTGGCTCGCGTAACAGGGCAGCAAACGGAGGAGGAAGAAGAAAAGGAGGAAAAGACCTCCTTGCCCTCAGGCGCACTTTGGCTCAAAGTGAGAGCGCAGGGGGTAGATGCGTCCTTTCAGCCTGGAGCGCCTCGCGGGAATGAGTTTGCGTTGGAAAGAAAGGAATAGTGGGCCATAGTGCAGACGTAGCACACTTACCATTGGCTTAAAGGTAATGGTTTTGCAAAATTCATAAAAACTAATTGGTAACTCAGACATGAACAAATAATATATGAAAATTTATCAAGAGAACGAGAGAAACCCAATAAAAATGATATTACAGCTTAATTCCCTTCCTCATTACAAAAGTACATTAAGTTGATGAAAAGTGTTGTAAAGTTAGGTTAAAAATCCTAATTGGGATTAATGGTTAAATCTATGATGATTAATTGGTTAATTTGTGTAATAGTAACCTGTTGAATGATAATGGTATGCTTGAACCTTATCTGGATGAGTAATTGCAGATTTTAGGGTTTTAAACCAAACATGTATGATGATAAATTTAGAAACCCTAAATTAGGGTAAAAGAAGAGAAAATTGTATTTAATCCAAAAATATGGATATATGTTGTCAAAAGATAATCCTAAGCCTGTTATAAGAGGAACTTAGGGTTTATGGGTAATTTTGTATAATTAGGGTTTAAAGTATTAAAAGTGAGGCAAAACCCTAATTGCATATGAAACCCTAAAAAGAGGGAGAAATCCTAAAATGAATAGAAACCCTAAGAAACAAGATGATTTGGATAGATCTTGATGAGAATGAATTATATGTTATTTCAGGATTTTAAACTTGCTTTCCTGGTTGGATTATCTTTCTTGGTTGATTCTATCTCAAAGAACTACAATCACAGGTATGTGGTTATGATTATGAATAACCGGTTTAGTTTCCCGATGGATTCCCGGATGTTTAATCGCATTGAATGCAACTAAACTGTTTGGATGTTCATACTGTAATTATAAAGAGACTACGATTATCACATAATGTATATGTCTTCTAGCTCAGATCATGGTCCCCTCTGTGTCTTAATGGCTGACCTAGTATATGGCTACCTAGAGGGTAGGTCCATCAGGTCATGAATGACTTAGTATATGGCTGCCTAGAGGGTAGGTTCATCAAGTCACCTTTACAGAGGTACCATATAAGTCCTTACAGGGACAACACAGAGTTGTGGATAGGTATGGATTGAGTTGTTTGGCTTAAAACGTAATCTTGATTGTTAAATGATTAATTGAGTGATTATATTGTTAACATAGTTGAACATTATTTGTTTTCCCCACATACCAGCTTCGGCTGACCGACGTTTTGTTTGTCAGTGTTTTAGGTACAATGAAAAGAACAAACAGTAACGTGGCACATGTGGTACTAAATGAGAATTAAAGTGCAAAGGAGGATTAGTTAGATTAGTATCGATGTGGATAGAAGGTTAGAGATCCAAGTTTTCGAAAAGGTATGCAAAAATTTATTTTCTTACAACTTTCATTATAGTATGTTGAAATTTGATAATTATTCTTGGTTAATTGTCGAACCTTTGATCCGGAAGTCATGGGTGCGACTTTGACCTCTCAGTCTCCCTTAATTGGGGGTTATCGGGAGGTGGGGCCATAACATTTGGTATCAGAGCTTAGGTTCCTCAGTTAACCATTAATAATTATTAAATTTTACAAACTCCATAGAACCCAAGGGAGTTATTAGAGGAGTATCCAAAAGATGGAGGTGTCTAGAAAGGGATCACGACCGGGGGCTGGCAAGATTTTCCTCTGCACCACTAGTCGGAATACGAGGACTCCCGTACCCGTGTGACCGCCTGGCCAAAGTCTTAGGGTATGAATCGAAATAAGATACCTTTAGGACTTCTCATCTTATTCATCCCTTCTCATCAAAAATTTCTGATAAGGACCTAAAGGATTAGGGTTTTCTTTCTTCTCATCACCCTCTTGAGGTATGGGTAAGGTTAATAAGGCTTAATGAATCCTCCACTAAATTAATGAAAGGCATGCAAATAAGATGTCATGGACATAAGCTTAATACATTAAGTGCAAAATAAATAATAGATACATGCTTAGGATGTATGACATAAGATGTCATGTCCTCAGAAGAGACCTGAGGCTAGACCTTCTTGTCAGGAGGATAAGTTAGTCTTGGAGATAGAGATATCCATTGCAAGTAGAGACCTAGAACATCCTCTAAGGATGATGCTAACCCTAACCCTAAGTGAAGGTTAGAGAGAGATGAGTTGGACTAGGTGTTTAAAAGGACATGCCTTTGGGATGCCATATGGTCCATGGGTGACCTAGCACCTTTGGCAACCCAACCCTGGGAAGGGTCGTGCAGGTTAGGGTAAAGGATAGCTCCTTAGATGATGATGTTAGTTAAGGACCTTAGAAATCCTATGGGCTTGTGCAAGTAGGGTATAGCTGGCACCTAGGGCACGTCATGGTGCAGACAGTAGGATGAAACCCTGTATAAGGAGTCATGAGGGAGCACAATGGGTTATGGATGATCTTGAGAAAACATAAGTTCATACCTAGGCTACACCCATGTAGAGCATGCTTTTGAGGTTGATCCTTCATGAAGAAAGGACCTCTAATGGTGAGGTTGTATGTGGGGTTAGCTCTAGAGAGAGTAGGAAACCCAGCAAGAAGGTTGGAAGCCTAAAACCCTGAACAATGAATGATAGTTGTTGCCTCATGATCGATCCCTGAAATTTGATGATATCTTGGTTGCCTTTAGAGGGACCAAACCCTAAAGATAGAAGATGAATCATCTGGTGCCTATGTGCCTACGGTATAGGTGTTTACCTTCTAAGGTAGGGAGAAGAGTTCCTTAGACCTAGGAAGGTTTAGTAGCAGGTTATGAGGCCTTATACCTTGTTGGTTGTCCTTAAGGAGGACCCAACCCTAAGTGTTGTTTGAGTTGAAGGATGACAAGAAGTGCATGTCATGCCTTTTGCATGCTTGGTTCATAGTTAGGAGATAGAGTATGCAGTTGGACACCTACAAGTGAACCTAGGGTTCCTAGGCCTATGAGGGGAAGTGGTGTACCTAATGCTCATGATGAAAAGTTGAGTTCCTATAGAAACGAGCATGATACTCCTCATGTATAGAGGAAAAAGGGAGCCCTTTAAGTTTAAGGTATGTTTGATGAACCCCTTACAACTAGATTGATGATAAAGGAAAGTATGATCTTGATCCAGCATCGAGGAAAGAAGACAAGTTTGACCTAGCATGGTACAGTAGGTGATCTACTCGTGCCTTAATGGCTTGTTAGGGTTATGTGGGCTCGTGGGATGTGAACCCTAGACCTAAGAGCTTTTGTGACCTTAGAGATAGTTTTCCTCCCATCCTGGGAGAGGGACCCCTTTGGTAGGGTGTATATCAGTTTTGTTGGTTTAAGGTGACCTGAAGAAGTCTCATAAGATCTTGAGAAGCTAAGTGAAAAATACATGGTATGAGAATGAACCCGCAGACCCATAGATATCCATCTCTATTTCATATGAATGTGTTACCATGGAGGTAACCAGTATGGGGCTTGACCAAGGAAGGTAGGTTGCCATGATGCCTATGAATGGATGAGAGTCATCCCATGAATGCAGAAAGAGAGATGATGAAGACTTGGGTAAGGTTCTAAGTGAACATGTTCTGTAATGGGGAATCCTAAGTCTATCCTAGGGTCAGGTAGGGATAAGACCGATGAAAGTAGGAGTTGCCTAATTCCCCAGTTGCACATGACCATAGGGTCGGGAGGTAACATCTATCATTGTCTGAGGGCCATGGGTTAGGAGATTGATCACCTTCATGAACTCATGGGACCCAAAGGGCATATGAGTAGGGCACTATCTTGATGCACAAGGGAAGAGGGATGACCCCAAAAAGAGTTCTTACCCGATAGACCTAGAGGAGATGACCAAGGATATAAACCTTAGTAGGTTCAAGACTAGTTTGATATCATGATGTCTGTGATGTAAAGACATATGTGGCACATAAAGGTGTATTGGCAAGGTGGGATGTACCATCTCTACTCTTGGAACAGGAAGAACTCTGTATTTGGACTGCATCCAAATGCTTATTTCCTCTTGTTATGGGGGTGAGAGATAGGACATTATGCATGTCATACACCAAGGATAAGAGATGATGTAGGTTGGAACGTTGCCACGAGAAATGGGGATAGAGAAGATATCTACCCTGGTAAAGTGAATGATACATGGATGGTTTGTAAACACTAAGAGGAATGAGGTAGTTCCCTTATGAGGATGTTTCTATCATGAGCTATGTGGAACATACAAGTTATACCACGTTGAGTTTGATCACCATGATGATGGAATCAGAGAGTGTTCTTATGAAGATGAACATATAGTTTGAGGTGACATGATAAGTGAAATACATGGAAGTGTAATGTTACCTAATACCTAAGGATGTGAAGTGGTAATGGATGCTCTGGTTGAGATACATCTGACTTGCTTGACCAGAAGCTAGAAAGAGGTTGTTTGGCTAACCCTAAGTTCGAAAAGGAGAGGTGTTTGGATAACACTCAGATGTAACAAGATACATTGAAAAGTTAATGGTTGTTTGGTTATCCAGTCTAGTCCTTGATGCAATGAAAGGATGGTGGTAGAACCTCAGATACACTTCTTTGGAAAAGAAGGTGATGAAACCCCGACTTGAGTGGTTTAGGGTTTCATAGGAATCGATCTTGAAAGAATCATGACATACAGGAAATCATGGTTGAAGATCACCATACACCGTGGAAAATGGCAATAGCACTTTGGAAGCTTAAGATGAAGTTGCATGTGGTTTATGGCCATGCAAGCCGGGAGGTAAAGGACGAATCCTAGTAACCCAGTGTATCGATATAGAGGACAAAAGAGTCCTTGAGAATGGGATCTCAACACTATGGATGTTGTGATAGGTCTTCCCTGGGCCAAAGAAGGTCGAGATACAATATGGGTTATGGTAGGTCACCTTACCTAGATAATATGAGAAATGAAGAGTTCAGTTAAGGGACAGATCTAGTTGAACTACCCATGAGAGAGATGGTTCAACTACACCATGAAGCGAGTTCAAAGGTTCTTGAGTTTGACCTAAAGGTTCACTTCCATAAAGTGGAAGTAGGTACATGAAGAACTCAATGTTAGTATAGTTTATCACCCCTAACTATGGTTAGTATGATCCAGACTAAAGGGTCTGATGATGACATGTGTGCTTGTTCAGGGTGATATCTAGAGACAATTCTTGTCCTATGATAGATGTGACAATGACCACCATAGCCACTATCGAGTTTTATATGAAGCTCTGTAAGGGAGGTTGTGTCGGTCACAACTTCAGTAAGGTGATGTTGGTGAAAGGACCACAAGATGGTTAGAAAAGTACCACATGATGGTTAGAAAAAGGGACCCCAGTGCGTGTAGATGAAGTCACTTTGATTGTGCAATGGCTGAAAGAAGCCTAGAGATGATGAGATCCGTGAGCAGATGCAAAGTAGATTGACATACAAGTTACTGTGGGAGAAAATGTGACATGAAAATCCGATCCCTCTAAGTTATAACTAAGAGAGCTGAGTCCCCGATGCATGGGTTCTTTTGACATGGTTTGGTGGAGAAGACCATACCCCTCAGGATAAAGTAATGTGTGATGAGTTCCATGTGTCAAATTCAGAGCACTATGTGAGGTACCCGACCATGTGCTGAGCAATGAACCTAGTGAGCCCCAAGGGAGGCTGACATGGCCTGAGTCACCTGTGCAGTTTATAGACGCCGGGATGAAAGGACTCAGAGAAAGGAATATGTGATGATAAAGGTTCTGTGGAAGCGCCATGAGTACGGTAAAGCCACATAGGGGTCAATGATGGACATGGAAAAGTCTTATCCTAAACTGTTTGTTTGTTTGTTTGATTCATAGAATTTTGAGGACAAAATTCCTATAAGAGGGGAAGGATGTTACAACCCCACTTTTTGGGTTCATTAGTGAGAAATGTAATTTCTCATATGAAAGATAATTGAACAAATAAAGATAGGATTTGTTTTGAATAGATGGATTTCGTTTACAATAGCCTTGATTTTTGTGTTGTGGGCTTTATTGGCTATTGGGCCCAATAACAAGGAAATAACAAAGAAAATTCAATTAGCAAATGGATGATTGAATTTTTAAGAAAAGAAATATGTAGAAACCATTAGAAGGCAAATACAAAGAGGATTTCGTGCCTCTTGGGTTCCTTGGGTACCAAGGAGTCCAAAGTTGCAAAGAAAAGGCAATAAGAAAATAAAAGTTTAATTAAGTATTTCTTTAATAAGAAATAGATTGAAAATAATGTTAAAATGTTGGAAATAAGTGGGAAAAGGTGTAATTAGGAGATCCTTTGTGGAATTTCGTGTTCCAAGGATTCCTAATGATAAAAGGAATACCCATGAGGAAAATAAAAGAGAAATAAAGAGAAATCCTCAAAAAGAGCTATTTTAATAGAGAAATAAGTAGAATATTGGAAGTAGAAGAGATAATGCAAGAAATAAAGAAGTAAGAGTTAGTCATAATAAGTGATAATTCGAACCCCACTTGCTTTCTTGGATTGAAAGGAATAGAAATAATATAAATAAGAAAATGAGAGAGAGAGAAAAGATAAAATCAAATTTTGCCTTATTAAGAAGGACAATTGAGAATATAATGAAAATATGAGAAAAAGGTGGAAAGATGGGTGATTGACTCATCATGGATGAGATTTCGTGTTCACATGGTTTCTAATGGGAACATAAATCAAAATCAAGAAAAAAAGGAAAATAGGAAAGAGAAAATAAGTGTTTTAATACATAATATGTGCCTATTAGGTACTTGACTTTCATATGAAGAAAAAGGGCTTTTCCTTTCGAGTTTTGGTCTCAAACTTCATACAATGGTAGATTAAGTCATAATAGACTTTCTACTAAAATTTTATTGAAAATGGATAATCGAGGAGAGAGTTATTGATTTTGTGAGTTTGCTTAAAATGAAAGAATTATTATCGAATTTGCAAGAGTTTATTTGGAATAGGAATTATGGGCCCAGCCCATCCGCTTGTCACACGCTTTGCAGACTGTCGGATACAAATCCAACGATTGCCCCTTTATATCCTACCTCATGACTGGTTAGGAAAGTTGGATCAGGAGACCAGGATTTTCGGGGCGATTTCCCTTGATGATCAAGGCAAGAGCACTTATGGAAACATTTCCATTGACACCGGGAGATCTAGCCGAGCCTATCCACCCTAGATTTCACCTAGGTTTGTTGGCTCTAGGAGATTCACCCAATTTCTAGAAACCTCGTCACCATGGGCAGGTATATATAAAGGTCATTAGAACCTCTGCGAGGGAAAAAGAAAACCCGGACCTGCGGCCGAGAACCCTAAACAATTCCCTCTCTCTCAATTCTTCCCTTAGAACCTGTTTTGCCTCCATCCCTCCTGCTGCTTCACCAAGGGGACTTCGAATAAGCCCCATCTGCTCCAGCCGAAACATGAGCAATTGAAGTGCTCTGTGAGTCCGGAGGAGGGCTGCGAAGGTGGGGGTACTCTTCGTTAGCGCTGGAAGGGCCGAAAGCTCAAGGTCAACTCGTCGGTTGACCGAGTCAGAGAACTGGCTCGCGTAATAGGGCAGCGAACGGAGGAGGAAGAAGAGAAGGAGGAAAATGCCTCCTTGCCCTCAAGCACGCTTTGGCTCAAGGTGAGAGCACATGGGGTAGATGCGTCCTTTCAGCCTGGAGCGCCTCGCGGGAATGAGTTCGCGTTGGAAAGAAAGGAATAGTGGGCCATAGTGCAGACGTTGCGCACTACCATTGGCTTAAAGGTAATGGTTTTGCAAAATTCATAAAAACTAATTGGTAACTCAGACATGAACAAATAATATATGAAAATTTTTCAGGAGAACGAGAGGAACCCAATAAAAATGATATTACAGCTTAATTCCCTTCCTAATTACAAAAGTACATTAAGTTGATGAAAAGTGTTGTAAAGTTAGGTTAAAAATCCTAATTGGGATTAATGGTTAAATCTATGATGATTGATTGGTTAATTTGTGTAATAGTAACCTGTTGAATGATAATGGTATGCTTGAACCTGATCTGGATGAGTAATTGCAGATTTTAGGGTTTTACACCAAACATGTATGATGATACATTTAGAAACCCTAAATTAGGGTAAAAGAAGAGAAAATTGTATTTAATCCAAAAATATGGATATATGTTGTCAAAAGATAATCCTAAGCCTGTTAGAAGAGGAACTTAGGGTTTATGGGTAATTTTGTATAATTAGGGTTTAAAGTATTAAAAGTGAGGCAAAACCCTAATTGCATATGAAACCCTAAAAAGAGGGAGAAATCCTAAAATGAATAGAAACCCTAAGAAACAAGATGATTTGGATAGATCTTGATGAGAATGAATTATATGTTATTTCAGGATTTTAAACTTGCTTGCCTGGTTGGATTATCTTTGTTGGTTGATTCTATCTCAAAGAACTACAATCACAGGTATGTGGTTACGATTATGAATAACCGCTTTAGTTTCCCGATGGATTCCTGAATGTTTAATCTCATTGAATGCAACTAAACTGTTTGGATGTTCATACTGCAATTATAAAGAGACTATGATTATCAAATAATGTATATGCCTTTTAGCTCAGATCCTGGTCCCCTCTGTGTCGTAATGGCTGACCTATTATATGGCTACCTAGAGGGTAGGTCCATCAGGTCATGAATGACTTAGTATATGGCTGCCTAGAGGGTAGGTCCATCAAGTCACCTTGACAGAGGTACCATATAAGTCCTTACAGGGACAACACAGAGTTGTGGATAGGTATGGATTGAGTTGTTTGGCTTAAAACGTAATCTTGATTGTTAAATGATTAATTGAGTGATTATATTGTTAACATAGTTGAACATTATTTGTTTTCCCCACATACCAGCTTCGGCTGACCGACGTTTTGTTTGTCAGCGTTTTAGGTACAATGAAAAGAACAAACAGTAACGTGTCTCATGTGGTACTAAATGAGAATTAAAGTGCAAAGGAGGATTAGATAGATTAGTATCGGTGTGGATCGAAGGTTAGAGATCCAAGTTTTCAAAAAGGTATGCAAAAATTTATTTTCTTACAACTTTCATTATAGTATATTGAAATTTGAGAATTATTCTTGGTTAATTGCCGAACCTTTGATCCAGAAGTCATGGGTGCGGCTTCGACCTCTCGGTCTCCCTTAATTGGGGGTTATTGGGAGGTGGGGTCGTAACACGAATCATGATTTCCTGTATGTCATGATTCTTCAAGATCGATTCCTCCAAAACCTTGAACCACTCTAGTCGGGGTTTCATCGCCTTCTTTTCCAAAGAAGTGCATCTGAGGTTCTACCACCATCCTTTAATTGCATCAAGGACTAGACTGGATAACCAAACAACCCTTAACTTTTCAACGTATCTTGTTACATCTGAGTGTTATCCAAACACCTTTCCTTTTCAAACTTAGGGTTAGCCAAACAACCTCTTCTAGCTTCTAGTCAAACAAGTCAGATGTATCTCAACCAGAGCATCCATTACCACTTCACATCCTTAGGTATTAGGTAAAGTTGAAGACATACACTTCCATGTATTTCACTTATCATCTCACCTCAAACTCTATGTCTATCTTCATTAAGAACACTCTCTAATTTCAGCATCATGGTGATCAAACTCAATCTGGTATAACTTGTAAGTTTTACATAGCTCATGATAAAACATCCTCATAAGGTGACTACCTCATTCCTTTTTGTGTTTGCAAACCATCCATGTATCATTCACCTTACCAGGGTATGTTATCATCTTTATCCTCATACCTCATAGCACCGTTCCAACTTACCTCATCTTTTATCCTTGGTGTATGGCATGCGTACGGTCCTATCTCTATCTCCCATAACAAGAAGAACTAAGCATTTGGCAATCGTCCAAATACAGAGTTCCTCCTGTTCCAAGAGTAGAGATGGTACATCCCACCTTGCCAGTACACCTTCTAAATCGAAATGTGCCATTTATGCCTCTATATCACAGACATCATGATATCAAACTAGTCTTGAACCTACTGAGGTTTATATCCTTGGTCATCTCCTCTAGGTCTATAGGGTACCGGCTCTTTTGGGGTCATCCATCTTCCCTCATGCATCAAGGGAGTGCCCTACTCATCTGCCCTTCGGGTCCCATGAGTTCATGAAGGTGATCAATCTCCTAACCCATGGCCCTCAGACAATGATAGTTGTTACCTCCTGACTCTATGGTCATGTGCAATTGGGGAATTAGGCAACTCCTACTTTCATCGGTCTTATCCCTACCTAACCCTAGGATAGATTTAGGATTCTCCATTGTAGTACATGTTCACTTAGAACCTTACCCAAGTCTTCATCATCTCTCTTTCTGCATTCATGGGCTGGCTTGCATCCTTTCATAGGGATCATGCCAACCTGCCTACCTTGGTCAAGCCCCATATGGTAACCTCCATGGTAACACATTCATATGCAATTAGAGATGGATATCTATGGGTCTACAGGTTCATTCTCATACCATGTACTTTTCACTTAGTTTCTCAAGATCCTGTGAGACCTCTTCATGTTACCTTAAACCAACAAAACTGATATACACCCTACCATAAGGGTCCCTCTCCCAGGATGGGTGGAAAACTTTCTCTTGACAACAAGGTCGCAAAAGCTCTTAGGTCTAGGGTTTACATCCACATGAGCCTACTTATCCCTAGTAAGCTATTAAGACACAAGCAGATCACCTACTATACCATGCTAGGTCATACTTATCCTATTTCATCGATGTTGGATCAAGATCATACTTTCCTTTATCATCAACCTAGTTGTGAGGGGTTCATCAAACATACCTCAAACATAAGGGGCTTCCCTTTTCCTTTATACATGAGGCGTACCATGCTCGAAACTATGGCAACTTTAATTCTCATCATGAGCATTTAGGTATACCACTTCCCCTCTTAAGTCAGGAACCCTAAGTTCACTTTTAGGTGTCCAACTACATGCTCTGTCTCTTAACCATGAATCAAGCTTGCAAAAGGCATGTCATGCACTTCCTGTCATCCTTCAACTCGAGCAACGCTTAGAGTTGGGTCCTCATTAAGTACAACCATCAAGGTACAAGGCCTCATAACCCGTTACTAAACCTTTCTAGGTCTAAGGAATCCTCCATCAAATTAATGTTACGACTCCACCTCCCGATAACCCCCAATTAAGGGAGACAGAGAGGTCGAAGCCGCACCGATAACTTCCGGATCAAAGGTTCGGCAATTAACCAAGAATAATTATCAAATTTTTACCTACTATACTGAAAAGCTGTAAGAAAATAAATCTTTGCATACCTTTTTGAAAACTTGGATCTCTAAACTTCTATCCACTTAAGGATTCTACTCTAACTAATCCTCCTTGTATTTAACTGCATGTATTTCACAATATGATGATTTACTATTTGTCCTTTTGGCTTGTACCTAAAACACCGACAAACAAAACATCGGTCAGCCGAAACTGGTATGTGGGGGAAACAATAATTATGTAAATACGTTAATAATGTAATCATTCAATTAATCATTTAACAACCAAGATTACTTTTTAGATATAACTCCGCGATCCAAGAGTACCCTATCCTCTATGTTGTCCCCATTAAACCCCTCATGATCCACGTATAAGTGAACCAATTTCTAGGGTTGAGTCACATGGCACTACTCATAAGTAGCCCACTCCTTAACTCATGGCAAGCTAATGAGTCTCATGGCACTACACGCAGGTAGCCCAGTTTCTAACTCTTGGTAACCTAGACCTTACTCTAGGATTACCCCTTTTTTCTTAGCCTTTTCAAAGCAATAGAGGTGGACCCTGATCTGTTCAGTTATATATGCACATTTATAGTGAAGATAATAGTCACTTTATAGTTGCATGAAATAAATAAACATCCAACAGTTATTTTCAAGAAACCGATTAAAACTTCGGGAATTGCCGTGAAACTAGAGTGATTATTCATAAGCGTAACCACATACCTGATTTGATGAGTCATGCATATTATTCAACATATACTTCATGTGTATACAATCAAGTCAATCAACAGATCCAAGCAAGTAATTCAATCATCACATAATTCCTGAAATAAATATGTACTCTATTTATTACACACTTTATCAAGAATCTACTTTATTGACTTGGATTCACTTTCTAGGGTTTCTAATCTGCATTAAGGTTTCATTAGTATTCATTAGGGTTTCTTAGATCAATTTCTCAAACTTTATCCCTTTTAGGGTAACAAACCCTAAAATACTCTTTTCCATTTATATGAACCTTACTTGCTCAACTATTAATTTTAATAGTCTTTTATACCGAAATTGACTTAGGATCATCATATCCCTATTTATTCATGGATTTGAACTATTTAACCAATTAAAAGATATATTATCCTAAATTAGGGTTTTTAAGCTCATTGATGCATAATCATGCACAAAACCCTAAATTAAGCCAATTATATAAAAAGATCAACTTTTTAGATCCTATTTTCACATTTATTAACAACATGTTAATATCAGCTTGAATTATCCCAATAACGTCATTAAGTCTATCTATCATCAAATGTAAGGGTTTTTCCTTTATTAAATCATTAAAGACGATAACTTTATGCCCTTTTCAAATTCAAGTACATTTACGCACGTAAACTCTAAATTAGACTAATCATGTGCAAAGTTCTTCCTTTTTGAACATAATGTACCTTTTTACATTTAACAGGATAACATCAACTCTAATGATCCATTAAACCCTATTAAATACTTTATTCATTTCAAAATAGGATTTCTTAATCTTTAAATCATTAAAGATGATGATTTACACTACATTTCGAACTATGATCAGATTCAGGATATAACACTACTTTTAATGGGTTCCTTGCATTTTTCTGATCAAAATACATATATAATTTGTCTTGATCGGAGTTACGAATAGCAAGATATGACGTTTGCAAAATAAGAATACCTTGGCCAATCAGATTGTGACACGTATGCACTGGCATCTTAGTTCAGTTGAAAACATAACCAATTGTCAATTTTGCCCTCCACTTAAGAAATATGTCCTTTGTCACGCTGAGGGTAGAACCGTCCAGTCTGTTCTGGTCGTCTTCAAGCTTCGGACAACCCTTCTTGGCCGCCGACAGCAGCCCTGCGTGGGGCTTTCCTTGCTTCCATGGACCTCGAAACTCACCACCAACTTCTACCCTAAGTCTGTTGCCCCCTTGCGCACCTGGGGCACCGCCTGGTCGCAGCCAGCACGACCGTTCTCTTGCTCGTTAGGCCGAGTACTTGCAGCCATCGTTGCAGCGTAGGTGCTGCTACCGCACAAGCTCTTGGGCACGGATTTGATGGCAAAGCTTCCCCTTGACTCCGTAGAACATCAGGCCTTCGTCGCACCCCTCTGCTTCCCCCTCTTTACATCATGCTCATGGTGATACTTGGGGTTAGGATTGAAGATGAAAGCAAGGGAGGAAAGCGATGTATGGGATCCTCTGGGCTTGTCCCAGGGTCGTACCCCTTATATAGGGGAGGGTAGATAGGGCCTAGGTGGCTTATCACTAGTACAAAAATGGTTTATAACGTCACTACCTGTAGGGTCAGTTTTTCCAAATAACCGACCTTATATGTCTAAAAAATGAGGGCACCACTTAAGACCTCTTGGGTCGGTTTTCTTAAAAAAACTGACCTTGTAGTGTAACTCTATAGGGTCGGTTTTCCAAATAACTGACCTTATATGTCTATAAAAAATGTAGGCACCACTTAAGACCTCTTGGGTCAGTTTTCTTAAAAAAACCGACCTTGTAGTGTGTCTCTATAGTGTCAATTTTCCAAATAACTGGCTTTATATGTCTATAAAAAACCCGAGCACCACTTAAGACCTCTTGGGTCACTTTTTCTTAAAATAACCAACCTTGTAGTGCATCTCTATAGGGTCGGTTTTTATAAAATAAGTGACCTTATAGAAAATTGGATTAGAAAGTCAATTACAAGTTTCCCGCAGCAAAAATTTGCTTGATTTTGGCTTCGCACCTCGATCTGTAGCGTTGGATTTTCCTTATAACCAACCTTATAGACAAATTTGTCAACCGAATAAGAGCTAGATTTCATGTATACAAGCACCTTTAGGGTTGGTTTTTTCCTTATAACCGACCCTAAAGTCCTCTTCGGTTCAGCACCTCTAAGGTTGGTTTTTCCTTTAAAACCGACCCTAAAGGGCTCCTCGGTCGACAAATTCGTCGACCGATATCAATTCTGGATCCATTTTAGTTCACACATGTATAAGCACCTCTAGCGTCAGATTTGTACTTTTAACCGACCCTAGAGCTTTTCTCATTCGACAAATTCATCGACTGAGAAATAGCCAGATTTCCTTCGTATAAGTACCTTTAGGGTCGGTTTTTGCCTTATAACCGACCCTAAAGTCCTCCTCGTCCGACAATATTATCGACCTAGATGAATTTTGGTTCCAATTTAGTTCACTATTGTGAAAAACTAAACTGGATCCTAAGTTTATCTCGGTCGACAATATTGGCGACTGAAGAGGACTTTAGGGTCGGTTATAAGGAAAAAACCGACCCTAGAGGTGCTTATACGAAGGAAATCTTGCTCCTTCTCGGTCAACGAATTTTTCGACCGAGATGGAGCCAGATTCGTTTGTATAAGCTCCTGTAGCGTCGGTGTTTCTTTATAACCGACCCTAGAGGGATTTTCGGTCGACAATATTGTCGACCGAGATAAACTTAGGATCCAGTTTAGTATTTCACACATGTATAAGTACCTCTAGGGTCAGTTTTAAGGAAAAAACTGACCCTAGAGGTACTTATATTCTTGGTCGACGAATTGTTCGACCGAGACAACATCGGTCGACAAAATGTTCGACCGAGGTCAACCCTGTGAACCTCCATTTGCGTGAATTAAAAAGGCAATATTCTGATTAAAATATAAATTTAATGACTTAAAAAAAAATCGTAACGGCTAGTTTTCGATCGACCGTTGGATGACCGGGAGGAGCGTCTAGAGAAACGACCGTTGCGGGCGTCGGTCGACAAATTTTCGACCGAAATGGGCTCTATTTTGCTATAAATAGAACCCAAAACGATCCATTTCTTCACACCTTCACATTCTCACTTCTCTAGCTCCTCTCTAGTGTATTCTTGTGAAAATATTTAGCTTCTCTACATCCAAGTCTTGCTTGCTACTTCTCCATTTCAAAGCAATGAGATGGTTTCCTCATCAACGTGTGGAAAGAAGCAAGTTGCAACCAGGAACGGAAGGACGGTCTCTCCAGCACTGTCGATCATCAACGACATCCCCTTCAACGACGCAGCTGCAGGCGACCGCTACCTCAGGCTCTCCTAAAAAACTCCTCTTCCACGACGGCCAGTCGACGTCATGGACTTCCACAACATTGTCGATTTGGAGGAACTCTTTGAGGTGCAACATTTGACTATTTTTCTGATTCCCTCCTTCCATTCCTACTCCTCGAAAGTAGTTAATGAATTCTATGCCAGTTTAACCCCACATCATGACCATGATTCCTTCTCCTCTATGGTTGGTGGGTATGGATTCCATTTTACTGAGGAGGGTATTCTTGATATTCTTGACATAGACATAGAAGAATATAAAGATTTTCTTGATCTCACCACAGGAAATCCACTCAAAAAACTCTCCCAAGATGACATTACAACTAGCCTTAGTGATGTCAAAAGAGCCATCTTTCAATCAAATACGACTTGCCATGAAGATAGGGGTACCTATTATGCCATAAATTTAAAACCTGAAGCTAGGATCATAAATCTCATTGTTGCCACCAATATCCATCCTAGAGCAAACAAATCTGAGGTACCCACCTTTCGTATATACCTTATCTATGCCATTCTCAAAGGTATTCCCATAAACTTTATTCGTATCATCCTTAAGAATATGCTTGAGTTTTCTGGAAATCCACCTTATGCTGACTTTGTATGCCAAATCACTCAACATTTTCTTAAGAAGAATATTGAGGATGACTTAGGTTACACATGGGATAGAAAACCCCAAAATATAAGTAAAAATACGGTGGAAAAGATGGGAATCGACTTTGGCCACAAAAGGGCTAGGACTGAAAGGGAGACATCCACCCAAGACATACCTCCACCACCTCCTCCTACAAACCTACCCCATGATCCTATTACAAACACCTTGACATACATTGTTGGATCCCAATATCACCTAAGTAGGCAATTGGATTATAATCACCATGCCATGACTTATTTAAACCAAAGGATGCAAACTCTCTCTCCTAACCGACCTGATGAATATCCCTATTCCCTTAATCCTGGCATGATAAATCCATACAATCCTTCCTACAACTACTATAAAATTCCACCTCCACCATCTCCTGATCTCACACATACTCAGTTTTCCCCAATTCAACTTCAAGACATTGCTGCTAACTTTCACTTTGATCGTGTTCCCACCTTCTTGGAGGCTTATTACTTAACCAAGACAGGTGCCTTGGAGTGGCAGACACTGGTCAAATATTATGGAGCTGCGCCCTTCTTGGAAAAGACCCAGACATTGATGTAATCCTTCGGTCTTTTCAGTGAGATTATGAGATATCTTTGTAATGATTGTAATGGATATCTTTTTATAAAGAAAGTATGTCATGCTTCATCTTATAAAGTGTATGGGAATTAAATTGTTATGAATAAAAGTGTTTTCCATGGATTCATTTGGACATATACATGTTATATAAGAATATTGTTATTTCAAATGATTGAAAAATAAATTATGGCTAAATTTGACAAAGCATCACTTGGTTTTAAGATTAAATATCTCTTTAAGGGGAGCATAGCATAAAATTAAGGGGGAGAACTAAAGAGTCATACAAAATGATTATATTGGATATCATGTAAAATCTTGTACAAGTACTTAAATATCATGTAAATCAAGCGTTAGATCTTACCTAGCCATTTACAACACTTAGATAGATCATCCCCGACAATAGTGTCACAACCGCACACTCATACACACACTCGGTACTTAATTTAAAACATTGAAACAGGGTTAACCTCGGTCAAAAATATTGTCGACCGATACACTCTCGGTTGACAATATTGTCGACCGAGGAGGACTTAGGATCCATTTTATGTATAAGCACCTCTAGGGTCGGTTATAAGCACCTCTAAGGCACCTCGTTCGACAAATTCATCGACCGAATAAGAGCCAAATTTAACGTGTATAAGCACCTCTAGGGTCGGTGTAACGACCCAACCTTCTGGTAACCTCCAATTAAGGGAGACCGAGAGGTCAGAGTCGTTATCCAATTTCCGGATCAAGGTTCATCAATTAATTGATAACAATTATTAAATTCTACTAGACTAAAGTGAAAAGGTGTAATAAATAAAATATTTGCATACCTTTGAAAATTTGGAATTCTAAAACTCCTAACTAGAACTTGGACTAACTAACTAATCCTCCTTGGACATTAATTAGTGTATTTCACAGTATGACGATTCACTGTTTGTCCTTTTTGTTTTGTACCTAAAATGTAGATAAACAAAACGTCGGTCAGCCAAAGCTGGTATGTGGGGGATTCACTAATCATGCAATTATCTATAACAATGTATTGCATTCAATTCTCATTTAACAAACAATATTACGTTTTAAGTATAACTACGCGATCCATGTGTACCCCATCCCCTGCGTTGTCCCTGCAGTGGACCTGGATACTACCTCCCTTATGGTAGATTCCCATTATATCCCTCATGACTTCACCTATTAGGTGAATCAATTTCTAGGGCCGAGTCACATGTCACTACCCATAGGTAGCCCACTCCTTAACTCATGGTATGCTAGGAGTCTCATGGCACTACACATGTGTAGCCCAGTTTCTAACTCATGATACCCTAGACCTTGCTTTAGGTTATCCTTAGCCTTTGCATAGCCACAGGGGTGGACTCAGTTCTAGCTAGTTATACATGTATACTGATAGTGATAGTCATAGTCACTTTATAGTTGCATGAATTAAAAACATCCAACAGTTATTTCATGCATAGAGGGAAACGTCGACACAATCCTCGGAAAACTAATCGGTATATTCATAAGCGTAACCACATACCTCTTATTGCAGTTTCAGATACAGAATCAAATGTGAAAATAGAGAATATCCAAGCAATCAAACAATTTGCACAGAAACCCTGAAAATAAAAGTACAAGTTTACTTTTATTAATATTTATCCAATTTCATCATGTCCCTTAGAGTTTTTATCCAATTTTAGGGCTTTCTTGAAAATTAGGTTTTTGCTTTCATTCTTCGATATTATGAACCCTAATTCATCAAATATACTTAAAACCTTTAAATTATCTCCTTTTAACATTCCTAATAGTTTTAGTATCATTATTTAGCAATTTATCAAAATAACAAGGTTTCCTTCTTCTTTTACCCTCAATTAGGGTTTTCATGTACATTATCTTTCATTCATAGACATAAACCCTAATTTAGCCATATATGTATTCAAAACGGATGAAAACTTCATATTATTAATTAGCAGGTTTATAATCCTCAACTTAACCCATTAAGTTACAAAGAAACATCTTTTAGATGTAATTAGGGTTTCCAATTAACTTAAAATGCATTTTACTAGCAAATTAAATTACTTTTGCAAAACGAACTGGAAACAGGTTACACAACCATTTTTATCAGGTTCCTTGCATTTTTCTACCCAACTTTCATATATAAAGTTCTTTTATACGAGATTCCTAGCTATTTCTATGATTTTAGCAAGGAATTATTTGATTATTTGGCAGAGAGAGAGATATACCGGAATTCCTGGAGCGTTGGATTGGTGCGCCCAGGGTCCACGTTAGGATCTGACACTCTACGTTGATCTGCTCCTCCACACGGATTAACTTAGGCGCATTATCACAGGATCGTTGGATCACTTCTTGGTCCACGATGGACCACAATCACACGGCTGGTGGCGCGCGCGTCCACTAACAACAAATCGAAGTCGCTCGATGGCGTGGGCCGTTGATCAGTCCTCGCGGTCCATGGTCAACCACGATCGCATGGTTGCTGCTCCTTGTTATTGCTTGAAGCAGCAGGTTATACCTGCGGCGGCATCGACGCTAGAGGTCACCAGAGATATGTGTTCTCGTCAGATTGGAGTACAAGGGAACTAGGAGAGGTCCCGTTCGGGTGTGCGAGGGTTAGAGAAGTTGAGAGGGGGTTTATTAATAGGGTTTTGGAACTCTATTAGGGTTATCCAACCTTGTCGCCATCCTAGTTCCTAGTTCAATTGGGCGTTCTTTCTAGAACTCATGAGACACCCCAAAATATAGGTTGATCGTGTGCGGAATCATGTCCCAAAGACCCCCGTGGTCTTGTATTTTTATTTGGTAACGTGTGGTACAAGAAAATCGGATTGGGAAATTCGCCATTTGCCTCCCCCTTTCCTACTGTGAGTTGAGGGGGGATGACAACCAGCCGCCCTTGGATCTGTGATCCCCTAGATCACACAGGCATCCAACGGCTGACGTCGTTTCCTTAACTCTGTTTTCTCAAAAACGATTTAAAAAGGAAATTTTATCAAGAAAACTTGTGAATTTCATTTCTCTTTCCTTAATTATTATTTTTCACTCAAAATTTAGGTGAAACTCCCTCTTGGCATTATCTACTCATGTGTTAAATTTAAAACCCAATTTCCAAAGGAGAAAGGGTGTTTCCTTCATGTGCAAGTTATTCTTTAGTACAACCAAATTAATTGATATTTCCTCTTCTCTTTTGTCATTATATCATCATCCTGAGTTCCTTGAACCCCAGGGAACCTTTTGATTAAAAAATTAATTTTTGAAAAAATATCCCTTAGCCTTTTCATCACCTTTTATTCATTTTCTTTTATATACCATTATCCCATTGAATTCCTTTTTCATTTCTTTTTTTTCAATTGGGCTTAATGGCCAATAAGGCCCATCAAGAAAGCATGCAAGGCTTATTATTCACGAAATTCATTCAAATCAAACCATGAAATCAAACATTGATCTTATTTATCTTTTGAAGGAGATTCACAAATCTCATTATAGGTTTTGGAAAAATGAGGTTATAACATCCTCCCCTCCTTATAGGAATTTTGACCTCAAAATTCAACAATCAAGAAAACAAATCAGGATATTCTTTTTCCATGCCTGTCTTCATCTCCCATGTGGCCTCATCCTCTCCATGGTGCTTCCAAAGAACCTTTACCATCTCTACATTCTTATTTCTGAGTTCTTTTACCTTGGTATCTAGAATCCGCAAAGGCAACTCAGGATAAGACAACTTTCTTTGAAGCTCAATAGGTTCAATGCTCAGCACATGGCTTAGATCTTGCACATATCACTTCAGATTGGACACGTGAAACACATCATGCATCATACTGTATTGAGGGGGTAACGCCAAATGATATGCGGCTTAACTAATCCGTCCTAACACTTCAAACGGACCCATGTATCGGGGACTCAACTTTCCTCTATTTTTAGCTATAGCTCGGAGCAGTCAGATTTTCAAAATAACATGTTCTCCCACAGCGAAATGGACATCAATCCGCTTCGCATCAGCAGATGAATTATGTCGGTCCAGGGCTCTCTTTAGCCTTTTCCTGATCAAAGTGACTTTATCAACATACATTTGGAGTTCATCTGACCTCAATAAGGTCATTTCACCAAACATCATCCCAGTGAAGTGGTGGCCGACACTGTCTCCCATATAAAGCTTCATATGGAGGCATCCCGATACTGGCTTGGTAACTATTATTGTAGGAAAACTCAGCTAAAGGTAGGTACTGCTCCCATGATCCACCCCAATCAAGCACACAAGCTCGTAACAAATCCTCTAAGGTCTGAATCTTCCTTTCTGACTGACCTTCTGTCTGGGGGTGATAAGCGGTACTGAACTTCAACCTCGTACCTAGTTCCTCTTGAACCTGCTTCCATAATTTGGAAGTAAACTTTGGGTCTCTATCTGAGATGATGGACCCAGGTACGCCATGCAAGCGCACTATCTCTCTGATATATAGCTCAGCTAAATTGGACACCTTGGCAGTGGTCTTTAGGGCAAGGAAGTGTGATGACTTGGTAAGGCGATCTACCACAACCCATATCGCATCATGACCTCTCTTGGTCCAGGGTAGACCCACCACAAAATCCATGGTGATCTTCTCCCATTTCCACTCTGGAATCTCTATAGACTGTAAAAGTCTGTCAGGTCGTTGGTGTTCAGCCTTCACCATCTGGCACGTAAGACAACTGGCTACATAAGCTGCAATGTCTCTCTTCATCCCTGGCCACCAGAAAAACCTTTGCTTGTCCTTAAACATCTTAGTAGTTCCAGGGTGTACCGTGTACTTAGACCCATGAGCCTCTTGTAGGATATGTTCCTTCAATGGTGAATCTTCAGGAACCCATATGCGATTCTCAAGACATATTCCTCCGTCTATTCCCAAAGAAAGACGGGTCTGAGGCTTCTGCATCAAGCCTTTCATCTTGTCAAGTTCTCCACTGGCCAAATGTGTTGTGACAATCTCACTCAACAATTCAGACTGTATCTAGATGTTGGCCAATCGAACTCGATCATCTAACGGTTGAGGTGACCATTCCACCAATTCTTCTAAGCTCTTCCACTGACTGGACAGAACAACTGCACACCTGAGCTGTTTTTGACTTAGAGCATCAGCTACGACGTTTGCATTTCCTGGATGATAGGCAATGGTGAAGTCGTAATCCTTCATGTACTCCATCCATCGTCGTTGTTGTAGGTTCAAGTCTTTTTGCGTCAGTAGATACTTCAGGCTCTTATGGTCTGTGAAGATCTCAAAAGTGGCACCATACAGGTAATGCCGCCAAATCTTCAAGGCATGGATGATAGCAGCTAACTCCAGGTCATGGGTCAGGTAATTCACCTCGTTAGGCTTGAGTTATTGGGAGGCATATGCAACCACATGCCGATTCTGTTCCAACACACGGCCAAGTCCCATCTTTGATGCATTGGTGAAAATCATGAAACCCTCATTGTCTGATGGTAGAGTTAAAACTGGTGCGGTGGTCAACTTCTCTTTCAGCTCTTGGAAACGAGCTTCACAAACATCGGACCACACGAACTTCACATCTTTCCGAGTCAACATGGTCAGAGGCAAGGAGGTTTTTGAGAAATCTGTGATGAAGCGCCGATAATATCCTACTAACCCCAAGAAGCATCGTATCTCGGAGGGGTTCTTCGGTGCTGGCCAGTCTCAAACCGCCGACACTTTAGCTAGATCTACGGCGATCGTTCCTCCTGAGATGATGTGTCCATGGAACATGACTCGGTCTATCCAAAACTCACATTTAGAGAATTTTCCATAGAACTTCTACTTTCTCAAGATATCAAGGACTTTACTTAGGTGGTCTCGGTGTTGTTCTAAGTCATCTGAATAAACCAGTATGTCATCTATGAACACTATGACAAATGAGTGAAGGAAGGGTTGAAACACACTATTCATAAGGTTCATGAACACACTAGGTGCATTGGATAACCCAAAAGGCATAACCACAAACTCATAGTGGCCATACCGGGTTCTAAAAGTTGTTTTTGGGATGTCCTCACTCTTAACCCTCAACTGGTGGTAACCCGACCTCAAGTCGATCTTGGAAAAGACTCGAGCCGACTTCAACTGGTCAAACAAGTCATCTATCTGTGGCAAAGGGTATTTGTTCTTAATGGTAGCCCGGTTGATCATCTGGTAGTCTTTGCACATTTGGAGCGAACCATCCTATTTCTTTACAAAAAGAACCGATGCTCCCCAAGGTGAAGTTCTAGGGCGGATAAAACCCTTGTCTAGCAATTCCTGCAATTGCTTCTTTAACTCAAGCAATTCAGCAGGGGCCATTCTATAAGGTGCCCGGGAAATAGGGTTTGTGCCAGGGGCTAGCTCTATGGAGAAATCTACCTCTCTTTTGGGAGGAATCCTAGGTAGATCATCCGGGAAAACATCGACATAGCTCCTAACGACCTCTATTTCTTCTAAAGGTTGCACCTTGGGTTCTGGCTCGGTGACTAATGCTAAGAAAGCTTGACATCCTTTACTCATCATCTATTCTGCCTTCAAGGCTGACACATACAGGCTGGTGGTGGCATCCTTCCTACCCCTAATGACAAAAGGTGGGTGGCCTGGTCTCTTAATGATCACTTTCTTTTCCCTACAGTCAATGTTGGCCCTATAGGTATAAAGCCAATCCATGCCAATGATTACATCAAAATAATTCATGTCAAGAAGGATAAAATATGTAGGAAACTCATGATCTCGATATTTCATAGGTATCACTGGAGTTTTCAAAAGGGAAGTAAAGATCCGACCACTCGGGATTGTAACATCTAAGACATATCCTAGATCCTTGATATCCAAATAAAGCATAGTTGCAAGATTTCTCGAAATGAAAGTATTAGTAGATCCAGAGTCAAACAAAGCTTTCACATTATGTCCCATAACTTCAAGCATGCCTACATTATTTTTCATCATGCATTAGACCATTACATGCTTAACTTAAAACATAAAGAAAACTCTAAGGGTTATTACCCTCGATCAAACGATTAACATTAACTTGAGCCTCCACATTGTCAATGGCAAACACACCCGAGCTTTCCTTCTTTCTCCCGCAGGTGGGTCTACAGCTATAGGTGGAGCTGCCACAGGTGGAGCTGTTGCTGGTGGGGCTGCCACTGGTCCTTGTCCTCTGGGCTCTGGCATGGGATAGATGGAATGTAGATGTCCTTCTTGGTGGCAGCGAAAGCAAGTCTTCTTCTTGTAGCGACATTCGCCGGCGTGGCAATTTCCGTAGGTGCGGCAAGGAGGTCGGTTGTTCTCTTGACGAGGTTTCCCTTTTCCTCCATGTTTACCTTTAGCTTGATGACATCCTTGACCCTTCTTGTGGTTGTTTCTCGGGCCTTGGGCTCCTTCAGTGAAACCCAAGTACCCCTTGGGTGGAAACAGAGAAGGCATCACACTCCTTTCCATGTCTAAAGCAGTGTTGTAGGCTTCGGCGAAGGTTCTTGGCTTGCTTTCCATCACATGGGGCCTGATGGAAGGATGAAGTCGCTCTATGAAGTGATCCACCCTTCTCTCTTCGTCCATCTTGTACCCAAAACGTTCCAGAATCCGGAACTTGCGCCTGAAGTCCGCCACAGAAGAGTTCCCTTGGGTCATGTTGGTGAACTCCCTTTCTTTTTCCTTCTTAGCTGAGACTGGGACGAACCTGGCGGTGAAGATCATCTTGTAGTCAGCCCAGGCCATGGGTTCCTCTGTCAAATGCCTCCCACCATATCTTGGCTGCTCCTTCCAGGAGATGAGCAGCAAAGAGGACCTTCTTGCTCGGCTGAACTTCAAGCATACGAAACCCATTCTCGACTACAAGCAGCCAAGCTTCTACTTTGTCGACTACCTCTGTCTTGTCCTCTCCCCAGAACATCTCGATATTCAACTTGACGAAGTCTAGGATGGTGGCTCCTAGTCGAGGACGAACTGGATGTGGCTCACCATTCTTAGCTCTGGCTAGGTCTCGGAGGGCCAAGGCATCAATGGCCTCAGTCAGCTTCTTCTGTTGCTCTATCCACAAGGCCTCATAGGTGTGGATCATCATAGTCGGTTTTGGACCTCCATCTTGGTCCTCCTTCATCTGGTCTACTTCCTCGTACACATGTTGCTCTTCATACCCTTGGTCCTGCTCTTGATCAAGGTTGTCAAAGGGTATCAGATCAGGGTTAGGGACCTCATGAGTGGTCTCTTCGGTCCTCTTTCTCTTCATAGAGGATTCACCATCATGATTCTTCTTCCTTTTCTCTGAAGACCCCTTTCCTTTCCAGGGAGGCCAAGCACTCCTAGTTGGGTTCCCAGTACCCTCAGGGATAGCAACTATCTTTGTACGAGCCATCTACATAAGCATAACAAAACAGACCTTTAGTTTTTAAACTAATTATACTTATGTCAGTGACGTCTCATTACATATCTTTTATTAATTTGATGGAGAATTCCTTAATCCTTAACTTATTTTCTCATACCATATGAGGGTGGGGAAGAGAGAGAAATCCCTAACTCTTAAAGTCCTTAATAGAATTTGTGATGAGAAGGGATGAACAAGTGAGAAAATCCTAAAGGTATCTTATTTTGATTCAAATCCTAGGACATCGGCCAGGCAGTCACACATTCTACGAGTCCTCGTATTCCGACTAGCGGTGTGGAGGAAAATTTTGCCAGCCCCCAGAAGTGATACTTTTCTAGACACCTCAGTCTTTCGGAAAATCCTCTAATAACTCCCTTGGGTTCTACGGAGTTTGAAAAATTTAATAATTATTAACAATTAAGTGGAGAACCTTGGCTCTGATACCAAATGTAACGACCCAACCTTCCGGTAACACCCAATTAAGGGAGACCGAGAGGTCAGAGCCGTTATCTAATTTCTGGATCAAGGTTCAGCAATTAATTGATAACAATTATTAAATTCTACTAGACTAAAGTGAAAAGCTGTAATAAATAAAATATTTGCATACCTTTGAAATTTTGGAATTCTAAAACTACTAACCAGAACTCGGACTAACTAACTAATCCTCCTTGGACTTTAATTAGTGTATTTCACAATATGACGATTTACTGTTTGTTCTTTTTATTTTGTACCTAAAATGCCAAAAAACAAAACGTCGGTCAGCCAAAGCTAGTATGTGGGGGGTTCACTAATCATGCAATTATCTATAACAATGTATTGCATTCAATTCTCATTTAACAAACAATATTATGTTTTAAGTATAACTACGCCATCCATGTGTACCCCATCCCCTGTGCTATCCCTGCAGTGGACCTGGATACTACCTCCCTTATGGTAGATTCCCATTATACCCCTCATGACTTCAGCTATTAGGTGAATCAATTTCTAGGGCTGAGTCACATGGCACTACCCATAGGTAGCCCACTCCTTAACTCATGGCATGCTAGGAATCTCATGGCACTACACATGTGTAGCCCAGTTTCTAACTCATGATACCCGAGACCTTGCTCTAGGTTATCCTTAGCCTTTGCAAAGCCACAGGGGTGGACTCAGATCTAGCTAGTTATACATATATACTCATAGTGATAGTCATAGTCACTTTATAGTTGCATGAATTAAAAACATCCAACAGTTATTTCATGCATAGAGGGAAACGTCGATACAATCCTTGGAAACTAATCGGTATATTCATAAGCGTAACCACATACCTCTTATTGTAGTTTCAGATACAGAATCAAATGTGAAGAGTGAGAATGTCCAAGCAATCAAACAATTTGCACAGAAACCCTGAAAATAAAAGTACAAGTTTACTTTTATTAATATTTATCCAATTTCATAATGTCCCTTAGAGTTTTTATCCAATTTTAGGGTTTTCTTGAAAATTAGGGTTTTGCTTTCATTCTTAGATATTATGAACCCTAATTCATCAAATATACTTAAAACCTTTAAATTCTCTCCTTTTAACATTCCTAACAGTTTTAGGATCATTATTTAGCAATTTATCAAAACAACAAGATTTCCTTCTTCTTTTACCCTAAATTAGGGTTTTCATGTACATTATCTTTCATTCATAGACATAAACCCTAATTTAGCCATATTTGTATTCAAAACGGATGAAAACTTCATATTATTAATTAACAGGTTTATAATCCTCAACTTAACCCATTAAGTTACAAAGAAACATCTTTGAGATGTAATTAGGGTTTTCAATTAACTTAAAATGAATTTTACTAGCAAATTAAAGTACTTTTGCAAAACGAACTGGAATCAGGTTATACAACCATTTTATCAGGTTCCTTGCATTTTCTACCTAACTTTCATATATAAAGTTCGTATATACGAGATTCCTAGCTATTTCTATGATTTTAGCAAGGAAAAGCTATTATTTGATTATTTGGCAGAGAGAGAGATATACCAGAATTCTTGGAGCGTTGGATTGGTGCGCCTAGGGTCCACGTTAGGATTTGACGCTCTACGTTGATCTGCTACTCCACGTGGGTTAACTTAGGTGCATTAGCTCGGGATCGCTGGATCTCTTCTTGGTCCACGATGGACCACAATTGCACGGTTGGTGGCGTGTTCGTCCACTAACAACAAGCTGAAGTCGCTCGATGGCGTGGGTCGTTGATCGGTCCTCGCGGTCCAAAGTCAACCATGATCGCATAGTTGTTGCTCCTTGCTATTGCTTGAAGCAGCAGGTTATACCTGTGGCAGTGCCGACACTCGAGGTCACCGGAGATATGTGTTCTCGTCAGATTGGAGTACAAGGGAACTAGGAGAGGTCCCGTTCGGGTGTGCGAGGGTTAGAGAAGTTGAGAGGGGGGTTTATTTATAGGGTTTTGGAACTCTATTAGGGTTCTCCAACCTTGCCGCCATCCTAGTTCCCAGCCCAATTGGGCGTTCTTTCTAGAACTCACGAGACACCCCAAAATTTAGGCTGATCGTGTGCGGAATCATGTCCCAAAGACCCTCATGATCTTGTATTTTTATTTGGTAACGTGTGGTACAAGAAAATCAGATTGGGAAATTCTCGATTTCCCTCCCCCTTTCCTACTGTGAGTTGAGGGGGGGATGACGACCAGCCGCCCTTGGATCCGTGATCCCCTAGATCACGCGGGCATCCAACGACTAACGTCATTTCCTTAACTCTGTTTTCTCAAAAACGATTTAAAAAGGAAATTTTATCAAGAAAACTTGTGAATTACATTTCTCTTTCCTTGATTATTATTTTTCACTCAAAATTTAGGTGAAACTCCCTATTGGCATTATCTACTCATGTGTTAAATTTAAAACCCAATTTCCAAAGGAAAAAGGGTGTTTCCTTCATGTGCAAGTTATTCTTTAGTACAACCAAATTAATTGATATTTCCTCTTCTTTTTTGTCATTATCTCATCATCCGGAGTTCCTTGAACCCCAAGGAACCTTTTGATTATGAAATTCATTTTTGGAAAAATATCTCTTAGCCTTTTAATCACCTTTTATTCATTTTCTTTTATATACCATTATCCCATTGAATTCCTTTTTCATTTCTTCTTTTTTTTCCCTTTCAATTGGGCTTAATGGCCAATAAGGCCCATCAAGAAAGCATGCAAGGCTTATTATTCACAAAATTCTTTCAAATCAAACCATGAAATCAAACATTGATCTTATTTATCTTTTGAAGGAGATTCACAAATCTCATTACAAGTTTTGGAAAAATGAGGTTATAACAGTCGGTTTTTCGCTTATAACCGACCCTTAAGGGCTACTCGGTTGACAAATTCATGGACCAAATAAGAGCCAGATTTCACGTGTATAAGCACCTCTGGGGTCGGTTTTTTCCTTATAACCGATCCTAGAGCTCTTCTCGGTCGACGAATTTGTCGACTGATAAGCTCTTGGTTGACAAGTTGTCGCCTGAGAAGGATCCCGATTTCACATGTATAAGCACCTATAGGGTTTGTTTTTCCTTATAACCGACCCTAAAGGGCTTCTCGGTGGACATTATTGTCGACCGACAGAAATTTTGGATCAAGTTTAGTACTTTTCAAAACGTTATAAAGCATTGGGATCTCAATCTTTTGTCTCATTGTTGGGAATTCACATCCCTCAATACCACCATCATCACATTTGTTGGATCTGGGTATTCAAACCCTTAGTTCATCACTAAACATGGTTATCAGTTATCAGGTAACTATTACCTTCAGGTCATCTGACCAAGGTATTCAGGATATTTGTTACACAAGCATCTCAATTTCATATCAACCATATCAATTTCATATCAACATCATGCAATACAAACATAACAGCACTATTCCCTCATTAGGGTTAGAGTTTCCCATCTTTATCAATTAGGGTTTCACATCATCATCCCATATTGAAATTTCACATAACATTATCCCATATTAGGGTTTTTACACAACATCACCCTATATTAGGGTTTCACATAACATTCCCATATTAGGGTTTCACATAACATCATCCCATATTAGGGTTTCACATAACATTATCCCATATTAGGGTTTCATACGACATCACCATATATTAGGGTTTCACATAACATCATTATTAGGGTTGTGTAAGAACCTTAGAGCTCCCTCGGTCAACGAATTTTTCGACCGAGAAAGAGTCAGATTTCATGTGTATAAGCACCTCTAGGGTCGGTTTTTTCTTTATAACCGACCCTAAAACGCTCCTCGGTCGACAATTATTGTCGACCGACATGAATTTTTGATCCAGTTTAGTTCTCGCATCCTCGGTCGATGAATTTGTCGACTGACAACCATTCGTTTGACAAATTCGTCGACCTAGAAGGAGCCAAATTTCACCTCTGGCTCCTTCTCAGTCGAAGAATTTGTCGACCGATAGATATCGGTCGACAAATTCGTCGACCGAAAGGATCCAGATTACCTTCTTAGAAGCACCTCTAGGGTTGGTTTTTTCTTTATAACTGACCCTAAAGTCGTCTTCGGTGGACAATATTGTCGACTGAGATAAACTTAGGATCCAGTTTAGTTTTTCACACATGTATAAGCACCTGTAGGGTTGGTTATAAGGAAAAAACCGACCCTAGAGGTGCTTATACGAAGGAAATCTTGCTCCTTCTCGGTCGATGAATTTTTCGACCGATAACCGCTCGGTTGACAAATCGTCGACCGAAAGGGGCCAGATTTCCTTCGTATAAGCACTTGTAGCGTCGATTTTTTCCTTATAACCGACCCTAGAGGTCTTTTTGGTCGACAAATTTGTCGATCGAGAATGCGTTTGAGTGCTTTTAAACAACCTGACACCGGCACCGTTTATCTTTAGTGTTAGTTTTTTGGTGTTAACTGACGCTACAGGTCTTTCTCTCCGTGAAAAAGCCGAAACTTTAGTCTTTCTTCCTCCCGCGAAACGCTTTTCTCTGTTCTATTCTCTCTCCCGCAGCGCCACAAACCCTTGCTTTTTCCTGTGTCATTCCGCCACGAATGCATTGCCTTCTCTCCATGAAGTCGTTGTCGTGAACCCCATGCCACCTCTTCGCGCCGCCAAGAGGATCGTGGTGTCCATACGTGAAGACGTTGCCACCTCTCCCCGCCACCAAAGTTTTGCCTCCTATCTGTGAAAAGAGCTCGTCGTCGCCGCCTCTCCACTCTTCCACGAAGGTCATCGCCTCTCCGTGAAGGTCGTCTCATCCTCCATGAAGGTCGCTGCCATTTCCAAGTAAGTTCGCCGCTTCCTTCATTCCTTCGTTCCCGCCTTCCTTCATTCCCGCCCGCCGCCATTGTTGAAACGTCTATATCGAGAAAACAAGATTAACTAATGCGGAAGCGTTCACTAAGCATCGGATTACCAGAAATCACTAAAAATTTTAAAATTTTTATGAAGAGATCCTTTAAAGGTAAAGCTTTCTCATAAAGCAACATGATAAGTTGTTTACAACTGATCCATCAGTAAAACTCTGTAAGGCAAGATACAAAAGTCTCTAAGGAATGTACCAAAAACTCGAAAGCACTAACTATTACTCTGAGGACCTGAGAGTACAGAGACGACATATAGGACTCTAACACTATCTACACATGACATAGCAGCCAATGCCTCCACCTGAAGCTTCACTACTGTCCTTGGTACTGTTGATGATGCCCTTCACCTATTGAAGGATTTCTGCCTCCTCGCCCACGTCCACCTAAAGGTTGAAATCTACGGGGTGAGACAATTATCAAAATCGTCCCAGCGAGAGATATAACTCTTCACCAGAAGCATAATTATTGCAGCATAAGAGAATAAATGTACACAAAGAAGTTATGTATATTTGAGAGTAGTTAAAACAATGTTTAACATATTAAACTATTCTTTCTACTAAAAGCAATGCAACTATAAATTGATAAAATCACATGTCACTTATCACATCACTAACTCCCTTCAGACTTGGATCATATATCCATTGCCTGGCATTATTATTTGGGAAAGGATGGCCTGTAGCCATACTCCTTCTCCCAAAGTGTTAGAATTCCAACTCCACAACATATCTTCATAACTTGTACATATGATATCAGACTTAACATTACTTATGTAATACAAGGGTTATTTACATTCATAACCCATTATTCTGTAGTTAAGCTTTTCATAGGATTAATCCATAATAGAATTTCACCTAGAAACACTTTGGTTTAGGTCATACCTCATATTTTTAATATTGGGATATCAATCCCTAACCATCTTATTAATATGAAATACGGAATGTGGGAGTTCAAACCCCTGGACTAATCATAGCATTTGTTACCAAGTAACATCTCATTTTATCTAGTTATCTAAATAATATGACCTTTGAAGATCAACAAATCATATTACTCGTGGCTCATTCAACCTATCAAGCTCATATGTTATCACTTACCAGATAACATGACATTTAGTTATACTCTTGAATTATAGGTAACAAGTGTTCTTAATGCAATTAGCATTATAAATCTTACCTAGATCTGATCACCTCTATATGAAACCTGTCAAGCTTAACTTTTATCAGTTATTCCATATACTCCCACATACTCTAAAGTATGTGATCCAGGAGTTCCCTTTATAAAACATGTTTCACTATTATTTAAATTCTGACAATGATGGATCTATGATCAGGGCTCTACATGGTATGATTATTCTGGATTATTAGGTACATATTAGTATTCTTTTAGCATCATACATGTTTCCAAACATTCAAGTACTAAACATGGCTATAACAGAAGAATACTAAATGTACAAGTATAACTCATATCAGTTATCAACTGGATATCAATTCTTAATCATCTTATCACTATGATTCAAGAACATGGGTGCTCACACCCTTATACCATCATAACACTTGCTATCAAGTGCCATATCAGCATCAAGTCATCTATTAGCATGACCTTGATTGAAGCAATGTATATACTTTTCACATATCATTACTCTAAAAGCTTATAATTGTTTTCAAGGAATATGACATCATAACTCATACCTGGCTATGATTACCTCATAATATCAACTTGTATGACTTATACAAATAAGGACATGCATATATAACAATGTCAGCACAATACCAAAACTTCTCAATTTCATAATAGGACACCACGGCCGTGCCACCTTGCACGGTCGTGCAAAGTAAGACTACCACGGCCGTGCTCCCTTGCACGGTCATGCAAGATAAGGCTACCACGACCGTGCTCCCTTGCACGGTCGTGCTACATAAGATCATTCCATGATTCATATTTATATATATAAATATATGTATTCTAATCTTTCATTCTTTTAACTTGATTAGGTCACATCAACCCTTCAATCAAGTACATGCTACTATGGTTAACATAGTGTATCAATCTATTAATCCTATAAACAATTAAGAATTCTCCCTTTAATTGGTTCTTAATCACTTAGGTATTATTAGGGTTTCAACCTTCACACCTTCATTGATTATCATTACTAATCATTATTTGATCAATAGAACATTCATCATCTTAATTCTCAAGGATTCAATCACATTGGACCTCCACTTCATAAGGTATCCAATTGAATTAGGGTTTCCAATGTTGATTCCTTCAATCTTTGAATTCATGGAACCAATCATCAATTGTACCTATACACATACCTTAATTGAGTTTAATAGGTCAACCTTCAATTGATTTTTCCCTCACTTGACCCTCAATTGACCATCAATTAGGGTTTAACTCAATTGAATTAGGGATTGGAATCAATAACCCTTCAACATATTTCAATGTGGGACTAATTGATTTGAACCTATTGAACCATCATTACATTAGGACATGACCTGACCCCAAACGGTCTTGAGGTCGTTTGGATGACCTCCAAATGGTCTTGAGACCGTTTGCCCATCATATCATCAAAATCCAAGTCAACCAATTAAGGTTTGGATCATTGGATTGATCACCAAAACAACAATTGATTACATTCCAACTTAGTATCATTGGATCATCAATTGCTTAACCATACTCACCCCTAGACCTCCAAACGGTCTTGAGACCGTTTGGCTCACCCAACCCTTGGATTCTAGTGAAAAATCATTAGGGTTTGAGCTATTGAGTTGATCGTCAAATCAGAAATTGATTGCCTTGTAATTGTGTACCTTTGGACCTTCAATTGGTCAACTATACTTGACCCCAGACCTCAAAACGGTCTTGAGTGACCTCCAAACGGTCAGGAGACCATTTGGGTGATCCCCAAACGGTCTTGAGACCGTTTGGGCCAATCAACCCCAAACAATCAACTCAATTCAATGCAAATCCAACACTTAGTCGATTAGGGTTAACACCATATCTTTTGTCCTTCAAACACTTAACCATATCCAACCCTAGACCTCCAAATGGTCTTGGGTGACCTCCAAACGGTCTTGAGACCGTTTGGGTGATCCCCAAACGGTCTTGAGACCGTTTGGGCAAGAAAACCCAAAAAGTCATATCAATCAAGTTGAAAGGCAGCACTTAATCCAATTAGGGTTTACATAATTGATTAGCCTTCAACTCACGATTCCTTTGGAGTTAATCCCTCAAATTTGGAGGGTTATTAACTAACATGATTATGAACAGGAATCACAAACGGTCAACGCTTGGTCAATGCCCTCAAATGGTTTGAGACTGTTTGCCCAAGAAGTTCAAGTTAAATAGATTGGAAAATCAGCACTTAATTCAATTTGATTTGCCTAATTGATTGGCCTTTAACCTACGATTCCTTTGGAGTTAACCCCTCAAATTTGGTGGGTCATTAGCCTACATAATTATGAACAGAAATCCCAAACGGTCCATGCTTGGTCAACGCCCTCAAACAGTCTTGGAGACCGTTTTCTCCAACCGACCTTGTGAAACCGTTTTCCCCTCAAACGGTTTTGCAAAACCCCCAAACGGTTTTGCAAACCGTTTGGCCAAGGGTGCAAGACCGTTTGCTAAAGTGACATAGGTATTCACGCCCCCCTTCTTCTACCTCCAGATCCAGGTCTGTTCCCCATGGTTTTAGATGCAAGAAAGCAAGGAAGGATGGGGGAAAGAAGAACAAGCTACTTTTGCAAGTACAAAGATATGCATAAGAAAGCAAAAGGTTTAGAGTTATAAAACCCACATTAAGGTCGTTCCTTGAGCTCCAAGCTTCCAAGCTTCAAGTCTTTAATGGTGTCTTGAGCGCCACAGGTCGTCCAAGGGTGTTTCTCCAAGGAAAGGTTGGGAAAAGATGGCTAGAAAGAAGAAACAAGTAAGGAAGACCATAAAACCAACCTTGCACCATGAATTCCTCCATGAATTCGAGCAAGATGATGATCAAAGCTTACCTAGAACTTCTTGTCCGTTCTCCTCTTCTCCAGAGCTCTGTCCTAAGTCGGTCTAAGCAAGGGGATAAGAAAGGAAGTGAAGGAAACGATCCTTGCTAAGTGAGAAAAGGTGTATATATACTTTAGGTGAAATTTCAACATAAGGACAACTTGTTTCTCCATTTCTCCTCTAGGTCCTTCCCTTATTATAAACCACGTTTCTCCCTTCCATACTTAAGAAAAACTCATCTTAAACCCAAGGTCTAAAGGTGAAGAAAGCCAACTTCTTACTAAGTTGCACATATAGAAGGGTTATTAGACTTATAACTTGATCATTTAATTTATAAGGGTTATCATTCTTATTTAATTATTCAATTGAAGTGACCTCTTCATCATTCTTACTCTTAATGATGCCAAGAGTCATAAAAGATACTCTAGAAGGTGTATTTTACAAGTTGCACCCCATATTTTGGGTAAATTGCACTTTACACCAAAACTAGAGTTTTAAGTACAAGGATTGCTCCACAAGCTGCATCTTGGTGCCCAAGCTTGGAGAATCCATCATACGTTATCATATTCATTCTTATGATGTCTCAACACCAAACGAACATCTTAACATGTGCAATTTGTAAGTTAATTCCTTTTAATTGGGTAATTTGCACATAGGTCCCTGTATTACAAAACAATATTACAACATTGTTCAAAAGGGATAGAAATGAAATTATAGATTCTTCTAAAGCTTAATGACATATCAAAGGGGTAATCACAAGCCTCTAATCATATTTTAAGCAAAACATCTAGGGTTAGTTCATAACCCAGGTCAGGGATGTTACAAATTATATCCCCCTAACAAGCATTTTGTCCTCGAAATCTCAAATAAAAGGAAGCATATATTATTTAAGTATCATATCTTGCTAATCAACTAATTTGGAAACATTCACTGAGAAGGTTCACTAAGAAATTTGTCTTGGAGGATTTCACTAAGTAAATTTAGTAAGGGTATTGTTTTAAAGGCTTTTACTGAAAGAGTTCGTTAAGTATATTCACTAAGTATATTCACTAAGTTTGCTCACTAAGTATTCACTGAGTAAGTTTACTGAGTATATTCACTAAGTATGTTCACTAAGTTTGCTCACTAAGTATTCACTGAATAAGTTTACTGAGTATATTCACTAAGTATGTTCATTAAGTTTGCTCACTAAGTATTCAATGAGTAAGTTCACTGAGTATATTCACTAAGTACATTCACTAAGTTTGCTCACTAAGTATTCACTGAGTAAGTTCACTCAGTATATTCACTAAGTATGTTCGCTGAGTATTCACTGAGTATATTCACTAAGTATGTTCACTGAGTATTCACTGAGTATATTCACTGAGTATGTTCACTAAGTATGTTCACTGAGTATTCACTGAGTATATTCACTGAGTATGTTCACTGAGTATTCACTGAGTATATTCACTGAGTATATTCACTAAGTATGTTCATTGAGTATTCACTGAGTATATTCACTAAGTATGTTCACTGAGTATTCACTGAGTATATTCACTAAGTATGTTCACTGAGTATTCACTGAGTATATTCACTGAGTATGTTCACTAAGTATGCTCACTAAGTATTCACTGAGTATATTCACTGAGTATGTTCACTGAGTATTCACTGAGTATATTCATTGAGTATGATCACTAAGTATTCACTGAGGAAGTTCACTAAGTATATTCACTATGTATGTTTACAAAGTATGTTCACTAAGTAATAACTGAGGAAATTCACTGAGTATGATCACTAAGTATTCACTGAGGAAATTCACTAAGTATATTCACTAAGTATGTTCACAAAGTATGTTCACTAAGTATTCACTAAGATCCTCTCATTTAATTTTTCTTATACTCCTTAGATTGTTTCAAAATAATTACCTGATCAGAGTAATCAAAAGATAACAATCTAAGAGTTTCATACTTGCCTTATCTACAATAACCATATACCTGGCCAGGGTATATAAGTATTGAGATTAGGTAGTATGTATTTTACTTATCATCCTATTCTTTGCTTTTCATATCATTATACACGCAGAATTTATCACTCTAGGTTATTCTTCAGGTATCACATCTATATCTCATCCTTTTAATACACAGTTAAGGGAGATTATCAATTGTTTTAAAGAATATTGAGTAAGATATGAATTCTTATCTTTCTTGTGTCCTTCTAGGACTTAGTCAAGAAATTCAAAAGCAGCTAACTTCCATATTTTTAACACATAGAATCCTAATATGTAATAATAAAACAATACTTATTTCATCTGACCTGTATGGGATGTTTGTCCACGTCCTCTATTATTATATTGCCTCCCTTGTGGGCCTTGCAGACTCTGTCCTTGAGGTCGAGTCATTATTGCATTCCTGTCTGGACAATCCCTTGCCAGATGTCCGAGTTGTCTACATAAGTAACAGATCCTTGGTGCAAGGTGTCTATATGATCCAGTTACCGATGTTGAGGCTATGTCGGAGGGTCTTCTTGGAATACTACTATGGTCCCTATTTCCACTTGACACCCATTGTGTCTGGGTAGGCAATTCTGATATTGTCGTTGGTGTAGAAAATCTTGGCTTCTTAAAACTTTCAGGCCTTTTTTCTTGAGGCTGGGTGTACATCTTCTTACTACTTGTCTGTTGTTTCACAGTTTCCGACCTCTCTATCCTTCTTACTGACTCCACAAAGGTGGCAAACCTTTCTCTATTCTCCAAGGCAGACACAGGAGTGGCTAGTTCAGCATTCAATCCTTTCTCAAAACGCCGAATTCTTTCTTCATCACTAACTGCCATCTGTGGACAAAACCGTAGTAACTCCATGAACTTAGCTTCATATTCGCTAACGTTCATCAGTCCTTGTGTGATCTTCTCAAATTGAGAGATCTTCTCATCTAGATACCTCTTAGGGAAGTATCTATTGATGAATTCTCGTTGGAAAATCTCCCATCCTATTTCTTCACCTGTTCTCTTATCTTCCTCTATCATCCACCAATTACCAGCACTTCCTTTTAGGAGGTATACCGCATGCTTAACCTTTTCAGCTTCAGGAATATCAAGGATCCTAAAAGCCTTTTCCAGCTCTTTCAACCATAGATCAGCATCTGCTGGATCAGATGTACCAGCATAGTCTATGGCTCCCACCCGGTGAAGTCTCTCGAAAGTCTTTCCGGTTCCATAACCTTCCTGATGGGCTGGTGCCCTAGATGCAGATGGTGGCACCCTATCTGCTATGTGTGTTATGGCTGCCAGAAACTTATCAAATAAAGCATAAGTAGCTGGATTTTCTATCTTAGCTGGGTCAAACTGGGGCTGTTCAGGTACATGCCCTTCCCTATTCTGGTCTCCTGCACCTCCTCCTGGTGCAGCAGAACTGTCCTCATCGGCATGCTCTTCACGTGGTCCAAACATCATCAAGTTCTTCTCCTCCTATGTGAGCAGAAGATACTATCAGATAATCTGGAAAACACTTAGAACAGACTCTACAATCTTAGTCCTATGTCTCTGTAGACTCAGCGAACCTAGAGCTCTGATACCACTAATTGAAACGTCTATATCGAGAAAACAAGATTAACTAATGCGGAAGCGTTCACTAAGCATCGGATTACCAGAAATCACTAAAAATTTTAAACTTTTTATGAAGAGATCCTTTAAAGGTAAAGCTTTCTCATAAAGCAACATGATAAGTTGTTTACAACTGATCCATCAGTAAAACTCTGTAAGGCAAGATACAAAAGTCTCTAAGGACTGTACCAAAAACTCGAAAGCACTAACTATTACTCCGAGGACCTGAGAGTACAGAGACGACATATAGGACTCTAACACTATCTACACATGACATAGCAGCCAATGCCTCCACCTGAAGCTTCACTACTGTCCTTGGTACTGTTGATGCTGCCCTTCACCTATTGAAAGATTTCTGCCTCCTCACCCACGTCCACCTAAAGGTTGAAATCTACGGGGTGAGACAATTATAAAAATCATCCCAGCGAGAGATATAACTCTTCGCCAGAAGCATAATTATTGCAGCATAAGAGAATAAATGTACACAAAGAAGTTATGTATATTTGAGAGTAGTTAAAACAATGTTTAACAGATTAAACTATTCTTTCTACTAAAATAAATGCAACTATAAATTGATAAAATCTCATGTCACTTATCACATCACTAACTCCCTTCAGACTTGGATCATATATCCATTGCCTGGCATTATTATTTGGGAAAGGATGGCCTGTAGCCATACTCCTTCTCCCAAAGTGTTAGGATTCTAACTCCACAACATATCTGCATAACTTGTACATATGATATCAGACTTAACATTACTTATGTAATACAAGGGTTATTTACATTCATAACCCATTATTCTGTAGTTAAGCTTTTCATAGGATTATTCCGTAATAGAATTTCACCTAGAAACACTTTGGTTTAGGTCATACCTCATATTTTTAATATTGGGATATAAATCCCTAACCATCTTATTAATATGAAATACAGAATGTGGGAGTTCAAACCCCTGGACTAATCATAGCATTTGTAACCAAGTAACATCTCATTTTATCTGGTTATCTAAATAATATGACCTTTGAAGATCAACAAATCATATTACTCGTGGCTCATTCAACCTATCAAGCTCATATGTTATCACTTACCAGATAACATGACATTTAGTTATACTCTTGAATTATAGGTAACAAGTGTTCTTAATGCAATTAGCATTATAAATCTTACCTGGATCTGATCACCTCTATATGAAACCTGTCAAGCTTAACTTTTATCAGTTATTCCATATACTCCCACATACTCTAAAGTATGTGATCCAGGAGTTCCCTTTATAAAACCTGTTTCACTATTATTTAAATTCTGACAATGATGGATCTATGATCAGGGCTCTACATGGTATGATTATACTTGATTATTAGGTACATATCAGTATTCTTTTAGCATCATACATGTTTCGAAACATTCAAGTACTAAACATGGCTATAACAAAAGAATACTAAATGTACAAGTATAACTCATATCAGTTATCAACTGGATATCAATTCTTAATCATCATATCACTATGATTCAAGAACATGGGTGCTCACACCCTTATATCATCATAACACTTGCTATCAAGTGCCATATCAGCATCAAGTCATCTACTAGAATGACCTTGATTGAAGCAATGTATATACTTTTCACATAACATTACTCTAAAAGCTTATAATTGTTTTCAAGGAATATGACATCATAACTCATACCTGGCTATGATTACCTCATAATATCAACTTGTATGACTTATACAGATAAGGACATGCATATATAACAATGTCAGCACAATACCAAAACTTCTCAATTTCATAATAGGACACCACGGCCGTGCCACCTTGCACGGTCGTGCAAAGTAAGACTACCACGGTCGTGCTCCCTTGCATGGTCATGCAAGCTAAGGCTACCACGGCCGTGCTCCCTTGCACGGTCGTGCTACATAAGATCATTCCATGATTCATATTTATATATATATAAATATATGTATTCTAATCTTTCATTCTTTTAACTTGATTAGGTCACATCAACCCTTCAATCAAGTACATGCTACTATGGTTAACATAGTGTATCAATCTATTAATCCTATAAACAATTAAGAATTCTCCCTTTAATTGGTTCTTAATCACTTAGGTATTATTAGGGTTTCAACCTTCACACCTTCATTGATTATCATTACTAATCATTATTTGATCAATAGAACATTCATCATCTTAATTCTCAAGGATTCAATCACATTGGACCTCCACTTCATAAGGTATCCAATTGAATTAGGGTTTCCAATGTTGATTCCTTCAATCTTTGAATTCATGGAACCAATCATCAATTGGACCTATACTCATACCTTAATTGAGTTTAATAGGTCAACCTTCAACTGATTTGTCCCTCACTTGACCCTCAATTGACCATCAATTAGGGTTTAACTCAATTGAATTAGGGATTCGAATCAATAACCCTTCAACATATTTCAATGTGGGACTAATTGATTTGAACCTATTGAACCATCATTACATTGGGACATGACCTGACCCCAAACGGTCTTGAGGTCGTTTGGATGACCTCCAAACGGTCTTGAGACCGTTTCCCCATCATATCATCAAAATCCAAGTCAACCAATTAAGGTTTGGATCATTGGATTGATCACCAAAACAACAATTGATTACATTCCAACTTAGTATCATTGGATCATCAATTACTTAACCATACTCACCCCTAGACCTCCTAACGGTCTTGGGTGACCTCCAAACGGTCTTGAGACCGTTTGGATGAGTTCCAAACGGTCTTGAGACTGTTTGGCTCACCCAACCCTTGGATTCTAGTGAAAAATCATTAGGGTTTGAGCTATTGAGTTGATCGTCAAATCAGCAATTGATTGCCTTGTAATTGTGTACCTTTGGACCTTCAATTGGTCAACTATACTTGACCCCAGACCTCCAAACGGTCTTGAGTGACCTCCAAATGGTCTTGAGACCGTTTGGGTGATCCCCAAACGGTCTGGAGACCGTTTGGGCCAATCAACCCCAAACAATCAACTCAATTCAATGCAAATCCAACACTTAGTCGATTAGGGTTAACACCATATCTTTTGTCCTTCAAACACTTAACCATATCCAACCCTAGACCTCCAAACGGTCTTGGGTGACCTCCAAACGGTCTTGAGACCGTTTGGGTGATCCCCAAACGGTCTTGAGACCGTTTGGGCAAGAAAACCCAAAAAGTCATATCAATCAAGTTGAAAGGCAGCACTTAATCCAATTAGGGTTTACATAATTGATTAGCCTTCAACTCACGATTCCTTTGGAGTTAATCCCTCAAATTTGGAGGGTTATTAACTAACATGATTATGAACAGGAATACCAAACGGTCAATGCTTGGTCAATGCCCTCAAATGGTTTGAGACCGTTTGCCCAAGAAGTTCAAGTTAAATAGATTGGAAAATCAGCACTTAATTCAATTTGATTTGCCTAATTGATTGGCCTTTAACCTACGATTCCTTTGGAGTTAGCCCCTCAAATTTGGTGGGTCATTAGCCTACATAATTATGAACAGAAATCCCAAACGGTCCATGCTTGGTCAATGCCCTCAAACGGTCTTGGAGACCGTTTTCTCCAACCGACCTTGTGAAACCGTTTGCCCCTCAAACGGTTTTGCAAAACCCCCAAACGGTTTTGCAAACCGTTTGGCCAAGGGTGCAAGACCGTTTGCTAAAGTGACATAGGTATTCACGCCCCCCTTCTTCTACCTCCAGATCCAGGTCTGTTCCCCATGGTTTTAGATGCAAGTAAGCAAGGAAGGATGGGGGAAAGAAGAACAAGCTACTTTTGCAAGTACAAAGATATGCATAAGAAAGCAAAAGGTTTAGAGTTATAAAACCCACCTTAAGGTCGTTCCTTGAGCTCCAAGCTTCCAAGCTTCAAGTCTTTAATGGTGTCTTGAGCTCCACAGGTTGGCCAAGGGTGTTTCTCTAAGGAAAGGTTGGGAAAAGATGGCTAGAAAGAAGAAACAAGTAAGGAAGACCATAAAACCAACCTTGCACCATGAATTCCTCCATGAATTCGAGCAAGATGATGATCAAAGCTTACCTAGAACTTCTTGGCCGTTCTCCTCTTCTCCAGAGCTCTGTCCTAAGTCGGTCTAAGCAAGGGGATAAGAAAGGAAGTGAAGGAAACGATCCTTGCTAAGTGAGAAAAGGTGTATATATACTTTAGGTGAAATTTCAACATAAGGACAACTTGTTTCTCCATTTCTCCTCTAGGTCTTTCCCTTATTATAAACCACATTTCTCCCTTCCATAATTAAGCAAAACTCATCTTAAACCTAAGGTATAAAGGTGAAGAAAGCCAACTTCTTACTAAGTTGCACATATAGAAGGGTTATTAGACTTATAACTTGATCATTTAATTTATAAGGGTTATCATTCTTATTTAATTATTCAATTGAAGTGACTCTTTATCATTCTTACTCTTAATGATGCCAGGAGTCATAAAAGATACTCTAGAAGGTGTATTTTACAAGTTGCACCCCATATTTTGGGTAAATTGCACTTTACACCAAAACTAGAGTTTTAAGTACAAGGATTGCTCCACAAGCTGCATCTTGGTGCCCAAGCTTGGAGAATCCATCATACTTTATCATATTCATTCTTATGATGTCTCAAAACCAAAGGAACATCTTAACATGTGCAATTTGTAAGTTAACCCCTTTTAATTTGGTAATTTGCACATAGGTCCCTGTATTACAAAACAATATTACAACATTGTTCAAAAAGGACAAAAATGAAATTATAGATTCTTCTAAAGCTTAATGACATATCAAGGGGGTAATCACAAGCCTCTAATCATATTTTAAGCAAAACTAAAGGTTAGTTCATAACCCAGGTCAGGGATGTTACAATTGATGTGTCCAGGTCCATCTTGGTCGACAATTAGTCGACCGAGAGCCAACCTGGGCGCAGCTTCCAGGTCCACTCTCGGTCGACGAATTCGTCGACCGAGAGTGGACCTGGATGCTGCGCACAGGTGGGCTCTCGGTCGACTAATTGTCGACCAAGAGTGGACCTGCTCCTTATTTATGTGGGAGCTAAACATGTTTTAATCATATTTGCTATAATGTTCACAAATAGTTCTGAATATTATAATGATTTCAATCTTTGGACTGTTGGAAACGGCCTTACTTTGCTAATTTGTACAAGTATTTTCCATTTATATGATTTGATAACCCAATAATAAAAACATGTCTTTTTTCATATGTAATCATTATATAAATTTTAGAAAATAATACTAGATTTGACATGTGTACTCCAAGATTGACACTTTAGGGTTGATACATGATGTTTAATTTAATATATAAATATGAAAATTATGCATTTATATATTAACTTAGAAACCCGTTCAAAATTTACTCATTAGGAGTAAACTTTGGATAATGCCTGGTTTGGGACTATTTTTGGATATTTTAATCTCACTTAGGATGTACCTGTATAATGTATGTTTAGTTTTGTAGATTATTTCAGTAGGATTTCTTCATTTGTTCTCTAGGTACATATGTGAGTGGTTATTTGCCATTTACATCGGTGTACTTGGAGAACTTAGGGGAAATGCTGCTGAAATTTTCTTTAAAACTAAACATACATTATACAGTTACTAGTGAGATTAAATATTAAAAAATGGGATAGGTGGTACACTTTAGTATATAAGTAATTAACTTCCTATCAATAAAAACTTACAGATTATTATAGTATCAATATTACACTGTTAGTTTTATAATTAATTTTAATGTGATATAGAAAATGGATCGAAGTTGGATGTATATCAAGAACCATTGTAGTCCAGAGTTTGCCAAAGGTCTTGATGAATTTATCAGATTTGCTGAGGAACATAGGAAACTACCTACAGATAGGCTATATTTTCCATGTAGAAATTGTTGTAACAATTTGAAAGTTGATATTGGTGAGGAAATTAAGAATCATGTCATATGAAATGGGATCATACAAGGTTATAATGAATGGTATTGGCATGGAGAGAAACTGAATTATGGATCAGAAAATGTCGATACTAATAGTTGTGGCATAGAAGATATAGATAATGATGATAATGTTAATGATGAACCGATTAAAGATGACTAGATTCAGGATGATATGGTTGATGAGATGCTACTTAGTTGTTAGGACAATGTCATTGATCCACCTTCTTTATTTGCAAACATTGTCCATGATGCTGAAAAACCATTATATAAGGGTTGTACTAAGTTCACGAGGTTGAGTGATGTGATGCAATTATATACTCTTAAAGCTCAAAACCGGTGGAGCGATAAGAGTTTCACTTCACTGTTGTTTTTGTTAAAGGAAATTCTTCCTGAACGCAACGAGCTTCCAATTTCAACATATCAAGCAAAGAAAATAATGTGCCCAATGGGAATGGAGGCTAAGAAGATTCATGCATGTTCAAATGATTGTGCGTTATTTTAGAAGGACTATAGTAATTTAATAAATTATCCATAATGTGGTGCGTCAAGGTATAAGACTACAAATTCAGCTAAGGCTAAAAATGGCTCTCCTGCCAAGGTGATGTGGTATCTACCAATAATACCATGATTTCAACGCTTATTTGCTAATACAGAAGATGCACAAAATTTGTCTTGGCATGGGGAGTTAAAGGTCAATGATGATGGCATCCTATGACATGCATCTGATTCACCACAATGGAAGAAAATTGATTTATTATACCCTCAATTTGGTAAAGAACCAAGAAACCTAAGACTTGGACTCTGTACAGATGGAATGAATCCCTATGGTACATTAAGAAGCCAACATAGCATGTGGCTTATTATGATTGTTATATACAATCTTCCTCCTTGGTTGTGTATGAAAAATAAGTATGTGATCTTGTCAATATTGATATCAGGGCCCAGGCAACCTGGAAATGATATTGATGTTTACCTTCAACCTCTAATTGATGACCTAATGAAACTATGGGAAGAAGGTATTATGACATATGATGCTTCACGTAAAGAGATCTTCAGTTTGCGTGCTATGTTATTTTGCACGATTAATGACTTTCTAGCTTATGGAAATTTGTCTGGATATAGCATAAAAGGATACAAAGCATGTCCTATTTGTGAGGAAAATACTGATTCAATCAGACTGAAACATGGTGGTAAAATCGTATATCTTGGTCATCGGAGATTTCTCCCACCAGTGCATCCTAATCGAAGGCAACACAAAACCTTTAATGGGTCAACTGAGGAACGAAGTGCTCCTAAACCTATACCAGGAAATGTTGTACATGATAGGGTGAAACATATTGTTAATGAATTTGGAAAGAGTTCAAGTAGTCATACACTCAAATGTGACAAATCTCTATACAAGAAGAGGTCAATATTATGGGATCTTCCTTATTGGAGATCTTTGGCAATTAGACACTGCATTGACGTCATGAATGTTGAAAAAAATATTTGTGATAGCATCATCGGTACGCTATTGAACATACCGGGAAAGACTAAAGATGGCATCAAATCTAGAAAAGATTTAGAATTAATGGGTATTAGAAAAGAATTATCAGTGGAGATCAAGGGTCCCCGCACATATTTTCCACCGGCTTGTTACACTTTGTCAAAGAAAGAGAAAAAGACTTTCTGTGAGTGCTTGTATAATATTAAGGTTCCACAAGGATACTCTTCTAATATTCGTAGATTGGTATTAATGAAGGATCTGAAACTGATAGGTCTCAAATCTCACAATTGTCACACCTTAATGCAACAAATTTTACCTGTGGCTATTCAATCTATATTGCCGAAGCATGTAAGGTTTGCAATCATAAGACTTTGTTTCTTCTTCAATGAAATATGCAAAAAAGTGATACATCATGATACTCTCGATAAATTACAGAAAGATGTAACTGTTACCATGTGTCAGCTTGAAATGTACTTTCCTCCATTTTTTTATATCATGGTTCATCTTGTAGTACATATTACAAGGGAGGTGAAGATGTTGGGCCCAATTTTCTTACACTGGATGTATCCATTTGAACGCTACATGAGTGTTTTTAAAGGTGATGTTCGGAATCGTTATCATCCTGAAGGGAGTATTGTTGAGGGTTACGTGGCTAGGGAGGTGATGGACTTTTGTAATGATTTTTGGAATTGCAATGAAACTTGTAGCGATCAAAAAAATTCCCATCACACTGGATCTTATTGTGGCAAAGGAACTCTGGGAGGATGAGTGAAAGGAATCAGTCGTGAGTTGTGGGAACAAGCGCATTTGTATATTTTACCCAACATTGATGAAGTTAGTAGCTACATCACAGAACACAATGATCTTATCAAGAGAAATCATCCGCAATCCAGTTCAATGTGGCTTGCAAGAGAGCATAATCGAAAATTTATTAGGTGGTTTGAAGAGAAAGTATTTAATCAACTATCTAAATCACCAAATAATGTTGTTGAGAACATAAAATGGCTCACCTTTAAGCCAAAAATGGATGTCATGTCATATGAAGGTTATGACATTAACGGATTTTCATACTACACAAAGCGTCAAGATGAAAGTAGTGTAGTTCAAAATAGTAAGGTCACTGTTAAAGCTTTTTCATTGTATTTTTCTAGTGCCAAAGATAAAAGACCACACGAAGCTGAGATGTCATATTACGACGTCATTGAGGACATATGGGAAATGGACTATACAAATTTTCGAGTTCCTATATTTAGGTGTAATTGGGTTGACAACAACAAAGGAGTTTTAGTGGATGAGTTGGGTTTCAAATTGGTGAATTTTGAAAAGATTGGTTTCAAAGATGAGCCATTCATCATGGCAGACCAAGCAAAACAAGTATTCTATATTGATGACCCGGCAAATAAAATCGGTCTGTCGTTCTTAATGGAAAAAGACAGTTTACTGTAGATCCTATAAATGAAGAATACTACGAAAAGTATGATGATTCCAGTCCATTCTCAGTTGGTTTGCCAAGTGTAAATGTTGAAGATAACACCGAAGAATATTATAAACGTCAAGACCATGCTTAAGGAATTTTCCTTGACTAACAACTCAACCAATACTAAAGGCATGTATTCTTTGAATTATTTATTTTATTATCATGTATACCTTATCACTTGTGCTTTTATTATCACTTATTTTTTTTATCATATATACTTGCATGTTCTAAAATGGCGAGTGAAGATGAACATTCTGAGCATGAGCACCATGAGGATGGTAGTGGTGATGCTAAGAAAAGTAGAGGTCCTACATTGATGCGTAGGCTGCAGGAGCTCAGGGCTAAAGGGGATAAATTGCCAGTCCAGTTTGATATGACAGGAGCACCTGTTGGGGAACATGCTAGTGCTTTCAAGCATTACATAGGGGTGACCGCATGCAGTAAGGTGGCAATAGATATAGAAAATTGGCATGATATTCCTAATACCCAAAAAGACCTCTTATGGAAAGATATATCTGTGAGTGGAAGTGATATTATTTTAATATGTTTTTTATCTATTGATTCTAATTTAGTTTGCTTGGAATTAATTCCTTTTCAAAACAACATTATTAATTGCTTCTTTTGTATGTATAGGGTGTTTTTCATCTAAATGAAAAAGATCACAAGAAAAGAGTGCTACAACGTTGTGGTGTACGATGGAGGGGTTTTAAGACATATCTTGTAAGGGAATTTATAAATAATCCTAAACAAAAGAAGAAAGCTACATATGCATATATTTTTATAGATCCTGAGGTGTGGGAAAGATTTGTTGCATCTAGGAGATCGGAAGAGTTTGAGGTAATAAAGATTGTGATGTATTGTGTGAATATTTAATTTTATACAATTAAGGAGGGAATCTTTTTATACATGTTTGCCAAGTCTAAATTGCAATACCTCATTTTAAATGATCAGACTATTCACCAGGCTCAAAAGGAAAGACGGGCTCAAAATGTGCATGACCATCACTTGGGGCCCGGTGGTTATGCCTTTCGCCGCCAACTACAAGAGAAGAAATCATCTTCTGGAGAAGAGTCTAGTACAACTCAAGTTGAGCGACCACCCCGACACTTGACATGGATTGATGCTAGAAAGAATCGAGCCGGTGAAATTGTCAACCCTGCAACTAAGGAGGTGGCACAAAAGATGGTAGGTTTATCCCAACTAAGTAAAGAGTAACTCCCACAAACATAGATTTATTTATATCTAATTGATATTGTGATTTAATATTTTTATTAACTACGAATAGATTGATCTCCACGAGCAAAGGGTGATTTAATATTTTTATTAACTACGAATAGATTGATATTGTGATTTATTTCCGTAACCCTGGCATACCCACCTTAGGGTGCCCTTTGCCAATGACTTAAGGCCACCTTCTCAATCCCGAGCTTGGTGCCTGGGGGTCACCACTCATGGTGCCCACTAGTCATGCAATATCATAGGCCACCTTCTTGGTGCCTGGGGTCACCGCTCAAGGTGTCCATTGGTCTACCCATCTGGGCCTGACCTTTGGCATCATCCATCAGGGTGGCATGTAGGTGCGAGAATCCATACTTCTATTTTTAATGTGATAATCATAGTGACTTTATGATTTGCAAGTATGAACATCCAACAGATAATTTGCATTCAATGCGATTAATTATATGGAAAAACATCGGGAAACTAAGGCGGTTATTCATAATTAACCACAACCTGATTTGATGATTTGAATAGAAACATCCATGCAAATAAGAATCCAAGAAAGCAAGAATTTTCAACAAGATCCTGAAATAATCATGTAATTCCTTTTATTACTCATGTCATTAAGATCTATTAAATCTAGCTCGCTTCCTAGGGTTTCTATTCCACTTTTAGGGTTTCCTTGGAAATTAGGATTTCACTTCATCTTTCATTATTCTAAACCCTAATTTTATACCATTACTCATAAACCCCAAACATCTCATCTATGCTACAATATTAAGGTTATCTTAACAACATATAACCTTTTTAGATTAGAGGTGCCATTAACCATTAATTAAGTTCATTAAGCCTCTATTATATTAAAGCTACTATTTTTATCCTTTTAATTCCTGACAAGATCATTATACACATTTATCATAAATTCAAAGTTCATTATGGTCCAAATCACATATGAACTCAATTTGTCATTAATTCCATCTTTTATTCATCAGAAAACCCTTATTACTACATTTAGGGCATTTATCCACAAATTAGGAACTTAATGCTCGAAATAGCTTAGATTCAGCATATTCCAACTTTAATCATGAAATTAATCAATTAAAGTCATTGATAGTCAACATTAGTCAACATTAGGGTTTCAAGGTCCATTAAAGTACATTCATGCATATGGAATTTTAAATTAACTAATTATATGCAAAGTTCATCCTTTTTCTTCCTAATGTTCCTTTTTAGCATTAACATGCTAATATCCACTTTAATCATATCAAAATAGGGCTCTTTAAACATTAATGCATCGAAAGCTAATAATCTCCATTACTTTTCGAATTGTAATCATAATTAGGCTTCCACTATATTTTATTTAGATTCCTCTCGATTTTATGAGCAAGTTTCATATTTTATGCATACTCATCCGAGCTACCATTAGAGAGATATGATTTTTGTAAAATTACCTTCCTTGGGCCAATGGCATGTTGCCACATCATCAACTCCATGCAACACTTGTGATTTGGAAACATTTTGAAAGGTCTGAAATACCCCCGGGTTAAGTGGATTGCTCCTTAGCCCGCAAAGGGCATAATTGTCCATCGCGCTCCTCCTTTCTTCAACCTTGGGCAGATCGAGGGCTTCCGCCCTAGGCGCCGATCTATAGCTTATGTGGGTGCGCCCCTCCCTCTCCAGCGTTCATGGACCACCGCCGTTGGCTGCCCAAGCTCCCCCGCCATGACTCGGACCAAGGGCACCACCCAGGTCACGGCTTAGCTGGCTGGTGCATGGGCACTCGACCTGCCAAGCGTGGCCATAGTTGTAGCCACGTAGCTACAGTTGTGCGAAGTCAAGGTCGTTGGAGCGGTAGCCAACTGGTCTTGGGAGGTCGTGGAGGTTCCCCGCCGCAAGCAAAACCACAAAACGCTCCCATGTTGCTCCAGGGATCGAACTACACTCTCGTTAGGGTTTGAACGAGTTGAATAAGAAGAAGGAGAAGAAGAGTGGGAGACAAGGAAGAGGTCAAGTTTGTGGATCCGTCCCTTTTATAGGGATGGGTAGCAGCATCCTAACATGCCTACCCATGAGGAGAGCAAGTCCCATATCCAATAGGAAACTCCTTTCCTTGATTACCAAGAAATCCTCTCTTTTCTAACTATTCATATCCCTTAGTTATTAGGAAATCCGAATTTTATCTTCTTGATATTTCTTTATGCTCCAGATCTTGAGATTTTGAAAATAACTCCTTTCATCCTCTTAGCACTTGCCCCCTTATTCTAAAGGCAAGAAATTCTATTTTCATTTAGTAGAAAATACTTCATAATCAATTAATTATGTATGCACATTATCTTCTTATTTAACAATTTTGGTATTTTATCTCTCTTTCCTATTCATTGGGATTCCTTGGATCCCAAGGAACTCAAAGAATTCGAAATTACTTTTTAAGGAATACTCATTATCCTTAAATGCATCAATATGCATTAATTCTCATTATCATGTTGAGTTCTTATTAAAAATAGTTCTTTTTGAGGATTTCTCTTTATTTCACTTTTATTTTCCTCATTAGTATTCCTTTTATCATTAGGAATCATTGGGATATGAAATCCCATTAAGGATAACTCAATTGCACCTCTTTTCACTTGTTTTCCACATATTACCATTATTTTCAATTTATTTCTCAATAAGGAAATATTAAATTGATCTTTTCTTTTTTTTATTGTATTCTCTATGCCACCTTGGACTCCTTGGAACCCAAGAGGCACGAAATCCGTCTTTGGATTTGCCTTCTAGAGGTTTCCACACTTTTCCTTTTTCTCTATTTTCTTATTCACTCGATAATAGTGGAATTTCTTTTATCCTTTTCTTGTTATTGGGCCCAATAGCCAATAAAGCCCACAAATAAATCAACAAGGCTATTTCAAACGAAAATCATGCATTCATTCATTATTTGTCCAAATATATTTAATATGAGAAATTACATTTCTCACCAAAGGAACCCAAAATTTGGGGTTGTAACACTGAGGGTGCTATGGTGGGTTGTCCTAGACACTTGGTTATCAATGACAAGGTATACCTTATTTCTACCATATTTTTCATATTTGACTGCATATATGAACTCATGTAATATAAGTATGTAATTTAATTAACATGTTTTTAAACCAAAAAAGTAAAACTTCTACTAGTCATCCTCCTATGCCCAAGCCATCTTTCATACCTAAAATTAAATTCGACGAATTGGGAAGCAAATCTAAATGTTTGTGTCGATACTTAGCCAACCAAATATTGGGATCACATATGTTGGTCAATTTAACACAAGCTGCAGCTGGGAGGGACTTTTAGAATTTTATTTCTCTTGATGATATTATAGAGTTGTTCCGGTATGATTGGCTGAACACTTCGATAATAGAAGTATGGATAAGGTAAGGATCTATCAATATATTTAGAAAATTCCAATACACATTTTTAGCTTATTTCTACATATGAAAATAATTACAAATGTTTAATAGCCATTTATATACCGAGGCCACAGACTTTGATATAAAGAATGTTGGGTTCTTAGTTTCTTCGGTCACTAGTCAGGTGGAGACACATATTGAGGATGTGAATGAGTACTTCTCTTATTGATTCAAATATTTTGCTAGTGAGGGGAAGGAAATTATCCTAATTCCTTTTAACGTCCAGTAAGTATTATTATTCAATATAATTTTAATAATGAATAAAATTATTTTATTTTAATGTTTGTTTTATTCTTACTCAGAGCTAGACATTGGGAATTAGTGGTGATTGCCCCAAAATTGATGACTCTTTATTATCTTGACCCAATGGGTAAAACAACAAGGAGTCACAAACTGAAATTGCCAGCTATGGAGTAAGCATAAATTTAATCAATGCTTCAACATGATATTTCTATTTAGAATGTCTATTTTACCAACTATCATTTAATCTGATAGGGGTATAAAGGCATTTCGTGAAGCTGGAGGACAAATACCCACAAAATTAAAGACATTGACTTTGAACAATGTCAAGGTAGCTACTTTGACAACTGCTTACTCTTATATGTATTAATTTTCAACTATAATATGTCAACTCTTATACTCTTATCTCAATTGCTGTTTATAGTAGTTTACTAACATTAAGTATAATTTGTTATTTGTAGTGTCCTATGCAAAATAATGACTGGGCTTGTCGCTACTATGTAATGAAATATATGCAAGATATTGTCAAACAAGCATCACATGACATTCAGACTATAAGTCAGGTAATAAAGAATAACATCATAAATTTACAAGTGATTGTAGTCATTTTATAAAATATTAGCATGTGCATTTTCTGTTACAGATCTTTACAACCCAGCCTTACACACATGTGGACTTGGATAAATTCCGAAAAGAGTGGTCAGAGTCTTTTATAAATGAAGTCGATATAGCATTGGATTAAATATGTCGGCTCCATTTATGTATGTGGTTTGAGTACTATTTCATATTTACTTTTGTATATGTAATCTCAGACTTGCGTCTATGATTTTGTAAATTATGATGTGATTATGAATCATTTTTGTTATGAATGTGTGGTTTTGAATGGTGATGGTTGAGCATCAATGCTCCCCTTTCCCAGAATATATGAATCTTCTTGTTCTTCTGTTCTATTTCGATTTCTGCAGAAATTTTTAAAAAAAAATCATAACTTCTAGCGTCGGTTTTTTAAATAACCGACCCTAAAGATTGAATTCATTGTACCCTCTTCGGTCGAGAACATTTTTGACCGAAATATAACTTCTAGCATCGATTTTTGTACAAAAGCGACTCTAAATGTCCTTTATAAGGTCAGTTATTTACAAAAACTGACCTTAAAGATTGAATCAACATTTTCAGTGTACCCCTCGGTCGACAAGTTTGTCGACCGAAATTTTTTTGATCGACAACTTTCTTGACTGAGTGTTACACTGAAATTTTTTTTCAATCTTTAGGGTCGGTTATTTCAAAAAAAACCGACCCTATAAACTCTCTCAGTCAAGAAAATTATCGACCGAAAAACTTTCACTCGACAATTTTCTCGACCGAGACCATTTACAGGGTCAGTTTTTTTTCAAATAACCGACCTTACACGCTCCTTTTCTCTTTCCTTGGTCAGAATTTTTACAACCTTTTGCGTCGGTGTTTACTATGTAAGGTCAGTTTTATTTGGTTAAATAAACTGACGCTATAGAGCAACTTCTATAGCGACAACCACTTAGGCGTCGGTTAAAAAGTGACGCTACAGGCTTAAAAAAACTGATGCTACAGACCATTCCTGTACTAGTGTATCCACGAGATTCAAGAGGAAACAAGTCCCATATGTAAAGGAAACATATTCCTCCAATAAGAAGTAATATATTCTCTCTCTTCCTCTTTATCCTTTTGATATACCTTTTTCTATAAATATTAGGATTTTGAAAATCCTTTCTCTTATCATCATTGTTCTTGCATTTTAATCCATTAACCACAAAATCCTATTTTCCTTTATAGAAAATATCATCCTTTTAAACAATACCACATAATTCATTAATAATGCAAAACATTATCCTATTATTTAGCCTTTTTAGTATTTTCTCTTTCTTCCCTCTTTATTGGGACTCCTTGGATTCCAAGACACTCCATTATTCTGAATTTTTTTGTTGGATAATTATTATCCTTCTAGATGCATCATTATGCATTATTTCACATTATCATGTTTATTTCTCATTTAAATATCTCTTTTTGAGGATTTCTTTCTATTTCTCTTTTATTTTCCTAATTGGCATTCCTTTTAATATTAGCAACCTCATGGATATGAAATTTCCCCAAGAAATATCATTTATGCCTCTTTCCACTCATTTTCCACATTTTATCATTATTTTCAATTTATTTCTTAATAAAGAAATACTTAATTAATCTTTTCTTTTCTTATTGCTTTCTTTTTGCAACCTTGGACTCCTTGGTACCCAAGGAACCCAAGAGGCACAAAATCCTCTTTGGATTTTCCTTCTATAGGTTTCTATCTATTTCTTTTCTTAAAAATTCAATTATCCATTTACTAATTGAATTTCCTTGTTATTTGGGCCCAATAGCTAATAAAGCCCACAACACAAACATCAAGGCTATTGTAAACGAAATCCATTTATTTGAAGCAAATTATATCATTATTTGTTCAAATATATTTAATATGAGAAATTACATTTCTCACCAAAAGAACCCAAAATTTGGTGTTGTAACAGATGCTAACTATATTCTTAATACAAATGTAGGATGAGAGAGTATAATAAACTATTGTAAACTTCTCTTAGTATTTATGCAAAGAAGAAAAATAGAAATAAACAAAAGACTTTGTTTTGAAAGTGATCTACAGAAAGAAAAATGACCTGAAAGTATATAAATGTATAGTTATACATCATATTAGTCTTAGAAAATGTTCAAGAATAACATGATATTGGTTCTAGTATGAACAAAGCCAGTAGTTTCTACTCACCACTAGATAGCCAAAGGGCGCCTGCTAAGTAGCTGCTACTCATCATTGACTTTGCAACAACTGAGGCTGCCTTACCTATCATTGAAATTGCAGTCTTGGTAATATCTGATACACAGAGCTTTTCATATGCCCAAGTAAAAAAAGGGAACATAAGAACACAGTTACATGGAAATTGTTGGTCTCCATGCAAAATATTGCTCCACCCAAAATCTAGTTCTTGTTATCACGGCTTTGAAAGCTGCTAAATTTCATTTTTGATCCATCATCTAGAGACAAATTGTCCTCATAAGGCCTATACTGACAAGAAGTAGTTTCACCTCGTTAGTCTCAATTTGAAGTCCAAAAAACATTAATTTGTGATACTGCTAGAACTAGATAAAAATATACTACTTTTTTTTTTATCTTTTTTGCATTATTCTTCTTGATGTTCAAAACAATATCCAATGCCATTTTCTAGTGTGTGCACATTTGTGACTATTGATCTAAACCCTCAACATTTTTACATTCAATCTTACAAATCATGCACCATCCTACACTTCTAGGCTTCTTTTTCCTTATATGATCAGAAAAATACGAGTCATCCTTGGGTGGTGCCACCTAAATATGTAAGACACCAATAGGATAATCAATGTTTGTCTTCAAATTTTCATACTAGAAAACAAGGATGCCTAAAAAGTTGAAATAAAGGACGTATATACTTACAAAATTAAATGGGCCATGCTCATTAGAAAATCCATGTGGATGATAATTGTCAACAAATGTTGAGTCACCAAATCACATAGGAGCATCACCTACAAAAGAAGCCCAATTGTTGCACCATCATAATATATTTAGGATTGTCACCAGGGAAACTACCTAAATGGTAGGCATGTGGTAACCTTGATGATATTGTACTAGGAAGTTCATCAATTTTGTGACCTCCATCTGAACCAAAGGCATTAAAAGATCTATCAAATGTTCTTAAACTAGAATCTAGCCCTTTACTAGCCAATTGGTCATTTCCTACCAGAGCACCTGACCCTCTTTCAGAGCTAACTTGTGCAGCATATGGCTGAGGAGGGTGGTCAACCGTTGCAGTTTTCTGTAACTCAGTTTGAGCATGGTGCAGTGACATGGAAGGCATCACTGAAGTTTGTTGTTGAGCGGGTTGATTTGGAGGAAGATATTGTTGTCCATATGGTACAGTCTGTGGCTGAAAATAGCTGTTGTGGGAAAGCAGCATGTGGAGCTAAGTAAGTCCCTTGTCGAGGAGGAACTAGTCCACGTACTTGCTGATGTGGTAGGTTTTGATTCTGTGTTGATGACTACATTCATGGGTAGTATAGAGCATTCTATTGAATAATAGGTTTCTTAAGATTGTAACCTAGGTGAGATAAATACATATTTGGTTGTTGTGCTTTCATGGGAACCCAAGTTTGTGGTGGTCGTAGTGGGGCCATTTGATGGGAAACCTGGTTTTGCACCTGAGTAGGAGGGTGAGGCAGTTTCTGCTGAGGGTGCATATATGGCCTTTGTTGTGGAACATCAGTCGTAGCTTGTTGCAGTTGATGCTGAGGATATGACTAATGCCCTGTAACAACATGAGAATAAGCATTTTGTAGTTGAGGTTGGGGCTGAGTATGAGTATGAGTAACTATTTGCAGTTGTGATTGGGGAAGTGGATTCAGATGTTATCGTTGTTGTATAGGTAGATGAGCAAGTTGTGGTTTCACATAAGGTTGCATCTTTGATTGTGACATCTGAGGGTGTTGTACTAGGAGCTAATGTTAAGGATGCTAAGCAGTTTGAACATGTAAGCTTCCAAATGGATGTGTTCCCATTTGCATCTGAGGAGGATTAGCTAGTGGTTGCTTTTGAGCCTACACATGATCTTGTGGGGCTCATATAGGAATTTTTTGTTGTACATTTGGTGGTACCTACATTTGAGGGATTTGAGCCTGAGGCTGGAGTTGAGACTGATTGACAGGGTGAGGCTGGGGCTGGGATTGTGGTTGCGCTTGTGGTTGTTGTTGCACCTGTGAATGAGTAAGGAAGGAGACAAGTTACATAAAAAGGTGGTGATTTTGGGATATTCAAATCCATCCAAGAAGTACTGGTTGGACCATATGTACTTGTGACGCCAAACTAATGTAGATACATAAATCAATAAGGACAAGGAGTAGATTTTAGAAATGAAGATAAAAAATGAATCCAAGATCACAACATTGTGCTGATGTCTAAGGTTTATTTATGTGGAAGCACTTATAAGAGTCATAGGGCTACGGCTGCAAAGTAGAATGTAATATCTAGGATGATATCTCTACTTTCAGGTTCAATCTGCCCAACCCTAGACTACTGTAATATATTAAAACATGCCAAAGTAGCTAGAATCATAGAATATACAATCAGTGGTCTCTCATTACTTACATTTACTAACTACTACTTCCTTTTTGCTCTTTGTCCTCTCTGAAATAACGATGTGTAATGCATTTGCTAGAATAACAAATCTAGATGTGCATATTGATTTTAGTACTTAATAGGTTGTATGATTAAATCTGATATTGAAATAGATTTGTCATTTCTGATTAGTCAAGATGACAAGATGAAAATGGTCACAGCATGTACATACCTAGCAGGCAAGCATAGAATGTATCAGGGCGCCAAAAATAATTAAGCTCACTATCAATAACACGGTAGGAGAAAACTTACATGGCCATTCTGCAAAACCAAAAAAGATACATTAGACTGTCTAAGGTACCAATAAACATAAATCATACAAAAATAATGTTGGTATGTATGCCCTGAGAGCCAATCATGGGATGATTGGTGGGATACATTAAGATTGATTTGATAAACATCAAAGGCGAGCTTTCAATTCTCTCTGGTTCAGTCATATGAGATAGTGATAGAACAGATTGAATGTCTAGAGAATGACAGTACTCAATGACGTATGCCTTCAGGTTCATGACCTGAACGATGAGATCATACAGATGCTAAGAGTTTGTACATTCCTGTTATGTCCCTAGTCGGATGTCATTGTGGAAGGTAGATAGACAGCAATGACACACAAGACTAGATTGTGGTGTTGGTTGATGACAGAATCTCATTAGTCATGATATAGAGATATCAAACCAAACACATAGGTACTTGTTAGAGAACAAGGTACCAGACAGACCCACCGTGAGTTTGACACATGGAACCATGAGATGGTAGTCACAATCAGTACTCACAGTGATGGTGGTGAGTGTGATTCTTAGACCTGAAATCACTGCACTCAACACATGTCGTTGGTCACACTTTGACATCATCAAACGCAGTCCTGAAACATGGGTTGTTATAAAGGTGATGATTGGGTGGCTTTGACACATGGGGCTTTTGAGGGGTGAGTGATAGATATGGGATTTGTCCCTCTTGAGGGAGTTTGATATCCATGCCACTTGATGAGTAGGATTGAGAAAGGCGTGCACGCATGTGTGAATCAGTATGTGATACTGATGTCATACATATCTCTTCCAGTCTACTCTGAGATCAAGGAAGTGAATGAACGTTGACAAGATGACTGTTCCATGCCTCGAGTTCATTCGGGATATCAGTGACAAAGGAATTATACATTCGCTCTAACACCATTCACGGATTGTAGGATGAAAGTTTTTCTCCAACTTTCTACTTTCACTTGGGTAGCACTGATGTGTGACTAGGCACCGCTCTTTGCTTGTGAAGTCATAAGTGTTATGGACTTTCACTGCCAACGTGAAATGGACCTGCAGGGTCACACACATAGGATTTAACCTGGAAGAGGAGTTTTGTCCACAAAGCAATGTTTAGATTGATTGCTAAAGGAGTTTAGTAGTTCAATTAAACACTCAATCAGTCGATGGCTCAATATCATATGGTTCAAGGTGTTGGATGCATTGATTGGAGTATCAGATTGATTGAAATCGCAATTGACTGATTTTGCCCAACCTGTGCTCCCAACCGATCGGTTCATGTGATGAACCGGTCAGCTGAGGTTGCTGAACCGGTCGGCTGGAGTGTCCAGGCCGATCGGCTCATGCCCAGGTTGAAACGACCGGTTCAAGAGTTGAACCGATCGGCTCAACTGGTGCAACCGACCAGTTGGTAAAGTCATGTCGGCAAGGATTTTCCTTTGGTTTCAAATTGCCCAATTCGATTGGGAATAATACTGGTATTCGATACCAATTGGGAAAGAAACAAGGAAAGTCTTTTTGAGCCGGATTAGGACCATGAACCGATCGGTTCAGGGCACCAACCGATCGGTTGGAGTGCCCCAAACGATCGGCTTAGGTCCAACCGATCGGCTCAATGGCCGAACCGATCGGTTCAGTTGTGAACGGATCATTTCAAGTTGCGAACCGGTTGCTTTTTGTGGAAATTTCTTGAACCCATCTACTCCTGCATTAGTCCCGCATTGCCCGGGATGGAGAACCCTGTCCTATGACTCTCCTATATATATAGGGGTATTGGGGGCTTCTCAAAGTACAGCTCAGTGCAACCAGTTGCTCTGTAAGTTGTCATTCTCTCTGGTTTTGGTAACCGTGAGAGAGCCCGAGCAAGTGCTTCCCGCAAAAGGGAGGTGCAGCAAGGGAAGGACAACTGCAGTTGCAACAGGAGGCAGGAGAGCGTGTTGGCGACTAGTACGTCAACAGGAGGGTGCGACTCCTTCCACTTCCTTGTGGGACAAGGAGAGTGGAGTTCCAGGTGGTCCGTGTGGACTACTACAGAGGCGGGAGGACACTGCCGCTTAGGAGGACAACTGTCATCCGACAGTCTGGTTCGAGTAGGAGTTGTCAGTCCCGGTGTGACCAGGTGCTGCACAGACACCGTCGAAGTCTGGAGTTGAAGACCGCGCATTGCGCGAGGTATTGTCTCCGAGCAAGCCTCGGGACAAGGTATGATTCCGCAAACCATCCTTTCCTATTATATAGACGTTGACGCGTTTCCTCGGTATGGGTTGGGGGAGAAATTTTTGTTTCCACTGCCTTCTCTGTCTCCCCTAAAAACCCAACAGTGGTATCAGAGCCACGTCAACTGCTCTATGTTTCAGGAATATCGATATGATCGATTTTGGTTTGTCGCCTTTATTTATTGCATGCGATGCGAATAATATCGGCTTTGTGCATGTCCAATCCTAAATCCACAAATCCCTAATTACATATATGATATGTATTATTAATGCACTCGATACACGTCGCCCTTAAACAAGTTTTGTGGTGGATGTGTGTAGCGTGATTATGGCCTATAAACCCCTATCTGTGTGTGGTTGTTTGTTGTTGCTTGCATCTCGGTCTGCGCACCGATCTTCCCTCTCTTATTCCTGAAGTAACTCGAAATAATTCGAGATTCTTTCCTACCTTTGCTCCCCCCCGAATGTAAATCGGGGTTTCCTTTTTAAAGCAATGTAATAAATAGAATAGGATTTTATTTCCTGTTATGTCAAAGACCGGCGGACATCAAGACGACTGCTCAGACGATCGGTTCAAGGAGTGAACTGATCAGTTGACCTTCCAGACGGTCGGTTCAAGGAGTGAACCGATCGGTTGATGACCGGTTCGAGGAGCGAGACGAGCGGGTGGCGTACATGACGAGATGCACGACGACTAGGCAAACCGATCGGTTGGAGGAGCCAACCGATCGGCTGGTGGCACCCAGACGACCGGCTGGAGAGTACAGATCATTCATGTGATGAGTTGATCAACTCAGAAGGCAAGGCACAGAGTTCATCTTGTACAGGTTGCATGTGATGTAGACCTAGATGACCGTGATTCCTCTTGGCTCGAGGAATCACATTAGGATGGCCATAATCATCTCTTTTATCATTTTGTGCATGTTTTCTGTGGGATATAGCATGTATATGATACGTACTATGTATTGTGGTGATTGGATATGTATATGTATATAAAACCAAATCCCTCATTAAAATATTAAGTTTTAGATGCCTTCCAAATGCGACACACATGAAAAGCTTGTTCGACCAAGTGTGGGCATGCCCTAGCGTGGTGCACCGTCTACCTCATGGAAGCGTGAAGGATGAATGTGTGGGTCTGCCCTAGCAGGGTGCATGTTCATCGTGTTTGCTTTGGATCGGACTTAACAAGGTGATCTAGATGGGATCTAGTACCTTGAGGCATTGAGATGATCATTGCAAAGAGTTTTATATGACATCTTATCAAGAGTTGCATATGATGCAATTGGCAAAAGTTGCCTACCTGAGAGATCTATGTTGTGGGTGACAGCCCTAGCTGGTCCATGGCTTAGAGGATTTCAAGATCTTGCCCACTAGAAGGTTGTACGCTGCAATCTTCCGAATTGATGGTGAGGGCTATCAATTTGAAGTAAAATAGTGGGAGCGATAATTAATTAAAGGCCTAATTATATCGTCAATTTTTTCAAATCAATCAAATAAGTCAAAAATGAGTTTTGGACTAAAATTGCATATTTTCCTTTTGTAGTTCAAATGGCAACAAACAACAACAACTTTTCTTTGCGATCGGTCCTTGACAAGGACAAGCTAAATGAGACAAACTTCCATGACTGGTATCGGAAATTGAGAATTGTTCTCACTCAAGAGCGCAAGCTCTATGTCCTGGATACTCCAATTCCAGAGGAACCCGCTCCTAATGCACCAAAGGCAGAAAGGGATGCTTACAAGAAGCATTCTGATGATGCCATTGATGCAAAGTGCTTGATGCTATGTTCAATGAACCATGAGTTGCAGAGGCAACATGAGAACATGGGTGTCATAGAGATGATTTTGCATCTCAGGAACATGTATGAAGATCAGGCACGGCAAGAGAGGTACAATGTTTCTAGGGCACTGTTCAAGTGCGTCATGACAGAAGGAGATCCAGTTGGTCCTCACACACTCAAGATGATTGGGTATGTGGAGAACCTACAGAGACTGGGATTTCCACTGAGCCAAGAGTTGTCTACTGATGTGATACTGCAATCGTTGCCAGAATCATACAGTCAGTTTGTGATGAACTACAACTTGAACAACTTTGATAGGCCACTGTCAGAGTTGTTGGGCATGTTGAGCACAGTCGAGTTACAGATGAAGAAGGACAAGCCTAAGTCCGTGATGGTGATCACGAGCAAGAAAGGCAAGTCCAAGCGCAAGGGCAAGGGCAAAGCTAAGAAAGGTTCTGAAGCTAGCCAGGAGTCCAAGCCATCTTCAGCTCTCAAGGCCAAGGGAGGCGTGACCAAGAAAGGAAATTGCCACCATTGTCAAAAGCCAGGACATTTGAAAAGGAATTGTCCTATCTACCTGGAAGAACAAAAGAAGAAGGAGGCGACTGAGGCCTCTACTTGAAGGTGTCATGTAAATAAACTTGTAACACTTTTTGAGATATATGATATCAAGATGTAAAGTGTAAAGCATTCTTACTTGGGGCAAGTGTTGCCTTTATAGATAGGAATACTTTAGTTTATTTTCAGCCAATAAGGCATGTAATACAGTTATGAACTGTTATTTCATACTTGCCAATAGATAGAAACACTTTATTTTTGAATATTGTATGACAATGATGGCAATTAATAAAGAGATGTTTCAATTTATAAAGATGTGATCTTTGTGGCAATGCCTTATTTATCTTGTGATATTTGATATGCATAAGATAAGATGATACCTAAAAGTTATAGATAACTCAAACAATTTAATTAGCATTAATCATGAGAAATTCATTTCTAGTTTCCATGTGATGGATAAATCTAGACTCTTTTGGTTATAGAACCAGTAAGAGACATGAATAACTTGGACATGATTAATCAATCTTCACTAATGTAGTGGGAGAGTGATTATCCTATTAGGTATAATACATGTGATGTATTTACATACCTATTGGAATAAATGCTAATACTTCAAATAGTGTTTAAGAGAAATACCAATAGGAATATCTTGAAGTGTTCAAGATTATCATAAATGAAGTACAAATTTGGTAAAGTATTAATTCTTGATGAGATCAAGGAATGAAATACTTGGACCAAATGTTTGAGATCCTTATGAGTGATTATGATAGTGTATCATAGTGAACTCATGATTAAGGCATGGTGATGTCTGAATCAAGAAGGAATCATACTCTAAGGAGTTAGAGAATGATTATCAAATAACTGAATTCTTCTTAATAAAAGAATACCCCACACTAATAAAAGAAATTAAGAATCACAAGGGTTGTGAGTTCTTATATCTTTAACAGATACACCTCAATTATCTATGTGATGAGTTGTTCATGTGATGAGTCAACTATCAAGATGAATATGAGGAACTGAATCTTGAGTTATGGTTTATGAAACCATTACATCCTAAATGACTTCCATGTGAACCATAAGGTATAACCTTGATGGTAGCACTCATTGGATCATATCCATAAGTGCAAATAAGTCTTAAGTGTTAAGACACATGGATAACATTTTGACAAGGATGATGCTTGTTGATTGCAACTTAATGACTAAGACATTTGGCATATGGATACTAAAACCGCATTCCTATGAGGAATAAAATCAGGATGTGTACGTGACACAGCCTATAAGGTTTATGAATCCACTAATGCAAATGAAGTCTATAAGTTACAATGGACTAATCAATGTGATTGATTGAGTACAAGCAACTCAAAATTGGATCTTTACTTTGATGATATAGTCAAAGGGTTTGACTGATATGTCAAAGATAAAGAAGGGATCTGTGATTTAGTGGGAGCGTATTCACATTCCACATATTGATGTGAAATGGAAATGTTCTAGATTGGAAATCCGAATGTTGAAATTATCTTTAAGGAAGATAGAGATGTTTCCTATGTGATAGGAATAGAGATCTATAGAGATAGTTCTCAAAAATCTCTTGACCTGGAAAGAGAGAGCATACATTGGCAATCTGTACTGAAGTATTCAGTATGCACAGATTCAGTGGGAGAAAACTTGTCCATATTACATGGAGTTAGTATCCCAAGGCCAAGTGTCCAATTATTATGAAGAATGGGAACACTAAGAATAGATATGGATTTATCATGTATGTAATCATCCCATTATCTTGCATGTATGACATGGCAAGAATAAAATGCATTCATCATCTTGTATGTAAGACATGGCAATATGATGTGCTCATCCTAATAACTCGTATGTGGGACATGACGAGTGGATGTCTGTCTGCTTCCAGTAAGGGTTATTGGAATACCATGAGAACTTGATGAGTGCTTGTGAAGTACTAGTTCTATGGAGATAAGGAAGAGTTCGATGTAAAGAGTTACATTGATGCGAACTTCTAAAAGGACAGAAAATTAATCGCAATATATATACATGAGATGTATAAAAGTGAAAGTTTGTTGATAATTGGAAATGTTCCAATAAAGCCATTTGAAAAGGGGAAATGCCGAGTATCTATGTGTTAGAGAACAGCAATGGATACTATATGGATCTGAAAGTTCATTAGATGAACTTATATTCCACTCATTGATGACAAGTCTGGAATCCTTGATCATGCAATGTGGCTAAAGGTTAGCAAATGGAATGCTAGATCGCATATTACGGCAACTCCATCTCATACGTGTGACGTACAGCGAAGAGATGCGAGACATGCAATTTGTACAGACTTTGGCAAGGTGTTGTCATTACTCACTATGTTGACACTAGAGAACAGTAACATGTGGGACATGTTTGAAGATCACTATGAATATGATTCATGGGTGATTGGCTCGCAGTGCAAGTGGGAGTCTATTGGTATGTATGCCCTGAGAGCCAATCATGGGATGATTGGTGGGATACATTAAGATTGATTTGATAAACATCAAAGGCGAGCTTCCAATTCTCTCTGGTTCAGTCATATGAGATAGTGATAGAACAGATTGAATGTCTAGAGAATGATAGTACTCAATGACGTATGCCTTCAGGTTCATGACCTGAACGATGAGATCATACGGATGCTAAGAGTTTGTACATTCTTGTTATGTCCCTAGTCGGATGTCATTGTGGAAGGTAGATAGACAACAATGACACACAAGACTAGATTGTGGTGTTGGTTGATGACAGAATCTCATTAGTCATGATATAGAGATATCAAACCAAACACATAGGTACTTGTTAGAGAACAAGGTACCGGACAGACCCACCGTGAGTTTGACACATGGAACCATGAGATGGTAGTCACAGTCAGTACTCACAGTGATGGTGGTGAGTGTGATTCTTAGACCTGAAATCACTGCACTCAACACATGTCGTTGGGCACACTTTGACATCATCAAACGCAGTCCTGAAACATGGGTTGTTATAAAGGTGATGATTGGGTGGCTTTGACACATGGGGCTTTTTAGGGGTGAGTGATAGATATGGGATTTGTCCCTCTTGAGGGAGTTTGATATCCATGGCCACTTGATGAGTAGGATTGAGAAAGGCGTGCACGCATGTGTGAATTAGTATGTGATATTGATGTCATACATATCTCTTCCAGTCTACTCTGAGATCAAGGAAGTGAATGAACGTTGACAGGATGACTGTTCCATGCCTCGAGTTCATTCGGGATATCAGTGACAAAGGAATTATACATTCGCTCTAACACCATTCACAGATTGTAGGATGAAAGTTGTTCTCCAACTTTCTACTTTCACTTGGGTAGCACTGATGTGTGACTAGGTACTGCTCTTTGCTTGTGAAGTCATAAGTGTTATGGACTTTCACTGCCAACGTGAAATGGACCTGTAGGGTCACACACATAGGATTTAACCTGGAAGAGGAGTTTTGTCCACAAAGCAATGTTTAGATTGATTGCTAAAGGAGTTTAGTAGTTCAATTAAACACTCAATCAGTCGATGGCTCAATATCGTATGGTTCAAGGTGTTGGACGCATTGATTGGAGTATCGGATTGATTGAAATCGCAATTGACTGATTTTGCCCAACCTGTGCTCCCAATCGATCGGTTCATGTGATGAACCGATCAGCTGAGGTTGCTGAACCGGTCGGCTGGAGTGTCCAGGCCGATCGGCTCATGCCCAGGTTGAAACGACCGGTTCAAGAGTTGAACCGATCGGCTCAACTGGTGCAACCGACCAGTTGGGAAAGTCATGCCGGCAAGGATTTTCCTTTGGTTTCAAATTGCCCAATTCGATTGGGAATAATATTGGTATTCGATACCAATTGGGAAAGAAACAAGGAAAGTCTTTTTGAGCCGGATTAGGACCATGAACCGATCGGTTCAGGGCACCAACCGATCGATTGGAGTGCCCCAAACGATCGGCTCAGGTCCAACCGATCGGCTCAATGGCCGAACCGATCGGTTCAGTTGTGAACCGATCATTTCAAGTTGCGAACCGGTTGCTTTTTGTGGAAAATGCTCGAACCCTTCTACTCCTGCATTAGTCCCGCATTGCCCGGGATGGAGAACCCTGTCCTATGACTCTCCTATATATATAGGGGTATTGGGGGCTTCTCAAAGTACAGCTCAGTGCAACCAGTTGCTCTGTAAGTTGTCGTTCTCTCTGGTTTTGGTAACCGTGAGAGAGCCCGAGCAAGTGCTTCTTGCAAAAGGGAGGTGCAGCAAGGGAAGGACAACTGCAGTTACAACAGGAGGCAGGAGAGCGTGTTGGCGACTAGTACGTCAACAGGAGGGTGCGACTCCTTCCACTTCCTTGTGGGACAAGGAGAGTGGAGTTCCAGGTGGTCCGTGTGGACTACTACAGAGGCGGGAGGACACTGCCGCTTAGGAGGACAACTGTCATCCGACAGTCCAGTTCGAGTAGGAGTTGTCAGTCCCGGTGCGACCAGGAGCTGCACAGACACCGTCTAAGTCCGGAGTTGAAGACCGCGCATTGCGCGAGGTATTGTCGCCGAGCAAGCCTCGGGACAAGGTATGATTCCACAAACCATCCTTTCCTATTATATAGACGTTGACGCGTTTCCTCGGTATGGGTTGGGGGAGAAATTTTTGTTTCCGCTTCCTTCTCTGTCTCCCCTAAAAACCCAACAAATAAGTGTTGCTATAAAAATGATAATATCAGAATAATTGTATATCCAAAAAACTTATTAGCATTCGGATAGGGGCATTCACATATATATTCATATTTTTCGGTAAAGATCTTTCTTAAGTATAACTCAGACCCATAATATGCTTACTTGACAGATGATCAAGGTTGTCTTGGACCCTTGGGAACCTAATGGAATCTGGTTAGTTGGTGTCAGGCCTTCCCCATTAATCTCCTGCAATAAGTCAAGAATCTTGCCATTCTTTTTCTCCATTGCCATAAGCAGTGCCTTCTTCACAACTTCATGATTGAATCATTGCATTGCTATATCCCGAATGCACTTTCAAGATTTGCAACATCACCACCACTGTCGTACTCCTACTGGGGTTTTGCTATCTTATCCTTGGCATCTTCCACAACCCAGTCAGTGTTGTCACCCCAACATCTCAGGAGCCTCTCACCAGAGTGATGTGTAAAGACAAGGGAAGGGGCTATGTGGAAAGTTTCACTTCCACTACAGTTTGGCAACAACTTCCTTCAGATCTCCACAAAACATCGTCAATTACTTCCTTGGCAAGGAAAAGTTCTAGCTCATTAGGTGCATCTAGGATGTCAAGAGAGATAAATTCAACAGACTTAACATGAAGTACAAATTGTTTCACATCTTTAGTGGAAAGAACATCTGAATGACCATCTAAAAGAATTAAACCCTCAAGGATGAAACATCCTTGTCTTTGATCTCAGGTACTAGATGGTGGATGAAAGATGGAATTGGATGAGAGACTATGCACATCAGCATGTTGTCAATAAATTGTGCAACACTTGAAAATAAGGTAGCACTGCTTGTTGAAGCATGTGAAACCTACAAAGAGTTTAGTTCATTATAAATCAATGGAAATATGAGAAGTTCAAGAAGCAATGACGAACAAGGGTAGAGTCAAAGTTCATTGATTTTATCATGATTATAATATATTGTTGAAAGTTAGAACAAGTAGTCATAATCATCATATGATACTACACAACTGAGATCTTCATTTTCATGCCATCTTCAGCAGTCCATAAGTAATCATGTATCCTCCTAAATGCAACTTAAATGGTTCATTTTCAGATCTTATACCCTGCAAAAAGTCATTTCTAATTGGTGTTCGTCCACTAGTAAGATGTTGTTTTCTAGAAGACTCTCTATTTTGGTGTGCATACTAGGCAGCATGCCTATATTTCTTGTTTATAATAGGAATGTAGTCCAACTAAATTGTCGCAATCCTACTTGCAATCGTAAACAACTGTTAACTGATTTTTAAGGACATGTATAAACTATCTTTTTTTCTTAAACAACAAATGTTGCACACAGGAAGTCAACAAAAAATGACATCATAAAATGATGAGGCTAGAATTATTGGCAAGGTTGACTACACAAAAATTATACCTTCCACATTAGTTATAGAGTTATAGGTCGCTCTTAGTTGTGTGAGTAGATTATTAACTCAGGAACAGTAGGAACAATTGGTTTTTCTAAAAAAAGCAAACCCATATTACTCAAATCAGGGAAATCAAAAGTGCAGGCCTAATAGTTGGATCCTAAATAGATGCATGACAAGTTCAAGAAAAAGAAAAGTAAACATAACTTCTCTTTCATGAGGCAAAGAAAAAGCCCCTCCATGTAACTAACAAGCTGAAGCTCAACTGCTTGTTGTAACATCTATTAATCCAATAATAAGTCACAGAAACCAATACCTATTTGACCAAGATAGCCAAGCATTGAATCATTTATCAACTAACTAAACAAAAATCACACCTCAAAACCTGAATGGAAAGATGATATTTTGGGTTAAGTATTGCTTGGGTTAAGTATTTCTTGGTCAGTGATTTCAAGAAATATAGATCAACCATCCAATCTGGGCGTGAGGAAAAATTCATTCACAACCCAAAAGTTGCAAGTTGAAACTATGTAAAATTTGTTCACCCCACATTGCCTTTTGTAGTAGCACAAGTTCATAGAGACAAGAACCCATTTACTGAGATATGATATGAACTGGAATCCTAAACCCACATATACATAAAACTATATCCCCATAACAAATAAGTAAATAACGAAAAAGTGGATTCCTACCTGAAGCACTATGGCCAATTGCTCATGTGGCTTCTTATAAGTAGAAGCATGGTCGAGCCATACATCAAATACCTTTAGCTATTCATCAAAGAAAGAGCTTGGTTGGAAAAGCAGAAAATGAAAGCCATGTAAAAGTGTGTTAAGGAAAAAGTATATTAAGCATCAAGCTACACACGATAAGATGTCTGAGATATACATATGCATGTCGATGCAAGAATCAAACCTCGAATTAGGCATTTGGGTCACTAATCAATAAAGTAAGCAAAGGAAGATTTTAGCTGCCATGTCTCAAGCATGACACTCACAAGACTAAAAGATAGGAATTTATGAAAGATTATACAAAACCAAACAAGCCAAAAGTAGTAAATGGAGGCAGCTTTTGGAGCTGCTATAGTTTTTCTAATATTTTTGATAAAGGGTGCCTGCCATTTTATTAAGTGATCAAATCGTTTACAACAAGTGCAAGGATCTGATCCTCGAACCCCTCTCCACGAGAGATGGGGTTTACAAAATGACAAGTGGGTGAGGCCAAGGCATGGGATACTCTATTGCCTTGCCTCCTAAAAAAACAGAGATTGAAAGACAAAAAGCGAGAAGAGAGCTCGGTGATATCCCTGACGATAAAGTGCTCATACCCATGTCCACCATATCCCTTCCTCACAGCCTCGACCAGAAGAAGACAATCAGTCTCCAAAATGACGTCCGCAAAACCCTTCCCAAGCGCGAGCTGCGTGCCTTTCAGAACAGCCACACCCTCCGCACTAAGCACCGAGTATGGATGTTCTAATCGACACTGGGAAGTCCACAATAGCCGTCCGCAGTCGTCCCGTATGGCTGCACCACATCCACTCTTCCCTGTCAAAGATATGGAGGCATCCGTGTTGATCTTAATGCTGCCTGGTGGAGGACGGTGCCAAGATACATTGTCCGACGAAGAGAAGGAGTCTGCTGCTCTGCTCACGGTTGCATGGTAGTGTGCATGTCTCCTGACGATGTCGATGAAGCTCGCTGCTAGGCCCGGAAGGAAGGGGGGATGCTCGTCAAAGATGTATTTGTTCCTTGTTGTCCACATAACCCAGAGTAGCACCACACCCTCCTCCTTACGTCTGTTGTTCTCCTCATCCATAAGGTTGTCCACAAAACTCCCTATGTCGTGGAGGTCCATCTGTCCCAACCAATCAAACTTGCCGGTGGCCCAAATCTTCCTTGCTATCTCACACTGGAGTAAAACATGCGTCGAGTCATCACGCTGTCTGCAATGATGGCAGCCCTCATCCGGTGTCACCTGCTTTTTCTGCAGCTCCGTCATAGTAGGAAGGATATTTCACAGTGCTCTCCAGATAAAGTGTTTCAACTTTGGTGGCCACCTTTCTTTCCACAGCCTTTTCTCTGTCAAAAGTGCTTACCAGTTTTTCTAATATTTAGAATGGAGCTTAGGCATAAAATTAGATACTAAGCTTACAATATATTGCCTACAAGTACTTTTCTTTATGTAATCAAGGCAAGGCCTTTTAAGGAAGAACAAACTATCTACAATATGGAAGGCTTGTCACATGCTTGCAGACCCCAAAAGATATGATCTCTTTTTTTTTTGCTTCATGTTCTTACAGAGTCGTTGTATGTGGCTTGCATTATTGAGGCTTGTAGTCCAGTAAAATGTGTTCAACTCCCTATAAGCATGCAAAAAAAAGAATGAATATCAGGAGGAGCCAACACAGACACATGCAGGAGATTGAGAAAGTTTGTATTGTCTATACAAAACTCTTATATCATAGAAAATTAACAAATAAGAGGTAGAAGCTAGAGCTTTGTTGACCACCGTGTGTGACAACCATTGCACTTTCCAGTGTATAAGCTGGAAAAAATAGACTTTTGATAGAGAAGCAAAGGTTTACGAAAGCATGGCTAGTGCAAAAGCTAATGAAGAAGAATTTGACATATTTTGAAAATATGACGTTATAAGTAGTTTCCAGTATCCAAAATTGGAGAAATCTAATGCGGATCTAGCAGACACCAACATTTGGACTCACTCTAATTATGTTTGTAATGAGTCTTCTGGTTATTGTTACCACAACAGCTCAAGTAATTACTTCCTTGCGTATTGGCCTATGGCACACCTAGTGTACCACTAATCATCGTTTGGACATATAGACTCAAATAAGAAATAAAGGGGAAAGAAAGCAGTTATAGACCACCTAACATGTGTCTAACAAGTTTTAGGATTCATAATGCCATACTTGATACCCTAAAGAAAGCAACTCACTGTATATTCCAACCATGTCCCTTCTTTATAGATCTATTCACACTTATTTAGCAGTAGAGTGAACAGAAGTTGGCAAAGGCATGTTCAAGGAGTCCTAAAGCTGAATGTCAATGATGCTCTAAAGGTGATTCAATCGCTTTGGTTGTTGGGTTTTGGGATTGCATAGGCAAAATCACTGGCATGGCAACAATGTTTATGGCTAGAAATTGGTTCCCTTACGTGGCATAATGCAAGGCTATCATATTCAGCCTCCAAATAGCCTCAAGGATGGGCTTTAACATACTTGAGTATGAATCATATGTTGAGTTGTTGTACAAGTCATCAAAAAAAACAGAAGTATATTATTTTACAAAAAAAATTTAAGAAAAGGCTTTTTTATTATTTTACATAAGCTGATTAAACTTACATGCACTAGAACATCATTTGGTAGTATGAAGAGCATAAAAGATATTCAGTAACTCATAGCCAGAAAAGAGCATTATTCTACCTCATCGAGAACTAATAATGACTCTAACTAAACTATCCTCATTAGCATCATCCGTAATCAAGAATTAAACACAACTTTGATTGAATTATTAAAAATGTGGTAGAAATCATTAGCAGTTCGGTTGTGTAGAAATCAGAGTGTCTTTAGAGAGGAACGTTCTATTCCTTCAGGTTTCACACCTTAATAGAGACAATAGTATGAATTATCATAGGATTGCAAAGTTGGATTTGGGGTACCTAACATTGAATGGTTAATTAAGACACAAGACGATGTATACATGTTAGGTTTAGTTTTCTCAAAAAACTAAACCATGACATTATGATATAACATCTCATCAACCTCTTAAGATTTAGTTCTATAAAGAAACAATGAACTTAAAGTAAAATACTCGATGATAGAATCAAGCATTGCCTGCTACAATTAGCATTAATGTGAAAATGTTGCTCCTCACTACAATAAGAAACTATTGAACATCTTTTTCTATAAGGGGAGACACCATCCTGGTTGTGATCAGGTCCTTGTTTGTTCCAGCCCATCACTCACATGCTCCATTGCAGGGTTTCTCCTCCTTTGGGAACAAGGACCTTCCATATTACTTAGAGGATGGATGATCAGGGTGTCGCTGACCTTGGTCTTTTGGGATGTGGAGAAACACATGCAGTATAAGATCTGAAGGTGACAAGATGAACATGAAAAGAATGTGGACAGAAATTGTGCACACACTCAGGGTCAAAAGCTAAGAGAAATGCTTCAAATAAATAAACAATGGGGATTTCATCATAAAATTAAAGGAGCTAGGACTGGTTGCTATTGATGAGACATTTATAGTTAGTCTAATGGAACCCCCTCACCTATTCAGTTCGAATTTAAATCTCACAGTGGTTCGAAGTTTTGATCTTAAAGTAACAATGAGATGTTTGAGCGTGTGGGTGGTGAAGAACACATACAGAAAGATGATACACAATTCCTGAGTGTGGCTTTGACCTCTAACCCATTAATATCCTCCGTCCAAGCAAGTCATGGTATATGGTGCAAGTCAACATATACATAAAACACACATCTAGTTGAGGATGAAAAGTCCCATCCACCACCCATTGAATGATATAGATTCAAGTTAATACTTCATGAGAAGGAACTTACAAATAAGTCTATTGCTACTTTTGTTCCTTCAAATAGGTCTGATAAGGCCATAGCTCCGTTGGTAGTTAAATACTTACAAGTTAAGGATTAAATGAATTACAAATCTAATTAGAAGAAAAAAACATATTTCTCATACCTTTGGTTCAGTTTTCAACCTCATTCCAGTTAGTAAGTAGAATGTACATCATGATGCACTTGTATCTTTCCTTAGACACCCTCATGTCCATTTAGAATCATGTTAAGACTTGCCAGCTTCACAGAAATAGTTGAACTTCTCAGAAAAAAAATGTAGTATAATGGGTTTGATCTGGAGAAAAAAAGACAAATAAGGGCATGCTCTGAATCCCATCAATCCAATCTCCAAATTACAGAGAAACTTCACCAGTTGTCTAACAGCAACTAAGGACATGTCACCGACTCAAGTAAGGATCATGTCCTCTATGAACTACAGCGTCAAATTTAAACATACTTGTATAAAATTATAGAGAAAACACATCATAAAAACTTTGTAGTCCAGTAAACAAAACTTAAGCCCAAGTATTAACAGTCATTCATAAATTCAATTGATTTCTTATGACATTTATTGTCGGCTACTTTGTGGATCTAAACTTTAAGCCCGACAAATGGGTTTTTAGAAACCAAAAGTTGTTTTCATCCCATTACTATTAGATACTTAGTAGGTAGATTGACAGTTTAAAGGGTGGTAACGACATAAAGTACAGCATATTCTTCCAACATGACAAATTATGTCATACTACTACAACTAAGGACATGTCACTGACTCAAGTAAGGATCATGGCCTCTATGAACTGTAGCATCAAATTTAAACATACTTGTATAAAATTATAGAGAAAACACATCACAAAAACTTTGTAGTCCAGTAAAAAAAACTTAAGCCCAAGTATTAATAGGCATTCATAAAATCAATTGGTTTCTTATGGTATTTATTGTCAACTACTTTGTTGATCTAAATTTTAAGCCCGACAAATGAGTTTTTAGAAAATTAAATCAGCCCATTACTTTTAGATACTTAGTAGGTAGATTGAAAGTTTAAAGGAATAAAGTAAAACATATGCATCAAATGTGGAAAATTATGTCATACTACTGGGTTTCTTGAAATTCTTAAAGTAACTATTCAGACTACAATGATACAACTACATAACATGTAAAGATAATTAAAATAGGAAACCATAATAAAAAATAGAACATGTTGTACGTGATAGTTTTTATAAATTTGACATCCATGCAGTGATGGTCCTTTCTGGACATGAACGAGACTCAAGGACACTAACATGAACAATGGGCTAAAGAACCAGCATGTAATACAAAATAGATTGACTTAACAATCCAACACATATTCACTAGAACTTGCCTCAAGCTACAAAATGGTATAACATGTATAAATGGATATCATACATAGAAGGAAAAAAAGAGAAAAATTTAATAACATGATTATTAAGATAGTTAAAAGATATGGTAACATGAAGCACCGATATGATAAATATAAACATCTCCTTAAGGATTGTGTATTAATTGTAAATGGAGTCAAGATAGAAACAAGTGATGCTTCCATTGTCTTTTACATAATACTACTAATTTTTCATGAAATACCTTAGCAATATACAATCTATTGCTACCTACTATGGTTATGTTTGCTATAGTTACTTTGGAAGTCTTTCTTGGTTTGATGCTAGAATTCCCGATTCTATTGGAAACATCAATAACTAGGACTACAAATGTTACCTAAGTGTATAACATTTGAGAGTTTCAATAATGCTAACATTGTATGTGGCCTTGATAGTGCCTCCAACTTATTCTTTGAGAAAACAAATTCGCTAATGCCTCCAACTTATTCTTTGAGAATTTTTTTCTACAAACGTTCGGATTGACAACAATTGTGATTCTAAACTTATGTACACATGTCTAGACTTGATAGTGTTTTTTCTCCAAGAAACTTCCTATGCCAACAGAAAGCACAGTCTGAATCAACAACAAAAATAAAAAATGATCAAATCAACATACCACAAGCTCAGCTACATCAGCTCCTTCTACCCCCAAAACTCTATAACTATCACAAACACCAGAAAAAGAAACCAGCTTCAACCAATTATATAGTGAGCTTTGAGGAGATCAAACCACAAATAGATCCAAAATCAGATAAAAACACACAGTCTACACAGATCATAGCACCAATTCATAGCAGCAGCAACATAGCACCAATTCGTAGCAGCAGCAGAAAACAGAGGAAAAGAAAGTTAGGAAACCACTTCGTCACGAACTCCTTCTATTAACAATATAGACTGCATATCTAGTATATAATGGAAGAGAACCATGTCTAAATTTAATCAATGAACCCACATGGGACAACAATTGAGTTTATTACATAAGAATACATGGTGTTATGTTTAAGTTTCAGCTATTTTCAGCACTGAGTAGTTCTAAGTTGCGATATGTAGTTGAGATTTTTTCTTTCCCTCCACTCTTAAATTTGACCATTCTAACAGCTAAAAATTCCAATTCTATATCAGGTTTTATTGGGATATATTACATACTAGATTATTTTACATTGGTAGGGGACTGATAACAAAAGAAAGCTACAGAACGAGCCTGAATAATTCCATAACGAGAACTCCCATCATGTGATGATAATGATAAAATGCCCAGTGAGGTAAAATAGATTACCAACTCCACATTGTCTGGTGCACCCATCTCAAAATGGACTATATTTACATGGTTCCAGTATTTCTTCTTCTACAAATGGGTATAAATCTTCCAAAGATAATTGAAATCAATGAAACTTATGTGATCTTTTCCTAACAGGAAAATGGACACCCCACCCTTAGGCGAGATGCATTCAACAGTGGAAGAGTCATAACCAGGAAAACTTTTACAGAAGTTCGTGGGGGGGCACCTGTAAGGCCTTCTTCTAAAGGTGGGACATTAGAAGCTTCACATTCATTTGTTGATGAATATTAATCCCAAATTGAGGGGATAAATATGAAATGTTCCTGGGGATGGCGATAGCTTTCTTCATAACAATTCTACATAGCTAGACCTTAAAAATGATAAATTCAGTGAAATCGGATGGAAGCAGAATCGCCTATCCAATGGCCATGTTATTTTTTGTAGTGATAGCTTATTTCAAAATATAGGGGGTGATGGATTCTCATCTTCTAGGTCCAAATATTTCCAGAGGCAATCTCGAGTTCTCCCCCCTCCATCTTTCTCCTCTATCTCAAAAATAACCTTTAATATGAACTCTCCAGGCTCTAACTCTACATCGTACATGGAAAGTGAAAACATACACAAAACTATAGAGAAAATTAATGAAGAGACTATTGACATGAGATATTTGGGATCAACTGAGCAACAGCTTGCAGTGTCAACACCAATTCATTGAAGAGGAAAACTTATAATTCATATGAGGACAGAAAAGATATTACTAATCCATTAATATGAATATATTTCAGATAGAATTGAAAGATAGAATAAAGACAACATAACAAATTCATGTAACTTATAGTTCGTAAGAACGTAGTTTCTAAAAAATATTGTTAAAGAGCATACATTCCTAACATTTACATTGTTAAAGAAATTTTCATGGATGACCTTATCTTTGCAGATACTGATCCTAACAATTTGAACGCTTAAAGAAGAATTTATCATATTTCTCTTCTATTTCCAGAATGGTTGTTAATCATAAAAATAGTTCCATTTGCTTCGGTAAAGACACAAAGAGTAGTGCCATTTTCTCTATTCTTAACATCAATGAAGATACTATTTGTTCTAAGTACCTAGTTATTCCTTAGTTCACTAATAAACCCAACAAGAAGCATTGTACTCTTCTTCTTTATGAACCAAGTCCTGTTACAGAGGACAGTAGACTTAAAAAATTGAATCAGAGGACAAATAGAATAGTATGTCATTTACTAGATGAATGTTGTCCTTGAATGATTAGTGATTACTAGCTAATTCATGTATTGACCACGTACACTTTGACGCCAATGAAGACCCATCTTGTTGTGGTGTACCAAACAGAGGAGGAGACTGGACAATATTTAGTGATTCTGAGAGACTAAGGTGTAGATAATTCTTCACATAGGATTTGAATCTGAAGGAAGGAATAGAAAGTTAACAAGGCCTGATGAAGATGCAAGACTGAAAGAAGAAAAGAAAGCATACGGGCCTTTGGAACACATAAAACAAATAGAAAACTAGGTTGACAAAGACATGAAATATGTATACATGAACAAACGTCAAAACTATAGCCAACAATCACATCAATGAGGCAACATCATTCAACAAAGAGACAAGACTAAAATCTCAGTTAGAAGCTTCAATGGATCCAAACCAGATACCACCAGAGGACCATCTTAAGAAAGGAGACCTGTAGCTATAAATCCCAAATGAAAAGCCTTTTCTTAAGTCTGGATCAAACAAAAATCCTGTCAAGAAACTAGAGTAGTAGCTTCATAATACTTGGTTCAAATCAACATGAGACCTTTTCTATCAGCTCAAGGAAGAAATCTCTAGCAAAAAAATATATATATGTCAATCAAAAATCCATCAAAGAGGGACAAAGCCATGACTGTTAGTGAAAACAACTCCAAGGCTCAAGTCAAGAAATCCAGTAAACACAAAGTTCAAAATCAAGCTAGCAAAGCTACCAAGACTTCATACAATCAGATCTTCAAGATGGCATAAGATCTGACCTTTATTTACACTAGTATGTATATGAATTTATTAATTTATGATGTTTTAAAGGATCAAAAGAACAATTTATGGTCTTTTGGTTCCTATGTGAGATCTTAAGACATCAACATTTATTCAAAATCAAATACGAATGATATCTAGATGTGTACTAGACATGGAATTTTTTTTATAAATAAATAGAGATCTAAGTCATGTAGAAAAGATGTTTCATACGGATGGATGTTCTTTGCTTTTTTAAAGATATAACTTATAAGGAAGATCATGATAGGATGTTTGATCAACTATCAATGGCATGTTCAATACAGGACTCTAAATCATAACATTCAAGCTCTATTCTTTATTTGATCCTAAGATCTATAGTTTAGTGAGTCAAGTCTCACGGATACTGTATAGGGGGTAAACTAGTGCATATTGCAAAAGCTGATAGTGAACATGTATGTTGTGCATATATAGGAATTATTATCAGTTTGGGCCATGAACACTGGCTACCTCAATACAGAAAAAAATACCTTACATTGGGTAGGGGGTTGCAAAATGGAAAAATAGATAGTAGGTGTAGGCTACCACCAAAGTGTTTGAAACCAAATGTGGTTTATTAGGCTGAATTTAATGACTGCTCAAAATTTTGAGTAAATGAAATACAGAAACCTTGCCCAAAGTAGGTTGGCTAAAACCTCCAGCTTGGAAGCAACCTTCAAGATTATTGCATGGAAATTGGCCTTCATCCAATAGTTAAAAAGAAACTTGAACTATTGTAGTTAAAGAACAGTGTAATGCAAAATGTGGGATAGGTCAGTCTGCTAAGAAATTAAACACACACCTAGCAACTAAGGAAGACAAGTCCCATGCACGATGTGCTCCAGGAGCACCGAAGTGACAAGGCACCCTGTCTTTGTGGGACAAAAAACAAGTACAAGTTCATACAGTAGCAAATTCACCACAAACAAATGGATGAGTTGTTCAACTTCAACCTCCTAGCTAGATTTTAGGTACTAGTTGGGCATCGATACTGACCTTCTAGAGTATTGAGAGAGGAAGTGTGATTGATGGTCCTCGGCATGGCTTTTCTATTGCAATAGAGACTGATGATGATAGATAGGATAAAATTGGTGTCTTTCTAGTACCTCAAGTTGTATGCTACTTGATTGGTTGAGGCATCAACAACACTTGGGGAATTTCTCGTGCCTTGGTGGCTGTTAGTGATTGATTTGCAATGACCATCACTTCATGACTTCAGACCCATTGGAGACACATATTCCCAGTTCTTCTGCTCCTCACAGATTCGCCTCAGCTACCCATTTTGTTGTGTTGAGTACAACTCACACATCCGTCCCTTATAGAAAATGAACGGGCTATGTCAGGATCCATGAGATGAGCTGTGATAGTGATGTGAGCATGATACTGCTACTCCCATTCTGAAATCGCCCGACACTCACCTCACCAACACAACCGACTCCATCGAGATCATGGTCTGGGTTGGCGTAGATGGGTATGCTTCCCCTTCTCAAAGGAAATATCATTAATTATTACTTTACTCACTGATCTGACTGGGATCGTTCGATGAGACAAGTCTGGCAAGAAAATGTGGCTTCGGTGTAGCCAGTGAGGGGAGAATAGTAGCGGAGATATTGTTCTTGCGGTTGATATTGTGGTGGTGGTTGTGAGGTGTGTTGGAATTTGTAAAAAGGTTGAGGAGTTGGTGGAGCATAAGGGTTAATGGGAGCTTGATATTGTTGCAAGGTAGATAACTTGACCTTATGGTGGAGCATAGATGACAAGAAGCACCAATAGAACCATTTGCATTGTTTGTGTTGTCCATGGTATGGGAAGGGAGTCTTCCACCCTCACAATTGGAAAGTGAAATGGAAATTTGATACAACCTTTGCTCAATCCAACCAAAAGTTTGTCCATAGATAGGCACCTCTCTCTTCACTTCATCAAGGCTTCTTAATCTCACAAGAACTTCTTATTTAAACATGGAGTTGTTTCTTGGTTCTTGGTCAACTTGTTTCTCCCATGAAAAGTTCCGATGATTTCTCCATTCTGAAGTGTAAGAGCTTGACATAGAGCCTTATTTGTTCAGGATAACATAGGATTGCAGAACTTTCACATCTTCGCAAAGAGCCTCCATGGAGTTGGAGGAGTGATTAGAAGAACCTTACACACGAATATTCATGATATTTACCATGTCTACCTGTATCTTCATCATGTAGGGTGGTTGAGGAAGTGGAGAGGTTCGTGCATATTGGTCTATCATATTGACTTCAAAGGGTTGCTTGACACATGCACAAGGTACAAATAAACAAAAGAAGATAAGTTAGCAAACCAAGATGCAAAAATGATACAAAGAATAAAGAATAGAAATGATGAGGATAGTAGGAAGACAAAAGCTACACTAACTAGCTAGGTTGAGTGCATCACTCCTAAAAAATGGAGCCAGAAAGCTTGGTGTGTTTTCACTTAAGGTACTCCTAACCCATTAACTTTTGATTAGATGTTCCTTTCGTTCACACACTAGGATCTTTAGGTATTTATAAGGACCTAGTCAAACATAGACACTTAGACTAATCACATTTCACCTACAAGCGCATGTGGTCGTGTTATAGTATACGAAAGAGGCAAGATAAGTGTTAGTCTTCTAGGAGAGAGCGGGCACTAGAGCTTCGTTAGTGTGAGCTATGTTCCTAAAGTAGATATTAGGATTTTGAAGGTTTTAATTTGCATTTGTGTTTGATTGCACTAATGGATCAAACAAGAAAGATAGAAAGGAAGCTAAACAAGAAAACCCTAATTCAACCCTAAGAAGGAAATTCTAATTAACAAGGAAAACAACTACTTAAGCAAGATCACAAGACTACACTAGACTAGCAATTAAGACACTCAAGTGATTAGAGGCCATAATTACTACTAACTAGGTTAAATAGACACAAAGAAGCACTAGCTACCCAAATAAGGAATAAATACCAATGACAAAGCAATTGACTAAGGAGTAATTAAAGAAAGAAACTAACTATTATGAAATGGCTAAGAGAGCAAGATGGATTTTAAGCAATATTAAAGAGAGGTGAGCTGTTTGGGGTGATAATACTAAGATATTAGTTGGGGGGACATACCAAGAAAAATCTAATCATCATTCTATATTTCTAGACCAAAGAATTAATCAAATGTAATGGAAATGCCCTAGACTATTGGTTGTCCATGGATAGAATAGAGTGTGTGAGGGGAACTACACCATTTCACACCCTATATAGCCTTATGATGCTCAATTAGATCAAGGTTTAGACAAGAGTTCAATTGGATTGGACTAATCTAGGTTTCTAGGGTGAGAGTGCTTAGTGTAATTGGGAGCCAAAGGTAGGAGTGGGGATTAGAGGTGAAGGTATTTCACCTCACATTACTCACCATCTAGATTTTAGTAAACTCCTATGCAATTACATTAAACAATGCAACACTAGCTACTTAAATGTCACACCTATGAGTAGGGGAGGGGATATATGTGTCATGGAACCAGAATCACAGTCCCATGAACCAAACATATACCAAAGGCGAAATGCGGAAGCGTAAAGCTTAGCACACATGAACAGATAACAAGATACAGGCACCAGCATAATCTTAACAATCAACAAGATATATTAAGCAACATCATTATATTACACAATTTGAATTACATATTCAAGAGTCACTTTGTACAAGTCTGCTCATGTATACTATATCTGGATCTTACAACAAGTACACCTAGCATAGCTCACCAAGCCCTTCATCTTTCAAGCTATCTCTGAACCTAAAACCAACATACGAGAAATGGGTCAACACACGAGGTGTTGAGTATGGGGCTGAAAGATACAAATATATATAAGCTTTGCATAATTTTGAAAAGATTTCAAGACTAAATGAACAAGAATAAACATGTTAATTGTTTAACAAATGCAAAACCATATTTTATGTCATTTCACTCCATTATACCAACAATATCAAGCATGTTTAAGGCCTTTGACCATCTTCCCGTCGGAAGGGTCCGTAAGGGTGCTCAAGCTTATCTAACCCTTTTATACGAGAGGGACCTCAAGGCCGTAGTCAAGATCTAACCCTTTATCAATCAATATTATAATGGAGTTTTATCTATATATGTGTTCAAGTTATAAAACTGGCGAAGCAAACATCGAGTAACACATAGCAATACTACATGGCAATATTTGAGAAAATAGACAAACACACATACAATATATGTCTTTTCAAGCAAGAAAGCGGTATTCATATAACTAGATAAGGCCCATACCTGATTTTGAGATTTCATAACCTAACATATCCTGCACCATCTAGCCATATGCCAAACCTGATTAAGAAAAAATTACATATATGCATTAGATTCTCATCATTAACCCTGATTATCTTCATTTTAGGGTTTTGGCCAAGGTGGGTTCCAAGTTTCTTATAAGTTTATTTGATGATCTCATATTGATTTAGGGTCCATCATAAGAGTGTGGTTCAAGGTTCATATTATTTCGAGGTTTCATGCAGACATTATGAGATTTAGGACACTTATGCTCAAATTATGCCACGAGACTCATAATAGAGTAATCAAGGTCAAAGATCAGCAATGAATAAGATTCGAGCATGAGGGATGGTTTAGATCAGAAACATAAGGTCATAAGAAACATATAACAAGATTAGGTGGTTGTCCATTAGCAACAAGATTAGAAATTTGGGGTAACGTTCATCATTAAAGTCCAAAGTGGGCACATATGTACAATAAGGGTCATGATGAACAATAGGGAGAGTAGGATCTTCATTTAGTTCAAGTATACATATCAGACACTGATTTAGGGATCAGGGGGTAGATTGAGCATCAAGATCCAATCATTAATCATAATCATGTCTTAAACATATTCAAAGTAGTCAAAGGTTACATATATAGCAATATAAGGTAGCTAGAAGAATATTCAGGGTCTGGAAATATGCTCATGTTGTAGATCTTTTTTATATGATCAAAACGATATATTGGTTCGTTAAATTTGGCCAAGGGAGCAAGGAGTTATGCATTTTTGAAGTTTCAATTAGAAACTATATAGAAGCATCAACTGAGATCATAGGAAAATTACCCTTGATGAATGGGGGGGGATCCGGCCCCTTGGTTTGTGATCATATGATCATGGAGGTGCACCTACCTTGGCGCCACACTGCTGCTCCAGCCAGTGGAGCCCACATCGGCTTTGACCCTGGTCAACAGAAAGGCTAGGCTGAAAGGGGGAAGTGGTGCCTGCTGCCAGCGCTTGGATGTCGATCTAACGGCAGCTGCGCTTGTCTCCATCGCCCGACGCCCAGCGGCACCTCTATTTCCCATGTGGGAATAGGGGAGGGACAGGGGATGGTAGTGCCCCAGCCTCAAGTGGCTACTCTGCCCGCAAAAACCCAAAAAGGAGAAGGTCAGGGGGGGGGGGCAGAGACCTAAAGCACGCCGGCAGCCGAGCTCTTCCAGTCGTGATCGCCACTGGTGGCATGTGGGCGGAGCTCGCTGCCCACCTTGGCCGCCATCAACAGACCAGCCGAGGAACCAGTGAAGGACAAGGGAGGGGAAAGAAGAGTGCATCGACTTGATGGGAAAGCAAATCAAGTAGAGGTAAGGAAGGGGAGCCTAGGGTTAGATGGGAGGGGGTTTATAAGCAACAATGAAGACTAGGGTTTGAGTTTCTGTTACCCAAACTGGGTGGAGGTGGGGAAGCTTTTTCCCAGTCCCCTCACATGTTTCCTGAAGAGGAAGGGGAGAAGGAACAAGCGATTGGACTGCAGTGCTGTATTGGGCCCATGTGGGCGGCCCAATAGTGGTAAAGGCAATTGAGCTAAAATAAGGTAAAACAAAAGCCAAATTTCAAGGTGTCATATCTTGGAGTCTGATGGTCCAATTGAGGTGATTTTTGTTCCGCTAGATTCGTAATTGAGTCCGCTACAATATGATACATATTACAAAGCCAAAAGATTATGATGATGAGTTTCAAAATTTGATACAAGAAGGTGACATGATATAGCAAGATACTTAGTTAAAAGTACAAATTAAAGTCGTACATTGCATAATTGACCATGGTAGTTGCCAAATTGGAACATCACAACTATCCAATTATGAATTTAATATCGAAATGAGTAAAAGAAACTTGATTAGAGAGGAGGAGTAAAATAGAGGAGAGAGAAAATTGAGGTTGTCACAATATGTGTGGGAAAATTGAGTACTATCTAGGGATCCAATAGTTGGACCAAGGAGCAGACCCGAAAATAGCTTCACATATGCCATCTTCTCCTAGATTTAGGTGGTTTCAAGCATAAAAACAGAATAATTCATGCTTTCATGAACCAAGAACAAGTACAAAAATAGAAAATGAGATAAAAGTAGAAAAGAATCATCATAGAATGAACAAATAGAGTTTTTTAAGATATATTCCCCTAACATGGTATCATAGTAACATTTTCAACCCAAATAGCCCACCACAAGGGGCTTAGCCATGCATGATCAAACAAAATAGCAAAAGAGAGAGGAGAAGGAAGAAGATAGACATAGAAATCCATAGAAGCTCCCCCTTTCTTCTCCTCCTAGCTACTATAGCTCGAGCACCTCCCCATAAGTTTGTTGGATGGCATGGAAATGTGAGGTTTTGTGGTTGAAACCTTACAAAACAAGGGTTTTGAGGTGGAAGAAGATGGAAATGGAGTGGGTGATGGATGGGGTAGGTGAGAGCTCCTTTAATCTTATGGGAGGTAGCATTGAATGATATGGGGTGTAAGAATGGATAACCTTCATGCTATTTCTTCCACCCTAGTATATATAGGTGGTGGGGAAGCATCAGCTTAAGTGGGGTAAGTAATGGAGATGTAGTGGGAAAATTGGTAGGGTTTGGGTGGTCACCACGGTTGTCGTGTGTTACACCTCGATCTCACAATTTCCACTAATAATGAGATTAGGGCATAAATTGAGGATTTAACGTAATACAAAGATCACCCTTAACTTTTTCTTCTCTTTCAGAACTCTTTGTTTTCTCACATTGAACCACATAAACCAACTTTACAAGGGAATCTAAACATTGATTTCTCTAATTTGATTTCAACAGTAAAAATGCATGTATGAACATTCATTATGTTCCTCATAATTTTAAGCACATAAGACTTGTTGATTCGCACATATTTCTAAATGAGGAATAATGTTATACGTCATAATTTACAACTCTCTCTTATTTCTTTAAAAGGACCTAGAGTGATAAGAACCGATTGAACTTAACTATACTCAGACTTAACTCTTGTGGTAGATCTACTCTGATGCAATGATATCTTCTTCAAGTCCATGTGATTTCCATAAAAAATGTGAGTAGAGGGGTGAGCCTACTTGCTCAGTGAATGAGTACTTCAAAGAAATAGTCTAAAGCACTGATATAATTACATATATACTTTTGAGCAATTGATATCAATTATAACAGCAATAAGCTTTAAAGAGTCTAATAATTGACAATCATAAATATGGCAGGATACTCTAAATAACTATAAGAGTGAATTAATATATGAAATGCTTGATTGATCATAAAGAGAACTAATAATTCCGAAACATACAAAGAATAATTGAATAACTGTATAAACTTGTTTGACCTCTCATTCTTTTTATTATTCCCTGATCATATGCAGTATACTCTACATATGAAGACTCGTAGTGCACTATGATGACACCGTACAAGACTTAGAGGACACACCTGGGAAATACTAAGTATGACTACTCTCCTTGTCTGCAATAGGGAAATGGCTCTTTGGCCTAAACTGGACTCCTCCTCTAACCTGAGCACACAGGCGGAGAGTCAAGCCACCTCTTTGCTTTTCTATACTCTAGTGCCACCAAGACTTCTAGTTGTTGTTGGACACTACAAACTATAATTTAAGGAGACTTCCACTAGGGCTTCGTCCCTCGTGCCACCTGATAGCACGTTCCGACCCCCGTATACTGGACGATGCCAGGGTTAGGTCATTTCACCCCTAAGGCGCAGACCTCACATAGGGGTTTTATGGTGTTCAGGGCTCCTAAGTCTATTATTTTTTTATTCCTAGAAAGCTCTTTCTACATTGTACCCTTCTCTTACTTATACTTGACTCTGGTATCTCTATGGTGTCACATCTACTTATTTGAAGTTATAATACAAAATGTATATCATTCAAAACTTGGCAGAATAGTATATTCAAAACACAATAGTATATTGAGTAATCAACATACTATACATGCAGGCATACTAAAATACTTAAATAAACAAATTTCATGTCCACTTGGCATATACACACTAGAATCATGCATATCAACCCAAATCTTGAGTTGTGCATCTCATAACTCAATTAAGAGTTAATTACTTATCATGACAGGAATTGTTAATAATAACTGAGAACATTGATATCACAATACTTGATTCATTGAACACCCTACCATTAGGATCTCATTTAATCACCACAAATGCCACAAAGAAAGGTGTAATACATCTATCACATACTTTTCAAATCATTAAAACACATGATACATGTGATCTCAATCCCTTATCACATTATTGGGAATTCTCATCCCTTCACATCGTTATCATAATTATTGGATCTGGGTATTCAAACCCTTAGATCTTCACATAGCATTGTTACCTCTGTAACAGGAAACCATTAGCTCTAGGTCCTTATAGTAAGGTATTCTTTTCACTGGTTGTAAAAGTATTCTCATGGATCACAAGGCTATCACACATCTTGTCACCTCTCACTAGGCAACAACTTATTCACATGGCTCCCATAAAGATTTCATGTGACATAAACATTCTTTGAATAAAGACTACTATCAACAAATCATATAAAATCAATATATGTATGAAACCTAGGAACTAAGTTGAATTTGGGTTTCCATTCCATTCACTAGGATATCATGCATCAATAATAACATTGAATAAATAAAGTCTATCATGTCAATAAAATCCCTTCAAATGGATTTCACGATATCTATTCACAAATATCCAACTTTCCTTGCATCTAGGGTTTCACCCTCTTTACTGATATATCAAACAAACACTATTCACTTTGAAATAAATCCAAGATAGTATATGACAGATATGTACTATGGATTTAGATAAACAATCATTCATAACCAAGGGGACCTAGATAAGCAATTTTCTCTATTTACTTATACAGCAAATTTCAGTCATAGACAAATTCCCTATATTTCAGTTTACTCTTATAACCTCTGTGAATACTTAGGGAATTCTCATTAGGATGTATTGTATACATTTCTAATATGATTTTATCATCTGAACTTCATCCAAACAGAGGAAGAATGAATTTCATATCATTTTGCAACAACTTAGAACAAATAAACAATTCAGGGTTTGTAGTCGCATACTAACAATTAAAGATTATGGATGACTTCACCAATTTTCGTGCAATATACTATTTAAAGGAAGTTCCCACTCACCCTAAGGTGTGAAAAAACCTTAAAAATGTATCCCATATCTGAAAATCTCAAATCCATATCAAATCCCTAGCAATTCACCCAATTCTTCTTCCTTTCAACTCAAAAACCCTAAAAATGAGGGATTATGAAGAAAGAGTGAGAAAATTGGAAGTTTTGATACCATTTTGGACCAAATCAGAGGAGGGACGGAATTTTGATAGTTGAGAGAAGATTCACCATGAAACTATATCCAAAGAAGATAAACTTACATGATTTAATCATTCCTCGAACCGCAAAACCCTAGGTCAACATCTCAATCAATTTCTCCTCTCAAATCCTAACTCTCTCTCTCTCTCTAGGATTTCGTTTCTCTAGAAGGTTGACCATATAGAGAAATTGAGTTGCTTGGGTTGATTGCACATTGACCCCTCACTAAATGTTTTCTTATTTCAATAGATTTTTCTATCATAAAAAGGTTTCTGTGAATTCATGTATTTTATAGATCAAAACTTCTCCAAAAAATATTAGAATTTATCATGTTGTGTATAATTGAGATACAAATCTTAATTTTAAATTTGAGATCTTTCTGGGCTTCCATTAAATAATTAAAAATCGAACAGTGCACTATTATATGGAATTCTACAAAAATGTCAGTTACTATAATTCATCTACTGATAAGATCTAAATGCATCAACAATTATGAAAATTTTACATGTTGTTTATGATTGAGTTTCTGATCTCTATTTAAAAGTTTAGATCATTTGGAGTTACCAATAAATAAATAAAAATAAAACACTACACTACTAAAAAGCACTCTATCAGCATTTTGGTCGAAGTATAATTCGACTGAGAACCACATTCAAAGAACACTCAAATATTCTGAAATTTTTGTCCAATATGCATTATTGAGTTATCCATATCATATCCAAAATTCAATTAAATAAAAAAATTTAGAAAATATAAAAATAATTTATGACACAGCTATCCTGATCAAATTCCATACTCATGTACCATCAAAACCCTCATTTCAGCCAACTAGGGTTTATATTTCTCAAACCCTGATTTCTCAAACAATAGAACACTTAACATTCTTATTAGGTTTAAAACATCATAATTGAATTATCATCATTAATTAGATTTAAGCAAAGATCAATCCAATTAAGCATATAATCATCTAGGTAAACCCTAGTTTACCAATTAAGCTGAGATGCGGTCATAACAATTCCCCCCCCCCTTTAAAAAGGTTTCGTCCCCAAAACATAAATATGCAAGTAAAGTACATTCAAGGTTTATATTAAGCTTCTGAAATCCTACATGTCATTGTATTCTTGTATTTCATACTTGAATGCAGTTTTCAACATTAAGTCCTTTATTCCTTTACTGAATCACAACATGTTTGAAATAGTTATCAATGATAGCAAACAAATTCTCTATGCCACAATAAATCATAGGATAGAGAGAGAAATAACCATTTCAATATTTTCATACTCTTGAGGTGTTACCTCAACATTGATAATCTGATCCAACTATCTCAATTCAAACTGCTAAATATGTACTATTTTTATGTATTACCTCTAAATCACGAAAGAGAGTTCACCATGTTGTTTCTAATTTTATTATTGTACTACTCAAATAGCAAAATAGTCTTGAGTTAAAAGACTAGATTCAACAACAATTGTACATTACAACTCACGACATCCCCATTGGATCATGGATGCATAAGGTGAAGCATTACCATCACATTCCATACTATTCTCAAGTATGAGCCCACACATAATTCAAGGTGTAACCATTGGGTTATAGCATACTAGGGTTTCAACAATAGTAACAGAGTACTCCATAATTGTATTAGTCATTCAAGGACTATTCATACCCAATTACCATCACTTAGTTATATTAAAGCTAGGTAGAACAAGCTAAACTTTGTTAGGGTTACATATAAATACAATTTGGTTATCATCCCTTCTATTCATATGACTGAATAGGTAAGACTACCATATTATGGGTAACCCTCCATTTGTTCCATCATCATTCAAACCATATCACCATACCACAATTGTACAATACTAAGATGGATTATCGGTATGAATGACTTAAAATTTCAGACACCTTTAATTAACATATTTCTTGCACATGTACAGTGAAATAATACGTAGAACCAATTTACATCCCTTAATATACCTTCAACAAATTATACTTCTAAAAACAAATTCACATATTTTTAAAAGCCATTGTTTTCTCATATCTCTCTCCTCATTCATTACTACTTACTTTTTGCTACTTATCCTTCTCATTTTAATCATGTAGATTAAACATCCCTAAAATTGAAACATGAAAGGTATGGATAGATTATTCATCATTCTTTCTATTACTGCAAGAATTTATTTCATATCACACTTCACTCATATTGTATTTCTCCTTTTTTTCAAAACACACCTCTTATATTTCAAATCTATTTCTTATCCTTTGCTCTAAATCATTTCCATATTGTTTATCTACCTTTTAGATTAGCTAGGATTACTATCAGTGCTAGTTTACTTCTCATAGTGCAAATTTCCCGATCTTATTTTATAGAGATGGTAGTATTCAAGGTCAAATCACTAGTGACAACCCTTGAACTACTACAACTCTAAACATTCTAGGGTTTGGCCTTTATCAGTAGCATGCTGTTATTGTGGTGTGACTTTGTTCTCTTAATTTGAAATTCAAACTTTGGATCTCACAAGTTTTTACTAAAGTCTTCCTTATATTATCAATTGAATTTCCTTCATCTTAATTGGCCATTCAGATAGATTACATTCTCAATTTACCCTTATAGGGTTTCATCATCATATTGTGTGTCATTATTACATTTACTAGATGCCTCAACTATGGTGGTTATGCATCAGATATGATTCATTTTCTTATCACTTCATTCCCACATTTCTCTCATTAAATAATATATGGAAGAGAAGACAGTTCTGAGACTTAGAATTTTTATCTTCAAACATCCCATTAATACATTTGTTGTATGTAGGTTTAATTAGTTATCAACAAGGATACTTGACTAACTAGCACTTGATTTAATCTCCTAACCTCTTTCTTTTATAATCTATATTACTCCACCATGTTTCAAACCATTCCTTACTTTCCATAATCCTCTTACCATATACTACTCTTCCACCAGTTATCTTTAATTTCTACTTTTCTCTTATGATCATGTTGCTTATTCATGTGTCTGATCGTGTATACCATGTTGCACATATTTCTTTTTATCCTTCTACTGATGTGAAGTTGAAATTCTAAATCAATAATCTCTCTACTAGTTTCAACTCATGTTTAATACATTACATATCCTTCATTTTAAATCAAATGACTCATGCATGGGTGAATCATAGTTTCTCTTATATCAAGTTTTTCCTTCCTGAGTATAGTCTACCTTTGTATAACTTATTCATTTTGTTAAGCTAAACTTTTGTTTTTCTTTTTAGAAACTAGTTTGTTATTCTATAGAGATATGGAATCCAAAGGTAGTAAGGATGAATGTATTAAACTTATTACTAAAGGTATACATTCCATGCTCTCAATTGTATCATAACCCTCATTCCTTAATCAAGCTCATTATTTCCAACATTTATCTTTGTTTTAACTTAGTTTCTTATCCTAGTCTTATGATTTACAATATTATCTAATTATCTTTACTTTAAATCTTCTCAAGACTCTTCACTTATATTTACTTGTCGTATACTTAACTTTTTTCTTCTATTTTTCCTTTGCTTTAGAGTACATAAAAACATTATACTCAGTTATATAATCCATTCCTCATGATTGATTCTTACTACCTTGGCCCTTACATAGTTTTCTCATATCTTTTCCATATTTCATATTTAGAGTTCATATAATCTTAATCATTAAACTTAATCTGAACCTTACATCATGTTCCTTTATTCCCAATTAAGGATTTCTCATATGAGGCCCCAAAGTTGGGTCTCAGATATTAGTTCCAACTGATTCTTAGCTATTCTAATCTTTCCCATATGTTTCAACAGGTTAGTGTATGTACATTCTCACTATGATGTGGGTCTAATTTATCCAGAGTCTACTCTTATCATATTGTTAATAGGAGTCATTAGATCCCAGTAATGCATCCTGCTAGCCGGACCTGGCCGAACCTGCAGTCCTGAAGCCAAGAGCTACTTAAGATTAACCAACTCCTATTAATCACAAACATGTGGAAAGAATATCCACTTAGGAAATTTCATTCAAAACCTCAAAAAAAAAGGAAATTTCATTCAAAGATCATTTCTAGTCTACTTGATACAAAGAATGTAATCAATAAATTCTACAACTGCATAGTGTACAACAAATTTTAAAGACCCATACATATTTCCAAATATTGAATATTTGAATTCAATCATATAAGAGCATTTCTATTCATCTCCAATAAAACTAAAATATGATATGAAAGTTCTATCTCATTTTATATTTATGCTCTTAATTCATGTTACTTATCTTGTTTCTAACCCTAATATTTCGAGGGTTCCTCTCTAGCCCATCGTTCCACTGTATACCTGGCCAGGGTATACATGAAAGAGTAGATAGAGTAGCTTGATACTGGTAGATCCAAGTACTCAGATATTGGGCTAGGATATCCAAATACTCAAATCCCCAGAGCTAACATCATAACATCTCTTATATGCCACACTTATGACTCTAACTTACTAACTTAATGGTCCTTGACAACTTAGCCTAAGCTCTGATACCAAGTTGTTACACCCCGATCTCACAATTTCCACTAATCATGAGATTAGGGCATAAATTGAGGATTTAACATAATACAAAGATCACCCTTAACTTTTTCTTCTCTTTCAAAACTCTTTGTTTTCTTGCATTGAACCACATAAACCAACTTTATAAGGGAATCTAAACATTGATTTCTCTAATCTAATTTCAACAGTAAACATGCATGTATGGACATTCATTATGTTCCTCATACTTTTAAGAACATAAGACTTGCTGATTCGCACATATTGCTAAAAGAGGAATAATATTATACATCATCATTTACAACTCTCTCTTATTTCTTTACAAGGACCTAGAGTGATATGGACCGACTGAACTTAACTATACTCAGACTTAACTCTTGTCGCAGATCTACTCTAATGCAATGATATCTTCTACAAGTCCATGTGATTTCCCTAAAAATTGTGAGTAGAGGGGTGAGCCTACTCGCTCAGTGAATGAGTACTTCAAAGAAACAGTCTAAAGCACTAATATAATTACAGATATACTTATGAGCAAATGATATCAATTATAACAGCCGTAAGCTTTCCAGAGTCTAATAATTGACAATCATAAATATGGCAGGATACTCTAAATATCTATAAGAGTGAATCAATATATGAAATGCTTGATTGATCATAAAGAGAACTAATAATTCAGAAACACACAAAGAATAATTGAATAACTATACACACTTGTTTGACATCTCATTCATTTTATTATGCCCTGATCATATGCAGTGTACTCTACATATGAAGACTCATTGTGCACTACGATCACACCGTACAAGACTTAGCGGACACACCCATGAAATGCTAAGTCTGATTACACTCCTGGTCTACAACATGGAAATGGCGCTCTGGCCTAAGCTAGACTCCTCCTCTAACCTGAGCACATAGGTGGAGAGTCAAGCCACCTCTTGGCTTTTCTGTACTCTAGTGCCCCCAAGACTTCTAGTTGATGTTGGACATTGCAAACTATAATTTAAGGAGACTTCCACTAGGGCTTCGTCCCCCATGGCACCTGATGGCACGTTCCAACCCCCATCTACTGGACACTACTAGGGTTAGGTCATTTCACCCCTAAGGCGCATACCTCACATAGCGGTTCTACGGTGTTCAGGGCTCCTAAGTCTATTATTTTATTATTCCTAGAAAGGACTTTCTAGATTATACTCTTCTCTTTCTTATACTTGATTGTGGTATCTCTATGGTATCACATCTACTTATTTGAATTTATAATACAACATGTATATCATTCTAAACTTGGCAGAGTAGTATATTCAAAACACTATAATATACTGAGAAATCAACATACTATACATGCAGGCAGACTAAAATTCTTAAATAAATAAATTTCATGTCCACTTGGCACATACATACTAAAATTGTGCATATCAACCCAAATCTTCAGTTGTGCATCTCATAACTCAATTAAGAGTTAATTACTTATCATGACAAGAATTATTAATAATAACTGAGAACATTGATATCACAATACTTGATTCATTGAACACCCTACCCTTAGGGTTTCATTTAATCACCACAAATGCTACAATGAAAGGTGTAATACATCTATCATGTACTTTTCATATCTTTAAAACACGTGATACATGGGATCTCAATCCCTTATCACATTAATGGGAATTCTCATCCCTTCACATCATTATCATAATTACTGGATATGGGTATTCAAACTCTTATATCATCACATAGCATTGTTACCTCTGTAACAGGTAACCATTACCTCTAGGTCCTTAGACCATGCTATTCATTTCACTATTTGTACAAGTATTCTCATGGCTCAAAAGCCTATCACACATCTTGTCACCTCTCACTAGGCAAAAACTTATTCACATGGCTCCCATAAAGATTTCATGCAACATAAACATTCATTGAATAAAGACTACTATCAACAAATCATATAAAATCAATATATGTACGAAACTTTAGAACTGAGTTGAATTAAGGTTTCCATGCCATTCACTAGGATATCATGCATCAATAATAACATTAAATAAATAAAGTCTATCATGTCAAGAAAATCCCTACAAATGGATTTCAGAATATCTATTCGCAAATATCCAACTTTCCTCGCATTTAGGGTTTCACCCTCTTTACTGAGATATCAAACAAACACTATTCACTTTGAACAAAATCCAAGATAGTATCTGACATATATGTACTATGAATTTAGATAAACAATCCTTCATAACCAAGGGGATCTAGATAAGCAATTTTCTCTATTTACTTAAACAGCAAATTTCAGTCATAGACAAATTCCCTATATTTCAGTTTACTCTTATAACCTCTGCGAATACTTTGGGAATTTTCATTAGGATGTATTGCATACATTTCTAATATGATTTTATCATCTGAACTTCATCCAAATAGAGGAAGAATCCATTTCATAACATTTTGCAACAACTTAGAACAAATAGGCAATTCAGGGTTTGTAGTCGCATACTAGCAATTAAAGATTATGGATGAATTAACCAATTTTCATGCAATATATTGTTGAAAGGAAGTTACCACTCACCCTAAGGTGTGAAAACACCTTAAAAAACGTATCCCATATCTGAAAATGTCGACTCCATATCAAATCCCTAGCAATTCACCCAATTCTTCTTCCTTTCAACACAGAAACCCTAAAAATGAGGGATTATGAAGAAAGTGTGAGAAAAGGGGAAGTTTTGATACCATTTTGGATCAAATCAGAGGAGGGACGGATTTTTGACATGTGAGAGAAGATTCACCATGAAACTATATCCAAAGAAGCTAAACTTACATGATTTCATCATTCCTCAGACTACAAAAACCCTAGGTCAACATCTTCATCAATTTCACCTCTCAAATCCTAACACTCTCTCTCTAGGATTTCATTTCTCTAAATTGATTCATGAATTATGAGATCTCCTTGTGTGTTAGGTTGACCATATAGAGCAATTGAGTGGCTTGGGTTGATTGCACATTGACCCCTCACTAAACTTTTTCTTATTTCAGCAGATTTTTCTGTCATAAAACAATTTCTGTGAATTCATGCATATCGGAGATCAAACCTTCTCCAAAAATTATGAGAATTTATCATATTGTTTATAATTGAGATTCAAAGCTTTATTTTAAATTTAAGATCATTTCAAGCTTCAATTAAATAAATAAAAATCTAATAGTTCACTGCTATCCAACATTCTACAAAAATGTCAGTTGGTTTAATTCATTTACTGATAAGGTCTAAACGCATCTAAAAAATATGAAAATTTTACATTTTGTTTATGATTGAGTTTCAGATACGCATTTAAAATTTCAGATCATTTGGAGTTACCAATGAATAACTAAAAATAAAACAATACACTATTGAAAAGCACTCTGTCAACATTTTGGTCGAAGAACACTCAAATATTATGATATTTTTCTCCAATATGAATGATTGAGTTATCCATATTATATCCAAAGTTCAATTAAATACAAAATTTTTAGAAAAGATGAAAAATCATTTACCATACTGCTATCCTGATCAAATTCCATACTCATGTACCATCAAACCCCTAATTTCAGTCAACTAGGGTTTATATTTCTCAAACCCTAATTTCTCAAATAATAGAACACTTAACATTCTTATTAGGTTTAAAACATCATAATTGAATTATTATGATTAATTATATTTAAGCAATGATCAATCCAATTAAGCATATAATCATCTAAGTAAACCCTAGTTTACCAATTAAGCTCAGATGCGGTCAAAACATGGTGGGTGATGGTCAACCTGGTCGTGGTGGAGCAGTGTGAGAATCTGTTACACTAAACAAGATTACTCAAAACATAAAACACTATCAATCACTAATTAATCACATACCCAAAAATATGGGTAAATTAAAACTGATTTCAATGTTAGCACCCGCTCAGAAATATTTGTATAAGAGCCCAACATCTTTCTTTTATCCATACTAGGCCAAGAATTTGATACAAATGTTCTATTGCCTTAGCCACAACATATATAGACATGAGAACAATATTTGTATATGCCACATAAACACACATTAATATGCTAACAAAAGTTTGATTCGTTTGAAACACCATATATAAACTTTTCCTGCCCAAACCTGAGAGTACAGGGACGACTCTAGGACACACTAGACATCTAATCAACTTTATCAAAAATTCATTACTATAGCTCCTCTTTTCTGCCACATGTTTGTTTTCGTCACTTCTTATTACCTAAAAAATGTGGTGAACCACAAGGGTGAGACCCATGTCCCAACAAGAGATATAACCTCCAACAACATTTATTGATTACAACATTTTTACGTAATTAAACAGTTAAGTAGTTTAATTAGATATAACAAATAAGATCAATAGTACTGATGATTAACAAAATACATAAAGGAGCAGATAATCACTATCATCATTAGCCAGACTATCATCCTTTATCTTGTTGACAATATAAGCAATTCAGTATCATATGCAGTTCTAGCATAATGAGCAAGTCTAGTAACATAGCATAGCTAACAACATGAGAATTTCTAATTGATTGAACATATAAACATCATAAAAAAAGCTAATAACATAAACACAACTACTAAGATAAGAATGATTAGCAATATATGCATCTCTAGTTGCAAAGGCATGGCTAGCATGCTAAACATAACTAACAACATGAGATATCTAGCAAAATGATTATAATCAGCAGTAGCAGTATAGTTATCACCATAAGCATGGCTATCGTATTTATGCATCTACAATCTTAAGCATATCCACAATATGTGTATTTACTATCTCTTAATTGCACTAAGCATCATCTTTATCAAAAGATAACAAACAAGGGTTATCATCAAATGTGATTCGTCATGTATAACCCTAAATAGATATGCTATACGAATGTATTACATCTTTTATTATGCCCTGGGGAATTTCAATTATACCATTCAAAGTCCAACTGACCCCTGTGAAGGGCTATTCAGTTCTGTACAAGATCTAGGAGTGTTGGTATCCTAACATCACTTCCCCTCAGTCAGTACGAGTAAAAAGGCAGTGACATATCAGTCAAAGCTGCCACCACAGTGACATATAGTCACACTGATAATCACTAATCTGGCCTTGGTACAAGTCACGACACTAGAAACTAGGGTATTCAACCCAATCACTGAGGTACAACCATAGTTGTCCTCTAATCACATCATGTTAAACTCACTGAGACACAACCGCAGTCATTCTCAATCACATCAAATGTATGAGGCATGACTATAGCCAACCTCCACAATCTACATTGTGGATGACAAAGATATATCCCCAACCTACCACCCCCACATACTCAATAGTACCCGCTCTAAGTTTCCCTTAGGAATACTCATTTTACCATCCAGCAAAGTTCTGACACTGAAGATGGTTCTACAACACAGGGCACTACATGATTAGAGTTGCACTTGATTAGTTATGCCAATTGGGTGAATTAAGGTTGCATCAAACAAGTGGACATACACACCCTAATTCACTTCTAGCAAGCATATAAATATCAAAACATGAAAAGATATAAAATGTATGAAACATAATTTCTCATCTCATCATCACGTGGTACTATTCACTTGCCATTCATGAGACTACACTAGTCATCATATTATCACAAGATATAAATCCTTTTCACAATATCATAGGGTATCAACCCTTATCAACATAAGAGGATTACACCTCATTCAGGGGTCAACCATGCCCAAGTGTCATTAAGAATATCATACTATTCCATGCAAGATCATCATTATCTTTCCATGCCTTATAACAAGGCTCAACAACATCACTTACATATAATACACCAGATCTGCACAATCTTGCATTTTTTTTTGGATAAGGTAAAATATTACTAATCACAGAAAAGTATAGGTGAGCCTATACTATACAGAGGGAGGTTAACAACAAAACCCCACTGTGGCCAAAGAACAAGTTACGAACCCGGGGAGAATAACTACAAAAAAACCCCATTGTACTCTGACAACATTGTCAAGACCCTTATAAATCTCAAGTCTGAGCTTACAAGCCATGGCTAACCTCTCAAAGAGAACGTCAAAAGAGGCCACTCTATCCACCTCATCACCCCATGAAGTCTTCTATTCCTTTCCTGCCAGATGAGATACATGATGGCGACCATTCCCGTTCCCCCAAACGCCAACATGTTCTTGTTCTTGGTAGTTGAGGACATGATCCAAGGAATCCCTTCGGCTAAAAAAAGAGGTTGCAACCCACCCCATCCACATTTCAAGGACCAGTGAGTCCAGACATATCTGGAGAAAGAACACGTGAAGAAAAGATGACCATGTGTCTCCTCCTCAGTCTTACAGAGAAGGCAGAGGGGGTTCACCTCCAAACCCCACCTAATCAATCGATCAGTAATGGGGAGACGACCAAAAATTGCTCTATACAAGCAACAACTCGACTTAGGCGAATGGAGCCTATTCCAGATCAGCTTCTCCCAAGGAACCTCAGGTCCGAGAAACTTGAGAATCCAAGGTTTCTCCACTATTATTTTACACACATCATTTTCATCAAACATGTACTTGCTCCTCACAGTTGGCCACCCTTGTTTCATTCTCCGCCAGGTAAGTGAGCACCCATAGTCTCCTTCAGCACTCTCTAGGTTGCCGTACCGCCGCTTCATCCACCTTGACCAAATGGACTCAGTATCCATCAAGAATCTATCAATTCTTTTAAGCGTGGAACCTTCCGCCAAAGCTCTAGTGTCCTGCAGACCCAAGCCGCCCTACTTCCGGTCCCTAGCAATGGTGTCCCATGCAATACCATGGGGTTTACCGCCCCACAAAAACCTGCTGATGAGGCTTTGAACTTTATCAGTGATGAACCATGGAAGCTCAGTCTGATTACACCAAAAGCAAAATTTGGACGTCAAGACATACTTACATAGCACTAAACGCCCCGCGAAGGACATTGAGATCCCTGCCCACTTGTCTATGGCAGTTCGGAGATCGTCCACAAGCTACGCAAAATCTTTACCTCTACCCCTACCTCCCGATAAAGGAATACCAAGGTACTTTGTGGGGAAGCGCCCTCGGGATATACCAGTTGCAGTTCTGAGCCTACCACGTCTGTTGTCACACGAGCGGGAGAGGTACACCTTAGACTTTATGGCGTTGATGTAAAGACTAGTGAGCTTCCCCAACTTTTCCAGAATGATTCACACCCTCTGAAGGTATTTACAATGACCGGTTATAAAAACCATAATGTCATCAGCGAACACCAGATGAGAGATGGCAGACATATTTCTAAGTTTGAAAACCTTGATAGTGCCTTCTTCTTCCTCCTTGTTAATGATGTGAGATAGGCCCTCCATAATGATTGTAAACAACAAGGGTGATAAAGGGTCACCCTGACGGAGACCATTAGAAGAAATGAATAGACCATGAGGAACCCCGTTCACCAAGACCGAGAAGGATGTCGTCTCGACGCATTGTTTGATCAAGTTAGTCCATCTGGAAGAAAAACCCATTGCATTCATGATCTTCCAAAGAGCAGACCATTCAACGTGGTCATAAGATTTACTGATGTCAAGTTTAAAGCAGGCTTTCTTAGTAGAGTTCGATTGATTAAATGAGTTGAGGAACACAGAAGCAAGAAGCGCCCCATCAGCTATAGACCTGCCCCGGATAAACGCAAGCTGGTTTGGAGAGATAACAGACGGTAGAATTGGCCATGTGTGGCTGTTGGTGAACATGCATGGCTGTTGGTGAAGCTGGAAGGCACAGTTACAAGAAATAGGCCGTTTATATTTCTGAATTTTTGGGTGGATTGTCCGGGCTTCAATGATGTTATTCTTAAAGCTTGGGAGGAAAGAGTGGTTGGCAATCCTATCTACTGTGTGTTGGAGAAGTTGAGAAGAACTAAAGCTAGCCTCAAAGTTTGGTCGAAAGGTCTTGTAAATCTGAGAAATTTGGTGATAAAAGAAGAAGAGGAGTATAGGGTGGAGGCTCTCGCACTGAGAAACCACCCCACTGACACGGATATAATCATTAAGCAAGAGCAGAAAGGGATCAAACTGTCACAGTTGGAGAAGGCGGAGGAACTCTATCATTGGTAGAGGAGCAGATTGAAGTGGATTAGTGATGGCGACCGTAACACCAAAGTTTATCATAATGCTACGAAGAAAAATCACATGAAGGACTGCATCCATGGCTTGATCAAGGCTGATGGGTCAACCACCAGAGGGCCTAATGAAGTGGCAGATGAAGCTGTAAATTTTTTCAGAAACCTGTACAACAAAAACCACCACACTAACGATTGTATTCTCCCTAGTAGCAAGGTGACAGATGACATGAATAGGATTTTGTGTGGACCGCTATTGGATAAAGAGATAAAGGATGTAGTGTTTAGTATTAGTCCTTCCAAAGCCCCGGAGCCAGACAGCTTCAATGGAAGGTTCTTTCAAGCTGCCTGGGAAATCATCAAGCAGGATGTCTGTCGCGTTGTTCATTGGTTCATGGTTGGAGGCAAGATGGTTAAATAAGCCAACCACACTTTTATTAGACTCATCCCTAAAATGAACATTCCGACGTCGATGGCTGATTATCGTCCCATAGCCTGCTGCTCAACCTTCTACAAGATCATAGCCAAAGTCCTATCGAACAGGCACAATCTTGCATTAATGAGCTAGGAGATATCCATAAACAATCATAGTAGGGTTATATTAACATTAAGAACATTACTTTATTTCATCAACATGTAAGGAATCTAGATATGATTAACACTCACCATATTCACAATGCACATGTTCAACATAAGAAAGTATCAACCATGTGGCTATGATAACCACCAATTAACACATTAAGGTTATGATCACGTTAAGGAGGTTATTCCACCATCATTCCATATAATAAGAATGTTAAACATGAATACTCATCTTTATCTAATTTCATTAGAGTTAGGGTCAACATGATAAATTATATCAATGTTACTAATCAACACTCATACCCAAACTCTAACTCACGACATCCCCATTGGATCATGGATGCATAAGGTTAAGCATCAACTTCACATTCCATACTATTCTCAAGTATGAACCCACACATAAATCAAGGTGTAACGATCAGGTTATAGCATACTAGGGTTTCAACAATAATAGAGTACTCCATGATTGTATTAGTCATTCAAGGATTATTCATACCCAATTACCATCATTTAGTTATATTAATGCTAGGTATAACAAGATATACCTCATTAGGATTACATATCAACACAATATGGTTATCATCCCTTCTATTCATATGAGTTAATAGGTAAGACTAACTTATTAAGGGTAACCTTCCATTTATTCCATCATCATTCAACCTATATTGCCAAACCACAATGTCACCCAGAACCATTGGATGTTTAAAAGGTAAGACTATTATTTGTTTGCATTAGTAAACAACTTGGATAAACCACCTATGAAGTCCTTGATTTGTGCTCTAGTAAGAGTCAGCATCTAACCCTAGACATCCCTTGATAATCGATACAAAAAGTTCCATTGAGAGTAGGGTAAAACCCACAATCGACTGTTTAGTTAAAACAAGCCATCCATTGTCAACAAGTAAGCTCCTTAAGTTGATGTAAAGGAAACCATCCAAATCACATTATTAGGACCAACATATTACATTATCTATCATTCCACTTTATTTGAGGAATAAACATTAAATCTTGACCATTGGGTCAACTTCATACGTTAAAACCATCAATTACAGTATAGGGCTGACCATTGCATCAAGTGACCCAAGAAACCATTGGTCTAAGACTTAATTGATTCTATAACAACAATGCTTAACTCAACATAGGTTGTAGATACATGATCCACCATCATTAGTGATCATGAAATCACCATAGGTTGTTAGATCAACATTGTATTCATTAATCAGCATCAAATATTAAGATAATGTCAACATTGATTGATAACATCAGTAGGGTACTTAATGGTTGATATAGAACTGAAATCATAACAGGGAACATTATAAAAATCTAAATCCAAGTCATGCATAGCTTTTTAGTGCATGTATCATCATTTTCAAACAAGAACATGATCTTGAAAGCTTATGGTAAGCAATAAACGTGGAGCAAGTTATAAAACTTGCCTCTAATGAGAATATGGAACCCCACACAGAAGAAATCTCGAGCAGGTAGGGTAGAAAATCCAAGGGTAAGCTATGAATTCATCCATCTAGCACCTTTCTTCATCAAATGAGCAAACCCTAAGCATAAGGAGCAAGAAAGGTGGGGTTTTAGAGCTTTAGAGCAATTTCTACCATGGAACAGCAAGGTTCTGACCTGGAGAAAGCTAGGAGGGAGGAGAGAAAAGAAATAAATGGAGGAAATAAGGTAAAACTTACACTTTTAGGTCAAGATCACTAGGAGGAAGCTTTTTAGACCCAAAAAATAATTCAATTGCAACCCTAGAATTTTTTCCAAGAAGATCCCCACTTTCTTCTTCCTTGGGCAGCAAAATTCGAAGCTGAACAAAAGGAGAACGAGGTTGGGAGAAGGAGTGAGTTGGTGGAGAGTAAATGGCTCGTTATGGTGCTTGTGGATAAGTATATGACACTTTAATATAAAGAAAAAGAAAAAATTGAAATTCTAGTATATATCCAAGTATCCATGGCTTTAAATTATTAAGAATATATAAGCACACACATAAGAAGCTCTCCCACCATCCCTATAGACCTGCTTAGCTTTCCTTTATTGAAATTACCAGCCAATCAAATAATTCCTTAGTTGATAGCTACTAAAGGCAGCTCATCCATGAAGGGGAAAACCCTAAAATACCCTTGGAGCAAACACCTTCAAATCAAAGTTTAAATAGGCGCACCATGGCTCAAAAAGCTCAATAATGATGATAGAATATCCAAGGAACATAATGAAAGTGATTGATAAAATATCCAAGGAACATAATGAAAGTGATAAATTGCAAAGAAAGCCTCTCAATTGGGTAAATTGCAGAATAGTCCAAAATGTGCATAAAATTGCATAACTTGCTCAAACAATGTCCAAATTGGACTAAATAGGAAACTTAAGTTGGTCTTATGATTTCAAAGCATATCCCAAGGTTATATTAGGGTTATGAGAATTCAATTATGATAATTAAGCTCATTCAACTCATTAAGTAAGTTTAGGGGCCTTACAACTATAAACCCCTAACAGGGATTTTGCCCCCCAAATCCAAGGTAAACAAAGATGGGTACTTCCTCTGCACCTCATCCTATTACCTTCACATGGTTACTTGCATATCATGGTGATGTCACATCATTCATACATATCTCATCTTGGGTCAGCACAAAAACCCCCGCATAAGAAGACATTTACAAATATGGAACATAGAAACTTGTTGTGCCACCTATACAAATCTAATAGTAATGTTCAACTTTAAATTCTAGCTATCATCCTAAAATTATGTCTATTGTATCAAGACATTACTCAAAAGTCATATTTGCTAGATTTTTACCAATCATGCCATGTGTCCCATACCATTCCTTGAAGCATAAAAAAAGGCAATGTATCCATCCTTTTTTTATACACTGATACTAGAACTCTTGTCAGTTCTTTTTCAGCATCAAAAGCAATGATGACACTGGCAGTTGTCCTTCCATACAAGGAAACATCATTCCTAGTCAAACTTGTTAGGGGTGAAACAACAATACTATCTTCACCTTACTAGGATTTACACAACCTACTTAGAAGACATATCATGATCCCACATTGATACTTAATCGACCCCATCTCACTCTTGTACAACTTGCCTCATAGCTATTGCTGCTTCAACAACCCTAAGGTTTTTGAAGAAATATTGATCATATATATGACCATATTTGAAATACTTTGACATGTCATCATTTAAAGCTTGATATAACTTGTATGACATGACTGGAACAATATGTTCCTCCTATTCATAAATTCTATTGATGCATTGGTTAGTCTAAAGGACATAACTCTAAACTAATCATTGTCATGTGAATTATGCCATCCAATGTAACTCTTATGCATTGATATTTGATCATAGGTTTATCTTAAAGGAACATGATATCACATATCTATTGACCAACAAACCATCTATCCTTGATAGTGGTCTTGCCCAACTATCACTGAACCATACACAACATTATAGAATCACTTTTGTTTTTCCTTCCAAACAACATTTATAGTATCATTATCAATGCTCTCTCTCTCTAAATGAGAGGAATACTTGGAATGTTCATTTAATAAACGTCTCCAACCTTCACATATTTCTCCTAGTATTGATACATCTTGGATACTAGGATTCATTACCTTGGTATCCACCTCATGCACTATAAGGAACTCACATCCTTATCTCATCTACTTTTACCAGCATAATAAATTTCAAAACATATAAGAGGAGTCTTCCTAATTATTGGAAGGCTCAAAAGCAAAATCATCATAAACTTTTTGATCGTGGAACCACAGTCCAAAAAACCTTATTCTATAATAAGATATCCATCCTCATGTTTAGAATTAATCCACACATACCAAGTGACAATGGTCCACTTGAAAGTGGTGCCCTAGAAAGAAAAGACACAAAGGGAAACATACTTCCCACATCATAGCAACATTGTTCAATGGTCACTAGAAAAAAGGTAACCAATTCTATTTTCATTATGCAGGTTACAACTTCTTATGTATCATTTTACCTTTTTCATTTCAGGTTCCTTGCCATTAGCATAGGAATCATCATGATTAACATATCTCATTACTCCTTCCTTGATGACTATTTATCCCACTATTGTATGTTTTCTTATTTTATTATGTTTTTCAACCACTTATTTACATGTAAATCATCATATTCCACATTTTTTTCATTAAATCGGGATTATCTCCCTTAATTTCTTTCACATTCCATGCTGATTTTTCATTAACACTTTCTTACACACATTGGTTGGTCTGAGATTAACTCAGGTTCCACCTTATTTCTTTGTCATTGTTCCCATTCATCTTCTCATTTTGTACTTGTTATAGGAGTTCTCTCTATCTTATGTGGTTTTCATACCTTGATTCACTTTATAAGCATAGACTTGTTTGTCTTTTACTTTATTATCTTCTTGAATCACATCTTCAAGAAATCCTCTTTTCCTTATTTGTATTCAGATTTAATTTCATGGTGTTGTATCTTTCTCTTATATTTACCAAACATTCAAGTTTTGATAGATAACGATGCAATTGTCATCTTCTTTAAGGTAGTATTGAGATATTCACACCATGATTACTTATTCGTTATGCTCTTTAGATTGTCTCAAAATGACTACTTGATCAGAGTAATTAGAAAGATAACAATCTAAGAGTTCCATACTTACCTTTCTTCAATAATTGAATACCTGGCCAGGGCATCCAAGTATTGAGATTAGGCAGTATGCACCATGTTTTTGTGTCACATTCCTAACTTAGACATCATCCTAATCTTAAGTCCTAGTGTCCCTATAGACTTAGTAAACCTAAGGCTCTGATACCAACTTGTGAGAACCTGTTACACTAAATGAGATTGCTCAAAATATAAAACACAATCGATCACTAATTAATCACATACCCAAAAAATATGGGTAAATTAAAACCGATTTCAATGTCAGCACCCACTCTGAAATATTTGCATAAGCACCCAACATCTTTCTTTTATCCATACTAGGCAAATAATTTGATACAAATATTCTATTGCCTTAGACACATCATATATACACATCAGAACAATATTTGTATATGCCACACAAACAAACATTAATATGCTAACAAAAGTTTGATTTGTTTGAAACACCATATATAAACTTTTCATGCCCAGACCTAAGAATACAGGGATGACTCTAGGACACACTAGACATATAATCAACTTTATCAAAGATTCATTACTATAGCTCCTCTTTGCTGCCAAATGTTTGTTTTCTTCACTTCTGATTAACTAAAAAAATGTGGCGAACCACAAGGGTGATACCCATGTCCCAGTAAGAGATATAACCTCCAACAACATTTATTAATTACAACATTTTTAAGTAATTAAATAGTTAAGAAGTTTAATCAGATATAACAAATAAGATCAAAAGTATTGATGATTAACAAAATACATAAAGGAGCAGATAATGACTATCATCATTAGCCAGATTATCATCCTTTGTCTTGTTGACAATATAAGCAATTTAGTAGCATATGCAGTTCTAGAATCATGAGCAAGTCTAGTAACATAGCATAGCTAACAACATGAGCATGTCTAATTGGTTGAACATATGAATATCATAAGAAGAGCTAACAACATAAGCACAACTACTTAGATAAGCATGATTAGCAGTATATGAATCTCTAGTTACAAAGGCATGGCTAGCATGCTAAACATAACGAACAACATTAGATATCTTGCATCATGATTATAATCAGCAGTAGCAGTATAGTTATCAAAACAAGCATGGCTACCCTATGTATGCATCTACAATCTTAAGCATATCCACAACATAAGTGTATTTACTATCTATTAATTGCACTAAGCATCATGTTTATCTATAGATAACAAATAAGGGTTATCATCCAATGTGAAGCTTTGTGTATAACCCTAAACATATATGCTATACGACTGTATTACATCTTTTATTATTCCTTGGGGAATTTGAATCGTACCATTCAAAGTCCAACTAACCCCTGTGAAGGGCTATTCAGTTCTGTACAAGATCTAGGAGTCACGGTATCCTAAGATCTCTTCCCCTCGGTCAGTACGAGTAAAAAGGCAATGACATATCAGTCAAATCTACCATCACAGTGACATATAGTCAAGCTGGTAACCACTAGTCCGACCTTGGTACAGGCCACATCACTAGAAACCAGGTTATTCAAACCCAATCACTGAGGTACAACCACATTTGTCCTCTAATCACATCATGTAATAATCACTGAGACACGACCACAGCCGTTCTCTATCACATCATATGTATGAGGCATGACCATAGCCAACCTCCACAATTTGCCTTTTGGATGACAAGGATATATCCTCAAACTACCACCCCCACATACTCAACAGTATGCGCTCTGAGTTTCCCTTAGGAATAATCATTTCACCATCCAACAAAGTTCTGACACTAAAGATGGTTCTACAAAACAGGGAACTACATGATTAGAGTTGCACTTGATTAGTTATGCCAATTGGGTGAACGAAGGTTGCATAAAACAAGTGGAAATACAAACCCTAATTCACTTCTACCAAGCATATAAATATCAAAACTTGAAAAGATATAAAATGTATGAAACATAATTTCTCATCTCATCATCACATGGTACTATTCACTTGCCATTCAAGAGACTACACTAGTCATCATATTATCACAAGATATAAATCCTTTTCACAATATCATAGGGTATCAAACCTTATCAACATAAGAGGATTACACCTCATTCAGGGCTCAACCATTCCCAAGGATCATTAAGACCATCATATTATTCTGTGCAAGATCATCATTATCTTCCCATGCCTTATAACAAGGCTCAACAACATCACTTACATATAATACACCAGATCAGCACAATCTTGCATTAATGAGCTAGGAGATATTCATAAACAATCATAGAAGGGTTATATTAACATTAAGAACATTCCTTTATTACATCAACATGAACGGAATCTAGATAATATTAACACTCATCATATTCACAATGCACATGTTCTCATAAGAAAGTATCAACCATGTGGCTATGATAACCACCTATTAACACATTAAGGTTATGATCATGTTAACGAGGTTATTCCACCATCATTCCATAATATAAGAATGTTAAACATGAATACTCATCTTTATCTAATTACATTAGAGTTAGGTTCAACATGATAAATTATATCAATGTTACGAATCAACACTCATACCCAAACCCTAACTCACGACATCCCCATTGGATCATGGATGCATAAGGTTAATCATCACTTTCACATTCCATACTATTCTCAAGTATGAACCCACACATAAATCAAGGTGTAACCATCAGGTTATATCATACTAGGGTTTCAACAATAATAGAGTACTCCATGATTATATTAGTCATTCAAGGACTATTCATACCCAATGACCATCATTTAGTTATATTAAAGCTAGGTATAACAAGCTATACCTCATTAGGGTTACATATCAACACAATACAATTATCATCCCTTCAATTCATATGAGTGAATAGGTAAGACTAACATATTAAGGGTAACCCTCCATTTGTTCTATCATCATTCAACCCATATTGCCATACCACAATGTCACCCTGAACCATTGGATGTTTAAAAGGTAAGACTATTGGTTGTTTACATAAGTAAACAACTTGGATAAACCACATATGAAGTTATTGATTTGTACTCTAGAAAGAGTCACCATCTAACCCTAGACATCCGTTGTTAATCGTTACAAAAAGTTCCATTGAGAGTAGGGTAAAACCCACAATCGACTGTTCAGTTAAAACAAGCCATCCATTGTCAACAAGTAAGCTCCTTAAGTTGATCATGTAAAGCAAACCATCTAAATCACATTATTAGGACCAACATATTACATTATCTATCATTCCACTTTATTTGAGGAATAAACATTAAATCTTGACCATTGGGTCAACTTCATACGTTAAAACCATCAATTACAGTATAGGTCTTACCATTGCATCAAGTAACCCAAGAAACCATTGGTCTAAGACTTAATTGATTCTATAACTACAATGCTTAACTCAACATAGGTTTTAGATACCTGATCCACCATCATTAGTGATCATGAAATCACCATAGGTTGTTAGATCAACACCATATTCATTAATCAACATCAAATATTAAGCTAATGTCAACATTGATTGATAACATCAGTAGGGTACTTAATGGTTGAACATTAAACTTCTAATTGATACAAAACCTGACCTAAGGGTGACCATAGGTTTTCACCATAATATGACACCTTTGATCACGACCATCAGTTGTCATGAAGACAACACCGTACGGTTGTTGCAATGGTACCATCATCGGGTCATGGTTTGTAAAAGAAATCAGCTTTAAACCCTAAAATTGACCATTGTTTGATATGATCTTAGCACCATAGGTTGTCAAACAACCTGATCCAAGTCATATAGGTTGACACCTTGTAATATCGAGTCTTCCTACCAAGGTGGACATAATGAAAATTACAATGCACAAACTTTTGATGACTATCATAAGGACAATCTTACACATAACAATATGAGAGATGTTATGACCAAGAATGTTATTGAAGGTAAGGTGAGGATAACCAAAAAAATTTTGGGTGGTATGAACCTTATCATATCCAACATACATCTCAATAGGAGGAACAAATTAAGGCCCTAGAAATGATAGTAGCGGAGAAGCAAGAAATACTTGAAATATGACAATACATTTTAGCTACTTTACTAGAGGCCCAATCAAAGAGCCCCAAGGAGAAATTAGAGAAGCCTAAGATGATTTTTCCTAAAGACAACAATGATGATCCCATATTTATGTCATTTATGTTGTATCCTACCGAATTAGCATAGACCAATGAGTTACAACCTTCATACAATGAACACCTTGGTATCTTGACCCTTCCACTAGAGTCTTTATTACTTCAGTATGAAAAGTTGCATCAAGAGAGTCTTCATTATCCTAAACCTCCAACAACTCCTCCTATCATAAATATAAATCTAGATGTTATCATTGACCAATCCACGGGTTGAACCCTCTCTACACAATGAACCACCACCCCTCCATGATAAATCAGTACATGTTTTTGAAGAGAGGCTTCTTCATCAAGAGCCTTACGCACTAGCACAACAAATTTCTTTTTCACATACGATTGATCTAGATGGGGAGGCACCACCACTTGAAGAGAGTCACATGTCCCCAATCATTGAGGAACCCAAGTCACATGCTATATGAACAAGGAAACCCACTAATCCCATAAAAAATAATGTTGAGTGCATGAATTTTGAGGAGAGTAAAAATATTCATGATGTTAATTTAAATTCAATTTTTCCTTTCATATAAACACCTCTTCTCCTATATGTAGACCAATATTGTGACGTCCCCGGATTTTGGCTTCTCCAAACCCTATTGGGAATGAGAGGTCATAATCTGAGAACATCATCCAATCATATCAGGAAGCGATGCGGAAGCATAATACGCATACATGAACATACAACCATAACATTTCTCAGCATTCAACATGTACATTATTACAACATGATTTACAATTGTATATTGAAAGGGAATTTTTACACAGGTCTAAACATGTATGCCAACTAGGATCTTAGACAATAGGTACAACCTGTACAACTTGCTCACATCCTATTCTTTTATCCCATGCTAGCTGTGAACCTAGAAAATACGAGAAACAAAAACATCAACAAAAGTTGGTACGTGGAATTAAAAGCTATACTATGCTGGCATATAAAATACTCGAAATTGAAGGAAGAGAAAGGAAACATTATTTAAAGGCGGAAAATTAGGTAATCCCAAGTTATTATTCATATTTCAATGGACATGTATTACTATGGTGGACTTAGCACAAACATAAATATTGGGCCCTATCCCTGCGTGCCTTGTACCATTAGGGATCTCCCTGCGTACCTTGTACCATTAGGGAGGTGCTAGTCAACATTAATGCTTTCCCTCTCTAATAGAGAGATTAATGAACCATCAATAACTACATTCCATTTTCTTTCCTTAGTGTTCTTATTGTTTAAGGCAGAAATGACAATACATATAGATGTACATCCAACAAGATATTCAAGTACAAGCAAGCAAGTACATATATTTAACATCCAGTAAATCTAGTCATATAATTATATCCACGTACCTGAGTTCATATATTCTTCACATATCCATGATCATCTAGATAATCTAGTCAACACCTGATTTAAAGAAATTAATCATAATTAATACAAGGTTCACCATTATTAATGGTATTTAGGTCCAAATTAGGGTTTAGGTCAACCTAGGTTCAAACTGACCTAAACTTGTGTGTGGAAATTTTATACTGATCGGGAGGTCATTTTAGAGGTCTGGTTCAGATTTCATAATTTTCTGATGATAGTCCCTTTCCTAGAATTAAAATGGGATTAAAAGCATCTAAATAGTCATTAATAGAAAATGACCTATTATTTAGATATATTATTCAGATCAAAGTCTAAATATGGATGTATATCATCATTAAGGTTCTAGGACAATGTTTTGAGAATTAAAATCAACTGCATACTGTTTATTTAATTTAATGAACCCTAAAAAGGAGCATCATAATCTAAATTAAATATCATCATTCATAATGGTTCAAGGGTTTGATCTAGGAGTCTAGGATTAAAGGTAATGTTGTTCTGAGTCTATGGGTATTTTACACATATTTATTGGCCAAAGTAGATATTTTTAACCATTTTTCTAAGGTCCAGTCTATTTTCCTGAGAATTAATAAATGATTTACCTTTAATGGGGTTTGGGTCGGCCGGTTCAGGTGGTTCAGACCCGGTTCAGGCTGGATGGAGAGTTAACAGGGTCTGGTCTCTCTGCTATCCTTCCTCCTCGTGATCTCACACTCGTGATTCATGTCGTTCTTCTGTGCTTTGAGCATCTTCACTGGGAGAGGTATCTCCGGCGAGTAAATCACCAAAGCTCCAAGGTTTCTCGCTTCCTACACGGTCTCTCTCTCCTTCCTGTTTGCTGGCCCTCACTCGCATGTTCCTTCTGGTCTGCTCAGGATGGTGATTGTGCTCAGGATCTGTCCCTCGACCAGCATGGCGTCGTCTTCTATGTGGAGTCTCCGACGCTATGCCTGGCTTAGATGGGGTTGTTCCTTGGATACTTGGGAGATGGTCGTTCTTTCTGAAGGTTGTGGATCGGTCTGCCTCCCCTCATCGCCTCATGTGAGCTAGAGCTGAAGCAAATGCCCACCTTCATGAGCATCGCTGCATATGGAAGCATCGATGATTGGTCAACCTCTTCAGTTCTCTCGGATGAGATTGCCTCCAGACCGACACCCCCTCCTCTTCATCCACCTTGAAACGACGTCGCCTACAAGTTCTCCTGCTCTAGGAGCACTCTCATCGGGAACCATGATGGATTGGTCAGGTTCGATCTTCCTCCATGTCGACGTTGAGTGATAGACCTACAACTCTCCCTACAATCAGGGTTTGGAAGCCCTCCGCGGCTTCAGACGAGTAGCAAGGGATGCTCTAGAAGACTGAGTGGTGGGATCTCCAAGCTCATTGGCCTGCCATAGCTAGGAAGAAGAAGAAGATGAGGGAGAAAGGTGATCTGTGTATCTTCCCTTGTAACCAGTACTTTATGAATTCCTCGCTACCCACGGCTCAGACTATGTGAAGGTACAACAGGCTCCATTCATGTAGTTGTCTCCCTGGCTCTCCTCCTACATCCTTACCTCTTCGACCTCTTCCCTGGAAACCCTATGGAGAAGCGTCAGGGGGGGACGATATACCTCAGTCCTCCACCGAACAACACAAAAGATGGGTCGTTGGAGAGATCCGATCTTGGCGGAGGTATTGGCTAGCTCCAAGTCCCGATCACGCTCCCTCTACTTCGGATACATGGCATTAGGACGATTGTTTTCAAAGGAACCGACTTCTCTGTGAGAAATGGAGGTAGAAATGAAGAGGTCAATCGATAGATCAACCAAGATCGCTTCGAACCCAGGCCATGATTAAGATAAAACCTTAAGGCCGGGTGATAAACATTGTCACATGTCTTAACCAAAACACACACACACAAATACCGGGTTCTCATCACTCAAAGCCTCCTATAATCAAACCTGAAATCATAATTCCAACAATTGGTCATTTAATTAAATTCCTTAATAACCTCATTAATACTTGTATAAACCTTGAATTAATGTCAATTAATTATCAACTTTTGATTAAACAAGTTCAACTTACATCATTTGACAAATTCAAACTTCAAGGTCCATCGTCAGATCATTTTGTACTAAGCATATCTCCAAATAGTATAATTGGATATCAAAACCCTAAGATCAAGGTCATCACAAATATGATGGGAGGAAAATAGAGCTACATCCTCCACTCGATCTTGTACAATTGACATTCCATGTGCTACCATCTAGGCACTTGTCAATCTCCTCCTATCCACATTCATCACCAACACTTCCTTCAATGTTGAAGGAAGATATGTGGATTATTGCAGGGACTATGAGATGAAAGGCAATATGAAGTCCCCTTCAAGCATCTACCACAACCCAATCATCAGGTGTATTATAAATCTCACATTTCAACGTTCCGAGCATCATCAATATTCCATTCAGCTGGATGTCCTTCAAGCTACCAGGCCTCTTGGTGATCTCCACACTTTTCTCGCCTCCATTCTTAATTTTAATTTTTCTTGGGACAAGGAAAATTTAAAGTTTGGAGTATAGGTGGGTGGTATGCAATGGTGGAGCTACACTTGGGCCCTATGAGGCACAAACCACACCCTGCTTTTTATAAATAAACACCAAAGAGATCGCGAGGAAGTAATACAATAAATGTTAGGCTGTAAATCGGAATTTCAATGCTATTATATTTAATCCTACTAGGTAGTTGTAGAAATGAACAATCCATATTTTGTGTGTGCCCTAGGATCCTCGCACGTTGGTGCAAGATAGACTCCCCACACAAGTCGGTGCAAGACGGATAGCTGCTGACTGCTCTGATAGGATGCATGGAAAATACTGAGAAGACAACGTTGTAGGAGAAGGGCTTTACATTGCCGACCATGACATAAATCACATACCTAACCAGCGGCAAGTAGGTGAAACCTTTTTGTTGGATGATTTCAAATAATCACTTTGTTGAATTTCCCAATGTGTGACATACTTCTCGCTCCTTTTATCTAATGTTGTTTGACAAAACTGTCATCGAGTTAAATGTGTACTCCATCATCGTTAATTGCTTTTGCTTTTATTCATTATACTTTGTTTATTAATTTGGTGGACGTTATTTGTATGTTTACATTTTGTCGTCGTTCCTTATAAAGTTTTGAAAATTTTTGGTTGGGAGTAGTTAGGTTACAGAGCTTGAGTTTCTTGTAAAATTTATATTAGTACTTCACACAATACACGGGATTACACCTTACCAAACTAGGCCTAATATTTGGTAATAGTTGAGTCACTAGTGATACAAATTAAGATAGATGGGAGAGTTGGTATGTAGAAAAGTTAAATATGTGTAAATGGTGTAGTGTATCCTGAGTAGTAGTTGCATATTTATTCTATCTTGTCGCTCCACCATTGCCCATTGAACCATAATTGCAAAATTTTATCTACAAATAAACACTTCTCTGATATTTTTCTTATAGTACTTTTAATGTTATAGTGCTTGATTACTTTGTTATTTTACCTTATTCCTTGTAAGATAATCACTTAGATAGGAGGTAATCAAAAATGGAAAAGGTTTAGTTAAAAAATTACTCAATTCGATCACTAATTGGTAAAAAGAAAAGTGGATGTCATGACTATGCATATTCAAAACCAATTTATGAGTCTGAGTTCAAACATGATAACACATTCGATATAACTAGGAAGATATATTATGTGATTTCAATAACAATCTCTAGTCGATTTTGTTTAATTATTTGATCTAATGTGGCATAGATTCCATATAATTTTATATTTCCACAATATCACAGTTAAAAGAGATACAATATAATAATAGTGCCTCACCCACATTAAGATCCAGACTCTGGCAGTGGTGGTATGTACGACATTTCACCTACTCTATGTTAAAATTCTTGTAATTTCCATTATGTTATGTGGTTTAGATTTTTTATTGAAAATTCCTTAGTTGTGGAATTTATCTAATTGGTCATGCCTTTATCTAGTTGGCCATATTGATATGCATGTTTATCAATATACCCCTTTGAATGATGCAACTTCTTTTATAACATAATTTAAAACATTCCATTGTTATAAAGTATCATGTCATCTAGGACATTAATTAATATCATTCTTTCAAAAAGATAGCAAGCCATAGAGGACAGATAGGATTTAAAAATAATGATTCCTTATCTAGAGTTATAGATTTATTTGAAAATTTTTCTTGATTTTGCACAACTTAGAATTAATTGACCAAATGTACGATATTCCCAATGTGCTTATATTAACAAAATGTGTTGTAAATTGAATACTGTTTTTACACTTATTCCATTGCCTTGTTATCTCTTCATCCGCAAAAGAAAAAAATAAAATCCAATGTGCCAGACTCCTTGTTCAGGGTGCCACACCCCTTCTCCTCCCTCTTTCACTTCTTCCACACCCCTTGTTAATTTAATAGAGGTATACTATCAAGACAAGATACCAAAAGAGCACACAAAAACATGCAGTCAATGTAACTACAAACAACGAAATAAAAAGGCCTCAAGATGTATAGAGGAGAGACTGCTTCCTTCCATACCTCGTTTCACTCTATTTTTATGACCAAAAGAATCTACATAACCCCATCAAATTTTTGAACGTTGTTCTCATGCAATGACTTGTAAGAATATGTAGGAGTATCAAATGCAAAGTAAATACGAAATCTATTTTATTATGGGTCTTGAAATGGAACTAAGTTGTGAAATAATCTTGAAGTAGGGGATATGAAAATTATTTTCAGTGAATACAAGAACTCATGGTTTCTTAGCCATATAAGGTGGAAGGACTCAAGTGGTGTTATGTAAGTGAGGATGATTGCTGAAATTATTATGTGGTAGTGTTTTAAATTCAATGTTGCTCTAAGATAAAGTTTTAAGTTTGGGGTGTTTTGATGAGTGAAAAGTCATCACCTTTATTTGCATTTTTGTAATCTTTATTTGACAAAAAAATTTTGACCTTTGAATGATTTTAGCATAAATTTGTGTAGTTTATCCTTTCCGCATTCTATTTGGAGTTGTTACTAGTTTTGGCTAACATTTACAGGGAAATGACCAAATCTCCCCAGATCCAGTCTCACGAATCAACCAGTTTAGATATGAATCGACTTGTTTAGATACGAGTTGATCAGTTCTGATCACGAATCACCCGATTTGCTACCAAACTCACCCAAATGGCCAACACCAACAACCATTCTAGGTTTCCTTCGAACCGACACCAAATTAAAATCCAATCGACTGACTCAGAACATGGCTCAATCGACTCACCCCATAGTCAAATGGTCAAAGAAGGCATTTCAACAAGTCTCTCTCTTTTGGGGAAAGGAATTAAAGCCCACAAAGACCAAGAGTCAGAGGCTTCAAATCTGCCTAGATCTAGTTGTTGGCTTATGGAGGGAGGCAGACAAGCAGCGGAAACAAAAAAAAATTTCTCCCCAAACCCGGAACAAAAAGGAATCGCGTCGACATCTATATGATAGGAAATAAGGTTTGTGAATCATACCTTGTCCCGAGGCTTGCTCGGCGACAATACCACGCGACTTGCGCGGTCTTCACCTCCGGTCTTGGACGGTGTCTGTGCAGCTCCTGGTCGCACCGGGACTGAAGACTCCTCCTCCTACCGGACTGTCGGATGACAGTTGTCCTCCTGAGCGGCAGTGACCTCCCGCCTCTGAAGTAGTCCACACGGACCACCCGGAACTCCACTCTCCTTGTCCCACAAGGAAGTGGAAGGAGTCACACCCTCCTGTTGACGTACTAGTCGCCAACACACTCTCCTGCTGTCGACTGCGACTGCAGTTGTCCTTCCCTTGCTGCACCTCCCTTTGCGGGAAGCACTTGCTCGGGCTCTCTCTCGGTTACCAAAACCAGAGAGAACGACAACTTTGCAGAGCAATCAACATGCACTGAGTTGTACTCTGAGAAGCCCCCAATACCCCTATATATATAGGCGGGTCATGGGATAGGGTTCTCTGTGCCCGGCAATACGGGACTAAAGAAGGAGTAGAAGGGTTCGGGATTTTCCACAAAAAGCAACTGTTTCGCAACCTGAACCGATCGGTTCACAAGTGAACCGGTCGGTTGGGGACCTGAACCGATCGGTTCACCACTGAACCGATCGTTTGGGACCCTTGAACCGATCGGTTCACTCATGAACCGGTCGTTTGGGGTTCCAGGTTGGTTCTCGATTGACTTTCCTTGTTTCTTTCCCAATTGGTATCGAATACCAATATTATTCCCAATCGAATTGGGCAATTGAAACGAAAGGAAAATTCTCACCAATCCCACTTTCCCAAGTTGCTCGATTGCACCAGTTGAACCGATCGGTTCAACACTTGAACCGGTCGTTTCACTCTGTGCATGAGCCGATCGGTTCAACAATTGAGCCGACCGGTTCAGAAACCTCAGCCGACCGGTTCATCACATGAACCGATCGGTTGGGAATGCAGATTGTGCAGAATCAGTCAAATGCGATTTCAATCAATCTGATACTCCAATCAATGCGTCCAACACCTTGAACCATATGATATCGAGCTATCGATTAATTGAGTGTTTAATTGAACTACTAAACTCCTTTAGTAATCAATCCAAACATTGCTTGTGGACAAAACTCCTCTTCCAGGTTGAATCCTATGTGTGTGACCCTGCAGGTCCATTTCACGTTGGCAGTGAAAGTCCATAACACTTATGACTTCACAAGCAAAGAGCGGTGCCTAGTCACACATCATTGCTACCCAGGTGAAAGTAGAAAGCTGGAGAACAACTTTCATCCTACAATCCGTGAATGGTGTTACAGTGAATGTATAATTCCTTTGGCACTGATATCCAGAATGAACTCGAGGCATGGAACAGTCATCCTGTCAATGTTCATTCATTTCCTTGATCTCAGAGTAGACCGAGTGAGATGTGTATGACATCAATATCACATATTGATTCACACGTGCATGCGCATGCCTTTCTCAATCCTACTCATCAAGTGGCCAAGGATATCAAACTCCCTCAGGAGGGACAAATCCCATATCTATCACTCACCCCTCAAAAGCCCCATGTGTCAAAGCCACCCAATCATCATCTTTATAACAACCCATGTTTCAGGATTGTGTTTGATGATGTCAAAGTGTACCCAACGACATGTGTTGAGTGCAGTGATTTCAGGTCTAAGAATCACACTCACCACCATCACTGTGAGAGCTGACTGTGACTACCATGTCATGGTTCCATGTGTCACTCTCACGGTGGGTCTGTCTGGTACCTTGTTCTCTAACAAGTACCTATGTGCTTGGTTTGATATCACCATATCATGACTAATGAGATTCTGTCATCAACCAACACACAATTTAGTCTTTAGTGTTATTGATGTCTATGGATATTTCCACAATAACAACCGACTAGGGACTAAACAAGAAAGAATACTCTTAGCATCCGTATGATCTCATCGTTTAGGTCCTCAACCCAAAAGCATACGTCATTGAGTAAAACAATCTTTAGACATCTATCATGTTACACCATCATCTCAGAAACAGTTTAAACATATAGATTGGATATTGCCTTTATTATTATTATTCAAATCAATTACAAAGTATCCCATTACAATCATCATATGACTTGCTCTATGGGCATACATACCAACAGACTCCCACTTGCACTTAGAGCCAGTCACCAAGGAAACGCAGTCCTTGTGACCGAGCATGACCATCATGCTTCTGCTGAGAAAGGGCCTTAGTCAGTGGATCATCTATGTTGTCTTCAGTTGGTACTTTGCAAATCTTCACATCTCGCTGTACGATCTCTCGTATGAGATGGAAGCACCGCAGTATGTGCTTGGACCGCTGATGTGATCTGGGCTCCTTAGCTTTTGCAATAGCTCCATTATTGTCACAATAAAGCTCAATTGCATCACAGCTACTGGGAACTACACCAAGTTCAGAGACGAACTTCCTGATCCATAAAGCCTCCTTTGTTGCATGCGAAGCAGAAATATACTCGGCCTCTGTAGTAGAATCGGCAACGGTTTCTTGCTTGGAACTCGTCCAGCTCACAGCTCCATTATTAAGGCAAAACACAAATCCTGACTGCGATCTGTAATCATCTTTATCAGTTTGGAAGCTTGCATCGGTGTAACCCTTTACAACCAGCTCTTCCTCACCGTCGTACACAAGAAATTGATCCTTAGTCCTTCGCAAGTACTTGAGGATGTTCTTCACGGCTGTCCAGTGAGCATCCCCGGGATCTGACTGGTACCTGCTCGTCATGCTTAGAGCATATGAGACATCTGGGCGTGTGCACAACATAGCGTACATGATGGATCCAATGGTTGATGCATATGGGATCCCATTCATACGCTCCCTCTCTTCACAAGATTGGGGACATTGAGCTCTAGAGACGGTAACTCCATGTAGCATAGGGACGTTGCCTCTCTTTGAGTTCTCCATGCTGAACCACTCTAGCACCTTGTCAATGTACGTGCTCTGACTTAGTCCGAGAAGCCTTCTAGATCTATCTCTATAGATCTTAATTCCTAGAATGTAGGATGCTTCTCCTAAGTCCTTCATTGAGAAAGTTTTCCCAAGCCAAGTCTTTACCTTCTCTAAGGCTAAGACATCATTCCCCATCAAAAGTATGTCATCCACATACAATATGAGGAATGTGGTCGAGCTCCCACTAACCTTCTTGTACACACAAGGTTCATCTTCATTTTGAGTAAAGACAAACACTTTGACTTCTTCATCAAATCGAAGATTCCAACTCCGAGACGCTTGCTTCAATCCATAGATTGACCTTTGCAGTTTACAGACTTTATTGGCATTCTTTGGATCTACAAAACCTTCAGGCTGTGTCATATACACATCCTCATGAATATTCCCGTTAAGGAATGCGGTTTTAACATCCATCTGCCAAATCTCATAGTCATAGTAGGCTGCAATAGTAAGCATGATCCTGATGGACTTAATCATGGCAACTGGAGAAAAGGTTTCGTCATAGTCAACACCTTGAATTTGTCGAAAACCCTTTGCAACCAATCTACCTTTATAAGTTTGCACATTGCCATCCATGTTGGTCTTTTTCTTAAAGACCCATTTGCACCCTATGGGTTTTACCCCTTCGGGTGGTTCCACCAAAGTCCATACTTTGTTGGAGTACATGGATTCCATCTCGGATCTCATGGCTTCAAGCCATTTCTCAGAATCTGGTCCCTCCATAGCCTCTTCATAGGTAATTGGATCATCATCTATGATCAACTATCCACCTTCCTGAGTTACAAGGTATCCAAACCTCTCAGGTTCAAGGCGAGTCCTACTAGATCTACGAGGTCCTTGTGTTACCTGAGGAGACTGAGATTCCACAAAACCTTGTGAATCTACATTTTCCTCTCGTACATCTACCGGTTCAATGTTTTCTTGTTGGGCTTGAACCTCTTCAAGCTCTATATTCCTCCCACTGTTTCCTTTGGAAATAAATTCCTTTTCTAGGAATACAGCTTCCCTGGCAACAAACACTTTGTTGTCAGTTGGGTGGTATAAATAATATCCCTTGGTTTCCTTGGGATATCCAACAAAATAACATTTATCAGATTTGGGTCCAAGCTTATCAGGAAACATTTTCTTGACATAAGCCCCACAACCCCAAATCTTCATAAAAGACAAATTGGGACGCTTCCCAGTCCATATCTCATATGGTGTCTTTTGAACCGATTTAGATGGTACACAGTTAAGTGTAAACGCGGCGGTTTCAAGAGCATAACCCCAGAAAGAAATTGGAAGATCAGCAAAACTCATCATAGATCGCACCATATCTAACAATGTGCGATTCCTTCTTTCAGACACACCATTATGCTGTGGTGTTCCAGGCGGAGTCCATTGTGATACAATACCACGGGCTCGCACAAGGTCCTCAAACTCCTGGCTCAAGTATTCTCCACCTCGATCGGAACGAAGTGCCTTAATACTTTTGCCAAGCTGGTTCTGTACTTCATTCATGAAATCCTTGAACCTTTCAAGGGTTTCTGACTTATGTTTCATCAGGTACACATAGCCATACCTACTGAAGTCATCAGTAAAGGTAATGAAGTACTAATACCCACCTCTGGCATTAGTTCTAAAAGGCCCACATACATAAGTATGTATGAGTCCCAATAGATCACTAGCTCTCTCACCTTTACCTGAAAAGGGAGTCTTGGTCATCTTGCCGAACAAACAAGATTCACATGTCTCTATTGATTCATAATCAAAAGAGTCTAGATAACCATCTTTATGGAGTCTAGAAATGCGCTTCTCATTTATGTGCCCTAGACGACAATGCCAGAGATATGTTTTGTTTGAGTCGTTGAGTTTTTGCTTTTTGGTGTTTACGTTGTATACACTTGTCTCCAAGTCTATCAAGTATAGACCATAAGACATAGGGGCACTGCCATAAAAGATCCCATCTTTAGAAATGGAACACTTTCCATTCTTAATAAGAAATTCAAATCCATCTTTGTCCAAACAAGAGACGGAGATGATATTCCTATTTATGGCAGGTACATAATAGCAGTTCTTCAACTCTATTATTAGCCCACTAGGTAGAGTTAACTTATAGGTTCCTACGGCATTGGCGGAAACTCTTGCCCCATTGGCAACACGTAGTTCAACCTTGCCTTTCCCCAAAGGCCTACTTCTCTTAAGATCCTTCACATTTGAACAAATGTGAGATCCGCATCCGGTATCAAGTACCCATGACGAAGAAGTAGTAAAGTTAATCTCTATCATGTATACACCGGAAGCAGAGATCTCTATCTCCGACTTCTTCTTCCATTGTTCCTTCCATCCTCTCTTTTTAGAAGAAATTGGTTTGGCGAGAGAACACTTCTCTCCCTTACCTACTTTCTCCTTCACCAACGCATTAAGCATACATAGAGTGGATTCTAAGGCTCCTGGTATATCTGGATTGTGCAAAACACTTCTCACAGTCCTCAACCAGTTATGGAATTTATTCTCAATTAATTTGCCCATTTTAAAAGATGATTCTTTTGCCATTCTACAAGAGAAAATTTGCATTTGTCAAAACCTTTTTTATTTGATTTGAATAAAATTTGACGATAGTTAATTAGGCCTTTAATTAATTACCGCTCCCACTATTTTGACTCAAATTGATAGCCCTCACCATCAATTCAGAAGATTGCAGCGTACAATCTTCTAGTGGGTCAAGATCCTACAATCCTCTAAGCCATGGACCAGCTTTGGTTGTCACCCACAACTCAGATCTTCCGGGTAGGCAACTCTTGCCAATTGCATCATATGCAACTCTTGATGAATGAACATGCACAACACCTTGCCATGAACATTCCGTGCCTCTGGGCTTAGACGCTCTAAGAATCACCAGTTAAGTCTAACCCAAAAGCTGACACGGTAAACATGCACCCTGCTTTGGCAGAACCTACATGTCGACCCTTCACACTTCCACAAGATAGACGGCGCACCACGCTTTGGCGTAACCTATGCTTGGTCGATCAAGTTTTCCATGTGTGTCGCTAATGGAAGGCATATAAGACTTAATATTTAATGAGGGATTTGGTTTTTATATACATATACATATCCAATCCCCACAATATATAGTACGTATCATATACATGCTTTATCCCACAGAAAACATGCATAAACGATAAAAAGCAATGATTATGGCCATCCTATTTGTGATTCCTCAAGCCAAGAGGAATTACGGTCATCTAGGTCTACATCACATGCAACCTGTACAAGATGAAATCTGTGCCTGCCTTTCTGGGTTTGATCAGCTCATCTCCATGACTGATCGGCTCGCCATTAGGTTGGTTGCTCGGGCACCACCAGCCGATCGACTGGCGCCTCCAGCCGATCGGTTCACCGGTCATCGTGCATCTCCTCAGGTCGCCACCCACTCATCTCGTTCCTCGAATCTGGCCGTCTGGATCACCAACCGATCGGTTCACTCCTTGAACCGATCGTCTTCTGGTTGTCTGCCATTCTTTGACATGAAATAAAATCTATCCTATTTACATTTGAATTGAGAAACCCCGAGTTACATTCGGGGGGAGCAAAGGTAGAAATAGAACTCTCGAATTATTTCGAGTTACATCAGGAATAAGAGAAAGGGAATCGGTGTGCAGACCGAGATGCAAGCAACCACACAAACAACCATACACAGATATAGGTGTTTATAGGCCATAATCATGCTACACATCCACCACAAAACTCGTTTAAGGGCGACGCATATCGAGTGCATTAATATTACATATCATATATGTATATTAGGGATTTGTGGATTGGACATGTATAAAGTCGATATTATTCGCATCGCATGCAATAAATAAAGGCGACAAACCTAAATCGATCACATCAATAATCCTAAAATATAGAGAGGTCGACCTGGCTCTGATACCACTGTTGGGTTATGGAGGGAGGCAGAGAAGCAGCGAAAACAAAAAAAAATTTCTCCCCAAACCCGGAACAAAAAGGAATCGCGTCGACATCTATATGATAGGAAATAAGGTTTGTGAATCATACCTTGTCCCGAGGCTTGCTCAGCGACAATACCACGCGACTTGCGCGGTCTTCACCTCTGGTCTTGGACGGTGTCTGTGCAGCTCCTGGTCACACCGGGACTGAAGACTCCTCCTCCTACCGGACTGTCGGATGACAGTTGTCCTTCTGAGCGGCAGTGACCTCCCGCCTCTGAAGTAGTCCACACGGACCACCCGGAACTCCACTCTCCTTGTCCCACAAGGAAGTGGAAGGAGTCGCACCCTCCTGTTGACGTACTAGTCGCCAACACACTCTCCTACTGTCGACTACAACTGCAGTTGTCCTTCCCTTGCTGCACCTCCCTTTGCGGGAAGCATTTTCTCGGGCTCTCTCTCGGTTACCAAAACCAGAGAGAACGACAACTTTGCAGAGCAATCAACATGCACTGAGTTGTACTCTGAGAAGCCCCCAATACCCCTATATATATAGGCGGGTCATGGGACAGGGTTCTCTGTGCACGGCAATACGGGACTAAAGCAGGAGTAGAAGGGTTCAGGATTTTCCACAAAAAGCAATTGTTTCGCAACCTGAACCGATCGGTTCATAAGTGAACCGGTCGGTTGGGGACCTGAACCGATCGGTTCACCACTGAACCGATCGTTTGGGACCCTTGAACCGATCGGTTCACTCATGAACCGGTCAGTTGGGGTTTCAGGTTGGTTCCCGATTGACTTTCCTTGTTTCTTTCCCAATTGGTATCGAATACCAATATTATTCCCAATCGAATTGGGCAATTGAAACGAAAGGAAAATTCTCACCAATCCCACTTTCCCAAGTTGCTCGATTGCACCAGTTGAACCGATCGGTTCAACACTTGAACCGGTCGTTTCACTCTGTGCATGAGCCGATCGGTTCAACAATTGAGCCGACCGGTTCAGCAACCTCAGCCGACCGGTTCATCACATGAACCGATCGGTTGGGAATGCAGATTGTGCAGAATCAGTCAAATGCGATTTCAATCAATCCGATACTCCAATCAATGTGTCCAACACCTTGAACCATATGATATCGAGCTATCGATTAATTGAGTGTTTAATTGAACTACTAAACTCCTTTAGTAATCAATCCAAACATTGCTTGTGGACAAAACTCCTCTTCCAGGTTGAATCCTATGTGTGTGACCCTGCAGGTCCATTTCACGTTGGAAGTGAAAGTCCATAACACTTATGACTTCACAAGCAAAGAGCGGTGCCTAGTCACACATCATTTCTACCCAAGTGAAAGTAGAAAGCTGGAGAACAACTTTCATCCTACAATCCGTGAATGGTGTTACAGTGAATGTATAATTCCTTTGGCACTGATATCCAGAATGAACTCGAGGCATGGAACAGTCATCCTGTCAATGTTCATTCATTTCCTTGATCTCAGAGTAGACCGAGTGAGATGTGTATGACATCAATATCACATATTGATTCACACGTGCATGTGCATGCCTTTCTCAATCCTACTCATCAAGTGGCCAAGGATATCAAACTCCCTCAGGAGGGACAAATCCCATATCTATCACTCACCCCTCAAAAGCCCCATGTGTCAAAGCCACCCAATCATCATCTTTATAACAACCCATGTTTCAGGATTGCGTTTGATGATGTCAAAGTGTACCCAACGACATGTGTTGAGTGCAGTGATTTCAGGTCTAAGAATCACACTCACCACCATCATTGTGAGAGCTGACTGTGACTACCATGTCATGGTTCCATGTGTCACTCTCACGGTGGGTCTGTCTGGTACCTTGTTCTCTAACAAGTACCTATGTGCTTGGTTTGATATCACCATATCATGAATAATGAGATTCTGTCATCAACCAACACACAATCTAGTCTTTAGTGTTATTGATGTCTATGGTTATTTCCACAATAACAACCGACTAGGGACTAAACAAGAAAGAATACTCTTAGCATCCGTATGATCTCATCGTTTAGGTCCTCAACCCAAAAGCATACATCATTGAGTAAAACAATCTTTAGACATGTATCATGTTACACCATCATCTCAGAAACAGTTTAAACATATAGATTGGAAATTGCCTTTATTATTATTATTCAAATCAATTACAAAGTATCCCATTACAATCATCATATTTCTTGCTCTATGGGCATACATACCAACACTAGTCTCACAAATCGATCGGTTCAGATATGAATCTATCAATTTAGATATGTCAACCAGTTCAGATAATGAATCGCCCGATTCACACTTAGACTCAATCAAATGTCGGATAAATAAGGCCATTATTGCAATCAAACTTCTATAAAAAATATCCAGTAGCCTCCACCACCATAAAGCCTCATTTCTAAGGTTTTTTCCCCTCCTCTATCCCTATAAAAGTAGGGGGGACTCTAAAGCAAAGGGTATCACTTGTTGTATATCTTCTTATCTAGTTTTTTTTGTCACTCTTTTACATTATATCTGAGTAGTTCTCTTATGAGGAATGGATAGTAACCCCATATCTCGTTATCTACATTAGTTGTACTAACTCCATTATCTTAATGAAAGGATGTTTTTCATACTATTTCTGCTTTGATCAAGGGATATAGATATATTCTTCTAGAGGTACTGAGATCTTAGATCCTAACAAGATTGAATTTACAAATTCTTGTTGTGTTTTATGATCTTTTATCATTCCGATCCACACTCATTTGAATAAGGCTAAATTGTTGCGGGAATGTAGAGATCTCAGGCCTCAACAAGAACAAACACATAATCTTTTGACGTGATCACCTAACTTAGATTATGATCTTTTTCTCTAGTTATCTTGTTTGTCATAACCTATTGGTTAAAAACTCAGAATGGGAATCACATATTCTTGACGCGGTCACCTGATAGATTTATATTAGATGGTTGTACGAGGATCCTTAAACACAATGACTTTAGGTTTGAGAAGAGTCTAGCCTTTGTGTGATTTGTACTCCCATAGGACACAAATCCACATAATTCTGATTTTTTTATTAAAATAAAGAGTTGGATCGGCTAATTTAAGAACATGGTTTTGGTGGTGATCCTCCAGACCCCTAGTTCTTTCTATCTTTGATTGGTTAAATTTTATTTTTAAACTTTCACTTCTATTCTTAGTGTAATGAAACTCTCAACAAACCAGATTTTCCTTCTTATTCTCATGATTGGTTTTAGATTTAAACCCTCTTTTTGCCATCCCTTGGATTGATACGTTACTACAAAAAAGTAGATTTGTTGCTTGCAACGAATCGTCTTCCTTTTTAGATAGTTAAAATCTAGAACTTTTGCTAGTGATTTGATGTGCAAATGACAAACATCAATTTACTCTTTGTAGATATCTAGAGCAATCCTTTCATTTATATGTTTATCAATGATGTGTCCCTTATAGTTTCTTAGTGTTATACTTTAAATTCAGTTGCTCAATATTATATATTTCACCATTTCAATACTTTAAATTGTTTTGTTAAAGTAATCATTCATTGGGTGAATAGCTCATCACTAAACTCATAAAATTATTTGGTACACCTAAGAACATAGAGATCTAAATGTATATTACAATTTCTTCCACAAGTCAAATGATAAAGAGGTTTTGATCGTCGGTCCCTATTACTGTAGGTACTTGTTTAGAAGTATGATAAGTTTTATATGAATGATATTATAAAAATATTTCTTCATGACAATGTATGAATTTAATAGTCAAGAAAACAATCATTAAATGTCAAAAGATGGTATAGATAATCTTATTCTAATCTTTACTATTTTCAATAAGATAAAAGAATCAATGATTTACTTCTTATACAAGTTGATTCATCTGGTTGTGTTTCTTACAACATACCAATTTTATATAATGATAAAAAAGTAGAGCAACATTTTGTTTGCTTGAATTAATTTATGTCCTAATTTCATGATCCATAAGTGATTATGGAATATGTATGTGACGTGCACCTTTTATTTTTCATTTTTTTGGAAGATGAGAACATTCTTTTTACAAGATATACATATACATCATTCCTAAAAATAGATGAAGTCATCAACCAATAAGAGCAATCTTTGAGACAAAAGATAAATCCGTCTAGGACAAAAGTAGCTTTCAATAGAGGAGTTTAATTTAACCAAAAAGAAGAAAGAAAGATCTTGCTAAATGTGAAAGAGGTTGAAATGCATGAAAAATATCTAGGATTACCTATAATGGTAGGTCAGTCAAAAACGTAACTCTTTGGATTCATATAAAAGAGGACATGTAAAAGATCTTCAAGAAGAAAAAACTACTATAAAAACTAGGGAAAGAGGTCTGATGCAACCCTATTTTAGCGCTCCATCTTGTGTCATTTTGCATCTTAATCACATCAAAACATGCTACAATACAAGTTAATTCCCCTAACATGTGATTTCATATCAAATGTACTTATGGCTGCTTTTTATGTGTGCTATAAGAATTTACACACACATTGGATGAAAAGGAGAGAGAAGGAAAGGATCCTTAAATTTCTATACCCCAGGATTGTACCTAGATCATCTCCTAGCATCCCATGGATGGGAAAAAATATGTCCATAACAAGGAGCATCCAATTGATGGACTTAGGAGCAAAAATATGCAGATGGGTACTTAAAATGGTATGTGGTATCTTTCCATGACTGTGTCCAAAACACTCAAATCACAATAAAATTCCAAGCTTCAACAACTTAGCCACCACAACCAAGGCCATAAATTCGTCTGTGGTGCCCCATAGATACCATGCCAGTGTAAACCACTACGACTATATCTAGGAGCATACACAACAATAAAAAATTCATCCACCATGGTTGTGGCCTTCAATACGATTGTGGCACTTCAGATCCACCTCGCCAGTGGCGATCTCTATGACTGTGAAAGAATCATTGTCAATAGACCTCCCCTAGAAGAACATTCATGGACATTTCTTCCACCATGCTCATGCCCCATGGCACACCTATTCCACCACTCACCCACCACAGTCATGTCCAGTGCACGCCCAAAGTCCTATTTTAACCTATCACTTTAGCCACTTCCACCATGCCCACACTGCTTGTAAGGCCGCTAAACTTACTTAATGAGTTGAATGATCTTAATTATCATAATTGAATTCTTTTAATCCTAATATAACCTTGTTATATGCTTTGAAATCATAAGGCAAGCTTAAGTTTCAAATTTAGTCCAATTTGGACACTGTTTGAGTAAGTTATGCAATTTTATGCACATTTTGGACTTTTCTACAAATTGCCCAATTGAGAGGTTTTCTTTGCAATTTATCACTTTCATTATGTTCCTTGGATATATATCATCATTATTGAGATTTTTGAGTCATGGGGCGCCTATTTAAACCCTGGTTTGAAGGTGTTTGATCCAAGGGCATTTTAGGGTTTTCCCCTTCACAGATGAGCTACCTTTAGTAGCTATCAACTAAGGAATTATGTGATTAGCTGGGAATTTAGATGAAGGAAAGCTAAGAAGATCTATAGGGATGGTGGGAGATCTTCTTGTTTGTGTGCTTATATATTCTTAATAATTTAAAGCCATGGACACTAGGATATATACTAGAATTTCAACTTTTTCATTTTCTTTATATTAAAGTGTCATATACTTATCCACAAGCACCAAAATGAGCCATTTCCTGTCCAACACCTCTCTCCTTCTCCCAAACTCGTTCTCCTTCTGTTCATCTGCAAATTTTTCTGCCCTAGGAAGAAGAAAGTAAGGATCTTCTTGGAAAAAATTCTAAGGTTGCAATTGATTTTCTTTTTGGGTCTAAAAAGTTTCCTCCTAGTGATCTTGACCTAAAAGTGTAAGTTTTACCTTATTTCCTCCGTTTATTTCTTTTCTCTCCTCCATGCTATCTTTCTCCAGGTCCAAACCTTGCTATTCAATGGTAGAAATGTCTCTAAAGCTCTAAAACCCCACCTTTCTTGCTCCTTATGCTTAGGGTTTGCTCATTTGATGAAGAAAGGTGCTAGATGGACGAATTCATAGCTTACCCTTGGATTTTCTACCCTACCTGCTCGAGATTTCTTTTATGTAGGGTTCCATATTCTCATTAGAGGCAAGTTTTATAACTTGCTCCACGTTTATTGCTTACCATAAGCTTTCTAGATCATGTTCTTGTTTGAATATGATGATACATGTACTAAAAAGCTATGCATGACTTGAATTCGATTTTTATAATGTTCCCTGTTATGATTTCAGTTCTAGATGAACATGTGATCATGTGTATGTTATTCCCAACTTTCCTTTTCACTTGGGTAGCATTGATGTGTGACTAGGCACCACTCTTTGCTTGTGAAGTCATAAGTGTTATGGATTTTCACTGGCAACGTGAAATGGATCTGTAGGGTCACACACATAGGATTTAACCTGGAAGAGGAGTTTATCCAAAAATGATGTTTAGATTGATTACTAAAGGAGTTTGGTAGTTCAATTACACACTCAATCAATTGATAGCTCAATATCATAGTGTTCAAGGTGTTGGACCGATTGATTAGAGTATCAGATTGATTGAAACGACAATTGACTGATTTTGCTTAGTCTGCACTCCCAACCGATCGGCTCATGTGATGAACCGATCGACTTAGGTTGGTGAATCGATCGGCTCATGTGATGAATTGATCGGCTCAAGACAGGATGAATCGACCAGTTTAAGGGTTGAACTGATCGTCTCAACTGGTCCAAACGAGCGAGTTGGGGTTCTCTTCATTTCACTTGTCCAATTTGATTGGAATAAGGATTGGTATTTGGATCAATTCGAAACAAAAGAGGAAAAGTCAATCGGGAACTGACTAGGGCACTGAACTGACTGGTTCAGAAGTGAACCGATCATCTCAGGTGCCCCAAACGATCGGTTGAGGTATGAACCGATCAGCTCAGGTCCCCAACCGACCATTTCATGCTTGGAACGATCAGTTCAGGTGGCGCAGTTGGTTGTTTTGTGGAAAATCTTGAACCCTTCTACTCTTGTTTTAATCCCGCATTTCCCGGGGTAGATAACCCTATCCCATGACCCTCCTATACATATAGGGGTATTGGGGGCTTCTCAAATTACAAATCAGAACACCAGTTGCTCTGTAAAGTTGTCGTTATCTCTGGTTGTGGTAACTAGGACAGCCCGAGCAAGTGCTACCTGACAAGGGAGGCACGACAAGGGAATGACAACTACAGAAAACAGACTGGTGGTAGGAGAGTGAGTCGGCGGCTAGTACACCGACAGGAGGGTGCGACTCCTTCTGATTCCTTGTAGGACAAGGAGATCGAAGTTCCAGGTGGTCTGTGTGGACTACTTCAGAGGCGGGAGACTTCTGCCACTCGGAGGACAGCTGTCAATCCTGATAGTCCTGGTGATACCAGGAGCTGCACAGACACCGTCCAAGACCGGAGGTGAAGACCGCGCAAGCTGTGAGGTAACATCACCGAGCAAGCCTCGGGACAAGGTATGTATCTACAAACCATTCTTCCTATTGTATAGACGTTGACGTGATTCCTTTATACTGGGTTCGAGAGAAGACATTTTTTGTTTCCGCTACCTTCTCTGTCTCCCATAAAACCCAATAGTGGTATTAGAGCCACGTCAACTGCTCTATACTTTAGGAATATCGATGTGATCGATTTTGGTTTTTGGCCTTTATTTATTGCATACGATGCGAATAAAATTGGCTTTATGCATGTCCAATCCTAAGTCCACAAATCCCAATATACATATATGATATGTAATATGTATGCACTCGATACGCATCGCCCTTAAATGAGTTTTGTGGTGGATGTATAGCATGGTTATGACCAATAAACCATATGTATTTATGCTTGGTTGAATGTAGTTGCTTGCATCTCGGTCTGTGCATCGATTCCCTATCTCTTATTCCTGATGTAACACGAGATAACTCGATATTTCTTTCCTACCTTTGCTCCCCCTGAATGTAACTCGAGGTTTCCCTATTCAAATGTAAAATAAGATAGATCTTTTATTTCCTGTTATGTCAAAGAATGGCACACAACCTGACGACGACTGAGACGATCAGTTCAAGGCATGAACCGATCAGTTGGCATTCCAGACGACCGGTTTGAGGAACGAGATGAGCGGGTGGTGACTCCGAAGGAGACGCACGACGACTGGTGAACCGATCGGCTGGAGGCGCCAGTCGATCGGCTGGTGGCACCCAACCGACCGGCCTGATGGCGAGCTGATCAATCATGGAGACGAGTTGATCAAACCCAGAACAGAAAAGCACAAAGTTCATCTTGTATAGGTTGCATGTGATGTAGACCTAGATGATCGTGATTCCTCTTGGCTCAAGGAATCACATTAGGATGGCCATAATCATCACTTTTATAGTTTCACATGTTTTCTGTGGGATATAGCATGTATATGATACGTACTATGTATTGTGGTGATTGGATATGTATATGTACCTATAAAACCAAATCCCTCATCTAAATATTAAGTCTTTTACGCCTTCCATTAGCGGCACAAATGAAAAACTTGATCGACCAAGCGTAGGTTTTGCCAAAGCATGGTGCGCCATCTATCTCGTAGAAGTGTGAAGGGTAAACATGTAGGTTCTGTCAAAGCAGGGTGCATGTTTACCGTGTTGGCTTTAAGGTTAGACTTAACTGGTGATTCTTAGAGCATCTAAGCCCAAAGGCATGGAAGTTTCATGGCAAGGTGTTGCGCATGTTCATTCATCAAGAGTTGCATATGATGCAATTGGCATGATGACCTACCTAAACAGTCAAGATTGTGGGCGATCATCCAAAGCTGACTCATGACTTGATGAAATATGGATCTTGACCCACTAGAAGATTGTACGCTACAATCTTCTGAATTGTTGGTGAGGGCTATCAATTTGAACAAAATAGTGGGAGTGATAATAAATTAAAGTCCTAATTATATCATAAAACATTTTCAAATGAATCAAGTCAAAAGAAGTTTTTGGACTAAATTGCATATATTTCCTTTTGTACATAAATGGCTAATCAACAATAATCACTTTATTTGCGATCGGTCTTTGAGACCAACAAATTAAATGAGAATAATTTCACAACTGGTTAGGACATTGAGAAGTGTTCTCAATCAAAGAGAGAAAACTCTAAGTCCTAGTTATACCAGAACCAGATGAACTCGATCCCACCACACCAATGGCTTAAATGATGCTTATGGGAGCATACTAAAGATGACATTGATGTGGAGTTCTTGATGTTGTGTTCTTTGAAATATGAGTTGTAGATAAAAGATGAGACATATGATGCCTCTAAGACACTGTCCTAGTATGTCATGATAGAAGGAGATCCAATAAGGTATTCAGACACTCAATGTGATTTGGTATGTGGAAAAACCTGAATAAGAAGGATTCCCTCTGAGCCAAGGGTTGGCTATTGGTATGATACTGCAAATGTTGTGAGAACCATACAGTTCATGATGAACTACAACATGAACAACTTTGACAAGCATTGACAGAGTTTTTGTACTTGCGAAGGATAGTAGAGGCAATTATGAAGAAGGAGAAGCCTAAGTCTGTGATGATGATCAGCAACAAGAAAGACAAGTCCAAGTGAAAGGGCAAAGGCAAGGCTAAGAAAGGTTCTGATGCTAGCCAACAACCCAAGTCATCTTCAACTCTTAAGTCCAAGGGAGGCGTGACCAAGAGAGGCAATTGCCACCATTGTCAAAAGCCAAGAAATTGGAAAAAGAATTACCCACTCTATCTGGAAGAACTAAAGAAGAAGGAGGCGACAGACGTCTCCACCTGAAGGTGTCATGAAATAAACTTGTAACACTTTTTGAGGTATATGATACCAAGATATAAAGTGTAAAGCACCCAATACATGGGGCAAGTGTTGCCGCCAAATAGGAGTACTTTAGTTTATTTTCTGCCTTAAGGGCGTGTAATAGAGTTATGAATTGCTATTTCATATTTGCCAATAGATAGAAACACATTATTTTTTCATATTGTATGACAATGATAGCAATTAATAAAGTTGATGTTTCAATTTCAATGATATGATCTTTATGGAAATGCCTTGTTTATCTTATGGTACTTAGTATGCATAAGATAAAATGATACCTAAAAGTTATTAATAACTCAAACAATCAAATTAGCATAAATCATGAGAAATTCATTTCTAATTTCCATATGATGGATAAATCTAGACTCTTTTGGTTAGAAAACTAGTAAGAGACATGAATGTCTTGGACATGATTAATCAATCTTCACTAAGGTAGTGGAAGAATGATTATCCTATTAGGTATAATACATGTGATGTATTTACATACCTATTGGAGATAATGCTAGTACTTCAAACAGTGTTTATAGAAATACCAATATGAATATCTTGAAGTGTTCAAGAATATCATAGATGAAGTACGCATTTGGTAATGTGTTAATTCCTGATGAGATCAATGAATGAAATACTTAGACCAAATGTTTGAGAACATTATGAGTGATTATGATAGTGTATCATAGTGAGCTCATGATTAAGGCATGGTGATGTCTAAATCAAAAGGAGTCATACTCTAGGGAGTTATAGGATGATTATCAAATAACTAATTTCTTCTTAAATAAAGAATACCCCACACTAATAAAGGTCATTGAGAATCACAAAGGGTTGTGAGTTCTTATATCCTTGACAAAAGCACCTCATTTATCTATGTGATGAGTTGTTCATGTGATGAGTCAACTATCTAGATGAATATGAGGAACCCAATTTTGAGTTATGGTTTATGACCATTACATCCTAAATAACTTCCATATGAACCATAAGGTATGACCTTGATGGTATCACCCTTTGGGATGAAATCCATAAGTGCAAATGAGTCTTAAGCATTAAGACACATGGATAATATTTTGAGAAGGATGATTCTTGTTGATTGCAACTTAATGACTAAAAGATTTGGCATATGGATACTAAAACTGCATTTGTATGAGGATTAAGACAAGGATGTGTATGTGACACAACCTATAAGGTTTATAAATCCATTAATGCAAATGAAGTCTATAAGTTACAATGGACTAATCAATGTGATTGATTAAGTACAAACAACTCAAAGTTGGATCTTTACTTTGATGGTATAGTCAATGGGTTTGACTGATATGTCAAAGATAAAGAAGGGATTTGTGATTTAGTGGGAGCATATTCACATTCCACATGTTGATGTGAAAAGAGATGTTCTAGAAAGGAATCCTTTGTGGAAATTATCTTTAAGGAAGGTAGAGATGTTTCCTATGTGATAGGAATAGAGATCTATAAAGATCGTTCTCGAAAACCTCTTAACCTGAAAAGGAAAGCATAAATTGGCAATCTATACTGAAGAGTTCAATATGAACAAATTCAGTTGGAGAAAACTTTTCCATGTTACATGGAGATTAGTATCCCAAGGCTAAGTGTCCAATTCTTATGAAGAATGGGAACACTAAGAATAGATATGTATCTATCATGTATGTAATTATCCCATTATCTTGCATGTATGGACATAACAAGGATAAAACACATTTATCATCTTGTATGTAGGACATGACAATATGATTTGCTCATCCTGATAACTCGTATGTGGGACATGACGAGTGGATGTCTGTCTAGTTCCAGTAAGGGTTACTGGAATACCATAAGAACTTGATAAGTACTTGAGAAGTACTAGTTCTATGGAAATAAGGAAGGATTCACTGTAAAGAGTTACGTTGATGTGAACTTCCGATAAGGATAGAAAATTAATCGCAAAATATATATGGGATATATAAAAGTGAATGTTTGTTGAAACGTTCCAATAAAGCCATTTAAAAGGAAAAGCCGAGTATCCGTGTGTTAGAGAACATTAGTGGATACTTTATGGATCTAGAAGTTCATAGAGATGAAATTATAGATATTCTGGTCATTGATGACAAGTTAGGAGCGCTTGGTCATGCAATGTGGCTAAAGGTTAATAAAGGAATACTAGATCACATATTACGACAACTCAATCTCATATGTGTGACATACAATGAAGAGATGAGAGACATGCAATTAATACCGACTTTGGCAAGGTGTTTCCATAACTAACTGCATAAGCACTAGAGCATAGTAACATGTTGGACATGTTTGAAGATCACTATGAATATGATTCAAGGGTGATTGTCTCACAGTCAAGTGGGAGTCTGTTGGTATGTATGCCCTGAGAGACGATCATGGGATGATTGGTGGGATACATTAAGATTGATTTGATAAACATTAAAGGCAAGCTTCTAATTCATTCTGGTTCAGTCATATGAGATAATGATAGAACAGATTGAATTTCTAGAGAATGACATTACTCAATGACGTATGCTTTCAGGTTGAGGACATGAACGATGAGATCATACAAATGCTAAGAGTTTGTACATTCTTATTATGTCCCTAGTAGGATGTCATTGTGGAAGGTAGATAGACAATAATGACACACAAGACTAGATTGTGGTGTTGGTCGATGACAGAATCTCATTAGTCATGATATGGAGATATAAAACAAAACACATAGGTACTTGTTAGAGAATAAGTGTACCAGACAGACCCACCGTGAGTTTGACACATGGAACCATGACATGGTAGTCACAATAAGTTCTCACAGTGATGGTGGTGAGTGTGATTCTTTGACCTGAAATCACTACACTCAACACATGTCATTGAGTACACTTTAACATCATCAAACACATACCTAAAACATGGGTTGTTATAAAGGTGATGATTGGGTGGCTTTGACACATGGGGATTTTGAGGGGTGAGTGATAGATATGGGATTTGTCCCTCCTAAGGGAGTTTGATATCCATGGCCACTTGATGAGTAGGATTGAGATAGGCGTGAACGCATGTGTGAATCAGTATGTGATATATATGTCATACATATCTCATCCAATCTACTCTGAGATCAATAAAGTGAATGAACATTGATAGTATGACTGTTCCATGCCTCGAGTTCATTAGGGATATTAGTGACAAAGGAATTATACATTCTCTATAACACCATTCATGGATTGTAGGATTGAAAGTTGTTCTCCAACTTTCCTTTTCACTTGGGTAACACTGATGTGTGACTAGGCATCGCTCTTTACTTGTGAAGTCATAAGTGTTATGGACTTTCACTGCCAATGTGAAATGGACCTACAGGGTCACTGATAACACCAAATTTTGTGATATTTTAGACTGTTTTTCTATTATCAAAACTACCCTTTTCTGCTATTTTCCTCTCTTTTGTATGCACTTTCGCAATAATTGGCCAAGCAATGCTCTTAATCCAATTTTCCTATCTTTTGCAGAGTTTTCCCCGTTTTTGGGCAATAAGGCCGCTCCGGCTCATGAATAAGTCCAAAGCCTGTCTCGGCCTCCCTGACGCTCGATACAACCCCTGCCCGACAGGGGCTGGGCAACACAAAGACACTCGACAAAGGGGTGTCGCGTGAGAAGAAGTTGATGGACAACACACCTTCTACCAGACAGGGAGCCCGGCTCGCCCCGTCAACCCAGCTTGTCGGGCGACACAACCACCCACCGGCAGACGCGCCACCCGTCACGTGACCGATAGCAGACACCTCCACACCGAGCTATAACTGTATCGGCCGTCCATCGACCGGCGTTTAAGGGGGCCGCGTGGCGCTTCGAGCACCATAACTCCTCCCGGCCAGCTGACTATAAATAGCAGCTATAGGGAGCCGAAAAGACAGTTTGGGCAGTTCACAGTTCAGAATTCGAGTTTTAGAATTCGGACAGTTGGGAGTTGAGCTATCTTCCGAGGAGACCGCGAGAGCATACGTGTCGTGCCCCAGTGCTTGTCTCGGGCGACACTAGGTGAGCTTCTCCTCATCCCGAGAAGGAGGGGACAGTTCACTTAGGACCATCCCGGGCGACACTGCGGGCCGATATCGGCCGACGTGGATGAGAGACACAAGTGCCCGACAACAACCATGCATAGCTCTTAGCCCGACACGATATCAAACTGATACGCTTAGCTTGTCGAGCGTGCCTCCCGAGAGGGTGTGCCGCCCGGCATGAGCGTATCGGCCTGGGTCCTTGAGAGATTCGGTCGATAGTCGGTGTGTGCCGCCCGACACCTCTGTATCGGGGTAGGCCTCTGACCAATATCGGGCAGGAGAGCTACAGCACCCTATCGTCCTTCTACATCAAGGAGGTGACACCTATCTTTAATTTCTATCATTTAATTCCTTACTTATGCATTGTAATTAGGACCCCTTTATTTGTCTATGGAAATGGAAGATGTTGAATTACTTGTTGCTCTATGCTTGGTGTACTATGTTGGATGACTGCTATGTTTGATATCCGAACTCTAGCTTGCATGTTTTGGATCGCGTTTCTCTTAGCTAACGAATCGTGTTTCCCGTCGCAACAACTTCGAGAGTTGTGTTGTGGCTCTAGTGTTTGGTCTGATTCTGGAGTACGAGAGTGCCTGGAACGGAGTTGCTTTAGTGACCTTTCCACTCTAATTTTAGTCCAGTGACCTCGAGAGGGGCGTTGATGCCTTGTTAGAGGTACCCGCTTCGAGAGGAGGGGTACAGGTCTGGTTTTACCGCCGCTTGTTTTACCGGAGTCTTATCCTTTGTACCTCGCTTTAGCTCGAGCAATATTTTTCTGTTTATGTTGCATTAAAACCCCTAAAAACTGCTAAATGACTAAAACCTTAAATCTTTCTAGTAGCTCCAGTTGGAGATAGTTTTCTTCATTTTATTTGTGACATCTTAGTGCTTCCCTTTTCGGGAATTTACCTCTCTTTATACCTGCTAGAGTGTAGTGTGTCGATTCTGTGTTCTCAACACTACCCCCCTTGTCCCTGTGTTCGACCCCGTATAACTACTTCAACCCCGTAAACAAAGTTGCGGGGGCCTAGAAGGATTCAGGTTTATAAATGTAAAAGCTCGACTACCTCAAATCCGCCTCCAATTTTAGGACGTGTGATTTACGTCGGTCAACTTTTTGGCGTCGTTGCTGGGGACAAGGCAAAAATGGCACTATTGACGAATCTGAATCCACTAACTACAATCTTGTGCCTCAAGCTTAGAAATGAGCTTGACAACACTCCTTTTCTTCTTTACTATTATTCTCTGCTTGAAATTAATAAATCTATCTTCTAAACTTGATTCCTCATGCCAAAAATAGGTACTCAGAAGGACGGTGATCTGTTCCACTAAGCACCAACTCCAACCGTCATGCCACCTTGCATTGAACCACCCCAATCTGAAGGCGAACACCAAAGCAGGAGGCCTGATTCGCCCCCGCCTGAAGAAAACGACAGGTACAACGGTGACCATCAACAAGAAGATTCCGACTCAGGGGAGTACGAAGAGGGCCATCACCGACACAGACGCTGTCACCGTCAGAGGCAAAGAAGAAATCGGAACGATCAGAAACAACGCCAGCGAGAGAGTGACAGTGACGACTCTGAAGAAGAGGAGAAGACGCTTAGGGAGTTAGCGTCCTCAAAAGCCAACCACTCCAGATGCCCGATCATCGTCCCACATTTCAATGCAACCAACTACGAGCTCAAGACATCGGTGATATCCATGATTCAGAATAAGAGTTTTAGAGGGAACTCCAAGCATGACAATCCCTATCATCATCTGGATGCCTTTAAGAATATATTGTTGGGTTTTAGGGGAGACAGAGAAGGCAGCGGAAACAAAAATTTCTCCCCAACCCATACCGAGGAAACGCGTTAACGTCTATATAATAGGAAAGGATGGTTTGTGGAATCATACCTTGTCCCGAGGCTTGCTCGGCGACAATACCTCGCGCAATGCGCGGTCTTCAACTCCGGTCTTAGACGGTGTCTGTGCAGCTCCTGGTCACACCGGGACTGACAACTCCTACTCGAACCGGACTGTCGGATGACAGTTGTCCTCCTGAGCGGCAGAAACCTCCCGCCTCTGAAGTAGTCCACACGGACCACCTGGAACTCCACTCTCCTTGTCCCACAAGGAAGTGGAAGGAGTCGCACCCTCCTGTTGACGTACTAGTCGCCAACACGCTCTCCTGCCTCCTATTACAACTACAGTTGTCCTTCCCTTACTGCACCTCCCTTTTGCGGGAAGCACTTGCTCGGGCTCTCTCACGGTTACCAAAACCAGAGAGAATGACAACTTGCAGAGCAACTGGTTGCACTGAGCTGTTCCTTTGAGAAGCCCCCAATACCCCTATATATATAGGAGAGTCATGGGACAGGGTTCTCCATCCCGGGCAATGCGGGACTAAAGCAGGAGTAGAAGGGTTCGAGAATTTTCCACAAAAAGCAACCGGTTCGCAACTTGAAATGATCGGTTCACAACTGAACCGATCGGTTCGGCCATTGAGCCGATCGGTTGGACCTGAGCCGATCGTTTGGGGCATTCCAACCGATCGGTTGGTTCCCTGAACCGATCGGTTCATGGTCCTAATCCGGCTCAAAAAGACTTTCCTTGTTTTGTTCTCAATTGGTATCGTATACCAATGTTATTCCCAATCGAATTGGGCAATTTGAAACCAAAGGAAAATTCTTGCCGACATGACTTTCCCAACTGGTCGGTTGCACCAGTTGAGCCGATCGGTTCAACTCTTGAACCGGTCCTTTCAACCTGGGCATGAGCCGATCGGCCTGGACACTCCACCCAACCGGTTCAGCACCTCAGCCGACCGGTTCATCACATGAGCTGATCGGTTGGGAGCACAGGTTGGGAAAAATCAGTCAATTGTGATTTCAATCAATCCGATACTCCAATCAATGCGTCCAACACCTTGAACCATACGATATTGAGCTATCAACTGATTGAGTGTTTAATTGAACTACTAAACTCCTTTAGTAATCAATCTAAACATTGCTTTGTGGACAAAAATCCTCTTCCAGGTTAAATCCTATGTGTGTGACCCTGCAGGTCCATTTCACGTTGGCAGTGAAAGTCAATAACACTTATGACTTCACAAGCAAAGAGCGGTGCCTAGTCACACATCATTGCTACCCAAGTGAAAGTAGAAAGTTGGAGAACAACTTTCATCCTACAATCCGTGAATGGTGTTACAGTGAATGTATAATTCCTTTGTCACTGATATCCCGAATGAACTCAAGGCATGGAACTGTCATCCTGTCAACGTTCATTCATTTTCTTGATCTCAGAGTAGATTGAAGGAGATATGTATGACATCAATATCACATACTGATTCACACATGCGTGCGCACGCCTATCTCAATCCTACTCATCAAGTGGCCTTGGATATCAAACTCCCTCAGGAGGGACAAATCCCATATCTATCACTCACCCCTCAAAAGCCCCATGTGTCAAAGCCACCCAATCATCACCTTTATAACAACCCATGTTTCAGGACTGCGTTTGATGATGTCAAAGTGTGCCCAACGACATCTGTTGAGTGCAGTGATTTCAGGTCTAAGAATCACACTCACCACCATCACTGTGAGTACTGATTGTGACTACCATCTCATGGTTCCATGTGTCAAACTCACGGTGGGTTTGTCCGGTACCTTGTTCTCTAACAAGTACATATGTGTTTGGCTTGATATCTCTATATCATGACTAATGAGATTCTGTCATCAACCAACACCACAATCTAGTCTTGTGTGTCATTGCTGTCTATCTACCTTCCACAATGACATCCGACTAGGGACATAACAAGAATGTACAAACTCTTAGCATCCGTATGATCTCATCGTTCAGGTCATGAACCTGAAGGCATACGTCATTGAGTACTGTCATTCTCTTAGACATTCAATCTGTTCTATCACTATCTCATATGACTGAACCAGAAAGAATTGGAAGCTTGCCTTTGATGTTTATCAAATCAATCATAATGTATCCCACCAATCATCCCATGATTGGCTCTCAGGGCATACATACCAACAGACTCCCACTTGCACTGTGAGCCAATCACTCTTGAATCATATTCATAGTGATCTTCAAACATGTCCCACATGTCACTGTGCTCTAGTGCCAACATAGTGAGTAATGGCAACATCTTGCCAAAGTCAGTATAAATTGCATGTCTCTCATCTCTTCGTTGTACGTCGCACGTATGAGATGGAGTTGCCGTAATATGCGATCTAGTATTCCCTTGCTAACCTTTAGCCACATTGCATGATCAAGGATTCCAGACTTGTCATCAATGAGTGGAATATCTATAAGTTCATCTCATGAACTTCCAGATCCATATGGTATCCACTGTTGTTCTCTAACACACGGATACTCGACATTTCCCTTTTAAATGGTTTTATTGGAACACTTCCAATTATCAACAAACTTTTACTTTTATACATCCTATGTATATTTTGCGATTAATTTTCTATCCTTTCGGAAGTTCGCATCAATGTAACTCTTTACATCGAACTCTTCCTTATCTCCATAAAACTAGTACTTCCCAAGTACTTATCAAGTTCTTATGATATTCCAGTAACCCTTACTGGAATCAGACAGACATCCACTCGTCATGTCCCACATACGAGCTATCAGGATGAGCACATCATATTGTCATGTCCTACATACAACATGATGAATGCATTTTATTCTTGCCATGTCATACATGCAAGACAATGGGATGATTACATACATGATAGATCCATATCTATTCTTAGTATTCCCATTCTTCATAAGAATTGGATACTTGGCCTTGGGATACTAATATCCATATAACATGGACAAGTTTTCTCCCACTAAATCTGTGCATATTGAACCCTTCAGTACAGATTGCCAATGTATGCTCTCTCTTTTCCAGGTCAAGAGATTTGTCGAGAACTATCCCTATAGATCTCTATTCCTATCACATAGGAAACATCTCTATCTTCCTTAAAGATAATTTTCACTTTTGGATTTCCATTCTAGAACAATTCCATTTCACATCAATATGTGGAATGTGAATATGCTCCCACTAAATCATAGATCCCTTCTTTATCTTTGACATATCAGTCAAACCCTTTGACTATATCATCAAAGTAAAGATCCAATTTTGAGTTGCTTGTACTCAATCAATCACATTGATTAGTCCATTGTAACTTATAGACTTCATTTGCATTAGTGGATTCATAAACCTTATAGGATGTGTCACATACACATCCTGGTTTTATTCCTCATAGGAATGCGGTTTTAGTATCCATATGCCAAATGTCTTAGTCATTAAGTTGCAATCAACAAGCATCATCCTTCTCAAAATGTTATCCATGTGTCTTAACACTTAAGACTCATTTGCACTTATGGATTTCATCCAATGAGTGCTACCATCAAGGTCATACCTTATGGTTCACATGGAAATCATTTAGGATGTAATGGTCTTATACCATAACTCAAAATCTGATTCCTCATATTCATCTAGATAGTTGACTCATCACATGAACAACTCATCACATAGATAATTGAGGTGTATCTGTTAAAGATATAAGAACTCACAACCCTTGTGATTCTTAATTTCTTTTATTAGTGTGGGGTATTCTTTTATTAAGAAGAATTCAGTTATTTGATAATCATTCTCTAACTCCTTAGAGTATGATTCCTTCTTGATTCAGATATCATCATGCCTTAATCATGAGTTCACTATGATACACTATCACAATCACTCATAAGGATCTCAAACATTTGGTCCAAGTATTTCATTCCTTGATCTCATCAAGAATTAATACTTTATCAAATTTGTACTTCATTTATGATAATCTTGAACACTTCAAGATATTCATATTGGTATTTCTCTAAACACCATTTGAAGTATTAGCATTTACTCCAATAGGTATGTAAATACATCACATGTATTATACCTAATAGGATAATCACTCTCCCACTACATTAGTGAAGATTGATTAATCATGTCCAAGATATTCATGTCTCTTACTGGTTCTATAACCAAAAGAGTCTAGATTTATCCATCACATGGAAACTAGAAATGAATTTCTCATGATTAATGCTAATTAAATTGTTTGAGTTATCTATAACTTTTATGTATCATCTTATCTTATGCATATCAAATATCACAAGATAAATAAGGCATTGCCACAAAGATCACATCTTTATAAATTGAAACATCTCTTTATTAATTGCCATCATTGTCATACAATATGCAAAAATAAAGTGTTTCTATCTATTGGCAAGTATGAAATAACAGTTCATAACTGTATTACATGCCTTATTGGCTGAAAATGAACTAAAGTATTCCTATCTATAAAGGCAACACTTGCCCCAAGTAAGAATGCTTTACACTTTACATCTTGATATCATATATCTCAAAGTGTTACAAGTTTACTTTCATGACACCTTTAAGTAGAGGTTTCAGTCGCCTCCTTCTTCTTTTGTTCTTCCAGGTAGAGAGGACAATTCCTTTTCCAATGTCCTGGCTTTTGACAATGGTGGCAATTTCCTTTCTTGGTCACGCCTCCCTTGGCCTTGAGAGCTGAAGATGGCTTGGACTCCTGGCTAGCTTCAGAACCTTTCTTAGCTTTGCCCTTGCCCTTGCGCTTGGACTTGCCTTTCTTGCTTGTGATCACCATCACGGACTTAGGCTTGTCCTTCTTCATCTGTAACTCGGCTGTCCTCAACATGCCCAACAACTCTGACAGTGGCCTATCAAAGTTGTTCATGTTGTAGTTCATCACAAACTGACTATAAGATTCTGGCAACGATTGCAGTATCACGTCAGTAGCCAACTCTTGGCTCAGTGGAAATCCCAGTCTCTGCAGGTTCTCCACATACCCAATCATCTTGAGTGTGTGAGGACCAACTGGATCTCCTTCTGTCATGACGCACTTGAACAGTGCCCTTGAAACATTGTACCTCTCTTGCCGTGCCTGATCTTCATACATGTTCCTGAGATAACTACTACAGAAATAGCATTCAGTGTCGCTTTTCTGGGCTTCGGTTGTTTACGGAAACCGATGCCTATACTATTAGACGTCGGTTATTTATACAAACCGACGTCTATATTTGAAGACCAGCCAGACACGGGTACCGCTTTATATTCAGCGTCGGCTGTTTATAAAAAACCGACGCCTAAAATCACCCGCGAAATCCAAATTTCGAGCAAAAACATTTTAGGTCATCATTAGCGTCGGTTTTATAGGTATTCACCGACGCCTATTTAAAATGAAAATTTGCACGAAAATGTCCCACTTTCAGCGTCGGTTGTGCCAGATAACCGATGCTGATTATGGTTCCGGCCAAAAACATTAGGGTAAAGGTTTTCTAAACGGGCGTTGGTTTTTTACAGACAACCGATGCTAAAGCGTTATAGGCGTCGGTTTTCTAAATAACCGATGCTGATTACCAAATTAATAGACCCGATCACCCAGCTCTTCCCCCTTTCTTCCTGTTTCATCCTGCTGCTCGCCGCTCGCTCTCTGCCCGACGACTCCAGCTGCTGCTCTCTGCCGCTCGCTCTCCGCCGCTCGCTCTCCGCCGCTGCTCTCCGCCGACGTCTCTGCCACTACTGCCACTGCTCAACGCTGCTGCCGGAGAACTGCCTCTCCGCCGCCGCATCTCTGCCTGACGACCCCCGCGTCTCCGCCGCTGCTGCCACTGCCCTACGCCGCTGCCGCCTCCACTGCCTACACCGCCGCCTCCACTGCTCAACGTCGCCACCTCCACTGCTCTTCTTCCTTAACGGAGCTCGCTACCGACAGAGCTACTCCTCTTCTTCCTCCACGAGCTCGCTACTTACAGGTTCGATTTTACTCTGTTATAGGATCCTTCAATGTGTGTTCTTTATAAGGTCAGATTGGTTTATGAGTTGTTGGTCAATCATTTGGTTATGAGTTTTTATACCTAGTTACACAGCTCATTTTTGCTTCAATCATATTCAACATGTTGTTGTTTTTTATTGCAATTTGGTTCATTTTGTCATTTATATTTGCTTGTAATTTTTCAAAGGAGAACGGTTTGTACAATAAATCCTAGTAGATTTGGATTTGGTTCTGATTCTAATTCTGATTTTTGCTTTGACCTTGCCCTGAAAGTTGTTCATGTTCTTCTGATAAGTTGTATTGTGGGTAAACCTAGATGACCGACCTCAAAGATGGACCTTTAACTCAAATTTGTTCATGTTCTTCAACTCAAATTTCACAATGTTAATCCTAGGACAAACGACCAACTTCCTTGTTCATTGGCTCATATGGTAGCTAAGGACTGCAAAGATGGACATTCATCATCCTAAGATGGGGGGTTATGAGGGTTATGAACTTCTAATTTGTGCATATATTTGTCATACATTTGTGCTTGCATATATGAACAAATCTTTTGCTTGCATATATATGTCATATCTATTATTGTGTTTGTTGGCCTAGAAACCCATCCAAGATTTACTCATTAGGAGTAAATCTTGGATAGTCCCCGGTTTGGGACTGTTCTTGAACACCTAATCTCACTTAGGATGTAAGTGTATAATGTGTATTGGGTTTTCGAGAAAATTTCGGTAGCATTTCCCCGTTTGTTCTCTAGGTACATATGTACTTAGAGAACATCGGGGAAATGCTGCCGAAATTTTCTTGAAAACTAAATACACATTATACACTTACTAGTGAGATTAGGTGTTCAAGGATGGGATAGGTGGTACACATTTATTATATATAAGAATGACATCAAATGTATTTGTTGGCCTAGAAACCCATCCAAGATTGACTCATTAGGAGTAAATCTTGGATAGTCCCCGGTTTAGGACTGTTCTTGAACACCTAATCTCACTTAGGATGTCAGTGTATAATGTGTATTGGGTTTTCGAGAAAATTTCGGTAGCATTTCCCCGTTTGTTCTCTAAGTACATATGTACTTAGAGAACAGCGGGGAAATGCTGCCAAAATTTTCTTGAAAACCAAATACACATTATACACTTACTAGTGAGATTAGGTGTTCAAGGATGGGATAGGTGGTACACATTTATTATATATAAGAATGACATCAAATGTATTTGTTGGCCTAGAAACCCATCCAAGATTGACTCATTAGGAGTAAATCTTGGATAGTCCCCGGTTTGGGACTGTTCTTGAACACCTAATCTCACTTAGGATGTAAGTGTCTAATGTGTATTGGGTTTTTGAGAAAATTTCGGTAGCATTTCCCCGTTTGTTCTCTAAGTACATATGTACTTAGAGAACAGCGGGGAAATGCTGCCGAAATTTTCTTGAAAACCAAATACACATTATACACTTACTAGTGAGATTAGGTGTTCAAGGATGGGATAGGTGGTACACATTTATTATATATAAGAATGACATCACATTATATGCTTAGGATGTAAGTGTATACCCTAATCTTTTCCTAATATATACTTGTTTCCTAATATATACTTGTTTTCTCTGATCATAGAATGGATAGATCATGGATGTCCATTCGTAATCGTTGCACCCCAGAGTTTATATCTGGTCTTGATCAGTTTATTAGATTTGCCGAGGAACATAGGGAAAAACCTACAGATAGGTTCTACTGTCCATGTAGGCATTGTGGTAACAACTTGAAAGTCAACACTGGTGAGGAAATCAAAAGTCATGTCATGTGCAACGGGATTGTACAAGGCTATACAGAATGGCACTGGCATGGAGAGATTTCAAAATCAAAACCAGTAGATGTCGATAGCAGTGCTTGGGTGGAAGAAGAAATTGCCTCTGATGACGTAAATGTGAACGAACCAGTTCCAGCAGACATCGTTGATGCGATGCTGGATAGTTGTAGGGTAGAGCACACCGATCCACCTCCTATCTTTACAAACATTGTGCATGATGCTGAGATACCGTTATACACAGGCTGTGCTAAGTTTATGAAGCTTAACGCTGTGTTGAGATTGTATAAGTTGAAAGCTAACAATAGATGGAGCGACAAAAGCTTCACTTCATTGTTGACTTTGTTGAAAGAAATTCTTCCTGAAGGAAACGAGCTTCCAATCTCAACATACCAGGTAAAGAAAATGTTGTGCCCAATGGGAATGGAGGCCAAGAAGATACACGCATGCCCGAATGATTGTGTATTATTTCAAAAGGACTATGTAGATTTGAAAGATTGTCCAAAATGTGGTGCGTCACGGTATAAATTGACGACTTCGGGGGAGTCAAAAACTGGTTCTCCTGCCAAGGTGTTGTGGTATCTACCTATAATATCACGGTTTCAACGCTTGTTTGCAAATCCGAAAGATGCGAAGAATTTGAGGTGGCATGCAGATGTTAAGAAAAATAATGATGGGATCCTACGACATGCGTCTGATTCCCCACAGTGGAAGAAGATTGATCTATTGTACCCTAAATTTGGTGAAGAAGATAGGAATCTAAGACTTGGGCTTTGTACAGATGGGATGAATCTGTACGGGACATTGAGCAGCCAACATAGCACTTGGCCAGTCATGCTTGTTATATACAATCTTCCTCCCTGGAAGTGTATGAAAAATAAGTACGTTATGTTGTCATTGTTGATATCGGGCCCTAAACAACCCGGAAATGATATCGATGTTTATCTTGAACCTTTGATTGATGACTTAAAGAAACTTTGGGCTGAAGGTGTGATGACCTATGATGCTTCAGCAAGAGAGACATTTCGTTTGCACGCTATGTTGTTTTACACTATTAATGACTTTCCAACATATGGGAATTTGTCTGGATATAGTGTCAAAGGAGCTAAAGCGTGTCCTATATGTGAAGAAAACACTGATTCAATAAGACTAAAACATGGCGGCAAGACTGTATATCTTGGTCATCGAAGGTTTCTTTCAAAATTCCATTCATATCGTAGGAAGCGCAAAGCATTCAATGGATGGAATGATGAACGGAGTGCACCTAAACCTATACCATGGGATGTTGTTTATGAAAGATTAAAAGACATTGTCAATGAATTTGGTAAGAAATCACAATGTAGTATGGCCACACGGAGTGACAATTCTTCATTCAAGAAGAAGTCAATATTTTGGGATCTTCCTTATTGGAGTTCTTTGATAGTCAGGCATTGTATCGATGTAATGCACGTTGAGAAAAATGTCTGTGATAGCATCATTGGTACTCTATTAAATATACCAGGTAAGACTAAAGATGGGATAAAATCCAGACTGGACCTACGTGAAATGGGAATAAGGTCAGAATTAATAGAATTACGTGAAATGGGTAATAAAAGAACATACTTACCTCCCGCTTGTTACACGTTGTCTAGAAAGGAGAAGAAAACTTTTTGTGAATGCTTGGTAAATGTTAAGGTGCCACATGGTTACTCAACCAACATCCGTAGATTGGTATCAATGAAAGATCTGAAGTTGATAGGTCTTAAATCTCATGATTGTCACACTCTAATGCAACAAATATTGCTCGTGGCAATTCGATCTATATTGCCGAAGCATGTAAGGTTTGCAATTACCAGACTTTGTTTCTTTTTCAACAGTCTATGCAGCAAAGTTATTGACCCTGATACTCTCGATAATTTGCAAAGAGAAGTGGTTGTTACCCTATGTCAGCTTGAGATGTATTTCCCTCCTTCGTTCTTTGATATCATGGTACATCTTGTTGTCCACTTGACTAGGGAAGTGAAAATGTTGGGACCAATTTTCTTGCATTGGATGTATCCCTTTGAACGATACATGAGCATTTTTAAAGATGATGTTCGAAACCGTTATCGGCCTGAAGGGAGTATTATTGAAGGTTATGTGGCGAGAGAGGTTATGGATTTTTGCAATGACTTTCTCAGTGGTAATGACACTCCTGATAATGACAAGAATATTGAGGAGGGCAAAGGAATTTTGGGATCACGGGTGAAAGTAATCAGCCGTGAGCAGTTGGAACAAGCTCACTTGTATATTTTACACAATATGGACGAAGTGAGTGTTTATATCGAGGAACATACCAATTTCATAAAGAGACAACATCCTCGAGCAAGTTCAATGTGGCTTGCTAGAGAGCATAATAAGACTTTTACTAAGTGGTTTGAAGATAAAGTCTTACATCAACTATCTCAAACACCAAATGATATTACAGAAACTATCAAATGCCTCGCCTTTAAACCAAAACCGAATGTTATGTCTTATGAAGGGTTTGACATTAATGGATTCACATATTACACAAAGCGCCAAGATGATAAGAGTGTCGTCCAAAATAGTGGGGTCACTCTTCAAGCGTCGACTATGTACTTTGCAAGTGCAAAGGATAAGAGTCCACGTGAAGCTAAAATGTCATATTACGGTGTCATTGAGGACATTTGGGAGTTTGACTACATAGATTTCAAAATTCCGCTCTTTAAATGTAATTGGGTTGATAACACCAAAGGCGTTATAGTGGATGAATTGGGTTTCACTTTGGTGAACTTTGAAAAGATTGGCGAGAAGGGTGAACCATTCATATTGGCATCACAGGCGAAACAAATATTCTATATCGATGATCCTGCAAATGATAAATGGTCGGTTGTTCTTCATGGTAAAAGACAGTTCATTGAAGATCCTATAGATGAAGAAGAGTACTATGATAAGTATGATGACTCCAGTCCATTCTCAGTTGGGTTGCCAACTCCACAAAATATTGAAGCTAATGATGACTTATATGTGCGCGGAGATCACAATGAAGGATTGTTAATTGATAAAAGATCACAATTTTAGAGACATGTATGTTTATACAAATGCTAAATGTTTGCCTTTTTCTAGTTAATACAAATGCTAAATGTTTTCCTTTTTTCTAGTTAATACAAATGCTAAATGTTTGCCTTTTTCTAGTTAATAGAAATGCTAAATGTTTGCCTTTTTAATGACATTTTCAGATGGTTGACCATGATGAGCATGATGTCCATGATGAGCATGAAGTCCATGATGAGCATGCTGTCCATGACGAGCATGGCGAGGATACTAATGTAAGTTCTAAAAACATATCCTGTATTTCTATAAAATTCATTATCTTCTAGTTATGTCATATATCCTATATTTCTATATTGGGCTAAGTTAGTGTGTTTTATTTTTGTCAAATTTTAGGTTGATGCACCTGTACCCACTGAAGCACTGGAGCAACTTGATGCGCAACACCAGACACTTAACAAGAAAAGGGGCATCACTCTGTTGAAGAAGTTATTAGCGCTAAGTGGTAGTGGATCCAAATTGGTGGTGGAGTTTGATAATGGAGGAAATCCAATTGGAGTGAACCGCAATAATTTTGTGAACTATCTTGGGTGTACCACTCGGAGCCATTATGGTGTTAAGTATGACAATTGGCATAAAGTTCCTCAAGGGAAAAAAGACTTGATATGGAATGATTTATGCGTGAGTTATTATTATTTGCAATTCTATTTTGTAGATTACAAATTCTATTATTTGCAATTCTATTTTGGATACTAGTTAATAACATTTCTATTTTACAGAATCTGTTTGCATTGGATGAGAAGTTGCATCGTAAAAATGTGATGCAACGCGCTGGAAAGATGCTTAGGAATTATAGGACAAATCTGAACAAAGAATACATAAAAGAGGGTGATAAGAAGAAGAAGTCAGCCCTTGAACAATGGAACTTCTTGGACAAAGAAGATTGGGACAATTTTGTTGCTTCAAGAAAATCTGAAGAATTCAAGGTATTAGGCGTCACTCCTAATTTAATTAATATACATTGTATTCACCTATTCAAGATTAGCATTTAGTGCTACTAACCAAATCATTAATGTGCATACTAACTAGGCCCTCAGTGACGCACAAAAAGCAAGGCGTGCACTGAATGTGCATGACCACACTATGGGTCCAAAAGGCTATGCAAGCGTTCGCCAAAGACTACAGGCGGAGTCTGCAGCTACTCAGGAGTCTGCTCCTACTCAGGAGTCTGCCACACCCATGCCTCGCCATGATATCTGGATAGCTGGCAGGCAAAACAAGAAGGGTGAAATAAAGAAGTCTGTAACTGCTGAGGCGGCTGCAAAAATGGTAAAATACAACTCTTAGAGAAATCGTTTGAATATTGATTATTTGTGGTGTTAACTTACCAATTTCTGTTTATGGTGATTAGCGGGAGCTGCACGAGCAGAGGAAACAAGGCACGTTCATCCCTCAAGGCACAAGGGATGAATTGACAGTTGCTCTGGGTAACCCAGAGCATCCTGGACATGTTAGAGGTGTCGGCGCTGGTGTTGGCATCAAAGCATTCTTTGGGCCATCCCAGCGCAAACCCAGAGTGGGACTTTCTCAAGAAGAGGTAACCTATTCTTTTTTTAGAATGTTACTGCAAAAGGAAATTCATTAATAAGAAGCTAATGTTTCTTTTATCCATGTATAGGAGAATAAGAGAGTTGAGGATTTAGTTGCTAAGAAGATCAACGATGTAGTTGCTGAGAAGGTCAAGGAAGAATTGCTGCGGTGGCAGGCATCTCAGGCTTCCAATACGCCTATGGCGACCCACTCTTCTCCTGATGCACAGACTGTGAGTAATCCTGGAGACCCATCGCCTAGCACGTCTGCTGTAAGTATTGTTTATGGCATTGTAGTTAGTCTTTTCACGTTGTTATGTTTTCAAGATGATATGTATATATGTATAATATTCTTTACGTAAATTTGTAGGCATTGAAGCCATGCCGCTTAAGAATGCAAGACTACGTTGTTGCAGAGGCGCAAGCTTACCCGTCCCTTCCTGGGGAAAGGTTTCACGGGACTCCAATGCCACAGGGCTATGTTCGTGTGGGCCCATTACGTGTGTTACCCGATTGGAGGGAAGTTGCGTTGCCATATGCCCACCCAGATATTGATACACTTGGTGAGGCAGAAGGCGGGGTGATATTGTGGCCCAAAGCAGATGTCGTCTACACGACTGAAATTGTAAGATAAATTTACATTGATTTAGACTGTTAATGTGTATATATGATGTCAACTGATCTGAAATTATATGTACAGGTTAAAAAGAAGACACCAGGAGCACCTAGGCCTCCACTTCCACTTCCCACATTACCCGATTGGGTTCCAACTGACCTAACATACCCGTTAGGTCCTGCTTGTAGGGGAATGGCATGTTGGCTACGGGCACATAATGTACATTGCCCTATAATTATTTCTTTAGATGCAGATTATGCAGGTCAATCATACGATAGCTCTTTATTTATACAAGATATTATTGAGCTGTTTATGTATGATTGGTTGAATACATCAATGATAGAGACATGGATAAGGTGAGATCTTGTTTATACATCCATATACCTTGTGTAAGATCCGGTGATCTGGTTTCTTATATATTAATGCATACGCCTATATGTTTTGCAGCTACCTAGTTGAAGATCATTGCAAACAATTTGCATTTGATCATGTGGGATTTTTGATTCCATCATTGATTAGTTTGGTAGCTAAAGACCCTGATAATGTTCAACAATACTGTATAGATGCTTTTACAATTTTTGGTCAGCAAAAGAAGACGATAATAATAGCTCCATTCAATGTCAAGTAAGTTTACTTTATTTATAATTTGGACTTAAGAAAATTCAATTTTTATTTTGCATTTTGAGTTATTAATTGTTAACTTCTTACTTCTAGCGGTAGACATTGGGAGTTACTAGTTATTGTCCCCGGGACATTCACTGTTTATTATCTAGATCCTGCGGGGAGTACATTGAACACTAAAATTGGACATGTAATGAGAATGCCATTATTCTGGTGAGAAATATTTCATTTTTATATCTGTTAACATCTTTTATTACATTACTATTTACTTATGCAATTTATTGTGTTATATTAACATGTAGGGGTTTAGATGCATTCAAAAAGGTTGGAGGAACGGTCCCAAGGAAAAAGAACCAGCCAATAAATTGGCAGAATGTACAAGTAAGTTCCCGACTCGAATATATATATTATTGATGTGAATTGTGCTTAGTTGTATTATTTTGTATGTTTCAATTTATAGTGTGCTACACAAGACAATGGCTGGGCATGCGCATACTATGTGATGCGATTTATACAGATGATTATCAAATATGCCGCATTGGACATCGATACCATACATGAGGTATTATATATACTCTCATTAGTTAGTATGCAATATATCAATCTTATCTTATTTTTATATTATTACTTATATATATACATCATTCTCTTTGCAGGTGTTTAAAACTGACAACACTACAGGTAAACGCTTAAAAAATATACATACTCCATATACGATGGAAGCATTAAATGAAGTAAGAGAAGAATGGGCAAAAGCCATACAAGCAGTGGCAACTGTAAGATATAATTGGGATGTTGATAGCGATAATGAATGATACTTTGTAAATGAATATTTCTGAATGTTAATACATGTATTTGAATGTTTCTATATGTGTGAATGTGAGAATTGAATTGATATCTGAATGTATGTACTTGTGTGAAATTTTACTTATGACTTTTGCAGGTTTGCGGCCTGTTTGTAGGCTGATATCAATGGATGTCGTAAACCTGCAGTTCAGTTACTGAACTGCAGGTTCTCATCCTGCTGACCAGCCACAGCAGGCCTGCAAACTGATATGAAAAAAAAAAAATAGGCGTCGGTTATTTATAAAAACCGTCAGCAAAGATCTACAACGTCGGTTATTTATAGATAACCGACGCCTTATGTGGCCAAAGCAGTCCTCGAAATGGCGTCGGATATACGTATCAAACCGACGCCTATTTAAATTAGAGGTGTCGGTCTTTTGGTATATAACCGACGCCAAACGTGTTCACGCCACAAAAAATGGCGTCATTTAGGACACTTTATGCGTCGGTTATCTACTAAAAGACCGACGCTATAAGTAGTATAGGCGTCGGTCCGTTAGTAAACAACCGACGCAGAAAGTGCCCTAGCTGACGTCGTTTTATGTGGCGCGAACCCCTTTGGCGTCGGTTATCGACTAAACGACCGACGCCGATAGTTTAAATAGGCGTCGGTTAAACAACCGACGCCGAAGTGTTCGACCTTTAGCGGCGCCCACATAGGCGTCGGTCGAAAACCGACGCCAAATGGGGTTAAACGACCGACGCCAAAGGCCACTTCTGTAGTAGTGGATGCAGAATCATCTCTATGACACCCATGTTCTCATGTTGCCTCTGCAACTCATGGTTCATTGAACATAGCATCAAGCACTTTGCATCAATGGCATCATCAGAATGCTTCTTGTAAGCATCCCTTTCTGCCTTTGGTGCATTAGGAGCGGGTTCCTATGGAATTGGAGTATCCAGGACATAGAGCTTGCGCTCTTGAGTGAGAACAATTCTAAATGTCCGATACCAGTCGTGGAAGTTTGTCCCATTTAACTTGTCCTTGTCAAGGACCGATCGTAAAGAAAAGTTGTTGTTGTTTGTTGCCATTTGAACTACAAAAGGGAAAATATGCAATTTTAGTCCAAAACTCATTTTTGACTTATTTGATTGATTTGAAAAGTTGACGATAAAATTAGGCCTTTAATTAATTATCGCTCCCACTATTTTACTTCAAATTGATAGCCCTCACCATCAATTTGGAAGATTGCAGCGTACAATCTTCTAGTGGGCAAGATCCTGAAATCCTCTAAGTCATGAGTCAGCTTTGGTTGATCGCCCACAACTTAGATCTCTCAGGTAGGCAACTCTTGCCAATTGCATCATATGCAACTCTTATTGAATGAACATGCAAAACACCTTGCCATGAACTTTCCTTGCCTCTGGGCCTAGACGCTCTAAGAATCACCAGTTAAGTCTAACCCAAAAGCTGACACGGTAAACATACACCCTGCTTTGGCAGAACCTACATGTCTACCCTTCACACTTCCACAAGATAGACGGCGCACCACGCTTTGGCGTAACCTACGCTTGGTCGATCAAGTTTTCCATGTGTGTTGCTAATGGAAGGCATATAAGACTTAATATTTTAATGAGAGATTTGGTTTTATATACATATACATATCCAATCACCACAATACATAGTACGTATCATATACATGCTATATCCCACATAAAACATGCACAAACGATAAAAAGCGATGATTATGGCCATTCTAATGTGATTCCTTGAGCCAAGAGGAATCACGGTCATCTAGGTCTACATCACATTCAACCTGTACAAGATGAACATCTGTGCCTTGCCATCCGAGTTGATCAACTCATCACATGAATGATCTGTACTCTCCAACCGGTTGTCTGGGTGCCACCAGCCGATTGGTTGGCTCCTCCAACCGATTGGTTCGCCCGGTCGTCGTGCATCTCGTCATGTCCGCCACCCGCTCGTCTCGCTCCTCGAACCGGTCATCAACTGATCGGTTCAATCCTTGAACCGACCGTCTGGAACGTCAACCGATCGGTTCACGCCTTAAACCGATCGTCTGAGCAGTCGTCTTGATGTCCTCCGGTCTTTGACATAACAAGAAATAAAATTCTATCCTATTTATTACATTGCTTTAAAAAGGAGAAACCCGAGTTACATTCGGGGGGAGCAAAGGTAGGAAAGAATCTCGAATTATTTCGAGTTACATCAGGAATAAAAGAGGGAAGATCAGTGCGCAGACCGAGATGCAAGCAACCACAAACAACCACACACAGATAGGGGTTTATAGGCCATAATCACGCTACACACATCCACCACAAAACTCGTTTAAGGGCGACGCGTATCGAGTGCATTAATAATACATATCATATATGTAATTTGGGATTTGTGGATTTAAGATTGGACATGCATAAAGCCCATATTATTTGCATCGTATGCAATAAATAAAGGCGACAAACCAAAATCGATCACATCGATATTCCTAAAACATAGAGTAGTTGACGTGGCTCTGATACCACTGTTGGGTTTTAGGGGAGACAGAGAAGGTAGAGGAAACAAAAATTTCTCCCCAACCCATACCGAGGAAACACATCAACGTCTATATAATAGGAAAGGATGGTTTGTGGAATCATACCTTGTACCGAGGCTTGCTCGGCGATAATACCTCGTGCAATGTGCGGTCTTCAACTCCGGTCTTGGACGGTGTCTGTGCAACTCCTGGTCGCACCGGGACTGACAACTCCTACTCGAACCGGACTGTCGGATGACAGTTGTCCTCCTGAGCGGCAGAAACCTCCCGCCTCTGAAGTAGATCACACAGACCACCTGGAACTCCACTCTCCTTGTCCCACAAGGAAGTGGAAGGAGTCGCACCCTCCTGTTGACGTACTAGTCGCCAACACGCTCTCCTGCCTCCTGTTGCAACTGCAGTTGTCCTTCCCTTGCTGCACCTCCCTTTTGCGGGAAGCACTTGCTCGGGCTCTCTCACGGTTACCAAAACCAGAGAGAACGACAACTTGCAGAGCAACTGGTTTCACTGAGCTGTTCCATTGAGAAGCCCACAATACCCCTATATATAGGAAAGTCATGGGACAGGGTTCTCCATCCCGGGCAATGCGGGACTAAAGCAGGAGTAGAAGGTTTCGAGAATTTTCCACAAAAAGCAACCAGTTCGCAACTTGAAATGATCGATTCACAACTGAACCGATCGGTTCGGCCATTGAGCCGATCGGTTGGACCTGAGCCGATCGTTTGGGGCATTCCAACCGATCGGTTGGTGCCCTGAACCAATCGGTTCATGGTCCTAATCCGTCTCAAAAAGACTTTCCTTGTTTCGTTCTCAATTGGTATCGTATACCAATGTTATTCCCAATCGAATTGGGCAATTTGAAACCAAAGGAAAATTCTTGCCGACATGACTTTCCCAACTGGTCGGTTGCACCAGTTGAGCCGATCGGTTCAACTCTTGAACCGGTCGTTTCAACCTGGGCATGAGCCGATCAGCCTGGACACTCCAGCCGACCGGTTCAGCACCTCAGCCGACCGGTTCATCACATGAGCTGATCGGTTGGGAGCACAGGTTGGGAAAAATCAGTCAATTGCGATTTCAATCAATCCGATACTCCAATCAATGCGTCCAACACCTTGAACCATACGATATTGAGCTATCAACTGATTGAGTGTTTAATTGAACTACTAAACTCCTTTAGTAATCAATCTAAACATTGCTTTGTGGACAAAAATCCTCTTCCAGGTTAAATCCTATGTGTGTGACCCTGCAGGTCCATTTCACGTTGGCAGTGAAAGTCAATAACACTTATGACTTCACAAGCAAAGAGCGGTGCCTAGTCACACATCAGTGCTACCCAAGTGAAAGTAGAAAGTTGGAGAACAACTTTCATCCTACAATCCGTGAATGGTGTTACAGTGAATGTATAATTCCTTTGTCACTGATATCCCGAATGAACTCAAGGCATGGAACTGTCATCCTGTCAACGTTCATTCACTTTCTTGATCTCAGAGTAGATTGAAGGAGATATGTATGCCATCAATATCACATACTGATTCACATATGCGTGCGCACGCCTATCTCAATCCTACTCATCAAGTGGCCTTGGATATCAAACTCCCGCAGGAGGGATAAATCCCATATCTATCACTCACCCCTCAAAAGCCCCATGTGTCAAAGCCACCCAATCATCACCTTTATAACAACCCATGTTTCAGGACTGCGTTTGATGATGTCAAAGTGTGCCCAACAACATGTGTTGAGTGCAGTGATTTTAGGTCTAAGAATCACACTCACCACCATCATTGTGAGTACTGACTGTGACTACCATCTCATGGTTCCATGTGTCAAACTCACGGTGGGTCTGTCCGGTACCTTGTTCTCTAACAAGTACCTATGTGTTTGGTTTGATATCTCTATATCATGACTAATGAGATTCTGTCATCAACCAACACCACAATATAGTCTTGTGTGTCATTGTTGTCTATCTACCTTCCACAATGACATCCGACTAGGGACATAACAAGAATGTACAAACTCTTAGCATCCGTATGATCTCATCGTTCAGGTCATGAACCTGAAGGCATACGTCATTGAGTACTGTCATTCTCTTAGACATTCAATATGTTCTATCACTATCTCATATGACTGAACCAGAAAGAATTGGAAGCTTTCCTTTGATGTTTATCAAATCAATCTTAATGTATCCCATCAATCATCCCATGATTGGCTCTCAGGGCATACATACCAACATATATGTGATACGATCAAGATGCGAGGTGTCCCTCTAGAAGTCATATATTGCAAGGGGTTCATCTTTTCACTAGAAGACAAGGCACTATCTTGGTACCTCGGGGTACCCCACCAGTCCCTGAACGGGTGGAGAGCGTTAGATGACGCGTTTGTGAACAAGTTCTACCCCACAGAAAGGACAGTTATAAATCGGCAGAAAATAACCTCCTTCACGCAAAAGCCGAATGAAAGCCTCCATGATGCATGGGAGCGATTCCAAGAGTATCTGAGGGATTTCCCCCATCACAACTACAAGAGAGGTTTCCTCGTCACCACCTTCTACAATGGTTTGACTCCCGAAGACAGGGTGTCGCTAAACGCGGCAGCGGGCAGTGATTTCCTGGGGATGAAGGCCAAGAAGTACGAACTAATTATTAAGAATATGGCCGAGTTGATGGTCGGTGCTGATTTCGATCAGTCTGATAGAGGACAAATAAAGAAGGTAGATGAAGGGTCTACCCTTGAATCTAAGGCACTGGAGTCCATCACCTCGCAGATATAGAGGATCGCCACTGATGTTAAACAACTACGAGAAGCTGGCGGGAAAGGTAAGAAGCCAGTCGAGAAGGTGATGAAATGTGTCACATGCGGCGAAGGAGGACATGGGGTAGACAACTGTGTTTACACCCGACCAGACGCAGACAGTGATTCTGACTCGAAAGACGAACAGACTGAAAATGTCTCTTTTGCAAACTTCAGAAGACCGGACCACCTGGGTTTCAGCTATGGGAACAAGGATGCCGCTGAGAATTCTCATCAGCTGCATAACTCAACTAAGCCACCCCAAGCTTTCGAGAAAAGGGGAGGAGCCGGTCAGTATGCTAGAAATGCCCCCTTCCAGTAGAACAAAGGTAATTTCTAAGGCCAGGCTAAATACCAAGGAGCGGCCAAGGATGAGGGACCGAACCAGGCTTCTAACCAAGCAAATGTGGTGGGGCAGCTGTTTGATTTTGTGAAGAGGCAGGATACGATTAACAATCAATTGTCACATAGCGCTTTATCAAATTCAGGCATCTTAAACTCATTGCAGGCTCAACTGGCAGATATGCAGATGCACCAGTGCCAGATTGACCAACAATTAGCTCAAATCGCCGAACTGATAAAGAACCCCTCAGGAAAGATACCGTCAAACACCGAACCTACGAAGAGGCTAGGGCTGTGACAGATGGAAGGCCGAGATCAAGTTGCGGAGAAAGGACGATGTTGGAAGATATGGAGTAAACTGAAGCCGTCATGCTGGAGACGATAACTGTAGCGTTTCTCGGGAGGCAACCCGAGTTTTTCTTTATTTTGTTTTTAGAATAGGATTGCAATTTACTTTTCTGCAGAACAAATATTACGAACATTTGGTATGTAATAAGGCCCGAGGCGGTGCATGCGCCACATGCACTGACTCTTATGATTTGTGGGCCACCGCCTTAGTTTTATTAACCAGGATGGGTAATACCATCTGAGGCTGGGAGCTTAGTCCTAGGCCAATGATGTTTTACTCATCAACCGCAGCTTAACCCGTTTTGTTTTCACGATTCTCAGGAGGCAACCCAACCGACGCTTTGAGTGCACCCTTATCAGGCAATGGGGCTTCGTGGAGTGCAACAGTCGAACCGACGGATGGGCTGGCCGGCTTACGCGTTGGACCAACGGTCGACGCGTGTCCGGGTTTTACTGTTCAGTCTCTATAAAAGGAAAGTGAGTTTTACCGTGTCAGGTTCCTTACCTTGCTGTTTTCACACTCCCGTGTCGAGCGAGAGAACTTGTGCTTCTGCTTTCGTGTCGCGCGAGACTGCAATTCTCTTGTGTCGCCCGATAGCCCAGATCACAACGAGGTATAGCCCGACAGATCATGTCGGCCGACACGTTTCTTGTTACAAGTAGTTTATCGGTCTCAAGTTTCCTTCGCTGAGCAGTCGTGTCGCCTGATATGGGTGTCGTGCAGGGTACCTTTGATTCACATTTCCCGATACCCAATGTCGGGTGATAGCCGTGTCGCCCGATGTTGCATCACGTCACCTGTTTTTTCTATCGGGCGACACACTGCTTTTCTTTAATAAGAATGTATCGGGCACCTCGTCTTATCGCCCTCGTATCACCCGTCATGCCTTTCTTTTTGAGCAACAGAACTGATGTGCGTTCATCGCCTTTCCGACCTATCTATATCGCACGATTGAATCTTTCGACGTATCAGGCGATACCCATCTCTTGTATCAGGTACAGGGCTTCGCTACTGAAACCAGTGTGTCGCCCGATACAGGAGTGTCGGGCAGTTTTTTTGTACAAGATAATATAGGGTCACACGCCTATTCTTTATTATATTTCTTCCAAAGACCAACATATTTAATCGAGATATTTCTTTTGTTGACTTATAGAGATGGCCCGCATTAAGATGACCGCTATCCCAGTCGACAAGAAAGGTAGGAGGGTCTACCCTGAGACTGCTGCTGAAAGGCAGGCTGCCAGACCCAAGTGCTCGAACCCAGGACAGGCCGGGACATCGGGGACAAAGAAGAAGGCAAGGGTTGGAGAAGTTGCGACTCCAGTACCAACACCAACACCACTTGTAGCAGCGCCAACACCAGCAGCAGAACTCCCGAAATCCTTTTCGGGGAGTTTCGAGCAAAGAACGATGAGCATGCTTGCCACTATGCTGAGCTGGTACCCAAGATGTACAAGCCAAGCAGGTTCTGCCATAGAGCCTCATTTGATGAGCTTGGAATCGTGAAGAGGATGAAGAGCGTCCTTGCAGCGGCAGGACTAAAGAAGATCTACTTTAGCCGGACTTTTTCGTACACCAAGCTGACCATGGAATTCATGTCATCTCTCCACCGGGTGAAGAATTCAGCAGCAGAGAAAGGAAAATTCGGCGGGCCAGACAGACTACAGGCCCGGCTGTACAATTCGGAGCACACCATCTCCGAGAAGCTCTTAAATGAGATCTTCTCTTCCAGCGAGGAAGAGAAGAATCAGATGGACAACGGTGAGAGGATCACCGAGGAAGACGGGTTCAATCCCGTGGAGTTTTGGGGCAGGCTTACTGGCGAATCTTTGTTTAAGCCGGGAGCAAAGGTCGTGGCAGTGCACTCCTACTTCTGGAGGATCGTGCACAAGCTGGTGGCATGCTTGCTTTTCAGCAAGAACGAATCCAGCAGCATCTACATGGAAGAGCTCCACGTCATGTGGCATATTATGGAGGGCCGAGTAATCAACCTCGGTCGGTTCTTGCTGAACAGGTTGCATCCAATGAAGGAGGCCACTAAGGAGTACTGCATGGGCGGCATTATCAACCTCATTGCAGCAGGACTCGAGTACCCGTCTGAGCCGCGTAGTCACACTAGAACGCAAGGCAATGAGGTGTTTGACATCAAATATCTGATGAGGACCAACATCATCAGGAAGGAGAGGGGAAGTTTCTTCTACAAATTTTCAAGGACGGACATACTACTTCCCCTTCCTCGCTGCGCCAACTACGACAAGGAGAAGTTGGTCTTCACCACCGCCGAGATCGAAGCTATAGCTAATAACACGGCTACTGCCACCACGATAAGGGCCACAGAGAGGCCAGCCCCAGAACTGCCGGCGACAACAGCTGATCAAGCTGTCGTCGCTCCAACCATACGAGCTACCGCACCAACAACGACAGTGGTGGCTGAGAAAGAGTCGGTGATTGTTGAGGTCACCGGGACTGAAACTTCGGGATCTGCCGCAGAAGAGACGGCCGCAGTTCCCATCCGTGTTTCTAAGACTGCAGAGGCAGGAGAGGAGCTTCAGCGGGGTGACAACAACGTGATGTTCGACGAGATCATGAGGGAACTCGAAAGAACACCATCCCTGCCGCCGAAGTCCCCGCATGCAGCAGTCAAGGAGATCGCCGACAGTGCAGAGGTGGAGCAAAGTCCGCCCTCACCGCGGCCATCCCCAATTAGAAGAGAAGGCAAGGCGGCGTCACCTGAGAAAGCACCGACTCCCTGCCTGGTGGCATCTGGTTCGCGAACGATTTTCATAGATTCTACCTCTCTGGGTGGAACTTCACGCGGGCTAGATGTCGCGAGGACAGAAGGGAGATCCACCGGACCCCCTCCGTCACTCGGAAAGATGCTCGGAAATGAACTCGACGATCTGTGGTAGGTAACAACGATCAACTCTGCTACTTATATTTCCCTGACCCACAAACTTGTATCTTTTCAAGACAAGCAGGACATCCACGAGATCAGGCTGAACAGCCAAGAGAGCGAGCTACTGGCTCTAGCGGGCATACCCGGCGGACTAGAGACCTTAAATGCAATAATGCAGCAAGTTCTCCAACAGTTTGACAGGCTCGAGGAGAGGATGAACAGAAGTGACGACCATCCGCACCGAAGGCAGCTGAGACGGTCTCCGTCACCTCCCAGCCGGAGCCCCAGTCCCTCTTTTTCATGTTCCCCCTCGGGAACGGCATCCCCATCCTCCCCCTCTAGCGGGCAATCATCAACGCCCGAGGATGGGACACAACAAGGATCTGCCGAAGGGTCTCCCAGCAGACAGGAGAGCTCTTTGGGTTTGGGAGATTCTAACGTCTCCATCCCCCTAGAGGAAGTTGAAGATGATGGCACAGACATCAGCATCGGGGAAAATTCATCTGATGAGTCCGAGGGAGAGGTGGGGGATGTCTACACAGTGAATAACAGACATCCACCCCGAGGAAAGCACTCATTTGTGTACAAATTCCGCGAGCCGTCCGAGATACCCTCCTTCGAGATGGCCGACTTCGATAGAAGAGCCATCGGGAACCTGACGATCAGAGACCAGAAGCTGTTCAATAAGGTCTTAGGGTCGTAGGCCAATGAAGAAGACGTCTTCTGGAGTGACTGCTACCTCTCCCTACGTCGGGGAGATCTTTAGAAGATGTTCTGCACGTCGGTTGTCGTCGGAAAACGGGTGTTTGGGGTCCTGGAGAATGCAATAATAGAGAAGATCAACAGCAGGACAGGTCGGAGACAAATATACACAGCCACCCCGACCTTGGCAATAAGGCTGATGAAGGGAGATCAAGACTCCCGTGCGGTGGTCGACATGCTGCAATACGTTGAAGAGCATAGACCAAATCTAGTGTTGGCCCCGCACAAGCATCGCAACGTGTGGTTTCTCTGTGTGGCGGACATTAGAAACCGCGACGTCCAGCTGTTGTGCTGCAGCAATGATGAAGTACCACGCTCCGGGGGTATTTTCTGCCGCCCGGAGGACAGACAGTTGAAACGACTGCCAATACACCTGCTACGAGCTTTAAAACAAGGAATCCAACGTCTTCAAGGACCTTGGAACTTCTTCACTATCAGAAACCTCCCCGAACAGGCAAAAGAGGGGAGCGGAAACAGCGCTATCGCCGTGTTGGGTGCCATTGAAGCACTCAACTCATTCGGAAACTTAGGACTCCTCAGAGGCATGTCTTTTTATCAATGCAGGGGCATCTACGCCATGCTCCTAATCAAGGACAAGCGCTATTTTTGGGATGCAGGTGTGCCCGAGAAGCTGTTGGACAGTGATGTAGAAGAAGATTCTTCTCGATCCATCATCCCAGAAGAAAAAGAAGAAGATATAGCAATCGAAATTCATGGGGCGGGCAAGCAGCTAGCAATTCTGAAGAAAGTGCATGGGGAGGAAGGCACCGCTTTGCCCGAAGCTTCTGAAGGGCAGATCAAAAATTTCGACCGCTTTTCATGTTCAACTCTCACACAGGAGCAGGTCAACATCATCCAGAATAAGCTTGCTGACTCAACCCCATCAGATGTTGCTTTTCAGACAGGAGATGTCATAGTCATGGCATAGGATCTAAGGGACATGGTGAAGGAAGGATGGTGCTTGGCTGTAACAGTTGCAATCGCTTACATCCAATATATACAGCCAAAGCTAGAACATGCATATATTGCCCATCCTTTGCTTTTCAACGATATATGCCTCGCCGACGAAACATGGGCAAAGAAGATGTTCCTACAAGAATTGAAGGATGGTGTCGCAAGCACTATCTTCCTACCTATTGTGCATTACAATCATTCGACGCTCCTAGCGATGTATACTCGGCAACGAGCAGGCATTTTCTACAACAGCTCGGACATCAACAAGAACCATGATGTGTCGTGTACATCAGAACCTTTGACACCCGTCGAACGCTTAGTTCGAAAATATTACGACGAAGTGTCAAAGATGATCGAACCGTTCCTGGACATACAGGGAGGCAAATGGCACGAACTCCAGTTCTGCCACCGCAGTCCGCAGCAAATTCCTTTATCCAATGACTGCGACATCTTCGTCTTGGAATGAATGGTAAGTGAAGCAACACTTGACCAGCTCTACCACATAGGATATCACAGCAAACGAGGAGAATACGTGTGGGAACTCCTGTCTAATGCAGGCGTAACCTCACTGGATTAAACATTACCTCACCTTATTTACTTCATAATTCTGGGGACAAAGTGTGGAGTAAGTTTGGGGGGGTACCATGTACCAGCGAGGGAGGTACGAAAATCTTCTGATCTCTCTGACTTAAATCCCTTATTCTTTTGTTATTTATCCTTTTGTTCTTTCCTATATCATGTGTACATATATATGTTTATACCAAAATTTTTGAAAATTTTGTAAATTTTTCTTATATTTGTTCCCTTGCATATGTACAAAGTCACTATATTAGTAAAAACCTGATGCAACTGCTTGCCAAGTTAGTTTTCTTTGTGTTGAATGTGACGCAAGTCCTGTTATATCTTTTTGATAATGCTACTTCAAACGAACAAAAGAATATGTTTTGTCATGCCAAAAATTTCAAAAAATACAATAATCTCGCAAACAGTTAAGAGACGAGTATGGAGAAGGAAAAAGCTGCCCAAACAGCAGCAATCTCTTTGTTCCCCCTTACCCAACAAAAATCCCAAAAAGAGAGAGAAGCCTTATGAGCATGAATGAAAGCATGAGAGTTGTGCCCAATAAAAGAAAAATAATATATATATATATATATATATATATATATATATATATATATATATACACCTCTTGTTTTCCAAAAGTACCCATCTTTAGGCATGGTAGATCCAGGGCAGTGGTATGTAGGATGTGAAATCACTGCTCTAAAGCCAACAGGCTTGGACTGTAGGGACCACTTGCCCGTTAACGGACCCTTACCTAGATGGACTGATGGGAGACAAGAATGAAAAACCTAAAAAGCCTTAGCCTACCCTATACACAACTTTCTGCCCCGAAAATAAAGTTGTTTGGTGCGTAAGCTAACTTCGTAATCATACAATAAAGTCTCGCTGAAGCTGTAGAGAAAAATTTTACTGAAATAATAAAGCAAGGAAACGCATAGTCTTTTGTTTGTAGTGAAGCAACATTATCTCTAAAGGCATTACTATACTTGTTTTACCTCTTGGCCTAAAATTTATCTGAGCAAAATGAAGCATCACAAAAATATAGTTTAATATTGATTGAGGACAATCAAAACGCTAAGTTTGGGGGAGTTGATAACACTAAATTTTGTGATATTTTAAACTGTTTTTCTGTTATCAAAACTGCCCTTTTCTGCTATTTTCCTCTCTTTTGTATGCACTTTTGCAATAATTGGCCAAGCAATGCTCTTCATCCAATTTTCCTATCTTTTGCAGAGTTTTCCCCGTTTTTGGGCAATAAGGCCGCTCCGGCCCATGAATAAGTCCAAAGCCTGTCTCGGCCTCCCTGACGCCTGATACAACCCCTGCCCGACAGGGGCTGGGCGACACAAAGACGCTCGACAAAGGGGTGTCGTGTGAGAACAAGCTGGCGGACGACACGCCTTCTACCCGACAGCGAGCCCGGCTCGCCCCGTCAACCCAGCTTGTTGGGCGACACAACCACCCACTGGCAGACGCGCCGCCCGTCACGTGACCGATAGCAGACACCTCCACGCCGAGCTATAACTTTATCGGCCATCCATCGACCATCGCTTAAGGGGGCCGCGTGGCGCTTCGAGCACCATAACTCCTCCCGGCCAGCTGACTATAAATAGCAGCTACAGGGAGCCGAAAATATAGTTTGGGCAGTTCACAGTTCGGAATTCGAGTTTTAGAATTCAGACAGTTGGGAGTTGAGCTATCTTCCGAGGAGACTGCGAGAGCATACATGTCGTGCCCCAGTGCTTGTCTCAAGCGACACTAGGTGAGCTTCTCCTCATCCCGAGAGGGAAGGGACAGTTCACTTAGGACCGTCCCGGGCGACACTACGGGCTGATATCAGCCGACGTGGATGAGCGACACAAGTGCCCGACAACAACCATGCATAGCTCTTAGCCCGACACGATATCAAACTGATACGCTTAGCTTGTCAAGCGTGCTGCCCGACATGAGCGTATCAGCCTGGGTCCTTGAGCGATACGGTCGACAGTCGGTGCGTGTCGCCCGAGAGGGTGTGCCGCCCGACACCTCTGTATCGGGCTAGGCCTCTGACCGATATCAGGCAGGAGAGCTACAGCACCCTGTCGTCCTTATACATCAAGGAGGCGACAACTATCTTTACTTTTTGTCATTTAATTCCTTACTTATGCATTGTAATTAGGACCCCTTTATTTGTCTATGGAAATGGAAGATGCTTAATTACTTGTTGCCCTATGCTTGGTGCACTATGTTGGATGACTGCTATGTTTGATATCCGAACTCTAGCTTGCATGTTTTGGATCACGTTTTTCTTAGCTAACGAATCGTGTTTCCCGTCGCAACAACTTCGAGAGTTGTGTTGTGGCTCTAGTGTTTGGTCCGATTCTGGAGTATGAGAGTGCCTGGAACGAAGTTGCTTTAGTGACCTTTCCACTCTAATTTTTGTCCAGTGACCTCGAGAGGGGCGCTGATGCCTTGTTAGAGGTACCCGCTTTGAGAGGAGGGGTACAGGTCTGGTTTTACCACCGCTTGTTTTACCGGAGTCTTATCCTTCGTACCTCGCTTTAGCTCGAGCAACATCTTTCTATTTCTGTTGCATTAAAACCCCTAAAAACTTCTAAATGACTAAAACCTTAAATCTTTCTAGTAGCTCCAGTTGGAGATAGTTTTCTTCGTTTTATTTGTGACATCTTAGTGCTTCCCTTTTCGGGAATTTACCTCTCTTTATACCTGCCGGAGTGTAGCGTGTCGATTCCGTGTTCTCAACACTACCCCCTTGTCCCTATGTTCGACCCCGTATATCTACTTCGACCCCGTAAACAAAGTTGTGGGGGCCTAGAAGAATTCGGGTTTATAAATGTAAAAGCTCGACTACCTCAAATCCGCTTCCAATTTTAGGACGCGCGATTTAGGCCGGTCAGTCACACACATAGGATTTAACCTGGAAGAGGAGTTTATCCACAAATGATGTTTAGATTGATTACTAAAGGAGTTCAGTAGTTCAATTAAACACTCAATCAATTAATAGTTCAGTATCATAGTGTTTAAGGTGTTGGACTGATTGATTAGAGTATCATATTGATTGAAACTACAATTGACTAATTATGTACAGTCTGCACTCCCAACCGATCGGCACATGTGATGAACCGATCGACTTAGTTTGGTGAACCGATCAGCTCATGTGATGAACCGATCGGCTCAAGACAGGATGAATCGACTGGTTCAAGGGTTGAACTGATCAGATCAACTGGTCCAAACGAGCGAGTTGGGAAAGTCATGTTGGCAAGATATTTCTCTTCATTTCACTTGTCCAATTTGATTGGAACAAGGATTGGTATTTGGATCAATTCGAAACAAAAGAGGAAAAGGCAATCAGGAACTGACCAGGGCAGTGAACTGACTGGTTCAGAAGTGAACCGTTAGGCTCAGATGCGCCAACCGATCAGTTGAGATATGAACCGATCGCTTCAGGTCCCCAAATGACCATTTCATGCTTGAAATGATCAGTTCAGGTGGCGTTGTTGGTTATTCTGTGGAAAATCTCGAACCCTTCTACTCCTTATTTAATCCTGCATTTCCTGGGGTAGAGAACCCTATCCCATGACCCTCCTATATATAGGGGTATTGTGGGCTTCTCAAAGTACAACTCAGAACACTAGTTGCTCTACAAAGTTGTTGTTCTCTCTGATTGTGGTAACTAGGAGAGCCCGAGCAAGTGCTACCTGACAAGGGAGGTACAATAAGGGAAAGACAACTATAGAAAAGTGACTGGTGGCAGAAGAGTGAGTCGGTGGCTAGTATGCTGATAGTAGGGTGTGACTCCTTCCGATTCCTTGTAGAACAAGGAGATTGGAGTTCCAGGTGGTCCGTGTGGACTACTTCAGAGGTGGGAGACTTCTACCGCTCATAGGATAGTTGTCAATCCCGATAGTCCCGGTGAGACCAGGATCTGCACAGACACCGTCCAACACCAGAGGTGAAGACCGCACAAGCTATGAGGTAATGTCGCCGAGTAAGCCTCGAGACAAGGTATGTATCTACAAACCATTCTTCCTATTGTATAGACGTTGACGTGATTCCTTTATACTGGGTTTGGGAGAAGAAAATTTGTGTTTCTGCTGCCTTCTCTGTCACCCAAAAAACACGACACTTATATGATGGAATGATGGTGGAATAACCTCCTTAATATAGTCATAACCTTAATGTGTTAATTGGTGGTTATCATAGCCACATGGTTGATACTTTCTTTTGCTAATCATATATAGATTCCTTGAATGATGATGTAATAAAGAAATGGTCTTAATGTTGATATAACCATGCTATGATTGTTTATGAATATCTCCTAGCTCATTAATGCAATATTGTACTGATTTGGTGTATTATATGTAAGTGGTGTTGTTGACCCTTGTTATAAGACATGGAAAGATAATGATGATCTTGCAGGGAATAGTATGATCGTATTAATAACCTTTGGGCATGGTTGAGCCTTGAATGAGGTGTTATCCTCTTATGTTAACAAGGGTTGATACCCTGTGATATTGTGAAAAGGATTTATATCTTGTGACAATATGATTACTACTATGGTCTCGTGAATGGCAAGTGAATAGAACCATGTGATGATGAGATGAGAAATTATGTTTCACACATTTTATACCTTTTAAAAGTTGTGATATTTATATGCTTGCAAGTGAATTCGGGTTTGTATGTCCACTTGTTTGATGCAGCCTTAATTCACACAATTGGCATAACTAATCAAGTACAACTCTAATCATATAGTGCCCTATTCCGTAGAGTTATCTTTAGTGTCAGAACTTGCTGGATGGTGAAATGAGTATTCCTAAGGGAAACATGAAGCATATACTGTTGAGTATGTGGGGGTGGCAGGTTGAGGATATATCCTTGTCATCCACAATGCAAATTTTGGATGATGGCTATGGTCATGCCTCATACTTATGATGTGATTGAGAACAACATCGGTCATGTCTCAATGATTATAACATGATGTGATTAAAGGACAACTGCGATTGTACCTCACTGATTGGGTTTGAATACCCTAGATGCTAGCATTGTGACCTATACCAAGGTGGGCTAGTTACAGGACTCTATGTCATTGTGGTGGCAGCTTTGACTGATATGTCACTATCTTTTTACTCGTATTGATCGAGGGGAAGAGACCTTAGGATATTGACACTCCTAGATCTTGTACGAAACTGAATAGCCCTTCGTAGGGGTCGGTTTGAATTTGAATGGTATGATTCAAATTCCCCAGGGCATAATAAAAGATGTAATACAGCCTGTAGCATATTTGTTTAGGGTTATACACAACATTTCACATTGGATTATAACCCTTGTTTGTTGTCTTTAAATAAAGATGATGCTTAGTGCAATTAAGAGATAGTAGATACACTTAGGTTGTGGATATTCTTAAGATTGTAGATGCGTACAAACAATAGCTATGCTTGTGTTGATAACTATAGTGCTACTACTGATTATAATCATGATGATAGCTATCTCATCTTGTTAGTTATGTTTAGCATGCTAGCCATGCCTTTGTTACTAGAGATGCATATACTGCTAATCATGCTTATACAGATAGTTGTGCTTATGTTGTTAGATATTCTAATGATGTTAATATGTTCGACCTATTAGACATGTTAATGTTGTTATCTATTCTTATGTGGGTAGTCTTATTCATAATAATAGAGAATCTATGTTACTAGACTTGTTCATGATGCTAAATATGCATATGCTACTGAATTGCTTATACTGTCAACAAGATAAAGGGTGATAGTCTGGCTAATGATGATAATTATTATCTTCTCCTTTATGTATTTTGTCAATCATCCCTGCTATTGAGCCTATTTGTTATATTTGTTTAAACTGCTAAAACTATTTAATTACTTAAAATGTTGTGATCAATAAGCGTTGTTGGAGGTTATATCTCTTGTTGGGACTTGGGTCCCACCCTTGTGGTTCGCCACATCTTTTTAGGTAATCGGCAGTGATGGCAACTCAATCATGGAAGTAAAGAGGAGCTATAGTAATGAATCTTTGAAAAAGTTGATTAGATGTCTGGTATGTCCTAGAGTCATCCATGTACTGTCAGTTCTGGGCAGATAAAGTTTGTATATGGTGTTTCAAACAAATTGAACTTTTGTTAGCATGTTAATGCTTGTTTGTGAGGCATATATGAATATTGTTCTCCTGTATATATATGTTGTGGCTAAGGAGATAGAAAAAATTGTATCAAAATCATGGCATAGTATGGATATAAGAAAGATGTTGGGATCTTATTCAAACATTTCTGAGCAGGTGTTGATGTTGAAATCAGTTTTAATTTACCTATATTTTTGGGTATGTAATTAATTAGTGATTGATTGTGTTTTATGTTTTGAGTAATCTCATTTAGTGTAACGGGTTCTGACAAGTTGGTATTAGAACTTTAGGTTCACTGAGTCTACAGGGACACTAGGAATTAGGACTAGGATGATGTCAAAATTAGGAATATGACATAAAAATATGGTGCATTGTGCCTAATCTCAGTATTTGGGTGCCCTGGCCAGGTATTCAATTATTGAAGAAACGGTAAGTATGGAAGTCTTAGATTGTTATCTTTCTAATTACTCTGATCAAGTAGTCATTTTGAGACAATATAAAGAGCATAACGAATAAGAAATCATGGTGTGAATATCTCAATCCTACCTTAAACAAGATGAGAATTGCGTCATTATCTATCAAAACTTGAATGTTTGGTAAATATAAGAGAAAGATACAACACCATGAAATCTAAATCTGAATACAAATAAGGAAATGAGGATATCTTAAAGATGTGATTCAAGAAGATAATAAAGTAAATGACAGACAAGTCTATGCTTATAAAATGAATCAAGGTATGAAATCCACCTAAGATAGAGAGAACTCCTATAACAAGTACAAAATGAGAAGATGAATGGGAACAATGACAAAGAAATAAGGTGGAACCTGAGTTAATCTCAGACCAACCTATGTGTGTAAGAAAGTGTTAATGAAAAATCAGCATGGCATGTGAAAGAAATTAAGGGAGATGATCCCGATTTAATGAAGAAAATGTAGAATATGATGATTCAACTGTCGATAAGTGGTTCAAAAACATAATAAAATAAGAGAACATACCAAGTGTGATAAATAGTCATCAAGGAAGCAATATCGAGATATGTTAATCATTATGGTTCCTATTCTAACGGCAAGGAACCCAGAATGAAAAAAGTAAAATGATACATAAGAAGTTGTAACCTGCATAATGAAAAATAGAATTGGTTACCTTTCTGCTAGTGACCCTTGAAAAATACCACTATGGTATGGGAAGTGTATTTCCCTTTGTGTCCTTCCTTTCTAAGGCACATCTTTCAAGTGGATCATTGCCACTTGGTACGTATGGATTCACTGCAAACATGAGGGTGGATAGCTTATTATAGCATAAGGTTGCTTGGACTATGGTTCCAAGATCATAACGTTTGTGATGAGTTTGCTTTTGAGCCTTCCAATAACTAGGAAGATTCCTCTTATATTTCTTAATATTTGTTATGTTGGTGAAAGTGGATGAGATAATGATGTGAGTTCCTTATAGCACATGAGGTGGATACCAAGGTAATGGATCCTAGTATCCAAGATGTATCAATAGTATGAGAAATATGTGAAGGTTGGAGATGTTTATTAAATGAACATTCCAAGTATTCCTCTCCCATAGAGAGAGAGAGAGTTGATGATGATCCTATAAATTTTATTTGGAAGGAAAAACAAAAGTGACTCTATAATGTTGTGTATGGTCTAGTGATAGTTGGACAAGACCATTATCAAGGATAGATGGTTTGTTGATACAATAGATATAATTTTAGGATGATAGCTAGAATTTAAATTTGAAAGTTACTATTAGATTTGTATAGGTGGCACAAGTTTCTATGTTCAATATTTGCAAATGTCTTCTTATGTGGGAGTTTTTGTGCTGACCCAAGATGAGATATGTATGAATGATGTGACATCACCCTGATAATCAATTAACCATGTGAAGGAAATAGGATGAGGTTCAAAGGAAGTACCCATATTTGTTTACCTTGGATTTCGGGGGTGAAATCCCTATTAGGGGTTTATAGTTGTAAGGCCCCTAAACTTTCTTAATGAGTTTAATAAGCTTAATTATCATAATTCAATTCTTATAACCCTAATATAACCTTTTCATATGCTTTGAAATCATAAGACTAGCTGAAATTTCAAATTTTTTCCAATTGAGACATTGTTTGAGCAAGTCATGCAATTTTATGCACATTTTGGACTTTTGTACAATTTACCCAATTGAGAGCTTTTATTTGCAATTTAGTACTTGAATTATGTTACTTTGATATTCTCTCATCATTCTTGATCATGTTGGGGCATGGGGAACCTATTTAACCCTTGGTTTGAAGGTGTTTTCCTCAAGAGTATATTAGGGTTTACCCCTTCACAGATGAGCTACCTTTAGTAGCTATCAACTAATGAATTATATGATAGGCTTGGAAATTATACAAAGGAAATCTAAGGAGGTCTATATGGATGGTGGGGGAGCTGCTTGTGTGTGTGCTTGTATATTCTTAATAGTTTAAGGCCATAGATACATGGGGAAGCTACTTTTACACCTCATACTTGCTTCCATTCTTATCCATGGGCTATATTTACCTCTTCCTTTCCCAAGTATGAAACTTTGCTTGCTTTCTCTTTCCTCAAACATGGAATAATGAGTCCACTGTATTTTTTTGTAGAACCAAGTGCACTAAGGTAGAAGACAACCTCTTTTTGGAGAAGAAGGTCTCCTAGAGCTCCATCTAGCCCTACGTATGGTTTCCAAGGTCATCTTATAGGGATTTCAACCAAGGCAAGTTGTTTTTTTCCTTCCTTCTCCATTTCTCTTGCTTTTCTCCTTCCTTAGACCTTTCTCCAGGTTGAAACCTTGCTGTTCCATGGTAGAAATTGCTCTAAAGCTCTAAAATCCTACCTTTCTTGCTCCTTATGCTTAGGGTTTGCTCATTTGATGAAGAACGGTGCTAGATGGACGAGTTCACAGCTTATGCTTGGATTTCCTACCTTACTTGCTCATTTTTTCTTTTATTTGGGAGTTTAACTTCTATTTATAGGCAATTTTTATAACTTTCTCCACGTTTATTGCTTACCATAAGCTTGCTAGCTCATGTTCTTTCTAGAAAATGATGATTCATGCACTAAAAAGCTATGCTTGAATTGGATTTTGACTTTTATAATGTTCCCTGTTCTGATTTTAGTTATAGATGAACCTGTGATCATGTGTACATTATTACTAAGGTATAATATGACTTGGATCAGGTTGGTTTGACAACCTATGGTGCTAAGCACCTATCAACCATGGTCAATTTTAGGGTTTAAAGCTGATTTCTTCTATAAACCCATGACCCCATGATGGTACCATTGCAACAACCCTATGGTGTTGTCTTCATGACAACTAATGGTAAAGATCAAAGGTGTTATATGATGGTGAAAACCTATGGTAACCTCCTTATGTCAGGTTTTGGATCAATTAGAATTTTAATGATAAAAAATTAAGTACCCTACTAATGTTATCAATTAATGATGACATTAGCTAAATATTTTGTGTTGATTAATGAATATAGTGTTGATCTAACAACCTATGATGATTAAATGGTCACTAATGATGGTGGATCAGGTCTCTACAACATATGTTGAGTTAAATAATTGTAGTTGTAGCATGAATTAATCCTTAGACCAAAGGTTTCTTGGGTCACTTGATGCAATGGTCAGACCTATATTGTAATTGATGGTTTTAGCATATGAACTTGACCCAATAGTCAAGATATACTGTCTATTCCTCAAATAAAGTGGAATGATGGCTAATGTAATATGTTGGTCCTAATAATGTGATTTAGATGTTTTCGTTTATATGATCAACTTAAGGATCTTACTTGTTGACAATGGATGGCTTGTTTTAAATGATCAGTCGATTGTGGGTTTTACCCTACTCTCAATGGAAATTTTTGTGTTGTTAATCAAGGGATTTCGAGGGTTAAATGGTGTATCTTTATATAGAACAAATCAAGGCCTTCATAGGTGGTTTATCCAAGGTGTTTACTTCTGTAAAGAACTAATGGTCTTACCTTTTAAACATCCAATGGTTCTGGGTGACACTATGGTATGGTGATATGGTTTGAATGATGATGGAACAAATGGAGGGTTACCCTTAACTAGGTAGTCTTACCTATTCACTCATATGAGTAGTATGGATTCTAACCATATTGTATGGATATGTAACCCTAATGAGGTATAGCTTGTTATACCTAGCTTTTACATAACTAATGATGGTAATTGGGTATGAATAGTCCTTGAATGACTAATGCAATCATGGGGTACTATCTTATTGTTGTTGAAACCCTAGTATGCTATAACCCAATGGTTACACCTTGATTTATGTGTGGGTTCATACTTGATAATAGTATGGAATGTGATGGTGATACTTCACCTTATGCATCCACGATCTAATGGGGATGACGTGAGTTAGGGTTTGCGTATGAGTGTTGATTAGTAACATTAATATAATTGATTTCATTGAAACTAACTCTAATACAAATAGATAAATATGAGTATTCATGTTTAAATTTCTTATATGATGGAATGAAGGTGGAATAATCTCCTTAACATGATCATAACCTTAATGTGTTAATTGGTGGTTATAATAGACACATGGTTGATACTTTCTTATGCTAAACATGTGCATTATGAATATGATGAGTGTTAATCATATCTAGATTCCTTGCATATTGATGTAATAAAGGAATGGTATTAATGATAATATAACCATGCTATGGTTGTTTATGAATATCTCCTAGCTTATTAATGCAATATTGTACTGATTTGGTGTATTATATGTAAGTGGTGTTGTTGACCCTTGTTATAAGACATGGAAAGATAATGATGATCTTGTACGGAATAGTATGATGGTATTAATGACCTTTGGGCATGGTTGAGCCCCGAATTAGGTGTAATCCTCTTATGTTGATAAGGGTTGATACCCTGTGTTATTGTGAAAAGGATTTATATCTTATGATAGTATGATTACTAGTGTGGTCTCATGAATGGAAAGTGAATAGTACCATGTGATGATGAGATGAGAATTTATGTTTCAAACATTTTATATCTTTTAAAAGTTGTGATATTTATATGCTTACTAGAAGTGAATTAGGGTTTGTATGTTCACTTGTTTGATGTAGCCTTAATTCACCCAATTGGCATAACTATTCAAGTGCAACTCTAATCATGTAGTGCCCTATGCCGTAGAGCAATCTTCAGTGTTAGAACTTGTTCGATGGTGAAACAAGTATTCCTAAGGGAAACTCAGAGCGCATACTATTGAGTATTTGGGGGTGGTATGTTGAGGATATATCCTTGTCATCCACAATGCATCTTGTGGAGGATGCCTATGGTCATGCCTCGTACATCTGATGTGATTGAGAATGATTGGGATCGTGTCTCGGTGATCATAACATGATGTGATTAGAGGACAACTGTGGTTGTACCTCAGTGATTGGGTTTGAATACCCTAGATTCTAGGGTCGTGACCTATACCAAGGTGGGCTAGTTACAAGACCATATGTGACTATGGTGGAAACTTTTACTGATATGCCAGTGCCTTTTTACTCGTACTAACCGGGGGGAAGAGATCTTAGGATACCGACACTCCTAGATCTTATACGGAACCGAATAGCCCTTCATAGGGGTCAGTTGGACTTTGTATGGTACGGTTCAAATTCCCCACTGCATAATAAAAGATGTAATACAGCCGTGTAGCATATTTGTTTAGGGTTATACACAATGTTTCACATTGGATGATAACCCTTGTTTCTTAGCTTTACATAAAGATGATGCTTAGTGCAATTAAGAGATAGTAGATACACTTAGGTTGTGGATATTATTAAGATTGTAGATGCATACATACAATATCTATGCTTGTGTTGATAACTATACTACTACTACTACTGATTATAATCATGATGCTAGCTATATCATCTTATTAGTTATGTTTAGCATGCTAGCCATGCTTGTTACTGGAGATGCATACACTGCTAATCATGCTTATGCATATAGTTGTGCTTATGTTGTTAGCTCTTCTTATGATGTTAATAGGTTCGATCTATTAGACATGCTAATGTTGTTATCTATGCTTATGTGGCTAGACTTATTCATAATGATAGAGATTCTATGTTACTAGACTTTTTCATGACGTTGGATATGCATATGCTACTGAATTGCTTATACTGTCAACAAGATAAAGGGTGATAGTTTGGCTAATGATGATAATTATTATCTTCTCCTTTATGTATTATGTCAATCATCCTTGCTATTGATCCTATTTGATATATCTGATTAAACTACTTAAACTATTTAATTACTTAAAATGTTGTGATCAATAAGCATTGTTGGAGGTTATATCTCTTGCTGGGACATGGGTCTCACCCTTGTGATTCGCCACATCTTTTTAGGTAATCGGCAGTGATGGCAACATAATCGTAGAAATAAAGAGGAGTTATAGTAATGAATCTTTGAGAAAGTTGATTAGATGTCTAGTGTGTCCTAGAGTCATCCTTGTACTCTCAGGTACAGGCAGCAAAAATTTGTATATGGTGTTTCAAACAATTTGAACTTTTGTTAGCATGTTAATGCTTATTTGTGTGGCACATGTGAATATTGTTCTCTTGTGCATATATGTTCTGGCTAAGGAGATAGAACAATTTTTATCAAAATCTTGGTATAGTATGGATACAAGAAAGATGTTGGTATCTTATTCAAACATTTCTAATTTACCCATATTTTTGGGTATGTAATTAATTAGTGATTGATTGTGTTTAATGTTTTGAGTAATCTCATTTAGTGTAATGGGTTCTCACACATTATGCCTTTTATTAAGCCATGGGGAGTTTGAGGTATCCACTGATTTTCCAACTAACCACTACTTGGTCGCAATAAGTTCCATATAAGATATAGGAGATCCAAAACTATAAGATCTGACCCCCTAGGTCAGTACGAGTCATCTACAATGACATACAATTCAAACAAACTGCAGTGACATATAAGTCAAACTGCAAAACTAGCCTAGTCATCCCTTGGTATATTGGTCAAGGAACTAGCAATCAGGGTATACAAAACCCTATCATCTGAGGTACAACTATAACTATCTTCAACATTTCACAGATATACAAGTATCAATTGTTCTTAAACTGAAGAATAACCACATCCATCCTCCAAAACCTTGGGATCAGGATATCAAGGAGAAGTTTCGTGCACCCTGTATACTCAATAGTATGCGCTCCAAGCTTCACTTAGGAACACTCATTTCCCCATCCAACAAGTTCTGACATTGAATGGTTCTATGGAACAAGGCACTATATGATTAGGGTTTCACTTGATTAGTTAATACCAATTAGGTGAGTTAAGGCTGCATTAATCAAGTTAGATATAACCCTAAAAGAATTCTACAAAAACATGTTGTGTTTCAATTTCATAAGATATAAAATGTGTGATGTATAATTTTTTCACATAATCATAGGATACCAATCCATGTCGCATCATGAAGAGGATAAAACCTCCATTAGGGTACAACACCATGTCCAAAGGTCATAAGACTATTCACATTGTTCCCTGCAAGAACATCATTATCTTTCCATTCTTTCCAAGTCTCATCAACCACCACCATACATGTGACGTATGTGTTCAACAATACTTTGTATTTAAGATACTATGATATTCATGTAACTAAATATTGGTATTACAACAAAATAGTGAGAAAAGAGTATTTACTCATCATACTAATCAAACAAGCAAGACACGTATGATTAGCCATCATCACTTACTTGTATTATGGTTAGGATCAGCCAAGATAAGTGAATTAGGGTTACAAAACAACAATCAAAGACAAACCCTAATTCTTAGCATCTCCACCAATCATGAAAGCATAGGGTCAAAGACAATCATTGACCATAGAGTCCAAATTTCATCAATCACCTAGGTTAGGAAAACATAGCAACCACAAGGGTTAGAGACACCTTGGTGACCACCAGGTTTAGGTGACTTAGAGACCACTAGGTTCCAAGATCATAGCGACCAACATGGATCAAAACTTGATCGATGGACTAAGGTTAGAGGATTCGTTGACATACAAGAGTCAAGAAGGTTGGTGACCACTATAAGTTAGAAAATTTGGTGACTTCTAGGGTTACTAATCTTGGCGACCACTCAATATTAGAAATTCTTGATAGCCATCAATGTTATACAAATCTCATAGACCACATATGTTCAAATCTTAGTGTCCACCTAGGATCAAAACCTTGGTGAACAAACCTAGCGCATAACTTGGTGTCCAAACATAGTTCAAAACCTATCGATCACATAAGCACCAAAACCTTGACGACCAACATGAGATCAATAAAACTTGGCAACCCTTATAACTCAAAAGTCATCGACCATGTAAGGGTGAAATCTTGGTGACCATCAAGATGCAAAATCATTGTCAACCATGAAGAGTCCAAAATCTCATCGACCACTAAGAATCCAAACATGTTGGTTACCACCAAGAATCTTAAAGGTCATGAAGTTTCATCACAAGGAGAGAGATCAGTTCAAAATCCTAATTAGAAACCATCATTAGAGAGAGCAAAAACCATCGTTACCACAAGCATGTCAGTGGAAAAACTTCCATTATCAAGAGAGGTTTGTGCACAAGGATTAAGGTTCATCTAGGGAGATTCACTACTCAAGAATTACCATACCAACACAAACCCTAGGTAGGAGAAGTATCTTTCTACTTAAAGAAACATTTTAGGGCAATATCATGTACATGCAAGGTAAGAATAGGCAATAATCATGAAGAAAGTTACATAACTCACCTCTAGAAGATGAAGCAACTCCAAACAGCAATGTAGCTCGTAGGAAAGAAGGTGGAAACCCTAGCTTGATCACTCTACCCATCCAAGCTAGCTCCTCCTCTAACAAGGAAGCAAACCCTAGGTCAGGGAAGAAAGAAAGAAGTGTTCTTCAACCACTACTTTGTGCTCTACCATGGATCTGACCGAGAAGAAGAAAGAAGAAGGTAGGAAAGCAAGAAAAATGAAGGAAAAGAGGGATATCTTTAAAAATTAGGCCAAGAAACCTAGCAAAAAAGTGCCAAATGACCTCAACAAGGGTAGATCCAAACCCTAGGTACACATGAAAGGTAGATCAACCAAGCTCCTTCAATTTTAGCTTCCCCTTCTCCACCAAGCAAGGAGGAACGAGCTCAACCAACAAGTAAGAATATAGAGGAATCTAGGTGTGTAAAGAGTTTGTTTTCATGCAAGGAGGGAGATCTATATAAGATTAGGGTGAGAGAGAGGAAAGGAAAGGTGTCTAGCCATGCATGCCATGTGTCCAAGGTCCCAACATCTTGTCCATGCAAGCATCTCACACATGCAACCAGGTCAAACATGTGGACCAAAAAACAAATGACCAAAACAATAACACTCATTGAAAAAGGTGATCAAAAAAGCTAGCGACCACTTGGGATTCTCAACGATCAAGATGATCACAAAAGCAAATGACCGCCAACCCTAAAACATTTTTGGCGACCAAGAGAGATACAAATATCATAGAATGCTAACCCTAGATGGACCAAAAGAGACATTAGTGACCACCAAAATTAGGGACCTCACCCTTGGTGGCCTCTAAATCTAAGTGGTCCATCAGGTCCAACACCCAAGGTCAACCATGAGCTAGGGCATCCATGAGAGCAAACCCTAATATCATCATGGCTAGGTGTCACCATCAAACGAAGGTGGAAAAAGGTGCCCCAAAGCATAAATAACTCAAAATTATAGGAAAGAACATGTAAGGTACAACAAATATGTGACAAATTACAAGAAAAATCCTGAATATGGGTAAATTGCATAAAAGCCAAAAAAAACATATGTCCTCATAACATGCTCAAATAGTGTCCAAACTAGACCAAACTCAAAACTTAAGCATGTTACATGATATCAAAGAACATTTTAGGTTTAGAATAAGGTTTTTAACATGTAATAATGATAAGAAATCATGTTCAACCATAAAGCAAGTTTAGGGGTTTTAGTGGAATTACTCTTCCATGACTCTACACACAGAAAGGACGTAGGTGTCCCTCAATGTACTGGGTACTTAAAAAGGTCTATAATCACTCTAATGGAGAGAGAATAAGGCTTCCTAAACAAAATAGACTTTAACATGTGTTATCTATTCAATATTTTCAACTCCTAATCTTAAATCTTGAAATTAAATGTTGTTCATATTTATAGCCTTGTTTGTAATTTGATACTTACCTATATGTTGAATTCCTTTCATATTCTCATTGATAATTCCTTGTAGTTAGTAGAATACTTAGATTACATTGGAATTAATGTTTTTATACCATTCGTTTTATTGGTCCACCTTTCCTCTTTGGTCCATGTGTGATTTCGTTCCCTTTGAGAATTCATGGATAGGACCCAAAGAAGCACCACTTACAAAATTTATGAGGAAGGATAGGGTTATCTAGGAGGATGGCTAGGTGCCCTTTGTCTAGAATTTATGTTTATCTTTGTATGCTTGTAGCCCCTTCGAGACAATTATCTTAAATGAACATGTTGATGTAATTTCTGAATTATTGATCAATTATGCAATAATTTCCAAATCATGTTGATTTCTAGAAACTAGTCATTTGCTGGTATTTGTTCCAAGAGAGCCATTCATACAATGATTGTAATGGCATATCTTGTAAATGATTTGATTAATAATAAAGGCAAATCCTTATATATGTTTATTCAATTATGAGTTGATGATACAACATGATATATGTATAGAGAATGATATTACTTGATGACATATGTCTTGAGGTTGAGGACCTAAACAATGAGATCATATATATGATAAGAGTATATACATTCTTATTATGTCGCTAGTCAGATATTATTATGGAAATAATATATAGAGAACAATAATACATATGACTAGAGTGTGTGTTGGTTGATGACAGAATGTCATTAGACATGATATGTGATATCAAACCAAACACATATGTACTTGTTAGAGAACAATTACCAGATAGACCCACTTTGAGAGTGATGCATGGAAACCATGGAATGGTAGTCAGAATCGGCTCTCATAGTGATAGTGGTGATTATGGTTCTTAGGTCTGAAGTCACTACATTGATGACATGTTTTTCGATGTACGTTGACACCATCCAAAGTGACCTTGAATAAGGATGACCATACAAATGATGTTTGGGTATGTTGTGACACATGGGGATTATATATGAGTGATGTCGATGGGACTTGTACCCCCTTTTGGAGTTGATATCATGGCCACTTGATAAGATAGACTAAGAAACATATTTCCTTACTCATGTGAATCAATATGCGATATGTCAGATCACATGCATCTGAGACAATCTGCTCTAGTTCAAGGAACATGGATTGAATACTAAGAGGATGATGATTCTGTCCTTCGAGTTAAATCTGGATATCAGATACAAAGGAACTATATGATCATTATAACTCTAATCTTGTAGGTTGAAGTTGTTCTCTAACTTTCCAGTTACTTGGGTGGAAATGATGTGTTGCTAGATACCCTCATTGTTTGTGATGACATTAATTAGTTATAGACATTCACTGTCCGCATAACTTGGGACCTATAGGGTCACATGCATATGACACACCTAGAATAGGAGTTTATGCATGAATAAGGTTCAAGTTGATTGGTAAAGTATTTAGGTATTCAATTTAAACAACAATTGCTAAAAATTGGCTGACTAGGAATGTGGGTCGACCAACTCAAGTGTCAATTCAATTTAAACAACATTGGTAGCAAATTGGCTAACTGGGAATGTGAGTCATCTGACTCAAGTGTTGATTCGACCGATTAATGTGTCGAGTCGACCAACTCAGAATTCTAGTTGACTTAATGGACAATCAGTAAGACTAGATCAATGATTAATGTTGGTGTCATGTTGTGCATTGATCGTTTCATTGAAACCCAATATGCTTGCGAATGGGAAAGCATTCCAATCAACTGACTAGATGTTCCAATAAAAATTTGGGGTGCAAGTCAACCGACTCAAGTGTTGAGTCGACCGATTTGTGATCCTCTATAGCAAAAAATTCATGAAAATACATCTCTTTGACTCCCAGTTAATCAACAAATCTGACCCTAACCCTCCTATAAATATAGGGTAGTCAAGGTTTTCAGAATACACAACTAATATTGAGAAACATTTTCCTCTCACAGTTGTGGTAGCATGAGATCTTGAGAAAGTCTTACCCATAAAAGGGAAAGACAACTAGGGAGAAGAAGTCAGTGTTAGCATGTTGACATCAAAGGGAGAAACTCCTTCCTGTTGGCTCTAGAAAGCACAATGAGGAGTTCCTGGTGGTGATCATGCACTACCATAGAGGCATGGAGGTTGTTTCCACCGCTGTAGGAGGACATTCTCAACTACCATTCATGGTGCGACACCTGGAGGTTGTTGCTGACAACTGTCAAGTTGCTACTTGAGAAAGAAGCATGTTGCTACAAGGATTGTCGTTGGACTTGCTCCAGGACCAAGTATATGCCTTGCAAACTCTCTTTCCTAAACACATCTTTTATGACGTCATTTATTTGTTTGGGATATAGGCAGATTTTTTTTATTTCTGCTACCCCAAATTCCAACAATGGAATCAGAGCCATGTCAATTTATAGTGTATTGGGATTTAATCAATGTGATCAAATTTGATTTTATCATTTATTTATTGCATACGATGTGAATACTTAAAATGATTAATTTGCATATCTTATTAAAGACACATATTCTCCTATATATGATATATATATATATATATATAATTGATATATGCTACCCTAATTTTTTTTTATGGTTGATGAATGTGTAGTTATGGCCAAAATCCATTGTGGATGTGTGTACTTAGTTGAATGGTTTTATTCTTGCTATTATTTGGTTTGCATACTGAACCTATATGTGTTTCTCCACATGTGAGTTAATGATTCCCTCCCTATACTGCCCCTCAAATGTAATTTCATGTTTCACTTTTGCAATGTAATAAGCTAATAGGAATATGATAGTTTTAAATTAGTTGGTAAAAAAGGTATTATGCACCAAACAAGTTGACGGATGAGAAGTCGAGTCGATTGACCTGAGGACTGAGTAGACCTGCAGATAGGAAGAACTAGTCGATCAAGTGGAGGCCCAATCGATTGATTGGAGGAGTCTAGAAACCACTTGATCTTGGAGCTAGTTGACCAATCCATGAAGACTAGTCGACCGAACGTCTTGGTTCTAACACAAATTTTCTGCAAGAATAGGTTTCTATATGTGATGTGCTAGATTATTTGTGGCTCCAACAAATTGCATTAGTATGGTCATAATCGTACCTCGTATTATGTGATTTCTTGTTTTGTTTGTGTATATAGCATGCATATGATACATACTATAAGTATGTGGTAATTGGATATGTATATGTTTTTATAAATACAAATCCCTCATTTAAATGTCAAGTCTTAGATGTTTTCCATAAGAAAAACACATGAAAAAAATGATCTACTAAGCATGGGCACACCCTAGAATGGTGCACTGTCTATGTCATGGAAGTGTGATGATAGATGTGTGGGTTTGTCTCCACAGAGTGCATATTGTATCATGTTGGCTTTTGGGTCTTCCTTAATGAGGTGATCTGAATGAAATTAAGAACCTAGAAGCATAAAGATAGATTATGACAAAGAATTGTGCATTGCATCCATCAAGAGTTCCATATGATACAATTGGCAGTGTGTCAACCTAAATAGCCAAGTTGTTGGAGATCAACCCTAAATGACTCATGACTTTGATGAAATATAGATCTTGACTCACTAGAAGGATGTACATTGCAATCTTCCAACTTGATAGTGATGGCTATCAATTTGAAAAAAATAGTGGGAGATAATTAATTGAAGACCTAATTTATGTCGTCAATTTTTCTTTTAATCAAATCAAATCAAAAGTGTTATAAAACAATGCAAATTTATTTTGTAAAACCAATTGGAAAACAACAGTATGTTTTAGTTGCGATCAGACCTTGAGAAGGACAATTTAAATGGGAATAACTTCCATGACTGATTCAGGACATTGAGAAACATTCTCATGAGTGCAAGCTCTATGTCCTTGAAACACCAGTGGTAGAGGAACCCACTCCAATTGTGCTAAGGCTGACATAGATGTTTACTTGAAGCATGCCAATGATGTCTCATATATAAATGTCCTTATGATAGGATGTATGAACTATGAGTTTCATAAATGACATGAAAACATGAACATTCTCGAAACAATAACACATCTTAAGAATCCTACAAAGAAAGAAAGGTACAATATCTCGAAAGTGTTGTTTGAGAGCAAATTGATAGAGGGAGATCTAGTAGAGCCCCACGTTCTCAATATGATTGGGCATGTAGAACACCTAGAAAGAGTAGGATTTCCTTTATTCCAAGAGTTGGTCAGGAATATGATTATACAATCATTTTGTGAATCATATAGTCAGTTTATTGATTGTTATTACTTGAGTAACTTGGCTAAACTATTGTCTGAGTTGCTTGGAATATTGATAAATGCCAAATCACACCTGAAGAAGGACAAGCCCAGGATGGTGATCAACAAAGGAAGTCCAAGGATAAAGTCAAGGCCAAGAATGTTCTGAGGCTAAGCTGAAATCCAAATTTTCTGTACTCAAAATATGGAGAAGGGAAAGTGCAAAAGGAATATATCATTTTCACTTAAAGGAACTTCTGAAGAAGAAGCATGGGATAGAGATCTGTACTTTAGGCATGTATGTTATTGATATATATATGCCTACTTCTTCATCTTGGGTACTAGATACCAGATGTGGATCTTATATATGTTCAAAAATGTAGGATCTGAAAAGAAGCTTAAGCCTTTATGAAAAGGCGAGGTCAAACTATGCATTACCAATGGAGCAAGAGTTGTTTCCACTTCAGTTGGAACCTATCATTTATCTCTTCTCAACATGCTTTTAATAGAGTTAGATAACTACTATTTTTTTCATACCATCAAAAGAAACATCATATCTATATCTTGTATGGATAAGAATGGATTCAAATTTCACATTATGAATGGTCAATGTGCTATTTCTAAAGATGAGATCTTGCATGGAAGTACCCCAATGTCTTATGGTCTTTATTTGCTATACCTAGAGATAAGTGTTTATAGAATAAATAGCAAAAGGATAAAACTTGATAACTAAAACAAAACATATCTTTGACATTGTCGTCTAAGCCACTTTAATGAGAGATACATCTCTAGACTCCATATATATAGTTATCTAGACTCTTTTGATTTTGAATCAATATAGACATGTGAATCTTATTTATTGGGCAAGATGACAAAGACTCCTTTCATTGGTCATAGTAAGAGAGCAAGTGATCTATTAGGACGTACATATATGATGAATGCATATTCATCCCAGTTTTAGATGCATTATTAGTCTAGTTTAGCATTCATATAACTTAATTTGCATTAGAATATATTTGTATTGATCTACTTAGGTTATTATGTTTATTTGTAGGAATTTAATAATTTTCTTGACTCCCTTTGCATGGTTTAAATTCTATCACTCTGCAGTAAGTTTTTGTGGGGGTCCCTCTGTAGATGCATTATGTTTTGATTGACATGCCATTCAACCTCTAGTTTTTGGCTGATATCAAGCATATACAGACTCGTTGACAATTTGGTCCATACTCAATGCTCAATAGCTCCATCGATCCACCAAATAAACATTTAGAAGGTTGAAAAGCAAGGTCAGTAGCTTTTTCGACCGCTGGATTGACATCATCATCGAACAAGAAACCGATAAGAACTAGTACAGAAATGGTCTATAGCGTCGGTTTTTTAAAGCCTGCAACGTCACTTTTTAACCGACGCCTAGGTGGGCGTCGCTACAGAATTTGGTCTATAGCGTCGGATTATTTAACCAAATAAAACCGACCTTACAGAGTAAACACCGACGCAAGAAGTTGTAAAATTCTGACCTAGGCGAGAAAAAAGGAGCCTATAAGGTCGGTTATTTCATAAAAACCGACCCTGTAAACGTTCTCGGTCGAGAAAATTGTTGATCGAGAACGTTTACAGGGTCAGTTTTTATGAAATAACTGACCCTAAAGATTGAATACCATTTCAGTGGTAACTCTCGGTCGAGAAAATTGTCGACCGAAAACTCTTCATAAGGTCGGTTTTATGAGAAAAACTGACCCTTTAATAAAACATTTCAGTGTAAGACTCGGTCGACAAACTTCTCGACCGATAGTATTTCGGTCGAGAAGTTTGTCGGCCGAGTCTTACACTGAAATGTTTTATTCAATCTTTAGGATCAGTTTTTTCAAAAAACCGACCTTATAGAGGACATGTAGACTCGGTTTTTTACAAAAACCGACGTTAGAAGTTCTATTTCGGTCAAAAAAATTTCGACCGAAGAGTGTACAATGAATTCAATCTATAGGGTCGGTTATTTTAAAAACCGACGCTAAAAGTTTTGATTTTTTTTTTAAATCTCTGCATAAATTGATATAGAATAGAAGAACAAGAAGATTCATATATTCTGGGAGAGGGGAGCATTGATGCTCAACCGTCACCATTCAAAACCACACATTCATAACAAAAATGATAATAAATATCATAATTTACAAAATGATAGAGTGCAAGTCTGAGATGACATATTACAAAAGTAAAAATATTAAAGAGTACGTACTCAAACCACATACATAAATGGAGCTGACATATTTAATCCAATGCTATTTCGACTTCACTTTTAAAACACTCTGACCACTCTTCTCGGAATTCATTCAAGTCCACATGTGTGTAAGGCTGAGTTGTAAAGATCTGTAACAGAAAATGCACATGCTAATATTTTATAAAAATGACTACAATCACTTGTAAATTTATGATGTTATTCTTTATTACATGACTTATAGTCTGAATGTCATGTGATGCTTGTTTGACAATAGCTTGCATGTATTTCATTACATAGTACCCACAAGCCCAGTCATTATTTTGTATAGGACACTACAAATAATGAATTATACTTAATGTTAGTAAACTACTATAAACATCAGTTGAGATAAGACTATAAGAGTACATATTAGAATTGAAAAATTAATACATATAAGACTAAGCAGTTGTCAAAGTAGCTACCTTGACATTTTTCAAAGTCAATGTCTTTAATTTTGTGGGTATTTGTCCTCCAGCTTCATGAAAAGCCTTTATACCCCTATCAATTAAACGATAGTTGGTAAAATAGAAATTCTAAATAAAATATCATGTTGAAGCAATTGATTAAATTTATGCTTACTCCATAGCTGACAATTTCAGTTTGTGACTCCTTGTTGTTTTACCCATTGGGTCAAGATAATAAAGAGTCATCAATTTTGGGACAATCACCAGTAATTCCCAATGTCTAGCTCTGAGTAAGAATAAAACAAACATTAAAATAAATAGTTTCATTCATTATTAAAATTATATTGAATAATAATACTTACTGGACGTTAAAAGGAATTAGGATAATTTCCTTCCCCTCGCTAGCAAAATATTTGAATGCATCAGAGAAGTACTCATTCACTTCCTCAATATTATTTGTCTCCACCTGACTAGTGACCGAAGGAACTAAGAATGCAATATTCTTTATATCAAAGTTGGTGACCTCGGTATATAAATGGTTGTTAAACATTTGTAATTATTTTCATATGTAGAAATAAGCTAAAAATTTGTATTGGAAATTTCTATATATATTGATAGATCCTTACCTTATCCATACTTCTATTATCAAAGTGTTCAACCAATCATACCGGAACAACTCTATAATATCATCAAGAAAAATAAAATTCTCAAAGGCCCTCCTAACTGCATCTTCTATTAACTTGACCATCATATTTGATCCCGATCTTTGGTTAGCTAAGTATCGACACAAACATTTATATTTGCTTCCCAATTCGTCGAATGTAGTTTCGGGAATGAAAGATGGCTTGGGCATAGGAGGATGACTAGCAGAAGTTTTAGTTTTTGGTTTACAAACCTGTTAATTAAATTACATACTTATATTACATGAGTTCATATATGCAGTCAAATATGAAAAATATGGTAGAAATAAGGTATACCTTGTCATTGATAACCAAGTGTCTAGGCCAACCCACCATAGCACCCTCAGCTTCTTCAATTGTACTATATTCAGGATTAGGTATGGGTAGTGGTTTGTCCCCCATTCCGTCATACACAAGATGGATGGACACACGGCAGATGTCATAAGTAATTTGTTGGCAATGCAATGTACCACCAAGGTTGTACACTTTGCCTCTGCCACAACATTATATTCTGGAACCTCCACTACAAGTTTACAGTTCATATCAACCTAGATTGAAATAATATAAGTTAAATAAGAAATAGTAGAACATATACATGTTACAACTATATATTATCATATATATTTATCATTACTAATAACACAACATATATAACAAAAACTTACTGCAGATTGTTGTGGTGGTTCATCGGGAGTTCTCCCATGACCTTCTACAACTGTAGCATGGCCTTGTACCTCATCACTTGAGAGACGTGCAGTATGAATAGGTTGAGAAGGTTGAGTAGGCTGATATGAAGACATTATTTCTTTTACTTTCTGCGCTACTAATGCTTCAACATCCTCTTGTGTAAGACCTCTTGCACGACCTCTTTTAGATTGCGAAGGGCCAAAATAAGACTTGAATCCTATGCCAGCTCCTAATCCCCTAACACGGCCAGGATGCTCCTTCGTACCAAGAGCAACTGCTAGTTCATCCATGTAGCCAGTTGGGATGAACTTTCCTTCCTTCCTTTGCTCGTGGAGATCAATCTATTCATAGTTAATAAAAATATTAAATCACAATATCAATTAGATATAAATAAATCTAAGTTTGTGGAAGTTACTCTTTACTTAGTTGGGATAAACCTACCATCTTTTGTGCCACCTCCTCAGTTGCAGGGTTGACAATTTCACCGGCTCAATTCTTTCTAGCATCAATCCATGTCATGTGTCGGGGTGGTCGCTCAACTTGAGTTGTACTAGATTCTTCTCCAGAAGATGATTGCTTCTCTTGTAGTTGGCGGCGGAAGGCATAACCACCGGGCCCCAAGCGATGGTCATGTACATTTTTAGCCCATCTTTCCTTTTGAGCCTGGTGAATAGCCTGATCATTTAAAATGAGGTATTGCAATTTAGACTTGGCAAACATGTATAAAAAGATTCACCTGCTTAATTGTATAAAATTAAATATTCATACAATACATCACAATCTTTATTACCTGAAACTCTTTCGATCTCCTAGCTGCAACAAATCTTTCCCACACCTCAGGATTAATAAAAATATATACATATGTAGCTTTCTTCTTTTGTTTAGGATTATTTATAAATTCCCTTACAAGATATGTCTTAAAACCCCTCCATCGTACACCACAATGTTGTAGCACTCTTTTCTTGAGATCTTTTTCATTTAGATGAAAAACACCCTATACATACAAAAGAAGCAATTAATAATGTTGTTTTGAAAAGGATTTAATTCCAAGCAAACTAAATTAGAATCAATAGATAAAAAACATATCACTTCCACTCACATATATATATTTCCATATGAGGTCTTTTTTGGCATTAGGAACATCATGCCAATTTTCTATATCTATTGGCACCTTAGTGCGTGCGGTATTGGTTGAGTTGTTAGTCAAGGAAAATTCCTTCAGCATGGTCTTGATGTTTATAATATTCATCAGTGTTATCTTCAACATTTACACTTGGCAAACCAACTGAGAATGGACTGGAATCATCATACTTTTCGTAGTATTCTTCTTCATTTATAGGATCTACAGTAAACTGTCCTTTTCCATTAAGAACGACAGACCAATTTTTATTTGCCGGGTCATCAATATAGAATACTTGTTTTGCTTGGTTTGCCATGATGAATGGCTCATCTTTGAAACCAATCCTTTCAAAATTCACCAATTTGAAACCCAACTCATCCACTAAAACTCCTTTATTGTTGTCAACCCAATTACACCTAAATATAGGAACTCGAAAATTTGTATAGTCCATTTCCCATGTGTCCTCAATGACGCCGTAATATGACATCTCAGCTTCTTGTGGTCTTTTATCTTTGGCACTAGCAAAATACAATGAACAAGCTTTCACAGTGACCCCACTATTTTGAACTACACTACTTTCATCTTGACGCTTTGTGTAGTATGAAAATTCGTTAATGTCATAACCTTCATATGACATGACATCCATTTTTGGCTTAAAGGCGAGCCATTTTATGTTCTCAGCAACATTATTTGGTGATTCAGATAGTTGATTAAATACTTTCTCTTTAAACCACCTAATAAATGTTCGATTATGCTCTCTTGCAAACCACATTGAACTGGATCGCGGATGATTTCTCTTGATAAGATCATTGTGTTCTGTGATGTAGCTACTAACTTCATCAATGTTGTGTAAAATATACAAATGCACTTGTTCCCACAACTCACGACTGATTCCTTTCACTTGTCCTCCCAGAGTTCCTTTGCCACAATAAAATCCAGTGTGATGGGAATTTTTTTGATCGCTACAAGTTTCATTGCAATTCAAAAAATCATGACAAAAGTCCATCACCTCCCTAGCCATGTAACCCTCAACAATACTCCCTTCAGGACGATAACGATTCCAAACATCACCTTTAAAAACACTCATGTAGCATTCAAATGGATACATCCAGTGTAAGAAAATTGGACCCAACATCTTCACCTTCCTTGTAATATGTACTACAAGATGAACCATGATATCGAAAAATGAAGGAGGAAAGTACATTTCAAGATGACACATGGTAACAATTACATCTTTCTGTAATTTATCGAGAGTATCAGGATGTATCACTTTGTTGCATATTTCATTGAAGAAGAAACAGAGTCTTGTGATTGCAAACCTTACGTGCTTCTGCAATATAGATCGAATAGACACAGGTAAAATTTGTTGCATTAAGGTGTGATAATCGTGAGATTTGAGACCTATTAGTTTCAGATCCTTCATTGATATCAATCTACGAATATTAGAAGAGTATCCTTGTGGAACCTTAATATTATACAAGCACTCACAGAAAGTCTTTTTCTCTTTCTTTGACAAAGTGTAACAAGTTGGTGGCAAATATGTGCGGCGACCCCTGATCTCCACTGATAATTCTTTTCTAATACCCATTAATTCTAAATCTTTTCTAGATTTGATGCCATCTTTAGTCTTTCCCAGTATGTTCAATAGCGTACCGATGATGCTATCACAAATATTTTTTTCAACATGCATGACGTCAATGCAGTGTCTAATTGCCAAAGATCTCCAATAAGGAAGATCCCAGAATATTGACCTCTTCTTGTATAGAGATTTGTCACATGCGAGTGTATGACTACTTGAACTCTTTCCAAATTCATTAACACTATGTTTCACCCTATCATATACAACATGTCCTGGTATAGGTTTAGGAGCACTTCGTTCCTCAGTTGACCCATTAAAGGTTTTGTGTTGCCTTCGATAAGGATGCACTGGTGGCAGAAATCTCCGATGACCAAGATATATGATTTTACCACCATGTTTCAGTCTGATTGAATCAATATTTTCCTCACAAACAGGACATGCTTTGTATCCTTTTATGCTATATCCAGACAAATTTCCATAAGCTGGAAAGTCATTAATCGTGCAAAATAACATAGCACGCAAACTGAAGATCTCTTTACGTGAAGCATCATATGTCATAATACCTTCTTCCCATAGTTTCATTAGGTCATCAATTAGAGGTTGAAGGTAAACATCAATATCATTTCTAGGTTGCTTGGGCCCTGATATCAATGTTGACAACATCACATACTTATTTTTCATACACAACCAAGGAGGAAGATTGTATATAACAATCATAACAGGCCACATGCTATGTTGGCTGCTTAATGTACCATAGGGATTCATTCCATCTGTACAGAGTCCAAGTCTTAGGTTTCTTGGTTCTTTACCAAATTGAGGGTATAATAAATCAATTTTCTTCCATTGTGGTGAATCAGATGCATGTCGTAGGACGCCATCATCATTGACCTTTAACTCCCCATGCCAAGACAAATTTTGTGCATCTTCTGTATTAGCAAATAAGCGTTGAAATCATGGTATTATTGGTAGATACCACATCACCTTGGTAGGAGAGCCATTTTTAGCCTTAGCTGAATTTGTAGTCTTATACCTTGACGCACCACATTTTGGACAATTTATCAAATTACTATAGTCCTTCTGAAATAACACACAATCATTTGGACATGCATGAATCTTCTTAGCCTCCATTCCCATTGGGCACATTATTTTCTTTGCTTGATATGTTGAAATTGGAAGCTCGTTGCCTTCAGGAAGAATTTCCTTTAACAAAGACAACAGTGAAGTGAAACTCTTATCGCTCCACCGGTTTTGAGTTTTAAGAGTGTATAATCGCATCACAGCACTCAACCTCGTGAACTTAGTACAACCCTTATATAATGGTTTTTCAGCATCATGGACAATGTTTGCAAATAAAGAAGGTGGATCAATGACATTGTCCCGACAACTACGTAGCATCTCATCAATCATATCATCCTGAATCTGGTCATCTTGAATCGGTTCATCATTAACATTATCATCATTATCTATATCTTCTATGCCACAACTATTAGTATCGACATTTTCTGCTCCATAATTCAATTTCTCTCCATGCCAATACCATTCATTATAACCTTGTATGATCCCATTGCATATGACATGATTCTTAATTTCCTCACCGGTATCAACTTTCAAATTGTTACAACAATTTCTACATGGACAATATAGCCTATCTGTAGGTAGTTTCCTATGTTCCTCAGCAAATCTAATAAATTCATCAAGACCTTTGGCAAACTCTGGACTGCAACGGTTCTTGATAGACATCCAACTTCGATCCATTTTCTATATCACATTAAAAATAATTATAAAACTAACAGTTTAATATTGATACTATAATAATCTGTAAGTTTTTATTGATAGAAAGTTAATTTTATATACTAAAGTGTACCACCTATCCCATTTTTGAATATTTAATCTCACTAGTAACTGTATAATGTATGTTTAGTTTTGAAGAAAATTTCAGCAGCATTTCCCCTAAGTTCTCCAAGTACACCGATGTAAATGACAAATAACCACTCACATATGTACCCAGAGAACAAATGGAGAAATCCTACTGAAATAATCTACAAAACTAAACATACATTATACAGGTACATCCTAAGTGAGATTAAAATATCCAAAAAGGTCCCAAACCGGGGACTATCTAAAGTTTACTCCTAATGAGTAAATTTTGAACGGGTTTCTAAGTTAATATATAAATGCATTATTTTCATATTTATATATTAAGTTAAACATCATGCATCAACCCTAAAGTGTCAATCTAGGAGTACACATGTCTAATCTAGTATTAATTTCTAAAATTTATATTATGATTACATATGAAAAAACACATGCATGTTTTTATTATTCGGTTATCAAATCATATAAAATGGAAAATACTTGTACAAATTAGCAAAGTTAGGCCGTTTCCAAAAGTCCAAAGATTGAAATCATTATAATATTCAGAACTATTTGTGAACATTACAGCAAATATGATTAAAACATTTATAGCTCCAACATAAATAAGTTCCAAGTCCATCTCGGTCGACAATTAGTCAACTGAGAGTCCACCTGCGCGCAGCGTCCAGGTCCACTCTCGGTCGACTAATTGTCGACCGAGATGGACCTGGAAGCAGCAATGGTGGCGGGCGGGAATGAAGGGGAACAAGGAACGAAGGAAGCTCGAACTTACTTGGAAATGGTAGCGAGCTTCGTGGAGGAAGAGAAGAACTTCACGGAGAGGCGACGACTTTTTTGGAAGAGTGGAAGGCAGCGACGGCGAGCTTCACGGCAACGAAGAGCTTCACGACAATGAAGAGCTTCACGGCAACGACACGCTTCGTGGAGGAAGAGGGGAAGGCGACGACGACGAGCTTCACGATCCTTTTCGCGGCGACGACGAGATTCACGATCCTCTTGGCGGCGTGGAGAGGCAGCAACGGCTTCACGGAGAAGCGACAACGGTGGAATGACAAAGTGAAAAGGGGTTTCGCGGCGCCGCGGGAGAGAGATTAGAAAAGAGAAAAGGGGTTTCGCGGGAGGAAAAAGACTAAAATTTCGGCTTTTTGCACGGAGTGAAAAACTTTAGCATCGGTGAACAAACAAAACCCGACTCTACAGATAAACGGTGCTCGTATCGGGTTGTTTAATAACAATCAAACGCAAACTCGGTCGACGAATTTGTCGACCGAAAGACCTCTAGGGTCGGTTAATAGGTAAACCCGACGCTACAAGTGCTAATACGAAGAAATCTGACTCATTTCATTCGACGATTTGTCGACCGAGAAGGAGCGAGATTTCTTCGTATTAGCACCACTAGAGTCAGTTTTTTCGTATAACCGACCCTAGAGGTGCTTATACATGTGTGAATAACTAAACTGGATATTGTCGGTCGACAATATTGTCGATTGAGACCCTATAAGGTCAGTTATTAGAAAAACCGACCCTAGAGGTGCTTCTAAGAAAGAATTATGGCTTCATTCGATCGACAAATTCGTCGACCGAATATGTCGTTCGACAAATTTGTCGACCGAAATAAGCCATATTTCTTTCTTAGAAGCACATGTAGGGTTATTTTTTCTAATAACCGACCCTATAAGGGGTCTCGATCGACAAATTTGTCGACCGAGGAGCTCTAAAGTGCTTCCACAACCCTAATAAATATGTTATGTGAAACTTTAATATATGGTGATGTCGTATGAAACCCTAATATGGGATAATGTTATGTGAAACCCTTATATGGAATGATGTTTTGTGAAACCCTAATATGGAAATATTATGTGAAACCTTAATATAGGGTGGTGTTGTGTAAAAACCCTAATATGGGATAATGTTATGTGAAATTTCAATATGCGATGATGATATGTGAACCCTAATTGATAAAGATGGGAAACTCCAACCCTAATGAGGGAATAGAGATGTTATTTTTGTATTGAATGATGTTGATATGAAATTGATATGGTTGATATGAAATTGAGATGATTGTGTAACAAATATCCTAAATACCTTGGTCAGAAGACCTGAAGGTAATAGTTACCTGATAAGTGATAACCATGTTTAGTGATGAACTAATGGTTTGAATACCCAGAATCAGAAAATGTGATGATGGTAGTATTGAGGGATGTGAATTCCCAACAATGAGACAAAAGATTGAGATCGCAATGCTTTATAACGTTTTGAAAAGTACTAAACTCTATTCAAAAATTCAGTCAGTCAACTATTTGTCGAACGAAAGAGCTCTAGGGTCGGTTATAAGGAAGAAACCGACCCTAAAGTCATCCTCAGTCGATAATACTGTTGACCGAATTTGTCTCGGTCGATAATATTTTCGACCGAGATTAACCCTGTTTCAATGTTTTAAATTAAGTACCAAGTGTGTGTGTATGAGATTAACCAAGTGATGCTTTGTCAAATTTAGCCATAATTTATTTTTCAATCATTTGAAATAACAATATTCTTATATAACATGTATATGTCCAAATGAAGCCATGGAAAACACTTTTATTCATAACAATTTAATGCCCATACACTTTATAAGATGAAACATGACATACTTGCTTTATAAAAAGATATACATTACATCATTACAAAGATATCTCATAATCTCACTGGAAAGACCGAAGGATTACATCAATGTCTGGGTCTTTTCCAAGAAAGGGCTCAACTCCATAATATTTGACCAGTGTCTGCCACTGCAAGGCACCTGTCATGGTTAAGGCATAAGCCTCCAAGAAGGTGGGAACACAATCAAAGAGAAAGTTGGCAGCAATGTCTTGAAGTTGAATTGGGGAAAATTGAGTATGTGTGAGATCAGGAGATGGTGGAGGTGGAGTTTGATAGTAGTTGTAGGAAGGATTGTAGGGATTTATCATGTCAGGATTAAGGAAATAGGGATATTCATCAGGTTGGTTAGGAGAGAGAGCTTGCATCCTTTGGTTTAAATAAGTCATGCCATGGTGATTATAATCCAATTGCCTACTTAGGTGATATTGGGAGCCAGCAATGTATGTCAAGGTATTTGTAATAGGATCATGGGGTAGGTTGGTAGGAGGAGGTGGTGGAGGTATGTCTTGGGTGGATGTCTCCCCTTCAGTCCTAGCCCTTTTGTGGCCAAAGTCAATTCCCATCTTTTCCACCGTATTTTTACTTATTTTTGGGGTTTTCTATCCCATGTGTAACCTAAGTCGTCCTCAATATTCTTCTTAAGAAAATGTTGAGTGACTTGGCATACAAAGTCAGCATATGGTGGATTGCCAGAAAACTCAAACATATTCTTAATGATGATACGAATAAAGTTTATGGGAATACTTTTGAGAATGGCATAGATAAGGTACATATGAAAGGTGGGTACTTCAGATTTGTTTGCTCTAGGATGGATATTGGTGGCAACAATGAGATTTATGATCCTAGCTTCAGGTTTTAAATTTATGGCATAATAGGTACCCGTATCTTCATGACAAGTCGTATTTGATTGAAAGATGGCTCTTTTGACATCACTAATGCTAATTGTAGTGTTATCTTGGGAGAGTTTGTTGAGTGGAGTTCCTCTAGTGAGATCAATAAAATTTTTATATTCTTCTATATCTATGTCAAGCATATCAAGAATACTCTCCTCAGTAAAATGGAATCCATACCCACCAACCATAGAGGAGAAGGAATCATGTTCAGGATGTTCAGCTAAATTGGCCTAGAATTCATTAACTAGTTTGGAGGAGTAGGATTGGAAGGAGGGATTTAGAAAATAAGTCAAATGTTGCACCTCAAAAAGCTCCTCCAAATCGACAATGCTTTGGAAGTCCATGACGTCGACTAGCCGTCATGGAAGAGGAGTTTTTTAGGAGAGCATGAGGTAGTAGTCGACTGCAGCTTGATCAATGAAAGGGACGTCGTTGATGACCGGCAGCGGTGCAAGGCCCGTCCTTCCTTTCCTACCTGCAACTTGCTTCTTTCCGCACGTAAATGATGAAGCCATTTCGTTACTTTGAAATGGAGAAATAGCAAGCAAGAATTGGATGTAGAGAAGCTAAAGATTTTCACAAGAATACACTAGAGAGGAGCTAGAGAAGTGAGAATGTGAAGGTGTAAAGAAATGGATCGTTTTGGATGCTATTTATAGCAAAACAGAGCCAATTTTGGTCGACAATATGTCGACCGACGGCCGCAACGGTCGTCTATCGGTCGGCCAACAGTCAATCGAAAAAATAGCCGTTACGACGGTCAACGGTCGTATTTATAGCCGTTAACGGTTGAAATTCTAGCTATTACGACGGTTGATTTTTTTAGCCGTTACGACGGTTGATTTTTTTAGCCGTTATGATGGTTGGTTTTTCTAGTCGTTCCTCGGTCGACAAATTCGTCGACCGATATGTTTCGGTCGATAATATTGCCGACCGAAAGGACTGCTAAGGTCGGTTATTAAGAAAATACCGACCCTAAAAGTTTCTTATACACATGAAAATTGACTCCTTATCGGTCGACAAATTTGTCGACCGAAAATGCTCTAAGGTCGGTTATAAGTGCAAATCCGACGCTAGAGGTTCTTATACATGCGTGAACTATCTGGATCCAGAATAGATATCGGTCGACGAATTTGTCGATCGAGAAAGAGCCAAATTTCCTTCGCATAAGTACCTCTAGGGTCAGTTTTAAGGAAAAAACCGACCTTAGAGGTACTTATCGGTCGACGAATTTGTCGACCAAGTGAATCGATCGAAATATTGTTCGATCGAGGAAGGCTCTAAGGTCGGTTATAAGTGCAAATCCGACGCTAGATGTGCTTATACATGCGTGAACTATCTGGATCCAGAATAGATATCAGTCGACGAATTTGTCGACCGAGGAGGCCTTTAAGGTCGGTTTTGTAGGAATAACCGACCTTAAAGGTGTTGAACCGAGGAGGACTGTAAGGTCGGTTATAAAGAAAAAACCGACCCTATAGGTGCTTGTATACGTGAAATTCAGCTCTTATTCGGTCGACGAATTTGTCGACCAAGGATCCCTGTAGGGTCGGTTATAATGTAGAACCGACCCTATAGATCGAGACGGGAAGCCAAAACCAAGCAAATTTTTTGCCTCTGGAAAAATTGTCTATAAGGTCGCTTTTTTTAGAAAAACCGACCCTATAGAGATGTACTACAAGGTCAGTTATTTTAAAAACAGCGACTCAAAAGGTCTTAAGTGGTGCCTGTGTTTTTTATAGACATATAAGGTCGGTTATTTGGAAAACCGACCCTATAAATATACACTACAAGGTCGGTTATTTTAAGAAAAGCGAACCAAGAGGTCTTAAGTGGTGCCCGCATTTTTTATATACATATAAGGTTGGTTATTTGGAAAACTGACCCTATAGAGTTACACTACAAGGCCGGTTTATTTAAAAAAACCGACCTAAGAGGTCTTAAGTGGTGCCCGCATCTTTTTTAGACATATAAAGTCAGTTATTTGGTAAAACCGACCCTACATGTAGTGATGTTATAACCCATTTCTGTACTAGTGAAGAAATCAAGTCATCAACATAACGTTGTTGACACACTCATCAACAACCACAACACCAATCAAATTTCAACCGACAGTCTTGTCGACAATCTCATTGACTGATGGACCCATCGATCAACACCAATAGAAAGTTGTCAACACTAATAGGAAACACAAGATTTCGACAACCTCGACCCTTAAATAGTCCCCCAGGGAAGCAGTACAAGGCATCTCAGATTTTCTAGAGACAGAAATGCCAAAACGCTACCGCTGAGATCAGAGCAAGGACGACGCATGTCAACCTTGCTAGTTCAATCAACCTAGTTGGTCGATGCCTATCGACCTCAAGCACAAATCGATAGATCTCCTTCATCCGCAATTCCAAATCCATCGATCTCCTTCTCTAAGGCGATCGATCACTTCCCTAAGCTAATGTTCCTCCATTTGGTTCTACTGCAAGTCAGGGTTAATACCTGAAGGAGAAAGAAGGAATAAAGTCCTCCATCACACACCACGTCGAGCCACTTATGTTTCCATCATGACTGTGATGGCATCCTCTCCTCTTCTTGTGATATTAATCTCGACATGTTGAGGGAGTAATCTTTTCTCTGGGGTGTGGGGACTAGCCCTACTACTCGTTTCTTGCAATTTCATTCATGTTCCAAATCTTGTATGAACTCATATAATTTGTAGCCAATTGTTTATTACATGTTTTGTGGATTGATCACCCACTTTATGTGATTTATTATACTCTTTTACTATGATAACTTCAACATTTAAGATTTGAATATTGATTTGCTTCTGTTGACACTCTGACGAGAACTTCTGACAGAAAGTATTTGGAGTAGTGGATAGAGGATTTGTAAGTAAAGAGACATCGAGCTTATAGGGATATCAACTCATGCATGTTTCTGACACTGAAAGAGAAACTTGCATAACTCCAATTATATCTTCATACAAGTTTGCATTTGAATGATTGTGCAAATTTGAGTAGTGGCAGTGAAACCCAATTCCACCCTAGTGTTTCTATCCATTGGTAACTAGAACCTAAATCTATCTTTTTTCATTCTTGCAATCTTAGATTAATCAATCCAATCTCAACTTTTGTGATAAATACTAGTTCTTGCATAGTTACTTTGATTAGATAGTTCTTAAAAAAGTTGTCCCTTCAAATTAAATCCTCAACTATACTGCAATAAGATTTGTCTGCTTGCAGTTGGCATTATTGCACTTTGGTTTTGGTAAACTTTGGAGATCTCCTTCCTAGTCAATTTGAAGTGTGATAATATTCCACATAAAATTTTGGTGACGTTGTTGGGGGAAATAGAATTTTTTGATCTTAGTAACTCACTTGGAATATTTTGGATTTTTTCTTTTTCAATTGATACTATTGCATATCATCTTGAATAAAAATTTTTTGGAACCATCTGAACTTAACTTCTCTTAATTTTTAGGTGGTAATTCCTGTGCATGCGACACTCTGCTAGCGTCGAATCATTGACCCCCATTGACCTCAAGATTGAAAGAACTTATAACAGGCTCCTTCATGAATAAAGAGCCAAGATGAAGGATGAGGAGGTCAATCGTAGGGTGCACGCAACCCTAACTGCACAAAGAGAGAGGCTCATGGCCAAATCTAGAGCTTCCATACAAGTTGAGAAACAAGAAGCCATAGAAGTGGAGCGACAAAGAGAGCTACGAGAGTTCTCTATCCCTAAGGATGTAGATGTACACAAACCTATTGTTCAGCCTGTTATCCAAGCTCAGAACTTTGAGATCAAGTACAATTGGGTGATGATGATGTAGAATAATAGCTTCAGAGGATGCATCAGTGAAGACCCTCATAAGCATCTACAAAAGTTTATAGATTTCTATGGACTAAGTAAGCAAACTAGAGTTCTAGAAGAGGTGATGAAGCTATGATTATTTTATAACTCCCTCACTGATAAGGCTAGGGTATGGTACAATTCCCTAGATGACTGCAGCATCATAACTTGGGAGGAACTTCAAAGCCAATTCCTTGAGAAGTTCTTTCCACCCTAACCCACTTATCAGATCAGAGGAGACATCACCAGCTTTGAGCAAGATCCATCCGAGACTTTTTTAAATCCTAGGAATGATTCAAGGAGTTGCTGTGAAAATGCCCTCATCATGGCATACCTCTTTCACAACTTCTGGAACGCTTCTATAGGGGAGTTGACAATGAAATTAAGTGATTCCTTGATTCCACCTCTAGTGGAGACTTCATGCGGCAAACCTATAACGACGCCTAGAAGGTAATTAGTAGGGAAATCGAGAACCAAGCCAATTGGGGTTCATCCCACAAGGGAGGCATCCTAAATGTGGCAATGGCAGAAGACATATTTGAGTTGAAGACAATTACTAAATCTCTTATGATGCTCACCCTGAAGATAGACAACCTTGAGAACACCTTTCTGAATAGTGGGAAAAGAAGCAAATCTTCCCTTCAGCTTAAGGCTTCCCCAGAAGTCTTCCAAGTATGTAGTGTAGAAGACCACATGAGTCTACAGTGCAAACATCTCTAGTAGGTTACTATGAACATGATCAAACCATAGTTTGATAGTGCTCCTGTCATTGAAGAAGTTAATGAAATCAACTCCATCCTAGGACAGTGGTACTACAACCCTACATTCCAAGGAACAATCTAATATTCCAATATGGAAATCTAGATGGAGTAGCCAATGCCCAACAGTTCCAATAGGGACCCAATCAGAACCAAGTTTGGGGTCCTCCTAGTTTCCAACAACAATAAAACTACTGCCAAAAGAATTACAATCCTAGTCAGTATCACAACAACTACAATCAAGGGCAACAACAATATAATCAACAAGGGCATCTTCTCCTACGGCAAGGTAGTCAACAAAATACACATGTACCCAATCAGAAAATCTGCCTAGACACTATTGAGAAGATGTTGGCGAACCAACAGTCCTACAACAAATCCATGGAGGCTCAACTTACTTAAATTGTTGCCACAATTCGTCCTCCAACCGATTCATTTGTAGGCCAACCTGAAGGCAACCCAAAACACCAAGAAGAATATCTAAAGGTCGTTACTACACGCTCTGGATGTGCGTTATCAGAACCTCCAACCCCACTTATCAACAATAATAGGTTGATTCTTGAAGACGAAGAAGATGAAGAAGTCACCCCAATAACTATACCAACAACCACATCAACAAAACCACTTGTTGAAACCCCAAAAGTTGTACCAACATCCCTCCCAATAGAACCAGAGGTGGAAACTCCAACGGAAGATAGCATGCCCAACCCTGAGAAGGCACTAGAAGATGCACCAACCTCCCCCTTCATGCCTATGGTGCCCGTGTACATGCCCCTAGTCCCATCCCAGAGTCGTCTAGCTCATATGTGGTTAGACTCAAGATTTATGAAGTTTAAGGAAGTGATGAAGAAGCTACATGTTGACATACCTCCCCTTGATGCTCTTACAGAAATGCCATGTTGGACAAAGTTCTTATAGACCCTCCTCACGTGCAAGTACTTAACAGATGAGATTGAGACTATGAAGCTAGCACGAACAACATAAGATATCATCCCAAGTATGATACCAAAGAGATTAAAAGATCCTAGATCTTTTGGTATCTCTTGCTTTGTTGGAGACACTACATGTAGGAAAGGCCAAGATGATCTTGGGGAAATCATTTCTATTATGCCCTATAGCTTGTGCAAATGACTAGACTTCACAACAAACATCCTTCCTACTAGCATCATGATTCAAGTTTCCGACTCTACAATGACCACCCCCATGGGTATTGTAGAAGACATCCATGTTCATGTAGACCCCAAGGCATATTGCCCATGTGACTTTGTCATCATGGACATCAAGGAAGACCAATGTTATCCTCTTATCTTTGGGTGTCCCTTCCTTGATACTACTTGTGCACTCATCGATGTTGAAGCAAGCATCTTGACATTGAGGCTTGGGACAAATACTATTGAATTTAGAGTCTTTGAGAGTCTCAAGAGTCCTTCCTTTCAAGAGAAATTCTATAGGATTGATTGTGTTGACAAAATGGCATAACTATTATAGGAGGACCACACTTTTGAAGATTCTTTGGAGACAAAACTCATCAATGCCAATGCTCATGAATTGGATGATGAATAGGTGGAGAAATTTATCTTTCTCCTAAACTCTACTATAAAAGATGCTGAGGATGAGTTTGAAGATTTGAAATCTTCCTCCATCATTGAAGAAGAAGAACCCACTGCACCAGAGATGAAGCCTCTACCCGAGGAGCTCTAGTATGTTTTCCTAGACGAGATGAAGACCTGCCCAATCATCATCAATGTAGATCTCACAACAACCGAAGAAGACAGGCTATTGACTGAACTGAAGAAAAAACATAAGGCATTAGGTTACAAGATGACCGATCTGATAGGTGTGATTCAAGCCCACTATATGCATAGAATCAACATGGATGAAAACTACAAGACATCTATCGAGCCTCAACGCAAGCTAAATCCAATCCTAAATGAGTTTGTTTGCAAAGAGGTGATAAATTTGTTACTTTTTGGGATTATCTATCCTATTTTTTATTCACCTTGGGTGAGTCATGGGCAAGTGGTTCCAAAGAAAGGTGGCACCATAGTTGTTCTGAATGAGAAGAATGATCTTATTCCCATGCACACCATGACCAGATGGTGCATGTGCATAGACATCTGCAAGCTCAATGAAGAAACCAGGAAGGACCACTTCCCACTTCTATTTCTCGATCATGTCATATAGAGGCTTGCACACCAGTAGTTCTTCTGCTACTTAGATGGATACTCCAGTTTTTATCAGATACCCATCCATCCTAGTGATTAAGAGAAGACAACATTTATGTGTCCCTTTGGAACATATGCTTTCCATCGTATGGCTTTCGGATTATGCAACAGACCATCCACTTTCCAGCATTCCATGTCTGCCATCTTCTCCGACTTTACTAAAAACATAATGGAGATCTTCATGGCTAACTTTTTAGTCTATGGAGGTTCTTTTGAACAATGTCTACACAACCTTTTCATGGTCTTAGAATGTTGTGAAGAAGCACATCTGGTGGTCAACTAGGAACAATACCATTTAATGGTGAAGGAGGGCATTGTTCTAGGGCATCGGGTTAGCTCTAGAGGCATTGAAGTTGATAAACCAAAGGTTGATGTAATAGAAAAGCTACCTCCCTCAACCACTGTCAAAGACATTCAAGCATTCTTAGTACATGATTGGTTCTATAGTAGGTTTATACGTGACTTTAGTAAGATCACCATACCCTTGACAAATCTTCTTCGGAAGGATGTGGACTTCAACTTTGACTCTAATTACATGAAGAGCTAGAACACCTTGAAGGAAGCCCTCACCTCAACTCCTATCCTTCATGCCCCATATTGGTCTCTTCCCTTTGAGATCATGTGCAATTCTAGTGATTATGCCGTAGGCACGGTACTGGGGCAGCAAGTTGATAAAAAGCATCATGTCATCTAATATGCAAGAAAAACACTAGATGACGCACAACAAAATTATGCTACAACAAAGAAGGAACTTCTTGTAGTTGTCTTTGCCTTCACCAAATTTTTCTCTTACCTAATACGTTCACAAGTGATAGTCTACACTAATCATGCCGCTATAAGGTATTTAATGTCAAAGAAAGATATGAAGCCCGGGTTGATTAGGTGGATTCTATTGTTACAAGAGTTTGATTTGGAGATCAAAGACAAGACGAGGATAGAAAATGTAGTTGTTGATCACCTCAGTAGATTGAATATTCAAGATTCGGATGGAGTCCCTATCAATGACTCTTTACCTGATGACCACTTGTTATAGATATCTAAATTCATGCCGTGGTATGCATATTTTATCAACTATTTAGCTATAGGAATCTTACATCTAGACTATACTGAAAATGAAAGAAGGAAGTTCATGTCAGATGTTCATCACTACTATTGGAACAAGCCCTATCTGTTTTGTTTATGTTCATATGGTCTCTATCGTTGTTGTATATCTGAAGAAGAAGCTACTCACATTTTGGAGCAATGTCACTCTGGCCCTACAGGTGGTCACCTGAGTTCTAAAAAGACCGCATTCAAAGTCCTTTAATGTGGATTCTTCTATTCCTCTATCTTCAAGGATGCTCACAATTTTGTCAAAGCATGCAATCTGTGCCAAAGATCTGACAAGATTTTGAAGAGGGATGAAATGTCCCTTAAGTGTTAGCAAGAAGTGGAGATTTTTGACGTATGGGGTGTGGACTACATGGGTCCATTCCCCTCTTCTTAGGGTTCTCCTATATACTTGTCATAGTCGACTATGTTTCTAAGTGGGTTGAAGCCATCCCCACTATTTTTTATGATTCCAAGCCAGTTATAAAGATGTTCAAAGATATCATCTTCCCCCATTTCAAAGTTCTGCGCATTGTTATTTCTGATGGAAGATTGCTTTTCCTCGAGTGCAATTTCAAAACTCTCCTTCACAGATATGATGTTACCCACCGAGTCTCCACTCCTTATCATCCTCAGACAAGTGTATAGGTGGAGGTTTCTAACCGTAAAATAAAAGCCATTCTCAAGAAGATAGTTGGCAAGACAAGGCAAGATTGGGTGTATAAGCTGAATGATGCTCTCTAGGCATATAGAATCGCCTACAAGACTCCCCTCAACGCTCCACCTTTCCATCTGGTCAATGGGAAGTCATGTCATATACTAATAGAGCTTGAACACATATATCAATGGGCCATCAAGTAGCTCAACTTTGTCTTCTGTGTAGAAAAAGAGAACTGACTACTTCAACTATAGGAGTTCGAAGAGTTACGACTGACTGCATATGAAAATGCACACATCTATAAGGAACACATGAATACGTGGCATGATGGTCACCTGAAGAGGAAAGATCTACAAGTTGGAGACCAAGTATTAATACACAGCTCATGCCTCTGCCTCTTCACAGGATAGCTCAAGACTCGATGGTCAGGTCCATTCCTCATCAAGCACATCTTCCATCATGAATCTATGTTAATCTGGAGTGAGAAAATAAGAGAATTCAAAGTTAATGGCCACCGCCCCAAATGCTATTTCACAATGGATGACATGTAGAACAACCAACATCTCCCCCTCCTCTGACCAACTTATCATGACTGAGTATCAAGTATCGAGCCATTGACATAAAATAAAGACACTTCTTGGGAGGCAACCCAAGCATTTCTTTCATTTCCAATTGTTTTTACATCTTAGTTCATATTGAATTTAGTTAAGATAGTGTATATCATGACAAGATCACTAGTTCTAACAATTTAGATTTTAGATGAATAACTCTTCTTAAAGGGAGAGAAACCACAACATGTGGACCAACCAATAAAATCTTTCCCCTCCATCTCAAATTGAGTGTTTGCTCAAGGATGACCAAATATTTAAGTCTGAGGTGGAGGGTGGGTGGTACGTATTCTACTTTCTACCCACACCTATCTACTTATAACTTTTGATCTTGTCATTACATTCATCATGCATCACTTTTAGATCCAATTTTTCAAAATTTCTTTTCTAAAGCAAACAAATCCATTACCTAGTCGGCTTATATTTATCCATTTTTCATAAATACTTCTCTTATTCTAAGCAACGCCTCAAAAGGACCAATTTATGAAACTAACCAATGACATTGCTTTGAATAAGGGGAAATATTTATCAAGGTCAACAGCCTCGTTGACCGATGGAAAGTTGTCAAAACTGATAGGAAACTCAAGAGGTCGACAACCTCGACCCTATAGATAGGCCCCTAGCATAGCCGTATAAGGCATCTTAGATTTTTTTTGATGGAAACGTCAAAACACTGCCACTGAGATCAGAGCAAGGATGACGCATGTCGACCTAGCTAGTTCAATCAACCTAGCTGGTCGACGCCTATCAACCTCAAGCACAGATCAAAAGATCTCCTTCATCTACAACTCCAAACCCATCGATCTGCTTCTTTAAGGCGATCGATCTCTTCCCTGAGCTGCTATACCTCCACCTTCTTCTGCTGCATGTTAGGGTTAATACTTGAAGGAGAAAGAAGGAAGGAAGTCTATCATTGCACACCACGAGGATCCACTTCTATTGCCATCATGACTGTGATGGTGTCCTCTTCCTCTTCTTGTGATATCAATCTCTCCATGTCGAGGGAGTAGTCTTTTCACTGGGGTGTAAGGACTAGCCCACTACCCGTTTCTTGCAATTTCATTCATGTTCCAATTCTTGTATGAACTCATATAATTTGTAGCCAATCGTTCATTGCATGTTTTGTGGATTGATCACTCGCTTTACATAACTTATTATAATCTTTTACTACGAGAAGTTCAACGTTTAAGATTTGAAAACCGATTTTCTTTAGTTGACACCCTCAAGAGAACTTCCAATAGAAAGTCTCCATAGTAGTGGATAGAAGATTCGTAAGTAACAAGACATCAAGCTTACATGGATATCTACCCATGCAAGCTTCTGATGCCAAAAGGGGAAACTTGCATAACTCCAATTATATCTTCATATAAATGTGGATTTGGATGATTGTATAGGTTTGAGTAGTGGTGGTGAAACCCAGTTCCACCCTAGTGTTTTCATCCATTGATAACTAGAACCTAAATCTAGCTCTTTTCATTCTTGCAATCTTAGATTAATCCATCCAATCTCAACTTTTATGATAAATACTAGTTCTTGCTAAGTTACTTTGATTAGATAGTTCTTAAAAAAGTTTTCCCTTGGGATTTGATCCTCAACTATACTGTGGTAAGATCCATCCGCTTGCAGGTGGCATTATTTCACTTTGGTTTTGGTAAAATCTGAGAATCTCCTTTCTAGTGAATTTGTAGTGTGATAATATTGCACGTCAACATACTGATGTATACAAACCTTTTAGAACAAATGCTAGAGTTGGTTACCAATACTTCATTACCTTCACTAATGATCTCATAGGTTTTTGTCCATGTGACTTGATTAAATACAAGTCAGACACCCTTGAAAAGGTCCTAAATTTCATGATTGAAGTACATAACCAACTTGGCAAAAGTATTAAAGAACTCAATTCTGAACAAGGTGGAGAATACTTAATCCAAGAGTTTGAGAACCGTCTATGAGCCTGTGGTATTGTATCACAAAGGACTCCACCTGGAACACCACAACATAATGGTGTATCCAAAAGAAGGAATCACACATTTCTAGATATGGTATAAGCAATGATTGATTTTGTTTATATTCCAATTTCATTTTTGGGATATGCTTTAGAAACCGCTTTGTTTACACTTTACCGTGCACCATTTAAATCAATTCAAAAGACACCATATCATATATGGCATGGAAAATGTCCCATAGTGTCTTTTATGAAGATTTGAGGATATGAAGCTTATGTGAGGAAGTAGTGTCCTAAAAAGCTTGGACCCAAATAAGATAAATGCTATTTTGTTGGATATTCCAAAGAAACCAGGGGATACTATTTTTACACTCTATCTGACAACACATTGTTTGTTTCTAGGAATGTTGTATTCCTAGAAAAGGAATTTATTTTCAAAGGAATCAATGGGAGAAAAGTAGAAATCGAAGAAGTTTAAAACCAACAAGAAAACATTGAACATTTAGAGATACATAAGTAAGAAGAAGACTCATAAGTTATTGTGGAATCTGAAGTTCCTCTTATGACACATGAACCTCTTAGATCTAGTTGCAAATGCCTTGATGTTGAAATATTTGGTTATCTTGTGTCTTAAGAAAGCAATGAGTTGGTCATTGATGATGAGCCAATAACCTACCTAGAAGTTATTGAGGGACCAAAGTCTGATAAATGGCTTGAGGCCATGACATCTGAGATGGAATCCATGTAAAACAACAAGGTATGGGCCTTGGTGGATCCACATGAAGAGGTAAAACCCATAGGGTGCAAAGGGTCATCAATAAGAAGACTGACATGGATGGTAATGTACAAACTTATAAGGGCAGATTGGTTGTAGAGGGTTTTAGACAAGTTCAAGGTGTTGACTATGACAAAACTTTTTCTCCAATTTCCATGGTTAAATCCATCAGATCATGTTTTCCATTGTAGCTTATTATAACTATGAGATTTGGTAGATGGATGTTAAAACTACATTCCTTAATGGGAATAAGCTTTAGGATATGTACATGACACAACCCAATGATTTTATAAATCAAAAAGATGCAAATAAAGTGTGTAAGCTACAAAGTGAAATCTATGGATTGAAGCAAGCATCTAGGAGCTGGAATCTTCAATTTGACATAACAGTCAAATAGTTTGTCTTTAATCAAAATGAAAATGAACCATGTGTTTACAAGAAGTTTAGTGGGAGAATAGTTGTATTCCTCACTATATGTAGATGACATCCTATTGATGGGGAATGCCATCCCTACTTTGCAGATGGTAAATACCTGACTGGGAAGTACCTTCTCTTTGAAGAATTTAGGCTAAGAATCCTATATTTTAGGAATCAAGATCTATAGAGATAGATCTAGAAGGCTTCTAGGCCTAAACCAGAGCATGTACATTAACAAAGTTTTGAAGAGGTTCCACATGTAAAAGTCAAAGTGAGGAAACTTACCCATGTCCCATGGTGTTAGTATCTCTAGAGTTCAATGTCCCAGCTCTTGTGAAGAATGAAATCTCATGAGTAAGATTCCATGTGCATCCACAAATGGATCTTCATGTACATAATGTTATGTACTTATCCATGTGCCTCATATTCCTTGAGTATGACTAGCAGGTACCATTTAGACCCTAGTGAAAGTCATTGTACTATCATGAAGAACATCCTTAAGTACATGAGAAGAACTAAGGATCATTCCCTTGTCTACCTAGTGTGGAAGAATTGGTGGTAATGGATTGCACTGATGCAAGCTTCTAAAATGACAAAGATGACTAAATATCACAATTTGGATTTGTGTTCTGCCTTAATAACAAATTTGTAAGATGGAAGAGTTCTAAGAAAAATATAATTGTTGATTCTACAATAGAGGCCAAGTAGTGTTGCATCTAATGCAGCAAAGAAAACAATCTCGATCAAGAAGTTCCTCTCTGAACTTGGGGTGGTTCCAAGCATTATCTATGCAATCGACTTGTATTGGGACAACAACAGAGCTATTGCACAAGTTAAGCAGCCAAGATTTCATTAGCATTCCACCACATACTAGAATGGTTCCATCTCAAACAAGAGATCATACATAGAGGAGATGTGAAGATTTGTAGAGTACCAACTAAAATCAATGTTGTTGGCCCATTGACAAAAGCACTTTCACAACAGAAGCATGATCGGCATGTAAGGTCATTTGGGATTAAGTTCATGGGTGATTGTCTCTAAGTACAAGTGGGAGTATATTGGTATGTATGCCTAGATAGACAATTATACAATGGTTCTAATGACATATCTTGTAAATGATTTGAGTAATAATAAAGGCAATTATCTTTATGCATTTGATGATGTTATAACATGATAGATGTTTGGAGAATGATATTACTTGATGACATATGTCTTCTGGTTGGGGACATGAACAATGAGACGATATGTATGATAAGAGTATACATGTTCTTATTATGTCCCTAGTTGGATATTATTGTGGAAGAAATATATAGACAACAATAATACATAAGACTAGAGTGTGTGTTTTTTTGGTCCACAAGTCCAGAGTGAGTGTTTGTTGATGATAGAATCTCATTAGTCATGATATGTGATATCAAACAAAACACATATGTACTTGTTAGAGAACAATGCATCAGACAAACCCACCTTGAGAGTGATACATGGAAACCATTTTGTGGTAGTCAGAATCAACTCTCATAGTGATAGTGGTGATTGAGTGTGACAAAGTGAGTTTTTACTTTATTTTTCTCTCTCTTAAAAATTTAATGATGTAATTCAGTTCTCAAATTATTGACAAAACAACCCTCAATCATCTCTTACAAATATATTGATCGCATGGATACATATATTTCATAAAAATACAAACCCTAATCTCATACTAAGATGAATTACATGTATTAGGACACATAGTCAATTTATATAATAAACTATTGAGTTTGACCCTCAACTTTGTACGTAGTTGTATGAAATCATAATGAATCTCCATTTATAATTTCACCTCAATTGGATGAATCAACTGCGAGTTATAAGCAATTGAAGTAATACACATTAATTGGTTCATTATGGGCCCTAAGGTAAAGTTTTAGAATCAAATATCTAGGTCGTGACAAATAAATTTGTAATGCAACTTCACTAGCTGGATTGTGTATATAGAACTAAGGGGACCCCAATCCCATATGTTGTGGGATCTGATGGTAGAGAACCCATCATCAACATCCCATAACACTCGTTCTTCTCTCCTGACCATCCAGCCACCTTACACCAGCCTCGCACACCCAACTTAGAAAATATCTCATGATTCCAAAGGGATATCTTCCCCTCCCTCACTGGTGCAAGCTGAAAAACCTCTCACAAGTCACCCATGAGCCTCATATCAGTGAGAATGAGTCCCCACTTCCTCGCTTCTCAAACCTACCGGCAACACCCATTTAGGGTTTATTCACCCTCACCACCATTTGGCTTTTTAAGGATCACACTATCTCTGCCAACTCCCCTTTAGACTTTCCCACACTCCAATTTCTTGCGAGCCAGCCCCGACGTCTCTCACCCTCACCTCCACCTTCGACCACCAACACCACCTTGGTCACACCCAAACTCACTTCATTACAACAAATCAATACCACCACCACCTTCATGGAGGTTCATCAGGTCTGCCCAGCCACTTTACTGACCTTCATACCTCCCCTTCATTCCCGACCTCTACCTCTCCAATGATCCGTCACCTGAGCTCGATGTCATGTTGATCTAAGGGGTTTCGGGGCACAAGGAAACACCAACCAGGCTTAGAGCTTCCTCAAGAAGCTAAAGGACCAGTCAACTAGCCATTATCAGGAGTGCACATCAAGCCATGCCTCATTAGAGATCGGGAGCTATAACTAATTGAGCAAGGATAAGCTGATGAGGCATATGCCACATGGTTCCTGTAAGGACCCTGACCCATGTTTTGAGGTAACCTTTCTTGTTTTGGATTAATCATGTGCTTAGGACCTTGCTCTAATTTTTTAAGATGTGATTAGGGCTTGCAGAGAGCTTAAGTCTCCCCTTTGAGCTTGTTTGGATGATGTTTTTGCTTTCTGTGTTAGTTTTGGTGCAAATTGCAATCTACCCAACATAGAGGGTTGATGTGTAATTTTCCACCTCTAGATAGTTCCCCCTCTCTCTTGGATTCATGAGTGAGAGTGTGGTGCTCTAGTGCTCTTTATTTAACCCTTGGTTGAGTGGTTTCACCCTGAGTGGTGATTTAGGTTTCCTAGAGTTGGTGTGCTTTGACCTTGTGACCTTTGGTGGTTTGTCTCAACCTAGGTTGTGACCTAGGGCTTGTTGAGGGAGGGTTTTGTGGTTGAGAAACTTCCCCTTGGTGTGGTGTTCATGACCAATATTGTCTTGGGTCGAGATATAGGCTTGGAGAGGCATGTTTCGACATAGGTTGCTTGTGGTGATTTTGGTGTCACGACCTAGTGGTGGTGTTACGGTGTGTTGCCACCATGGAACCCTTGGTGTGTCATGGTCGTGACATAGAGGGTGGTGTTGATTGGGTGGTTGAGACACTACCTAGAGTGTATCATCATGTCTTTCATGTCATTCTTAAGTGGTTTCATGTGGTTCCATGTTGGTCCTTTTAGTGGACAAGTGTCTCTTTGGAATACTATCTTGTTGACACCTCATCCTTTGCCTTCTCTCCTCATTTGCTATATGAACCCTATTTTCTTCATGCAGTTGTTATTTTCAGTCATCTTCTTCCTCCCCTCTCTTGTTTTAGTCCTTACAGATTAGTGGAGCAAGAAGAAGTGTTCTTGGTGCCTTAGAGGTGGTTCATCCCTTGCATGTGGTGCTTGTGGTGATCCTTGGTCATCTCCAATCCTGGTGAGTTTTTGTCTTCTTTATTAGTTGCTTTCTTTGGATCCTCTACCCCATATTCTTCCTCTTCTTTAGCATCAGATAATGTTTTGACATGGTGGTCTTTCTTGAGAGTAAGCTCCTCATCATAAGGGTATTAGGCCATGTTTTGACAAGGCAAAACACAAGTGAGAGTGAATTTCTTCTCTCTTTTCCCCCTTCTTTCTTTTGTTTCGGTTTTGAGATTTTACTCTCTTTCTTAAGCTACCCTTTGACCTTGGTGTTTCCCCCTTTCTTGAGGTGCTCTTGAGGCTGAGTGTGGAGCTTTTCCAACCCTTGGACTGTGTGCTTGGAGCTTTGGTGGTTATCATCATAAGGCGGGTTATATAACACTAAACCTACTCTATTATTGCACTTCTTTATAATTTTTTTTATTGTTCCTCTAAGTTGCCTTCTCACTATGATTGTGTTTAGTGGGAATCTGTAGAGTTTGTTTGGTGGTGATCCCTTGCTTGGTTTGGAAACAATCCGAAACCCTAACCTTTTGTACCCATTTTGGTAGATGATATGTTGTGAAGGTTCATCCCCACGTTTTTCTCTTTACCTTTCCCTCATGCATGGTGTTTTTACATCTAGTGGTAGGAGAGATGTTTAGTTCAGTTTTTCTTATCTTGAGCTTGGTTTTCTCTTCCTTGTCTAATGTTCTTCTTTGGTAGTTTCTTGACCCATGACTTAGGGTTTTTGTGACCGATTTTATGAGAACTTGTCTTCATGATAGCTATGGTTTCACCTTCAGTTCCAGTTCTGTTTGGAGACCTAGGCAGAGCATCTTGGCAGGTCAAGGATCCCCTTATGATGGTCGTGACCTTGATAGCTCTTAGGGTCGAGATGCTCCTTTGAGGCTGAGTTTGACCTATAATTTTAGGTTGACACCCTTAGTGGGTGGTAGCTGAGTTACCCTTGATGTTGGGGCATGTTCCTATTTTTCTTGAAGTTGAGACTCAACCTAGAGAGTGAGGTCGCGACCATGATGGTTTTAGGTTGGGACATGGGTGGAAGTTTATTGTCTTGGGACACGACATAGGTTGGGGTCGAGACACCTCTGGTCGTGGTACTTAGGTGAAACCCTAACCCTAAGTGTCACAGGCGTGACATGGTCTATATGTTGAGGGTCATGACTTGGACCATAGTAGGTGGTCACAAACTATGTTGTTATGTGGTCAACATAGGGTGATGGTAGGGGAATGAGAAAGACATGTTAACACCTAATGATAACCATATATGTATGATATATAAGACATATAGAATGTTGTTTAGAATGTTATCTAATCAACTCTAAAAAAAACTCTAATGATGCTTCATAATCCTTTTACACTCCAAGATGGTGGAGGGTGTTTGAACCTAGTATTGTAAACCCTAATTGGTTAAAAGGAAAATCCTAACCCTAATAATAATGTATGATGATCTTGCTTTTCCTCCATCATGGAGTGGTTATGATATTGTGTGGTTACCTATCCTATTTATAAACTTATAACAATGCATGTGTTATGAGTTTGATAATCATAGCTAGTGTATGCTATGGTGATGAGACATGAGATAAGTTGAATGTGCCCCGAGAGGCATGTTGTGGCACTTGTGACACATAAATGATGAGTTGAGGGATTGATACTCCCTAGCATGTGACTTTGCTATTGATGATGTTGTGAATAGAAATAATACAAGCATCATGTAGTGACCATGTGGCAAGTTCACACCCTACCGTTTTTATCTGCTGGAAGAGTACTATACCCTTATCATTGTACAATTTGTTATGATTTTATACACTGTAACTTGTTTGATGCTAAAAGACACTTAATTGACTTAACTAATCAAGTGAACCTTAATCATGTAGTTTTCCCTGTACCATAGATCCATTCAGTATCAAAACATACTGAATGGTGAAATGAGCATAACTCAAAGCACATATTTTTGAATATGCAGGAGTGAGGATGAATATACCCTTACGTCTAGGATATATAAGACAACCATGTGTGAGACGGTCTCCTAGTGATATGTGATACATGATTGGCTTCGAGCCATACACTTGTGGGAGTGCGACTGCAGGCCGTAGCTCAGTGACATATGATACAAGATTGTCTACGGGCCATACCCAGGTGGGAGTGCGACTGCTGGTTGTAGCTCAGTTCCCTAGCATCGTGACCTGTATCAAAGTGGGCTACACTTATACAACTGGACTATATGTCGGTGGTAGCAGTTTCACTGGTGATGTCACTATAGGTTCACTCGTACTGATCGAGGGGGTGAGGTCGTGGATTCTGACTCTTCAATAGACCTTGTACGGCTCCGATTTCGAATTAGTAGTGTTCGGTTGGATTTGGGTGGTACAACTCAAATCTTCAGGGCATAATGAAACACGCAATCAATCATGTAACATACATGCTTAGGTTCAAATATGAAAATATTGGATCAAGCCTTGCTTTCTTTTGTATAGTATAATTGGTAGTGCATATACATGTTCTTCATATTCCTTTTATGATCATAAGATGTTTCATAATCTAATTGCAATTGATTATTCTGTTAGTAATGATTACCTGCTTATCGTAGTTGCAGCCTTAATACTATTCTTTAATCAACATATCTATGCTAATAATAGTGTTGGTGGAGAGTTATATCTCCTGCTGAGATTTGGAATCTCACCCTGTGGGTTTCCCACAATCCCTTTTAGGTGGATGTATAGGAGGAGGTAGAGATCGTGCAACACAGGTTGAGCAACAACAAGAAGGACAATAGCTAACAAGGTTGGAAGTGTTGCTGGTGGTCCTTTTATGGTTAGAGTCCTGGAGTCATCCATGTACACTTAGTTCTTTGGGATAGTTTTGGATGTGTTCTATAGATGTGCTTTTGATATATGGCTTTGGCTCGGGTGTTCCCCTCGATGTAAAATATAGTGGATATGAATATATGTTTGGGACAAGTTTTCTTGTAATAGGTTGATGGCATACATGGTAAGTACCTTGTGACATGAAAGGACTCATATGTAAAGTTTTTTGTTGTTTGGGAGTTTAATGAAAATGGTTTTAATTTCCAATATTTTCTAGTTATTTGTTTGTTAAGTTTTTTTTCCGCGGTTGGTTCTGGAGTTATCTTGTGTTTTGTGGTGTGGGGTGTCACAGTTTGGTTGGTATCAGAGCCTTAGCTTCACTGAGCTATAGGGACCTAGGACTAGGGTTTGTGTATGCTATTGTATCCTCTAGTCTATCTTATAATAATTCTACTTATGCAGAAAAAGTATAAAAGCCTAAAGATGTCAAGAGAATACGAAGAACACGATGCTAAGAGTAGTATCAGTGTACTAGGAGGAGGTGCAAGGAACCAATAACGAGAAGATCAGGTGCCTGAGGGTCCCCAGTTTGACCCAACCATGATTGAAAAGCATTTCTTTATGTCACTTTTTGGTCAGTTTATGGCTACAATGACACACATGGAGGACATGATGCCTGCACCTCAGTCTAAGGCACTGGTTCCCAATATAGAATCTTTGGCATCTGGGAACACCTTTGAGCAGCTTCGTCATGTTGGGGTGTTGGAGTATGCTGGTATGGTTGATCTGACAGATGTTGATCTGTGTTTTAATGAGCTTGAGAAAGCTTTCAAGATCCTCAACATCCCAGAGGTAGATAAGGTTAAGCATGTGGTGTACCTTCTAAGGAGGAGTGGTTTCCATTGGTGGACCATCGAAGAGGAGAAGAGACCTGGAGTAGTTGTTCGTTGGGAGGAATTCTGACGTGAGTTCGTCAGTCAGTGCTTCCCACAAACCCATTTGGACGAGAAGATCGGTCAGTTTGAGTGAATTCGGTAGGGACCCATGATGATCAATGAGTACAAGGCTAAGTTTATGGAGCTTCTTTTGTTCTTCCCTCACATGGACGCTATGCTTGATGAGAGGATTCACCATTTTGAGAAGGAATTGAACATTGAGTTGTCTACCTGATTGGCCTAAAAGGCGGGTTGACTTTTAAATTTATAACCCAAAACCTTCTAAGATGCCCGCAACTTTTATTACAGGGTTGAAGTAGATATACTGGGTCAAATACAGGGATGTGGTGACGTTTAGGACACCACAGATCTCATTATTGAGTTAGATAAGCCAAAATTGTCGATGAAAATATATGCTAGAACTAGTCTAGAGGGTTGTCATGAATTAAAACAAAACAAAGAAAAGAAAATAAAACAAAACAAAACAAAACAAAATGGAGTTTGCGAGATTCTACTAATAAGAGAAAGAGAGTTCCTGGCAATGTAACCCCAACCTAAGCAGACTATGCACCCGTTCTCTGGTGTAGACAACCCTCGAACACCTAAGAAAGCATCTAGTACGCATAGCGGCCTATGTTCCTATGGGGGTCATCCCACTCGCTCTCGTGATGCGTGACTAAAACCATCAACGATATGTCATCGACCCTCTCTCGAGGAATGACATATCAAGACCATAGAATATGCTAAGTTCCCTCTCGAGTCTTAGGATATTCTGGGATGTTAGGAACAGAAAACCTTGGATCATCCTCCTCTCGGTTTCAGATCCAAACTTTCATCTCTTAGCTATTCCTACAACGGATCTCTCGATAGAGGCAGAAATAACAGTTCAAGCGAGTAAGAGATCAACCAAACTAGCAATCATAACTTAGAAAGAGAAAATAGAACATGAAACATACTAGATCTGATATGAATCTACTTTCTTAAGGCAAAAGTACATGTACATGCCCAAATCAGGCTACGTAGCCAAGAAGGAGCTAACTAGCCATAGACAAGCATGGTTAGCATCGAACAAAGACATATGAACATTGTTTGTACAAGAAACAAAGGAATGCATTAGAATGAAAGAGAAGAAGAAAGAGATATAGCCCATAGTGGAGAGGTGGCTCTCTCTCCTCGGCCTCTGTGCAGGCTAGATCTCTTCCGTTGGTTCTTCTCTTCATCCTTCTAGACTCCTTAGTTCTCTCTCTCTAGACTTGCTCCAAATAGCAGTGTGGATGCGTCAGCGGGCGTGGGTGAACGGATGGATTGACAAGGTACATGGATTTCTCCACAGATCTGGAGGGAAGAGCAGATTGACGGAGCCTACTGTAGAGGGCAGTGTAGAGCAAGCACCTTGGTCTTCTCGAACCTCCGTGCTCTCCCTCAGAACTTCGGGAGCCTTTAGATATTGGAGCAGCAACCTCTCAGTATCCTTGGTCGAGGTCCCCTTTTCAAATGAGTGAGGGGACACCTATTTATAGAGGCAGACTGCAGACCGCGGCCAGCAGGTCGCGTGGTCGGCCATGGTCGTGGCGGAATGCCACGGTCGTGGCGAGGGACTGCAATCGCAGTCGTGAAGGCAAAGACCATGGTCACGGCGTTGAAGACTGCAGTCGCAGTTCATGGCCATGATCGTGGCGGAGGGCCACGGTCGTGGCCTACAACGCAGTCGCGGTAGTCGAGGAGTTGACAACAGTCGTGGCGATGAAGGCTGCGGTCATGGCGCATTGCCATGGTCATGGTGGATGGTCACGATCATGGTGAAGGTGGACGGCCACGGTCGTGGCAGGTGACCATGTTCGTGGTGAGGACTGCAGTTGCAGTTTTGAAGGCCGTACTTGCAGTGGGAACCACAGTCGTTCCTGATGGCCACGGTCATGGCAGGTGACAGTTATGTGTTGGGGATAAATCTTTGGAGAGTAGATGTCTTCTCAGGTTTTGTGCCTGCAAGTCCCAAAATTGGCTAAATTGGCTACTTTATTGTCTATTCTAACAACATTATCTAATGAGAGAAAGAAAGCACAAACCATGAGCATTATTAGGCATATTAAGACCAAAATGGCATGAAACTATAGATAAAATGCACAGATAATATGTGTAGATTTGGGTGTTATCAACTACCCCAAGCTTAAAACTAGACTGTGCTCAAAGAACAAAATGATAACATCCAAATTAAGCTTGGCAATAAATGCTAAGACTACAAAAAATAGCTTAAAGCATCAATTCTCGTGATCCATATCATTTTAGAACAAACCCCCATCAATCAACCACAATACCGCCAAAGCAAGATCAAAGAGTTTCTAGGCAAGATTAAGCGAATTCACTACAGCCTACCGATACTCATGAGGGTTTGAATCATAATTATTGGACATGAAAGAATTGTCACATAGGTGATCATGTGGGTGATGAGCAATGAGAAATCACCATGAATCCATGCACACCAATCAAGAAACAACACGCCTCTCACTTATTCATGTCCTAAGAAACAATGCAAAAAGTCTCTAATGACTTATGAGGATCCCGATCTACGTCAGGTTGGTCCATGTAACGGGCAATAGTTATGGAAGTCTGAGTCAGTTGGCCTAAAGTAGTGAGATAAACTCCTCGTACAGTGCCCGAACCAACCCTGCTACTGAGATGATCTCATAGGTCTCCTAGGGGTTCCTAGTGACTCGCTAATGAGCTTCTGGAGTGATACTACTAGGAACGACATACCCGCGTTCATGAGCGCAGTCATACATCGATTGGGCACCATCCTCAACTCTCCTAAAAGAGAAAATAAAAGCTCATTTATTCACTCTCAGGATTTTATTTTCCGCATTCTATTTTGTAGGCTTCGGTGAGAACTATACATATATTTTTGGGATTTTGTGGGTGGCCAAGCCTCTTTTGCACATTTTTTTTATGATTTTCTTCTTTCTGACTCAATCTAATGTGAGAAGGCACATAGTCCATCAAGGAAGACACTTCATCTTGATTATAGCTCAAATCCCATCATAATCCACTTGAAACTTGTGTGAAAGGTTGCAATTATGATTCAAGAATCCTTAGAATAGAGGCAAGCTCATGAAACCGCAACTAGGATTCTTTGATCGTGTTTTAGCTCATTCCAACAATCCTTTACCATGGATTTGCCATTCATGACATAGATCAAGGGAATTTATCTTTAAGATATGAAAAAGGGATAGGACCTTAGATTTTATGACTAAACTCAAGGAAAGAGTCAAAGAGCAAGTCAAGCAAAAGGTCAAGCAATTTTTAAGATAAAAATTGTGCATCTAGGCATAAAGTCAAGCATTTATCTATTAGATTCGCACCATATAAACATAATTAAAAAGCTAAAAAGCTAAACTTTTATGAATTTTTTTTAAAACTAAATGCAGGAAGTAAACATGCATGCTAGAAGGATGGAGAGATAGAAAGGCGAAGCCTACCACCCCAAGCTTAAAAGTTTGCTCGTCCTCGAGCAAGACTTAAACTTGAAATAGTGAGTCAAGAATGCAATATTTTAATGGAAGTTATTGAAGTTCTAAAGATGATATATGGATGCAAGGATATAAAAATAGTTAGAGGAATGAAACTAACTAACAAGAATATGAAAAATAAAATTATTGTAATAAACGACTGGGAGGGTGGGTAAGAGAAAAGGGGGTGGTTGCCCCCACAATACCGACACTGGGGTCCCAAATCCTAAGTTTTGGGACCAGTGTCACCTGTGTCTTTCCAAAGGGTTTCACCACATAATAGGAGTAGAATAGGAAGATATGCGGGCCCTACCGAGTCTGAAGTAGAGGAATAAAATTCAGTGACTCGGTGAAATCATCTCGGTGCTGGAATTGACTTGAGCTGCACTGGGATGAATTCTTCAGCAAATCATCCTCAAGGTACCTTCCAAGATATGAATCTGAATAGGAAGGCCCTAGGATGTCGACACAAGATGAGATGGATGAGAGAGGTTGGATGTCTTCTGGAGGACTCATCTCTTCTCTCTCCATCTCTATACTTGAGGTTGGATGCTTAGATAAATCTTCATGTATAGTCTGGGTCATCCAATCATCTTCTAAACAAGAAGTACTCCCTGAAGAATTAGTTTGTGGTTCTACCACTCCAAGCTTATCACCTGGCATGGAGTCAGGGGTATCTTCATGCTCAGCAACCATGTTGTAGTGAACCGTCCATCCTGCCCCCTTGACGTCCACCCTACCTTGTAAATGTAAGGGTGTACATGGTGGCTCGTGTTGCTCCAACTTGTCATCATCAGTATACTCGCTGCTCGATGTCGAGCAGCTGTCGTCGTCGTCATCCTCACCATACAGATTGTTCCAAACCATGATTGGCATACTTCTCGAAGCTAAGTGACACGTCTCAATGTGAGGGTCATTACTCTGGTCTGGATCACTATCTGAATCAGATTCGTCAGAACAAGATTCACTTTCTGATAGTTAGTTTGTTTGACTTTCCCAGTGAGGATAGGAGTCATCATCTTCATAGACCCATTCTTGTTCCTCCATTGGTTCATCAGCTGGCACATCTAGATAGAATGAAGAACTTCCCCGCGTAGGTTGGTCTTCATAGAAAAACCCTGATGCATCAAGTTGATGATCTGAATTGGATGGTGAAGCATACTCCTCTTTAGACCCAATGGAATGGTCATGATGACTGGCTTCTTCATTGCTAGGCGGTAGAGCTTGTGACTGCATGGTAACCCAATTGACGAGCTCTTGAAGCCTACTCTATTGTTCAACATCTTCACGAAGTTGTCAGGCTTGTGCAACAACACCTTCAAGGTTCGTCAATTCTGCCTCGCAATGTCGCTATAGAATCGCTGTATCAAACTGACATGCTTGGATGAATCGTTGCTCAACAACTTGAAGCAGGCTTCTATTGCAGTCTGTAACCTCGGTGGCTACTTTGAGATGATGATCCTGCTCTTCTAGAAGTTTTTGCATTGGATCAACATCTTCTTGGAGATGAGGGGCTAAGGAGGTGAGTGCGTTAGCACTTTCTCAGCTCAACTCCACTGCCTTGATCAATTCTTGATCCCATGATGGCACAGAAGTCGAGGGCAGACTGGCAGTCTCCATTGTTGGAATTTCAACATACAATGATGGTGGAGGTAAGTATAACTTGACTAGTTATAGAGCATGATCTTCAATTATTTGCCAATAGTTGGAATTGGGGAAAAACTCGGGAGGACAGGTGGACAAAATGACTTGTCTTTCCAAAGGAAGATCCATGGCTGAAAAAGGTATAAGAAAAAGAAAAGGTATTCAGTATATATGAACAAGTATGTTTAAAACAAAAGAAAAACTATGCAGATATATACTGGCTTAAAGTGACAAAACAAAAATCTTCTAGGCGTGTAAATGTGGAAAAACCACGTCCCCGACAACGGCGCCAAAAAGTTGATCGGCCTAAAAGGTGGGTCGACTTTTAAATTTATAATCTGAAACCTTCTAAGATGCCCGCAACTTTTATTACGGGGTTGAAGTAGATATATAGGGTTGAACACAGGGACGTGGGGACGTTTAGGACGCCATAGATCTCATTCTTGAGTCAGATTAGCCAAAACTATCGATGAAAATATATGCTAGAACTAGTCTAGCCAGTTGTCATGAACTAAAATAAAATAAAGAAAAGAAATCAAAACAAAACAGAGTTCGCGGGATTCTACTAATCAGAGAAAGAGAGTTCCTGGCTATGTAACTGCAAACTGGACAGACTATGCACCCGTTCTCAGGTGTAGACAACCATCGAACACCTAAGCAAGCATCTAGTACGCACAATGACCTCTATTCATGTAGGGGTCATCCCACTCACTCTCGCGATGCGTGACTAAAACCATCAATATTGATATGTCATAGACCCTCTCTCGAGGAATGACATATCAACACCTCAGAATATGCTAAGTTCCCTCTCGGGTCTTAGGATATTTTGGGATGTTAGGAACAGAAAACCTTCGACCATCCTCCTTTTGAGTCGGATCCAAACTATTGTCTCTTAGCTATTCCTACAACGGATCTCTCGATAGAGGCAAAAATAGCAGTTCAAGTGAGTAAGCGATCAACCAAACTAGAAATCATAACTTAGAAAGAGAAAATAGAACATGCAACATACTAGATCTGATATAAATCTACTTGCTTAAGGCAAAAGTACATATACATGCCCAGATCGTTTGTACTTGCTTAAGGAAAAAGGATCTAACTAGCCATAGACAAGCATGGTTAGCACTGAACAAAGATAGATGAACATCGTTTGTATAACAAACAAAGGAATACAGTAGAATGACAGAGAAAAATAAAGAGATATAGCCTATAGAGGAGAGGTGGCTCTCGCTCCTCAGCCTCCGTGTATGCCGGATCTCATCCTTTGGTTCTTCTCTTCTTCCTTTTGGACTCCTTGGTTCTCTCTCTCTCTAGACCTGCTCCGAACAACAATGTGGATGCGTCGGCGGGTGTGGGTGAATGGATGGATGGACCAGGTACATGGATTTCTCCATAGATCTGGAGGGCGGAGTAGATGGACAAAAGCTTGTTGTAGAGGGCAACATAGAGCAAGCACCTTGGTCTTCTCAGACCTCCATGCTCTCCCTCAGAACTCTGGGAGCCTTCATATCTAAGAGTAGTAGCCTCTCAGCATCCTTGGTCGAGATCCCCTCTTCAAATGAGTGACGGGACACCTATTTATAGAGGCAGACTATAGACAGTGGCCAGTAGGTCGCAGGGTAGGCCACGGTGGTGGAGGAATGCCACAGTTGCGTTGAGGGACCGCTGTCATGATCATGAAGGTGAAGACCGTGTTCGTGGTGTTAAAGACCGCGGTCGCATTTCATGGTCACGGTCGTGGCAGAGGGCCACGGTCATGGCCTACACTGTGGTTGCAGTTGTCAAGTAGGGGACCGTGGTCGTGGCGACGAAGGTTGCGGTCGTGTCGTGTAGCCACGATCATGGTGGATGGTCACAGTCGTGGCAGGTGACCACGGTCGTGGCGAGGACCCCACTCGTGGTTTTGAAGGTCGTAGTCGTGGTGGGCACCACGGTCGTGCCTGATGGCCACGGTCGTGGCGGGTGCATAACTACCGCAAAAACCATGTATTGGGGAGAAATCTTTGGAGAGTAGATGTCTTCTCAGGTTCGGTGCCTGCAAGTCCCAAATTTGGCTACATTTGCTACTTTATTGGCTATTCTAACTACATTATCTAATGAGACAAAGAAAGCATAAAACATGAGCATTATTGGGCATATTAAGACCAAAGTGGCACGAAATTATAGATAAAATGCACAGATAATATGCGTAGATTTGGGTGTTATCACTACCCATGAAGCTACCTTAGAAAATCGAGAAAGGTTTTCCATGTTTGTGGAGTTTGTTCGGAGGATAGAGTGATCTGTGATAGAGAAGCGGGAGGTGAATTCTAGGAAGAGGTTTGCACAGTCCCAAGGGTAGTCATTAGGATGCTTTAAGAAGTTGAAGTTTTCTGCACCACCAACACCGCAGAGGTATAGTTCTCTGACATAGTGGTCATTGAGTAGAGGCAGAGGTCGTAGTCTTCCACCTACTGGAGCTCGCATCACTGCGTCAGTGTCGGTGATAGGGTCATCCAGGTCACAATTTGAGAGTCGAGATTGCTACAAGTGTGGGCAGACATGACATCTGAAGCAGGAATGCCTGGTGAGAGATGACGAGGTGACCCAACAACTGAGGCAGAGCCAATAGGGCTCACAGAGACAACAAAATTACGGTGCAAGAGGATGAGGATACGGCCAAGCATCATGGTCTGGAACGTCTGCTTAGAGAAGTAGAGGACGGCGGTGACAACAGGAAACAACTAGATTCTACACTATGAGTCAGCCAGAGGTGGTAGTCAACCTATGAGTAGGGACATGTCAGATGGAGTTACTTCTTTCTAATTTGTCTTCTTCTTGCTTTGTATCTATTTTGGTTGACCCGGGTGCAACACACTCTTTTATCACCCACAAAGTGCTTGACATTTGTCTTTTTCCTTTTAGTCGTAAGAGGGATAGTTTGTTGTTTGAAACACTGTTAGTTGGTTCTATAGTGTTGTAGGAGGTGTGTCCTTCCTGTATCCTTTCTTTTCCAGGGCAGTGCATTCAAGTGTTTCTCATACCACTTGACATGCATGTGTTCGATATAATCCTTGGAATGGACACCTTGGAAAAGTATAGAGTGGTCTTGGATTGTAGTTCCAAGAAGGTGACATTTATGGATGGTGATAAGACATGGATCTTCCAAGGAGATAGGAAGATTCTTCCGACGTGTCTGGTGTCGGTGATGGTGACAGGGAAGTTGTTGAGATAAGGTTGTGAGGCATTGTTGGCACATGTATTGGATACTAAGGTGAGGAGCCCTAGTATTCAGGAGGTGCCAATTGTTAGAGAGTTTGAGGATGTGTTTTCTAAGGAGTTTCCAGGGTTTCACCCATCTTAAGAGATTGATTTTGAGATCAATCTACTCCCTGGAAAGAAACTGATAGCTCAAACACTGTACATGATGTCTTCAACAGAGATGGCAGAGTTGAAGAGACAGTTGCAAGAGATGCTTGACAAGGGTTTCATCAGACCAACTACATCACCTTGGGGTGCTCTAGTGTTGTTTGTAAAGAAGAAGTACGGGTCTATGAGGATGTGCATAGACTACTGATAGTCGAACAAGGTGAAGATAAGGAAAAAGTACCCCTTACAAAGAATATGCGTCATGTTTGATCAGTTGCATGGTGTGATAGTATTGTCAAATATAGACATGAGGTCAGGCTATCACTAGTTGAGGATCAAGGATGATGACATACCTAAGTCAGCTTTTAGGATGAGGAATGGTCACTACGAGTTTGTCATTATGCTGTTTGGGATGACCAATGCACCGACAATGTTCACAGACTTGAGAACAGAGTGTTCCATCCATTTCTTGATCAATTTGTGGTGGTATTCATAGATGGCATCTTGATATACAATCATGAAAGTCAATAGCATGAACAACATCTTCTTCAGGCAATGACTGTGCTGAGACAACATTAGGTTTATGCCAATTTTAGCAAGTGTGAGTTATGCTTAAGGGAAGTAGCTTTCCTGGGGCATGTTATATCTTCTGAGGGAGTTCGTGTGAATCCTAAGAAAGTTGAGTCAAGGACAGAGTGGGAGCAGCCAAAGACATTGACACAAGTGTGTAGTTTTCTAGGTTTGGCAGGCTATTACAGGTCATGTCATTTGTCTAGGATGATAGATGTCAATGTCCTTTTTTGACATTGAAGGAGAAGTTGACAAGTTCACCGATATTGGTTCTTCCTGAGCAAGGAAAAGGATATATGGTTTTCTATGATGTGTCCAAGAATGGTTTGGGTTGTGTGTTGATAGAGGATAAACAAGTGGTTTCTTTTGCTTCCTTACAACTTAAGAATTACGAGGAGAATAACCCAACCCATGACCTAGACTTATCTTCTATGGTCCATGCTTTGAAGATCTAGAGGAACTACCTTTATGGTGAGAAGTGTCAGATCTTCACAGATCACAAGAACTTGTAGTACATCTTTTCACAATAGTAGTTGAATATGAGGCAGTGGCACTGGATGGAGTTAATCAAGGATTACAATTGCACATTTGACTATCACCCAGGGAAGGTGAATGTTGTGGCAGACGAGTTGAGAAGGAAGTCTTTGTCTTCACATATGGATAGATCCCAGTTGAGTTCTTTGGTGTGCCACAAGTAGACATGTTGATCTCCCTACATTAGATGAATATTAAGCTGGAAGTTTCCTTGCTAGCAAGATTTTTAGTGTAGTTACAGGTGAAACACATGCTAAGACAGTAGATCAGAGAGGCATAATAGGTTGATAATGTGATACAAGAGATTAGATCAGAGTTTCTAAGTAAGAAGTGTTATGGCTTCCACGAGTCAGATGATGGGACGATTTGTTACCATGGCAAAGTAGCGGTTCCTGATGTTGATGACCTTAGAAAGATGGTGCTGGAAGAGGCTCACTCATCCATGTACGCTATGCACCCAACTAGCACCAAGATGCATCATTATCTAAAGGATATGTATTGATGACATGGCTTGAAGAAGGACATGGCTGAGTTCATTGTGAGATGTGTTGTGTTTCAGTAGGTAAAAGTCGAGCATCAAAAGCATGCATGGACATTGCAACCGTTTCCTATACCATCGTGAAAATGGGATCATGTGACTATGGACTTTGTGGTTGGTCTGCCTAGGACAACCAATGGTCATGATTCCAACTGGGTGATTGTCGATAGGCGGACCAAATCAATACATTTTCTTTCTATGAAGATGACGTATACAACTGAGAAGCTTTCCCAAATCTATGTTGATGATATAGTGTGTTTGCATGGTGTTCCAACAACTATCATGTCTGATAGAGGTTCTCAATTTACAAGTCACTTTTGAGGGCGACTATAGACAACTTTGGGTATGCAGTTGAAGTTCAGCATTACCTTTCACGGACATACAGATGGTCAGTTTGAGTGGACCATTTAGACCTTGGAGGATTTGTTGAGAGCTTGTGTTATTTAGTTTTTGGGCAGTTGGGACATACACCTCAATTTGATAAAGTTCACCTACAACAACAGTTACCAGCAAAGCGTCAACATGGCACTGTATGAGGTGTTGTAGGTCTCCATTGTGTTGTTATGAGATGGGAGAATACTGGCTTCATGGTCATGAGCTTGTGCAATAAATGATAGAAAAGATCAAAGTGATTCAACGACAGTTGAAGGAAGTAAAAGACATACAAAATTCGTACACAGATAACTGTCATAGACCCTTGGGGTTCTAAGTGGGAGACAGAGTGTACGTTAAGGTTTCTCCTTGGAAAGATGTTCTACTGTTTGGGAAGAAGGGTAAGTTGGCTCCTAGGTTTACGGGACCTTACCCTGTGGTGGTGCGTGTTGGGAAGGTGGCCTACAGGTTGGATTTGCCACCTGAGTTGCACAAGTTGCATGTAATGTTTCATGTGAGTATGTTGAGAAATTTCCATCCCGAGACAGAGTTAATGTTATAGCCTGTGGAGGTGGAGCTTGATGAGGATATGTCCAATGTTGAAGGCCCAATGTTGATCCTTGATAGAAGAGTAAAGAAGTTGTAGAAGAAGGACATAGTGCTTGTGAAGGTTCTGTGGCATCACCGTGGTGTTGAGAAAGCCACATGGGAGCTCGGGGATGAGATGAAGAGGAAGTACCCCTCTCTTTTATCTTAGGATTTTAGGGGCAAAATCATTGTTAGGTGTTTATGGCTTATAAGGACTTTGACCCATGTTTTGGGGGTAACCCTATTTGTTTTGGATTAATTATGTTCTTAGGACATTTCTCTTTTGAAATGTGATTAGGGCTTGTGGAGAGCTTGTCTCCCCTTTGAGCTTGTTTGGTTGATGTTTGTGCTTTCTGTGCTAGTTTTGGTGCAAATTGCAATCTATCCAACATAGAGGGTTGACATACAATTTTCCACCTCTAGAGAGTTCCCTCTCTCTCTTGGCTTAATGAGAGAGAGTGTGGTTCTTTAGGGTACTTTGTTTGACCCTTAGTTGAGTATTGTCACCCTTAGTGGTGATTAAGGTTTCCTAGGGTTGGTGTGCTTTGACCTTATGAGCTACGGTTGTTTGTCTTAGCCTAGTTCATGACCTAGGGCTTGTTGGGGGGGGTATCATGGTCAAGACACTTCCCCTTGGTGTGCTGGTCATGACCAAGGTTGTCTTTGGTTGTGACATAGGCTTGGACAGGTGTGTATCAAATTAGGTTGCTTGTAGTAGTCTTGGTGTCGTGACCTAGTGGTGTTTTTAGGGTGTGTCGTGACCATGGAACCCTTAGAGTGTCACAGTCATGATATAGAGGGTGGAGTTTCTTGGGTGGTCGAGACACTCCATAGAGTGTATCACTATGTCTTGCATTCCATGCTTATGTTGTTTCATGCTTGTCCTTTTAGTGGACAAGTGTTTCTTTGGAGCCCTATCTTGTTGACACCTCATCCTTTTCCTTACCTCATTCCTCCTTTGTGATATGAACCCTCTTATCTCCATACAAGTGGTTCTTTTCAGTCATCTTCTTCCTCCCCGATCTTGTGCTCGTCAGTGGAGCTTAGTGGAGCAAGAAGAACTGTTCTCAGTGCCGTCGAGGTGGTTCATCCCTTGCATGTGGTGCTTGTGGTGATCCTTGGTCATCTCCAACCTTGGTGAGTGTTTATATTCTTTCTTTGATGTTTTCTTTAGATCTTCTACCCCATCTTGTTCCTTTTTCTTGGCCTTAGATTATGTTTTGACATGGTGGTCGTTCTTGAGAGTAAGCTCCTCATCACATGGGTAATAGGCCATATTTTGACAAGGTGACACCTAAGTGAGAGGGAGTTTCTTCTCTCTTTTCCCCCTTCTTTCTTTTGTTTCAGTTTTGATATTTTACTCTTTTCTTGACCTACCCTTTGACCTTGGTGTTTTCCTGTTATGATCCACACCAAAGTTAACTAGTAACTATCATGATAATAACATCATTAAGTTAATTGAGATAAGTTAAGTGCTCATGCAGTGATTAGTGCTTTGATCAAGTGTTACAGTTTGATAGGCAAACTTTCATGCCTTCAAGTTGTAGAGGATCTCAATCTTGAAACATTGCAAAAAGAATCGCACAAATCGGACAATCGAGGTGAGAGTTATGGTGTTTTCAAGACTCTAGGACCTAACATGGAATTTTTCATGTATTTGGCTATAATTTCTTTTTCCTTTCCATTTCTCCCTTATCCTTTCTTCCTCACCCAATAGAATAGATCAATTGCCTAAAGTGGTGCCCCAAACCTGGTCGATCGCAGCAGAAGGTAGGGTGATTTAGAACACTCTAGCCCCATTTCTAGTGGCGTCGCCTCCTACTCCATCTTCTTCTCCTTCCTCTGCCCTTCTTCTTCCTCCACTCTTTCCTCCTCCATTGCTCCACCCCAGCAGGCCCCCAACCTGTAGAATGGTGCCCCACCCAATAGCAACTTGGTTAGCCATGCAGCGCTGGCTAAGGCCTCTTGGGTGCATGAAACTTCAAGATAAAGCTAGCCTTGTGTTTGGCCAACAGTTTGGAGCACGAATCCACAACTCCCAACTGATTTTTGGCACCCAATTGTGGCGCCCAAGCAGCTAGGGTGGCGCCCCAACTTGTCCAAGCAGTAGCAGCTGCAACTGCAGCCTTGTGCCACCTTGAGCGCAAGGAAGCATTGTAGAATGACATCGTTAAGTTTGTCTTGGAGGTCTTTTCTCGAATACACAACTATAGCAATGAAAGACACCCCAAAACAAGGGACTAAGTGTTGTGCATGTTTGAAACTAGGGCTGTGCCAAGGTAGGAGAAGACCCTGCTGACATCGGGAAACTAGCCTCAAATGCATTTTAGTCATATTCGGACGTCTCAAATCACTGTGAGTAGAATCTCACTCCCAAATACAAGAATAACTCTAATAATCGGACGTTTTGGTTGAAATCAGCGTTATTTGCGGATGTCAGCATTTACCCAGGCGTCGGGCAGTGTCGGTGTCGCTTAATTTCTAAATTGCATGAATTTCTTAGTTACGCTTGCACAATGTTAGATAGTTGATTGATGAGTGTGATTTATATTAGTGAAATTACACGATTTATCGAAACCTAAAGTACTCAGTTAAGGGTTGAAAATAGTAGCACACGACCAGTAACTGGACAGATTGGGTATAAACCCAGGCTACATGATTTTAGTAATTTAATTGATGCACAATTACAAAAACATGACGATGACATGAAAACGTTCAAGAAAACCAAGTTGCACGCTCCCTACTATACTTAATGTGAGTAGTTTAATAACTATACAAATTGACACATTTTCTAAAGAAATTATTTGAAATTCTCAATTTATATTAATAACTCATTCCATAATAAGTAATTTAACTCTTAATTGAGTTATGTGATGCACAACTCTGATCTTGGGTTGAAGTGCATGATTTTTGAGGAATTACAGATAATTTACAAGTGCTACTGATGATTACTCATATATCGAGTAATTAACTCTTGTTAGTGTATTTTGATGTGCAATTGTATGATTTCAATGTATATCTGCCAAGTTGACCTGAATTCTATTTATTTAAGAATTTTAGTCTACATGCATGCATAATAATGTTGATTTCTCAGTAAATTACAAGTGGACATGTATGTAGTTTATTTAAGAACTTGAATTCTGCCTGCATGCTTAATATGTCGAATCTCTCAGCATTTGCAATGCTTGAATAAATTGCTCTATCAAATTTAGAATGATATTCATGTCATCTTGTAAAGTTCAAGTAAATAGACATGGTACCATAGAGATACCAGAGTCGAGTATAAGTAAGAGAAATGTACAATCTAGTAAGAGTCTTCCAAGATTAATGAAATATTAGATTTAAGGGCCCTGACACCGTAGATTCCCTATGAGAGGTCTACACCTTAGGGATAAAACGACCTACCCTGGCGGTGCGTCTATTATACGGGGGTCGGAACGCACCCACAAAGCGTGCAGGGAGACGAAGCCCTTGAGGAAGTCTCCTAAGAGTAGATAGGTTACCCAACATCAACCGGAAGTCTCCGTGGTAACCCAGGGGTACCCATAGAGCGTGCCAAGTTGAGGCCCATAGAACTTCTCAGACCCTCTTCCTGTGTACTCAGCCTAGAGGAGGAGTCTAGTTTACGGAACCATAGGAGTGCCGAGGCTAGAGAGCTAGTTTTCCTATTACATACTAGGAGAGTAGTCAGACTTAGCTATCACGAGGTGTCGGCTAAGTCTTGTACGATGTGATCGTAGTTTGCTACGAGTCTTCATATGTAGAGTACACTGCATATGATCAGGGCATAAGATAAAACATGTTCATGTAGGTTCATAGAGTTTCTATAAGTTAAAGAGTTAAGAAAGATTTGAGTTAGTTTCACAACAATTGTCCTTTAAATGAAACTTTTGTATTCTCTATTATTTAATCATATCTACAACCTTGCAACAATTGTTATCTTAATGAAATGTTGATATCTCCTGTTGTTTAAATTATATTGCTTAGATCTGCTCAGTATAGTATTATCTTGTATTTTATTCCAATTAATACACATAAAATGAGTTATATGCGATGGTTAGGTGAAATTCTATTCACTGAGCCTGTAGCTCACCAACCTACTGAAACATTTTTCAGGTCAGTGTCAGCATGAGGAAGCTAAAGGATCATATCACCCAAGTTCTTAGAAGGTAGTTTTTAGTTAGTTAGAGGTCTCTTAGTCCTTTCCCCTCAGTCCTTGGGCATGTGGTATGGTTGAGAGAGAGAGAGAGAGAATGAAATGTAATATGTAGTTTAGTTTTCAATTAACTGTTGCACTTTATATTCCACAAGTAAGATGTAATATGTTGTTTAAACTCTGAGGTATCTTTTAGGACTTAGAAATAGTAAGTTTGCTTCCACAAGTTTAAGTAAGATTTTAGTATTGTCCAAATTATGATATTCTCCTTTAGGTAAATTTTAAGTGATTAAGAGAAGAAAAAGTTAAGGGTGTATTTGTATTAAGCGTAATCCTCATTGTCATGCCCTAATCTCATGATTGGTGGTATATTGTGAGATTGGGGTGTGAAAACTAATTTGGTATCAATGTATAGGTTGAGTACATAGTTACTCTAAGTCAAGGTCAGGGGATGACAAGAGACCAATAGGATTAGGACTTAGGTGTCTTCCTTCTAACTACAATTTTCTAACAAGAAGTGTTCTATTATACTATTGCAGATGGAAGGAAGAGGACGTGGTCACGAGGACCAAGCTGAGAGCTTAGGCTGAGCTGTTAGGGACCATTAGGATAGAAAGTTAGAGTTATAAGTGTGGCAGATAGGAAGCGATGTGTATATAGCTCTGGGAGGTCTGAATATTTAGATACCCTGGCCAGGTATGTGAATACCTAGATTGACCAGTATCAAGCTACTTTGTCTATTCTTCTCTGAATGCCCTGGCCAGGTATGCAGAGGAAGGATGGGCTAGAGAGAAACCCTAGAAATCTTAGGGTTAGGAGATTGGAAGGTAATGAAGGAGAAAGTGATTAAACATAGGATGTGATACAACTCTTGCTTTATATTACTTATTTGATTGGAGATCACTAGAAGTGCTCTTATATGTATGAATTTAGATTATCAGTTTGTAGAATATACATGGTTCTTTTATATTGTTGTGTATCATGAAGTGATTCATTTATTATTTATATTCTTTGTATCAAGTAGACTAGATGTTATGTTTAAATGAGTTTTCCCTAAGTGGATATTCTTTCCACATGTTTGAGATTAGTAGGAGATAGTTAATCCCGAGTAGCTCTTGGTTTTAGGACTGCAAGTTTGGTCTGGTCCGGCTGGCAGGGTGTGTTACTAGGATCTAACAACTCCTATTGAAATACAATAAAAGTAGACTTTGGATAATTTAGACTCACATCATAGTGAGAATGTAAATACACTAAGATGTTGAAATATAAGGGAAAGATTAGAACATCTAAGAATCAGTTGGAACTGATATCTGAGATTCAACAATTGGGGCCTCATATGAGCAATTCTTAATTGGAAATAAAGTAATACGACATAAGATTCAGATTAAGTTTAATGACTAGTATTATATGAACTCTAAATATGAGATATGGAAAGGATATGAGAAACGTATGTAAGGGCTAAGATAGTAAGCATCAATCAGGAGGAATGTATCATATAATAGAGTAAAATACTTTTATGTACTCCAAAGAAAAGGGAAAAATAGAAGAAAAGAGTTAAGTATACAATCAGTACACAGAAATGAAGAGTCTTCAGAAGAGTTAAAGTAAAAAGAATTAGATGAACATGTAAATCATAAGACTGGGACAAGAAACTTAGTTGACTCAAAGAGAAATGTTATAAGTGACGAGCTTGATTAAGGAATGAGGATTACATGACCTAATTGAGAGCATGGAATGTATACATTTATTATGAAGTTTAATACATTCATACATACTACCATTGGATTCTAAGTCTCTATTGACTACTAAACTAGTTCCTAAAATAAGAACAAAAGTGTAGTTTAGAAAATGAATGAGACATACAAAGGCAAACTATATTCACGGAGGAAGAACTTGATTAAAAAAGAAACTAAGTTTGACCCATGCATGAGTCATTGGATTTAAAATAAAGGGTATGTAATGTATTAAACATGAGATGAAACTAGTAGAGAGAATATTGATTTAGAATTTCAACTTCACATTAGTAGGGGGATAAATAAAAATATATGCAACATGCTATACATGATCATACACATGAATAAGCAACATGATCATAGAAAAAAAAATAGAAGTTAAAGATGACAGGTGGAAGAGTAGTATATGGTAAGAGGATTATGGGTATAAGGAAGGGTTTGAAGCATGATGGAGTAATATAGATTATAAAAGAAAAATGGTACTGACTAATGCCCCAAAAACTTTCATGGATATGACGAACCGGATTTTCAAACCGTTTTTGGAGCATTTCATAGTAGTTTTCATAAATCATATTTTGATCTATTCCAGAGATGATGAGCAGCATGAGAAGCATCTCTGGATAGTGTTACAGTTGTTGAGACAACACCAGTTATATGCTAAGTTCAGTAAGTGTGAGTTCTGGTTAGTTGAGGTGTCTTTTCTTGGACGTGTCATCTTAGGAGATGGAGTAGGTGTTGACCCTAAGAAAGTCGAGTCTGTTCTATAGTGGGAGTAGCCTAAGACTCCTACTGAAATCAAAAGCTTCTTAGGATTGGTAGGATACTACAGAAGGTTCATCCTAAACTTCAGTGTTGTAGCGTCACCTTTGACACGCTTAACAAGAAAGGGTGCACTGTTTGTCTGGCCAGACAACTGTGAGAAGAGTTTTCAAATCTTGAAGAAGAGGTTGACTACGACACTAGTGTTGATCCTTCCTAAAGCAGATAAGGGCTACACAGTGTTTTGTGATGCTTCCAGGAGAGGTTTAGGCTGTGTGTTGATGCAGGAAGGCAAAGTAGTAGCTTATGCATCTATATAGCTTAAGAAGAATGAGGAGAATTATTCGACACATGATCTAGAGTTAGGTGCTATAGTTCATTCTCTTAAAACATGGAATCACTATATTTATGGTGAGGCGTGCCAAGTGTTTACAGATCATAAGAGTTTGAAATATATCTTCACCTAGAAGGATATGAATCTTAGACAGCAGAGATGGTTAGAATTGATCAAGGATTATGATGTGAAGATAGATTATCATCTTAGAAAATCGAATGTGGTAGCAGATGCCCTCAGTAGGAAGTCAAGTTTGACTATAGATGTATTCTCTATGGAATGCTTGAAGAGAGACCTACTAGTAGAAATGCAGAAGTTGAACTTAGACTTAGGGTTGACAGAGAAGAGTGGTTTGATTGCACAGATGCAAGTCAAGCCTACCTTTTATGATCAAATCAAGGACCTTCCGTAGAGTGACAATGAGTTACAGCAGATCATGCAGGACATGACAAAGGGAAAGAGACCAGAGTTCAGGTTTTCAGATGATGGTTTGTTGTATCAACATGACAGGTTGTGTGTACCTAGAGAAAGTGATTTGAAAGAAAGGATTCTTGAGGAAGCTCATGCATCAATGTACACCATGCATCCAGGCAACACTAAGATGTACATGAATCTCAAGGAGTTGTATTGGTGGTCAGGTATGAAAAAGGATGTAGCTGAGTACGTGGATAGATGTAGTGTGTGCCAGTAGGTTAAGGCTGAGCATCAGAAACCTGCAAGTACCTTGCAATCTCTTCCTATACTAGAGTGGAAGTGGGAACAAATCATAATGGATTTTGTGGTAGGGTTTCCCAGGACACCTAGAGGTTGTGACTCGATATGGGTGATTGTGGATAGACTAACTAAGTCTGCTTACTTTTTTCCTGTTAAGTCAACCTTTGATGTCCCAAAGTGGCTAAGATATACGTGGATGAGATAGTCATGCTGCATGGAATCCCAATTTCAATAATATCAGATAGAGATCCTAAGTTCACATCTAGGTTTTGGAATCAGTTGCATCATGCTTTAGGCACAAAGTTGAGTTTCAGTACAACTTTTCACCCGTAGATGGATGGTTAGTTAGAGAGGACCATTTAGACTATTGAGCATATGCTGAGAGCATGTGTCTTGCATTTCAGTGGAAGTTGGGAAGAACACTTGAGTCTTATAGAGTTTGCATACAACAATAGTCTTATAGAGTTTGCATACAACAATAGTCACCGCTTTTGCCCTAACCCTGGCATACCCCTCTAGGGTTTCTCTTTTGCCATTGACTTAAGGCCACCTTCTCAACCCCGAGCTTAGTGCCTGGGAGTCACCTCTCACAGTGCTCCATAGTCATGCATCACAGACCACCTTCTCATTCCCGAGCTTGGTGTCTGGGGTCACCTCTCATGGTGCCCATGGGTCTACCCTCTTGGGCCTAACCTTTATGGCATCTTCCATCAGGGTGGCATGTAGGTGCGAGAATACACATTTCTTTATAATTGTGATAACCATAGTGACTTTATAATTGCAGTATGAACATCCAAACTGTTTAGATTGCATTCATTGTGAGGAAACATTAAGCAATCGTCGGGAAACTATAACGCTTATTCATAAGCATAACCACATACCTGATCCAGAGCAACTTGGGGTCCAAGCAATAAGGATAAAGAACAAGCAACAAGCAATCAACCATATCCTAAAATAATCATGTAATTCCCTTTCATTACTCATGAAATTAATCAATTACAGCCATTAAGAGCCGAATTTACCAACATTAGGGTTTCAAGGCCCATTAAAGAATTATTCATGCACATTAAACTCAAAATTAAACTAATTACATGCAAATTCATCCTTTTCCAATCTTAATGATCCTTTTTATCATTAACAGGCTAATATCAACTTTATATACTCATTTAACCCTTTCTAACTCATTAATAATCAAAGGTTAGGGTTTTTCATTGATTAAACTATTAAAGATAGTATCTCTATATACTTTTTCGAATTTCATAAGGATTCAGGCTCCAACTATATTTTATTTAGATTCCTCTCGATTTTCTGAGCGAGTTTCATGTATAATGCGCGTCTATCCGAACTACAGTTCATTAGATACGAATTTTGTAAAAATACTTACTTTTGGATCAATGAGGAGCTTCCACGTAGGCGCCTTCCATGCAATGAACTTGGCTGGGTTTGTAAACATTTTGAAAAGTCCATTTTGCCCCCGCTTGAGTTATTTGTTTGTACAGCCCACGGAGGGGCATCCCAGTCAAAGCGCCTCCTCCCTTCTCCTTCCTCGCGCTAACCTAGCGCTTGCTTCCCTGTTCGCGCTGGCGTGATTCTCCACTCCTTTTTTGACCCTACCGGCTTCCAAGGAGTTTCCCTTGCCTTCGTTGTGCTCCCACGCAGGCAAGGAAGCTACACCCATGCAGCTGGTCGCCCAGGGTCAGGGTAAGCATGTCGGCCGCCGTGGACGCCCTACCGCCAAACGTAGCCCTATACAGGGTTACTCCTCCTTGCCCGAGGTACGAGGGTCACCGCTGACCCTTCCTCTAGCTCCGCCACACACCCAGGAACACAAGGCACCTCCTTGCTCGGGCCCAAGGTTCTCGTTTCAGGCATATTCATCCCACAAGAAACAGCCGTAATGCAGCCACGTCACCAGTGTTGTGCGTGACCTAGAGCATTAGAACGATGGCCGCACCCCTCTCTGAACTCGAGCGACTTCACTCCTCCGCTGAGATGAGTCCCCAGTTCCTTGTTGCTCCAGGGTTTCCGTTATCCTCTAACCCAGGGTTTGCTTGCAACGTCCAAGAAGAAGAAGAAGAAGAATAGGAGAGAGGGGTGCATGGGGTCCTTCTTGAACTCGCCCCTGTGCTCTAGCCCTTTATAAAGGGTTGGGCAACGAAGCCCTAGGTTATCCTATTCACAAATCATAAAGTTATTTCCAAAAAGAAACATATTCCTTTAAGGATAAGTAATCCTTTTCTCTATTCTTAAACCTTTTGATATTCTCTAATATTTGATTATTTAGGAATTTCGAAAACATTTTCCTTTACTCTTTTTATTCTTGGCTTTTAGTCCATTAGCCACGAACTTAAGTTTTCCTTAAGTAGAAAATACCACTTTATTATCAAAACCACAACAGTCATTAATTATATAATCACATTATCTTCTTATTCGATATTATCGGTATTTCCTCTTTCCTCTTTCTTCCTTGGGGTTCCTTGTACCCCAAGAAACCCTAATAATTCGAAATTCCTTGTTAAGGAATACTCATTATCCTTAAATGCATCAATATGCACTCTTTCTCATTATTATGTTGATTTCTTATTAAAATATCCCCTTTGAGGATTTCTCTTTGTTTCTCTTTTATTTTCCTCATTGGCATTCCTTTTATTATTAGGAATCCTTGGAATACGAAATTCCACTAAGGATAACTCAATTATACCTCTTTTCACATATTTTCCCTATTTCATCAATGTTTTCAATTTCTTTATTAACAAGGAAATACTTAATCGATATTTTCTTTTCTTATTGCATTTTCTTTGCAACTTTGGACTCCTTGGAACCCAAGGAATCTAAGAGACACGAAATCTTCTTTGGATTTGCCTTCCAGAGGTTTCCACACCTTTCTTATCTCAAATTTTCAGTTATTCATTAATTAATTGAATATCCTTGTTATTGAGCCCAATAGCCAATAAAGCCCGCAAATAAATCAACAAGGCTATTTTAAACAAAAATCATGCATCCATTCATTATTTGTTAATTTATCTTTAATATGAGAAATTACATTTCTCAGCAAATGAACCCAAAATTGGGATTGTAACATCCTTCCCCTCTTATAAGAATTTTGCCCTCAAAATTTTATCAAGCAAAAAAAAACAGTTCAGGATAAACCTTTCATACATCCATCAGGGCTCCCATGTGGCATCACACTTTCCATAGTGCTTCCCAAGAACCTTCGTCGTCTCATATTATTCCATCTGAGTTCTTTCTTACCTTGGTATATAGTACCCTCATAGGTGACTCAGGACATTTCAGCCTTTCAGAAGCTGAATAGGTTCAGGGCTCAACACATGGCTTGGGTACTTCACATAGTGCTCTAGATCAGAATTATGTAACACATTACACATCATGTTATCCTGAGGGGCAAGGCTAAACACAACCATCTCCACCAATCCATCTCAAATGGACCCATATATCGGGGACTCAGCTTCCTCATCCGTAGCTTAGAGGGGTCGGATTTTCACATTATATTCCCCCACAGTGAACAGCATGTCAGTCTGCTTTGCATCAGCTCGTGACTCGTGTCACCCTTGGGCTCTCTCTCAGCCATTGCTCGATCAAGTGACTTCATCTGCACTCACTGTGGTTCTTGTATGACCTTCACTAGGCCTCCTTCACCAACATCATCTTAATGAAGTGGTGACCGACACTACCTCCTTATTGAACTCCTTACATCCTGATAAAGGCTATGGTGGTTAACATCACCTCTTAAGAACTGTCTCTTTGTATCACCCTGAACAAGCACACTTGCTCTCATCAGACCCTCTAGTCTGGATCATACTACTCGTTAGTTAGGGGTGATAAACTATACTATCATCGAGTTCTTCATGTATCTACTTCCACCTCATGGAAGTGAACCTTTAGGTCATACTCAAGAACTTTTGAACTTGCATCATGGTGCAGTTGAACCTTCTTTCTCTCTTAATTAGTTCAACCAAATCTGTCCCTTTACAGCATTCTTTATGTCTCATGTCACCTAGGTAAGGCAATCTATCATAACCCATATTTCATCTTGACCTTCTTTGGTCTAGGAGTGACTCACAACATCCATAATGATGAACTCCCATTGCTTCTCGGGAACTCTTTATACTTTATATCCATGCACTGGGTTAATGGTGTTCGTCCTTCACCTCCTGGCTTGCATGGCCACATGCTACATGCAACTTTGTTTTAAGCATCCAGAATGCTACCATCACTTATTATCTTTGTAGTATCAAGGTGTATTATGAATCACTATATTGTTATGATTTCTTCAAGCTTGATACCTTGGAAACCACTCTCAAAAGGGTTTCAATACCTTCCTATCCAAAGAAGTGTATCTGAGGTTCTATCACCATCCTTTTACTACATCAAGGACTAAACTGGCTAACCAAATGACCATTAACTTGTTCAACATATCTTATTACACCTGTGTGTTAGTCAAAAGACATATTCTTTCCAAACTTAGGGTTAGCCAAGCAACCTCCACTTCTTCTAGTTTCTAGCTAAACTAGGCAGCTATATCTCAACCAGAGTATTCATTACCACCTCTCATCCTTAAGTGTTAGGTAACATACACCTCCATGTATTATACTTGTCATCTCATCTCAAACTCTACGTCTATCTTCATGAAGAAGCTCTGAGCTCGTACTCACTGTGATCGAACTCGACCTTGGTTAGTCTGCAAATTCCACATAGCCGATAAAACATCCTCACAATATGATTTCCTTAATACTCTTAGTGTTTGTAAATCATCCATGTATCATTCGCTCCACAAGGGAAAGTTAACATCTTTTTCCTCATACCTTATAGCTACGTTCCAACTCTCATCATCTTTATCCTTGGTGTATGGCATGCGTACTTTCCTATCTCTCACTCCCATAACAAGAGGAAATAAGCATTTGGTTGTAGTCCAAATACAGAGTTCTTCTTGTTCCAAGAGTAGAGATGGTACAACCCACCTTGTCAGTACACTTTCAAATCTAAGTTGAAACGTGCAACTTATGTCTCTACTTTACAATCATCATGATAAAACTTCTAGGGAAAACTGATCTGAAACCTACTTGGGTCACCACACAATCCTTGGTCATCCCCCCTCGGTCTATAGGGTGCCGACACTCTTGGGGTCATCCCTCTTCCCTCATGCATCCGGAGAGTGCCCTACTCATCTGCCCTTTGGGTCCCATGAGTTCATGAAGGTGATCAATCTCCTAACCCATGGCCCTCAGACAATGATAGTTGTTACCTCCCGAACCTATGGTCATGTGCAACTTGGGAATTAGGCAACTCCTACTTTCATCGATCTTATCCCTACCTGACCCTAGGATAGGCTTAGGATTCTAATATAGTACATGTTCAACTTAGAACCTTACCCAATCCTTCATCATCTCTCTTTCTGCATGCTTGGTCTGAATTTCATCCTTTCATAGGGGTCATGGCATCCTGTCTACCTTGGCCAGGCCCCATACCGGTTACCTCCATCGCAACACATCCACATGCACTTAGAGATGGTTATCTATGGGTCTATAGGTCCATTCTCATACCACGTACTTTTCACTTAGCTTCTCAACATACTGTGAAACCTCTTTAGGTCACTTCAAAACCCACAGAACTGGTATACACCCTACAAAAGGGTCCCTTTCCCAGGATGGGAGGAACTACAACTTCTTGACAACAAGGTCACAACCGCCTTATGTTTAGGGTCTGCTTTCTTATGAGCATGCTTAACCTAGCAGTTTCTAAGGCACACCTATTAAACCATGCTAGGTCATACTTATTCTCGTCCTCAACAATAGACCAACTTAGTTGTGAGGGGTTCGTCCATCATACCCTTACCTTGAGGGGTTTCCTTTACCTCTACACTTTAAGAGTACCATGCTCGAAACTATAGGGACTCAAACTCACCATGAGCATTGGTTACACTGCTTCCCCTCTTAGGCCTAGGAACCCTATGTTCACCTTTGGGCATCCAACTGCATGCTCAAACTCTCAACCATGAATCAAGCATACCCCAGGTATGTCATGTACTTCCATGATCCTATCATAAGAGCAACACCACAAGGTTGAGTCCCCCCTCAAGGACCACCAACTAGGTATAAAGCCTGACAACTGGTTACTTAACCCTCCTCAGGGTTTAAGGCACTCTTTACCTCATCCAACAGGTAGCCACTTATACCATGGGTACCAGAAGGTTTTTCAAGATATTATCAGCCTTCAGGGATCAAACATAAGGCAACCACTATCATCCACTTAGGTCGCATCATCCCCGATTACCCTCTATTCCCCACATCTTTGTGATTTTAGGTTCCCAACCTTCTTGCTTGGTTCCCTCTTACTCTCTCTAGATCTAACTCCACATCCAGCCTTACTACTAGGGGTCCTTTCTCTATGAAGTTGGATCAGGCTCACAAGCATATCCCTTCCTGGGTGAAGTCTATACTCAACTCATGTTCTGTTCAAGATTATCCTTAGCTCTTTTTCTCATGTCATAATACATCCATCATGATCTCTTAACCAGGGTTTCATCAAGCTATACCCCACTTGCCTGAACCCATAGGGTAACTATAGGTTCTTCTCTAACCTCATCATTGAAGGAGCTATCCTTCCCTCTAACATGCATGACCCTTTCTAGGGTTGGGTTGCCATAGGTACTTGATCATCTAACCTCTTATGGCATCCCAAGGGCATGTCCAACCTAACACTCGGTCAACCATGATATCTACCTCGTCATGTCATCTCTAACCTTCACTTAGGGTTAGGGTTACTATCATCCTCAGAGGATGTGATAGGTCTCTATTTTTAATGGAGGTCTCTACCTCCAAGACTAACTCTCTCTACTCATCCTCCTACCAAGGAGATCTATCCTCAGGTCTCTCTTGAGGGCAATGCCAACTTGTGTCATACGACCTAAGCATGTATCTATTCCTTTTACACTTACTCTATTAAGCTTATGTCCATGACATCTTATTTACATGCTTTTTATTAATTTGGTGGAGGATTCCTTAATCCTTATCAACCTTACTCATACCTCAAGAGGTCGAGGGAAAGAGAGAAAACCCTAATCCTTAAGGTCCTTAATAGAATTTGAGTTGAGAAGGGATGAACAAGATGAGAGAGTCCTAAAGGTATCTTATTTCGATTCATACCCTAAGACTTTGGCCAGGCAGTCACACGGATCCGGGAGTCCTCGTATTCCTATTAGCGGTGTGGAGGAAAATATTGTCGACCCCCGGTCGTGATCCTTTTCTAGACACCTCCGTCTTTCAGATAATCATCTAATAACTCCCTCGGTTCTATGGAATTTGTAAAATTTAATAATTATTAATGATTAGATGAGGAACCTATGCTCTCATACCAATTGTAACGACCCCACCTCCCGGTAACCCCCAATTAAGGGAGACCCGAAGGTCAGAGCCGTTAATCATTTAATAGGATCAAAGGTTCGACAAATAATCAATAACAATTAATAAACTTTACCATCTAAACTAAAAACTGGTATAAAATAAAACTTTTCTTACCTTGGAAAAACTGGGAGTTCTAAACTTCTATCCATGAAGATGTTAACCTAACTAATCCTCCTGTGTACGTTACTTCTCATTTAATTCCACAAATGCCACTTTACTGTTGGTTCTTTTCATTGTACCTAAAACACCGAAAAACAAAACGTCGGTCAGTATATCGAAATATACTGGTATGTAGAGACAACCAAAATCTTACACATATGGATAACAATCTAATTATCACAAACAAATTAATTAACAAGTCACTTTACATTTTCAATGTGTCACCCTCCACCGCTTTTCGCCTAACCCTGGCATACCCCTCTAGGGTTTCTCTTTTGCCATTGACTTAAGGCCACCTTCTCAATCCCGAGCTTAGTGCCTGGGAGTAACCTCTCACGGTGCTCCATAGTCATGCATCATAGACCACCTTCTCATTCCCGAGCTTGGTGTCTGGGGTCACCTCTCATGGTGCCCATGGGTCTACCCTCTTGGGCCTGACCTTTATGGCATCTTCCATCAGGGTGGCATGTAGGTGCGAGAATACACATTTCTTTATAATTGTGATAACCATAGTGACTTTATAATTGTAGTATGAACATCCAAACTGTTTAGATTGCATTCATTGCGAGGAAACATTCGGCAATCGTCGGGAAACTATAACGGTTATTCATAAGCATAACCACATACTTGATCCAGAGCAACTTGGGGTCCAAGCAATAAGGATAAAGAACAAGCAACAAGCAATCAACTATATCCTGAAATAATCATGTAATTCCCTTTCATTACTCATGAAATTAATCAATTACAACCATTAAGAGTCGAATTTACCAACATTAGGGTTTCAAGGCCCATTAAAGAATTATCCATGCACATTAAACTCGCAATTAAACTAATTACATGCAAATTCATCCTTTTCCAATCTTAATGATCCTTTTTATCATTAACAGGCTAATATCAACTTTATGTACTCATTTAACCCTTTCTAACTCATTAATCATCAAAGGTTAGGGTTTTTCATTGATTAAACTATTAAAGATAGTATCTATATATAATTTTTCGAATTTCATAAGGAATCAGGCTCCAATTATATTTTATTTAGATTCCTCTCGATTTTCTGAGCGAGTTTCATGTATAATGCGCGTCTATCCGAACTACGGTTCATTAGATACGAATTTTGTAAAAATACTTACTTTTGGACCAATGAGGAGCTGCCACGTAGGCGCCTTCCATGCAATGAACTCGGCTGGGTTTGCAAACATTTTGAAAAGTCCGTTTTTCCCCCGCTTGAGTTATTTGTTTGTACAACCCACGGAGGGGCATCCCTGTCCACGCGCCTCCTCCCTTCTCCTTCCTCGCGCTAACCTAGCGCTTGCTTCCCTGTTCGCGCTGGCACGATTCTCCACTCCTTTCACGACCCTACCGGCTTCCAAGGAGTTGCCCCCTACCTTCGATGTGCTCCTAAGCAGGCAAGGAAGCTACACCCATACAGTTGGTCACCCAGGGTCAGGGTAAGCATGCCAGCCGCCATGGACGCCCTGCCGCTAAACGTAGCCCTCTGCAGGGTTACTCCTCCTTGCCCGAGGCATGAGGGTCACCGCTGACCCTTCCTCTAGCTCCGCCGCACACCCAGGAACACAAGGATCCTCCTTGCTCGTGCCCAAGGTGCTCGTTTCAGGCATATTCATCCCACAAGAAACGACTGTCATGCAGCCACTTCGTCATTGTTGTGTGTGACCTAGAGCATTAGAATGATGGATGCACCCCTCTCTGAACTCGAGCGACTTCACTCCTCCACTGAGATGAGTCCCCAGTTCCTTGTTGCTCCACGGTTTGCATTATCCTCCAACCCAGGGTTTGCTTGCAACATCCAAGAAGAAGAAGAAGAAGAATAGGAGAGAGGGGTGCATGGGTTCCTTCTTGAACTCGCCCCTGTGCTCTAGCCCTTTATAAAGGGTTGGGCAACGAAGCCCTAGGTTATCCTATTTACAACTCATAGAGTTATTTCCAAAATGAAACATATTCCTTTAAGGATAAGTAATCCTTTTCTCTCTTCTTAAACCTTTTGATATTCTCTAATATTTGATTATTTAGGAATTTCGAAAACATTTTCCTTTATTCTTTTTATTCTTGTCTTTTAGTCCATTAGCCACGAACTTAAGTTTTCCTTAAGTAGAAAATACCACTTTATTAACAAAACCACAACATTCATTAATTGTATAATCACATTATCTTCTTATTCGATATTATCGGTATTTCCTATTTCCTATTTCTTCCTTGGGGTTCCTTGGACCCCAAGAAACTCTAATAATTCAAAATTCCTTGTTAAGGAATACTCATTATCCTTAAATGCATCAATATGCACTCTTTCTCATTATTATGTTGATTTCTTATTAAAATATCACTTTTGAGGATTTCTCTTTATTTATCTTTTATTTTCCTCATTGGCATTCCTTTTATTATTAGGAATCCTTGGAATACGAAATTCCACTAAGGATAACTCAATTATACCTCTTTTCACATATTTTCCCTATTTCATCAATGTTTTCAATTTCTTTATTAACAAGGAAATACTTAATCGATATTTTCTTTTCTTTGCAACTTTGGACTCCTTGGAACCCAAGGAATCTAAGAGATATGAAATCTTCTTTGGATTTGCCTTCTAGAGGTTTCCACACCTTTCTTATCTCAAATTTTCAGTTATTCATTAATTAATTGAATATCCTTGTTATTGGGCCCAATAGCCAATAAAGCCCGCAAATAAATCAACAAGGCTATTTTAAATGAAAACCATGCATCCATTCATTATTTGTTAATTTATCTTTAATATGAGAAATTACATTTCTCAGCAAATGAACCCAAAATTGGGGTTGTAACAGAGGGAGATTGTTATGACCCACACCAAAGTTAACTAGTAAGTATCATGATAACAACATCATTAAGTTAATCGAGATAAGTTAAGTGCTCATGTGGTGATTAGTGCTTTTATCAAGTGTTATAGTTTAATAGGAAAAATTTCATGCCTTCTAATTGTAGAGGTTCTCGCGCTTGAAACGTTGTAAAAAGAATCATGCAAATCAGCCAATCGAGGTGAGAGTGATGGTGTTTTCAAGACTCTAGGACTTAAGATGCAATTTTTCCAGTATTTGGCTATAATTTCTTTTTCCTTTCCCTTTCTCCCGTATCCTTTCTTCCTCACCTGATAGAACAGATCAACCTCCTAAAGTGGTGCCCCAATCTAGGTTGATCGCAACAGAAGGCAGGGTGATTTAGGACACCCTAGCCCCGTTTCCAGTGGCGTCGCCTCCTACTCCATCTTCTTCTCCTTCCTCTGCCCTTCTTCTTCCTCCACTCTTTCCTCCTCCATTGCTCTGCCCCAGCAGGTACCCAACCTATAGAACATCGCCCCACCCAACAACAGCTTGGGTAGTAGTGCGGTGCGACTAGGGCCTCTTGGGTGCATGAAACTTCAACGTAAAGCTAGCCTTGAGTTCGGCCAATAGTCCAGAGCACAAATCCGCAGCTCCCAGCTGCGTTTTGGCACCCAATCGTGGCGCCCAAGCAGCTAGGGCGGCACCCCAGCTTGTCCGGGCAGCAGCAGCTGCAACCGCAGCCTTGTGCCACCTTGAGCGTTAGGAAGCACTATGGAATGACACTGTTAAGTTCTTCTTGGAGGTCTTTGCTCGAATCTACAACTATAGCAACAAACGACGTCCCAAAACAAGGGACTAAGTGTTGTGCACGTTTGAAAGTAGGGGTGTCCCAAGGTAGAAGAAGACCCTGTTGATGCCCAGAAACTAGCCTGAGACGCTTTTCAGTCATATTTGGACGTCTCGAATCACTGTGAGTAGAATCTCACTCCCAAACACAATAATAACTCTAATAATCAGACATTTTGGTTGAAATCAACATTATTCGCAGATGTCAGCGTTACCCAGGTGACGGGTAGTGTCGGCGTCGCTTAATTTCTAAATTGCACAAATTTCTTAGTTACATTTGCATGAAGTTAGATAGTTGATTGATGAGTGTGATTTAAATTAGTGAAATTACACGATTTATTGAAACCTAAATTACTCAGTTAAAGGTTGAAAACAGTAGCACACGACCAATAACTGGACAGATTGGGTATAAAACCATGTTGCATGATTTTACTAATTGAATTGATGCATGATTAGAAAGAAATGATGATGACAAGAAAATGTTCAAGAAAACCTAGTTGCATGCTCCCTACTATACTTAATGCGATTAGTTTAATAACTATACAAATTGACACATTTTCCAAAGAAATTATTTGAAATTCTCAATTTATATTAATAATTGGTGCCATAATAAGTAATTTAACTCTTAATTGAGTTATGTGATGCACAACTATGAGCTTGGGTTGATGTGCACAATTTTAAGGAATTACAGATAATTACATGTGCTATTGATGATTACTCATATATCGAGTAATTAACTCTTGTTAGTGGGTTATGATGTTCAATTGTATGATTTCAACATATATGTGCCAAGTTGAACTGAATTCTATTTAGTTAAGAATTTTAGTTTACCTGTATGCATAATAATGTTGATTTCTTAGTAACTTAAAAGTGGACATGTATTTAGTTTATTTAAGAACTTGAATTCCGCTAGCATGCTTAATATGTTGAATCTCTCAGCATTTGCAATGCTAGACTAAATTGCTCTGTCAAATTTAAAATAATATTCATGTCATGTTGTAAAGCTCAAATAAATAGACATGGTACCATAGAGATACCAGAGTCGAGTATAAGTAAGATAAATGTACAATCTAGTAAGAGTCTTCCAAGATTAGTGAAATAATAGATTTAATGGCCCTGACACTGTAGAATCCCTATGAGAGGATTGTGCCTTAGGGATGAAATGACCTACCATGGTGGTGTGTCCAGTATACGGGGGTCGGAACGCACCCACAGAGCATGTGGGGAGACTAATCCCTTGAGGAAGACTCCTAAGAGAAGATAGGTTACCCAACATGGACTGGAAGTCTCGGTGGTAACCCAGTGGTACCCACAGAGCATACCAAGTTGAGGCCCACAGAGCGTCTCAGACCCTCCCTCTGTGTGCTCAGCCTAGAGGAGGATTCTAGTTTACAACACCATAGGAATGTTGAGGCTAGAGAGCCCGATTTCCTGTTGTAGACCAGGAGAGTAGTCAGACTTAGCTATCTCGTGGTGTCGGCTATGTCTTGTTCGGTGGGATCGTAGTTCGCTATGAGTCTTCATATGTAGAGTACACTACATATGATTAGGGCATAAGATAAAACATGTTCATATAGGTTCACAAAGTTTATATAAGTTAAAGAGTTAAGAAAGATTGGAGTTAGTTTCACAACAGTTTTCCTTTAAATCAAATTATAGTATTCTCTGTTATTTAATCGTATCTACAACCTTGCAGCAATTGTTATCTTAATGAAATGTTGATATCTCTTGTTGTTTAAATTATATTTCTTAGATATGCTCAATATAGTATTATTGTGACGTCGCCCAATTTCTATATACTTTCCATAGTGACATTCACAGATATGTGTGCACTCATATCTATAGATGTCAAAAGGGAAAATATAAGAGATTAAGGTAGTCAACTAAAAATAGAGATTTAGCCAAGATCTAGTCCACATCATCATATAATTCCACACAAACATTCATTCATATAGATAAAATAAAGTCATTACATATGGAGAGAAAATATTGTTCGAGAGAAAGTTAACTTTATTACATAGGATCTCAATCATCCTCAACATCACGCATGCAAGATATAAGTTTCGAATCATGAGCTTGAAATTAACATACCCTCTGGATCATAAATTGCATGACCTTAAAATATAACTCTTAACCTCAATTCTTTGATTCTAAGCTTCTAGTTTGATGATGAACATCGCATAATAAGGTGAAACCCTGATATACAAAGATGAATATTAGTTCCCTCTAATGATGAAAATCTAGTATGATGTTGATCTTAAACCATATCAATAGGGTTAATGATGATGAGAACCTGATGATAGTATATGATCTTATCTTGATCAGGTTATGACCAGATTATATAGATGATCATGGATATATGAGGCATATCTAAACTCAGGTGTGTGGGCTTTATCTAAGAATATGACTAGTTTTCTTATGTGTAATAGCTATGATGTATTGCTTGTCTTTATTTGAGAATATTGCTTGGATGTACTATGATTGTAGTATCTTCGCCATGTCAATAAGAACAACAAAGAGTATAGATGGTTTGTAGCTACTAAGTGGATATAAGCTCTCTCTCTCTCTCCCTCAATCCTCTCTCTCTCTCTTCCTCTAAATATAAGGTCGGCACTCGGTCCCCATAGCCCAAGGGGTGAGGAAAAATGAAGTGTGACACCTCTCTCTCCCCTCTAAATATAAGGTCGGCACTCGGTCCCCATAGCCCAAGGGGCGGGGAAAAATGAAGTGCGACACCACTTAGTATTACAAACGCATCAAAAGACATCTAAAAATATGTGTTTACCTGATTATCGCTTTAAACAATGTTTTCTTTTACTCTTTCTTTCTCAAGTTATTTTAATTATGCAAGCATATTAGTATGTATCTTTCTACCCACATGCACAACACCTTGTGTGTTGATTCGTTGTTTCACGTATGTTTTAGGTTCAGACCTAGCATGGGAGAAAAAGAATAGGGTGTGAGTAAGTTGTTCAGGTTACCTATTGTCTAGGATCCTGATTAGCATACATGTTCATAGACTTGTAAATCTTCTTTTAATATGTAAATGTAATTCATGTTGTAATAAGTAATCTTGTATTAATATATATATATATATATATATATATATATATATATATATATATTGAATGTTGAGATTGTTCATGGTGTATGCATTATAATTGAATGTTCATGTATGCGTATTTCGCTTCCGCATCGCTCTCTGATATGATTGGATGATGTTTTTGGATTCTGACCTCTCATTCCCAATAAGGTATGGAGAAGCAAAATTCTGGGGACGTCACAGTTGGTATCAGAGCATGAACAATAGCTACACCTGATGATTGCTCACCATGAAACATAAAACTAAGTTTTACTTTTAACTTAAAACCTTAGAAACTTAGTAAGTTGTTATATAGGAATAAGGTTTGACTTAGACTCTAGGTTAGAACCTAGATGTTTGAGAACTAGGTTTAGACAAGTGTCTGAAACCCTTTCCATATAGAGCTCATATGTATTGGGTAGCTACACTAGTCTACACCATGTTCTCACCATTTCACTAGGTTACTTGGCACTAGACTATCTACTATGTGTTGGACACTCGAGTTTGCTGGTTTGGTTTTGTTTCCCAATTGGCTCACACCTTGACAGTTTTCTCTGACGCCTTCTTTCTCGGAGAAAAACTATATAATATTTTATTATATATATGTAAATATAAAAATGTGTCCCTCACACAGGAGAGTAGTGGGTGTTCATGCAATCTAAGTGAAAGGCAGTGACATCAGTCTAGAAGAGAGAATAGATCTAGATTAGATGTATAGAGCCTCATAAGGTTATGTGATAGATATATAGACAAAATAAAGACAAAGCAAATAAGCATATAGAATCTTATCTAACTTTGATCTATGATGGTATAAGTTTCCTTATTAAGATTTGAGTTGTATATGAGCCGAGTCCACTCTTAGAGGATCTATGCTAAGTGTGACGTCCCCAGATTTTCTAAAACTTAATCTAATGTGTGACGTCCAAATTGAAACCCTCACCTCAATGAGAATCCCAATTTAAACACCACACACTAGGCTAAGAAGAAGAAAATCAGAGGAAGTCAGAAGGAAACAATCAATAGCACATGTACATGAAAAATAATAAAACCATACAACACTTGTTCACTATTCAACATATAATTACAACATGAATTGTTACAACATTTGATATTACATATTGAACAACAAACTTTAACATATACATGTACTACCTCTAAACTACAGGATCTTAAGACAACAGGTCCACCTGTACATCAGCTCGCCACACAACTCTCACTATCCTGGATCTTCAAGAGCATAACCACAACCTAAACAAAAGATTACATGTGGTACACATCAACACAATATTCAACAATATTGTACTGAGTATGCCTACGTGTCTTTTATATACCTCTCATCATATCTTGGCAATAAGATAAAACTAATACTTGGCAGTAACAGAAGAATATAAGAAAAGTGTATACTTGCACAAAGATGTTCATTAACAAAAGATAACACATATTTTAAGCATAATTCCCATTATATCTCAAGGCCTTTATGATCACTACCAAAGAGTTGGATCATATGTACAATGTGACCACTACCAAAGAGTTGGGTCCAAGCACACTACCAAAGATTTGGTGCTTCCATATGTACAATGTGACCACTACCAAAGAGTTTGGTCACTTCCAAGCACACTGCCAAAGAGTTGGTGCTTTCATATAATGGAACATATATATTATGTTTGATGTGTTCATAGTAGTAAGTATAGAAAACCAACCAACATATCATACAAGAACAATCATTTCATCCAATACCATATGCCAAGTATTTTACTATGCATATAACACAAGCATATTGTATAATAAGCCAAGTAAGAGGTAATGGCGTACCTTGATCAAGAGATAAACTTAATCACAAATATCCCTGATATCAACTATATCCTTGGTCAAACCTGATCAAGACAAGATCATACACTATCATCAGGTTCTCATCCTCTTATATCTCATCTTAACTCTAATCGTGTTCATATTAGGGTTTAGCTTAGTTCATTAGGATATGTGCATCATTACTTGTATTCTTATCTTAGATTTACCTTACTGATTTCATATTCTAGGTTATAGTTAATTAACAAAGTCCATCATATGAACATTAGGTTCCATATCCTTTTTGTGCACATATTAACCTTAGGTTACATCATTAACCTAATTAAGGGTCAACTTCATACAACATGGATTATGTGTATAAAACTGATCTCATATTTACATATTATCTTCTAGTTACTGAAATGAGTGTTTTCCATAAATTCCATCATTTATTGAGCATGTATGTATTTATTACATTATATTTAGTGTTATTGGCCCTAATTAGCCATATTAATCAAATTATATGCTTTCATGCATCAACATGACCATATATGACTTCATATGCACTATAAACATGATTATAGACTTACTGACATTTTCCCATAATTTTAGACCATTTTTTGGTATTTATTATTAATTAATTCAAGCATTACACATATTATATGATATCACTAAGATTAGTGCTTCAAAATCCAGATATTACAGTTTCATATTATTCTATACATTTTTCTAAACATTTTGATACTTTACTTGTATTTTTCTGATAAGAGGGCTATTTACTATGATTTATCAAAGATCCAAGTAATTATGGGGTTTTACCTTTTTGTGCCAATCTGCAGCCACCACGTGGCCTCTGTGGGTCGCTGGTTTGGATCAATTTTGCACCTGGTTTGGTTGAGTATTGGACCGGGTGGTCTGGTCTCTAGACCCAGCTCCACTCCGCTTTCCCCTTCGCTTCACGATCCACGCGATCTGCAAATCAGGACTCTGTTCTTCCGTGAATAGGTCTGCCGCCGCCAGGTCCTACCTAGGTGAGCAATCTATTGCTCAGAGGTGATCCCCGCACGATCCTAAGGCCATCTTCACTTTGTCCATGCCTTCCAGACCTCCACAGATGATCAGTTTGCTACTCAAGGCACCTTCTTGAGAACCCGAGGAGCTAGCTGTCACAGGCTGCTGCCATGGCGGCACGAAAGGCGGGGGGGTACCGATCTCTGCTTGTCTTTGTAATGATTGGTTATTTGGTAAGATCTATAGTGTCTTCTTGAATAGCTGGGTGCTATCCAAATGCAATGAGGGAGACCCAGAAGCCTTCACCGACTTCCGCCTCCTCCTGCGGAACTGGGTTGGTCGACCATGGAAACGGCCATAGGAGTTAGTCATCGTGTGTGGGTTCCATTCGCTAGACACCTTTCTTCATTTCTGGTATCATAGGACTCCATAAGACGCTTTCCTCTCCCTTCTCCTACCTTCTCCTTCTGTTTTCCATGGACGGCGGGCTGTACTGGCTGGTGGAGAGGCATGACAGGAAGTGGGTGGTTCTTCCAGCACCAATGATGAAAAGACTGTTGTAAGGGGTCACAATACTCCTGGAGACGAGCTGAGATCAACTGCTCCTTTAGTCTAACATCTCGATCCATGATCTGTGACGTGGTGGAAGTGGGTCAAGGCCTCGTCTTCTCCCCCACATTCTCCATTGCAACGGGAGGTAGGTGCAGAGCTCCTAGTCGTCTGATTGTCATCCAAGGGTTGGTAGTGCCCCACAAACAGGTCGGATCCGTGGCTCTCATAAGTCAACAATGCCATCCGTCAGATCAGCTACGAGCGACCAGGTTTTGTCCACGCAGACGCAGACCAAACCAAAGGGTGTGTGACACATCCATACTTCCAAGACTTAGACTAAATAATCTGAACATCAATATATACATTATTTCACCACTTTCAAACCTAAATAACTCCTTCTAGGAATCTCCAATTTCCACCAAAATTTAACCATAGCTTCTTCACAACTCAAGCTACCTTGTACACAAATTTGGTGTCTAAAACCTATTGTTTGATCACTGAATAAAATTCCTCAAAAGGCATGAACATAGGGATCCAAATCATGATATCAATATCACTTGACTTCCAAACTTTGACAAAGCATTAGGAACTCTCAAGCAACTCAACATGCATGAACTCACTTATACCATTGGACATTTAGGATTGTAAAAGTCCACTCCATCACAACCTACATACCTTAAAAGAAATTCCGTCCTCGGAATTAAGCCAGAATTCCAGTCTTTCACACTAAGTCATGATGATGAAAGTACATTCCCTTTTCCTACTTAAGATAAGCTAAGTTAAGATAGAGATGAGTGTGCATGATCCTCAAGTTGTTATACAAGGAGGATGTCTAGTGGTAGGATGAGATATGTGGTGAACTCTAGAGAGAGTAAGACCCACAAGGAGAAGGTCATAGGACCTAGCCTCCAATATATGAGATATGTGTTATAAAAAAAAAAAAAGATGTCCTACACTAGATTACTCTCGAGTGTTGAGTTGAGTCCTTATGCATGATTCAAATCTATATGTGAGAATTGGGTAAAAGAAAAGGATGGATAGATGACCCATATGTTAAAGTCAATCCTTTGGCTGAGTTAGGTCCTAGCTGGAGTGACATATTTTGTAAATCTCATCATTAGTTGCAAGTGAGGTAATATATGAACCCTAGTTATGAGAGTATGATGCTTTGTGCAAAAGATACTCAAAATACATGTTCTCCCTTCTTCTTCTCTTTCTTAATATATGATGATAGAAACCTCACTTTAGATATATAGATGATATATATATGAGGAGTCACTCGTATAAGCTTGAGCTATTCTATATTTCCTTCCTATATCATACATGTAATATCCAATTATGAAATCATGATAAGATTGTCTTAGTACATTCTTTTTCCCTCTACATCACGCATGCAAGATATAAGTTTCAAATCATGATCTTTAAATTGACATACCCTCTGGATCATAAATTGCATGACCGTAAAATATAACTCTTAACCTCAATTCTTTGATTCTAAGCTTCTAGTTTGATGATAAACATCACATAATAAGGTGAAACCCTGATATACAAAGATGAATATTAATTCCCTTTAATGATGAAAATCTAGTAAGATCTTGATCTTAAACCATATCAATAGGGTTAATGATGATGAGAACCTGATGATAGTATATGATCTTGTCTTGATCAGGTTATGACCAGATTATCTAGATGATCATGGATATGTGAGGAATATCTAAACTCAGGTACGTGGGCTTTATCTAAGTATATGACTAGTTTTCTTGTGTGTAATAGCTATGATGTATTGCTTGTCTTTATTTGAGAATATTGCTTGGATGTACTATGATTGTAGTATCTTCGCCATGTCAATAAGAACAACAAAGAGTATAGATGGTTTGTAGCTACTAAGTGGATATAAGCTCTCTCCCTCTCTCTCCCTCAATCCTCTCTCTCTCTTCCTCTAAATTTAAGGTCGACACTTGGTCCCCATAGCCCAAGGGGTGGAAAAAAATGAAGTGCGACACCTCTCTCTCTCCCCTCTAAATATAAGGTTGGCACTCGGTCCCCATAGCCCAAGGGGCGGGGAAAAATGAAGTGCGACACCACTTAGTAGTACAAACGCATCAAAAGACATCTAAAAATATGTGTTTACCTAATTATCACTTTAAACAATGTTTTCTTTTACTCTTTCTTTCTTAAGTTATTTCAATTATGCAAGCATATTAGTATGTATCTTTTTACCCACGTGCACAACACCTTGTGTGTTGATTCGTTGTTTCACGTATGTTTTACGTTCAGAGCTAGCATGGGAGAAAAAGAACAGGGTGTGAGCAAGTTGTTTAGGTTACCTATTGTCTAGGATCCTGATTAGCATACATGTTCATAGACTTGTAAATCTTCTTTTAATATGTAAATGTAATTCATGTTGTAATAAGTAATCGTGTATTTATATATATATATATATATGTTGAATGTTGAGATTGTTCATGGTATGCGTATTTCACTTCCGCATCTCTCTCTGATATGATTGGATGATGTTTTGGGATTCTGACCTCTCATTCCCAATAGGGTATGGAGAAGCCAAAATCCAGGGACGTCACAATTATCTTGTATTTTATTCCAATTAACAAACATAAAATGAGTTATCTGTGATGGTTGGGTGAAATTCTATTCACTGAGCCAGTAGCTCACCAACCTACTGAAACATTTTTCAGGTCAGCGTCAGCACATGGAAGCTGAAGGATCGTATCACCCAAGTTTTTAGAAGGTAGTTCATAGTTAGTTAGAGGTCTCTTAGTCCTTTCCCCTTTGTCCTTGGGCATGTGGTATGGTAGAGAGAGAGAATGAAATGTAATATGTAGTTTATTTTTCAATTAACGGTTGCACTTTATATTCCGCAAGTAAGATGTAATATGTTGTTTAAACTCTGAGGTATCTTTCAAGATTTAGAAATAGTAAGTTTTCTTCCACAAGTTTAAGTAAGATTTTAGTATTGTCCAAATTATGAGATTCTCCTTTAGGTAAATTTTAAGTGATTAAGAGAAGAAAAAGATAAGTGTGTATTTGTATTAAGTGTAATCCTCATTGTCATGCCCTAATCTCATGATTGGTGGTATATTGTGAGATCGGGGCGTGACATTTCCCCTTTCTTGAGGTACTCTTAAGGCCAAGTGTGGAGCTTTAGGGTGGAGCTTTTACAACCTTTGGACTGTATGCTTGCAGATTTGGTGGTGATCTTCTTAAGTCATGTTATATAACACTAAACCTACTCAATTATTGCACTTCTTTATAATTTTGTTAATATCTTCTTCCTCTAAGTTTCCTTCTCACTATGATTGTCTTTAGTGATAATCTCTAAAGTTTGTTTTGTGGTGATCCCTTGCTTGGTTTGAAAGCAAACCGAAACGTTAACCTTTTGTACCCGTTTTGGTAGATGATGTGTTGTGAAGGTTCGTCTCCATGTTTTTCTCTTTACATTACCCTCATGCATGATGTTTGTACATCTAGAGGCTAGAGGGATGTTAAGTTCAGTTTTGGTTATCTTGAGCTTGGTTTTCTCTTCCTTGGCTATGGCTCTTCTTTGGTAGTTTCTTGACCCATGGCTTAGGGTTTAGATGACTGGTTGTATGTGACCTTTTCTTGATGATAGCTATGGTTTCACATCTAGTTCCAGTTCTATTTGGTGACCTAGGTGGAGCATCTTGAGAGGTCACGACACTCCCCTCATGATGGTTGAGACCTTGATAGCTCTTGGGGTCGAGATGCTCCTTTGAGGCTGAGTTCGACCTAGTAATGTGAGGTTGAGACCCTTGGTGGGTGGTAGTCGAGTTACCCTTTGTGTTGGGAGTTTGTTCTTGTTTTTCTTGAAGTTGAGACTCACCCTAGAGAGTAGGGTCGTGACCATGATGGTCTTGGGTCACGACATGGGTGGAGGTTGATATTCTTGGGCCACGACATAGGTTGCGGTTGAGACACCTATGGTCGAGGTACTTGGGTGAAACCCTAACCCTAAGTGTCACGGGTAGGACATGGTCTAGTTGTTGAGGATCGTGACATGGACCATAGTAGGTGGTCGTGACTAATGTTGTTATGTGGTCAACATTGGGTGATGGTTGGAGGATGAGAAATACATGTTAATACATAATGATAACTATATATGTATGATATATAAGCCATATACAATGTTGTTTAGAATGTTATCTAATCAACTCTAATGATGCTTCCTAATCCTTTTACTCTCCAAGATGGTGGAGGGTGATGGTTCTATGGTTTATTTTTGAACCTAGTCTTGTAAAACCTAATCGGTTAAAAGGAAAATCTTCACCCTAATATTAATGAATGATGATCTTGCTTGTTCCTCCATCATGGAATGGTTATGATATTGTATGGTTACCTCTCCTATTTATAAACTTATAACCATGCATGTGTTATGAGTTTGATAATCATAGATGGTGTATGCTATGGTGATTAGACATGAGATAATTTGAATGAGCCTCAAGAGGCATGTTTTGGCACTTGTGACACAAAAATGATGAGTTGAGGGATTAATACTCCCTAGCATGAGACTATTCTATTGATGATGTTGTGAATAGAAATAATACAAGCATCATGTGGTGATAGTGTGACAAGTTCACACCCTACATGTTTTATCTGTTATAAGAGTACTATGCCCTTATCTTTGTAGAATTTGTTATGATTTTATACGTTGTAACTTGATTGATGCTAAAATACACTTAACTGACTTAACTAATCAAGTGGAACTTAACCATGTAGTTTTTCCCTGTGCCATAGATCCATTCAATGTAATCACTGGCTGAATGGTGACATGCGTTTAACTCAGAAAGCATATTTTTGAATATACAGGGTTGAGGAAGAATATCCCCTTACATCCATGATATATGAGACAACCATGCCTGAGATGGTCTCCTAGTTATATGAGATACTAGATTGGCTACGAGCCATAGGTGGGAGTGCGACTGCGGGCCGTAGCTCAGTGACATGTGATATAGGATTGGCTACGTGCCATACCCTAGTGGGAGTGAGGTTGCGGGTTGTAGCTCAGTTCCTCTAGCGTCGTGATCTATACCAAGGTGGGATAGACTTCTAAGCTGGACTATATGTCGCTGGTAGCAGTTTTCCTGGTGATGTCATTGTAGGTTCACTTGTACTGACCGAGGGGTGAGGTTGTGGATTCCGGCTCTTCCATAGACCTTGTATGGCATCAATTTCGACTTAGAAGTGGTTGGTTGGATTTAGGTGGTACAACTCAAATCCTCAGGGAATAGTAAAACACGTAATCATTCGTGTAGCATACTTTCTTAGGTTCAAATATAAAAATATTGGATGAGACCTTGCTTGCTTTTGTAAAATATAGTTGGTAGTGAATATAAATGTTCTTCATATTACTTTTATGATGATAAAATGTTTCATAATCTAATTGCAATTGATTATTTTGTTAGAAATGATTACCTAGTTATCATAGTTGTAGAATTAATGTTGTTCTTTAATAAACATATATGTGCTAATAATAGTGTTGGTGGAGAGTTATATCTCCCACTGAGATTTGAAATCTCACCCTGTGGGTTTCCCACATCCCTTTTTAGGTGGACGTGCATGAGGAGGTTGAGATCGTGCAATAGAGGTTGAGCAACATCAAGAAGGATAGTAGCTGAAAAGGTTGGAAGTGCTACTAGTGGTCCTTTTGTGGTTATAGTCCTAAAGTCGTACTTGTACACTCAGGTCTTTGGGATAGTTTTGGATGTGTTATGTAGACATACTTTTGATATATGGCTTTGGCTCAGGTGTTCCCCTTGATGTTAAATACAATGGATATGTATATATGTTTGGGACAAGTTTTCTTGTAATAGGTTGATGGAATACATGGTAAGTACCTTGTGACATGAAAGGACTCATATGTAAAGGTTTTTTCTATTTGGGAGCTTAATGAAAATGGTTTTAATTTCCAGTGTTTACTAGTTATTTCTTTGTTAAGTTTTGTTTCTACGGTTAGTTTTGGAGTTATCTTGTGGTTCGTGGCGTGGGGCATCACAGTTTGGTTGGTATCAGAGATTTACATTCATTGAGTCTATAGGAACCTAGGACTAGAGTTTGTGTCTATTCTTATGTCCTCTTGTCTTTCTTATAGTATTTTTTTCATATACAAAAAAAATAGAAAAGCCTAAAGATCTCTGGAGAACATGAAGAACACACTGATGAGAGTAGTATCAATGCACAAGGAGGAGGTGAAAGGAACCAGGAACAAGAAGATCAGGTTCCTAAGGGTCCCCCATTTAACCCAACCATGATTTAGAACCTTGCCTTTCAGTCTCTTTTTGTGCAGTTTATGGCTACGGTGACGCATATGGCGAATAAGATGTGCACACCTCAGTTTAGGGCACCATTTCCCAATGCAGAATCTTTGGGTTCTGTGAAGACCTTTGAGTGGTTTCTCCATGTTGGGGTGCTGAAGTATGCTGGTATGACTGATCCAGTGGATGCTAATATGCAGCTTACTGAGCTTGAGAAAGCCTTCAAGATCCTCAGCATCCTGGAGGAGGATAACGTTAAGCATGCGGTGTACCTTCTAAGGGGGAGTGTTGTCCATTGGTTAGCATCAAAGAGGAGAAGATACTTTGAGTGGTTGTAGGTTGGGAGGAGTTCTAACGTGAGTTCGTCAGTTGGTTTTTCCCAAGAACCTATCTGGACGAGAAGATGAGTCAGTTTGAGCTGATCTAGCAGGGATCCATGATGATCAATGAGTACAAGGCTAAGTTTATAGAGCTTCTTTGGTTTTGTCCTCACAGGATGCTACAGATGATGAGAGGATTCACCATTTTGAGAAGGGGTTGAACGTTGAGTCGTCTACCCCGACATCTTCCTTACATAACCGAGAAAGGTTTGCTACATTTGTCAAGTATGTTCAGAGGATAGAGCGATCTGTGATAGAGAAGCGGGAGGCAAGTGCCAGGAAGAGGCATGTACAATCCCAAGGACAGTCGTCAGGAGGCTTTAAAATGCCAAGGTTTTCTACACCGCCAACACCACAGAGGTACAGTTCTTCGACATAGTGGTCATCGAGTAGAGGTAGAGGCCACAGTCTTCCACCTTCTGGAGATCCCAACACTACGTCAGTGTCAGTGATGGGGCCATCTAGGTCATTGTTTGAGAGTTGAGTTTGCTACAAGTGTGTGTAGACAAGACATCTGAAGCAAGAATGCCTAGTGAGAGATGACGAGGTGACCCAAAAACTGAGGCAGAGGTAGTAGGGCTCGTAGAGATAATAGAACAATAGTGCAGGATGATGAGGACGTGGCCAAGCATCACGGGTCAGATCGTCTACTTAGGGAAGTAGAGGATGGGGGTGAGAACAGGAAACAACTAGATTCTATGCTATGAGTCAGACAGAGGTGGTAGGTTGTGCGAGTAGTGTCAAGTCACATGGATTTATTTCATTCTAATATTTTTTCTTCTTTCTTTATATCTATTTCGGTTGACCTAGGTGCAACACACTCTTTTATCACCCGTGAAGTGCTTGATAGTTGTGTTTTGTCTGTTAGTCATAAGAGGGATAATTTGTTGTTAGAAACCCTAGTAGTTGGTTCTATAGTGTTGCAGGAGGTGTGTCCTTCCCGTGCCCTTTGTTTTCTAGGGCACATCATTCAAGTGGATCTCATGCCACTTAGCATTCATCAGTTTGATGTAATCCTTGGAATGGACACCTTGGAGAAGTATAGAGTGGTCTTGGATTGTAGTTCCAAGAAGGTGACATTTATGGATGGTGATAAGATGTGGATCTTACAAGGGGACAAGAAGATTCTTCGGACGTGTCTCGAGGGAATCCCTAACTTGCTTGGACAAATCATAGGCATCCACATAAGCATTTCTTTACCATTTTAATTATAGAAACCTATTTATCTTAGATAATTCCTAGAAAATGATAGGAATATTGGATAATAGCAAACTAATATATATTTTTTATTAGAAAAATATGAGGAGACTGATAAAAATACTATCATAACCTAAATCCATCCCCTTTTTCACAAATAGTAACCTAAATACTTAATGATCATATTATTATTGCCTTATTTTGTAATAATGGTTATTCATGATTAGGATATGATATGCATGACATTTAAACCCTTATAGAGTCTCTGATACTCATACTAACGAAACCCTAATTAAGTAATGACCAGTAATCCAAAGATTATGGAAACCCTAATACTATGTATTTCACTCTCTACAATGAATCTTTATGTGTCATTTGTCAAAGCATAATCAGATAATGATCTAGTATGAGCCATGTACGACTCCCAAAATCCTAGATTCAACTTTGATCATGTTTGATCATGTGAACCCAAAAAGGGAAGCTATTAATGTTTTATATCATATAGAAACCCTAATCTTGAATGCTCTCGTTTTAAATAATCTATGTGTAACCCTAAATTTGAGATCTATGTGTGACCCTAAATTTGAGATCTCACCCCGGTGGCACTGCTGGGGGGAGGGGGCGTCATCCCAAGCAACTGAATCATTGATATACTCTTGGAGAAATAGGTGTCGAGTTGTAGTCCAGTTGGCCCGATGGGTGCCCCTCTTGGTTCTGGAAGATGCAGGATGGGTTACGCTGTGTGAGCTGCGGCTTGACAAGGTCGACACTTTTGATTCAATCAACTCCATCTTGTTTAAGTGAGACGAGTGGAGAAGAGCCTTACCCTGTTATCACTCACGTCTACTGCTCCCCTACCCTGGCACCTGTGCCAGCTTCCTCCCAAGATACAACATGGTTACCCAGGTTCATGGCACCGCCACCTGCATCTAGTCCTGCTTAGGCGTCCAAGGTGGAGATGGGCTCCTCGACGGATGTTTGGACTCACTCCTGCGTCGTCCCGCCATAGGGCCTCTCCCTCGACCACGACGCGGTAGGGTGGCTCACCTCAGGCTTGGACTCAAGTGCTCTTCCATGTCCGCCCTGATGTCATCTCCCTTCTCCAATTGTTGCGCTCGGGTCCTGTCCCCTGCCTTGGGTTTCAGACCCTGAAACAGTAGACGTGCGGTGCTATCTAGGTGACTGCCTGTTGTCCCCTATTGTTGTGTGAAGGAACACTCTCAAAGTGTTCGATGAAATGCCACTGTGCAAACAGGGCTTCAAAAAAAGAAAGGAGCAAGGAAGAGAAGGGAAGTGGGTTGATTTCATCTACTTCCTTACTACGCTTCTTGTTGATTGGTCTTTGGTATGCATAAGGGTTTGACCAATTGGGCTCTAGACGTTGGATTCAAAGGACCCTATTTGCTTCTTGTTGGCTGAATATTCCACACAATTTTAGAGAATGGAGATAATGCTAGTGTGTGAATGATTGGTTAGCTGAGGCAATATGATCTAATGGATCTAGTATTGAAGGTCCCTTTGGTGTTTTCTTTTGTCTGTTGGATGCTCTAGGGTCTGGATGACAGATGGTGATCTGATTCTAGCTATGTTTCTCTTGGGATACATAGATTGCTAAAGCCACTATTCGACTGTGCATGTCATCACACTTTCAGAGGTTGAGTCAAATGCCAGTGTCGGCCTGTCTAGCTTTGAATTGTCTCTTCGGTTATCTTCTATTTTTTATTTAGCATGGATGGGCGTTTTCCTCTTTTATCTAGATTGATGGCTACTATAAGTAGCTTAGTCTATAGAATATATTTGTTTCTTCTTGGTCCTTTGGATGTTCTTTCATCCAGGTTGTAATGGGATCGCATGCTCTTTTGTACCCAAAGTTTTGGCACCATCTTTTTAGCAACATATATTTTTACTGACCAAAAAAAAAATTTGAGATCTGATCCTTTGACTCCAAAATGATATGAACTCAATAAATAATCCATGTTCTAAGCATAAGAGGATGATAATACTCTTGAGTATAGTCTTGAGTTATTAGACTCATGGAAACATTATACCCTTGATTTCCTTTTAGGGTGATCTATTTACTATTTCTCTAGACTCCTGGGAATCTAGATCTGATACAACAGGTATGTGGGTTTTATAAGTATAAGACTAGTTTTCATGGATGCATAAGATATGTAATACTTTGGATGCTTTATTTGTATATAAGTTCTAGGATGCATATCAGAAGTATATGCTTTGCCAAAACATAAAATAACATAAACGAATAGATGGGTTGTAGCTGATGAAGTGAGATAAGTATTTATCCTTAAACTAAATACTAAGGCATGTACATCCCCATACCCCTAGGGACGGGGAGGGCCCAACATATATGTAAGATAAGGTGCTCACCCACTTAGTAGTACAACCACATCTAAATACATGCATAAAATAATGTTTTACCAAATTATCGCCTTATGTAATGTTTTCTTTTACTTAATTTCTTCAAATCTTTCATTATGAAAGTTACTATACAAGTATTTCACCCACATACACAACTTTTGTTGAGTCATTTGTTTCACATGTTTTCTAGGTGCAAAGAACAAGTATTGCACATCAAAGTACCAGAAGAAATGTAATAAAGTTCCCATGGAGGAGATTAGATAGATGGAAGTTCATCTCAATTTTCTTATAGCTATTTGCATTTTCTTCTAGATGATTTATAGGATATCTTATGTCCTATGTACTTTTCATTTCCTAGAACTAGTCTATGATTCCATTGAATAATGTAATCATGACTATTTATCTCATTTATGGATGATGGTTTTGTGTGGGAATTGCATGACGTGTGTGAACTAGATCTGTGTAAGGAGTGGGATAAGGAGATCTATGTTACAATCTAGCTTCCATATATTCTAGATTACAATCACAATTCCTTATATTTTCCCTCTTCACTTGTTATTGATATGAGTGCACACATATCTAGGAAATGTCATCATGGAAAGTATATAGGAATTGGGGTCATCACAGTTGGTATCAGAGCCAATGTTCACACATCATAGCTACATGAAACCTCATTCACCCTATTGCAATTCTAGGGTAGTCCTTGAGTTAGGGATATAAAGGGTGGAGGTGTCTAGGATAGCATCTGCCATGGGTCTGACTAAAGTCTCCAAGCCACTTTTCTTGGCAATCATGAGGCTACCTTTATGACAACATAGTTCTACCAGGCCAACACTAAGCATCCCCTAATTCTTGGGCATACCTTAATTAAGGACCCTTCTCATCTATATATATTCCCTCTCATCTCTGACACTCTCTCTATTTTATAAAAGTTTCCCTCTCATATCAATGATATAAGATTAGGAATGAGTCACTCTATTTAGAGTCTTAAGGATTGACTGGTAAGGATTATTAGGATATCCTCCACAAATCATGACTCGAAGATCATGAATAACTAAAAAAGTGGAATAATGAAATATAATACAATTCAAAAAAGGAAAAGAAAAAGAAATAAAATATCTAATATTTTTCACCTAATTTTTAGGATGCCTCCAAAAACCTGTGGTTCTAAGGCCTCTAAAGAGTCATCCACTGAAAAGATAAAGGAACCTAAAACTCCTTATGAACTTGATCATGACACTATATCCATGGATAGGTGGGAAGAATAAACAAAAATCCTCTTAGACTTCATGGAGACTATTACCCTAAGAGGAACCCCTAAACCCATTTCATCTAGGAAGAAGGAAGTGAATGTGCAAGATTTTTTCAAACATAACCCTGACACCTTTTGTTGGGAAGACCAACTTGAGGTGACGGATAAGGCTGAAGACACCCTTTCAGTGGAGAATGTTTTTCATACCCTAGAAGTAATGAGTATGAAGAAGGTCAAGTTTGCTACACACCTACTTAAGGGAGGGGCAAAGGTTTGGTAGGAAAATTACATTGGGAATAGGGAAGAAGAGGTAGATGCAATGGAATGGGAAGCCTTTAAAATATATTCCACTGACGATTTTATTTCTATAGCTGAAAAAAGAGGAAGGAGAGAATGTACACTGAGCTAAAGTAGGGCAATCTCTCAATGGCTAACTACACTCTGAACTTTATACTTCTGGAGCGTTATGCACCCATTAAGACTGAAGATCACATTCTGTAGCACTATGTTGACTGCCTAGCTGCTAACCTGAGAACCCTAGTCATCACCTCCCATCCCAAAAACTTTGATGATGCCCTATACATGGCCCTTAAGCTAGAAAGGGATCAAGGTATGTAGAAACCTATGGGCATGGGATACCTAGGGTTAACCACCACTGATGAAGATAATTCTAGGAAGTTTCAACCTAGACATATTAGGAAAAGGAGGAGGTTCATATAAAGGAGGATAGAGAAACAACTCGAATCAATTGAAATTCTACCGCAACAAATGTAATACCTTTGGATGAGGACATGATGGACCTTGTCTCTATGCCAAGAATATATGCTACAAATTTCATTGCCAAGTGCCCTACTCCATCTGTCTTTGGCAACCCTCCAGCGGGTGCTCCACCTCGACAGGGGCACCGCAATGCCAGAGTGTTTGTAGTAACCACAGAAGAGGCTAATGCAAATCCAAATCATTTGGTTGAAGGTAACCTTAATTCTTTTCAATTATCTAAATATCCCATTCAATACGTTCAAATATTCATGACAAATTATAATGTGTAGGCATGGTATTCCTAAGTGATCATCCTTTTAAAGATTTATTTGATTCTAGATCTTCATATCACGAAATCTTGCATCTATGTTACATTTACATATAAGGGATCTGGGATCTATTCTTGAAGTGTCAACTCCTAGTGGAAAAATACTCACTACGCTATAGAAAAATGATACCCAGCCTCTAAAATTCAAAAATCATGACATGCCTTTCAAATTCATTCTCTTGACTTTGGAGGACTTTGATATTATACTTGGTATGGACTGGTTATACAAGTATCATGCACATATTGACTACAGAAATAAGATGGTAGTCCTCTCTCAACCTCATTCTAATCCTGTAGTCATCCCTAAGGGAATGCGATTATATAATAATATTATATTTGCCTCTCTTAAAGCTAAAAAGCTCATTTCTAAATGTTGTAAAACCTTCCTCACATTTGTCTCAGAGACCAGTCCTAGTAACGTGCCTATACAAATATTGGAGGTGGTACATGACTTTCTTGATGTATTTCTAGAGGGGCTTCCTGGGATGCCTCCAAACCAAGACATTGAGTTCTCTATAGATCTTCTTCTTATAACAATTCTGATTTCTAGGGCACTGCATAGGATGGCTTCTGCTGAGATTTGGTTGAATGTGTATGTGTATTGATTACCTGATGTTGAACTAGGCCACCATTAAAATCAAGTACCCTATTCCTCGCATCGATGACCTTTTTGATCAACTTTTCACTGTCAACGTTTTCTCTAAAATCGACTATCATTCTAGCTACCATCAAGTTAAAGTAAAAACTTTTGTTATTCTAAGACTGCATTTCAAACTCATTATTAACAATACAAATTTCTAGTGATGTTGTTGGGGTTAACCTACACACTTGGCATATTCATGAACCTGATGAACAAAGTCTTCCAACCCTATCTTGATGAGTTTGTGGTTGTCTTTAATTGATGATATTCTGACCTATTCTTACTCTATGGAGAAACATTGTGAGCACTTGAAGGCAGTCCTTGAAATCATTTGATCTCACAGGATCCATGGCAAGCTCTTGAAATGTGAATTTTGGATTAATAAAGTCATGTTTCTTGGCCATACCATCTCTGGGGGTAACATATTTGTTGATCTAACATATCTTTTGATCCTGCCAAAGTATTTATTGTTCTTGATTGTCAACTGCCTCAAAACCCTTCTAAAATCCAAAGCTTCTTGGGTTTATCTGGATAGTATCACTGTTTCATTCCCAATTTTCTCTAAGGTTGCACTTCCTATTAATATGATTACTAAGAAGGATGAGAATTTTATCTGGTCTGCTGCTTGTCAGTCCAGTTTCCAGGAGTTAAAATAGAAATTGACATCAACATCTATTCTGGTTTTATTTTCTGGTAATGAAGGGTTTGTGATATTCACTTATGCTTCATGTAATGGATTAGATTGTGTCCTGTAGAAGAATGGAAAGGTGGTGGCCTTTGCATACAAACAAATAAAACCCAATGAACTTAATTATCCCACACGTGATTTAGAATTACCTACAATCATTCATGTGCTCAAAATCTCTGAGGCACTACCTATATGGGGTAACATTTGATATCTACACCGACCACAAAAACCTGAAGTATATCCTAACCCAGAAAGACTTGAACATGCATCAATGTTGATGGATCAAGTATCTGAAGGACTACAATTTCACCATTGCCTACCATTCGGGTAAGGCAAATGCGGTCGCTAATTCCCTTAGCAGAAAAGGGCAGGATGTGCATCTTTGTTTGATCCCAAGTGGAGGAACATGGGGTTTCATAGATTAGAAGCTGCAATTTCTACATGATCATGTCAATGTCAACAATATTTCTATTTTTCCAGGTCTAAATTCTGAACTTATTGAGGCACAAAAGGCTACTCCTGATCTTGAAGAGATCTCAGTTCTCCTAGAAAAACCTCAAACACATTTATCTATGGGTATTGACAGTGGTCTTCAATATAAGAAACATATGTGGGTTCCTGAGCATTCAGTTGTAAAGACAAATATTCTCAATGAGGCACATGGGTAAAAGTACACAATTCATCCCAACACAACAAAAATGTACAAATACCTGCAACATCAGTTCTAGTAGAGGGGCATGAAGTGTGATATTTCTAAATTTGTATTCAGATGTCAGACGTGCCGGAGGATCAAGGCAGAGCACGAGAGACTAGATGGTCTACTACAACCCCTTGAAATGTCATAATGGAAATGAGAACACATCACCATGTATTTCGTGGTAGGTCTACCCAAGACTGAGAAGGGATATGACATTGCATGTGTTACAGTGGATTGTCTCACAAAATCAGCTCACTTTCTCCCTGTGAAAACTACTACAAAGGTGTCCGATCTTGACGACCTCTATTTATAGGAAATTGTATGCCTGCATGGAGTACCATAGTCCATTTTTTTGTAGAGGTACCCAAAGTTCACTTCCAAATTGTGGAAATATGTTCAAGAAGAATTGGGCACAAAGTTGAACTTTAGCACAATATACCATCCGTAGACAGACAAGCACTTAGAACGAACAATGTAAATTTTGGAGGATCTTCTACAAACTTGTGTTCTCGATTGGGAAGGCTCGTGGGACCATTATCTAAATTTAGTTGAATTTGCATATAATAATATCTATTAAGAGAGTATTGGGATGCCTCTATATGAATCTCTTTATGGCAGACCATGCAGTTCTCCCCTATAATGGGATGATATTGGGGAGCACACCTTGATGAAATTTGAGGAAATGCAACTATATACAAACAAAGTTGAATTAATTAGGTAGAGAATGAAGTGGGAAAAGGATAGGCATAAATCATATGCAGATCCTAACATGTAGGAATGTTAGTTCAAGGAAGATGATCATGTTTTTTCAAAGATCAGACCTATCCAAGTTTTGCCCAAGGACAAGGGGAAGCTCAGTCCTTGATATGTGGGACCCTTTGAGATCTTGGAAAGGGTTGGTGAATGTGTTTACCATCTTTCTTTACCACCTTAGTATAGTTCCATGCACAATTTATTCCATGTATCTATTCTGAAGCTTTATGTGAAAGACCCCAGTCACATTTTGAATCATAATCCTCTAGAGCTTAACGATGATCTATCCTGTACTGAATCCCTAGTTAGAATTCTTGATTCTAAGACATAGGATATTTCAATAATCGGCACATAGATATAGTGAAAGTTCTCTAGAGCATCCATGATTAATCTGATGCCATGTGGGAGCTCAAGTTTGCGGTCGAGTAGAAATACCCGCATCTCTTTCAGGTTGCTTGAATTTTGACAAATTTTTTATAAAGGAGGGGCAATGTGACAAAGTGAGTTTTTAATTTATTTTTCTCTCTCTTACAATTTTAATGATATAAATAACTTCTCAAATTATTAACAAAACCACCCTCAATCATCTCTTACTATTATAATGATCACATGGATACATAAACTTCATAAAAATACAAACCCTAATCTCATATTAAGATGAATTACATGTATAAGGGTACATAGTCAATTTATATAATCAACTCTCAACTTTGACCCTCGAATTTATAATATCTAGATGGCATCATAATGAAGATCCATTTAAAATTTCACCTCAATTGTATGAACCAATTGAGAGTTATAATGAATTGAAGTTATACACATTAATTGGTTCATTATTGGCCCTATAGTAAAGTTTTAGAATCAAATATCTAGGAAATGACACATAAATGTGTCATGTGGCTTCACTAGATGGACCATGTATACAGGCCTAAGGGGACCCTGATCCTGACCGCTGTGTAGGGATCTGACGATAGAGAACATGTCATTAACATCCCACAAGACTCGATGTTCTCTCCTAACCAACCAGCCACCTGACACCGGCCTCACGCACCAAACTTAGCAAATATCTCATGATTTCAAAGGGATATCTCCTCCTCCCTCACTGGTGCAAGCTCAATAATCTCTCATGTCACCCCTGAGCCTCTAATCAGGGAGAACGAGTCTCTACTTCCTTGCTACTCTCACCTAGCAGTGGTTCCCATTTAGGGCTTCTTCACCCTTGCCACCATTTGGCTATTTAATGATTCGACTAGCTCCATCCACTCCCCTTTAGTCTTTCCCACACTCAAATTGCTCATGAGCTAGCCCTGACATCTCTCACCCTTACCTCCACCTTTGACCAACAACACTGCCTTGGTCACAACCCAAATCACTTCATCACATCAAATCAATGCCATCACCTCCTTCATGGAGGTTCGTCGGGTCTTCCCAACCACTTTACTAGCCTTCAGACCTCCCCTTCCTTCCTGACCTCTACCTCTCTGGTGACCCATCACCTGGAGCTCAGCAGTGCATTGATCCAAGGGTAGTAGCATCACAAGACAATGCCAACCAAGCTGGAGCTTCCTCACAAAGCTAAAGGACCAACCGACTAGCCATTATCTAGAGTGCACATCAAGCCAAGCCTCGTCAGAGATCATGAGCTACAATTGATCAAGGATAAGCTGATGACGCATAGGCCATGTGGTTCCAGCTTGTCTAGAGTGAGACAATCACCGATAGCCACCTTAACAAGCATCGTGGGACAACCCAAGGAAGAAAGGGGTCTTTGGGGAGCTGACTCAACTCAGTCGACCAACTGCATGACACCATCTCAACAAGGGGAGTCGCGGGTTAGAGTGAGTCATAAAGGAAGAGCTCACTTCCTTGGACCAATCACCAACGTCCATGTAAGCATTTCTTCCCATTTTAATTATAGAAACCTATTTATCTTAGAAAAATCCTACATAATACTAGGAATATCGAGTAATAACAAACATATATATCATTATTATAAAAAAAATATGAGGAAACTGATAAAATACTATCATAACTAGAATTTGTCCCCGTTTTCATAAATAGCAACCTAAATCCTTAATGATCATAAATCTATTACCTTATGGTGTAATAATGCTTTTTAATGATTGTGATCTGATATTCATGACATTTAAACCCTAATAGATTCTCTAATACTCATACACCACAAAACCCTAATTAGGTAATGACAAGTAACCCAAAGATTATGGAAATCCTAATACTAAGCTTTTCACTCTCTATAATGAATCTTTATGTATTATTTCTCAAACCCCAATCAAATAATGATCTAGAATGAGTTATGTACAAATTCCAACTTTGATCATGTTGGATCATGTGAACCCAAAAAGGAAAGCTAATAATGATTTAGATCATATAGAAACCCTAATCTTGATTGTTACTTTTTAAAATAATAAAGGATATCATAATCTATGTGTAACCCTAAATCTGAGATCTGATCCTATGACTGCAAACTAAGATGAACTCAATAAATAATCCTTGATCTAAGCATAAGAGGATGATAATAATTTGGGAAAAGAACAGAACCTAGTCTTGAGTCATTGGAATAATAGTGACATTATACCCTTTAATTCCTTCCAGTGTGATCTATTTATTGTTTCTCTAGACTCTTAGGAATCCAGATCTGATACAAAAAGTATGCGGGTTTTATAAGTATAAAACTAGTTTTCATGGATGCATAAAATATTGAATACTTAGGATGTTTTATTTGTATATAAGTTCTTGGATGCACATTAGTAGTATAATCTTTGCCAAAACATAAAAGAACATAAATGAATAGTTGGTTTTTAGCTATTAAAGTGTGATAAGTATTTCTCCTTCAACTAAATACTAAGGTCAGCACATCTCCATAGCTTAAGGGGTGGGGAGGCCCAAACATATATGTAAGATAAGGTGTTGAACCACTTAGTAGTACAACCACATCTGAAGACATGTATAAAAGAATGTTTTTCTTGATTATCACCTTATGTAATGTTTTCTTTTAATTTTTTTTCTTCAAACCTTTCATTATGCAAGTTACTATACAAGTATTTCACCAACGTACACAACTTTGTTGATTTATTTGTTTCACATGTTTTATAGGTGCAAATAACAAGTAATGCACATCAAAGTACCAGAAGACATGCAATAAAGTTCCCATGGAGGATATTAGCTAGATGGATGTTCATCTCTATTTTGTTATAGCTAGTTATATTTCTTTTCTTCTAGATGATGTATAGGATATCTTATGTCCTATGTAGTTTTCATTTCCTAGAATTAGTCTTTCATTGCACTGAATAATGTAATAATGACTATTTGTCTCATTTATGGATGATGGTTTTGTGTGGAAATTACATGATGTTTGTGAAGTAGATCTAGCCGTCGTATATTATAGATGAAAATCACAATCCCTTACATTTTCCCTCTTGATATCTTATAGATATGAGGGAACACATATCTGGGGATTGTCAACATGGAAAGTATATAGGAATTTGGGTCGTCACATTGTGGTTCTTAAACTTGAAGTCACTACACTCATCACATTTTGTTTAATGTACTCTGGCACCATCCAACATGACCTTAAATAAGGGTTCCCATACAGATGATGCACAGGTATGTTGTGACACATGGAGATTGATTGTGAGTGATGTATATGGGATTTTTCCCTCTTGTTGAAGTTGATATCCTAGCCACTTGATAAGAAAGACTCATAAGTGTATGGCCACACTCATCTGAACCAATATATGATATGTGAGATCAAATGCATCTCAAAAGGTTTAATCTAGTTCAGGGATTGAATATTAAGAGGATGAGGATTTTGTGCCTCAAGTTCAATTTGAATATGATAGAGAAAGGAACTATATGATCATTGTAACACTAATCACAAATTTTAGGTTGAAGTTGTTCTCCAACTTTTGAATTACTTGGGTAGAAATATTGTGTTTCTAGATATTTATCATTGTATGTGATGTCACTAATTAGTTATAGAAGTTCCTTGCCAACAAACTTGGGACCTATAGGGTCACACATATAGGTTACACCTAGAATAGGAGTTCACTCATGAATAAGGTTGAACTTGATTAATAAAGTTTTTAGGTATTCAATTTAACCAACATTGGTTTAAACTTGGGTGACTGGGAACGTTAGTCAATCAAATCAATGTTGAGTTGACCCACTCAAGTGTCGAGTCAATTTAAACAACATTGACTGAAAATTGGCTGATTGGAAATGTGAGTCGATCACTTCAAATGTCGAGTCGACCAACTCAGAATTCATGTCGACGACTAGATGATCAGTATGACTCCATCAAGGATTGATGTTAACATCATGTTGTGTATTGATCTTTGCATTGAAAGGCAATATGTTTGCAAATAGGAAAGCATTCCAATCCACCGACTATTGAAATTCATGAAATCCATCTTTTCAACTATCAGTTGATCTGGAAACCTTGACCCTAACCCTCCTATAAATAGAGCGGTACTCAAGGCTTTCATAAGACACAACTAACAATAGAAAACATTGTTCACTCACAGTTGTGGTAACATGAGAGAGTGAGCAAGTCTTACCTGTAAAAGGGAAATACAACTAGGGAGAATAAGACAATTCTACACATTGACATCGAAGAGACGAATTCCTTCCCGTTGGCTCTAGCAAGTGCAACGTGGAGTTCCTGGTGGTCTACATGGACTACTATAGAGGCATGGAGGATGTTTCCACCATACTAGGGGGATGTTGTCAATTGTTATTTTGTGGTGATACACTAGATGGTCATTGTCGACAACTATTCAGGTGTTGTTTGAGAAAGAAGCTTGTCGCTACAATGATTTTTTCTAGACTTGCTCTGGGACCATGTATAGGAGTTGCAAACCGTATTTACTAAATACATCATTGTTGGTGTGATCTGCTTATTTGGGGTACAATAGAAGTTTCAGTTTCCACTGCCTTATCTGCTTCCCCAAATCTCAACATCATAACATTAATGACTCCATGGACGCAACTTGGATCTTCATGGTTTCCTTGTCATGTCAATTAATCAAAAACTTATTTTATCCCTATATAAACCTCAAGTTACATTCTAGGGGAGTGAGAATGAAAAAAATGATTATATATGTAATAAAAGACGAGGCGTGACATGCACGATAGAAACTTGTCAATAAAAAAGGGTCCATGTCCAACCCACATTATACAAATACAAAAGGGTATTTGGCCATTATCATGCACACATCCACCAAATAAAAAATATATTGAAAACAATGTGCATTGTTTATAGATATAGTATATCTTTCACACACACACACACACACACACACACACAGATATATATATATATATATATATATATATATATTAAAGATTGATGACAATCCCTAGGAATAGATGTTTCACATCCATAAAAATTAGGTTGGTTAGTACATGAAACCACCCTATGGAGGGATACTACAACCTGGTTAGTGGGTGGCAGTCAAGGGGATGTCACACCTCGCTTGGGTCTAAGAGAAAGAACCCCTTACAAGATATTTGAAGTATTACTTTTGTACACTAGGAAACAACACATATTTCCATAATCAACCTCATCTATCATATCAAATATCCATGTAGAAACACGTGTGGGATTAACATGATATTCATATATACATTTAGTTGTTCACATCACTTGTGATGGAACAAGTGACTTAAAAACAAATTTGATCTTATTGAATTGTAAATCCCAATATATCATAGCTTGACGTGGCTATGATACCACTTTCGGATTCTGTGGAAAGAAATGTGAACAATAGAAGAAACATAAAATATTATTTCTATGCACCATCCAGTAAATCTCGATGATAAGAATATATTAGGAAGTGTGATATGTGAGTATACATATGTGTCAAGTAGATTTGAAGACAATTCTCATAATAATATATACAAAGAAGGATTTCTATGATATTCTCCATGCGTAGATACCAATGCATATTCATCTTCATATCCTCCATGCAGAAGACATAAACTCCACTTAGCACTCCAAAAGATGGCACAGAAGGAGAATCCTCCTCGTTAGCAACATGGTAGAGTTGCACAACTTCTTTGTCTTTCCTTTTGGGTAATGACATATGGTCCAAGGTGTAATCAAAACCCTATCCGTCATGCCCCTATTTATAGGAAATGAAGGGAAGTAGGATTTAATAAACTCTAGAAAATGAAAAGGCATTAGTCCCTTTTCAGTGTGTGACTCATGGACATCGGTCAATCAACTTGCTTTGTTTAGTCAATCGACTGGCCTAGATGATTTTCTTTACAATGGCACGTGTAGAATTTCCAATTGATCAAATGGTCAGTCTGGTCGGGATATTAGTATGGGTTAGGACATATTGGATCTGATCTATTGATCAATTGATCAAGTCTACTCGATTGACTAGACTTTTTAGTCAACTGATTGGGCCTCTAGTCAGTCCATTAATGATCTAATTGATTTGTTAAACATTTAAGTAACCACTTAATCATGTGTCCACAATTACACCCCTCTTCCCTATGAATCCTATGTGTGTAACCTTATAGGCTCCAAATTATGTTAGTATTTATGTGAATAGTCATAGTACGATTTCACATAAGTGGATTGGTATCTAGGAAGACTTCATTTCCATCCAAGTAAATGGAGAAGTTGCAGAACAAATTTAACCTAATATGTGAGAAATGTTACAATGATCACATAATCCATTTATCTCTAATATCTAGACACCTGAAGGATGGAAACTAGAGATGTTGCAGAACAACTTTAACCTAATATGTGAGAAATGTTACAATGATCACATAATCCATCTATCTCTAATATCTAGATACCTGAAGGATGGAAACATCATCCTCAGTGTTTAATATTGTTCCTTTATCTGAAGTAGACAATTTGAGATACATCTAAGCTCAACATCATATATTAACTCACATAAAAATGGTCATGCATTTCATAGTTTCACTCATAAAGTATTCAATATATCACTCTATGAGGAGGGACAAATTCCATCAATATCACTCACAACAATCCACATGTGTCACAGTGCAACTAAGCACTACCTTTATGGAAAATATTATTCAAAGTCATGTTGAGTAGTGTTAAAGTACACCGAACAACACATGATCATTGTAGTGACTTCAGGTCTAAGGACCACAATCACCATTGTCACATTGAGATATGATCTTGAATACAATTTATGGCTCCCATGTATCATACTCAAGGTGGGCCTGTCCAGTACACTTTTCATAACAAGTACCTATGTGCTTGACTAGATATCCAATATCATGATAATCAGGTGTGGTCATCAATCATCACAACCACTAGTCTTAATGTAGTATTGTTATATAGTTTCCACAATAATATTTGACCAGGGGTCAAGACTAGAATGGATACTCTTAGCATACTAGAAATCTTGTGTTTAGGTCCTCAACCCAAAATCATATATGATTGAGTTATTCATTCTTAGCACACTATTTTATCTTTTTGGTATCTCATATTGAAGAAAACATGATAATTGGAATCACCTTTGTTAATAATCAAATAGTGTATTCTATTACAATCATCATATGATTCTCTCAAGGCATACTACCAACAATTATGACACCATAAATTGATGTAACATCGAAAGCAACAAATAAAATGTCTCTAGAAGCCATGTTATGTCAAACGCAATCGTATGTATCATAATTTTATATTACAATTTGTTTCCCTCCATAGGAAGACAAAGTGGTCACATATTTAAGCACCATGAAATTACCTAAAAGTAAACTAATATAAGTTGAGTTTGTTGATTTGAAAAAAGTTGACTTGTACAAGGAAACACTATTATGTGGTAAAGTAGATCAAGATAACGAATATGATTTATATCACTAGATCCTCCTACCACTTCGACTCAAGTGCACTCAATTTTTTGGGGTGTATTTTTGTTAGTAATATGGGTGAAAAGAGTAGTATTGAACCTTCTTAGATCTAAAACCATCTTCTACCCTGATTTCAAGAAGTCTTGACACACATAAGACATGCATGTAAAACACAAATATAGGTGTCGTGTAATAAAGTCCAATGAGGCCCAGTTTTGAATGTAGGGAATCATTTACCGGAAACTACTACTAACTGAACCTAATCACTTAGGCATAAGAAAAGATTTATTGGTGGTTAATCAACTAAGAAAAAAATTTAAGAAAGGTTAATTAAGGTGAATGTAAGAAATATTTAATGAATTTCTTAGGACTTGTGGTTATACCACGACAGACGATGCACTTAAATCTATTTTATTTATAATTATTTGACCTTATTTTGAACTATATATCCATATTCAGCATTAACCACTCCTAAGCGTAATACCAATGCACTAATTAGACTACGAAAAATCCCACGCTTGTAGTAGTAAATTCCTATGGGTTATTCTTTCATAGACATAAGCCTCTCCCATAGCACAACATAGGCTATGCAGTCTATGATTATTCTAACTCCTAATCCCTCTTCTGAAGCAATCAGTAGTATGTTACTTTGATTATGTTGACTAGACACAAGCAAATCATGAATGAAACTATTGATTTAAGTTCAAAACAAAGTAAATATATCATAAACTCATAAAATCTGAATACAATGGTATGTCGGGATACGACCTAGTTCTAAGGAACAAAGGGGTTTAGTCATGCATGATTATCATCAAATCACAACAAGATTAAAAGAAGAAAGAGAAGCTACACATTATAAAACTAACATATGAAATCCTGATGAAGTAGTCTCGGTGATCTTCTTGGTGAACACCCGAATCCATAGCTTTCTGTTTGCAAATATGTCCTCAAGAAGTACCACAATCATCCAGTTGGCATCTCTCTCCTTAGTCTCCTCTCCTCTTAGATCCTCTTCCAAAATGTATGTGGTGTCTTGAGTGTCATCGCCCTCTTTAGGTCAAAAATGAGGCCTAACCCTCACTTCATTTGAATCTATTAGATATGACTTACTTTTCAGATCTTCATTAATCACGTGCAAATGTCGATGGCGCCGAGTCGATTGGCCTTTTTCTCCTTTTTGGTTTGTGTCAGTACTACCGACAGATGGTTGGTATCACCGATTTGATTCTAGTTGGAGTATGGATGCTGAAGTCGATACCACCAAATGTGATGTCAATAGAACTAATATAATAAATCTTCATCTTTAATGCTTTGTAGACCCTTGATACAACTAAGTATGTATGTCAGTGGCATCAGATGGCACTTGATAGCACTGATTAGTTTCTATGTAGCACTGGTGCTACTCTATCTATTTTATTGCTGGGTTGAAGGTGTTGCTACCACCAACAAGGTTGTTGGTAGAACTATGTTTTCAAGTAAATGTTCATGAAATAAGTGGAATAACAACATAAGTCCGAGAAAAAGGAACATAAAATCATATATACATTGACATAAATGTTTGATAATAAATGCATAAGTGATTCACATGACGATTAATAAAAATTTATGTAGTTGTGAATGTTTGTGCTTAAAATCTAGAAAATATATTGTGAAATGCAACTTAAAATCAATGCATCAAAATATCCTAAATTTGAATGTTGTTCGTCCTCCAGAAACACTATTGTTGGTTTTGTTTGAAAGGTTCAACAAGAATACAACAACCTATAAATTACTTTTCTTAATCACCCCACCTATTGATTCCAAGTTGGCCCTCGCCAACCACTCAACAAGTAACTCCTCTAAAGTGACTGATAATGTTGATTAATGAAATCCACAATAAGATAATTGAAAACTCTATCAATATGGATAAATTAATATCTTGGTCAATTGGACACACTTGCTGCACCATGTGATCTCCCTATCCACATGCTCTGATCTACCTATATAGCTACGTTGGAAGTAGTTCCCCATGTAAACTTGGATGAGGGGAATAATCATATAAGTGGTCTACCATGAAGAGCAATGGGTGGAATATATGGGTGACTGTGAAACAGGAATACCAATAGTAATCTAGATTATTTATGTAAAAAATAAAATATGGTGCACCTAAAAGAAGGATGAAAATGAAATGAATGCCCTCTATTGACTACTACAAGGGTGGATGATGCATGTAGAAGATGCCTCATCCCAATGATGAGCACGAAAGAAAGGTGTGTACATGAAGACATTTCCATTGTTTCTCCTTACTTACTACACAGAGAGAATATGAGAATTGATTTTAGGAATCCTATTCCTACTTTCCAACCTTCTTTATTTTCTTTTCAATACATTTTCTTACTTTTTGCCCCATAGTTTAGCAAGATAAAGATTAATGTTTGGGATTTTACTTTTATATTTTTTCTTTAAGAAGGAATAAGGATATACATTTCCTTATCTCTTGATTAATGGATAAAACTAAAGTGGATAAATGATACACCTTATGCGAAAATTCAATTATGAACACAGTCCATATGATATTTTGTTATGAAAGATAAAAATGCTCAAATAAAATTATTGGTTAATATTTATTTTCTTATCAATGCAATAGTAAATTAACTACTCTAAATGTTCCCTAACATGTTATGCAGTAATAAAGAGGACAATAACTTGGATTATTCATGATCATCCTATGGTGGTGAGTGCAAATGAATGGAAGGTAGATTTTTTTTCTAGAGCAAAACATATTAAATACATCACTTAGCCATACGACATATACATAAAAAGGGAGAACAACCATCACAACATACAACGATCATGGACACACCCATAATCTTACAAAAACTCATATTGGAATGTGAATAAGACATTTCTGCATTGATCTCTTTTCTTCGATGCTGATATAACCAGCTTTCCTTAAGAGATTCCTTCAACATGAGCATAGATCTGCAGACAAAGGGCAGTCTAAGACCTGTGATCTGATGGGAGTTCACCTCTACACGCGGAGACATACAGTAAAGCAACATATCTAATCTGAATTAAAATTTGAGATCTAGTCGAGACTAGAAGCACCAAAACTCTCACGAAGGAGAGACACAAAAGGCTGATGAAATGATGAGTACCAAACACCAATTAGATGGCAAGAAACCAGGATGAGTACAGCCACCGGCCAAAAACAAACAACTAAACTAAAGCACGAAAAGGAAAAGAAGATTGGGAGAAGGAGCTCGGCATCGTAGAACTTGGTAGAAGGAAGAAGATAGACAAACTGCTCACGCTTGGGGCAAACCAAAACACCGCTTGGCCCCCAATCGCCGGCCAACAACCGATTAGCCACTCACCAGTGCTACGGTAAAATAGGGCTGTGAGGACCTGAAGCCCCAACGCTTGAGTCAAGGGGATCTGCCGAAGCCACGATTTGATGATGCTCGACTTCTGTAGCCAAATCCTATGCGCCGCCGGGTGAGGAGAGGCCTTGGGGGAGCGAGGCGGCGCCCACCGGCAGCTGGAGCCCCCTCCCCCAAGCCAGCCTCCACATGCAAAGAAGCCCTAGCCATGTAGCTCAGGACGCCAGAGCTCCCGCTCCATGCGTGTTCTCCCTCCAAGACTTCATGAAATTGGATTTCTACCGAGTTAATGAATGGATGGTGGATAACATCACATGACTGAGTGTCTTTACCAAACATGATATGTCCCTATAATAACAAATTTTGTAACAGGGTAACCTTAGAGTTTATTTCTAAAATTCACATTAGACATCATGTTATTTTTTTGTTGTTTTAGGCTCAAACATCCTCATCATAACAAAAGCCTTTCACTTGAGATAAGTTTTTCATTCATTCAATATGTCTTCAAGCTAACTAATCCTAACAATTCCTCAAGTTAGTGTTGTCTTAGACTTAGCACATTAGTTTAAAATATATGAAATTAAGATAGATTTTGATTAAAAAAATCTTTGAATTCATTTCACAAGCATTGAGCATGCATCATGCTCTTTTTACTACATATATGCAATCATGATTAATTAACACTACTACTAAAATGATATATCTTGTTGGTTGAATTTTCAAGGAAAACTGACGATATACTATATGGCATCAGTTCTTTAAAGACAACCACCACAGTTTGATGAGTTGGGAAAGCACAAGTTGTTTTTTGTTTTTATTGTTAGTTGCTTCTCAAAGCAACCAAATGATATATCACCCGTAGAAATAGAACTTCACACAAACTTTTGTGAGGCATTTCATTTGCCTCTAAAAACCTACATCATAGGTTATGTTAAAAATATCCTATGGGATAAATAGATGTACATGCTACATGTCCCATGGAAACCAATTGGTGTTTCTCATCGGTTGTATCTACAACGACTGATGAGAAACGTATAGGTGCCATGTGCCTCGTGAAAATTTTCCCACCCCCAATTTGTTTTTCTCATAGGTTTTGTTCACCCTAATCGACAGAGAATGTGTCGTTGGGTTGCATATGGGATGTGGATTTAGGCGTTACTTTACTGAATACAACTAACAATAAAGTTGTCTTTTTGCCGGTGGTGTTTTAAATGCAACCAAACACAAGGATTGTATGTCGAAGGTTGTTCTAATAAATGATGCCTAATGTACCTATTAATTAACCCGAAAACCTTTTCCTCTCTTTCCCTATCCATGATACTATTTGATTGATTGTTTCCCTACTGATCTCTCGTGATACCAGCTGGTCTCCCCCGAGCTCCACCAATGTTGTCTGTAGACCGATGCTCACTACTGGCTGTCACAAGTGCTTCCACCACTGCCAGCCTCCTTGCTTCCTCCCTAGCCATTTGCCTCCTCCAGCCAGCTGGCTTCACTACCACCGCATCTGCTCACCGAAAACCTTTCGACGCTTCCTTCATTGCGCTAGAGGTGGCAAATCTTGACCTGATAGACCTGATATAGTACAATTTTTGACCCGACCCAAAGTGACATGAAACTATTTTTTTCCATAGATTACATTATCATATTTAATTTCATGACATTTGAACATTAAACCCACAATCAACCCAAAAATAACATGAAAACCTGAGTTGCCACCGTAGATGCCGCCATTGTTACTCGCGTTAGGCTTCTGATGCTTCCTCCGCCACTTCCACTACTGCTCATGCCAACCCCCTCTGACTGCAACCTCCTTTGACAAAGCTATTTCCTCTTCTCATTTTCCTCTCTTAATTACTCCTCTCTCCTCCCTCAGTTATTTGCATATTCTCTTATCCCTCAACTCCTTCGTCCTTTCTCCTACTTCCCCTACCCTTAACAATTTCTTCTATTTCTTCTCAATATTGAGAAGAAATTGTTAAGGGAAGGGGAAGTAGGAGAGAGGAGGAAGGAGGAGAGGGGAAGGGGGATGGAAATTGGTATAAATTGTGTCAAAATTGTGAATTGTGAAGAAATTGAATTAATGGATATTTTCAATTTGTAGTGAATTGTGATGAAATCAAGAACAAATTGTATATGTTGTGTTAAAATTGTGATGAATTAATGGAGAATGTGATGAATTATTACATGCTCATTACTAATGTTAGGATTATTACATGCTCATAATGAAACTATATCTTAAATGAGGAGAGAACCAAATTCTAGGGCTTATTTAATAAATCATAACAATTGCATTATTTATTTGAAACTATAACCTTTACTTTATATCTATGATAAATGCATAGTTTAATGTAAGATATTAAATGTTAGTATGGATAAATGATCACACCTAGGAATTAATACATTGAAATTGATATGAATTGCTCTAAATTAACTTGATTTACATTGAAATTGATGTAAACTTACTTTATTAACCCTAAACCCTAAACGTCTAAAAAGTAAACTCTAATTTGTAAACTCTAACTTGTATACTTTGTTGTCCTAGAAGCCTATCCAAGATTTACTCATTAGGAGTAAACCTTGGATAGTCCATGATATAGGGCTACTCTTGAGAACTTCATCTCACTTAGGATGTAAGTGTATAATGTGTGCTCAATTTCAATAAATTTTGGCAACATTCCCCTTTTGTTCTGTGGGTACATATGTAGGTGGGTATTTGCCCATCTACATCGATGTACTTAGAGAATTGTTGAGCAATGGTACCAAAATTTATTGAAATCAAACACGCATTATACACTTACTAGTGAGATGAAGTGCTCAAGAATGGGATAGGTGGTACACATTCATGAATGTGAATGCTACTAGATGATAGGGCTCGATTCAGACATATTTGTTTTTGAAATTAACTTTCTAGATAGAACCTGATGAGCTACTCATATCCCATCTGATCATAGAAATGGATCGATCATGGATGTCTAAACCAAAAATTTTAACTCCATATTTTATTAATGGTCTCGATGAGTTTGTAATATTTGCAGAGGAACATAGAAAACAACCTTGAGATAGGTTTTATTAGCCATGTAGGAATTGTAGTAACAACTTGAAAGTTGACACTATTGACATGATCAACGATCATGCCATGTGAAATGGGATTGTATAGGGCTATACATAATGGTAACACCATGAAGAGTATACATAATGGTAATGGCATGGATCGATTCCTAGCTATAACCTGATGAGGTACTCGTCTGCCATCTGATAAAAGAAATGGATTGATCATGGATGTTTAAACCAAATTTCTACACTCCACAGTGTGTATTAATGGTGTTGATGAGTTTGTAAGATTTGCAGAGGAACATAGAAAACAACTTGGAGATGGGTTATATTGCACCTGTAGGAATTCTAGTAACAACTTGAAAATTGACACTATTGACATGATCAAAGATCATGTCATCTAGAATGGGATTGTACATGGCTATATAGAATGGTACTGGCATTGAGAGATTCCTAGTATGAGATCAATAAATGTCGGTAGTGGTAGTTGTGCTGAAGAAGAAATGGATGATGATGTTGATGAGAACAAACCAATTCCAATTGACATGTTATTGCGATGTTAGATAGTTGTGGGGTAAATGTTATAGTCCCACCTCCCTTATTTATAAATGTTGTTCATGGTGATGAGAACCCATTATACTTAGGTTGTATTAAGTTTACAAAGTTGAGATAGATGTGTTGGTTGTATACTCTGAAGGATAACAATAGATGGAGCCACAAAATCTTCACTTCTCTATTGTATTTGTTGAAAGAAATTCTCCTTGAAGGCAACAACCTTCTAGTCTCAACAAAAACAAAAGATATGTTGTGCCCAGTGGGAATGGAGGCTAAGAAAATATATGCATGCCTGAGTGACTATGTGCTATTTCAAAAGAACTATATCGATATGAAAGAATGTCCAAAATGTGGGGCTTCTATGTACAAAAGGAAAACATCAAGTACAACCAAAATCAAGTTTCCTGCCAAGTTGATGGTATTTTCTTATAATACCACGGCTTCAACTCTTATTTGCTAATACCATAGGTGCAAAAAAATTATCTTTCCATCCAAAGGTGAAGAAAAATAATGACGGTATGCTACGACATGCGTCTGAATCCTCACAATGGAAGAAGATTGCTTTATTGTATCCTAAATTTGGCAAAGTATCCAAGAATTTAAGAATTGGACTTTGTGCTGATAGGATGAATCCATATGGAACGTTAAGAAGAAAACATAGAACTTGTCTTATCATGCTTATTTTATACAATCTTCCTCTGTGGTTGTGTATGAAGAATAAATAAATATGACATGTTATCGTTGCTGATATGGGGCCCAAACAACCTAGAAATGATATTGATGTTTACCTTGAACCTCTGATTGATAACCTAAAAAACTATGGGGAGAACATGGGATGACTTATATTAATGCTTTGCGTGGAGAGATGTTTAATTTATGTTCTATGCTATTTTTCACTACTAATGACTTTCCTACTTATAGGAACTTGCAATAGCATCAAAGGAACCAAGGCATGTCCTATATGTGAGGAAAATATAGATTATGTCTGACTAAAACATGGTTGTAAGATTGTATATATTGATCATCAAAGGTTTTTGCCAAAGGTGCATCCTTACCAAAAGTTGTGTAAAACATTCACCTCAAATGAGGAACAGAGTTCCCCTAAACCTGTGTTAGGGGAGGAAATTTATGCAAGAGTAAACAACATTGTAAATCATTTTGGTAAGAGTCAATGTCATACTCCCACAAGTAAAAAGTCTTTATTCGAAATAAGGTCGATATTCTGAGAACTTCTTATTATAGTTCTTTGACAGTTCGACATTGTATCAATGTTATGCATTCTGAGAAAAATGTTTTGTGATAGAATTATTGGTACTCTATTAAACTAAATATGGCATCAAATCCATAATGGACCTATGTGAAATGGGTATAAGGAAATAATTAACAAAATAAGATATCAAGGGTCATCACACAGATCTACCTCTTTCTTGTTACACATTGTATACAAAGGAGAACATAAATTTTTGCAAGTGTTTGCATAATGTTAAGGTACTACGGGGGTACTTAGCCAATATTTGTAGATTGGAATCAATGAAGGATCTGATGTTGATAGGTATTAAATCTCATGATTGTCACACTCGTATGCAACATATATTGCCTATGGCTATTCGATCCATCCTTCCTAAGCATGTAAGGTTTGCAATCACTAGGCTTTGATCTTCTTCAACACTCCATGCATCAAAGTTATTGATTATGAGATTCTATATAAGTTTCAAAGAGAAGTGGTCATTACCCTGTTCCAACTTGAGTAGTACTTTGCCCTTCATTCTAAAAAGAAATATTGGGTCTAGTTTTCTTGCATTAGATGTATCCTTTTGGGCAGTACATGACTACTTTAAAGGTGATGTTCAGAATCCTTGTCTCCCTGAGGAGAGTATCATTGAGGGATATGTTTCTTGGGAGGTTATGGACTTTTATAAAACCTTTTTGATTTGCATCAAAACTCTTCCTAATATTGTGAATCCTGATATTTATTCTTGCAAAGGTATTTCATGAAAACGATAAATAAACTTTAATCATGAGCAATGGGAACAAGCACACTTGTATGTTTTACACAACATTGATGATATGGTTATATAAATCACTGAAGACACTAACAAGCTCGAGACAAGTTATCTCTGAGCCAATTCAATGTGGCTTTCTAGAGAGCATAATCAAACTTTTATTAGGTGGTTTGATGAGAAAGTATTCAATCAACTATCTCAAACATCGAATAATGTTACAAAAACTATCAAATGGGTCATGTATAAGACAGAAACACACATTACATCTTACGAAGGGTTTTATATAAATATATTTTCATACTACACAAAATGTCAAGATGATAAGAGTGTTTTCCAAAATTGTGGGGTCACCCTTTAGCCATCTTCATTCTATTTTTCTAGTCCCAAGGATAAGAGTACATGTCACGCAAAGATGTCTTACTACAGTGTCATTAAGGACATATGGAAAATTTACTACAAAAAATTTAGAGCTCTATTATTTAGGTGTAAATGGGTTGATAACAAGATAGGAGTTGTAGTTGACGAACTCAATTTCACAATAGTGAATTTTGAGTGGACATGCAAGAAAGATGAACCCTTCATCATGGCATCACATCTAAAACATGTATTAAGAAAATTTGTATGCCATTCTTCATGGGAAAAGACAGTTCATTTCAGATCCTATTGATGAAGAAGAGTACTATGACAAGTATGTTGACTCTAGTCCATTTTATGCTTCTTACCAAGTGTAAATGCGTATTCTAACACTAATGACTATACAAGTGAAGATTACACAGAAGGGATATTAGTTTAAGGTATACCACATGCAATATTTCATATGTTATTTATATTATACAACATGTTTTATTTGTTCATATGTGATCTGACTTTTTCATATATGATCTAACTTTTTATATGTGGTGACTTTTATGCGGTCTGACTTTTTTCATATGTTTAATTTTAATTTTACAGATGACATCTGACTAGGAGCACAATGATCCTGAGTGGAGTGCTGAGGGTGCTGATAAATCAAAATGTAACAGAGAGATAATTTTGATGAAAATTGCTGCAAATATGTAAGGAAGGAAGGGCGTCGTTGAATTCAATGAAGCATACACATCAATTACTAAAGATTTGGTCAACTAATGTGGGGTCCTTTGTTGAATAAAAGTGCCTCTCCTTGTTGAGGATTGGAGACAAGTGAGTGTGGCCAACAAGGACCTCATTTGGAGGGAGTTAGAGGTGAGATAAATGCATTTACATTTTTATAGTCTTTTCTCATTCTTTCTTTTAACATTTCTAAATAGTGGTGAATGTTGAACCTTTTTAGGGCCATTGTGAGCTTGATGAAAAGATGCATTGCAAGTCTATTATGCAGCTTGTTGGGAGAAGACATAGAGTTTGGTGGACAATCCTCACAAGAAACTCTGTCTTTGGAGACAACAAAGATCAAAATCTCACTCTTAAATGAAATTATATTGATAAACATGATTGAAAGGAGTTTTCTAAGCAGACAAAAATATATGCATTCAAGGTATTGAATTAATTACATTTTTATGATTTCTTATGGTTACTTAATAATAATTCTTATTGAAATAATCACATTTTTATGATTTCTTATTGTTACTTAACAATATTTATTATTGAATTAATCAGGACATTCACGATGCTAAAAAAGATAGTTGTGACAAGAATGTTTACAACCACCAGTTGGATTCATGTTTTTATATTAAATGATACCAGATGAGAGAGCAAAAGCAAGGGAGTTGTACTTCTACTCCTTCCACTACCAAGTCTTCTAGTGCTTTTGGATGGTTTCCTTGCCATATTGAGAGGATCCATGCAAGGAAAAACAAATCTAGATAAATCCTCATCCAAACAACATAGGAGGTGGCATCGAAAATGGTAAATTTCTTAGTCTTACAATAGGTGCATGTTCTTTGTTCACTGAATTGTTAAGGTTTACTTATTTGTCAGTTTTGTTGATGAATAGTTAGAGCTGGGTAAGCAAAAAAAGGAGGGCAAATTCACCCCTTAGGGCACACATGATGAATCTACAGTTGCTCTAGGGATAAAAGTGCATCTTGTATATCTTGGTATGGGATAAAATCTTTTTTTGCACATCCCAACAAAAGTGCAAATCTACTAAGAAAGGGGAAGTGGACCACCAGTACATGTAGAGATTGATAGATGCAACCTTGAAGAATTTCAAGGCTTCTTAGGTGGCACAACCTTCTCTAGAAGTCACAGAACATGTACAACATCAGACACTGACATAGTATATTGGGAGTATTCCTTCAGACCCGCATGGCATGATCGGGGTAAGATTTAATTTTAAGTCAATTTATATATACATTGTGATAAAATAATCCCTCAAGACAATATATATGTGTGACAACTTATACTTTTTGTTTCATAAAATTGTAGGTGGCAAGAAAATGTTGCCTTGACATTGAAGTTCCATCATACAACATCGTGGAAGATGTCGAGGATTCTATCTCCATTATGGTTCATGGAATTCCCCTTCCCACTGATCATGTTTGGGTGAACTTGATACATGTCTTTCCAATATTGAGAGATGCACCTCTCTCATATGAGAACCCAGATGTCAGGTGGCCCAAATGACTCATTGTATTTCTTTAGGCATGAAAAATAGTCGAATGCATGCATGTAGAAACAACAGCTAAAATCTCCCTAGGGTGTCGAAGCATGTGCCCCCATATTTTATTCCGTACGAGTTGTTCGATTTCTTAGGCCCTAGTTGCATGACATTGACAAGACTGTTAGACAATATAGATCAATCAGATCCCATGGTGATCAACCTTTTGGAGGAGATCGTAGGTATAGATCATGACACTAATATAGTGTTGATAGATGTTTCTCAACTATTTAACTATCAATGGCTGAACACATTAGTGATAAACCTTTAGATACAGTGAGTCTGAATACCCCATCATATTTGAAGAATACATATTTTTTAGTTGTTATGTATATATATTAACTGAGTATTGCATATATTTTATTTTTCAGTCATTTGTATTTCGTGGCTACTTAAATTGAGATAGGAAATGTTTCATTTCTAATATCATCATTGATTAGCATTGTACTTAGAGATCAGATTGACATCAAAGATTATGTGAGTGTTGTGATGTAGTTTTTTGGTGCTTCAAAGACCGTTATCATAGCTCCCTTCAACATTGTATATGTTTTGGGCTTGTTATTTATATGTCTAACTTATGAATACAATTTGTTGTAGAATTTAATTTTTATTTCATTTGCCTTCTATTCACTCAAAAATAAGCATTGGCAGTTATTAGTGATTGTTCTCGACACTTGGACTGTGTATTTCTTAGATCCTTTGGGTATGAAACTGACACTAAATGAGGGACACCGAATGAAATTGGTGATTCACATGTAAGTAAAGTTTTTTGGTGCTAAACATATTTGATAATGTTTGCATCATATGATAGTTTATTAATGCAACATATATGTTACTTTAACTTATAGGGGTGTGAAAGAATTTTGTAGTCAATGAGGGAAAGTGGATATGAAAAAGAAATCAATATCTTGGAAGAGTGTTCATATAGTATTCTCATTCCAATTTCATATATATTACCAACTCCTCTTAATTATGTTTCTTAACCTAATAGTAAATCTAAAGGGCCCTATACAAGAAAATGATTGGGCATGCACATACTATGTGATGTGAGATGTAGGTAATTTTTATGCACGTGTAATAGATCAAATGTATAGAGAAGGTAATGTTATTAGTCTTTAATCATACTAATGAAGTAGTGTCATTTAATAATACAAACAATCAAATCTAATGAGAAGTATCATTCACTTTGCAATTTTTGACAATACTGAACCCTATACATTGGAATAGTTGAATGACCTACGTGAACAGTGGGCAAAATGCTTCATCAAATATGTGGACTTGAACAATAAATGGGAGGGTTGATATTTTTGAAGTTCAAACTTTGATGTCAGATTTATTTCTGTTATATTATTATACATTGTGGACTTAAAATTTGAGATGGAAGCTGATGTTGAACTGTATTTGTGTGTGATTCGAATGTGAAGTGCATATTTGCGTGTGAATTTAAAGTGAAGTGCATGAGACAAAGAATGATTCTTATTTTTGCATATGTATGAAATTGAATGTGTGGTTGAGAAATGAACCAATTGAGATACAAGTCATGGATATATGTTTGCATTTGAAGTGAAAAATGATAGAATGTTGAGGGTTGTTGGCATGTTTGTCCCCATTGATTCAAATGCATTGTGATATTTTGTATATATATCTTTGTTCTTGTAGGTTTTCTGCCCTTTTGTTAAGTTGTGATGATTTCAGAAGCCTGCATTTCTCATGACTTCTAGTTCTAAAGAGTTGTTGGCAGCCAATAGGCTAGCTACCAGACAACATATCTGTAGACCTACTATATGAAAAAAATAGACATTTCTCATGGATTATTTGTAAATAACCAACTACATATACATTCTACATCGGTTATTTACAAAAAACTAACAAGGTATACCTAAACAATTTATTGTCCAATCACTGATAAAATTGATGTCAAGATAATGGGCGTCGATTATTTCTCATTACCAAACTGACGAGAAACCATCATAGGTTAGCTTAAAGGCATCAGTTGCTCTTCATACAACCGATAAGGAAAGGTCGAAGCAAACCACAAATTCTCGGACCACTATTTTATGTCATTCATTTTATTGTAATGTGGAATAGATGACAAAAAGTAACTTCATTTGTTCCCCAACCGATGAATAATGGCTTGAGTTTAGCATCACCCATTTGTTCTTCAAATTATAATTGACATATTTTTCCTAAAATGACTGGCGAATTATATCGTTTATGTGGTAGTGTAAAATCCAAAATTATACTAGATAGATGTGGATCCTGCTAGCATGATTAAAGAATAGATAACAAATAATTACACAAACTAACAAAGATAGATAAAAGATGATACAAGAGAAACCAATTCCATCACCACCATAAGATTGAGTCCGACCATGTCCTCATAGTATAGAATCAAACAAAAAGGTGGAATGGGGGTAGGAAATTATCAAAATGGTGTTGGAGAGAATGTTCCTAGTGGTATCTATGGATCTAGTGGGTAGTAAGTGTTGTGGAATTGTGGATGCTGGGAAGGGATGCCTAGTGGATGAGGGTAACTAGTGATGTTTCTCTGAATCTAGTAATAATCATAGAGCTACTGCTAATGATAGTCGACACATTGTAGGCACATGTGGATGTTCTTCTAGTTGATTATGAGAATACATTCATTATCATAGATCATATGCTATAGACATATTGGTCACTCCTAAATACCCTGGACCTAAGTTAGGGTGGTTGACTACTACTACAACCCCTATTGAATGGACTGCAACATCCGATACATGTCTTACATGGAGAATGAAACTCCTAGTGGTGGTGTTGCTGGTGTTGAGAATCTTGAAGATGAGGATCTTGAAGCCTCATGTCGGTGAGGAATGTGGTGCATGCACTGATGTGGTACAAAAGGAGTGTATGCCTCTTCTTGTTCTTCCTCCTCTACTCCTTCTTATTCTATCTTATACTTGGTGTATTCTTCCTCTCTAATAGGGATAGATATTTCTTTCCAATAGGGATGACTTCCTCTCCCTCTACTATCCAGTAAAGATGGCACACTCCTCTCAAAATGAAGATGGATCAGGGAGAACCCTCTCCCACATCTATTGCTAGAGTGTAGCAGGCGTACATCCTTTGTTAATACTAGGAGATGAGGTGGGCCCTCTTGAAATGATAGACATAAAGCTTGCACAACATTAGGATATGGTTGGTCTTTGATAGATCAAGTCAAAGGTGCATGGCGAGTAGTGTGAGAAAGCCCCCAAAATGAATGGGGATGCGTCTCTGAGTTGACTTTTTCACAACCATCATGTGAAGGAGGAGGAACGAACCAAGATCGACCCGCTCCTTCCCCATGGTCAAGAGAGACCGTGTGACATATATGACCACCTTCTTGACCTACCCTTGACCCTGAGTCTACCTAGAAAAGATGGTGTTCATTAGGTGTTGAAGAATGTAGCCAAAAGGATGCTCAATGTACATCACTAAAGATAGATGCCAGTTGATGATGAAGCCCTACATAAGGGCAATCATATATCTCCACACATGTTGTATTCGAATTCATTGGGGGTGAATTGCACATCACCTGGACCAAACAATATATGACGTTGAAGTCCATCAATGTGAGGTGGTGGTTGGTGCTGAAAAGTCAAAATTTCACCCAACTGACCTCCCATTCTTACCCACTCTTGATGATGCATCACATCTCCAATGTTGTCAGGAATTTGTGAATGAGGCTTGGATTGTTGGCCAATCCTTAACGAAAGGGTGATCACCCACCATGTTTTTCCTGTTACAAACTAATAGAGGTTCTCCATGAACTCAAACTCGGCGAGCAAGGCTTGGTCCCCTTATCAAGTCGGTATGAGCTCCATCTTTTATAGTGTTGCAATGCTCTTCATCTTATCTTCATTTGAGAAGCCACCTTGTTGGCTCTGGAACCAACTGACATGGAATGAGGGCAGTGGACATAGATTGACATGTGGCTATCACTGCTTGAGATGGTAGAATATAATATGGAAAAGAAGAATGGAGCTCACAGAAGCTTTTTGATTGCCAAACTATTGTTGAAACTACTCAGTGTCCTCTGCCCATATTGGAGTATAAGGGACTGCTTGGGTGTGATGTTTCATCACCCACGCCTCCCCTTTTATAGCTTGGAAGGTGAATTATTGTGCTGGGTTGGTCCCATAGACTTTGCATCAATGATTCGATGTGTCTTCCTATCCAAGTGATATAAACTTTCTTTGTATTTTGATGTATAGACCTCCTTATCGCCTAACATCGGTAGTACCAACCTGTGTCAATGATATTGAAGCCAACTTATAACTTGTTATCAGTGCTTCTGATCGCTTGATTTGGTTTCTCTTGATCATCAATGTTGGCGCCATAGGTTTGTTATTTCTGAGCCAATACTACAAACACATGTGTTGATAGTACCAAGCTAACTTTTGGGTGACTCTGACTTGCCATTCAATGATACAAACTGTAGTAGTTGGTGCTATTGAGTCATGTGTCAGTGCCACTAAGATGGATCTTGGTGGTACCAATTTTACTTTTCCTATAGCTTTCGAGTCTCAAACAAAATTGTTGATACCACCGACATGGAGGTCTGTGGCATAGATCTGATTTGTTTCATTATTGCCCTTGAGCTTGTTCTCTTAGTACCACCAAGTTGCCACTAGATGGCATCAAAGAAAATTTCCTATAAGTCTGTGATTTTTTGGTCAAAATGTGTTAGTGCTACTGACGATGATGTGAATTCTACCAAAGATGATGTCAGTGCTACTGACACTATTTTCCTCTTTATGCCTCTAACAAGTAAGGGTTCAATGCCATCGAATTTCCTACCCGCTTCTATGAAAAATTCTTGTGACAATAATTTCCCTCTATAGATAAATAGTTGGTGTTATTGACAGTGGTGCCAGTAGTACCGATGTAGTATGGTGCTTTACGCTGCACAAAATCATCAAGGCACCTTATATACTTGCATTAAAATTGAGCTAGATAAATGAAATATGAAAATAATAAAACCAAATAACTAACATGATATGAATGACAAAGTCTAAAGTGGGTTAGCTCCCATAACTATGGTTGGTTAATGTTGTAGGCTCAATAAATGAAATTAAATCAAGGAATCCCTATGAGCTACAACTCTTCTTGCTCATGGACCACTCTCACTTAAAATAATGTTTGAGGTGTTTTCCATTAGTCATAAAGACCTTAGCACCATCACTTATATCAAATGCTTTATGAGGGAATGCCTCGACCACCACATATGATCCACTTCATCAGGTTCTTAACTTAAATCATGTGCAATTCAATATATAATAGAAACACAAAACCTATTGTCGCAATAAGGAGGTCCTATGCAAAATGTGACGATCATGGTTATTTTTAGTTCTATCCTTGTAGATCCTCAAGTTTTCATAAGCACCAAGCCTAATAATGTCAAATTCAATTAGCACTATCTTACACTTCTCCCCTGTAATAGATATACAAAAGTTTAACTTCTTCAAAGTCTATTTAGCACTATGATCCAATTCTATAGGAAAATGACATGCCCAACCATAGACTAATGTATAAGGGGTTGTGCCAATAGGGTTAAAAATCCATCCTATATGCCCAAAGAGCATCATTTAATAGCATGCTCCAATTTGTTCTACTTCTAGAGAAAAACTTTTCTAAGCTTGTTTTTATTTCCCTATTTGACACCTCTACTTGCCCTTAGATCTAAGGGTGGTATGGTGCCTACCCTATACTTAAATCCATATTTTCTAAATAGCAACCCAATTTTTTTTTTGTAAAATTAGATCCTCCATCACTAATGATCGTCCTAGGAACTCCAAACCTATAGAAGATATTATCTTTCACAAAATGACATACCACATGTGCATGATTTGTACAGGTAGTAATTGCTTCCACCCACATTGACACATAATCAATGGCAAACAAAATATATCATTTAGAATCAGAAGACACAAATGATCCCATAAATTAATTCCCCAAAGGTTAAATACCTCAACTTCTAGAAAAATAATTAGAGGCATTTCTTGTCTCCTAGAAATATTTCATGTGCATTGACATGTGTTGCACCTCCTAACAAAGTTGTATGCATATTAAACAAACATGGCACATTATCAATCTCTCTCTCTACCGCCAGCTCCGTTCCATCTCTAGACGGCTGGGCGATCATGGCGGAGATAGGGTCGGCGGCGCCCGTCGCTGCCGGTCAAGTCCCTACCCAAATCCCTTCCCAAGCCTTGCCGACGAGGGGAGATGCAAGGAAAGAGAAAGAAGATGTTACAGTGCCCAGGGCCTGGGCAAAGGTGGTCAGGGGACCTCCCATGAGGATTAGGGGTTCTGTGGCGGAAGACCCGAAGAAGCCATTCTTCAAGGAGGGCGATCGGAGGAAATGGACAAAATTTACAGAGCCCATAATGGAGGAGATGGACGACTACCATAAGTTCTCGGCTATTGTCCAGGTTCTGGGAACGAAGGTGAACGTCGTTCAAATTCGTGGATGGATGCTGAGGACATGGCGGCCAAAAGGGGAGATCGAGGTCTTTTCGTTGGTAGATGGACTGATTCTCGTCAGATTCGCCAATGAAACAGACCTGAAGGCAGCAATACATCGGGGACCATGGTTCTTTGATGACCAACTGGTGCTGGTGAGAAGATGGTCACCAGAGGCGGACATCTGCCGCACGGCTTTGAAGACAGCTCCGGTCTGGGTGTCTCTCCCGGAGGTGGGGAAGCACTGGTAGTTTAGAGCCATAAACGTGATTGCTCACGCAATTGGAGAACCTAGAGCCATCGACCGCAGAGTTGATGGTTCGATGCTGGGATGCACTCGGGTCTGTGTCGACATCACCGCAGATGAAGAGCCCCCGCCGGAGATCATGGTGGAGCTCCCGAACGTAGGGGAGTGGGAAGTGAAGTTGAGGTACGAGGCCCTACCTGATCGTTGCTCAACGTGCAAGGTATTTGGCCATAGCACTGGAGCCTGCCCTGGCGAGCGAGCGACTGAGCCCATGCTCGCACCCCCAATCGTCGTTCCCGAGCTCAGGAGACAGAGCAAACGGAGGGCGGCGTCTAAACCCCCTCCTCGCCGGGGTGTTTCCAGGGTAGGGAGACAGAACAAGAGCAGTCCTTCAAGCTCAGAGGGGAACAAAACCAATGAGCCGACAGAACCTATTATCGTGGAAGCAGGTGAGAAACAGCAGGCTGCTACGGTGGAGAAAGATGCCGGAGTGATTGCAACCATCAACCTACAGGAGAGGACAGAGGGACCTGTCTCCACCGACATAGTCAATCCTTTTACAGTGTTGGATCAGTTAGAAGAAGGTGAATTGCCATCCAGCACAGAGGGGGGCAGAAGCAGGAGTCCGAGAGCTACCCGAAGTGCCGCAGCAAAGCCAAAGAACAGACCCAAATCCGGAGGTGGAGGAGGGTCAAAAGAAAAAGATAAATGACCTTCCTCGCATGGAATGTGCGGGGGGCTTCCTTACCTAGATCTCAGTCTAGATTAAGGAAGATTTTGAGGAGGATCCAAGCTGATGTTGTCTGCTGTTTTGAGATGAGAATAAGAAGAGAGGTTGACGAGAGAGTCAATTCTCTGTTCCCTCCTGGATGGGAGACCATTTCTAATCTGCAGGTTGTGGATGGAGGGAGGATAGTTGTGTGTTGGAATCCGGAAAAATGGAACATTGATCCTATAGCGATACATGATCAAGTCATTACTGTCAGCTGCATCAATCCAGGGGGTTTCTCTTGTATTCTTTCGGCGGTCTATGGAGAAAATTTAGAGAATGACAGGGAAAGATTGTGGCCTGTGCTGAAGGATACAGTGCAAAATCAAATTCCTTGGATAGTTATGGGGGATTTCAATAACATCCGGAATGCAAATGAGAAGAAAGGTGGAAGAAGAGTACCGGAGAGAATTCTAAACAACTTCAATAACTGCTTAGACACTGCAAACCTCCATGAAGTTAATACGGTGGGTGGAAATACAACTTGGTCCAACAAACAACAGAGACGGATAGCTACCCGACTGGACAGATGCTTAGTTAATAATGCTTGGCTGGAGGTGTTCCCGAGGGTGGTGGCAAATACCGGATCACATCACTTTAGTGATTACGCGTGGCTGGAGGTGAGACTCATCAACAAACAGCAAAAAGCAAAACCTTTCAGATATCTGAATTTCTGGAGCAAATGGGAGGGGTTCACACATGTTGTGGAAGAAGCCTGGTTGCCGAGGGTGGAAGGAAATCCTTTATTCAGCTTTCTCAAAAAACTCCAACGTACTAAGGCCAAGCTGAAGGAGTGGACAAAGGAGAAGATCAATATCCCAAATCTTCTCAATGAAGTGAGAGAGAAGTACAACAGCTTATCCACTTTGCTTAGAGAGGATCCGCTAAATGAATATCTTATACATGAACACAACTGAAGTGAAGACAGAGTCAGAAATTTAGAGAAGGCTGAGGAACAATATGAATGGCAGATAAGCAGAATGAGATGGATAAATGACGGTGACCGGAACACAAAGATATACCATGCTGCTACAAAGAAAAAGATCATGAGGGATAGTATAAATAATCTGATTGACAAAAATGGGAGGAATGCGGACAGCCATGAGGAAATAGCGGCACAAGCTATTGATTTCTTCAACAAACTATACAACAACAATGATAAATATGAAGGAGATCTTAATCTACCAAGTCAAAGAGTCAGTGATATCATGACTGCTGATCTATGCCGGGACATTAATGAGGATGAAGTTAAAGCTGCTCTCTTTTCCATTAACTCCTCCAAAGCTCCAGGACCGGACGGTTTCAACAGCCACTTTTTAAAAACAAACTGGCACATCATTAAAGACGACCTTTGTGATGCTATCAAATGGTTCATTGGGGGGGGCAACATGGTCCTCGCGGTGAACCATTCTTTCATCAAGTTGATTCCAAAATCCAAAGAAGCGAGAAGCATGAATGACTACCGTCCTATTGCGTGTTGTAGCGTGTTATATAAAACAATTGCCAAGCTGCTTGCCAAAAGACTGAAAGATGTTCTTCCACACATTATATCCGAGGACCAAAATGCATTTATTAAAGACAGAAAGATGGTAGATTGCTCTCTCCTGGCCTTAGAATTCCTTATTGATTTTAATAGAAGCAAAGCCAACGCTAAAGCTGTTATGAAGATCGATATCAGTAAAGCCTATGACCATGTCAACTGGTCATTCCTTTACAACATGATGAGGTCCTTGGGGTTTAACCATAAGTGGATTCGCCTTATGCAACAGTGCTACGAGACTTGTTCCTTCTCCGTTCTTATTAATGGCACTCCTGAAGAGTTGTTCAGGTCTTCTAACGGTTTACGACAGGGAGACCCTTTATCGCCACTGCTTTTCACCTTGGTAATGGAGGGTCTCAGTCATATCATCAAAGTGGCGGATAACAACAATCAGGTGAAGACGTTCAAGGTGAAAGGGGTTAAAGTCAAACCAGCTCTCATCTTTGCAGACGATGTTCTCCTATTCTCGGTGGGAAATGCTAGGAGGCTCAAAGAAATGAAGAAAGCTATTAACACATTTGGGAAGGTGATGTCTTTATACATTAGTACCATTAAATCAAGGGTCTACCTTTCAAAGTCCTGTGACAGTAGAAGAGGGAGATTAAAGAACGCGGCGGGTATGAAGGTTGGCAAGCTTCCTACGAGATATCTAGGCATCCCTTTGTCTTCGGGGAGAGTAAAAACTAGTGATTATAACATGCTCATGAATAGGCTGCGACAAAGGATAGAAGATTGGAGTGGACTTAATCTGTCTATGGTCGGTCGGTTGGTGCTGATCAGAACTGTTATCCAAGCAGTGGTTAGATTCTGGGCTCGCATGGGGGATATCCCAAACCCGGTCTTGAATAACATCCGATCTCTTACTGCTATTTTTTTTTGGGCGGGTAAGAATCACGGTATCGCTTGGGACAAAATAGCTAAACCGTTCTCTCAAGGAGGGTTACAGATTGAAGACCCGGCTGCCATTAAGGAGGCGCATACCAAGAAACGGGTTAACAGACTTCTTGATACGGCGGAGAGTACATGGGGGAGATGGATGAAGCAAAGATACAGTAGTTGGAGGTCAAGCGAGGCAGATAGCAATCCTTCGAAGAACTGGAAAGCAATGTGCACTTTTGTTACTAATAACCCCAACCTATATAGTGTGGATGCTAATGGTGGATGGGTTGCTTTAACCCCTCCACCATTAATCAACACTAATATATCGTTGGCGGTGGAGGAGGTACATGCAGACCTGATATGGGGCCGTTTTCATTGTCCCAAGTGGAGTACCCTAGCCTACTGTGCAATGCTTAAAAAACTACCTTCGGCTGACAGATTGCGAAGATGGGGCGTACAGGTGGAACCCAAATGCTGCTTATGCAAGGAAAAGGAGGAGACGATTGATCACATCTTCTTTGATTGTAAGTACTCCAAACGGGTGCTTTCCATCATGTGCCTTAGAAATGAATGGCCGTATAGGGGGCTCCCAGATCCGCACGACATTTTCAGTTGGGTCAAAGACACTTACAGAAACAACAGATCCTTATGCAGTTTTGCAAACCTCTGCATAACGGGGCTGATGTACGGGATATGGAGCGAAAGGAATAGGAGGATACACAACAAGCGTGAGTTGGATGAGTTAAATCTTATCAAAAACTTTTCCACTAACTTAACATGGCATGTAAAGAATAGGCAGAAACTCTTAGATAGTCTGAGTTTGACGACAAGTACATACTGGGGATTTTTGTATACAACCCCTGTATAGATGGCCTAGCCTCCTGTTGTTTTAGGGTCTCGCTTCGAGATGCCATGTTTTGTTAATAGCTTTTCTATGCCTCTTTTGGAATATATTTACCTTACTCCAAAAAAAAAAAACATGGCCCATAAAATCCACACTCTAACACTTTGGCAACCGTCTTGAGATATTGTAATGTCCCCCAGTGACCATGGAGTGGCAATGGGCAAGGTTGCTCTCAAAATCACACTCACGAACACATTTCCTCTATATCCTATCATTCCACTACCTAAGAAATATGGCGTCATCCCAAATATAATACCTTAATAAGTGGAAGAATCACTTCTTTTCCTGATATTCACAATCTTCTGGTAATTCTCCACGTGCTAGATAATTCACAACATTCAAATACAATGAATCATTATCTTTAATCACAAAGAGTTGTTCATCATAAGGTTCCATGTATATTAAAAAATCTTATCAAGACTAGAAAGGCAGTCCTTAAATGACTCGATGTATATTAAAAAATCATCCATAAGGATCTAAAGACAGTGTTCAACCATATCATAAAAATGGAAAGCATACATCACTAAAGAGTCATCAAGCATTACAAAGATTGAAAGGCACATGAAAGTAAGTAGAAGTACCATAGCGGTAAGTTAAGGCTAACTTCTGTTGATCTTGTGGTTCTATGGAAATCTGGTTACATCTCGAATAATAGTAAAAAATCTAAAGTGTGAGAGGCTAGTGAGGTTCTCAAGAATCTAGTCAATAAAGAGTAGGGGAAAATGGTATTTTAGTGTGATGGTATTTAAAAAATAATAATCAATGCAAACTCACCACCCTATTACTAACCTAGTAGAAACCAAATTTCAAGCATAATTAGCAATGACAATTATTCTCCATTCTTACAAACTACTTGTTCAGACTAAACCCATTTAGAATAAAAAATAGCATAGATTATACCCATCGACATTATTTTTACTAACTCCATCTTTGCCACCTCAGTCATGATAGGATCTATACTCCTTTGAGTTTGTGACACCAAATTTTCTCCTACTTCAATGTGGATCTTGTGTTGGCACCACCTAGGAGAAATTCCCTTGATATTAGCAGTAGACCACCAAAATGTAACAGTGGTTCTTCAGGACGACAAGCATGCTCCTTGTCTTGAAGACACGATGATGAAGAAATTATCATTGGAAGCTTGTTGTCTACCACCAAGAGCGTGTACTTTAAATGTGGAAGAAGTGGCTTTAATTCCAACTCAGGAGGGTATTGTAGAGATAGCACCAGTGGCAGTGGTGGTGGTCCTAGATCCTTAAAATGTTTTTAATAAAAGCACGCCAGTTCCTTTAGGAACAAGGCACACTCATCGATGAGATGTTAGAGTGCATAATCATCCTCTAGATTCATGAGACAAACTTCTAAAGGTAAAAAAGGATAAGCATGTGTGATAGAACAATATACCATATATGTCATTGTGGTTCGGTGAACATCATATTCCAGTTCCTCAAGATATTTCACAGCCTTTATCAAAAAGAATTTCTTTGTTGTTCTATAATGTCCACCTTTAGGGTGCCTTGGTCCACATGTTTCACGACATGTGACATGTCCAACAATCATTTTCCCTAGAGAAGGCACACCTCATTATTAGTATGTTTCATAAAACAACACTGTGTTTGCTTGTGAGTTTATTGTTATTGGTCAAACATATTTATTTCAAGCCGGTCTTCCAGAATTCTCAACATCAATCTTCCTTTACCCATCTCCAAGTTAACATTTGTTGCAGTTGGGAACCTCCTTCTTCAAAACAATTTCCATAGTTAGCTTGTATCTCCATGACTACAAAATCTACTAAAAAGATGAGCTTATATACCTTCACTAGGACTTTCTCACATATGCCTAGTCGTCTCACAATTGAATTGTCTTCTAGCTAAATTATCATAATATGTTTCCTTGATTCCTTGAGCCCAAGCTTCTTAAATGTTTTCAATGGCATGAGCTTAATTATTTATCCTTGATAACATAGTGCTTCCCCAAATTTGATTGTTCCTATGAAATATATTATATCGAAACATCCCAAATCTTGTGTTTTCTTTGGCAGCTTTTTTTGCATCAATGCACTTATTTTCTGTCATTGTACCACAACATCTGAATTAGATATCCCATAGTACCACAACATCTGAATTAGATATCCTCTACTTTTTCTTGACGATGCATTTCAAGAAATTGTCATAGGAGGGAATATGTTCAATGGAATCCACTAGAGGTAGGTTGATGCAAAGTTTCATAAAAACATCAAGAAACTTCTTGAACTACTTAAAAAGCTTTTTGTCCCTTCAAGTTGTTGGGAAACAACACATGAATCATATCTTGTGTTGGTGAGTCAGTTTTAAGGTTGTTTTAAAGTTTTGGTTTGCCCCATGTCCTCCTCTTATGAAACTTGTGTGTGTGGAGTCTATTGGTTGCTCAGGAAGTACCTTTTCTGTGAAAACCAAAATCTTAGATGATGGTGGACTTAGATTTGGAATCAAAAATTTCTCTTTCTCCAACACTTCACCACTATGTATAATCATTTCCTAGGCAAGTTGGTTTTTAGGTGGAGTGTCAATGTTAACTAGAAATCCCTAGGGAGTGGGCTTCTTCATTGCTTCCACATATGTTGCTATATGTAAGATCTGGTTTCCAGACTACATATTTGAGCTCCTTGGTTTTGTTGGTCCCTCTTTGTTTGGTCCATGTAAGATTTGTTCTTTGTTATATATGTTTTATTTTTCTCATGAGTTTGTCAAACATGTCTTCTAACTTGTCCATCCTACTAGGACCCCTTTCCTATGGATTCTGATGTGATGTGATGACGTGCTTCTTTTGGAGTTGTTTTATCTGTGAAGGGTCCTACGGAATATTGTTAAGTCCCTTCCATGTGAATTTATGATCCTTAGGAAAATCCTACCCCTACAATGTCAAGAGTAGTCCTCTCCCAATCATGCAAGCTATAGTAAAATATCTTTGCCTGGCCAAACAAGTCAATCTCATGATGGGGGACTTTCCTCAAAATATTTTGGAATCTCTCCCATGCCGTTGAGTTTGATTCTTCAACCTGTTGCTTAAAAATTTAAAATTTTCCTTCTATCTCATTGGTCTTATACGATTGGAAATACCTCTTGGAAAATGCATCTATCGTTTCATCCCATGCCTCAACTGAATCTAGTGGTAAATTGAGGAACCAAACCTTAGACTTGTCTGAAATAGAGTAAGACAATATCTTCAAGTATATCTATCTTTGATTTTTAAAACCATTTCAGTCCATTAAATTATGTTTATTTAATTGATTGAGGTTAATTTCAAGAATAATATATTTACTTGGTCAAAGGAAAATGACCAGAGAGAACCATTATGGAACACCTAGATAGAGGACTTGTTACAAAGTACTAGATTGTTTTATTTCGGAATGCAAAGGTAATCCACTTGTTGTAAGTAAATTCTAAACATGCTCCTATTATTATTTAATGTGAGCATCACAAGGTCCAAACTAAAAAATCCTATAACTTTAAGCTTGAACAATTCTGGCTAGATGATTCATAGCTAGTAGATCTAGTAAACAAAGCATGGAATGCAGAGGTTAATAAATTCCTAGTCCAGAAAATGAACAAGGTCTCCACAAAACTCTGTGTGTGGGTTAAAATGAGGTTTGGAGACATTCACAAAGAGCTGGAAAGGTGAAGAAAAAGCTCCTGAAAGTAAAGTGCTATCTATGACTATTTAGAATTTAAGGAATTTCTATGACCTCTACGATAAGATTAATGAGCATACAAAATTCAAGGAGACTTACTGGTTTACCCAAGAAAAGCTCAAAGAAATGAGATATGGGGATCAGGACATTTCTTATTTCCACAACAAAGCTACTCAAAGGAGAAGGAGAGAAATCATCAAATGACTAAAAAATGAGGTAGGATCTAGAAATATAAAGAGAATGACGTTGAGAACATAGTGGTTGATTCTTTCAAAAACCTTTGCTCCTCATAGTATCAAGCTGATATAAAGGCTTCACTTGGGGGTGTTAAGGAGAGTTATAAATTTTGATATGAATAAACTTCTAAAATAGAATTGGGGGATGCATAGATTTAAAAGGCCTTATTAAACATGTATCAAAACAAGGATCCAGGCTTGAATGATTTCCATGCAAGTTTTTTCTAGTCCTAATGGACTACCCTTCAATATTGAGAACATAAATAGGTCCAATATTTTCCTCATTCCTAAATGTAAAACACCTAAAGAATTGGTTGATTTTAGACCCATGAGTTTGTGCAGCATAGTATAAAACATCATTTCAAAGATGTTGGCCAACAGAGTAATGCCTCCCCTCAATATAGTGCTATCCCCTAATTAAAGCTCTTTCATTAAGGACCACCTAATCATTGACAATGCACTTAATGCATTTGAGATGTTTCACTCTATGAAGTGTTAAAACAAAGGCAAGTAAGGTCAGATGGCGATCAAGTTGGACATGAGTAAAGCTAACGAAAAAGTCAAATGGAACTTCATCATCAAATTTATGGAAACAATAGGCCTTGGTAATTCTCTGGTGAAACAAATCAAAGCATATATTAGTATCATTTCTTTCTCCTTTATTATCAACTGTTGTAGGAAGGGCTTAATACACCCTCGAAGGGGTCTTTATCAAGGTGACCTTGTTTCTTCCTACCTCTTCTACTTTTGTGCATATGCTTTCTTTTCTCTTATTAACAAAGCATCTATAGATGGTTCCATCACTAGTTCTAGAGTATGTATACAGGGGCCAAGGATCACCCACTTGTTCTTTACTGATGATAGCATAATATTTGTCGAATATAACCTCCATGATGTTGAGACAATAGTTGAGATTGTTGGTTTCTATGAAAAGGCTTTAGGGTAGACAATCAACTTTAGCAAGATGGAGGTATCCTTTAGCAAGAATGTGCTAGAGTCAACAAGATATCATATCCAAGAAAATCTTGAAGTAAAGTATGTCAATTTCCATGAGAAGTACATTTGGCTACCTACAACTACTGGGATATCTAAAATATAGATTTTTCTAAAACTGAGGGACATGATATGGGAAATACATAATGGTTGGAAAGAAAAATATTGAGTCGGGAAGGAAAGGAGGTGCTAATCAAACTAATAATACAATTTATACCAAATTATATGATGGTTCTTTCTAGAATCCATGATTCCATCATTGATTGCATATTTGGGATGACAACCAACTTTTAGTGGGGAACTAGGGATGGGAAGAAAAAAATACACTAGTTATCTTGAGATAAAATGTGATGCTCCGACATGAACAGTGGCCTTGGGTTTCATGACTTGAAGACTTTCAATACAGTGCTGCTCACAAAGAAAACCTAGAGGCTCTTCAAAAATCCAATGACCCTAACCACAAAGGTTATTAAATCTAGGTACTACAACAAGGGTTCTTTCCTTGAGGCATATAGGGGGGCATGATCCTAGGTATATATGTTGTAGCATCTGGGGGCCCAAGGCCTTCCTTATATAGGGATTTAGATGGAACATAAACAAAAATTCATAGATTATGATATGAACTGATAATTGGATTCCTAGCAAGAATGACACATGTAGTCAGTGAAGATGCAATGGGGCCACCACCAAAGTTTAGTGTGAGAGACATTAGAAAAGGACCAATTGTCTTTGAACCAATATAGGCTTAGTAGGTTTTTAAAGCTGGACATGTTCCTCAGATCCTTAACATCCATATTATTGACAATGAGGATGAGATGAGATAGTGGTACCCTACTTTGGATGGGATTTTTGTTGTGTTTAAGACGTCATATTGTCTGGGAAACAACCATAATACCGATTGGATGAATATGGGCATACTGCCACGACAATATTTTTGTAAATCTATGTGGAAAACCAAAATGCCATCAAAGAACAAGAATTTTATCTAGAGATGTTGTTTGAACAACCTCCCTACCAACTAGAACATGAAAACCAAACATGTAAGGGAGGACGATGTGAGTCAGGTCTGTAGAAGATCTAAAGAATCCACTATGCATGCACTTTTGGAATGCAACTATGGTAAAACTATGTGGAGCATCTAACATAATGAAAATCTTTTGTCTGATCCACAAAAGCTAAATTTCGTTCATTTATTATTTGGTTTCTTACTAAATGGGAGGAGGAAATTGTCACAGAGGTGTTGTTCAACTTCCTAGATCATGGATGTGTGTGAATTGTACCATTTTCAGCAACACAACTTGTTGGTATGTATGCCCATAGAGCAAGTCATGTGATGATTGTAATGGGATACTTTGTAAATGATTTGAATAATAATAAAGGCAATTTCTGATCTATATGTTTTAACTATTTTTGAGATGATAGTGTAACATGATAGATGTCTAAACGCGATGATGTGTGCTTTTAGGTTCAGGACCTAAAGGATGTGATCATACAAATGTTAAGAGTATACATTCTTTTTTTGTCCCTAGTTGGTGGTTATTGTGAAAATAACCATAGACATCAATAACACTAAAGACTAGATTGTGTATTGGTTGATGACAGAATCTCATTAGTCATGATATAGTGATATGAAACCAAGCACATAGGTACTTGTTAGAGAACAAGTGTACCAGACAGACCCACCGTGAGAGTGACACATGGAACCATGATTTGGTAGTCACAGTCAGCTCTCACAGTGATGGTGATGAGTGTGATTCTTCGACCTGAAATCAGTACACTCAACACATGTCATTGGGTACACTTTGACATTATCAAACATAGTCTTGAAACATGGGTTGTTATAAAGGTGATGATTGGGTGACTTTGACACATGGGGCTTTTGAGGGGTGAGTGATAGATATGGGATTTGTCCCTCCTAAGGGAGTTTGATATCCATGGCCACTTGATGAGTAGGATTGAGAAAGGCATGCGCATGCAGGTGTGAATTGATATGTGATATAGATGTCACACATATCTCACCCAGTCTGCTCTGAGATCAAGGAAATGGATGAATGTTGAAAGGATAATTGTAGCATGCCTTGAGTTCATTTAAGACATTAGTGATAAAGGATTATACATTCAATGTAACATGATTCATAGATTGTAGGATTGAAAGTTGTTCCCCAACTTTCTATTTCACTTGGGTAGCACTGATGTGCGACTAGGCACTGCTCTTTTCTTGTGAAGTCGTAAGTGTTATGGACTTTCACTGCCAACGTGAAATGGATCTACAGGGTCACACACAAATAATTTAATCTGGAAGAGGAGTTTATCCACAAACAATGTTTAGATTGATTAGTAAAGGAGTTTAGTAGTTCAATTAAACACCAATCGATCGATAGCTCAAAATCATGGTATTCAAGGTTTTGGATCATATGATTAGAGTATCAGATTGATTGAAACTACAATTGACTGATTTTGTGCAGTCTGCACTCCCAACCGATCGGCTCATGTAATGAACCGATCAACTCAGGTTGGTGAATTGATCAGCTCATGTGATGAACAGATCAGCTCAGGACAGGCTGAACTGACCAGCTCAACTGGTCCAACCGAGTGAGTTGGGAAAGTCAGGCTGGCAAGAAATTTCTCTTCGTTTCACTTGTTCAATTTGATTGGAACAAGGATTGGTATTTGGATCAATTTGAAATAAAAGAGGAAAAGTCAATATGGAACTGACCAGGGCAGTGAACTGGTCATTTCAGAAGCGAACCGATCGGCTCAGGTGCCCAAACCGATCAATTCATGTGTGAACCGATCGGCTCAGGTCCCCAACTGATTGGTTCATACTTGAAATGATCGGTTCAGCTGGTGCAGTTTGTTGTTTTGTGGAAAATCTCGAACCCTTCTACTCCTGCTTTAATCTCGCATTGCCCGGGGTAGAGAACCATGTCCCATGACCCTCCTATATATAGGGGTATTGGGGGCTTCTCAAAGTACAATTCAGAACACCAATTGCTCTGCAAAGTTGTCGTTCTCTCTGGTTGTGGTAACCAGGAGAGCCCGAGCAAGTGCTTCCCGATAAGGGAGGTACAACAAGGGAAAGACAACTGTAGAAAAGTGATTGGTGGTAGGAGAGTGTGTCAGTGACTAGTACACTAATAGTAGTGTGTGACTCCTTCTGGTTCCTTGTGTGACAAGGCGATCGAAGTTCTAGGTGGTCTGTGTGGACTACTACAGAGGAGAGAGACTTATGCCGCTGAGAGGAAAGTTGTCAATCATGACAGTCTTTGTGAGACCAGGAGTCGCACAGACACCATCCAAGACCTGAGGTGAAGACCACGCATGTCGCGAGGTAACGTCGCCGAGCAAGCCTCGGGACAAGGTATGTCTCTACAAACCATCATTCCTAATGTATAGACGTTGATGCGATTCCTTTATTCTGGGTTTGGAGAGAAGAAATTTTTTGTTTCCGATGCCTTCTCTTTCTCCCCTAAAAGCCAATAGTGGTATTAGAGCCACGTCAACTGCTCTATACTTTAGGATTATTTATATGATCGATTTTGTTTTATGCCTTTATTTATTGCATACGATGTGTATAAAATTGGCTTTATGCATGTCCAATCCTAAATCCACAAATTCCAATATATGTATATGATATGTAATATGAATGCACTCGATACGCGTCGCCCTTAAATGAGTTTTGTGGTGGATGTATAGTGTGGTTATGGACAATAAACCCTATGTCTGTGTATGGTTGTATGTGGTTGCTTGCATCTCGGTCTGTGTATCGATTCCCTATCTCTTTATTCCTGATGTAACTCGAGGTAACTCAAGATTTCTTTCCTACCTTTGCTGCCCCCAAATGTAACTCGGGGTTTCCCAATTTAAATGTAAATAGGACAGATCCTTTTATATTTCCCATTATGTCAAATAACGGAGGACAATCTGACGACTACTGAGACGATCGGTTCGAGGAGTGAACTGATCGGTTGGTGATCCAGATGAGCCGGTGGCGACCTGAGGAGATGTACGATGACTAGTGAATTGATCAGCTAGAGGCGACAGTCAATCGGATGGTGGCACCCAACCAACCGGCCTGATGGCGAGACAATCAATCATGGAGATGAGTTGATCAAACCCAGAATGGCGAAACACAGAGTTCATTTTGTATAGGTTGCATGTGATGTGGACCTAGATGACCGTGATTCCTCTTTGCTCGAGGAATCACATTAGGATGGCATTAATCATCGCTTTTATCGTTTCACATATTTTCTATGGGATATAGCATGTATATGATACGTACTATGTATTGTGGTGATTGGATATGTATATGTACCTATAAAACCAAATCCATCAATAATATTAAAGTTTTAGATGCCTTCCAAATACGACACACGTGAAAAGCTTGATCGGAGAAGTGTGGGCATGCCCTAGCGTGGTGCATCGTCCATCTCGTGGAAGCGTGAAGGATGGATATATGGGTCTTCCCTAGCAGGGTGCATATTCATCGTGTTGTCTTTGGGTCGGACTTAACAAGGTGACCTAGATAGGATCTAACACTTTGAGGCATGGAGGTGATCATGGCAAGGAGTTGCATATGATATCTTTCAAGAAATGCATATGATTCAATTGGAAAAAGTTACCTACCTGGAAGATCAGAGTTGTGGGTGACAACCCTAGCTGGTCCATGACTCAGAGGATTTCAGGATCTTGACCCACTAGAAGATTGTACGCTGCAATCTTCCGAATTGATGGTGAGGGCTGTCAATTTGAATCAAAATAGTGGGAGCGGTAATTAATTAAAGGCCTAATTAACTATCGTCTAATTTTATTCAAATCAAATCAAATCAAAAGGAGTTCTGACAAATGCAATTTTCTCTGGTAGAATGGAAAAAGAATCATCTTTTAAAATGGGCAAATTAATTGAGAATAAATTCCATAATTGGTTGGGGATTGTGAGAAGTGTTCTGCACAATCTAGATATACATGTAGCTTTTGAATCCAATCCATGTACACTTAATGTGTTGTTTGAGAAGAAGGATATTTCATTGATGAAAATCAATGGAACAAAGTCCAAGGACAAAGGTGAGGGAGAGAAGGGTTCTCTTTCCAAACCAATGTCAGAGTCTTCTGCATGGAAAGGTTCGAAGGAACGATGGAAGAAGAAGAAAGAGATAGAGATCTCTACTTCTTGTGTATACGTGATAGAGATTAACTTTACTACTTCTTTGATATGGGTACTTGATACTGAATGTGGATCTCACATTTGTTCAAATGTGAAGGATCTTAAGAGAAGTAGGCCATTGGGAAAAGGTGAGGTGCTGCCAATGAGGTAAGGGTTTCCTCCAGTGTCGTAGGAACCTATGAGTTAACTCTACCAAGTGGGCTAATAATAGAGTTGAAGAACTGCTATTATGTACCTTCCATAAATAGGAATATCATTTCCATTTCTTGTTTAAATAAGGATGGTTTTGAATTTCTCACTAAGAATGGAAAATGTTCCATTTCAAAATATGGGATCCTTTATGGCAGTGCCTCAATGTCTTATGGTCTATACTTGATAGATCTAGAGACAAGTGTATACAACATAAACACCAAAAGGCAAAAACTCAACATCTCAAACAAAACGTATCTTTGGCATTGTCGTCTAGGGAACATAAATGAGAAGTGCATTTCTAGACTCCATAAAGATGGTTATCTAGACTCTTTTGATTATGAATCAATAGAGACATGTGAATCTTGTTTGTTGGGCAAGATGACCAAAACTCCATTTTCAGGTATAGGTGAGAGAGCTAGTGATCTATTAGGACTCATACATACTGATGTGTGTGGGCCTTTTAGAACTAATGCCAGAAGCGGGTGTCAGTACATCATTACCTTCACTGATGACTTCAGTACGTATGTCTATGTGTACCTAATGAAACATAAGTCAGAATCCCTTGAAAGGTTCAAGTATTTCATGAATGAATTACATAACCAACTTGGAAAAAGTATTAAAGCACTTCGATCTGATCGAGGTGGAGAATACTTAAGCCAGGAGTTTGAGGACCTTCTGTGAGCCCGTGGTATTGTATCACAATGGACTCTGCCTAGAACACCACAACATAATGGTGTGTCTGAAAGAAGGAATCACACTTTACTAGATATGGTGCGATCAATGATGAGTTTTGTTGATCTTTCGATTTCCTTCGGGGATCATGCTCTTGAAACCACCGCGTTTACACTTAATCGAGTACCATCTAAATCAGTTCAAAAGACACCATATGCGATGTGGCACGGGAAGCGTCCCGATTTGTCTTTTATTAAGATTTGGGGCTATGAGGCTTACGTCAGGAAAATGTTTCCCGATAAGCTTGGACCCAAGTCTGATAAATGTTATTTTGTTGGATACCCCAAGAAAATAAGGGGATATTATTTATACCACCCTACTGAAAACAAATTGTTTTTTGCTAGAACAGTTGTGTTCCTAGAAAAGGAATTTATTTCCAGAGGAAATAGTGGGAGGAAAATAGAGCTTGACGAGGTTCAAGCCCAACAAGAAAACATTGAACCGGTAGATGTACAAGAGGAACCTAGAGATTCACAAGGTGTTGTGAAATCTCAGTTTCCTCAAGTAATACACGGACTTCGTAGATCTAGTAGGACATGCCTTGAACCTGAGAGGTTTGGATACCTTGTGACTTAGGAAGGCGGTGAGTTGATCATAAATGATGATCCAACTACCTATCTAGAGGCTATGGAGGGACCAGATTCTGAGAAATGGCTTGAGGCCATGAAATTTGAGATGGAATCCATGTACTCCAACAAAGTATGGACTTTGGTGGAACCACCTGAAGGGGTAAAACCCATAGAGTGCAAGTGGGTAATCAAGAAGAAGACCGACATGGATGGCAATGTGCAAACTTATAAAGGCAGATTGGTTGCAAAGGGTTTCTGACACATTCAAGGTGTTGACGAAACTTTTTCTCTAGTTGCTATGATTAAGTTCATCAGGATCATGCTTGCTATTGTGGTTTACTATGACTATGAGATTTGGAAAATGGATGTTAAAACTGCATTCCTTAATAGGAATATAAATGAGGATATGTACATGACACAACCTGAAGGTTTTATAGATCCAACGAATGCCAATAAAGTTTGTAGGCTACAGAGGTCAATCTATGGATTGAAGCAAGTGTCTCGGAGTTGGAATCTTCAATTTGATGAGGAAGTCAAACTGTTTGGCTTTATTCAAAATGAAGATAAACCTTGTGTGTACAAGAAGTTTAGTGGGAGCACAACCACATTCCTCATATTGTATGTGGATGACATACTATTGATGGGGAATGATGTCACAGCATTAGAGAAGGTAAATATTTGGCTTGGGAATACTTTCTCAATGAATTACTTAGGAGAAACATCATACATTCTAGGTATTAAGATCTATAGAAATAGATCTAAGAGGCTTCTCAGACTAAGTCAAAGCACGTATATTGACAAAGTGTTGAAGCGATTCAGCATGGAGAACTCAAAGAGAGGCAACATCCCCATGCTACATGGAGTAACCATCTCTAGAGCTCAATGTCCCCAATCTTGTGAAGAAAGGGAGCATATGAATGGGATCCCATTTGCATCAGCCATCAGATCCATCATGTACGCTATGTTGTGCACACACCCATATATCTCGTATGCCCTCAGCATTACGAGCAGGTACCAGTCAGATCCTGGGGATGCTCACTGGACAGCCGTAAAGAACATCCTCAAGTACTTGAGAAGGACTAAGGATCAGTTCCTTATATACGGCGGTGAGGAAGAAGTGGTAGTAAGGGGTTACACCGATGCAAGCTTCCAAATCGATAAAGATCACAATCAAGATTTGTAATTTGAATAAACAATGGAGCTATGAGCTAGAAGAGTTCCAAGAAAGAAACAGCTGTTGATTCTACTACCGAGGCCGGGTATATTGCTGCTTCACATGCAACAAAGGTGGTTGTGTGGATCAGGAAGTTCATCACTGAACTTGGTGTAGTTTCCAATAGATGTGATGCAATTAAGCTTTATTGTGACAATAATGGAGCTATTTCTCAAGCTAAGGAGCCCAGATCACATCAGTGGTCCAAGCACATACTATGGCGCTTCCATCTCATACGAGAGATCGTATAGTGAGGAGATGTGAAGATTTGCAAAGTACCAACTGAAGACAACATAGTTGATCCACTGACGAAGGCCCTTCTCAGCAGAAGCATGATGGTCATGCTAGGTCACAAGGACTGAGGTTCCTAGGTGACTGGCTCTAAGTGCAAGTGGGAGTCTGTTGGTATGTATGCCCATACAGCAAGTCATGTGATGATTGTAATGGGATACTTTGTAAATGATTTGAATAATAATATAGGCAATTTTTTATCTATATGTTTAAACTATTTCTAAGATGATAGTGTAACATGATAGATGTCTAAAGAATTGTTTACTCTATGATGTATGCTTTTAGGTTCAGGACCTAAACGATGAGATCATGCGAATGTTAAGAGTATACATTCTTGTTTTGTCCCTAGTCGGTTGTTATTGTGGAAATAACCATAGATATCAATAACATTAAAGACTAGAGTGTGTATTGGTTGATGACAGAATCTCACTAGTCATGATATAGTGATAGCAAACCAAGCACATATGTACTTATTAGAGAACAAGTGTACCAGACAGACCCACCGTGAGAGTAACACATGGAACCATGATTTGGTAGTCACAGTCAGCTCTCACAGTGATGGTGGTGAGTGTGATTCTTCGACCTGAAATCACTACACTCAACACATGTTGTTGGGTACACTTTGACATCATCAAATGCAGTCTTGAAATATGGGTTGTTATAAAGTGATGATTGGGTGGCTTTGACACATGGGTCTTTTGAGGGTTGAGTGATAGATATGGGATTTGTCCCTCCTAAGGGAGTTTGATGTCCATGGCCACTTGATGAGTAGGATTGAGAAAGGCATGCACATGCATGTGGGAATCGATTTGTGATATTGATGTCACACACATCTCACCCAGTCTGCTCTGAGATCAAGGAAATGGATGAACATTGAAAGGATGAATGTACCATGCCTTGAGTTCATTTAGGACATTAGTGACAAAGGATTATACATTCAATGTAACACCATTCACAGATTGTAGGATTGAAAGTTGTTCTCCAATTTTCTATTTCACTTGGGTAGCACTGATTTGCGACTAGGCACCTCTCTTTGCTTGTGAAGTCATAAGTGTTATGGACTTTTACTACCAATGTGAAATGGACCTGTAGGGTCACACAGAAAGGATTTAACCTGGAAGAGGAGTTTATCCACAAATGATGTTTAGATTGATTACTAAAGGAGTTTAGAGTTCAATTAAACACCCAATCGATCGATAGCTCAAAATCATGGTATTCAAGGTGTTGGATCAAATGATTAGAGTATCAGATTGATTGAAACTACAATTGACTGATTTTGTGTAGTCTGCACTCCAACCGATCGACTCATGTAATGAACTGACCGGCTAAAGTTGGTGAACCGATCGGCTCATGTGATGAACCGATCATTTAGGATAGGCTGAACTGACTGGTTCAAGGGTTGAACTGACCAGCTCAATTGGTCCAACTGAGTGAGTTGGGAAAGTCAAGTTGGCAAGAAATTTCTCCTCATTTCACTTGTCTAATTTGATTGGAACAAGGATTGGTATTAGGATCAATTCGAAACAAAAGAGGAAAAGTTAATCAGGAACTGACCAAGGCACTAAATCGATCATTTTAGAATGAACTGATCAGCTCAGGTGCCCCAACTGATCGGTTCATGTGTGAACCGATCAGCTTAGGTCCCCAACTGATCGGTTCATGCTTGAAACGATCGGTTCAGCGGGCACAATTGGTTGTTTTGTGGAAAATTATGAACCCTTCTACTCCTGCTTTAATCCCACATTGCCCAGGGTAGAGAACCCTATCCCATAACCCTCCTATATATAGGGGTATTGGGGACTTCTCAAACTACAACTCAGAACACCAGTTGCTCTGCAAAGTTTTTGTTCTCTGTGGTTGTGGTAATCAGGAGAGCCCGAGCAAGTGCTACCCGATAAGGGAGGCACAACAAGGGAAAGACAACTGCAGAAAAGAAACTGGTGGTAGGAGAGTGTGTCAGTGACTAGTACACTGACAAGAGGGTGCGACTCCTTCCGGTGCCTTGTGCGATAAGGCGATCGGAGTTCCAGGTGGTCTGTGTGGACTACTACAGAGGCGGGAGACTTTTTCCACTCGGAGGACAGTTGTCAATCCTGATAGTCCCGGTGAGACCAGGAGCAACACAGACACCTTCCAAGACTAGAGGTAAAGACTGCATAAGCCGCAAGGTAACGTCACCGAGCAAGCCTCGGGACAAGGTATGTCTCTAAAAACCATCCTTCCTAATGTATAGACGTTGACATGATTCCTTTATTCTGGGTTTGGAGAGAAGAAAATTTTTGTTTCCGCTGCCTTCTATGTCTCCCCTAAAACCCAATAGTGGTATCAGAGCCAAGTCAACTGCTCTATACTTTATGAATATCGATATGTCAATTTTGATTTGTCGCCTTTATTTATTGCATACGATGAGAATAAAATTTTCTTTATGCATGTCCAATCCTAAATCCACAAATTCTAATATACATATTTGATATGTAATATGAATGCACTCGATACGCGTCACCCTTAAATGAGTTTTGCGGTGGATGTATAGCGTGGTTATGGCCAATAAACCCTATGTCTGTGTATGGTTGTATGTGGTTGTTTGCATCTCAGTCTACGCACTGATTCCCTACCTCCTTATTCCTGATGTAACTTGAGATAACTCGAGATTTCTTTCCTACCTTTGCTCCCCCCGAATGTAACTCAGGGTTTCCCAATTTAAATGTAAATAGGACAGATCTTTTTATATTTCCCGTTATGTCAAAGAACAGAGGACAATATGACGCCTCCTGAGACGATCATTTCAAGGCGTGAATCGATCGGTTGGTGATTCAGATGAGCCGGTGGAGACCTAAGGAGATGCATGATGACCAGTGAACCGATTGGCTAGAGGCGCTATTCGATCGGCTAGTGGCACCCAACCGACTGGCCTGATGGTGAGCCAATCAATCATGGAGATAAGTTGATCAAACCCAGAACAGAGAAACACAGAGTTCATTTTGTACAGGTTTCATGTGATGTGGACCTAGATGACCGTGATTCCTCTTGGCTCGAGGAATCATATTAGGATAGCCATAATCATTGCTTTTATCATTTCACATGTTTTATATGGGATATAGCATGTATATGATACGTAGATATAGCATGTATATGATACGTACTATGTATTGTGGTGATTGGATATGTATATGTACCTACAAAAACCAAATACCTCAATAATATTAAAGTTTTAGATGCCTTCCAAATGTGACACACGTGAAAATCTTGATCATCCAAGTGTGGGCACACCCTAGTGTGGTGCACCCTCTATCTCGTGGAAGCGTAAAGAATGGATATGTGGGTCTGCCCTAGCAGGGTGCATATTCATCGTGTTGGCTTTGGGTCGGACTTAACAAGGTGACCTAGATAAGATCTAGAACTTTGAGGCATGGGGGTGATCATGGAAAGGAGTTTCATATGACATCTTTCAAGAGTTACATATGATGCAATTGGAAAACACTGCCTACCTGGAAGATCTGAGTTGTGGGTGACAGCCCTAGCTGGTCCATGTCTAAGAGGATTTCAGGATCTTGACCCACTAAAAGATTGTAAGTTGCAATCTTCTAAATTGATGGTGAGGGTTGTCAATTTGAATCAAAATAGTGGGGGTGATAATTAGTTAAAGGCCTAATTAACTATCGTCAAATTTTATTCAAATCAAATAAAATCAAAAGGAGTTTTGACAAATGCAATTTTCTCTTGTAGAATGGCAAAAGAATCATCTTTTAAAATGGGATAATTAATTGATAATAAATTCCATAACTGGTTGGGGATTGTGAGAAGTGTTCTGCACAATCTCAATATACCGGTAGCCTTTGAATCCACTCCACGTACGCTTAATGTGTTGTTTGAGAAGAAGGATAGTTCATTGATGAAGATCAATGGAACAAAGTCAAAGGACAAAGGTGAGGGAGAGAAGGGTTCTCTCGCCAAACCAATGTCAGAGTCTTCTGCATGGAAAGGATGGAAGGAATGACGGAAGAAGAAGCAAGAGATAGAGATCTCTACTTCTGGTGTATACGTGATAGAGATTAACTTTACTACTTCTTTGTCATGGGTACTTGATACCGGATGTGGATCTCACATTTTTTCAAATGTGAAGGATCTTAAGAGAAGTAGGCCTTTGGGGGAAAGGTGAGGTGTTCCCAATGGGGTAAGGGTTGCCGTCGGTGCCGTAGGAACCTATGAGTTAACTCTACCAAGTGGGCTAATAATAAAGTTGAAGAACTGCTATTATGTACCTGTCATAAATAGGAATATCATTTCCGTTTCTTGTTTAGACAAGGATGGTTTTGATTTTCTCATTAAGAATGGAAAATGTTCCATTTCAAAAGATGGGATCCTTTATGGCAGTGCCCCAATGTCTTATGTTCTATACTTTATAGATCTAGAGACAAGTGTATACAACGTAAACACCAAAAGGCAAAAACTCAACAACTCAAACAAAACGTATCTTTGGCATTTTCGTCTAGGGCACCTAAATGAGAAGTGCATTTCTAGACTCCATAAAGATGGTTATCTAAACTCTTTTGATTATGAGTCAATGGAGACATGTGAATCTTGTTTGTTGGGCAAGATGACCAAGACTCCCTTTTCAGGTAAAGGTGAGAGAGCTAGTGATCTATTAGGACTCATACATACTGATGTGTGTGGGCCTTTTAGAACTAATGCCAGAAATGGGTGCCAGTACTTCATTACTTTCATTGATGACTTCAGTAGGTATGGCTATGTGTACCTGATTAAACATAAGTTGGAAACCCTTGAAAGGTTCAAGGATTTCATGAATGAAGTACAGAACCAACTTGGTAAAAGTATTAAATCACTTTGATCTGATCGAGGTGGAGAATACTTACGCTAAGAGTTTGAGGACCTTCTGTGAGCTTGTGTTATTGTATCACAATGGACTCTACCTGGAACACCACAGCATAACGGTGTGTCTGAAAGAAGGAATCACACTTTCTTGGATATTGTGCGATCAATGATGAGTTTTTATGATCTTCCGATTTCCTTCTGGGATCATGCTCTTAAAACCGCCGCGTTTACACTTTACCGAGTACCATCTAAATCGGTTCAAAAGACACCATATGAGATATGGCATGGGAAGCATCCTGATTTGTCTGTTATTAAGATTTGGGGTTGTGAGGCTTACGTCAGGAAAATGTTTCCTGATAAGCTTGGACCCAAGTTTAATAAATGTTATTTTGTTGGATACCCCAAGGAAACAAGGGGATATTATTTATATCACTCTACTTAAAACAAAGTGTTTGTTGCTAGAATAGTTGTGTTCCTAGAAAAGGAATTTATTTCTAGAGGAAACAGTGGGAGGAAAATAGAGCTTGAAGAGGTTCAAGCCCAACAAGAAAAAAATTGAACTGGTAGATGTACAAGAGGAACATAGAGATTCACAAGGTGTTGATGAATCTTAGTCTCCTCAAGTAATACAAGGACCTCATAGATCTAGTAGGATATGCCTTGAACCTGAGAGGTTTGGATACCTTGTGACTCAGGAAGGCGGTGAGTTGATCAAAGATGATGATCCAACTACCTATCTAGAGGCTCTGGAGGGACCAGATTCTGAGAAATAGCTTGAGTCCATGAAATCCGAGATGGAATCCATGTACTCCCACAAAGTATGGACTTTGGTGGAACCACCTAAAGGGATAAAACCCATAGGGTGCAAGTGGGTCTTCACGAAGAAGACTGACATGGATGGCAATGTGTAAACTTATAAAGGAAGATTGGTTGCAAAGGGTTTCTGACAAGTTCAAGGTGTTGACTATGACAAAACTTTTTCTCCAGTTGCCATGATTAAGTCCATTAGGATCATGCTTGCTATTACGGCTTACTATGACTATGAGATTTGGCAAATGCATGTTAAAACTGCATTCCTTAATGGGAATATAAATGAGGATGTGTACATGACACAACCTGAAGGTGTTGTAGATCCAATGAATGTCAATAAAGTCTGTAAGCTACAAAGGTCAATCTATGGATTGAAGCAAGCATCTCGGAGTTCGAATCTTCGATTTGATGAGGAAGTCAAAGTGTTTGGCTTTATTCAAAATGAAGATGAACCTTGTGTGTACAAGAAGGTTAGTGGGAGCACAACCACATTCCTCATATTGTATGTGGATGACATACTATTGATGGGGAATGATGTCATAACCTTAGAGAAGGTAAAGACTTGGCTTGGGAATACCTTCTCAATGAAGGACTTAGGTGAAGCATCCTACATTCTAGGTATTAAGATCTATAGAGATAGATCTCAGAGGCTTCTAGAACTAAGTCAAAGCACGTATATTGACAAAGTGTTGAAGTGGTTCAGCATGGAGAACTCAAAGAGAGGCAACATCCCCATGCTACATGGAGTTACCATCTCTCGAGATCAATGTCCCCAATCTTATGAATTGAGGGAGCATATGAATGGGATCCCATATGCATCAGCCATCGGATCCATCATGTACGCTATGTTGTGCACACACCCATATGTCTCGTATTCCCTCAGCATGATGAGCAGGTATCAGTCAGATCCTGGGGATGCTCAATAGACAGCCATAAAGAACATCCTCAAGTACTTGTGAAGTACGAAGGATCAGTTCCTTATATACGATGGTGAGGAAGAACTGGTAATAAGGGGTTACACCGATGCAAGCTTCCAAACCAATAAAGATCGCAATCATGATTTGTATTTTGCCTAAACAATAGAGCTATGAGCTGGACAAGTTCCAAGCAAGAAGAAGTTGTGGATTCTACTACAGAGGCTGAGTATATTGATGCTTCACATGCAACAAAGGAGGCTGTGTGGATCACGAAGTTCATCACTGAACTTGGTGTAGTTCCTAGTAGCTGTGATGAAATTGAGCTTTATTGTGACAATAATGGGGCTATTGCTCAAGATAAGGAGCCCAGATCACATCAGTGGTCCAAGCACATACTACGGCGCTTCCATCTCATATAAGAGATCATACAACGAGGAGATGTGGAGATTTGCAAAGTACCAAATGAAGACAACATAGCTAATCCACTGATGAAGGCCCTTCTCAGCAGAAGCATGATGGTCATGCTAGGTCACAAGGACTGAGGTTCCTAGGTGACTGGCTCTATGTGCAAGTGGGAGTTTGTTGGTATGTATGTCGATAGAGAAAGTCATGTGATGATTGTAATGGGATACTTTGTAAATGATTTGAATAATAATAAAGGCAATTTCTGATCTATATGTTTTAACTGTTTTTGAGATGATAGTGTAACATGATAGATGTCTAAAGAATTGTTTACTCGATGATGTATGCTTTTAGGTTTAGGACCTAAATGATGACATCATATGAATGTTAAGAGTATACATTCTTGTTTTGTCCCTAGTCAGTTGTTATTGTGGAAATAACCATATACATCAATAACACTAAAGACTAGATTGTGTATTGGTTGATGAGAGAATCTCATTAGTCATAATATAGTGATATAAAAGCAAGCACATAGGTGCTTGTTAGAGAGCAAGTGTATCGCACAGACCCACCGTGAGAGTGACACATGGAACCATGATTTGGTAGTCACAGTCAGCTCTCACAGTGATGGTGGTGAGTGTGATTCTACGACCTAAAATCACTACACTCAACACATGTCATTGGGTACACTTTGACATCATCAAACACAGTCCTGAAACATGGGTTGTTATATAGGTGATGATTGGGTGACTTTGACACATGGGACTTCTGAGGGGTGAGTGATAGATATGGGATTTGTCCCTCCTAAGGGAGTTTGATGTCCATGGCCAATTGATGAGTAGGATTCAGAAAGGCATGCAGATGCATGTGTGAATCGATATGTAATATTGATGTCACACACATCTCACCCAGTCTGCTCTAAGATCAACGAAATGGATGAATGTTTAAAGGATGACTGTACCATGCCTTGAGTTCATTTAGGACATTGGTGACAAAGGATTATACATTCAATGTAACACCATTCACGGATTGTAGGATTGAAAGTTATTCTCCAACTTTCTATTTAACTTGGGTAGCAATGATGTGCAACTAGGCATCGCTCTTTGCTTTTGAAGTCATAAGTGTTATGGACTTTCACTGCCAACATGAAATGGACCTGTAGGGTCGCACACAAAGGATTTAACCAGGTAGATGAGTTTATCCACAAACGATGTTTAGATTTATTACTAAAGGAGTTTAGTTGTTCAATTAAACACCCAATCGATCGATAGCTCAAAATCATGGCATCCAAGGTGTTGGATCAAATGATTAGAGTATCGGATTGATTGAAATTGCAATTGACTAATTTTGCACAGTCTGCACTCCCAACCGATCGGCTCATGTAATGAACCGATCGGCTCAGGTTGGTGAACTAATCGGCTCATGTGATGAACCGATCGGCTCAGGATAGGTTGAACTGACTGGTTCAAGGGTTGAACTGACCGGCTCAACCGATCCAACTGAGCGATTTAGGAAAGTCAAGTTGGCAAGAAATTTCTCTTTGTTTCACTTGTCCAATTTGATTGGAAAAAGGATTGGTATTTGGATTAATTCAAAACAAAAGAGGAAAAGTCAATCGGGAACTGATTAGGGCAGTGACTGATCGTTTTAGAAGTGAACCGATCGGCTCAGGTGCCCTAAATGATCAGTTCATGTGTGAACTGATCAGCTCAGGTCCCCAACTGATGTGTTCATGCTTGAAACGATCGGTTCAGCTGGCACAGTTGGTTGTTTTGTGGAAAATCTCAAACCCTTCTACTCTTACTTTAATCATGCATTGCACGGGGTAGAGAACCATGTCCCAGGACCCTCCTATATATATTGTGGTATTGGGGGATTCTCAAAGTACAACTCAGAACACCAGTTGCTCTACAAAGGTGTCGTTCTCTCTGGTTGTGGTAACCAGGAGAGCCCGATCAAGTGCTACCCGATAAGGGAGGCACAGTAAAGGAAACACAACTGTAGAAAAGTGACTGGTGGCAGGAGAGTGTGTCAGTGACTAGTACGCTGACAGGAGGGTGTGACTCCTTCCGGTGCCTTGTGCGACAAGGCGATCAGAGTTCCAGGTTGTCCATGTGGACTACTACAGAGGCGGGAGATTTTTGTCGCTCGGAGGACAGTTGTCAATCCTGACAGTCCAGGTGAGACCAGGAGCGGCACAAACACCGTCTAAGACCAGAGGTGAAGACTGCACAAGCCACGAGGTAATGTCGCCGAGCAAGCCTCTGGACAAGGTATGTCTCTACAAACCATCATTCCTAATGTATAGACGTTGACGCGATTCCTTTATTCCGGGTTTGGAGAGAAAAAAAATTGTTTCCACTGCCTTCTCTATCTCCCCTAAAACCCAACACAACTATGCAACCATTTATAGTTGCCCACAACCTCATGATTTGGGTTGCACATTATAAAAGAGAGAAGCAACAAATGCTGACAAAGAGAACCTCTATTGTAGCAAGGATGAGGATAAATGCTAGTAGGGCATGTGTTGAAACAATAAATTTTTTTACTAATGTTGCTTTCCTATCAAATTCTTGGATTAGTCTAGGATCCTATTTAAGGATGGATGGGACAAATTAAGGATGATGGCTTCTAGGACCAAAGTAGATATTTGGGATCCTTTTTAAAAAGAAGCTATGGGGGTTCCTCATGGATCATAGGTGAACGTAGAACATGGAAATACTAAGTATGTATCATTTTCAGACACAAAGAATGTGATGGAGAATACACTCAAAGAATAGGGGTGTTATCCCCACTATGCATATTCTTAAGGAGATTGGTGTTATATCAAGAGATTTCAACCATGTTGAATTCTCCCACCTCCATAGAGAGGGTAACCAAGATGCTCATAACCTTGCCAAATTAGGCCTTGGTGTAGCCAGTGGATGTTACCTGAACATGTAAGTTTCCTTTTGAAATCAAAATAGATGATGTAAGACACCATATTTCATATAAAGCCTCATTTTTTTGTAAAAAAGTAAGATTTAGTGAATTTCTTAGGACTTGTGGTTTCATAACAATGCTCACTACACTTGAATCCTTTCTATTTATAATTATTCACTGTAATTCTATACTAAACCTTCATAGCCAGCATTACTTACTCTTGTAGCATGCTACACTACCTAGACTAAGAGAAAAGCTAGTCCCATAGAAATTTAGTAACTTAGTCCAAGAGAATAGTAAATTCCTATGGGTTATTCTTTTATAGCTGTAAGTCTTCTCCAGAAACATTGTACAAGATATGTACATCTATGATTTTTCTAACTCTTAATCCCTCTCCCAAAGTAATTAGTAGTTTATTTCTTCAGTTATGTTGATGGAATGTAAGCAACTCATGAGAAATATCACAGATTTAAGTTCAGAACAATAGAAACAAAATATAAACATCAACTTTGAATATGTTGAGATACTCCCAAGTTCTAAGGAACTTAGGAGTTTAGTCCAACATGATTGTCATAAATTACAACAAGAAGAAAGGAAGCGAGAGAAGCAAAACATCAAAAATTAATGTAAAAATCTCTTGGAGAAGTCATATCGACAATCCTCTTTGATGAACATCCTAATACATAACTTTTTGACTACAAATAATCCTCCATAATTGCCCAAATCAACTATTTCATGGTTGTCTCCTTAGTATCCTCTCCACTTGGCTCTACTTCCAAAACATATGTGATGTATCGATTGTACCCGCCCTCCATCATTCAGAAGTTAGGCCTAACCCTCACCATACATGGGTGTAGGACTGACATATTTTAGAATGGACTAAGAACACTATGTCAGTGGCACTGAGTCACTTGGCCCTTTTGCCTTCTTCATCTGTGTCAGTTCTATCGATAAACGCATCAGTAGCACTAAATTGATTCTCATCGGAGTGTATATGTTGAAGTCAATACCAGAAAATGTGATGTTGGTAGCAACAAGATAATAAATATCCATCTTTGATGCTCTCTGAACCCTTAGTCGGTACCACTGAATATGTATCTCGGTGGCATTAACATGTCACTCAGTAGCACTGAGTAGTCTTGTGGTAGCATCACTTCCACTCTTCATATGTTGTTGTTGGGTATAAGGTGTCAGTACCACTGACAAGATTGTTGCTAGCACTGAGTTGTCAAGTAAATACTCAAATTTCCTAAAATAATGGGAATATCAACATAAGTCTGATTAAATGATCATTATATGTTATATTTTATTATAAATATGAGATAATCGATTGTCAAGTGATTCAGAGGCCAATAAATGGAAAACAAAGAATAACATATCTAATTTTGAACATTCATTCTTAAAAATAAAGGAAATAGCATGTGACAAGTGATGTAACATACTCAAATCTGAGTGTATAACTTAATTTCCCTTTTTATTAGGTCCACCCTTAATTATTTGAGTATTAAGTCATTTTTCTTTTAATTTGATTAAATAGGAGTGATTCGATTCAATAAAATGTAATGAAAAATAAACAATTTATGTAATATTAATGACTAAATTAATTATTTGAGTCATCAATTCAAGGTAAATTATATAAATTCACTAGTTATGTATATTTGACCATATTTTGTCAATCTAAAAGCACCATTAATCTAATTGATAAAATGAATTCAATAAATGTAAAATAATTTCATAAAATAATTTAACAAATGCATTAATTACATAATTGAGTACTTAACTTAGAAGCAAAAAAATAAAATATCATATGTTACCAAAAAATGAAACAAAAAATAAAGGTAGATTAAACATGTCTTATTTCACCAAGATGGAAAATTTTAGGTCAATATGACTTCAATTGACAACTCATTTAATCAGTATGATTCTACATTTTATACATTTGATGTCGCATTTAACACTTTGGTCAATTGACTAATTTAACTCATCAACAATGTAGTGTGACACATTAGTTCTCATTTCGCCCTTACCCACACATTGTGTGTTTTCTGTTTTTGTGGACTAGCAGTCTGATTTTGTGGCAGGAAAAGGTCTCCTCTTCCTCGATCTCTTCTTTATCTTCTCCCCCGACTTCTCCCTCTCTATATCATCCATTCCTCTCTCCTTTCTCAACAACCCTAACATTAGCTATTCCATTTCCTTTCTCCCTCATGCCAACATCACTAGTAGGAATGGCTACCGCTAGTGCAGTAGTGTCACTACCACCAAGCTACGAGGTCAGATCTCTAATCACTTAAGGAATACCGTCAAATCTATCTCGCTCTAGAAGAAGAGGAGATACTCAATAAACCCTTCAAATACTCAGTAATCATCAAGCTAATTGATAGACATGTAGGTTTCCTCACCATGGCTGAAAGGTTGAAACTACTATGGCGCCCGACAGGGAGATTTGAACTCTAGTAGCTAGCTGAACAATATTATGTCATATGGTTCTATAGCATATATGACCATGAAAATGGGACATGCCCAAATTTGTTACCTTAACCACAACGAGAGGGATGTCGAAGGCGGGGCTAGTGACAGGAGTGAATTCATAATAAGGTAGGCGTACTAGAATGTCTGAATGGATCACCTCCTTTGTAGGGAGAGCTAATGCTTTTTGGGTATTTTGGGTTGACACTACTTCACACCCAAAAAGAAGCGAGCTGTGTATGAGCTAAGCTTGGATACGAAAGTCTTCTTTCATTTCTTGATGGTAAAGTAAGATTAAGCTCATGAGCTTATTATCCTAGGTCAGAACAAGTTGATAGGATACCCTTTTTTACGTCCCCATGTCCCTCCTGTGTGGCAACATGGGGGCACAAAAAGGAAAGATAGGGGTGGGGTTTCTCTCGCTTTTAGCATTATGGACCTCCCACTGGGAGGCCCGCACGACGGGCTATTAACTCAACGATAGAGCATGCCCCTGATAATTGCATCGTTGTGCATGGGCTGTGAGGGCTCTCAGCCAGCCTGCATGGAGCTCTGAGACAACATGGTGCTTCACGGTTGGACATATGTTGCCCACGTGGCTTATGGGTATATGCATTCTTGTTGACGTGTCAACATTCATTGGTCTAAAAAGGTTAATCTTGTTTTAATTGTAGTAATTGCTAGGATTATTAAAATAAGACAAATTATATATAAAAGTTGTTCAGAAAACAAGAGGAACATGAGTAAAATACAATTAATACCTAGTTATGATACTAATTCCAAAGGTACCTTCAACACATGTTTAGTGAGTGATTAGTACATAAAAATCATAGATTTGGGTATTAACATCTTAAATACATTAATGATCTTAATACATGTTGTAATTGTTGAATATAATGATAATCCAAGATGATCATGATCATAATAATGAATAACTAAAGTTTTTAAACTAGATAATGATGCATATTTATAATTAGGGTTTTCAAATCGAAGATCATAACTTGTGATAATCTTACCGAACTTAATCCGATCTAGATATTCATAATGAAGGAGTATGATGAAACTCATAATTAAAGTTTTAATTAATGTTTGATATGTAATGGAACTAGGTTTTGTGCCCTAATTCCTCATTAAAACTTGATACAACCGTAAACCCTAGATTAGAACTGAGTAGGATTAACCTCAATAATATGATGGTGACACATTAGGATTGACATACATGCAAACTAAATGTTCAATCACTTGGATTCCTCTTTGCTTGCTTGATTGGATGATATGCTTAAAGTATGACTGCATGATATCTCCTTGGTTCTACAAAAGCTATGTGGGTATGATTATGACTACTTGCAATGTCGGTTGCTGGTGTTTTTTGAGGATTTCTCTAGGATTGTTGAAATGCATTGTTGGATGTTTATTTACTTTCTACTCAATTATAATGCCACTATGAGTATCGCATAAAGTACCATATCATATTCAGAACCCTAGGCTGACATGTATCAAGAGGTGATGCACATGAGCCCCGGAGGGACAGTGATCATGTCCAAGATGGCATATCAAGCATGGGTTAGAATAAACAAGAAAAATGGCAGTTCTTATCTGCAAGTAATTGATTGATTATATGTTGTTATGTTATTGTCAAACTTATGCATGCACCCATGTACCTAGTATAGCAATATAATGATTCATGCTTTGTTTCACATAATTTTAGGTAAATGCAATATGTGAATATATCAAGACATGATAAACCAGATGAAATCCACTATATACATTAAAGAAAATTAAAGAAGGATTAGATAGATACTTCTTTCCAAATGTACAATTATAATGTTAGAAATTCATGTAACTCCTTAGAGGAGCATCTTGTAAACAATTTTTTAATTAATGGAAATTATTTTCTATTATTTTGTTATTTTTTTAAATATGGATCTTGGAAATTTTAGGTAATGACTCTTAACTTTAAGGTCTTTCCTTAATTAGGGGATGTTGAAAAGTGAGGTCGTTACAGGAGTGGACATCTTTTTATGATGCACTAGACTCGATGAAGAACCAAAGATTGAAGAAAGGTTGGAAGTCAACTGACTTTCTTCATCCTACACATTCACCTTTGATAGCGCAAGGCATCACCTGCTTCTTGCTTTAGTCTAAACCCTACATGTTCTTATTGTAGACCTTCCTCATTACTCTTCTTGTTAATACATAGCTTGCAGAAGACAAACATATATTAATATCATGCCAATGAGACCTAAAAATATTCCTCCATACTACCATGTACTTGTTACTATTATTACTTTATTTCTACCTCATCTTTCCTTGTAGAAATGACACTCTAACAAGGATCCAAGGAGGAATCGTTGCATCTTACACAACCATAGTTTCATCAAAACTTCATGGACATGTTGATCCCTATTCTTGAGAGAGACAACCTACATCCAAAGTGAAGAGGAGTTAATCACCAATTCTTTCATGTGCTTAGGCTCTGATTGGTTTAATGTAAGTCATAAATTATGTAGAACTCATTTTATATAAACTTGAGTTCAACTTTTTGAACATAAGTTCCTTTATCTCCCATGTGAATGGTTTGTTGTAAGTGTCGCTACAAAAATCATAAAAACTATTTTTGATTTTAGTATGTAATTTGCAATAAGTAAGGATGGGAAATATATAACAAAAGAATCATGTATGTGAATAGACATACATTTTCCAACTCTAACGACTCAACAAGTGGCCATTGTGCAGAAGTTGCTCCTTTCAAAAATATTTTAGTGTGGTATAGTTATAATTTTAATAAAAATAATGTGGGTAAAATCACATTACAATGCTTTTATTTCACTTTATATGTTCGAAGTATTGCAATTATATTTACCATTCATGTGTTTGTAAAAAATAATATTGGTCCATCTTTGTTTAACACAATGTAAAATATAAATTTTTGGTATATTCTCTATGCCCAACATATTTTTTTTTAATTGTGATACAGAATACATAATCAGATAGTTACATGTCCACTAGGTCTCATAGTGGTCGAGCCAATACAACTTTCCTCTATCAGGATACATGAAACATCACTGGGAGGGTCTTCATGGAGTTTGAAATTCATCCTACTCTTGAGATGGAATTTGGCTAGGTTATCTGCCAATCTATTGATCTCCCTACAGTTGTATCGCACGGACGTGTAGCAACACATGTGTTCTTTTATTTTAGCAGCCCAAAGGGCAAACATTGGGTGTAAGCTTTCTTCATCTTCAATCATTTTAGTTGCCTTCTGACAATCAAATTCTATGATGATTTTAGGCCATCCTCGTAGCTCAACTTTTCTAGTGCTAGCAGAATACCAGCTAGCTCAGCTTCAGTTGCATTCTTTATGTCAACATGTTTTCCCCACCTGCATAACCAGGTGTCGCGGTCATCTCTGGAAACTGCAATGATCGCTGCATACTTCTTGTTTAGTGCTACGTCCACATTCACTTTCACTACACCCTTGATCAGCAAAATCCATCCACTTGATCTATTTATTCTGTTATTTGTGTGTTCAGTGGCCTAAGCAATCTCATTCAGTTTTAGATCTCTGTGTATGCATGCCAATAAGTGCTCAGTCCTCATGGTCTGACCGTCAAAGACATTACAGTTCTTGATCTACCATGTACAATGGAAAATGATCCAGAAGTCTTCTATAGGTATTCTTGCAAATCGTGTAGCAGTTGTCCTCCATTCCCCCAGGTTTTGAGTCTCCATAACTCTACGTTGACAATCTGGACACATTAGATTTTTCCATATCTCTTTCACCTTCTCACAATCCCTCAGGGCATGAAGGGTTGTTTCGTCTACCTTCCTACATCTATCACACATGCTTTCTTGATTCATATGTCTGGTCTTCCTCCTTTCATTTGTAAGCAAGCCATTGTGTTGTACTAGCCAAGCAAAGGTCTTGATTCTTGCAGTCATCTTCAGATTCCATACGCCTGACTAGTTACCTACTATTACGATTTCCTTCTACGCTCGCAATATCCAGTACACTTATCCGAGAGTGAATTTGTAAGGCCCCTAAACTTGCTTAATGAGTTAAAAAATCTTAATTATCATAATTGAATGCTTAGAACCGTAATATAACCTTGTGATATTCTTTGAAATCATAAGACAAGCTTAAGTTTCAAATTTGGTCTAATATGGACACTGTTTGAGCAAGTCATGCAATTTTATGCACATTTTGGACTTTTCTATTTAAACCTTAGTTTGAAGGTGTTTGCTCCAAGGGTATTTTAGGGTTTTCCCGTTCACGGATGACCTACCTTTAGTGGCTATTACCTAAGGAATTATGGGATTGACTGGGAATTTCGGCAAAGGAAAGCTAAGAAGGTCTAGAGGGACGGTGGGAGAGCTACTTGTGTGTGTGCTTATATATTCTTAATAATGTAAAGCCATGAACACTTGGATATATACTAGAATTTCAACTTTTTCTTTTTCTTTTTCTTTATATTAAAGTGTCATATACTTATCCACAAGCACCAAAACGAGCCATTTCCTCTCCACCACCTCTCTCATTCTCCCAACCTCGTTCTCCTTCTGTTCAGATACGAATTTTGCTGCCCAAGGAAGAAGAAAGTGGGGATCTTCTTGGAAAAATTTCTAGGGTTGCAATTGAATTCCTTTTTGGGTCTAAAAAGCTTCCTCCTAGTGTTCTTGACCTAAAAGTGTAAGTTTTACCTTCTTTCCTCCATCTATTTCTTTGTTATCCTTCCTCCTCGCTTTCTCCAGGTCGGAACCTTGTTGTTCCATGGTAGAAATTGCTCTAAAGCTCTAAAACACTACCTTTCTTGCTCCTTATGCTTAGGGTTTGCTCATCTGATGAAGAAAGGTGCTAGATGGACGAATTCATAGTTTATTCTTGGATTTTCTACCCTACCTTCTCAAGATTGCATCTATGTGGGGTTTCATCTTCTCATTAGAGGCAAGTTTTATAACTTTCTCCATGTTTATTGCTTACCATAAGCTTTCTAGATCATGTTCTTGCTTGAAAATGATTACTCATGCACTAAAAAGTTATGCTTGACTTGGATTTCGATTTTTATAATGTTCCCTATTCTGATTTGAGTTTTAGATGAACCTGTTATGATTTTTACATTATACCTAAGGTACAATATGACTTGCATTAGGTTGGTTTGACAACCTATTGTGCTAAGAACCTATCAACCAATTGTCAATTTTAGGGTTTAAAGCTGATTTCTTCTATAAACCATGACCCGATGATGGTACCATTGCAACAAACCTATGGTGTTGTCTTCATAACAACTGATGGTCGTGATAAAGGGTCTCAAATGATGGTGACAACCTATGGTCACCCCGTTAGTTTAGGTTTTGGATCAATTAGAAGTATAACAATCAGTCATTAAGCACCTTACTGATGCTATCAATCAATGTTCACATCAGCTTAATATTTGATGTTGATTAATGAATATAGTGTTCATCTAACACCCTATAGTGATTTAATGATCACTAATGATGGTGGATGAGGTCTCTACAATCTATGGTGAGTTAATCATATAGTTTTAGCATCAATTAAGCCTTAGACCAATGGTTTCTTGGGTCACTTGATGCAATGGTCAAACCTACACTGTAATTGATGGTTTTAATATATGAACTTGACCCAATGGTCAAGATCTAATGTTTATTCCTCAAATAAAGTGTAATGATGGATAATGTAATATATTGGTCCTAATAATGGGATTTATATGGTTTCCTTTATATGATCATCTTAAGGAGCTTAGTTGTTAACAATGGATGGTTTGTTTTAACTGAACAGTCGATTGTGGGTTTTACCCTACTCTCAATGGAACTTCTTGTGTTTTTAATCAAGGGATGTCTAGGGTTAGATGGTGACTCTTTCTAGAGCACAAATCCAGGACTTAATAGGTGGTTTGTCTAAGATGTTTACATATGTAAGCAACCAATGGTCTTACCTTTTAAACATCCAATGGTTATGGGTGACATTGTGGTATGGTGATATGGGTTGAATGATGATGGAACAAATGGAGGGTTATTCTCAATAAGGTAGTCTTACCTATTCACTCATATGAATAGAAGGTATGATAACTATATTGTGTTGATATGTAACCCTAATGAGGTATAGCTTGTTATACCTTGCTTTAATATAACTAAATGATGGTAATTGTGTAACATCATTGACCTGGGTTATGCCTTAACCCTAGAATTTGTTCTTAAGTAATATGATTAAATCCTTAATTTTATTTTGTGAAAAGTAATTAAGGATAAAGAGGAACTTATGTTTCAATTTTCGTCCTGTTTGAATAATGTTGAAGCAATGTTTGCTTATTTAGGACTAAAGTGCAAATTAACCAAGTTAAGGGGTTAACTTGTGAATGTTACATGGTAAGATGTTCCTCAAGTAATTTGGCATCATAAGAATGAAGATGATGTAGAGGAATGGCTTATGAAAGCCTGAATACCAAGAAAGAACTGATAAAACAATGTTTGTGCATTAAAAACCTAGTTTTGGTGTAAAATTCAATTTACCCAAAACCTAGGGTTCAATATGCAAATTACCACTTCAATAAGGTCCTTAATATTTCTTGTCATCATGTAGAGTAAATAAAATGAGAGGGGCGCCTCATTGGAATTAAGCTGGAGGAGAGAGAATCTTGATATTAGAATAATCAAGATTTAAGCCTAATTAAAACCCTAATTCAATTTAATGCAAAAATAGATAAAATAATTGAAGGGCTTTCAAACAAAATTAATGTGGTTGTATTAATATGTGTGTGGAAGTCCTTAAGCCTTGCAAAGGCACGAGTATATCCCAAGGAGGTGAAGACTCCACTCACCATTATTATAAGAAAAAGAATTTCCACTCAAATATGGAAATTACTAATATAAGGGTTAAGGTGCTTAATTTCGTTTACCTTAATTCTTGGATAATGGAAGGGATCTCGGTGGGTATAGATATGCATTTTTATACAAGAAACAAATGGGGAGAAGGTGTCAACAATTTTGGAATTAAAAGACTTTTATAAAACATTTTCTCTCTCATGGAATTTCTTATAAAATGACCTTTTCCAAGCCAAATGAAAGGCTTTTCCATTTCCACTTCTTCTCCTTGCTTGGAAAACGACCAAGAGAGCGTGGTAGTACCAGGAGGACGACCCCCAACCTGTTGGTATGGTTCTTGATCCTTTTCACCTTGATTCCATGGTGGAAATTGAGAATAAATCATTGATTTCTTCTTATTTCGATCTCCTCTTCAACCCTAGCCAATCTTCTCAACCAAAAGCTTGAGGACAAGACTAGGGGGAGTTGCAAAAGCTTCATCCACCATTTTTTCTGTGATCTTAGTGCTTTGGAGCTCAATTGGAGGCGTGTTTTATAACTTGAACCCTTAATATTGTTATTTCAATCAATTCCTTATCCCTTGATGATCCTTTTTACATTTCTGAAATTTGATTTGGTTGATTGATGCAATCACCATGGAAACCATAGAAGGTTTCATGAGTTTAGAGATTGAGGATGATAAGCACACAGCTCTGCAAATATCCAAGGCAAATCGTTTACATATTGTTGCTCAAACGGTTTCCCAAACCGTTTGGGAGCAAACGGTTTCAAACCGTTTAAGGGGAAATGGTTTCACCAAACCGAACGAGAGAAAACGGTTTCAAACCATTTGGAGGTGTTGACCAGAGTTGACCATTTGGATATTTTTTGATAATAATATTGGTTAATGACCCACCAATTATAATTGATTAGTTTCAATTGGTTCATAAGTTGAAGGACAATCAATCACCAAACCCTAATCGGGTTAAGTGTTGATTTCTAATTTGATTGAGTTAGTTCTTTGGGTTGATTGACCCAAACGGTTTCAAAACCATTTGGGGATCACCCAAACGGTATCAATACCATTTTAGGGTCACCCAATACCATTTGGAGGTCTAGGGTTGAGTATGGTTAGGTGTTTGAAGATCTAAAGATACCAAGTTGAATTGCAATCAAATGCTGATTTGGTGATCAATCCAATGATCCAAACCCTAATTGGATGCCATGGATTTGGATGTTGAGATAGGCAAACGGTCTCAAGACCATTTGGTGGTCATCCAAACGACCTCAAGACCTTTTGAGGTCAGGTCATGTCCAATTTGGATGGTGACCCAATGATTTCAAAGTAACTAGTTTCACATTGATTAATATTGAAGATCCATCAGTTTCAACCCCTAATCCAATTAATTTCAAACCCTAATTGATCATCAATTGAGGGTTAAATCAGTTGAAGGATGACCTATTAAGCTCAATTGAAGTACGGTGTTAGGTTCAATTTATGAGTGATTATATGAATTCAATCAATTGAAGGAATCAATCTTGGAAACCCTAGATCAGTTGGAGTAGTTGAGACCACCTTTGGTCCATTTGGTTTTGAGGAGGTTTGGACCAAATGGTATCAAGACCGTTTGAGGCCCAATCATTTTCATGAGAGCTTTAGCAAACGGTTTCAAGTTCTTACTTTGTCAAACAGTTTCAAACCTTAGACCAAGACCGTTTGAGGTCTGGTTGGTCAAGACTGTTTGAGGTCTAAGTAACCAAGACCAACTGAGAAGTAAATAACCAAAACAATATGGACACTTAAGGTGATTAAAGGTCAATTGTTTAATTGAGCAATTACATGATGTAATTCAAGGGTGATTATAATAAATGTACCCTTAATTTGATAAAGTGATTAGTACCCTTTGAGTAATTAGTCTTTAATGGTCTTTGATGATCATGGAAGTAATGATATAATCCATTATGTTAATCCTTCATTCAAGATTGAGCTTACTTAGTCTAATTAAGTCTAAAGAAAGTATCACCTTATAGAGGATGAGAGAAAGAGGACCTCCTACATGAATGATAATCCAATAATGGATAAGCCTCAACACCTTCAACACGAATGATTAAGTAATTAGGGTATGATCCTTAATGAAGAGATCATGAAACCCTAATTGAGGATGATGTTATGAGAAACCCTAATTGAGGCTGATGTTATGAGAAACCCTAATTGAGGATGATGTTATGAGAAACCCTCATTGAGGGTGATGTTATGAGAAACCCTAATTGAGGGTGATGTTATGAGAAACCCTAATTGAGGATGATGTTATGAGAAACCCTAGTTGAAATGAATAGTAAATCCTAATTGTGGGTTATTGAATGTACAACCCTATTTTAAAGTGATGTTATGTGGAACCGTGATGCTATGATATGATGTCAGATTCAAATATAGTGTGAAGCCATATAATTTCATAGGAAACCCTAGTAATGGTATGATGATTAAAATACTTAAGTAGGGTGTGGCACATATAATCAAACAAGATGAGGATGTTACACCCATGAAGGGTGAAATTGATAAACCATATGAATGGTAATGTTGATACTCTAATGAATAAGAGTATAAAGGACAAGATGATGCCTAGAACATTATATATATCTAACTCTATACATGTGTAACAACCCTTTACATCTTACAAAGATGAGGATAAGAAACTCTTAGTAGATATGTATGCAAAACTACATAATGGGAGTAAATATCATCTCATGGGTTGGAAATACGCAAAGTGGTTGATGATGGCTTATCCTATATCAATAATGTCTAACCATTGGATAAGTCCACATCATTAAAGATAGTTGGACAATTTGAATATGTAACTTATGCACCATATGATGAAAGTGACATGTTAGTAGATAAAGTATTAAGAGGGAAAATACCTTAATACAAGGTTAGTTGATTAAATTAAGTAAGATGGAAATGAGAAGAAAGCGACACATCAAGACATGATAGATATCACATTCAGCATGTCAAGGTAGACATACCTTGATGGACCTCTACTCCAATATCCTTGGATAAGAAACACATAAAGTGTGTGTCATGCAATTGTTACAATAAAGATGTTATGAACTCAATGTCCTTTGATAAATGTTGACTAATATACCTTGTGAATGGCATTAAGCCAAATTAAAGAGTATGATGTAATCATACCATGATAAGGATGAGAAATGAATTCATACCTTGAAATGATAATCATTAATGATATATGATGAGAATAGTGATCATAAGCGTATACTAATGATATCTTGAATGCTCTTAGAGGTGTGGAGTCATATATTAGGGTTGAACTAATAATGTGAGCATGAAAACCTAATTAATGTAAGATGGGAAACCCTAACCCTAATTTTGAGTAAGGGGAATGAAAGTCTCTATTTGATAGACAACCCTAATCCTGATAAAGGATGATGGTGTTATTATTGTTTTGTATGATGTGATAAATGATTTACGTGACTGTTATCATGTTTATTAATCATGCAGACATCATGAGATGATGAACATAACCATATTTGAGCTATGACATTCATATAATAAATAAGTGGAATGGTCTTTTATGCCTAATGTTGTTGTTTCTTAGTAGAAGTGACAAAATGTGCATGAACCTTATGAGTTCCATGAATAAGTTGTTGCCTAATGAAAGGTGACAAAATACTTAATAGGCCTTGTGAGCCATGTGTTATACTTGTATAACAAGTATTATGTATACCTCGGTCTGAGGACGTAGAGGTAATAGTTACCTAACAAGTGGTAACAGTGATAGTGATGAATTGAGGGTATGAATACCCAAAATTGATAAGTATGACATAGATGTTGTTGAGAGATGTGAACTTTTAAAGAAATGAAATGAGGGACTGAGATCCCAATGTCTTATAAAGACTGAGAAGTGATTGATGAAAATAGTACATGTTTCCCTTATAGCATGTGTCTGAATAAGTTATGTCTGAGAACTTAATTGATGCTAAAAGAATATGCTAATGTACTTAACTAATCAACTGGAATCATATCATGTAGAGCCCTGACCATAGATCCATCATCGTCAGCAAATTGGTGATGGTGAAACGGGTGCTCCACAACAAAACCCAGATCGCATATGTTGGATATGTGCGGGTAAATGGGCAAAAATATCCTTCTGTCCTAATGAGGGAATTGGTGGAAGGTAAACATTAAACCTCTTAATCCTTCATTACATGTACCGGGATTGATGTATCACGAATCTCCCGATGATTGGGACAGATGCAGTACATATCTCCCAATAATGTTAATGCCAAATTGATGGAGATAAACATGAAATCTAATGATCGTGAAGAGAGTGTAGCATGGCACTGTAACTCTGGTAGAGAAGTTGCCAGTATACCCTAGAAAGCTATATAGTAGAGACACAAGATGTCCTACAGTTGGTACTCACGCTGACTGGGGAGGATGAGGTCATAGAAATCTGACTCTTCTATTGACCTATGTATGGTACCGATTTCAACTTCGCAGTGGTCGGTTGGAGTATGAGCGGTATACCTCATCTCCTCAGGGCATAAGTGTGATTGTAAAATGTAATTAGCCGTTTAGCATGTTTGCATAAGGATTGAATACGGAAATTCATTGGTTGATGTTATATTTCTTTTATGCTTCTCTAGTTGATAATGTTATTCATATCTCTTTACATTAAATGTAGGTAGATGTAAGCATTATGAATCTTCCATGACTAGATACATTGTTCTCCTTAGAAGGGAGATTACTTTACTCTATTCACTCAATGTATTAATACTGTTGTTAATATATAAGAACTCCTATTCAGTATTAATTATAATAATCTGCTATAACAATGTTTTGGCAGAGAGTTATATCTCCCGCTGGGACAATTTACAATTGTCTCACCCCCGTGGGATCCAATGTTTTTAGGTGGACGCGGACAAAGAGGTAGAATCCCTTTAGTAGAGAAAAAACAGCAGCAACATCAGAGAAAATAGTAATATCTCAGGTGGAGATATTCCATGTCTAGTTGTATAAATAGAAGTCCTATGTGTCTTCTCTGTACTCTTAGGTCCTCAGAGTCAGTAGTCAGTGTTTTAATGAATCGATCTGATATTTTGGCTTGATGCCTTGAGATTTTCATGTTGTATGTATATAATGTTGAATAGGATAGTTGATGTTGTAATCCTCGAGAAGATATAGTACATGTTGTGTACTTATGGATCAGAATGTAAATATTATACTTTGGTTCTTGAAGAAAAAGATTTCCTATGGGTCTTTGCAAAAAGTTTTAATTTTTAGTGATTTTTAGTAATCCTCTACAAATGATTCGCTTCTGCTTAAGTAAATTCTGTTTTTATAAGTTGGATGCCACAATTTAGTGGTATCCGAGCTTTAATTTTGCTGAGTCTATAGATACATAGGACTAAGGAAGTACAGTCTGTTCTAGTGTCTTCCAATATATTTGATAGTGTCTTCTACTCATATAGGAGAAGAAGAACTTGAAGATGACTGGGTCACATGAGGAGTTTGCTGCAGAAAGCAGCAGTGTTGCACCAAGAAGAGATGCAGGGGAGCAAGCAAGAGAGGGACAATTTCCTAAGAACCCCCTAGCTAATCCAACCATGATAAGAAATCCTTCCTTATGTATCACTGTTGGGGAACTCATGGCAACCATGATGTATTTAGTGGATCGAGCACTAGTAATACAACCTAGATTACCAACCCCTAATGATGATGTTTTGGACATCAACAGGATAGGTAATCCACATCAGCAGGTGGAAGCAATGGGGAATGATGAAGTTCTGGACTTAGATCAAGTCTGTGCTCAACCTCAGCCTGTTGAATCAATAAATAGTGAGGGAATGAATAGGTTACAACCCAAAAGTAGAATTTGCAATAGGTGTAGAAAGCCTAGACATATTGTAAAGAATTGTCCAACAAAGAACAAGGAAGAGAGAATTAAGAAAAGGCATATTAAAATCCAGGGACAAAGGCCTAGTAGTTCTTAAAAGGGGAAAACTTTGATACCACCAGTACAACTAGGACCTAGTGCATCAAGGCAATGGTTATATAGAAAGGGTAAAGAACCCTCTAGACCATACTTGGCACCCAGAATTTGCTACCAATGCAGACAGGTAGGACATTTGGCAAAAGATTGCTCAGTCAGAAATGTTATGATGAATCAACCTCTGAGGCAGAGTCAGCCTTTGGCAGTGAACAATCCACAAATCATGACAGGTTAGACAATATAATGTCATTCTTATATGTCTTTTTATGGTTTCCTGAGTTAATTGGGAAGGTAATTGATTGATATTTCTTTGATTAGTCCTATGAGGACTTACATTTTGCATAATAAACATTATAGATGTTTTATGTTGTTCTTACCTCTATGAGAAGAAGAGGAGGTATGGAAGAGATGCCTGGATAAAATCCAGTAATGTTAAATCTTATACTTGTGATAATATGAAAGGGAAGGAATATGATAGTATAAAAAATGCATACTACTTAATCTCAGTATTTATATACCCTGGCCAGGTATACAACTATTGATGATAGAGTATGGAAACTCTTAGATTGTTGTCCTTTTGATTGCTCTGATCAAGCGGTCATTCTGAGACAATCTAATGAGTATCATGAAATTAGAAATATGGAATGAATAAACATGTCATATCCTAACCATAAGAAAGAGAAGTCTGAGATAACCTCAGATGAGCATGTTTGTATGAGGAACTAAAAGTATACTCCTCATAATACAAGAATGAGAATAAGGGAGATGAACCTTATCCAATGAAATTGTAAGTATTATAAAGATCCTTTCCATAATGTGGAAATGGAAAATGTGATGAGATCCTAAGATGATCATAAACATGTTAGATAATAATAAAGAAAGGAATAATGTCATGTAATCATCCTTATAATTCATATTCTAGGGCAAGGAACCTAGGATGAGATAAAGAGTAAATGTTTCATGAATAGTTGAAAATACATGAAATAATAAGAGGAATATAGTTCCTTGTTCTCTTTCCTTTCAGGGACATGGCAATTAAGTGGGTCATAGGACACTTGATGTGCATAATATAAAGATGTTTATGTTATGGATACATAGAAAGGTATCAGTTTATCTTGGACTCTGGTTCCAAGGTGAAGATGTATGTAACAAGTAATGTCCCAAGATGAAAGGAAGATTAAGATGTGATGTGTCTTCAACTCATGTGATAGGTACCAAGGTGAGAAATTCTGGTATCTAAGAAATATCTGATGATTTATGTTGATTATCTAGAGTGGTCAACCATGAAATCAGATTAATCATGTAAAATAATATGAACATCACATGTTAGGGGTTTATGTTTTGCATAAACATAACAATTGAAGATATCTTTGAGAAAAGATCTTGGTTGATATGTAACCTCTCTTTATGGTAAAGGAATGCACAACTAATAAGATAGTTAGTGCAAGTAATAAGGAAAGCTTGTGTTGTGGCATTAGGTAAGGTGACACAATTAAAGTATGAAAAGACTTATAGTCCCAAGTGGGTGACAGAATATAATTGTGAATCTTGAATGTGAAATGTTGAATTAACTAAGGAACATGGGAGTATGTGTCCCATGTAAACCAATCCATGACAAATTGTGTGAAATAACCTTGTGTTGATCAAAACTCTATAGTGTTTCCATAATAATGAGATGTTATGTGAAGACATGATGATATGATGCATAAATAATATTTGTCTCCCTTTATCAGGGATTTCGGGGATGAAATCCTTGTTAGGGGTTTATAATTGTAACATCCCTAACTTGGGTTATGCCTTAACCCTAGAAGTTTTTCTTAAACAAGATTATTAAATCCTTAATTTTGTTTGGTGAAAAGTAATTAAGGCTCAAGAGGAACTTATGTTTCAATTTTGGTCCTGTTTGAATAATGTTGAAGTAATGTTTTCTTATTTAGGACTAAAGTGCAAATTAACCATGTTAAGGGGTTACCTTGCAAATGTTACATGGTAAGATGTTCCTCAAGTAATTTTACATCATAAGAATGAAGATGATGCAGAGTAATGGCTTATGAAATCCTGAATACCAAGAAAGAACTGATAAACCAATGTTTGTGCATTAAAAACCTAGTTTTGGTGTAAAATGCAATTTACCCAAAACCTAGGGTTCAATATGCAAATTACCACTTCAATAAGGACCCTAATATTTCTTGGCATCATGTAGAGAAAATAAAATGAGAGGGGCGCCCCATTGGAATTAAGTTGGAGGAGAGAGAATGTTGATATTAGAATAATCAAGATTTAAGCCTAATTAAAACCCTAATTCAATTTAATGCAAAAATAGATAAAATAATTGAAGGACTTTCAACCAAAATTAATATGGTTGGATTCATATATGTGTGTACATCCATAATCATTGCAAATGCACGAGTATATCCCAAGGAGGTGAAGACTCCACTCACCATTATTATAAGAAAAAGAATTTCCACTCAAATATGGAAATTACTATTATAAGGGTTAAGGTGCTTAATTTCTTTTCCCTTAATTCTTAGATAATGGAAGGGAGCTCGGTGGTGATAGAGATGAATTTGTATACAAGAAACCAAGGGGGATAAGGTGGCAACAATTTTGGAATTAAAAGACTTTTATAAAACATTTTCTCTCTCATGGAATTTCTTATAAAAAGACCTTTTCCAAGCCTAATGAAAGGCTTTTCCGTTTCCACTTCTTCTCCTTGATTGGAAAATGACCAAGGGAGCATGGGAGGACTAGGAGGACGACCCCCAACCTGTTGGTAAGGTTCTTGATCCTTTTCACGTTGATTCCATGGTGGAAATTGAAAATAAATCATTGATTTCTTCTTATTTCGATCTCCTCTTCAACCCTAGCCAATCTTCTCAACCAAAAGCTTGAGGACGAGCCTAGGGGGAGTTGCAAAAGCTTCATCCACCATTTTTTCCGTGAGATTAAAGATTTGGAGCTCAATTGGAAGCGGGTTTTATAACTTGAACCCTTAATATTGTTATTTCAATCATTTCCTTATCCCTTGATGATCCTCTTTACATTTCTGAAATTTGATTTGGTTGATTGATGCAATCACCATGGAAACCACAACAGGTTTCGTGAGTTTAGAGCTTGAGGATGATAATAACACACCTCTCCAAATATCCAAGGCAAACAGTTTACATATTGTTGCTCAAACGGTTTCCCAAACTGTTTGGGAGCAAACGGTTTCAAACCGTTTAAAGGCAAACGGTTTCACCAAACCGAATGAGAGAAAACGGTTTCAAACCATTTGGAGGTGTTGACCAGAGTTGAATGTTTGGAGATTTGTTGATAATAATGTTGGTTAATGACCCACTAATTATAATTGATTAGTTTCAATTGGTTCATGAGTTTAAGGACAATCAATCACCAAACCCTAATCGGGTTAAGTGTTGATTTCTAATTTGATTGAGTTAGTTCTTTGGGTTGATTGACCCAAACGGTTTCAAAATTATTTGGGGATCACCCAAACGGTCTCAAGACCGTTTGAGGGTCACCCAAGACCATTTGGAGGTCTAGGGTTGAGTATGGTTAGGTGTTTGAAGATCTAAAGATACCAAGTTGAATTGCAATCAAATGTTGATTTGGTGATCAATCCAATGATACAAACCCTAATTGGATGCCATGGATTTGGATGTTGAGATAGGAAAATGGTCTCAAGACCGTTTTCTTGTCATCCAAACGACCTCAAGACCGTTTGAGGTCAGGTCATGTCCAATTTGGATGGTGACCCAATGATTTCAAAGCAACTAGTTTCACATTGATTAATATTGAAGGTCCATCGATTTCAATACCTAATCCAATTAATTTCAAACCCTAATTGATGCTCAATTGAGGGTTAAATCAGTTGAAGGATGACTTATTAAGCTCAACTGAAGTACGTTGTTAGGTTTAATTGATGAGTGATTATATGAATTCAATCAATTGAAGGAATCAATCTAGGAAACCCTAGATCAGTTGGAGTAGTTGAGACCATCTGTGGTCCATTCGGTTTTGAGGAGGTTTGGACCAAACGGTCTCAAACCGTTTGAGGCCCAATCAATTTCATGAGTGCTTTAGCAAAAGGTTTCAAGTTCTTACTTTGTCAAATGGTTTCAAACCTTAGACCAAGACCGTTTGAGGTCTGGTTGGTCAAGACCGTTTGAGGTCTAAGTAACCAAGACCAATTGAGAAGTAAATAGCCACAATAGTATGGACACTTAAGGTGATTAAAGGTCAATTGTTTAATTGAGCAATTACATGATGTAATTCAAGGGTGATTATAATAAATGTATCCTTAATGTGATAAAGTGATTAGTACCCTTTGAGTAATTAATCTTTAATGGCCTTTGATGATCATGGAAGTAATATATAATCCATTATGTTAATCCTTCATTCAAGATTGAGCTTACTTAGTCTAATTAAGTCTGAAGAAAGTATCATCTTATAGAGGATGAGAGAAAGAGGACCTCCTACATGAATGATAATCCTATAATGGATAAGCCTCAACACCTTCAACACGAATGATTAAGTAATTAGGGTATGATCCTTAATGAAGAGATCATGAAACCCTAATTGAGGATGATTTTATGAGAAACCCTAATTGAGGGTGATGTTATGAGAAACCCTAATTGAGGATGATGTTATGAGAAACCCTAATTGAGCATGATGTTATGAGAAACCCTAATTGAGGGTGATGTTATGAGAAACCCTAATTGAGGATGATGTTATGAGAAACCTTATTTGAAATGAATAGTAAATCCTAATTGTGGGTTATTGAATGTAAAACCCTAGTTTAAAGTGATGTTATGTGGAACCCTAATGCTATGATATGATGTGAGATTCAAATACGGGGTGAAGCCATATAATGTCATAGGAAACCCTAGTAATGGTATGATGATTAAAATACTCAAGTAGGGTGTGGCTAATATAATCAAACAAGATGAGGATGTTACACCCATGAAGGGTGAAATTGATAAACCATATGAATGCTAATGTTGATACTCTAATGAATAAGAGTATAAAGGAAAAGATGATGCCTAGAACATTATATATATCTAACTCTATACATGTGTAACAACCCTTTACATCTTGCAAAGATGAGGATAAGAAACTCTTAGGAGAGATGTATACAAAACTACATAATTGGAGTAAAGATCATATCATGGGTTGGAAATACCCAAAGTGGTTGATGATGGTTTATCCTATGCCAATAATGTCTAACCATTGGATAAGTCCACATCATTAAAGATAGTTGGACAATTTGAATGTGTAACTTATGCACCATATGATGAAAGTGACATGTTAGTGGATAAAGTATTAAGAGGGAAAATACCTTAATACAAGGTTAGTTGATTAACTTAAGTAAGATGGAAATGAGAAGTAAGTGATACATCAAGACATGATAGATATCACATTCAGCATTTCAAGGTAGACATACCTTGATGGACCTCTACTCCAATATCCTTGGATAAGAAACACATAAAGTTTGTGTTATGCAATTGTTATAATAAAGATGTTATGAACTGATTGTACTTTGATAAATGTTGACTAATATTCCTTGACAATGGGGTTAAGCCAAATTAATGAGTATGATGTAATCATACCATTATAAGGATGAGAAATGAATTCATACCATGAAATGATAATCATTAATGATATATGATGAGAATAGTGATCATAAGCATATACTTATGATATCTTTGAATGCTCCTAGAGGTGTGGAGTCATATATTAGGGTTGAACTAATAATGTGAGCATGAAACCCTAATTAATGTATGATGGGAAACCCTAACCCTAATTTTGAGTAAGGGGAATGAAAGGCTCTATTTGATAGACAACCCTAATCCTAATAAAGGATGGTGGTGTTATTATTGTTTCGTATCATGTGATTAATGATTTACATGACTATTATCATGTCTATTAATCGTGCAGACATCATGAGATGATGAACATAACCAGATTTGAGCTATGACATTCATATAATAAATATGTTGAATGGCCTTATGTACCTAATGTTGTTTTTGTTTAGTAGAAGTGACAAAATGTGCATGAACCTTATGAGTTCCATGAATAAGTTTTTGCCTAATGAATGGTGACAAAATACTTAATAGGCCTTGTGAGCCATGTGAGATACTTGTGTAACAAGTATTATGTATACCTCGGTCTGAGGACCTGGAGGTAATAGTTACCTAACAAGTGGTAATAGTGATAGTGATGAATTGAGGGTATGAATACCCAAAGTTGATAAGTATGATAAAGCTGTTGTTGAGAGATGTGAACTTTTAAAGAAATGAAATGAAGGACTGAGATCCCAATGTCTTATAAAGACTGAGAAGTGATTGATGAAAATAGTACATGTTTCCCTTATAGCATGTGTCTGAATAAGTTATGTCTGAGAACTTGATTGATGCTAAAAGAATATGCTAATGTAATTAACTAATCAAGTGGAATCATATCATGTAGAGCCCTGACCATAGATCCATCATCGTCAGCAAATCGGTGATGGTGAAACGGGTGCTCTGTGGCAAAACCCGGATCGCATATTTTGGATATGTGGGGGTAAATGGGCGAAAATATCCTTGTCCTAATGAGGGAATTGGTGGAAGGTAAACATTAAACCTCTCAATCCTTCATTACATGTACCGGGATGGATGTATCACGAATCTCCCGATGATTGGGACAGATGTAGTACACATCTCCCAATAATGTTAATGCCGAATCGATGGAGATAAATATGAAATCTCACGATCGCGAAAAGAGTGCAGCACACCACTGTAACTCTGATAGTGAAGTTGCCAGTATACCCTGGAAAGCTATATAGCAAAGACACAAGATGTCCTATAGTTGGTACTCACGCTGACAGGGGAGGATGAGGTCATATAAATCTAGCTCTTCTATTGACCTATGTATGGTACCGATTTCGAATTCACAGTGGTCGGTTGGAGTATGAGCGGTATACCTCATCTCCTAAGGGCATAAGTGTGATTGTAAAATGTAATCAGCCGTTTAGCATGTTTGCTTAATGATTGAATACAAAAATTCATTGGCTGATGTTATATTACTTTTTTGCATCTCTAGTTGATAATGTTATTCATATCTCTTTACATTCAATGCAGGTAGATGTAAGCATTATGAATCTACCATGACTAGATACAATGATGTGAGTTCACAAGTTCTTGAGTATAAACTAAAAGTTCACTTCCATGAGGTAGAAGTGGATGCATGATGAACTCGATGATGGTACAATTTATCACCCCATACTAATGGACAGTATGATCCAGACTAGAGGGTCTGATGAGAGCATGTGTGCTCATTCAGGGTGATACATAGGGATAGTTCTTAAGACGTGATGTTAACAACCATAGCCTTTATCGGGATGCAAGAAGTTCTATAGGGAGGTTGTGTCGGTCACCACTACATTAAGATGATGTTGGTGAAGGAGGCCTCACAAAGGTCAGAAAAGAACCACAGTGTGTGTCGATGAAGTCGCTTTGATCGTGCAATGGCTGAGAGAGAGCTTAGTGGTGACATGAGTCATGAGCTGATGCAAAGCAGACTGACATGCAGTTCACTATGGGAGAATATGTGATGTGAAAATTTGACCCCTCAAAGCTACAGCCGAGAAAGCTGAGTCCCCGATATATGGGTCCATTTGAGATGGATTGGTGGAGATGGTTGTGTTTAGCCTTACCCCTTAGGATAAAATGATGTGTTGCATGAGTCCGATATAGAGCACTATGTGAGGTACCCAAGCCAGGTGCTGAGCCCTGAACCTATTCAGCTTTTGAAAGGATGAAAAGTCCTGAGTCACCTATGAGGGTACGATATACCAAGGTAAGAAAGAACTTAGATGGAAGAAAATGAGATAATGAAGGTTCTTGGGAAACACCATGCAAAGGGTGAAGCCACATAGGAGCCCTGATGGACATAAGAAGACTTATCCTGTTTGTTTGCTTGCTTGATGGAATTTTGAGGGAAAAATTCTCATAAGAGGGGAAGGATGTTACAACCCCAAATTTTTGGTTCCTTTGGTGTGAAATGTAATTTCTCATATTAAAGATATTTGGACAAATAATGATATAATTTGTTGTGAATAAATGTATTTCATTTAAAATGGCCTTGTTGTTTGATTTGTGGGCTTTATTGGCTATTGGGCCCAACAACAAGAAAATCCAATTAATAAATGAATAATTGAGTTTTTGAGAAAAGAAAGGTGTGGAAACATATAGAAGGCAAAAGAACTTAATACAAAGGTGGATTTCATGACACATGGGTTCCTTGGGTTCCAAGGAGTCCAAAGTTGCATAAAGAGTGCAATAAGAAAAGAAAAGATCAATTAAGTATTTCTTTATTAAGAAAGAAATTGAAAATATTGATGAAATATGGAAAATAAGTGAAAAGGGGTATAATTGAGTAATCCTTGGTGGAATTTCGTATCCCAAGGATTCCTAATGTTGAAATAAATACCAATGAGGAAAATAAAAGAGAAATAAAGAGAAAACCTCAAAAAGAGCTATTTTAATGAGAAATAAACAAGACAATGTGAAATAACACATATTGATGCATTTAAGGATAATGAGTATTCCTTAAAAAGGAATTTCGAATTATTTGAGTTTCTTGGGATCCAAGGAGTCCCAATGAAGAAAGAGGAAAGAGAAAATACCATATTTGAAAAATAAAAGGATAATGTGATACATTATTAAGGAATTTTGTGATATTAATAAAAAGGGAAGTATTTTCTATTAAATAAAAATAGAATTTCGTGATCAATGATTAAGAGGCAAGCATAAAGAGAGTAAAAGAAATAATTCTCGTATTTCAAAGTGTCCATGAGATAAGGAATATCAAGGAAGAAAATAGGAGAGAGAAGAACTACTTCTCCATGAAGGAATAGGTTTCCTTATGGGAGAGAACTTGATTTCTCTTGGAGGAACGTCCTAGGGCATTGCTACTCACCCCTATATAAGGGAATAGCCCAGGGTCGACCCCAAGGGGATATCCCGCATGTTTCTCTCTATTCCCCCATCTTCTTCTTGTTCTTCATTGAGCAAACCCTAACCAAGAAGGTAGGGAGAACCCTGGCATAAATGGAGGATCAAGGAGGGTCTTAGATAGTGGCTTGATGCTCCCACGAGTGATCTAAGGAAGCTCTGCCCTTATCTTCCTGCTCTAAACCCGCACAATACTTGCAAAGGGGCTGTGACCTAGCTGCAGATCGCAACATTGGCCCTCCTTAGATCGGACATCTCAGTCGTGGGTCGAGGTGTGGTTGGACGCATGGGGATGCGGCGGAGGCAGGGAAAGGGTTCCTGAGGAGGTTAGTGCCTTCTAAAGGTGGAAAGAGATCCTGCAATCAACTGTAGCACAGTTGCATCGTGGCAGTGTGTTGCAGATGATCTGGGCTTGCACACGGCTGCCAGGGCCACGTCTTCCAGGTGCTTTGCGTGCACCATGGTACGGCGGGGGTAGCAACACCCTCTCTTATGGCCGTCGAGGTCAAGAGAGGCAGGGAAGAGTTGTGCCAAGTCTGCAGAATGGCAGCTAGGGCAGCTGCTTTCGATCTGCTCAAGGTTGAAGAAAGGGAAAGTGGTGTTGGACGCTTTTGCCCTCTGTGGGCTAAGGAGCTACCCAACTTATCCAAGGGAGTTTCAGACTTTTCGTTATGTTTTTAAAGTAGCAAGCTGTGTTGCATGGGGCAAGGTGACGTGGCACCCTCCCATTGGCCCAAAGTATGTGAGTTTTGATAAATTCATAGTGAATAATTGGTAGGTCGAATAAGGACATGTTATACATGAAAGTTGATCAGAAAAACGTGAAGAATCCATTAAAAATATAATTGGATCTTGATTCCTCTTGAAATTCGAATAGTAATGGAAGATGTCAACTTTAATGTATTAATGTTTAAAGAACCCTATTTTGATATGAATAATATATTTATAAGGGTTTAATGGATGATTAGAGTTGGTATTAAATTGTTAATGATAAAAGGAACATTAGGAACAGAAAAGATGAATTTTGCACATAATTAGTTTAATTCAGAATTCATGTGCATAAGTAATGCTTAATGGGCCTTGAAACCCTAATGTTGGTAATTAGGACTACTAATGGCTTTAATTATTCGATTTCATGAATAGAACTAATTTTTCATGGTTATAAGCTATTTCAAGCATTAAAGTTCCTAATTTGTGGATAAATAGCCTTAATATAGAAATTAGGGTTTTTGAATGAATCAAGGTAGAATTAATGATAAATAACGTTCATAGGAGTATTAGAGCATAATGAACTACAAATCGACGATAAACGAGCATAATGACCTTGTCATGGGTTAAAGAGAATAAAAATGGTAGCTTTAATGAAAAGAGGCTTAATGGACTTATATAATGGTTGATTATGCCTTAAATCCAAAACTGAGGATTAAATGTGGAAATAATTAGGGTTTGTGATCAATTGTGTTAAATTAGGGATTTAAAATAGTAAAAGATGAAGGGAAGCCCTAATTGCAATAGAAACCCTAAAAGCGAATTAGAAACCCTAGGAAGCGAGCTAGGTTTAATGGATCTTGATGCCATGAATAATAAAAAGGGAATTACATGATTATTTTAGGATCTTGTTGAAAATACTTGCTTGCTTGGATTCTTATTTGCATGGATATTTCTGTTCAAATCATCAGATCAGGTATGCGGTTAATTATGAATAACCGCCTTAGTTTCCCGAGGATTTTCCGTATGGTTAACCGCATTGAATGCAAATTATCAGTTTGGATGTTCATACTTGCAAACTATAAAGTCCCTATGATTATCATATTAATAATAGAAGTATGTATTCTCACACCTACATGCCAACCTGATGAATGATGCCAAAGGTCAGACCCAGATGGGTAGACCAATGGACACCTTGAGTGGTGACCCCAGGCACCAAGCTCGGGAATGAGAAGGTGGCCTATGATATTGCATGACTAGAGGGCACCATGAGTGGTGACCCCAGGCACCAAGCTCGGGATTGAGAAGGTGGCCTTAAGTCATTAGCAAAACGAAACCCTAAGGTGGGTATGCCAGGGTTAGGGCAAAAGTGGTGGAGAATGTCATATAGGAAAATGTAAATTGGCTGGTTAATTAACTTGATTGTGATAATTAGATTGTTATCCATATGTGAAAACTTTTGGTTGTCCCCACGTACCAGTATATTTCGATATACTGACCGACGTTTTATTTGTCGGTGTTTTAGGTACAACCCTGAATTGAACAAACGGTAAAGTGACACATTGTGAAAATAAAACATAAAGTGCAAGGAGGATTAGATAGAGTAGATTCAAGCTCTGGATAGATATATTTCCAAAGTTTTTCAAAGGTAAGTAAAGTTTTAATTTAATACCCAATTCCAGTTTAGTTAGTAGAATTTCATAATTATTATTGATTATTTGTCGAACCTTTGATCCTGTTAATTGAATAACGGCTCTAACCTTTGGGTCTCCCTTAATTGGGGGTTACCGGGAGGCGGGGTTGTTACAATTGGTATCAAAGCCATAACCCCTCCAGTAGGTGGGGTCCGCATGGGCATGTGGCATGCCAATCTTGAGTTATGCGGTCCAGGCATGTAGGAAAGGGTTGTCCATGGTTGACGTAGCCGACCTTGTGCTGGTATTTCGTGATCAGGAGTTGGGTGTCCATTGGCCATTGTGGGTCTGCACTGAAATGGGGTCAGATTATGAGGCCATATAGTTGAGCCTTGATGAGGACATCAAGAGTTTAAGTGGGGGAGATTGTAACATCCCAGGATTTGAGGCCTCGAATAACATGATCTTAAAAGGAATGATTGAACTACCTATATCACCAAGGTGCACCTCCTTTTTCAGGATCCCATCACTAAAGAACTCCATAGTTAAGCGTGCTCAGCTTGAAGTAGTACTAGGATGGGTGACCAGTCGGGAAGTTGATCCTGGCTTGTGCGTCAGCATGGACAAAGTGCGTAGTTAAGGCTAGTGGTGGTATGTGGGGACAGTCATCATTCCTGAAACTCTACTAGAGCCTTGGGCAGTGGGCCCAGGTATTACAAATGGTATCAGAGCAAAGGTTCCGCATTTAATCTTTAGTAATTAAAAATTTTACAAATTTTGTAGAACCCAAGGGAGTTATTAGAGGATTATCTGAAAGATAAAGGTGTCTAGAAAAGGATCACGACCGGGGGCTGGCAATATTTTCCTCTGCACCGCTAGTCGGAATATGAAGACTCCCAGGTCTGTGTGACTATCTGGCCAAAGTCTTAGGGTATGATTCGAAATAAGATACCTTTAGGACTCTCTCATCTTGTTCATCCCTTCTCAACTCAAATTCTGTTAAGGATCCTAAGGATTAGGGTTTTCTCTCTTCTCCTCACCCTCTTGAGGTATGTGTAAGGTTGATAAGGATTAAGGAATCCTCCACCAAATTAATAAAAAGCGTGTAAATAAATGTCATGGACATAAGCTTAATAGAGTAAGTGTAAAAGAATAGATACATGCTTAGGTCGTATGACATAAGTTGTCAATGCCCTCAGGAGAGACCTAAGGCTAGACCTTCTTGTAAGGAGGATGAGTAGAGAAAGTGAGTCTTGGAGGTAGAGATCTCCATTAAAGTAGAGACCTAGCATATCCTTTAAGGATGATGTTAACCCTAACCCTAAGTGGAGGTTATGGAGAGAGATGACATGATGAGTTAGATGACATGGTTGACTGGGTGTTTGGATAGATATGCTTTTGGATTGCCATACGAGCCATGAGAGGTTGGATGACCTAGCACCTTTGGCAACCCAACCCTAGGAAGGGTTGAGCATGTTAGAGTGAAGGATAGCTCCTTCATGGATGAGGTTAGTGAAGGACCTATAGAAACCCTATGGCTTATGCAAGTAGGGGATAGCATGCACCTAGAATACGTCAGTGGTACGGTAGTAGGTTGAAACCCTAGCTATAAGGGCACGATGGATGGCTTATGAGATAAGCATAAAGAGATATGGATAGGCTTTACCCACTTAGGGGTATGCTTGTGAGCATGAGCCTTCATGGAGAGAGGACCTCTAGTAGTATGGATGGATGTGGAGTTAGCTCTAGAGAGAGAAAGCAAGAACCCAGCAAGGAGGTTGGAAGCCTAAAACCTTGAGATATGAGGAACAGTGGGGAGTCGAGAATGATGTGACCTAAGTGGATGATAGTGGTTGCCTTATGTGTGATCCCTGGAGGCTGATGATATCTTGGTTGCCTTTAGAGGAATCAAACCCTAAAGAGAGGATGATGCCTCTGGAACCTATGTGCCTATAGTATAGGAGTTTACCTACTGAGATGAGACAAAGAGTGCCTTAGACCCTGAGGAGGTTCAAGTAACTAGTTGTGGGGCTTTATACCTAGTTGGTTGTCCTTGAGGAGGACTCAACTCTGAGGTGTTGCTCATATAAAAGGACCATGGGAGTACATGGCATACCTTGGACATGCTTGATTCGTGGTTAAGAGGTTGAGCATGTAGTTGGATATCCAAAAGTGAACCTAGGGTTCCTGGCCAAAGAGGGGAAGTGGTGTACCTAATGCTCGTGATGAGAATTGAGTCTCTATACTTTTGAGCATGGTACTCTTCATGTATAGAGGAAAAGGAAGCCCCTTAAGTTAAAGGAAGGTTTGATGAACCCCTCACAACTAAGTTGACCTAATGTTGAGGAAAGAGAACAAGTATGACCTAACATAGGTTATTTGTTTGTGCCTTAGTAGCTTCTGGGTTAGGCATGTTCATGTGAATATAAACCCTAAGGACGGTTGTGACCTTGTTGTCAAGAGTTGTAGTTTCCTCCCATCCTGGGAGAGGGACCCTTTGGTAGGGTGTATACCAGTTTTGTTGGCTTTGAAGTAACCTAAACAGGTTTCATAAGATCTGAGGAGCTAAGTGAAGAGTACATGGTATGATAATGAACCTGCAGACCCGCATATAACCATCTCTACGTGCATGTGAATGTGTTACCATGGTGGTAACCAGTATGGGGCCTGACCAAGGTAGACAGGTCGCCATGATCCCTGAGAAAGGATGAAAGACAACCTAAGAATGCAGAGAGAGAGGTGATGAAGGCTTGGGTAAGGTCCTAAGTCGGACATGTACTATGATAGAATCCTAAGTCTATCCTAGGGTCAGGTGGGGATAAGACCGATGGAAGTAGGAGTTACCTAATTCCCTAATTGCACATGACCATAGGGTCGGGAGGTAACAACTATCATTGTCTGAGGGCCATGGGTTAGGAGATTGATCACCTTCATAAACTCATGGGACCCAAAGGTCAGATGAGTAGGGCACTCTCTGATGCATGAGGGAAGAGGGATGACCCCAAAATTGTCGGCACCCTATAGACCTAGAGGAGATGACCAAGGATTGTGTACTAACCCAAGTAGAGACCAGATTTCCATGGAAGCAACGTTGATATCCTGATGTTTGTGATGTAGAGACAGGTGTGGCACATTTCAACTCAGCTTTAAAGGTTTACTGGCAAGGTGGGATGTACCATCTCTACTCTTGGAACAGGAAGAACTCTGTATTTGTACTGCAGCCAAATGCTTATTTCCTCTTGTTATGGGAGTGAGAGATAGGACAATACGCATGCCATACACCAAGGATAAAGATGGTGTGAGTTGAGACGTTTCTACAGAAAGGATAACATACCTTAGTGGAGTAAATGATACATGGATAGGTACAACCGATAAAAGTATTAAGATAATCACCTTGTAAGGATGTTCCTAGTAGAAGCTTTGTGGAATTTGCAAGTTATACAAGATTGAGTTTGATCACCAGGTGGATGAGCTCAGAGTTTCTTGATGAAGATAAACTTAGAGGTGTATGTTACCTAACACCTAAGGCTAAGAAGTGATAATGAATGCTCTGGTTGAGATATAGCTGCCTAGTTTAGCTAGAAGCTAGAAGAAGTTGAGGTTGTTAGGTTAACCTTAAGTTGAGAAGAAGAGATAAGTTTGGATAACACTCAGATATAACAAGATTTGTTGAACAAGATTAGTGGTTGTTTGGATATCTAGAAGAATGGTTGTAGAACTCTGGATACACTTCTTTGGATAAGAAGGTAATAAAACCCTGAGGAGAGTGGTTTAGGGCTTCCGAGGCATCGACCTTGAGGAATCATGACATACAGAAATGCATGATCCCAATACACCAGGAGACTACAAAGATAGTAAGTGATGGTAGAGCGTTGGATGTCTGATACATGTTGCATGTGGCCATGCAAGCCAAGAGGTGAAGGACGAACACCAATAACCCAGTGCATGGATATAAAGTATAGAGAGTCCCCAAGAGAGAATGGGAGTTCATTGCTATGGATGTTGTGATAAGTCTCCCCTAGACCAAGGAGGGTCGAGGTGCAATATGGGTTATGGTAGATCGCCTTACCTAGATGATATAAGAGAGAAAGATGGTTCAGCTACACCATGATGCGAGTTCACAAGTTCTTGAGTATAACCTAAAAGTTCACTTCCATGAGGTAGAAGTGGATGCATGATGAACTCGACGACAGTATAGTTTATCACCCCATACTAATGGACAGTATGATCCAGACTAGAGGGTCTGAAGAGAGCAGGTGTGCTCATTCAGGGTGATACATAGAGATAGTTCTTAAGACGTGATGTTAACAACCATAGCCTTTATCGGGATGCAAGAAGTTCTATATGGAGTTTGTATCGGTCACCACTTCATTAAGATGATGTTGGTGAAGGAGGCCTCGCGAAGGTCAGAAAAGAACCACAGTGTGTGCCGATGAAGTCGCTTTGATCGTGCAATGGCTGAGAGAGAGCCCAGTGGTGACATGAGTCACGAGCTGATGCAAAGCAAACTGACATGCAGTTCACTGTAGGAGAATATGTGATGTGAAAATCCGACCCCTCAAAGCTACAGCCGAGAAAGCTGAGTCCCTGATATATGGGTCCATTTGAGATGGATTGGTGGAGATGGTTGTGTTTAGCCTTACCCCTCAAGATAAAATGATGGGTTGCATGAGTCTGATCTAGAGCACTATGTGAGGTACCCAAGCTAGGTGTTGAGCCCTGAACCTATTCAGCTTTTCAAAGGCTGAAAAGTCCTGAGTCACCTATGAGGGTATGATATACCAAGGTAAGAAAGAACTCAGAAGGAAGAAAATGAGAAAATGAAGGTTCTTGGGAAACACCATGGAAAGGGTGAAGCCACATGGGAGCCCTGATGGACATAAGAAGACTTATCCTGTTTGTTTGCTTGCTTGATGGAATTTTGAGGGCAAAATTCTCATAAGAGGGGAAGGATGTTACAACCCCAAATTTTGGGTACCTTTGGTGAGAAATGTAATTTCTCATATTAAAGATATTTGGGCAAATAATGATATAATTTGTTGTGAATAAATGGATTTCATTTAAAATAGCCTTGTTGTTTGATTTGTGGGCTTTATTGGCTATTGGGCCCAATAACAAGGAAATCCAATTAATAAATGAATAATTAAGTTTTTGAGAAAAGAAAGGTGTGAAAACCTCTAGAAGGCAAAAGAACTTAATCCAAAGGTGGATTTCGTGCCACATGGGTTCCAAGGAGTCCAAAGTTGCATAAAGAGTGCAATAAGAAAAGAAAAGATCAATTAAGTATTTCTTTATTAAGAAAGAAATTGAAAATATTGATGAAATATGGAAAATAAGTGAAAAGGGGTATAATTGAGTAATCCTTGGTGGAATTTCGTATCCCAAGGATTCCTAATGTTGAAAGAAATACCAATGAGGAAAATAAAAGAGAAATAAAGATAAAACCTCAAAAAGAGCTATTTTAATGAGAAATAAATAAGATAATGTGAAATAATGCATATTGATGCATTTAAGGATAATGAGTATTCCTTAAAAAGGAATTTCGAATTATTTGAGTTTCTTGGGATCCAATGAGTCCCAATGAAGAAAGAGGAAAGAGAAAATACCTTATTTGCAAAACAAAAGGATACTGTGATACATTATTAAGGAATTTTGGGATATTGATAAAAAGGGAAGTATTTTCTATTAAATAAAAATAGAATTTCGTGACCAATGATTAAGAGGTAAGCATAAAGAGAGTAAAAGAAATAATTCTCATATTTCAAAGTGTCCATGAGATAAGGAATATCAAGGAAGTAAATAGGAGAGAGAAGAACTACTTCTCCATGAAGGAATAGGTTTCCTTATGGGAGAGAACTTGATTTCTCTTGGAGGAACGTCCTAGGGCATTGCTACTCACCCCTATATAAGGGAATAGCCCAGGGTCGACCCCAAGGCGATATCCCGCATGTTTCTCTCTATTCCCCCATTTTCTTCTTGTTCTTCTTTGAGCAAACCCTAACCAAGAAGGTAGGGAAAACCCTGGTGTAAACGGAGGATCAAGGAGGCTCCTGGATGGTGGCTTGATGCTCCCACGAGTGATCTAAGGAAGCTCTGCCCTTATCTTCCTGCTCTAAACCCGCACAATACCTACAAAGGGGCTACGACCTAGCTGCAGATCGCAACATTGGCCCTCCTTAGATCTGACATCTCGGTCGTGGGTCGAGGTGTGGCTGGACGCATGGGGATGCGGCGGAGGTAGGGAAAGGGTTCCTGAGGAGGTTAGTGCCTTGTAAAGGTGGAAAGAGATCCTGCAATCAACTGCAGCACAGTTGCATCGTGGCAGTGTGTTGCAGATAATTTGGGCTTGCACACGGCCGCCAGGGCCACGTCTTCCAGGTGCTTTGCGTGCACCATGGTACGGCGGGGGCAGCAACACCCTCTCTTATGGCCGTCGAGGTCAAGAGAGGCAGGGAAGAGCTGTGCCAAGTCTGCAGAATGGCGGCTAGGGTGGCTGCTTTCGATCTGCTCAAGGTTGAAGAAAGGGAAAGTGGCGTTGGACGCTTTTGCCCTCTGTGGGCTAAGGAGCTACCCAACTTATCCAAGGGAGTTTCAGACTTTTCATTATGTTTTTAAAGTAGCAAGTTGCGTTGCATGGGGCAAGGTGACGTGGCGCCCTCCCATTGGCCCAAAGTATGTGAGTTTTGATAAATTCATAGTAAATAATTGATAGGTCGAATAAGGACATGTTATACATGAAAGTTGATCAGAAAAACGTGAAGAATCCATTAAAAATATAATTGGATCTTAATTCCTCTTGAAATTCGAATAGTAATGGAAGATGTCAACTTTAATGTATTAATGTTTAAAGAACCCTATTTTGATATGAATAATATATTTATAAGGGTTTAATGGATGATTAGAGTCGGTATTAAACTGTTAATGATAAAAGGAACATTAGGAATAGAAAAGATGAATTTTGCATGTAATTAGTTTAATTGAGAATTCATGTGCATAAGTATGCTTAATGGGCCTTGAAACCCTAATGTTGGTAATTAGGACTACTAATGGCTTTAATTATTCGATTTCATGAATAGAAATAAGTTTTCATGGTTATAAGCTATTTCAAGCATTAAAGTTCCTAATTTGTGCATAAATAGCCTTAATATAGAAATTAGGGTTTTTGAATAAATCAAGGTAGAATTAATGATAAATAACGTTCATAGGAGTATTAGAGCATAATGAACTACAAATCGACAATAAACGAGCATAATGACCTTGTCATGAGTTAAAGAGAATAAAAACGATAGCTTTAATGAAAAGAGTCTTAATGGACTTATATAATGGTTGATTATGCCTTAAATCCAAAACCGAGGATTAGATGTGGAAATAATTAGGGTTTGTGATCAATTGTGTTAAATTAGGGATTTAAATTAGTAAAAGATGAAGGGAAGCCCTAATTGCAATAGAAACCCTAAAAGCGAATTAGAAACCCTAGGAAGCGAGCTAGGTTTAATGGATCTTGATGCCATGAATAATAAAAAGGGAATTACATGATTATTTCAGGATCTTGTTGAAAATGCTTGCTTGCTTGGATTCTTATTTGCATGGATATTTCTGTTCAAATCGTCAGATCAGGTATGTGGTTAATTATGAATAACTGCCTTAGTTTCCCAAGGATTTTTTGGATGGTTAACCACATTGAATGCAAATTATCAGTTCGGATGTTCATACTTGCAAACTATAAAGTCTCTATGATTATCACATTAATAATATAAGTATGTATTCTCACACCTACATGCCACCCTGATGGATAATGCCAAAGGTCAGGCCCAGATGGGTAGACCAATGGACACCTTGAGTGGTGACCCCAGGCACCAAGCTCGGGAATTAGAAGGTGGCCTATGATATTGCATGACTAGAGGACACCATGAGTTGTGACCCCAAGCACCAAGCTCGAGATTGAGAAGGTGGCCTTAATTCATTAGCAAAAGGAAACTCTAAGGTTGGTATGCCAGGGTTAGGGCAAAAGCAGTGGAGAATGTCATACTAGAAAATGTAAATTGGTTGGTTAATTAACTTGATTATGATAATTAAATTGTTATCCATATGTGCAAACTTTTGGTTGTCCCCACATACCAGTATATTTCGATATACTGACCGACGTTTTGTTTTTCGAAGTTTAGGTACAACCCTGAAATGAACAAATGGTAAAGTGACACATTATAAAAGTAAAACATAAAGTGCAAGGAGGATTAGATAGAGTAGATTCAAGCTCTGGATAGATAGATTTCCAAAGTTTTTCAAAGGTAAGTAAAGTTTTAATTTTATACCCAATTCCAGTTTAGTTAGCAGAATTTCATAATTATTATTGATTATTTGTCGAACCTTTGATCCTGTTAATTGAATAACGACTCTGACCTTCGGGTCTCCCTTAATTGGGGGTTACTGGGAGGCGGGGTTGTTACAAGAATAGTATGGAATGTGATGGTGATGCTTCACCTTATGCATCCATGATCCAATGGGGATGTTGTGAGTTAGGGTTTGGGTATAAGTGATGATTATTAACATTGATATAATTTATCATGTTGAACCTAACTCTAATGCAATTAGATAAAGATGAGTATTAATGTTTAACATTCTTATATGATGGAATGATGGTAGAATAACCTCCTTACTATGATCATAACCTTGATATGTTAATTGGTGGTTATTATAGCCACATGGTTGATACTTTTATATGCTAAACATGTGCATAATGAATATGATGAGAGTTAATCATATCTAGATTCCTTGCATGTTGATGCAATAAAGTAATGTTCTTAATGTTAATATGACCCAGCTATGATTGTTTATGAATATCTCCTAGCTCATTAATGCAATATTGTGTTGATCTGGTGTATTATATGTAAGTAATGTTGTTGAGCCTTGTTATAAGGCATGAAAAGATAATGATGATCTTGCAGGGAATGATAATATAATGGTCTTAATGACCTTTGGGCATGATTGAGCCATGAATGAGGTGTAATCCTCTTGTGTTGATAAGGGTTGATTCCCTATGATATTGTTAAAAGGATTTATATCATTTGATAGTGTGATGGTCTTAATGACCTTTGGGCATGGTTGAGCCCTGAATGAGGTGTATTCCTCTTCTGTTGATAAGGGTTGATACACTGTGATATTTTGAAAAGGATTTATATCTTGTGATAATATGATCACTAGTGTAGCCTCATGAATGGCAAGTGAATAGTACCATGTGATGATGAGATGAGAAATTATAGTTCATACGTTTTATTTTTTTTCAAGTTTTGATATTTATATGCTTTCTAGAAGTGAATTAGGGTTTTTATGTCCACTTGTTTGATGTAGCCTTAATTCACCCAATTGGCATAACTAATCAAGTGCAACTCTAATCATGTAGTGCCCAGTGTCGTAGAGACATCTTCAGTGTCAAAACTTGCTAGATGGTGAAATGAGTATTCCTAAGGGAAACTCAGAGTGCATACTGTTGAGTATGTGGGGGTGGTAGGTTAATGATATATCCTTGTCATCCACAATGCAGATTGTGGAGGTTGGCTATGGTCATGCCTCATATATCTGATGTGATTGAGAATGGCTGCGGTCGTGTCTTAGTGATTATAGCATGATGTGATTAGAGGACAACTGTGGTTGTACCTCAGTGATTGGGTTTGAATACCCTGGTTTCTAGGTCGTGACCGGTACTAAGGTCAGACTAGTTGTTATCAATTTGACTATATGTAACTGTGGTGGCAGCTTTGATTTATATGTCACTGCCTTTTTACTCATACTGACTGAGGGGAAGAGATCTTAGGATGTCGGCACACCTAGATCTTGTACGGAACCAAATAGCCCTTCCTAGGGGTCAGTAGGACTTTGAATGGTACAATTCAAATTCCCTAGGGCATAATAAAAGAGGTAATACAGCCGTGTAACATATTTGTTTAGGGTTATACACAACGTTTTACATTGGATGATAAGCCTTGTCTGTTCTCTTTACATAAAGATGATGCTTAGTGCAATTAATTGATAGTAGATATACTTATGTTGTGGATATGCTTAAGATTTTAGATGCATACATACAGTAGCCATGATTATGTTGATAACTATATTTCTACTGCTGATTATAATCATGATGCTAGATATCTCATGTTGTTAGTTATGTTTAGCATGCTATCCATGCCTTTGTAACTAGAGATGCATTTTCCTAATCATGCTTATCTAGGTAGTTGTGCTTAGGTTGTTAGCTCTTCTTATAATGTTGATATGTTCAACCAATTAGACATGCTCATGTTGTTAGCTATGCTATGCTACTAGACTTTCTCATGATGCTGGAACTGCATATGCTACTGAATTGCTTATATTGTCAACAAGATAAAGGATGATAGTCTGGCTAATGATGATAGTTATTATCTACTCCTTTATGTATTTTGTTAGCCATCAGTACTTTTGATCTTATTTGTTATATCTGATTAAACTGCTTAACTATTTAATTACTTTAAAATGTTGTAATCAATAAATGTTGTTGGAGGTTATATCTCTTGCTGGGACATGGGTCTCACCCTTGTGGTTCGCCACATTTTTTTCGGTAATCCGAAGCGACAGAAACGAACATGTGGCAGCAAAGAGGAGCTATAGTAATGAATCTTTGATAAAGTTGATTAGATGTATAGTGTGTCCTAGAGTCGTCCTTGTACTCTCAGGTCCGGGTAGGAAAAGTTTGTATATGGTGTTTCAAATGAATCGAACTTGTGTTAGCATATTTATGCTTGTTTGTGTGGCATATACGAATATTGTTCTCATGTGCATATATGTTGTGGCTAAGGCGATAGAACAATTTTTATAATTCTTGGCATAGTTAGGATATAAGAAAGATGTTGGGCTCTTATGCAAATGTTTTTGAGCAGGTACTGACGTTGAAATCTATTTTTTTTAATTTACCCATATTTTTGGGTATGTGATTAATTAGTGATCGATTGTGCTTTATATTTTGAGTAATCTTGTTTAGTGTAAAAGGTCCTGACAAGTTGGTATCAGAGCTATAGGTTCACTGAGTCTACAGGGACACTAGGACTTAGGACTAGGATGATGTCAAAATTAGGAATTGACATAAAAATATGGTGCATACTGCCTAATCTCAGTATTTGCGTGCCATGGCCAGGTATTCAATTATTGAAGAAAGGTAAGTATGGAACTCTTAGATTGTTATCGTTCAGATTACTCTGATCAAGTAGTCATTTTGAGACAATCTAAAGAGCATAATGAATAAGAAATCATGGTGTGAATATCTCAGTCCTACCTTAAAGAAGATGAGAATTGCATCATTATCTATCAAAACTTGAATGTTTGGTAACTATAAGAGAAAGATACAACACCATGAAATTTAAATATGAATACAAATAAGGAAAATAGGAGTTCTTAAAGATGTTATTCAAGAAGATAATAAAGTAAAAGATAGATAAATCTATGCTTATAAAGTGAATCAAGGTATGAAATCTACATAAGATAGAGTGAACTCCTGTAACAAGTACAAAATGAGAAGATGAATGGGAACAATGGCAAAGAAATAAGGTGGAACCTGAGTTAATCTCAGACCAACCTATGTGTGTAAGAAAGTGTTAATGTAAAATCAACATAGCATGTGAAAGAAATTAAGGGATATGATCCCTATTTAATGAAGCAAATGTGAAATATGAATCTTTACCTGTTGATAGGTGGTTGAAAAATATAATAAAATAAGAGAACATACACTAGTGGGATAAATAGTCATCAAGGTAGGAGTAATGAAATATGTTAATCGTGATGATTCCTATGCAAATGGCAAGGAACCCGAAATGAAATAGATAAAATGATACATAACAATTTGTATCCAGCATAATGAAAATAGAATTGGTTACCTTTTTGCTAGTGACCTTGAAAAATGTTGCTATGATGTGGGAAGTGTGTTTCCCTTTGTTTCTTTTCTTTCCAAGGCACAACTTTCAAGTGGATCATTGCCACTTGGTATGTGTGGATTCTCTGCAAACATGAGGATGGATAGCTTATTATAGCATAAGGTTGTTTGGATTATAGTTCCAAGATCATAAAGTTTGTGATGATTTTGCTTTTGAGCCTTCCAATAATTAGGAAGACTCCTCTTACATGTCTTGATATTTTTTATGTTGGTAAAAGTAGATGAGATAAGGATGTGAGTTCCTTATAGCATATGAGGTGGATACCAAGGTAATGAATCCTAGTATCCAAGATGTATCAATAGTATGAGAAATATGTGAAGGTTGGAGATGTTTGTTAAATGAACATTCCAAGTATTCCTCTCCCGTAGAGAGAGAGAGAGTTGATGATGATGCTATAAATGTTGTTTGAAAAAAAAGTGATTCTATAATGTTGTGTATGGTTTAATGATAACTAGGCAAGACCACTATCAAGGATAGATGTTTTGTTGATTAATAAATATGTGATACCATGTTCCTTTAAGATAAACCTATGATAAAATATCAATGCATAAGAGTTAGATTGGATGACATAATCCATATGACCATGATGAGTTCAGAGTTATGTCCTTTAGACTAACCAATGTACAAATAGAATTTATGAATAGGAGGAACATAGTGTTCCAGTCATGTCATACAAGTTATATCAAGCTTTGAATGATGACATGTCAAAGTATTTCAAATATGGTCAAAAATATGATCAATATTTCTTCAAAAACCTTAGGGTTGTAAAAGCATCAATAACTATGGGACAAGTTGAACAAGAGTGAGATGGGGTTGATTAAGTGTCTTTGTGGGATCATGATATGTCTTCAAAGTAGGTTGTGTAAATCCTAGTAAGGTGAAGATAGTGTTATTGTTTCACCCCTAACAAGGTTGAATAGGAATGATGTTTCCTTGTATAGAAGGATAGCTGCCAGCGTCAGCATTTCTTTTGATGTTGAAAAAGAACTAACAAGAGTTCTAGTGTCAGTGTAAAAAAAGGATGGATACATTGCCTTTTTTGCTTCAAGGAATGGCATGGGACACATGGAATGATTGGTAAAAATCTTGCAAGTATGACTTTTGAGTAATGTGTTGATAAAATAGATATAATTTTAGGATGATAGCTACAATTTAAAGTTGAACATTACTATTAGATTTGTACAGGTGGCACAACAAGTTTCTATGTTCCATATTTGCAAATGTCTTCTTATGTAGGGGTTTTTCTACTAACCCAAGATGAGATATGTATGAATGATGTAAATCACCATTATATGAAAGTAACCATGTGAAGGTAATAGGATGAGGTGCAGAGAAAGTACCCATCTTTTCTTACCTTGGATTTCGGGGGAAAAATCCCTATTAGGGGTTTATAGTTGTAAGACCCCTAAACTTGGTTAATGAGTTGAACAATCTTAATTATCATAATTGAAGCTTAGAACCCTAATATAACCTTGTGATATGCTTTTAAATCATAATACAAGCTTTAGTTTCAAATTTGGTCCAATTTGGACACTGTTTGAGCAAGTTATGCAATTTTATGCACATTTCGGACTTTTCTGCAATTTACCCAATTGAGAGGTTTTCTTTGCAATTTATCAAGTGAATTATGTTCGTTGTATATTATATCATCATTATTGAGCTTTTTGAGCCATGGGTCATCTATTTAAACATTGGTTTGAAGGTGTTTGCTCCAAGGGTATTTTAGGGTTTTCCCCTTCACGGATGACCTACCTTTAGTAGCTATCAACTAAGGAATTATGTGATTGGCTGGGAATTTCGACAAAGGAAAGCTAAGAAGGTCTATAGGGACGGTGGGAGAGCTTCTTGTGTATTCTTATATATTCTTAATAATTTAAAGCCATGGACACTTGGATATATACTAGAATTTCAACTTTTTCTTTTTCTTTATATTAAAGTGTCATATACTTATCCACAAGCACCAAAACGAGCCATTTCCTCTCCACCACTCTCTCCTTCTCCCAACCTCGTTCTCCTTCTGTCCATCTGTGAATTTTTCTGCCCAAGGAAGAAGAAAGTGGGGATCTTCTTGGAAAAAATTCTAGGGTTGCAATTGAATTCCTTTTTGGGTCTAAAAAGCTTCCTCCTATTGATATTGACCTAAAAGTGTAAGTTTTACCTTCTTTATTCCGTATATTTCTTTATTATCCTTCCTCCTAGATTTCTCCAGGTCGTAACCTTGTTGTTCCATGGTAGAAATTGCTCTAAATCTCTAAAACCCTACCTTTCTTGCTCCTTATGCTTAGGGTTTGTTCATTAATTTGATGAAGAAATGTGCTGGATGGACAAATTTATAGTTTATTCTTGGATTTTCTACCCTACCTGCTCAAGATTTCTTCTGTGTGGGGTTTCTTCTTCTCATTAGAGGCAAGTTTTATAACTTGCTCCACGTTTTTTGCTTACCATAAGCTTTCTAGATCATGTTCTTACTTGAAAATGATGACTCATGCACTAAAAAGCTATGCTTGACTTGGACTTCGATTTTTATAATGTTCCCTATTCTTATTTGAGTTCTATATGAACCTATGATGATTTTTAAATTATTCCTAAGGTAAAATATGACTTGTATCAGGTTGGTTTGACAACCTATGGTGCTAAGAACCTATCAACCAATGGTCAATTTTAGGGTTTAAAGTTGATTTCTTCTATAAACCATGACCCGATGATGGCACCATTGCAACCACCCTATGGTGTTGTCTTTATAACAACTGATGGTCGTGATAAAGGGTGTAAAATGATGGTGACAACCTATGGTCACCCCCTTAGGTCAGGTTTTGGATCAATTATAAGTATAATGATCAACCATTAAGCACCTTACTGATGCTATCAATCAATGTTGACAACCGCTTAATATTTGATGCTGATTAATGAATATAGTATTGATCTAACAACCTATAGTGATTTAATGATCACTAATGATGGTGGATGAGGTCTATAAAATCTATGGTGAGTTAATCATATAGTTTTAGCATCAACTAAGCCTTAGACCAATGGTTTCTTGGGTCACTTGATGCAATGGTCGAACATATACTGTAATTGATTGATTTAATATATGAACTTGATCCAATGGTCAAGATCTAATGTTTATTCCCCGAATAATGTGTAATGATTGATAATGTAATATGTTGGTCCTAATAATGGTATTTATATGGTTTCCTTTATATGATCAACTTAAGGAGCTTACTTGTTGACAATGGATGGCTTGTTTTAACTAAATAGTCGATCGTGGGTTTTACCCTATTTTCAATGGAACTTTTTGTGTTGTTAATCAAGGGATGTCTTGGGTTAAATGGTGACTCTTTCTAGAGAACAAATTAAGGACTTCATTGGTGGTTTGTCTAAGGTATTTACTTATGTAAACAACCAATGGTCATACCATTTAAACATCCAATGGTTATGGGTGACATTGTAGTATGGTGATATGGGTTGAATGATGATGGAACAAATGGAGGGTTATTCTTAATAAGGTAGTCTTACCAATTCACTGATATGAATAGAAGGGATGATAACCATATTGTGTTGATATGTAACCCTAATGAGGTATAGCTTGTTATACCTTTCTTTAATATAACTAAATGATGGTAATTGGGTATGAATAGTCCTTGAATGACTAATACAATCATGGAGTACTCTATTATTGTTGAAACCCTAGTATGCTATAACCTGATGGTTACACCTTGATTTAAGTGTGGGTTCATACTTAAGAATAGTATGGAATGTGATGGTGATGCTTCACCTTATGCATCCATGATCCAATGGGGATGTCGTGAGTTAGGTTTTGGGTATATGTGATGATTAGTAACATTGATATAATTTATCATGTTGAACCTAACTCTAATGCAATTAGATAAAGATGAGTATTCATGTTTAACATTCTTATATGATGGAATGATGGTAGAATAACCTCCTTACTATGATCATAACATTGATATGTTAATTGGTGGTTATTATAGCCACATGGTTGATACTTTCTTATGATAAACATGTGCATAATGAAGATGATGAGAGTTAATCATATGTAGATTCCTTGCATGTTGATATAACAAAGGAATGTTCTTTATGTTAATATAACCCTTCTATGATTATTTATGAATATCTCCTTGCTCATTAATGCAATATTGTGTTGATCTGGTGTATTATATGTAAGTAATGTTGTTGAGCCTTGTTATAAGGCATGAAAAGATAATGATGATCTTGTAGGGAATAATTATATAATGGTCTTAATGACATTTGGGCATGATTGAGCCCTAAATGATAAGGGTTGATTCCCATGATATTATGAAAAGGATTTATATCCTGTGATAGTATGATGGTCTTAATGACCTTTGGGCATGGTTGAGCCCTGAATGAGGTGTATTCCACTTCTATTGATAAGGTTTGATACCCGGTGATATTGTGAAAAGGATTTATATCTTGTGATAATATGATGATGTGTAGTCTCATGAATGGAAAGTGAATAGTACCATGTGACGATGAGATGAGAAATTATGTTTCATGCATTTTATATCTTTTCAAGTTTTGATATTTATATGCTTTCCAGAAGTGAATTAGGGTTTATATGTCCACTTGTTTGATGCAGCCTTAATTCACCCAATTGGCATAACTAATCAAGTGCTACTCTAATCATGTAGTGCTCTGTGCCGTAGTGCCTTCTCAGTGTCAAAACTTGTTGGATGGTGAAATGAGTATTCCTAAGGGAAACTCGGAGTGCGTACTATTGAGTATGTGGGGGTGGTAGGTTGAGGATATATCCTTGTCATACATAATGCATATTGTGGAGGTTGGATATGGTCATGTCTCATACATCTGATGTGATTCAGAATGATTGTGGTCGTGTCTCAGTGATTATAACATGATGTGATTAGAGGACAACTGCGGTTGTACCTCAGTGATTAGGTTTGAATACCCTTGTTTATAGTGTGATGACCTGTACCAAGTTCGAACTAGTTGTTATCATCTTGACTATATGTCGTTGTGGTGGCAACTTTGACTGATATGTCACTGCCTTTTTATTCGTACTGACCGAGGGGAAGAGATCTTAGGATATCGACACTCCTAGATCTTGTACAAAACCGAATAGCCCTTCGCATGGGTCGGTTGGACTTTTAATGGTGCAATTCAAATTCCCCAGGGCGTCATAAAAGATGTAATAGAACTGTGTAACATATTTGTTTAGGGTTATACACAATGTTTCACATTGGATGATAACCCTTATTTGTTCTCTTTACATAAAGATGATGCTTAGTGCAATTAAGAGATAGTTGATATAATTATGTTGTGGATATGCTTAAGATTGTTGATGCATACATACAGTAGCCATGATTATGTTTATAACTATACTGCTACTACTGATTATAAACATGATGCTAGATATCTCATGTTGTTAGTTATGTTTAGCATGCTAGCCATGCCTTTGTAACTAGAGATGCATATACTTCTAATAATGCTTATCCAGGTAGTTGTGCTTATGTTGTTAGCTCTTCATATAATGTTGATATGTTAAACCAATTAGACATGCTCATGTTGTTAGCTATGCTATGTTACTAGACTTTCTCATGATGCTAGAACTGCATATGTTACTGAATTGCTTATATTGTCAACAAGATAAAGGATGATAGTCTGGCTAATGATGATAGTTATTATCTTCTCCTTTATGTATTTTTTTAATCATCAGTACTTTTGATCTTATTTTTTATATCTGATTAAACTGCTTAACTGTTTAATTACTTAAAAATGTTGTAATCAATCAACATTGTTGGAGGTTATATCTCTTGCTGGGACATGGGTCTCACCCTTGTGGTTCACCACATTTTTTTTAGGTAATCAGAAGTGATGGAAACAAACATGTGGCAGTAAAGAGGAGCTATAGTAATGAATCTTTGATAAAGTTGATTAGATGTCTAGTGTGTCCTAGAGTCGTCCATGTACTGTTAGGTCTGGGCATGAAAAGTTTGTATATGGGGTTTCAAATGAATCAAACTTTTGTTAGCATATTAATGCTTGTTTGTGTGGCATATGTGAATATTGTTCTCATGTGCATATATGTTGTGGCTAAGGCGATAGAACAATTTGTATCAAATTCTTGGCATAGTTAGGATATAAGAAAGATGTTGAGCTCTTATGCAAATGTTTTTGAGAGAGTGCTGATGTTGAAATCGGTTTTAATTTACCCATATTTTTGGGTATGTGATTAATTAGTGATCAATTGTGCTTTATATTTTGAGTAATCTCATTTAGTGTAACGGGTCTTGATAGAATTGACCATCTGGTGTGTGAATCCACACTCTCTAGTCATCATAGTTTCCTTTAACTGGCACTTGGACTTTCAGAATCAAGTTGACTATATCTTTTTCAAACCAGTCATTCAAAAAACTCTCATCCAATTACATGGAGTACAATACTAAGGAACTCACTCGTAGGTCTGTGAGGTCTGTTGGGATTGGTTGTTTAATGACCTGTCTCAACTATAGATTGGGCTGAATCCATGTATCAACCCATACATTTACTGATGCACCATTAATAGGATTCATAACTGAGTAATCTATTATGAGTTTTTTATTATTCAATGAGGCTTGGCCTAATCTTGATATTGATACTGTCTTTGAATTTTGGTACTTATTGAATCAATCTCTCATCATGGTACACCATAAGGATTTCCTTCCTGAAGCCAAATCCCATGTTTTCTAGAAGAGATGTATTCCATTCTCTCATTGATTTGATTTCGAAGCCGCCATTCCTCAATTAGCTTGTCACCTTTCCCCACGCTAACAGTGAGACTGGCCTTTCTTTGGAGCTACCTCCCCATAGGAATTTCCTTATAGTTCCATCAACCCCGTCGCAGAGGCTCAAGGGTAGAACTGTTATTTGCATGTCGTAAGTAGGTATTGCAGATAGTGTAGACTTAGCAAGACATACCCTGCCAGCGAAAGATAAACTTCTTGCAGTCCACACGTTCACTCTAGCTTCGACCTTGTCCACGATATCAGCATATGTCTCCTTACTAACTCTTGAGTGGATAATTGGGACCCCCAGATAGCATCCCAAATCACTGGTTACTTGAAATTTTCTTATGTTTAGTATACTTCTTCGTGTGCGCCTCGCAACGCTCCTAGATAAAAGATGTAGAATTTGGCAACTGAAACCGCCTAGTCTGAAGCACTCTCAAATTCCTTGAAGCAGTCCATAATACATTGCATCTTCTTCTTGCTCACGTGCACAAACAGAATCAAATCATCTGTGAAACAGACACGTGCGACTTCTACTCCTAATCTCCCTACCTTAATGGGCTTTTAGAGCTTCACCCATCCCCTCACTTGGATCATCTCGCTTAGCCTTTCGAGACATAAGACAAATAGGTATGGAGACATAGGATCGCCTTGTCTCAATCCCCTTCTAGCCTTAAAGGCTCTTGATTGTTGTCCATTCTAGACAATTGAAGTATTACCTCCTGTGATTGAGTGCATAATGTAGCTTTTTATCTTCATAGGTAGGCCTACATGAGTCAATGTTTCCTGGATGAAATCCCATGACATCTGGTCATATGCTTTTGTAAGATAAATTTTCAAGGCCATCGTTTTAGCTTTGTGGATGTTCATCATCCCATGAATTACTTCCTGGACCAAAGCTATATTGTCTGTAATTCTTTGACCTGGTACAAAACTGCTTTGTTATGTTGAAATTTACCTTGGAATGAAGCCTTTCATGCGTTCAACTATTATCTTGGAAGCTAGCTTCAAAGTGATGTTATTGAGTGAAATAGGGCGCAGTTGTTCGCATCTTTTAGGCCTACAGACTTTTGGAATAAGAATAATTGTTGAGTCACATACCTCCTCTGCCTGTGGGTCGCCATTGAGCATCTTCTGAATCATTTTTGTAACCGAATTCCCCACAGTATTCCAGTTATGCTTAAGAAGGTCAGCAAAAATGTTATCTCATCTGGCCACTTTATATGGTTGCATAGCACTTAACACCTGCCATGTTTCAGAACTTGATGGAACAGCTATAAGCATGGCCTCTTCGTAGTCTAGAAGCTTGGTGAATGTTCTAGAGATTGCATCCAAATCAATTCTTGCACTCCCTCCAGTATCTATCAGTACCTTCTCGAAGTGTGTTACCACCATGTTTTTAAGGGTGCCTTCATCCGTGATCCACTCACCCGATGAGTCTTTGAGCGTTGTGATTGTATTTCGGCATTTTCTCTGATTGACCCATGCGTGGTAGAACGTCGTGTTATTCTCGCCATTTTGTAACCAGTTAACATGTGCTCTCTACTTCCAATCATCTTCCTCCTTATTCATAAGTTGTTGCAATTCTACTTGCATTTCCATACATAGGGTGTCTGTAGTCTCATCATATTGGTCTGCCAGCACTACTATAGTAGATTCACATTTCTATGCCCAACATAATTAATTATCATTTTTCACATCACATTGTTAAACATGGAGAATAGAAATGTGTTAGACAAATCACATTTTTGTCACGATTTTATTACTTTTTCATAGTGTTCATATATTTTTTTAATTTTATAAACCACATGATAATGGTGGTTATAGTATAAAAGGTTTTACATAATGTGATCATAGTGCATAATATTTTGTCATAGTATTTTATGGTTTTGACAATAAACCATATTCACACCACTAACATTTCTAGTCATAAGTATTTTACATGTGTCATTTATGAATAATGAAGAATAAAATAGTATACAAATGTTATTAGCTATTCTAGAACTCATTTTCTACTTTTTTATGAGGGAACTCAGGAATTATGTTTGATATGTAAGTTTGTAACTCACTGGAAGTCATAGAACTCAAGTTTAAACAATTACTTTAAACCAATCATGGAAAATTACTTAAGGAACTTTAGTTCATAAGTTTTCTAGACCAATTATGACAAAACAATCAGAGCCTTAGAGGAACATAGGTATTGCTTCAGCAAGTCCCTATCATTCTTGCTACTTTCATACTTTTTTTTATAAGTATGAGGGCCTTTTTATTCATCTCGCCCCTCTCTTGCAAGCTGAAACAAACTATCACAAGTCAAACTACTTAAGATAGAATTAAACTTGGTAGTACTACTACCATTACAGATATCCATGTTGAATAGGTCAACAATGTGATTAGGTGGACACCTATAGTAATAAGAGCCACAGTTGTTTTTTATATGGAATTTGGCTAGTTGGTCTGCAACCCTATTCCCCTCACGTTTAGTGTGTGCACAGTACGAACCTGGTTTCAGCCCACTTTGCACTGCAGTAGTCCATATGGATAATTTTGGGAATCTCATGCCTTTGTCATCAACAGCCTTCTTGGCATTCATGCAATCTGTTTCAATGCATATATTATCATAGCCTAGGCCTTGTCCGATTTCAATAGCAAGCTCAATAGCTCGAGTTTCATCTTCAAGAGCACTATCAGCTTGTATGGTCCTGCCCCAACCACCGTGCCATTGGCCTCTATCATCCCGACACACTACAGTAATAGAAGCTCTTTGGGTTGTCATATTGAAGTCGGCGTCAGTATTGATCTTCAATGCGCCTTGCTTCAGTCTAGTCCAACCAACATGATTATTGTCTTCCAACTTCTGGAGTTGGTCAAAAATCCATGCCTTTGGGTTGATGAGGACTTCTTTGACGATGAGGGTCTTCAGGTGGGTCACACTCAGCTTCTTTTTTTCAAAAACCTGCAGGTTCCGGCGCTTCCAGAGTTGCCAGCAGCCATTGGCGAAAAACTGATCCCAGTATCTCCGACTTATGATCTCCTTCCAAACCAGTGCAGCCTACTCACAGTCCCTCAAGGCGTGGAGAATAGTTTCCTCCTATAGGCCACATATCGGGCAGTGGATGCTCATAATCAAGTTGCGAGTAGCTCTTCTGCTGTTCGTTAATAGAGCATTGTGTCATATGAGACAGAAGAAGAACTTTATTTTCATACTAGCTTTCATTGTCCACACTAACTCCCATTTACCATATGTTCTTATGTCTCTTGCCGACCTGATGATCTCATAAGAACTTCCATTTACCATGTAGCACAACACGACCCAGTCTAGAAACATTAGGTATGTAGCACCCATTGAACCGCATGTTCTTATTTAGCAAACCCTCACACCACAGGGAATTCCTATGTGAACTCAAATCCCAGGCATGTTTGTATATCAAGGCTTGGTTCAGTTCTCTCATTGACATCAATCCCAGACCACCATGCTTCTTGTCGCAAGTAATCTTATTCCAGGCCACCAGCGATAAGGCATGTTTCTTCTGGCTTCCGCCCCACATGAAGGACCTGATGCTGTTGTCTATGCGCTCACAAATCTTTGTTGGCAGCACTGCTGTCTGCATTGTGTAACCAGGGATCACTGTGAGCGTCACTTTAGCTAAGCACAACGTTCCGGCCAGACTCAAGGTTCTAGCAGACCATGAGTTTATATTGTTTGTGACCTTCTCAAGGATATTATCGTATGTGTCCATCTTCACCCTGTCGTGAATAAGTGGTACCCCCAAATATTTCCCCATGTTCTCAGAATGGGTAAAACCACTCACTCTGCATATGCATTTTCTTAGCCTTGCTGAGATGCTCTTGGAAAAATGGATACATGATTTGTTAACTGAGATCACCTGGCCAGATACAATGCCAAACTTGTTAAAACAATCCAGCACTATTTTAATTTCAGCAACGTCTGCCTTTATAAAAAGAAGAAGGTCATCGGCAAAACAAAGATGTGATATCTTGGGTCCCTTGTTATACTATTGGACTGGTGTCCACTTCTTCTCCTGTACCAGATTATCAATGTATTGGCAGACACGTTCAAGGCACAAGACAAATAGATATGGAGACAGTGGGTCTCCTTGGCGGAGACCCCTTGTTGCTTTGAAAGAATCTACTTGCTTTCCATTCCATATGATGGATGCCTTCCCACCTGAGATAGAATTCAAAATGTACTTTCGGGTAGGTTCAGGTATGCCAGTCTTCAGCAACGTGTCAGCTATAAATGGCCAGGTCATTTTATCATAGGCCTTTGAGAGGTCCACCTTGATAGCCATCATTTGAGGGGTTGTTTTCCTTCTCAATAAGTGTAAAATTTCTTGTGCAACTGTATGTTGTCCGCAATGCACCTACCAGGCACAAATGTACTTTGGGCAGGAGATATCCACTCAGAAAGGAATCATTTCATGTGTTCAACTACTACCTTGGATGCGAGCTTGATGACATTGTTGTTAAGTGAGATGGGCCTGAATTGTTCACATTTCTCAGGTTTTGTCACTTTGGGAATAAGGATGATGCTAGAATCATAGAGTGACTACTCGAGCTCCTCTCCTGATAAAGCTTTGCTAATGGATGCAAGAAGGGAGTGCTTTATAGCATGCCAATTCTTCAGCAGAAATGAACTGTCGACTCCATCTGGACCGGGAGCATTATGGGGATTGGTTCTAGATAGTATATTGTGAACCTGTTGGAGTGATGGGGGCTGTTGAATCATTTGTTTCTCTTCGCTGGAAAGATGTTTGAATGAGCCGCAATAGGTGATGGCCTCCGGAATTATGTGCACTGGTTCAGTGAAGAGTTTTCTGAAGTGATTGTCGATCATGTTTCTAATAGTGTGTTCATCTGTTACCCAAGCACCAGTGTCATCTTTGAGCATGGAGACAGTGTTGAATCTCCGTCATTATTTGACGTAGGCATTATAAAACTTAGAATTGTTGTCTCCATTGATGACCCAATTAATATGACTCTTTTGCTTCAAATCATCTTCCTCCTTTTTTAGCAGATCAATGTATTTAGTTTCCATGTTCTCAATAAGGTTGACAGTCTGCTCATCATAGGTGTTAGCCAAACTAGCCTAGAGTATGTCGAGGTTTCTAGTGATCTGTTTCTTTTCCCTCATCAAAAGGCACCTGGTTTTCGACGCCTAGTTCAAAAGATGTTGTTTTTCTTGACCCAAGGCATCATGAAATTTCAAACGTGGGTTCCAGTTATCCCTAACAATCTTTTGGAATGCAGGGTCCCTTGACCACAATTCTTTTATCATGAATATGGGTGGGGTAGTAGCTCTATTTGTTTCTCTGAGCAGAAGGGGGCAGTGGTCAGAACTCGCTCTGGGAAGATGTTCAACCACATACTGTGGAAATTTTTGGATGAAATCCGCATTGGCTACAATGCGATCCAAATGCTCCCTGAGTTGCCCGTGAACATAGGTGTATCTTGTACCATTACAACCCAAATCTGAGAGACATGTTTCCAAAAGTGTGTTGTTGAAGAGATTAGATTTTTTAAAGTTATAATGCATTCTTCCCATCTTCTCCTCAGGTGTAATAGTTGTGTTAAAGTCCCCCATGGCGATCCACAACATGAGGATGTTTGCACTTATGTCCCTGAGAGAGTCCCACAGAGCTTTACAGATAGAGAAATGAGGATTTGTAAAGATAAACATTACCAAGACTGAGTTATCAAGTCTGCAAGTAATGAATTGCCTGTGATAGTTGAAAATCTGTACTTCGACTTCATCCTCCCTCCAACAGATCCAAATTCCACTAGAGAAACCCCTAGCTTCGCATCTGAACGATTTGATGAATTTGAGCTTCGTAATGGTTTCAGTAGCAACATGGCCGCTTATACGAGGTTCTAAAATGGCCACCACTCTCGACCTCCTAGTGTTCATGATATCTCTCAGCACTCTTACAGTATTGTCATTACCTATCCCTCTTACGTTCCAGCATAAAATATCTGACTTAAACATTAAACTTGGGTGGTGTATAGATGTGTTGCGATCCCCGACATACTCTCATCTAGCTTGCAGGTTATTGCTTATCGCCATTAACCTCTACCCCCACCTGCTCACAGTTGTCCAAACCCTCTGCACCACCAGCATTTACAAGTAGTCTCAAGTTGCACCTTCTTACATGTCCATTTTGTTAGCTCACAATCAACAAATTAAGTAACATATTATGCCAAAGATGTATATTTTTTTTTTATGAACCCGGCGTGTTACTCTTCTATTAGAACCAAACACAAAACTGTACAGAACAGGCCATGGGTAGAGTACCCAAGGACTAAGCAAAAAGAAAACACCCACAAACGGGCAAAAGAAAAACTATGCTATCTGTACAAAGGATCAAACACAACAACCTATTCAAGAAATCTGCACCAGTTCCCTTATAGAGTGGCAGCACTCCAACAACTCCCTTCATAGCCCACCTCAAAGACGTGTGACTTATGTATGAGACAGAAAAACAACCAAAGCCAAGGAAAACGATCTTGAGACGGGCTTAGCTCTCCCAAGTAACTATCATAGACTGGCAAACAGAATTCTGCAGAGACAGTCCTTCACTCATAAAAAAATAGAAGCTTCATCAATCCGGAGGTCTATGGTGAAGAATCAACAAATATAGAAACCTCCCACCCTATGACATGCTTTTATATCTCTGCGAACTTTCCTCCATAGAAGACCAGACCAGAGAAAAAGAAAGGGGCTCCAAAACTACTCGCAACCACCAACAGGGGCCAGAAAGGCACAAACAGACCAGCACAGGAAAAAACCCATCCAAACCAAGCAGACAGCAGGTTCTAGATAGTGGCCAAGGCAGAAAACCAACTACAAGGCCCAAAAGGAAAACTCATACACCAAGAGAAAAAGAAGCTTAAGTATATAGACTTTTCACATCAGTAACACATCTGGACCAAATAAGTTCAGCTGATCTTTGAAAACTTGTGAAAATTCTGTCGTTTCTTTCTTGCCAAATATAGTAGATCACTGCTATTGCTGCAATTTTCTTCTCACCATAGAAAGCAAGGAGATCGCTCAGGTCGTGGGGAGTACACCCGTAAATAGACCTAAAGAAAGCCCATATGAGAGAGCTAAATTCACAATGGAACAGAAGATGCTCCTGGTCCTCCTCACAATGTTTGCAAAGGTAACACCTCGAAGCCAAGTTAAACCCAATCCTCTTAAGGTATTCAAGAGTAGTAACTTTATGAAGAAAGCATTTCCATAAGAAAACAGACCAAGTTCTCGGGGTTTTCTTACCCCAGACCCAAGAAGACCAAGTAACAGTAGCAGAACTTTTCCTTACAATATGCCAAGCATCTTTCAAACTCATATCTTGCTTACCCTTATAGGTAATCTTATCAGGAAAGTCCCCAGGCTTGGGAATAGAGTTCAGAATATCCTCAATAACAGCACCTCCTCTAATCTTTGGAAAGCACCATAAACCATTCACCAAACAAGAACCTACATTACAACATGAGCCTTTACCAAACCGAATGATAATTTGATGATCACAGCTATCAGCAAGAGTCTTCTTATTAGGTAGCCAAGGATCATGCCACAAAAGGAAAGAATTACCCCGACCAAGATAGAAATCCACATGACTTTTCAATAAGTCTCTACTTCTAATAAGTTTTTCCATAACCAGGAAGCATTAGACTTACACTCCACACTCCAAACCGAGCTTTGTTGAATATATTTTTCATGCACCCATTTAACCCAAAGGGACTCCTTTTCACTAGCTACATTCCACAGATTTTTAATCATACCAGCCTTAGACCAATCTTCCACCTTACGAACACCCAAACCTCCTTCTTTCTTGGGCTTACAGATCAACTCCCAAGATACGGAATGAAGATGCTTATGTTCCTCTGTGTAAATAAAATCCCGTATGATCTTTTCAATTTCTTGGGTAACACTTTTAGGCAACGGATTAGCAGCAGACCAGAACATGTGGTATGAGGATAGTGTTGAAATGACCAATTCAACTCTCCCAGAAAAAGAAAGAGTTTTGCTCTTCCAAGAGTCTAATTTTTTCCTCATCTTATCAATAATAGGAGCACACATACCTTTGGTCAATATTCCAGTAAAGAGGGGAAGACCAAGATAACGAACAGGTAGTTCCGCAGGAGCAATATTCAGAATAGCACTAATATCTCCTATATTGTCCACACTTTTACTATAGAAAGCTTGACTCTTTAAGTTATTGAGTTTAAGCCCAGAGAGCCTCTCAAAAGTCGAGAACACATCCACAATAGCATGGGCATTCTCCAAGTTTGCTTTTGAGAACACAAGTAAATCGTCCGCAAAGATAACATGAGAGACCCCAAGATTACTAGAGGCTTGAAGCGGCACCAGCCTACCAGACTTCACAGCAGAATCCAGAATGGAAGATAAACCCTGCATAGCTATCACAAAAAGGTAGGGGGCTAAAGGGTCCCCTTGCCTAACTCCATTATTTGCATAGAAAGGGGGCGAAGGAACTCCATTGATAAGGACCTGAAAGGAAGCCGAATCAAAACATATTTGAATCCAGTTCATCCAACAAGATGGAAACCCCATTTTCTTCATCAAGAAAAGGATATAATCCCTACGAACATAATCATATGCTTTAGCTAAATCCACTTTGACACACACTTTATTTGAACCAATACCCGGAAAGGAGCTGAGCATATCATTAGCAAACAATATTGCTTCACCAATCGATCTGCCCTTAATGAAAGCAAATTGATTCTTATCAATCAACTCAGGGAAGATATCCCTCATTCTATTAGCCAAAACTTTAGTGATTATCTTGAACATAACATTACACAAAGATATAGGACAAAAATCTTTGAGACATGTAGCTCCAGGAATCTTTGGGATCAAAGTGATGAAAGATTTATTACATTCCTTCAGAAGTTTCCCTGTCTCAAAGAAATTAAGAACCACCTTAACCACATCCTCTCCCACAATACTCCAACAGTTTTTAAAAAAACAAGCATTAAAACCATCGGGTCCTGGTGCTTTATCTTCATTAAAAGCATTAACCACTTTCTCAATCTCTTCCTTAGTGATAGTCTTCATAAGGTCATCCGCTTGGGAATTAGACATAGTAGGAATGCTCCAATCATCATTCCATTCAACAAACATAGAGGAAATGGAGTTGAAGACATCATCGTAATACTTCACTATATGAGCAGCAATATCATCAGAGTCCTTCAGAACATTATCACCATCATGAAGTAAATGGATACTGTTATGGATTCTCCGCGATTTGAGAGAAGCATAGAATAAAGAGGTGTTACGGTTGCCTTCTTTCAACCACATGATCCTAGATTTTTGTCTGAGAAAACCTTCTTCAATCAAAATGGCTTTATTAGCTACTTTCCTGACTTCTATAAGATCCGTCTGAAGAGTTTGATTATCTGGTTGAGCATCCACCAATTTCTGTAATTCCAAAGCCCTGTCCTCCAAATTATGAGCTTCAGAAGAGAAATTAGCAACATACTTTTTGTTCCAGTCCAACAAATCGTATTTCAGAGAATTCAGCTTCCTATACAACTTCAACATAGGGGCACCTGACTTAACAGAATTAGACCAGGATTTCTTGACCACCTCCAGAAAATCTGGTTTCTTCACCCACATATTAGTGAACCTAAACGGTGTCTTCCTCTTTATGCAAGCATTAAGGTGAATAAGTTGCATACAATGATCACTAACAAGGATAGGAGAGATGTCCCCCCATACAGAGGGAAACAAGGTCATGAACGGCAGATTACACAGACATCTATCAATTCTGGAAAAAGTACTGATCCCTTTTTTACTTCTACTATCCCACGTAAAGAAATTTCCTTTAGAGCAAATCTCCAACAGACCAGTGACAGCTTTCGAGCTATTAAAATCATTCATGCTCTTCAAAGACGGAGGATGCTTCCCATTTTTTTCAAAATTGAATCTAACAACATTGAAATCTCCGAGAACACACCAAGGCATAGAAGTATTACCAATAGAGTTTAAGGAATTCCAAAGAGTAGATCTATCTGAGTCCCCATTAGCACCATACACCGCAGACAGAAGAAAAAGGGAATTTTCAAACCTAACATCACAGTGAAGGATTTGCTCATTATCAAAAATCTTGCTAATAGTCATAGAATTGTCCTTCCAAAACAAAATAATTCTTGTGTACGAATAGAAATCTGAATTGGACAGAAACTTTGCTCCAGGACAGATGAAATCGACCATAGCTCCAACATCGACTTTACTGACTCTCGATTCGAGGATGATGTAAATACTCGCCTTATTCCTTCCTACTTCTTTTTGAATGTGAGTGATCTTATTATGGCAACCTCTCACATTCCATGCTGCAATGGTACAAGGATTAACCATTTGGAATATTGGGAATTGACGTACCAGGCCCCTCATTCAGATTTTCCAGCAGAGAAAACTTGTTTGGGGTAATCTGAATATTCTTAACTATAGAAACAGGCTTAGAAATAACAGGAGGAGGAGATTTGGACTTTCTTCTGTGTGTCTCCCACACTGGCGATGGGGCAGGAGTAATTACAGGAGAATTACCACTACCCTCACCACTAGGTATAGTACTCTTAGAAACAGCTCTGAAGAAACCTCACGGACAGTACTCACAGAAACATTATCAATCACAATCTTATCATGTGGGTTAACATCCTGTAGAGATTCAGAACCGATACCTGTAGGATTCATATTAATACCACCCTCATTACAAATGACTTCAACAGCATCACTGAACTCTTCGTGATCTTCATTAGCATGAACAAAATTTCTTTCCTTTGGAATCCAGACCTTTTTTCCAGTAGGGCGAGCAGTAACAGACTTCCTGGGATTATAGAGACCTGATTCATGACCAAACGTACCACAAACAGCACATTTTGTCGGGATCCATTCATAGTTGAAGAAAATTTTATCCACCTGGCCATCGTCACTCTGGATTTCCAATTCACTAGGGAATGAGAAGTCCACAGGGATCGAGACTTGAAGCCTTGCGAACTCCAATCTCGTGAACTCTACTATAAGTTTGTCAACACCAAGAGGCTTCCCCAGAAATGAACCGATGATAGCAAACATCTCATCGTCCCACAATTCAAGAGGTAAATCGTAAATTTTAAGCCAGATTGGGATCTCCTTCAGCTTCAGTTTCTCCATGGGTTCCCCGCGTTCCCATTTTTTGATCAGTAGAGGCTTGCCAGCAATGAACCACGGACCCCCTTCAACCGCCGTTTGTAAATCTTCCTCGTTCGAGAATAGCAAAATGAAGAAACCTCTGCCCCTAGATCTGATCTCAAGAGAGCCTTTCACATTCCATAAATGAGCAAGAAATTTAACCAGAGATGGCCAATGCGGGTTCAGTCCAACTATATAGCCTGCTGTCGTTTTCCCCCATCTGCTTAGATTCCTTTCAGCTATGGATTTGGAGTAACGAAGCTTCCCTTCTGTAATCTGTATATCCTTCTTAGAAAGCTTGACAGGATTTGGACACTTGTTGTTCGCAACTACTTCTGCCCAGGATTTTACTTCCGAAGCAACACGGATCGAGGATAAGATGTGCTCCTTGGCTACCTCCTTTCCTGGATCTTTGACCTTGCCTACATTCCTCAGCACAACCCCCCCTTCCGGTAAGCCATCGAGAACTTCTGCCGCCATCCCCCCACTCGCCGCATGAGTCGCCTTCAGAATCGGCGTAGAGTCGGGAGCGTCAGGAGCAACCATCTGTACATTATTATGCACCTTATTATACCTAATAATATACATGAGAACATCTGTATATTATTCATTTAAATAGTACATTATTAGATCAAATATTATGATTATGCACATCTAGTCGTACTCTATGAAATCAAACAAAGTTTCCTAACCATGTGTATATTAGACCTATATCTTAGACTACAAATGTTCATCTAGGTTAAAATGTTTACTATAGGTGCAACTTATACTAAACATTTCAATTTTTCAAATTAAAAATTTTAATATGTTTTGAGATTTCTTATTTGTCATAAGTATTCTCCATGCACAATTACTCAAAATTTAATCAAATATTCATAAAAATAACCCTAGATAGTAATTCACTTCCTTTACCATGTACCATATACATGCATTTGGCATGAGTTTGGTGATAAATAAGATAGAAACTATAAATAATGATGAGTACTTTGATTATGAATCGATTAATGCAAATATGACTAGATCCTTATCGGATATATAACACTCAAAGACACAAATCAAGGATTTTATGCATGAATGGCACTATGGTAACTTAACATAGATTAGAACTTAGGATTTGTAAGGATAATGGATCTAATATCCTATTAGAAAACGAAAACCCAAGAGTTGGATAGGAATAAATGTGTTATTCAAAACTAAATGGACATATAATCTAATCCCTACCATGTTATAGTCCCTAATTAGGTAATATTGTATAATGGATCTTATTCTCACTCAATGAGAATAAAAACCATGATTTATCATTAGTTGATCAAGATTAACACAAGAGAAATATAAAAATATATAATAGAAATGTATACACATATTTTCTTTTATTTAACTGACATACCTAATATGTTCCTAGGATGGATATTTGTATTTGGTAACCAAGTAAAATGATTGAGTTAATCATTCACCTTAAGGACTAGGTATGTGTAGTCCTTGTTTGATATTTAACCAATAGCCTTAAAGACTAGGTATGTGCAGACCCTATTTGATATTTTCGCATTTAATTGACTTTGATGTATAATTTTCCATAACGAGGCACCTATTGATATTCTTACTCTTTAATTGTAATCTCATACCCTTTCATTGGAAAATATTCTTATTTATTGTGATATTTAGAGTTTCATGTTATATTGGGTTTATAACCCCTCCTACTATGTTCTTTATTCATGATGATGTTATTGATGGACAGAAGTCTTGTTCTACATTATTGCATGTGATATTAGAAAAGATAATTAAAGTAGATTCTTTGACATAACCATAAGAGTGTGTCTTCCCTCCCATGGTGCATCTTTCCCCCTCTTGTGTGTATATATATGTACATATATTAATTATATATATGTATATATATATATTATATTATATATAGGGGCGTGTCTTTGTGTCGAGGGTGTGTCTTTCCCCCCATTTTACTTAGACCAATGACTTTTTGGGGTATTTTCCCTACTTTAGTTCGTTTTAGTCTAATTTATCTACATGAAATTGTTTCTTCTAGGATATTGAAGGTTTTGGAATAGTAAGAATATTTATATATTGATCATGTTCATATGTCTCTTTCTCATGGAATTTTATTCACGTGTTTATATCTTCTTGAATTTTCCTACTTGTTATTAGCCCTCTCTTGAATGAGAACCCCCTTATTTTAACTCCTTTATTTAAAATTCCTAAATATATTTATTGTGCACATACTTAGTGTTTGCTAACCCATATTTTTGTATATGTCTTTCGAGTGTTGATCCTAAATTTCCCAGATGTAGGTACCTTAGAGGACCATGAATCAGGAAGACAACTTGTATAAGATTGGATTTGAGGATAGTTGGGGATTGTCGGGTCACCTTTGAGGTGAGGAACAATAAGAATTATAGTGAGAATGATTTTGGAATGGTTCAACTTTCCACTTCCAGTTAAAGACTTTAATCGATATACTATACTTAAGAAACTAAAATTCATCTTTCCATCAAACTTATAAGTGTATTTGTATGTGATCGATTTCTTTTCTCTATTAAGTAAGGAGTGGAAACTGCTCTTAGGACCCACTCCTTACAGGCGACTTATTATCAATGCATCAAGTCTCACTTAGATGAAGACCCTATTTAAGGAATTTATCTGGAACCCTAATATCTTTTAGAGTTATACTCTACTCTTGTGATAAAATTTCCCACATTATCATGCCATGAGATAAATATAGAATCTTGATGAATCTCTATTCATCATGATTTTCAGTCACCTTTTTGGGATTAATTCGATTCAATTCTCTCACTTTCAATCCTCTTAATATTACAAAATGCATGACTTCTCAATTGATCCAATTATTTAGAATATTTACTAGATTTATATTGATTTTATGCAAGTCTTGATAAGGCTCAACCATCGTATGGAATTCACTCAAAAATCCTCTAAACTTTGGTCTTGACTAATCAGTCATGACCAAATGGTTTTCCCTAACGGTATGCCCATACAGTTTTGACCTCTCGGTCTTAGACATTCGCCTAAACGGTCTCAAGACTGTTTGAGCCCATACAGTTTCAAGACCCCATGAGCCTAAATGATCTCAAGAGCATATGACGCCTAATAGTTTCAAGACCGTTTGGACCAAGAACCGATTAGATGCTAAAGACCGTTTGGAGACCATTAGTCCCCAAGACCGTTTGGACCCAAGACCGTTTGGACAACGAAGACTGTTTGGATCCAAGACCGATTGGACCTAAGAATGTTTGGACGATGAAGACCGGTTGAAGCCAAGACTGATCAAGAAACTAAAGACCAGTTGGAGATCATAACTGCATGGATGCAATCACGTAAGACCGTTTGGTCATCAAACAGTCTCAAAGACCATCTGGCCTACGGACATACTCAAAGACAATTTGGATGTCAAACGGTCTCTGAAACCAGTTGAAATAGAAACTTTTTGAGGTGAAGACCGATTGCTCGGGACTGTGGAACTTGAGACCATTTGGACTCAATATCGTGTGTGGATAATCAAGATTGATCAAAGAAAAACCGTTTGGGTTCCAAAACTGTTCAGATCTGCAAGACCGTTTGGTCATCCAAACGGTCTCCAAACTGTTCGGACCAAACCGTTTGGAAGGAGGTCACAGGAAAAACATGAGGACCAAATCCAAGCCTATAAATAAGACCCTAAGGGTCCTCATTTGGGCATCATTCTAGGAACACCGATAGGCTACCCACACACAAGGTCCGATCTAGTTTCATCCTTCATGCCGCCGCCATCTCCTCTTTCTGCAAACAAGGAGGTCAAGAAGAGAAAGAAGGTCTGCCCAACCTGCCTTGGTGGTTCTTCCTCCTCATCAAGATCTGCCCCGACACGACATAGAAGACTACATCATCTTCACCAAGCTGCGACCACCTTCTTCATCATGCTCATGGTGGAACCTTCCCTCTCTCTAGTTCTTCTTGTTTCTTGCATCATGAGTGAGTAGTCTCTTTTCGCTGGGGTGTGGGGACTATCCCCGCTACCCATGCTTTCATGTGGTTCATTTGACATTCCAAGGCAATGTATATAACTTTCCATTTCTTTGTTAATTGATAATGTTTGTAGTTTGATTACCTGCTTACTTTCATCTTGTTCTTCCCTATGTTGCGAGTATTTCTATATGTAGAATAGAATGTCATTTAATGAGGTAGACTCCCTGACTAGAAATAGAATGGGATTCCTTGAGGTAGTAAGTGTGTGATCTGTTAGGAGACGAGACATCTAGCCTATGATGACACTTCTATGTACCTACCCACAAGGGGGCCCGCAACCTTAGTTGGATGTTGTATCTTCTTTGTTAATCGTCGATGACTTCTTGCAGACTAATCGCCTACATGCTTGTTGATTAGCACGGTTTACTCCTTGACGAGAAATCTGACAGGATTCCTTGAGGTTGTAAGTGTGTGATCCGTGAGGAGACGAGCCATCTAGCCCACGGTGACGCTTATGTGTGCCTATCCGCAAGGGGGGCGCTCAGCCTTAGTTAGATGTTGTATCTTCAGAGCCATAAGTGATTGATTCGGAGGGTGATGAGAAATTGGATGCCTAAGGTGACGCTTACGTGAGCCTATCCTCGCGGATGGTTTACAACAACTTCATTTGGATAGTTAGTTCCTTGCCTGGATGTTATGTGTTTAGATGTGTTTACATGTGTAGTGGTGGTGAAACTCGAGACCATCCTAGCGATTCCATACCATTAATCTAGAACAAACTTTAATTCTGCTCTTTACTTTCTTGCAATTAGTTTAATCAACTAAAAACCAATCAATCATTCAAAATACTAGTCTTGCTTGAGCTAGATTCGATTGACAAAGATTCTTAAAAACATTGTCTCTTGGGATTTGATCCTTAACTATACTACGATAAGACCCTTCTGCTTGCGGGTGGTATTATTGCACGTTGTTTTGGTAAAAGCTCGGGGGTCTCAACCCTGAGTGAGTTTGTTAGTGTGATAATATTCCACGTCAAATTTTGGCACTGTTGCCGGGGACAACAGAATCAGTTAGTCAAATCTAGTTCTTTTAAGGCTAATCTCAGATTTTACTTTTTCTTTTTGAAACCATTGATCATCTACTTGAATTTCACGCTACTCCATCAATCTTACTTCAATTCTTTTTATTTTAGGTACTTCAAGAAGGACTAGTCATGCACCGTTTTAACAGTCCCAGACTCACCGCCAGCTTTGATCCGAAGATTGACAGATTTCATCGTCAAAATAGAGAAAACAAAGCAAGAATGGCTCAAGAGGAGGAAATCACCCGAAGGGTAGCTCAAGCCCTTAATGCACAGAGAGATAGGCTCATGCAAGAAGCCAGAGCTGCGGTTCAAGAATAAAGCTTAGCCGCTCAAGCAGCAGCACAAGCAGTAGAACTGCAAAAGGACCTTAGAGAATTCTCTATCCCTAGAGCTGCTGATATTCATCACCCAGTCCAACCTCCTCCCATCCATGCTCCAAATTTTGAGTTATGAGCACATTGCATCACTCTGCTTCAAAACAACCCATTCTATGGTAAACAAGGAGAAGATAGCCAAGAACATCTTCTGAGGTTCATCAATCTATGTGCAATGACAAAACAAAATGGAGTCACAGACGATGCCACTCGACTCCGTCTCTTCAAGTATTCTCTTGCTGATAGAGCTATGAGTTGGTATAACTCTCTTCAATGCGAACCCATCACAACTTGGGAATAACTTCAAAATGTTTTTCTGGAAAATTTTTATCATCCTTCTCTCACCTATGAAATTAGGGGTCGAATAACAATGTTCACTCAAGCCCCGAGAGAAACCCTTGTTGAAGCATGGGAAAGATATAAAGATCTTCTACGCAAGTGTCCACATCATGGAATGCCTAAGAATCAACTTATTGAAATCTTCTATAGGGGTGTGGATGATGATATCAAGAGGTTTTTAGACTCCTCATCTGGAGGAAACTTCATGCGTTAGAGTTATGACAGTGCATGGAGAGTTGTCACCCTTGGAGCTAAAAATCAAGCTAATTGGGGTAGGTCAGTAGGAAAAGGAGTGTTGAAGGTAGATATGGCTGAAGTTATTACTGAATATAAGTATATCGCTGAGACCCTCAAACTCTTAGTTGCAAGGCAAGACCATATTGAATCATCCCTTGCTGCTTTTGAAAGAAGACATTCACTCCCACAACCACAAGAATAGATCAAGTCAGCTTCATTTTTCTATGAAGCATGTAAGGGTATTGATCATTCCACTCTAGCATGCAATGTTCTCTACGATGTTGTTCTAAGCAACGCATGTGGACAAGGAGATAATGCTCAAATGGAAAATCTTAATGCTACCAACACCACCCCTGGTCTAGGATATTACAATCCGAGTCAGAACAAGAACCACCCTGGTTTTCAATATGGAAATCCTTTAGGAGCGGAAAACTCACAACAATTTGGTTCAAATAATCAACAACGAGGCCCACCAGGATTCCAGTATGACCAACAACAAAATTTCAGGAATCAAGGAAACTTTAGGGGTAACTTTCAGAACATGAACTACAATAAGTATCAGAACAATTCTCAGTTCCATAATCCCAGCCAAGCCCCTTTCCAGAACCAACAATAAGGGCAACAAGCCAGCCCCATCTCTCCCGATGACAAGTTTTCGTCCATTGAGAAGAAGTTGCAGTTGCGACAGACAATGATAGCTAACCAGCAAGCCCATCAAAAGGCTATTGAATCTCAACAAGCTCAACTTGCAGCTAGCATGAAGCCACCTGCTGGAACCTTTGTTGGCCAACCCGAGAACAATCCTAAGAATCCCCAGCATCTTAAGGCTGTCACCACCAGGTCTAGAAAAGACTATTCAGATCCCCCTATCAAGACACCCGTAGTTATTACAGACGAAGATGACTATGTGGTTATCCAAGACTCTACAACACATGAGTCTCAACCAAAAGAACCAGTGAATGTTTATAAGTCAGCCGAGCCAAGTTCTGAAAAACCTACTGATGCAGAACTAGAAACACTAGGGCCAGAAGTACCAGTGTACAAGCCTCGTATACATTTTCCAGCTCATTTAAGGTAGACAAAGCTTGACACTCGATTAAACAAGTTCAAAGAAGCCATGAAGAAACTCCATGTTGATATACCCTTTCTTGATGCACTGGATGAAATACCAGCATGGACAAAGTACTTAAAGTCTCTCCTCACAAGGAAATATATAACTGAGGAATATGAGACAGTAAAATTAGAAACAACCACTTCAGACATCATCCAGAGTAAGATGCCTAAGAAATAGAAAGATCCAAGATCTTTTGGGATCTCCTGCCATATCAGTGATTCTTCGTGCAAAAAAGGATTAGCAGATCATGGTACTAGCATTTCCATCATGCCACTTAGCCTTTTCAAGAGGCTACGGTTTTCTGAACTCCTCCCCAATGGCATGACCATACAACTTGCAGATAACATTGTGACTCTACCTTTAGGAATTATAGAGGATTTCCCTATCAAGGTAGGAAAAGATTCCTATGTTCCATGTGACTTTGTCATCATGGACATAAAGGAAGACATTAGATACCCTATCATATTTGGACATCCATTCCTCACCACTGTAAGAGCTCTGATCGACGTTGAAGCAGGAACTTTGTTACTCCGATTAGGTAAAGAAACTCTTGAATTCAAAGTTTTTGAAAGTATGTGAAGACCAAGCATGCAAGAGGAAGTCTACTTGATTGAGTGTGTAGAGTAGATGTCACTCCTTACGCAGGAGGATTATGAACAAGAAGATCCTTTAAGGATGACCCTTACTAATCTGAATGCAGAAAGTTCAGATGATGAACGAGTAAAGAGTTGTGTTTTCCACCTCGATGCTACTAAAGAAGATCCTGAAGTCAAAATTGAAGAACTCAAAGCTATGGAAGTTACTTAAGAACCATGTGAAGAGCCACAAGCTCCCGAAATTAAGCCCATACCAGAAGGATTGAAATACACATTTCTAGATGAACTCAAGGTCTGCCCCATCATCATAAATTCAGATCTGATGGCAGAACAAGAAGATAAACTTTTGAAGGAATTGAAGAAAAGAAGAAAAGTAATCGGCTACAAGATGAGTGATCTCACTGGGGTCAATCAAGCTCTATGCATGCACAAAATCCCCATGATGGAAGATCACAAGTGAACTATTGAACATCAACGCAAATTAAATCCAAATATGAAGGAAGTAGTCTGTCATGAAGTCATTAAACTGCTCACTACTGGGATAATCTATCCGATATCAGATTCACCATGGGTGAGTCCCGTGCATGTGGTCCCAAAGAAAGGTGGAACTAGTGTAATACAAAATGAAAACAATGAACTCATACCCACTCAAATGGTTACAGGGTGGAGGATGTGCATTGATTACAGGAAGTTAAACAAGGAAACTCAAAAGTATCATTTCCCAATGCCTTTTCTTGATCAAGTATTAGAAAGATTGCCTCATCAAGAATATTTTTGTTACCTCAATGGTTACTCTGGATTCTATCAAATACCCATACATCCAGATGACCAAGAGAAAACTACTTTCACCTGCCCATTTGGAACATATGCATTTAGAAGGATGCCATTTGGCCTCTACAATGCGCCTGGAACTTTCCAGCGTTGCATGGCAGCCATATTAGCTAGTCTAACTGAAATGATCATGGAAGTTTTTATGGAAGATTTTTCTGTGTATGGAGATTCTTTTGACTCATGCCTTGAACACCTCTCCATGGTCCTCAAACAGTGTGAAGAAGCACATCTTGTATTAAATTGGGAGAAGTGTCACTTTATGGTAAATGAAGGCATTGTCCTCGGCCATAGGGTCAGTAATCGAGGAATCGAAGTGGATAAGGCCAAGATCAAAGTGATTTCCAACCTCTCTATCCCTTTCAATGTAAAGGAAGTTCATGCATTCCTAGGTCATGTAGGCTTCTACAGGCGATTTATAAAGGACTTCTCAAAGATAACCAAGCCGATGACAAATTTGTTTCTAAAGGAGGCTAAATTCAATTTTGATGAAGAATGTGTTAAAAGCTTCAACAAACTAAAGCATGCTCTTACAACCACACCCATCATCAGAGCTCCCGATTGGGACCATCCTTTTGAAATTATGTGTGATGCAAGTGATTATGCAGTGGGTGCTGTCTTGGGCTAATATATAGAAAAGAAACACTATGTGATCTACTATGCATCGAAGACACTTGACGAAGCTCAGAGGAATTATACCACTATCAAAAAAGAACTTCTGGAATTCATGTATGCCTTTTACAAGTTCATATCCTACCTAATTGGTTCGAAGGTCATCGTCTACACGGATCATGCTGCTATCAGTTACCTTCTGGCAAAGAAAAATGCAAAACCTAGACTAATTAGATGGATTCTCATCTTATAGGAATTTGATCTTGAAATAAGAGATAAAAAGGGTACATAGAATGTGGTAGCAGACCACCTCAGTCGCATCCACACTCAGAATACCAAGAAGATTTTGATTAACGACTCCCTTCCGGATGACCAACTAATGAAGGTCTCAGAAGCTACATTGTGGTACTCGGATTATGTGAACTACCTTGCTACTGGGGTTATCCATCCTGAATGCACTGGAAATGCACTAAGGTAATTTATGCATGATGTGAAATAGTACTACTGGGATGAGTCATACCTTTTCAAACTATGTGATGATGGTCTATACAGACGGTGTATTGCGGAGGAAGAAACTCAACTTATTTTAGAATAACGTCACTCGGGCCCGGTTAGAGGCCATATGAGCTCTAAGAAAACTGCCTTGAAAGTTCTACAATGTGGATTCTTTTGGTCAACCATATCCAAAGATTCCTATGACTTTGTCCTATCATGTGACAAATGTCAAAGAACATGTAACATCACAAAGAGAGATGAGATGCCATTGAACTTGTGGTAAGAAGTCGAGATATTTGATGTGTGGGGTGTGGACTACATGGGTCCATTCCCATCTTCTCATGGATTTTCCTACATTCTAGTAGCAGTGGATTACGTCTCAAAATGGGTTGAAGCCATACCAACCATCACTAGTGACTCCAAACCCGTCATCAAGATGTTCAAAGATATATTTTTCCCTGTTTCGAAGTCCCACGAACTGTGATATCTGACGGAGGTTCTCATTTTCTTAAAAGAAGTTTTGAAGCATTACTGAGAAAATATGGTGTAACTCACAAAGTTGCCTCACCCTACCATCCAAAAACAAGTGGACTGGTAGAAGTTTCCAATCGACAACTCAAGGCTATATTGGAAAAAAATTGTAAGCCGCAATCGAAAGGATTGGTCAGTAAAAATCAATGACACCTTGTGGGCCTACCGAACTGCTTTTAAAACTCCCCTTGGGACTACACCTTTTCGACTAATATATGGAACTTCATGCCACCTGCCAGTAGAACTGGAACACAAAGCTGGGTGAGCAATAAAACAACTGAATTTTGATATGAAAGAAGCAGGCCAAGCCAGAATTCAGCAACTTCAGGAGCTGGAAGAACTCCGAATCACAACTTATGAGAATGCGAGAATCTATAAAGAATGCACCAAGTTGTGGCATGATGGTCATCTCAAGAGGAAAGCCATTCAAGTGGGAGACCAAGTCCTACTGATCAACTCAAAACTGAGGCTATTCCCAGGGAAACTTCGTTCCCGTTGGACTGGACCATACATTGTTAAGAGCATCTACCTGCATGGTGCTTTCGTTCTATGGAGTGAAAAGTTAGGAGATATTGTGGCTAATGGCCAACGCTTGAAAATATATTTCACATCAGCTGACACATGCATCAATACATCACTAGATCTCTCCAAACCAGATTACAATTCACCGTAAAAGTCGAAGGAATACAGTTGAGCCATTGACATAAAACAAAGGCGCTTGTCGAGAGGCAACCCGATAAATAAATTTGTATTTAGTTTTAATTTTGAATTAGAAACTTTTCTTAATTTTGTTTCTACTTTTTAGATAATTTAGCAATAAATAAAAATCGCATTGTGAGATGCCATCTTTAATTCTGATGAATCTTTATTTTTGAGATTTTCAGATGGAGGATGCACGCTGATTGGAATGCAACCACATCTTTTGGTCCGACCAGCATGAATTTTCCCCTCCATCTCAGATTTAGAGTTTTCTCAGGACGAGAAAATTTCTATGTTCGGGGTGGAGGGTGGGTGGTACGTATCTTACTTTCCACCTTCACCCATCTATTTCAGATTTAAGATTTCACTGCCGCATTTTTGACCTAAATTTTCAAAAAAAATCAAAATTTTTAAAGGTTTTAAAGAAATTGAACCGATACTTGATGAAGTTTTGATGCTTTTGAATCATTATACCCTCCTTATTCAAAGAAAATCCTCAAAAGGACCTTTTTCTGAAAACTAGCCTTTTGATTGAAATCAGCTTGTGAAGCTTATGAATCCTAACATCATGATACTTGTGCAAAAATGGCAAGTGTATGTCGAACTGATAGGGATCAAACACGTCGTTCTTCCTAACTGACTAGTGGAACAACAACATGGAATCCCCACCGGATCCACATCAAGTCATTATTTGAGCAGAGCATGATAAAGAGAACAACTTGGTGCACTGAAATGTAAATCAAGTTGCATTCTGATCTAAACTCTCTTCTACACTTCTTCTATCATCTTCATACCCCTCCATCCTTAAAAAAGAAACAAAAATAGACACAATAGTTCCAAACCCTAAGTTCGGGGCGGCACACCACCTCTTTCTATATCTGCTTCTTCCATACCCCTCGCTAATAAATAGGGACATACCACCAAGAAAAGATGCCAAAGCGCACACACAAAAAATGCAATCTCGAGTCGAATAGAGGAGAGATTCGCACAAAAAAATGCAATAAATGAAATTGCAAAGAATATAATAAAAATATTGAGTCGAATAGAGGAGAGATTTATTTCTTCCTTCCATACCACCCTTCACTCCCTTTTCTACATAAAGGCACAATAAATGCCTCCACTACCCTGAAATACACCAGTGTCAAATCAGGTGCACACTTGTTCTGCGGGTATCTCTAGACTCTTATAAAATTCTTAGAAACACTTTTTGTTGAAAAAGTGAGGAGGAAGTGATGTTCAAAAACGAATTCAGGAATGAAGATATGGTAAGATGTGTTCAGTGGTCTCCGAAAGTTGAGTTGCTTAGTCACACTGAGTAGAAAGGAAATAATCATGATGTGAAGAGGAGGTAATCACATGATCAGAAAGTATTCATTTGGCAACTGTTTAAGATTTTTTGTTACTCAAGGACGAGAAATATTTAAGTTTGGGGTATTCTGATGAATCTCTATTCATCATGATTTTCAGTCACCTTTTTGGGTTTAATTCGATTCAATTCTCTCACTTTCAATCCTCTTAATATTACAAAATGCATGACTTCTCAATTGATCCAATTATTTAGAATATTTACTATATTTATATTGATTTTGTGCAGGTCTTGATAAGGCTCAACCATCGTATGAAATTCACTCAAAGATCCTCTAAACTTTGGTCTTGACCAATCAGTCTTGACCAAATGGTTTTCCCTAATGGTCTGCCCATGCGATTTTGACCTCTCGATCTTAGACATTCGCCTAAATGGTCTCAAGACTGTTTGAGCCCATACAGTTTCAAGACCGCATGAGCCTAAATGATCTCAAAATAGTATGATGCCTAACGGTTTCAAGACCGTTTGGACCAAGAACCAATTGGATGTTGAAGATCGTTTGGAGACCATCGGTCCCCATGACCGTTTGGACCCAAGACCGTTTGGACAACGAAGACCGTTTGGATCCAAGACCGATTGGACCCAAGACCATTTAGACAATGAAGACCGGTTGAAGCCAAGACCGATCAAGAAATCGATGACCAATTGGAGATCAAAACCACATGGACGCAATCATGCAAGACCATTTGGTCATCAAATGGTCTCCAAGACCGTCTGGCCTGTGGACATACTCAAAGACCGTTTGGATGTCAAACGGTCTCTGAAACTGGTTGGAATAGAAATTGTTTGAAGTGAAGACCGATTTCTCAGGACCGTGGAACTCGAGACCATTTGGACTCGATACTGTGTGGACAATCAAGATCGATCAAAGCAAAACCGGTTGGGTCCCGAAACCATTCAGAAACACAAGATTGTTTGATCATCCAAACAGTCGCCAAACCGTTTGGTCATCCAAACGGTCTCCAAACCATTCGGACCAAACCGTTTGGAAGGAGTTCATCGGAAAAACATGAGGACTAAATTTGAGCCTATAAATAGGACCCTGAGGGTCCTCATTTAGGCATTGTTCCAGGAACGCCGACAGGCTACCCACACACAAGGTCTAATCCAGTTTCATCCTTCACGCCACCACCATCTCCTCTTGCTGTGAGCAAGGAGGTCAAGAAGAGAGAAGGTGGAGAAAAAGGTCTGCCCAGTCTTCCTTGGTGGTTCTTCCTCATCATCTAGATCTACCCCGACACGACGTAGAAGACCACATCATCTTCACCGAGCTGTGACCACCTTCTTCATCATGCTCATGGCAGAACCTTCCCTCTCTCTTGTTCTTCTTATTTCTTACATCATGAGTGAGTAGTCTCTTTTCGCTGGGGTGCGGGGACTAGCCACGCTACCCATGCTTTCATGTCTTTCATTTAGCATTCCAAAGCAATGTATATAAATTTCCATTTTGTTGTTAATTGATAATGTTTGTAGTTTGATTACCTTCTTACTTTCATCTTGTTCTGCCCTATGTTGTGAGTATTTCTATATGTAGGGTAGAATGTCGTTTAATGAGGTAGACTCCCTGACTAGAAATAGAATGGGATTCCTTGAGGTAGTAAGTGTGTGATCTGTTAGGAGACGAGCCATCTAGCCTACGGTGATGCTTCTGTGTACCTACCCGCAAGGGGGGCCCGCAACCTTAGTTGGATGTTGTCTCTTCTTTATTAATCGTCGATGACTTCTTGTAGACTAATCCCCTACATGCTTGTTGATTAGCACGGTTGACTCCTTGACAAGAAATATGACAGGATTCCTTGAGGTCATAAGTGTGTGATCTGTGAGGGGACAAGCCATCTAGCCCGCAGTGATGCTTCTGTGTGCCTATCCACAAGGGGGACGCTCAGCCTTAGTTGGATGTTGTATCTTTAGAGTCGTAAGTGAGTGATCAGGAGGGTGACGAGAAATCGGATGCTTAAGGTGACGCTTACATGAGCCTATCCTCGTGGAGGGTTTACAGCAACTTCATTTGGATAGTTGGTTCCTTGCCTAGATGTTATGTGTTTAGATGTGTTTGCATGTGCAGTGGTGGTGAAACCCGAGACCATCCCAGCGATTCCATACCATTAATCTAGATCAAACTTTAATTCTACTCTTTACTTTCTTGCAATTAGTTTAATCAACTAAAAACCAATCAATCATTCTAAATATTAGTCTTGCTTGAGCTAGATTCGACTGATAAAGATTCTTAAAAACATTGTCTCTTGGGTTTCGATCCTTAACTATACTGCCATAAGACCCGTCTGCTTGCGGGTGGTATTATTGCACATTGTTTTGGTAAAATATTTGGGATTTCAACCCCGAGTGAGTTTGTTAGTGTGATAATATTCCACATCAAATCTCCTCTTAGTTTTAACTAAATACAACCAAATTTAAAGCATACATGAACAATAGATTACTCTAGGATGATAGATTATGAAATAATACACCACATAAAATGTTTTAATAATAAATGCATCCACATAGATAAAAGCAAGGAGTTAATTTTGTAGATTTTTAATAATATTCTAACTCTCTCATGTTCATGGTACTAAGAAAAATTGATTATAGGGTTACATAATTGAAATTAATGAAGAAATGAACAATGGAAGAACAAAATATGAGATAAAATCCTTTTGGATTGACTTAGAGCATATCTCCCTTGTGTTATCATCAATATAGATAGTTATTTCCAAGATTTTATTCCAAGACGGATGAATAATGATCCTTAGATGTTTCCTTCTTCTTCCTTGGTCTATATATCTCATCCCTTTGAGTTGGAATGGTTCATTTGGTGATCTAAGGTGACTTCTCCTTCATTTTCACTAATTGGGGATAAGAAGGGCATACCAATAGTAAAAAAAAATTTCAAATGAGTGATGTCACCTCTTATCACTAAGAGGATGGTGTTTATAATTTCATCTCATAATATAGGTGATGTAGCATGTCACATAAGTGACACGTTGTGTGAGGAGTTTTAAATCTTGTGGTCACATGATTGGGAATGTCGTGTCCATGGGTGACATGATATGTTGATCATTGTAGTTCAAACACCAAACCTCTATGGTGAGATATCCCATGGCATCCCAGGAATGACACAATGTGTATGTTCACAAAATGTTATGCATCGGTATGTGTGCTAGGACACATTGTTTCTTTCAGGTGACACATTATGTCCAAGAATTGCTAAAAAAAATTATTGATTCAATATAGTGATCTATTTTCAACTCCATCATCAAGCTAAATTGTCATTGAATCATCCAATATCATTGATATTTTGTACCAAAATCTCAAATGAGGATGTCAAGTTAGAAAATAATAAAATGGTATGAATGCTCATAAACTGAGCAGAAAAGCAGTCTGGCATGATTTCTAAGCATGCTTATATGGTAATTATTATTCTCATCATGAATTAAAATTTGATAAGGACCTTGTTAATTTTATGATATGTGTGAAAAAATGACTTTAATAATTTTTAGGTATCTTCCTATTATGTTTCCCAAAGCATTGTTTGGGTTCCCTTATCTAATTTATTTTTGGACTGAATTGTTGTATATTTGAATACTTATTGGAAATACAATCCCTAACCATTTAATTTGTTTATGAAACCTTATTACATTCCTTTTTCTCACATTAGTGAGGAACTTCTTAGTGGGTGTACTTTCAAATAAATTTCCTTTCCCCAATTTTTTTGTGTCATCTTCGTGCAAGGGCCATGCACATTTTATAAGAAAAGTTAGTTTGGAAGTTTACATTGGATGCATTTTATAAGTAATAAAGTGTGTTGATGTTGAAATATATATCTAGTCATCACAAGAGACAATAAGCTATTTTAAATCATTTGAAGAAGTATAGCTCCTACTTCTAAATGTCACAAATTGTCATCGTATAAACAATTCAAGTGTTAATTCATATCATATTGGATAAATGACCTACTTTTCTTACACATAGCAAAATTATTTTATTGGTCATTCATATGGTAATGATAATATCTTGTGGTTGGATTTTTCTTCTAATTTATGTAACATATAGGGATTGATATTGTATATTCATTATTAGAATCCAATCCACCAAAATCTAATGGTAAAATTCTAGGATTTGAGGCCTCAAATAAAATGATCTTAAAAGGAATGTTGGACTAGCTATATCACCAAGGTGTATTTTCTTTTCAGGGAGCCCATCACCAAGAATTCTATGGTAAAGTGTGCTCAACCTAGAGTAGATCTAGGATGGGTGACCAGTTGGAAAGTTGATTCCAACTTGTGTGTGGGTGAGGGAAAAGTGCATACTTAAGGCCAGTAGTGGTCTATGGGGACAATCGTCATTTTTGAAACTCTACTAGAGTTGTGATAACTTATAACATAACCGCTTTTATGTAACTTCCAAATTAGGCCTCACTCTTATCTTCACCTTCACCTTCATGTTTAAATGAGTTTTGATGCAGAATCAGTCCATCTTGTATACTTGTATCGCTAAAATGATCAAATTTACCTTAGACACATCACCATATTTATCTTAAAATTTAATCACATAGTTGTGTAAATCTATACTATCTTATTTTTCTCATGTTGTAGAGATCTCTCTCACGATTCCAATGCATATTTTTCACCCAAAATAGAGCTTGATGAGATTTTTATGGCCATTTGAATGTTTTCCTTCTATTCCCTTTTTCACCTAATTTCTACCCTCTTTTCGACCTTGGGTCGGTGCCTTGGGCCTAGAACGTGTCGGCCCATGCATGCTCTAACTCCCCGGCCCCTTCCTACTTCTTTTCTTCCACTCTCAACTAGGTGAACATGCTCTCTATTTCAGATCCATTGTGGGTCTTGGATGGGGATAGCCTTGGATGCATGTCGCAATCTTGCGGCTTGTGTCCCTCCTCCTTTCTCATGTCATGGAGGGAGAAGGTGGATGGGAAAGGGAGTCGTTGCACCGCAAGGTGTTCCAGGGTCTAGTACTCGGCCTCCTTTCCACCATGCCACCCACCCCCACATGAATTAAGACTTGTGTAAAGGCAATAGATGAGGGATATCCTCCAGTAAACCCCTTGGCCACCATGTTTATCCTCAAAAACCCTAAAAGCCAACCTACATTTCTCCTGGTTTCTACCCTTATCCTATAAATAGACCCATTCTCGTCTTCACGACCTCCTCTCCCTTTTTGTCTTCTTGCGGAAGCACTATCGCACCCTCCATTTCCCTCTCCTTACGACATCTCCACCTTCCATGATGAGGGTTTAGAAACCCTAGCTTGCGAAAGGATATGATGTGTGGGGCGTCTGATCAAGGGACAATGGTCCCGATCGTTGGGCCCAGGTGCGCCCCTCCCCCTCTCTACTCTCTCTCTCATGCCCTCTTCACCACATAGTTGCTCGTGAGCCAATGGGATCCCGCCAGCCTGCATCTCACACCCTCTCTCTCCCTCACTCTCCTCATCTCATTTCCTCTCTCTTTACACCATGTTGGCATTGCTCTATGAGTACTGATGCACCACACACACCTGGGCCCACACTCTCCTTCTTCTCCTTGCAGTTTCATGCCCTGTGTTCTCTATCCTCCATGCATACATCATCAGACAAACTGCATGATGCCATAGTTGTCTCGAGCCCGCTTGTGCTTGCTCATGTGGCATCATCACCTTGGCCGCTCGCAAAGCCTCTCCATCCCTCTCCATGTCACCAAGAGTCGCCTGGAAACGCCACCCCAAACACATACCCCATCCAGACCCAATGTAAGTGAGTGCAAGCCTTACTTGCTAGATTGACCCAATTTTGACCGCAGCTCTTTTGCGGCCCAAAAAGGTATATCTTGACCTAAAATCCTACCAAAAACCCTATTTAGGTTATAATCTTGTAAAGCTTGTATCTTTCTCACTCCTTAACCAAATACCAAGGTACTACATATCATTTTTATCAAAAAAACACCATATTTTCAATGGTGATGATTATTGTCCCTGTTTTGATTCATATTTCTAGTGATTTACTATTTTATGACACTACATGCTCCTTAATCATCTAAACTTAGAAAAACTTGGAAATCATGCAACTCTAATGACTTGTAACCCTATTTCTAAGTACATTATTAACTTGTACTCTCTTGAAATGAGATTTAACTGATCTAGTACACCTACTTTCTCTCTAGATACTTTTAATGTATCATGCCTTATAAGTTGTCCTCGGATGTACTAAATAATGCAACTTGATCATATTTGAGACTTTGACCTATTTATGACCATGTAACCTTTCAACTTCGAAAATTAGTATATTTTGTGTTCTTGTATGATATGATTAGTCTAAGATCTTATGCTTCCTTTCCAGGAATATCTAATATGACTCTATGACCTACCTTTCTACACTACTATGTCATATATGTGATGCTAATGCATATGTTTATTGTTGGGCTCTAACCTTGCTAGATCATGCTCTAATGTTATACATGTAATCTTTATGATTTTAGATCAATAAATAATCATGATATAGCTCTAAATCTTGTCTTGATCTCCTATGCTCTTTCATGATCATATGTTTTGGAAATAAGACTTCCGAAATTGAATTGATGTCATATGACTAAATGTAGCCTTACATGTTTAGACATTAATGTTAATTCATCTCTCATCTTTCCTCCCTTGTCAAATCAGAACTTATCGATATCTTGATTTACTCATAATGTGGATGGTTTGCCTAGACCTAGGCCTTAATGTTGTTATCTATGCTATGATGAATCAACACATGCATGTTTGGAAATTTAGAAATGATGTTTGATCTAATTGAAGCCTAATTCTAAGGGAACAACCAAATGAATTATATGGTGTTACATTGTCAAAGTCTTTTGATCTACGACACCATACTATATCTTTTCTTTGTAAGGTTCCCTTGGTTTGGATGATCTGTAAGAATCTTACTCAAGAAACATAACTTGCTCATTACTCACAAGGTACGCTTAATCTCTTAACCCTAATATGTTATTGACTTTTTTGTATATATGCTCATACGAATGCAAAGGCTAGATAATTACTTGTTTGAGCTACTTGTTCCTATTATTAGTAAGTTTGTTTTACTTGAAGTATGTTGAACAAACCTTGAACATAATTTAACCTCTCCGTTATACAAACCTTGTGTACCTACATGTATTCTCGGGGTAAGGGCATGAGGTTAGGCACCATACTGGAGATGTCCAAATAAAGGGGACCCTATCGATAAAAGGGTTGGCTAATCTTGAGCACCCTTACGGAACCTTCCAATGGGAAGTTGGTCAATGGCCATGATATGTTTTTGAGGATAATGGAAATACACTTAAAACACACTTTGCATAAAAGAATGTCATTAAGTGTTTCACATCTTTTTTCTACTTATTACTTTTTATGATGTTTCTAGACAAGCAACTTTTATACTACTCTTAAATTGTGGTTACATGATTTTCATAGTGTACTTAATGATTTAGCATTAATATGTTTTGTTTATCAAATTTGTAATTCCCAAATGAAGATTCACTATGCTCAAGACACTAAGCTCTGAAATTAATCACCAATGGGTATACTTGAATATAGAAATGGGTACATATCTCTTATCACCATGTTTAGTATCATGTTATCTCTTTAGTCTTGTTGTTACTGCTTTTACATATATATTGTACGTGTGAGAATTTTGTGCCATTCTACAAAAGGGTGCTCGATTCCACTCACCTTTGGATTTGTAGCCATTATGAGTGTGGGCTTAAAATAACAAAACGTTCCATGACAAGAACCTTGGGTGATGCACTTGGGCATTACAAATGGTATCAAATACATAACTTGTCTTGTAGGTTGAGCCTACATGGGCATGTGCCATGCTACTCTTGAGTTATGTGGTTTAGGCATGTTGGAAAGGGTTTCCCATGGTGATGTAGCAAGCCTTATACTAGTAGCTATGATTGGGAACCGGGTCGTTTGAGATTGTAACATCCTAGGAGTTAAGGGCTCGGATAAAATTATTTTAAAAGAAAAGATTGGACTACGCATATCACCAAGCTGTACCTCCTTTTATGGGAGCTCATCACTATGAACTCTCTAGTTAAGCATGCTCAACCCAAGGTAGTACAAGGATGGGTGACCAGTCGAGAAGATGATACCAACTTGTGCCTAAGTGAGGTCAAAGCGCACAGTTAAGGCCTGTGGTGGTATGTGGGGCTAGTTGTCATTTTTGAGACTCTACTGGAGCCTTGGGATGTGGTCCTAGGCAATACACTAACTCTTTTCCTTAATCCCTCTCTATATGTATTTCTCTATATTCTATATCTAGACACACACATGATATTACATGAGGAAATATGTTATATTTCATATATATTTAACAATGGTTTTTTATACCAACATCACAAATTATTAGTACCCAATGATAATGAGTTGAAAAAGAAGATCCTAGATGAGGTTCACTCAATGATGTATGCAATGCATGATGTAAGTTCTAATGTGTAACATAATCTAAGAGAGCTTTATTTGTCTTCACCAACAAATATAACTATAGATGAGCATGTTTCTAAGCACGAAGTATGTCAAAAAGTTGAAGTTGATCATAAGAAACAACAATGAATGCTATAATAAATGTGCATCCCTTCTTGGAAATGGTAACACATAAACATAGACTTTGTGTTAGATTTGTGTAGGTCATTATGTGGTTTTGACTCGATGTGGGTCATTGTTGGCATACTTACAAAATTTTCTTATTTTCTACCTATTAAGTCGACATGGAATGCACCAAAGCTAAAAAAAGTCTATATCCAACTATAAGAAATTAATACAACAATAGTCATGTTTCATATTTACTTCATACAAAGTTTTTTATTGAAGAAATTACATGTCTTTCCTTTATTGTGTATGTGTGTGTTACATAAACATGTTCTCAAATAGCACCAGTAACTTGTTTTACCCTAATACTTTCTATATTTTACTTTTGATATTATCACTCATACTCCTCTATTCTCCTTATCAATTCCTAAATGAATGAAAACACAATGGAATTGTTCTACTATGATTTTATTAAGTGTATGCCCAAAAAAATTTTGTATTATCCAAACATAGTCAAACACAATGAAACATGGAACAAAATTTGGCCTATGATATATATATGACAATTGAGACTATAGAATTACATGACTAGATTCTGTTATTGAGTTGTAAATATTTATGATTAATCGTTTTTTTATTTGTTGGGAAGGTAACATGATTTGGTTGAAAAAGGGAATGTTACTTTCTTTTTTGTTTATTTCATCACTTCTCCTCTTGGACTCTTCACTAACTTAAGTTTTTATCAGATAATTGGCATACCATTGACCTTATTTGTGATATTAATCCAAACTTTAACATCCTTTATACTACAATTTTTATTGGCATTTAATCAGGTCTAAAATTAGTTACATCTTCAAGATTCAATAAATTCAAATGTGTTATCTATAATGTTTGCCTGCCACAAGAGAATTTGATTCCCCTTTTAGATTATATTCTAAATAATGTGGACCACATTTTTTGTCTTTGACACATACTACTTCTTTATACACCCTATTTTGATGGCCCTTTTAGGGTCTTGACTATGGAAAAGAAAGTGCCCCATGAAATTCATATTCACATCAAGTTGACTGCTCACCACAAACTATTGTTTCACAACCATAAAAAACCTAGAGGTCTTTAAGGATTGTTTAGTTGTTATTTATGTTTAGACAACTCAGAAGACACCAATCTTGTTTTTATACTTGTTTGGGGGCTATTGTGGTCTAGTTTCTCTTCTTCTCTACTTATTCCAAAAACTATTTCTCTAACCCTTAGTCTAATGCTTTTATCATGATTTTCAAATCTCACACTAGAACTAAAGTTTAGAGCAGTCACATATGAATCTTTTTTTCAATTTTAGAATAACCAGAGGGTGCCCCCAAAAAATGTGAAAAAACATTTGTATGTATATAACACATATATATATATATATATATGTGTGTGTGTGTGTGTGTGTGTGTGTGTGTGTGTGTCTGCATTTTATATGAGTTAGTCGTTCTGATTTCCATTGCTAGGGAAGTCCTATCCAAGTGGTTTATATTGATGCAGATTTGGAACTAGTCACTCAAGTCTGTCTTAGCGCATTTTTTGACCTAGGTTCAAATGATTGCATTAAACTATAAAAATTGAGAGAAACTCTACATTGCTTATTAAGATAGATATATCTCTTAGGACTAAGTTTATATATTTTCATAATAATTAAAATCTATGTGATGAATAATAAATGACAAATAACATGCTACCAAAATTGTCTCAACACAATGAAGATATTGACTGAACATATATGTCAGCATAACGTGAGTTTTGCATGCAATCTTTTTCAATAGGAGTAGCACACTCCTTGCTTTGACTATTTACACATGTACTTAGTGGCAAAGCCACTCTAAGGCAAGGTGAGGCATGTGCCTCACCCTGCATTTCAAATTAAATACAATTATAACTTAGATTGGTTGTTTAGTTGAATATGGTATAAGTGTGTCCATGTTTTCTGGATTGTAATTTTCCATTTCATCTCACATAATTTCAGGTAAGGAAAGGCTGATAGATAAACTCAGAATTGTTCTAAATCTGAATTTGATCATTCTTCCCAATATAAAATCGGCCCAAACAATTGAATCAACCCAGACCCAAATTTTGGTCGCTCTATCCAATTTGGAACCAGCCAAATTGTCAATTTTAAAACAAAATCCTTCTAGACCTATATTTTGATCAATCTAGAACCGCCCCAAGTTTATCAAAATTAGGACATGTAGACACGGTCTACCAAAATTTTATTCAACTTAATTTAAATCATTTAATAGTCAAATATGAAATGAAACTAGAGTTGGATTTTTCCAAACTTGGAACTGGCACATATTTTGAATCTAGTCATAAATGACATGTACAAAAGTTTTCGTCATCTTATTTTAACTTGGCCCAACTTCTCAAACTTGAACTCTAAGAATCATACATGATCTAATTTGTAGGTTCCTCCTTATAATTGATGATCTTACCGAACATAGCAACATTGTGTTTTGAAAATTCACTTTAATTTATGCCTCACCCACCTTCAAACTCTAGCTCCGCCACTACATGTACTGCAAATAAAGATGGTGGTTAAAATGTAATTTATCAACTAGTGTGTCATTATCACAGCAGAAGAGCAGGGTACTCCTTGCAAAATAAGGAGTAGCAAATCTTGCAGCTTGGCATTCCATTGTGGATTCTTATATAGCAAGTAAAGAAAGGGTGACAAGAGAGATAATTTCTTTTTAGAGGTGGTACATGTTGCACGACATGTAGAAGTTGAGATGATGTTTGAAAGAAAGAAGGCTCCAATTGGGATGAGGATTGTTTTGATCTGGAGAGACTCCCGAGCAACATCCCCAATATGCCTGACTAACTCTTAGCCCCTATTTGGATTAGGACTCGGTCTTGATTGGTCACTATCTTTTTCCTCCACGTAAGTGTAACATGGTTTGGGTTGGCGAGAGGTGGTATTTGGTCGCCAATCTCAGAATGTAGTCGTTTTGTGTTTCTGTTGACCACAAATTCGGACAAACTCAGTCCTGCTACAAATGGGATTGCAAATCTCAGTCACGATTCAGTCTCGAGTCCCAACTTTCTCCCTCTCCCCCACGACTGTCTCTCACCCTATCTTTACTCCTACTCTCCTCTCTCTCACCAGGATGACCGTCTTTCACCCCACCTATACTCCTCCTCTTCTCTCTTCTCTTCTAGTTCTCCAATCACCTTCACCAACTCGCTCGCCCCTACCCGATGAAGGAGATAGAAGGTGATGGATTCTAGGGCTAGTCTAATGGCAGCTTTGGTGGTAGTTGTGTAGGGAATAATGGTGTGTTGTTTCTTTGTCTTTGTATAGATGAGAGCATTGGCTTCACTCATCGGCCCTCAGAGAAAGAATTGTATCATAGGTGGAACAACTACTACCAGGAACCGAATTGAAAGGTAAGGCCAGCTACCAATGGTCTAATCTCGAGCTCCTCTCCCATCAATTTGAACACTAATTGTGCATGTTTTTAAGGAAGCAGCAATGAAGAAACCCTAGCATCCTCTTTGGATCGTCATGCTGATATGAATTACAAGCAATGCATGCTGAACTGCTACCCTTGCATTTGCACATCATTCTCAGCGGTGATTGTGATTCTTCTTTGGGTGATCTCTTGAGTTTTCATAGGTAAGTTGTTTTTCCCATTGTAGTTATCTTTGTTGAAATTTTGTGGTGATAGTCGAATCATATTAAGTTGTTGGCTTTTTTGTTTTGTTTTCTTTCTTTCCTGGACCTAGACGATTTGTGGAAAATTTGGACTGCGTTTCTACAACCTGTGGATTGTTTTTTCCATCATTTTTACCCTTTTCTCCAATTTAGTTTCCCCAATTTGTAAAACAACATAACTAAAATTTAATTTCTATGTTATGTTAGACCTTGTTGTCCTGGTTCAAATATCATCTTGATTTACATTCTGAGATTTGAGATTTGAGTCATTGTGGTAGTTATTCAAAAGATGCAACATTGGCATTAGATAGATCATTCATTGTAATTGGATCTCAGGATCCATGATTCACATTTATAAATCAAAGAAAACCAGAAACAATTAACTCTCATCATTTGGTACTAAGTATGTTAGAGTGGTCAGAGTTGTTTGCATATCTGTTTTACTACTAACATATTTTTCATAGTCTATTACCTTCTTCATAATTGGTAGAGAGTGTAAAAATACTGAGAAACAATGTATGTAACTAAAATGCCATATATTACTTCTATATTGGAGTTATATGCCAAACAAAATGAATTCATTGGCACAAATCAACTAGCATAGTAACTACACCATGCCTTACTCATTAAAAAATTATCATATTGTGAAATTTTCTCTCCATAAAGAGTTACATGTATAGTTGGTCCTTCATAACAAAGTGAAAAGAAGCATATCCTTTGAATATAGTAGGCAAATACTAGATGTATTAAAACAAGAGAAGAAGTAATCTAGTCTCTGAGATGATTTGCAATTTATAGAAACCACTATGCCTTCTACTAAAAAATAGATGTGATTATTGACCTCATTGCCTTGGTCAAGATCAAGCAATATGAGATATTGATTGGACCATAGTGTAAGTTGGGACGTCCTAGGCTCAGTTCCTATTGGAGTTGACATTTTTCATAACATTTCTCTCTACTATTGTACTTTGTGGTAGTGACAAACAACACTTACCCCTGACTTGCCTAACTTAATTTGTAACCGTAATTAATTTCATAATTTTATTTATCTAGTAACCCTAACTTAATTTGTAAATCTAATTAATCTGTTTAGAAAAAGAAATATTCAGTAACCCTAGTTAGATAGTAACCAGTCATATTTACTAACCCTATTTGTAACCATGATTATGTAGTAACCGTAATTATATACTTACCCTAATTAGTTGGTACCTCTTATTTATCTAGTATCCAAAAATTACTTAGTAACCGTAAGTACTTATAAATCATACGTATTTAGTAACACTAATTTTGTTTTTTAACCCCAATTATTGAGTAAACCTACATTATTTAGTAACTCTGTTTATTGAGTAACCCAAACTTAGTACTCCATACCAATTTATTTGTAAACCTTATTAATTTGAAAATGAAATTATCCAATAACCCTAGTTATATAGTAATCATGCATGTTTAGTAACCTAATTATTTATTTATTAGCCCTAACTTATGTTTCTAATTATTCAGTGACTTTGTTTATCTAGTAATCCCAACTTAATACATCCAATTGTCCCATCTTGTTTTGTAACCCTAACTTATGTAGTGACTCTAATTTATTTAGTAAATATTTTTCTTTAGTAACCGTGTTTATTTAATAACCCTATTTATCTATTACTATTTGATGTCATTTATATTGTAATCCATTATTCCATCAATTAAACATGTTTTCATAAACTAAGTAGTCCAATCCAAATGATTTTTGTAATTGTAATTGTTTAGAAAATCAATATTCAATAACCATAATTAGATAGTAAGTAGTCATATTTACTAGCCCTATTTGTAACCATAATTAATAACCTAACTTACTATCTAATCATTTTTTTGACTGTAATTAGATAGTAACCAGTCATATTTGCTAATCCTATTTTTGTAACCATAATCAGTAACCTAACTTACTATCTAATTATTTTTGTGACTGTAATTAGATAGTAACTAGTCATATTTTCTAATATTATTTTTGTAACCATAATCAGTAACCTCACTTACTATCTAATTATTTTTGTAATCATAATTAGATAGTCACCAGTCATATTTACTAACCCTATTTTTAACATGATTATAAAGTAATTGGAATTATATACTTACCCTAACTAGTTGGTAGTTCTATTTATTTAGTATCTAAAAATTATTTAGTAACCATAACTACTTAATCCTACTTATTTGGTAACCTTAATTATAAATTAACCATACAAGTTTAGTAACCTAATTGTTTTTTTATTAGACCTAACTTATCAACTGTAATTATTCCCTAACTTTGTTTTATTTAGTAATCCTAACTTAATACATATGTTGGCTAAATTGGACATTAGTATAATCCCTTTGTTTCGATGATGACAAACATTTCATTCTTGTGGATCTAACGTGCTACTTGAGTGTTGCAGGAATTAGGTGGATGACAAACAACTTGGAAGATCTATATGCTCAAATTGCTTTAATTCATGATTGTAATCAAATGTGTACAAGTATATAATGTACAAGTACTTAGATATCATGTAAATCAAGCATTTAGATCTTCCCTAGTCAATCACAACACTTAGATAGGTCATCCCCTACAATAGTCTCACAAATGCACTCTCATACACACACATAGTACTTAGTTTAAAACATTGAAACAGAGTCATTCTCAGTCGACAAATTTCTTGACTGAGACACTCTCGGTCGACAAACTCTTCGACTGAGAATGACTAAGGTAGTTGTTAGACACAGCAGACAAAGTAGTTGGGAGTTGGATCAAAACGTTGTAAACACTTGCTCCAAACAGTCCCTCAGTCGACAAATCCTCGACCGAGAAGGACTCTCGATCGATAATTTGTCGACTGAGAAGAGTTTTGTCTGCACTTTTCAGGATTAATTAACTAGCCATTTCTAAAGCAACTAATGGCTACCTAACAGCTAGTTGAGCACTAAGAACCCCCTAGAAAGTGTCTACAACATCCTTAAGCATTCATAGGCCATTCCTATAAATAGGACAAGCCATAGGACACCCAAAGTACACTTGTGCAACACTTGAGCATAATACTTACAATTGGCTATTCATTCTTGTGAGCAATTGAGCAACTCCAACATTGTCTATTCATTTCCATTGCTCCAAATTCGTGTCCTATAGGCTAGCATCTCCTATCCACTAAACCTACACTTCCATACTAATTGGTTAGGAGATCAATACGCATGATATAGGAAATCAAGCCTTGTGTTTCAAGTGGTAAATTGAAATGTCCATTTCCTTTCTTGTTCTTTCTTATTGCTTGTACTCTCCTTGCTACTCCTAGGGTTGGAGGCTGCGGATTGGAGAGAGTTTGATCTTCTTGGTGAAGAAGGAGATCTTTGGACTATTTCTAGAAGGCTGTCTCAACGGGAAGCTACTTCAAGAGGAAGGCTACTTCAAGGGGGAGCTTGAAGTTACTTCGAGGAAGGCTGCTTCAAAGTTGGTGAGACTACTTCAAAGTGAAGGTTGTCCAAAGGGTGTAGAAAGTATTGTAATTTTATGTAATATCCTTGTGAGGTAATAAAATTTAATACTTTCAAAATCCCGATTGGGTAAGCAAGTGGGTAGTAGATTGACTACCTTAGTATTTGCTAAGGTTGGAACCACTCTAAACACCTTGTCCCCTTCTTATTATCTCAATTGTGGTTGTTTGAGTTAAATTACTTTAAAATATCCATAAAACCCTATTCCCCCCTGTAGTGTTTTTTCATTTGGTATCAGAGTAGGCTTCAAGGAGCTCTAATCGAGTCTTGAAGAATAAAGGGCGGTGGTGTCTACAATTGCAAGCAAAGGAAAAGCATGGACCAATCTTCAACAAGCTGCAATTGGTGCTTAGGAATAAGGCACACAACACCTAGCTATCCATGGAGGTCAAAGAAGGAAGATGTGCGTAAAGAATGCCTTATTGCTACAATAAGTGAAGAAGAAGAAGAGGTAAGCCTTTTTTATTTACCAAAAGAAGAGTTAATTGCTAGTCTTCAAGAAACACATGAAAAATATATTGAGTGCAAGAAGAAATTAAAGAAATCAAATAAAGTAAATGATGAGTTACATGCTAAACTTCTTTCTCTCACATCTAAAAATAAAGATCTCAAAAAGGCTATTGAAGATCATGATATTAAGATCAAATCAGTAGAAGTAAATTGCAATATTCTCTCCCTAGAAAAGATAAACTTGCAAACTCAAGTAAATGATCTTCAAAAACAACTTGTTTTGTGTACACATCTAGATTATGATACTATCGTGAAAGAAAGAGATTCTTTATCATCTAATCTAGATCAAGAAAAGCTAGATATCAAGAAGAGAATGGATGAGATTTCTAAGTTACAAAATGAAGTTAGTAGCTTAAGTAACAATAGTATTCTTGATAAAATCTTAAATGATTCTTACCATCAAATTGGAAGGAGAGGACTAGGTTACAAGCTTAAAGCAAAATCTTATCAAAAACCTAGTTGGGGAAGGACACAAGCGCCAAAGAGTCAATCTATGTATGTTCCAAGAGGCAAATATACATATGTACCCAAGAACAACCTAGAACAAACTCATAGAAAGAGACATGAGATTGATTCTATATGTTGCCATTATTTTTTGCGTCTTGGACATTATTCCTTCTCATGTCCTTACAAGAAAAAGGATGTTGAGTTGGTATGGGTTCCAAAACCCCCAAACTAAATGGATTAAATTAAGTTGAGATATGACCAAAGACTCTAAATTGTATATCTTTATGTCTATATCAACTTAACAAAATTGAAACTCCTAAAACACACATCCTAAATAACTTGATTTAGTATGGATTCTCATAACTTAGAGATTTGAATGTAATTTAGTTGAGATATGACCTAAAAGTTCATTTGAACATCTAAGTGTCTTATCTCAAGTAAATAGCTTAATGTATTAATTTAAATTTAAAATAGGCACTGAAACAATACAGAAACATTCTCGGTCGAGAAAATGTTCTACCGAGAACACTGTCGGTCGAGAATTAGTCGACCGAGCAGGTTACTATTTTTAAGATTGCAAAAATCTGATAAAACATGTTTAAACAGCAGCATTCTCGGTCGAGAAAAATGTCGACCGGGATAAATCTCGATCGAGGAAGAGTTCGACCGATCAAAGGTCTGGAGAACCTGTTTACACTATTTGCTAATCAATTCAGCAATAATAAAAATTGATTTAATTGAGAATCACAATTCTTGGAGATAATCTTTTAATCACGACATATTGATCTTTCGCATCATGAATTGTTGAATGAAGGTATAACATTATGAAATCCTTATACATATTTCCAAAAGTGCTATATGAAGACTGATATTGAACATACTTTCTTCATTGATTGAAAATTAAGCATGTTTATTTACAAAGTTTGTCTTAAACTTGAAAATCCATGAATCATGAATGAGATTATTTTGGTTTATCCTCTACATGGTTGAAAACTGAAAATTATGAACCATGTCGGTATAATCAAGGAAATTACTATTTTATCATAGTCCACATGGTTTATCCTAAGTATTTCTTGGTCTATCTATGTAGGAACCATGTGTATTAAATTTAAATGGTCATAATCATTGTATTTCATGAAATTACATGCTTCTATCTTGATCATTGTATTTTGTATATGCTTCTACTGTTCTATCATAATCATTGTGCCATGATCATTATGTTTCATTGGTTTGGCTAAAATAATCTTTGATCCATATATACAAACCATAAATGGATATTGTTTTTTATCATTATGATTCAGCTCATATGGAGATGCCATTTTGCATAAACAGTAAAACTTCATGGCACAAATGCATTTTAAATTAAAAAATATGCAGAAATTATACTTCACATATAAGTGTTAAAATTGAAAATCTGCAGAAATTGCCTCTTGGTTGAAATCAAGTCTGACCAAGGGGCGCTATGGTCGAAGTCAAGGTTGACCTAAAATAAGCTTGACAAAATGCTTATTTGTACATCATTTTACTACACTTAATCTTAGTATCTTGATTCAAAATGTATTCATCATATTGAAAACATGATTTTAGTACAAAAACTCAAATAAAAGGTCAAAATCAAAATCTTAAAAACCTGTTATAACCTTAGAATCTTAAAATTATCTTGATTATAAGATTAAGGGGGAGTTCACAAAAACTTTTTAAACATCTTAAAGAAAAATTGGAACATGTTATGACCTTAGTATTTTTAATCTTGATTATGAAAATGAAGGAATCTACAAATTTCATGAATGTGATATATATCTTGTTCTTAATAGAATTCTCTAAATAAGTCAGGGCTTAACATCCCATGCATTTGGTTAGAGATACTTTTTTATGTACTTTACTATGAGCTTAAAGGATTCTCATGTCATTTTCAAGGCTTAACATCCCTTGTAAAATGGATGAGAAATCAATAAATGTATCCATCATGAGTTTAAAAGGATCTCATATCATTTCAAGGCTTAACATCCTTTGTAAATGATTGAGAAACAAACTATGGATAAATTCGACACTAAATGTTTTACAATTATATTAATCCCTATTTTTAAAACTAAATATCTTAGTTAGGGGGAGCATAGCATAAAATTAAGGGGGAGAAATAAACGTCATACAAAATGATTTTCTTGGATATCTTTTTGAAATGACAAAGGGGGAGAAATAATATAAAACAAAAACATAAAGTAAAATGAGTTTCATAAATCTCGGGCCAGCACACTTGCAAACAAGAGAATGACTACAAAAGACAAACTTCAGTTATGAAACTCGTATGATTTATATTTCCTTATTTTATATTTAGGAAATGTTTGTCATCTTCAAAAAGGGGGAGATTGTTGGGTAAATTGGACATTAGTATAATCCCTTTGTTTCGATGATGACAAACATTTCATTCTTGTGGATCTAACGTGCTACATGAGTGTTGTAGGAATTAGGTGGATGACAAACAACTTGGAAGATCTATATGCTCAAATTGCTTTAATTCATGATTGTTATCAAATGTAAAAACGTGTACAAGTATATAATGTACAAGTACTTAGATATCATGTAAATCATGAGTTTAGATCTTCCCTAGTCAATCACAACACTTAGATAGGTCATCCCCTACAATAGTGTCACAACTGCACACTCATACACACACTTAGTACTTAGTTTAAAACATTGAAATAGAGTCATTCTCGGTCGACAAATTTCTCGACCGAGACACTCTCGGTTGACAAACTCTTTGACCGAGAATGACCCAGGTAGCCATTAGACACAGTAGACAAAGTGGTTGGAAGTTGGATCAAAACATTGTAAACACTTGCTCCAGACAGTCCCTCGGTCGACAAATCCTCGACCGAGAAGGACTCTCGATCGATAGTTTGTCGACCGAGAAGAGTTCTGTCTGCACTTTTCAGGATTAATTAACTAGTCATTGCTAAAGCAACTAATGGCTACCTAACGGCTAGTTGAGCACTAAGAACCCCCTAGAAAGTGTCTACAACGTCCTTAAGCATTCATAGGCCATTCCTATAAATAGGACAAGCCATAGGACACCCAAAGTACACTTGTGCAACACTTGAGCATAATACGTGCAATTGGCTATTCATTCTTGTGAGCAATTGAGCAACTCCAACATTGGCTATTCATTTCCATTGCTCCAAATTTGTATCCTACAGGCTAGCATCTCCTATCCACTAAACCTACACTTCCATACTCATTGGTTAGGAGATCAATACGCTTGATATAGGAAATCAAGCCTTGTGCTTCAAGTGGTAAATTGTAATTTCCATTTCCTTTCTTGTTCTTTCTTATTGCTTGTACTCTCCTTGCTACTCCTAGGTTTGGAGGCTGTGGATTGGAGAGAGTTTGATCTTCATGGTGAAGAAGGAGATTTTTGGACTACTTCTAGAAGGTTGTCTCAACGGGAAGCTACTTCAATAGGAAGGCTACTTCAAGGGGGAGCTTGAAGTTACTTCGAGGAAGGCTGCTTCAAAGTTGGTGAGACTACTTCAAAGTGAAGGTTGTCCAAAGGGTGTAGAAAGTATTGTAATTTTATGTAATATCCTTGTGAGGTAATAAAATTTAATACTTTCAAAATCCTGGTTGGGTAAGCGACCGGGTAGTGGATTGACTGCCTTAGTATTTGCTAAGGTTGGAACCACTCTAAACACCTTGTCCCCTTCTTATTATCTCAATTGTGGTTGTTTGAGTTAAATTACTTTAAAATATCCATAAAACCCTATTCACCCCCCCCCCCTCTAGTGTTTTTTCAACATCCAATTGTCCCATCTTGTTATGTAACCCTAACTTATGTAGTGACTCTAATTTATTTAGTAAATCTATTTTTTAGTAACATTAATTGTTTACTAATAAAATTTATTGGTGTGAACATACTAAGAACATAAAACCCAACAAAGACTATGTATATGTAGTGATTCTAATTTATTTAGTAAATCTATTTTCAAGTGTCTCTTACATCATTTGGTATTCGAAGATTGTTTAGAAGAACATGTGTGTGATCTGAGTCAGGTTAGTGGTTACTTATGATCTGTTTGGTTACTGATTTGCTGCAATTTGTTCAGCTGCATTTGAGTTATTGGTTTGCATTAATTGAGTTAGAACTACTAGAAATCTGTGTTGTTTATCTGCTCTACATACTATTGTTGTGATTGATTGCAAGGTAGGTTGTCTTGCATATGGATTTGGTTGTGACATATTTGTTCTTTATATAAAATGATTCAGATATGTCTGATTGTTTTGCTATAATTTGTTCATATGGGGATTATTTGGTCAATGTCTTGTTGTTATATCTTTTTTATATTACTAGAACATGGTGTGATTTCTCCTGTATATGAAATTCTCGTGTCACTATATTAATTTTGTTACATTATATATTTCCTGTTTTATATACCCTGCTATTTGTTTTGTTATTTCTCTTTTATATATGGACCTCTCTATAATTCTTTCAGTATTATATATATGAGGGTGCACACATTGTACAACCCTAAGCTCTCCAAATATCATTGTTTTTCACATGGTATCAGAGTGGGATGATCCACCTTAAACCTAATCCCTATCTCCACCAACCCTAGCGTCTCCTTTTTTTCACCAGTACAGTATTGCTACAGTACTACCACCGCTATTGATCGCCGTCCACCCCTCCGCAGCCCTCCATCCACCTCTAATCCCCTAATAAACTCCATCCTTATGGCCTAATCCACCACAGGACCCTTCGTCTAGCTCCGTTTCTCTTTCCGAAATCTCCGGACAGCTTCGGTAACTTTCCAATTCTGGCACGTTGACGGCGTAACGGGCATCATCCTCTCTGTCTGCTTGCGCCTCATGGTAGAGTGATTGATGCTCCATGTTGGTGTAGGTTTTTTCTTTTCATCTGCTGCCCCTACGTGGGTCTTTTTTTAAGATCCATGTGTGGATCTTCTACCTTCTACTACTAGTCCATGTGTTGGACTTCTGCCTCTGACTGCTGACTACTCCTGCTTGTGCCTGCCTTCCTGCTTGTTCTCATGGCCTCTTCTGGAGAGACTCGCGTCGTCAAGTTACCATTGTTAAACTTGACGGGCGCAATTACCAGCTTTGGGTGTGCTCCTTTGTGATATATGCCAAATCACAAGGGAAGTACTCTCATCTGATTCGCACAGGTCCGCCTCAGCCTACAGTGAACGCGGATGAAAAAGATGTCAAAACTTTTGATGATTCGGTCGTGAAGACTCGAATGTGATGACATGGATTCTCAGCATTGTTGTTGAGAAGATTAGTGTTACTTAGGCTTCCTACGGTGAAGAAGATGTGGGATCAACTCGCCAATACCTACTCTCACAGTCAGAATCCCAAGAAGGTCTTCGACATAACCAAGCAAGTGGGGTGACTCCAATTCAAGGGATCTGACATCTTCGACTACTTCTCCACCTTCACCGGCATGTGGGGTGAGTTGGAGACTTACCACCCGCTGTCTACTGATTTGGTGACTATGCAGAAATAGCGGGCAAAACTACAGCTGATACAGTTTCTGAGTGGCTTGCCAGAATCCTATGCTGGCGTTGTGGATCAGATCATGGCGAGTGATCCGCTCCCTACTTTGCATAGTGCCTACCAGTGTCTCCAGTGCCTTTCTCCATCGACACTGTCTCCTGAGACTGGAGATTCTACTGCCCTAGCTGCTTGGGTCGGGTGTGGCCGTGGTCGTGGCCGTGGTTGTGGCCGTTCCACTGATGGTTGTCCTCCCCTGGGTGCAGGATGGGGACGTGGACCTGGTGATGGACGAGGAGCCCCTCTTGCTGCCTCACCTCCTGCTGTTGTGCATCCTCAGCAAAGATAGTGTGTGTGTACCTTCTGTGGCCGGTCTAACCATATTGAAGAAAAGTGCTGGGAAAAGTATGGTAAACCGGCTTGGGCCAATGCTGCTGTAGATTCATCGTCTACTGCTTTTGAGGTTGTTACTCCGACGCCTGAGCCAGCGACTACGGGAGCGACCGCAGACTACATTCGTGCTGAGGTGGAACGCCTCATCCTAGAGCATGTTGTCTCTTCGACTGCTGCTTCTACTAGTGGAGCACATGTTGCATACTCTGGTTATGATATTGCATTCCTGAGTTCCTCCTCACCTTCTACTTCTAGTAATACCAAATGGGTGATAGATTCTGGTGCCTCTTCACATATATCTGGCAATAGATCTATGTTTAAAACTCTATCTAAACCTGTCTGTAACTCTTCTGTTATGCTAGTTGATGGCTCAAAGTCTTCGGTCTTTGGAGTCACTGATATTATTTCTCGGTTTTGGCTCAAGTCTGCCTTATATGTGCCTAGATTTCCTCTGAACTTATTATCAGTCAGCAAAATTTTACGTAGTTTGAACTGTAGCCTGAGTTTTTATTCCTGGTTCATGTGTTTTTAGGACCTTCGCACGAGGACGAAGATTGGTGGGGGTATGAAGGTTCTGATGAACTCTACCACTTAGACCAATTACCACGATCAGAGAAAGCTGCTATGGTATATGCTTTATCGACTTCTATTTCTGCACAGCATTGGCACTACAGGCAGGGACATCCATCGTCAGAGAAGCTGTGTCATTTAGTTTTTGATATTGGTAGTTGTAATTTTCAGTGTGAATCTTTTCAGCTGGGAAAACAGACTCGTATTGTGTATCCTAGATGTAGTACTGTGAGCAGTAAAAACATTTTTGATTTAGTTCACTCTGATGTATGGGGTCCATGCCATGTACCGAGTTTGTCTGGTTACAAATATTTCATTATATTTATTGATGACTTTTCTACGACTACTTGGTTGTTTCTATTAAAAAGTAGGTCTGAAGTGTTGTCTACTATCAAATACTTTTTTGCTAAAATAAAAACACAGTTTGGTTTGCCTGTTAAAGTTTTCCGCACCGATAATGCTTTAGAGTTTGTTAAGCAAGAAGTGGTGGTTTTCTGTAAATCTGTTGGTACGCTCCACCAGACTTCATGTGCCTATACCCCACAACAAAATGGTGTCACTGAGAGAAAAAATAGACACTTATTAGAAGTTACCAGGACTATCATGATGCATTCTCATGTGCCCCGCTCCTATTGGCCTGAGGCTATTTTGACTGTGTTTTATGATTAATAGGATGCCATCGTCTGTTATTGGAAACACGATTCCTATACAGGTTCTGCAACCTGAGACTTCTTTGTTTGTTGTGCCTCCTAGAATTTTTGGATGTACCGGCTTTGTCAGATTACTTAGACCTTCTTTTGATAAATTGTCTCCTCGAGCTGGTAAATGCATTTTTCTGGGCTATTATAGAACTCAAAAGGGTTACAAGTGTTATAATCCCAGTACAAGGAAATGGTTTACTAGTAGTGATGTTGTCTTTTTTGAAGATACACTGTATTATTCTTCAGCAGGAGATAGTTTGCAGACGGACATTCTTGCCTCTCCTTTGCCTGTTATTCTGACTGTGTGCTTGACAGTACTGACACTGTGACTACTGAAACTCAAGATCCTCCTCTTATTGTTTATCAGTGCAAGAATAGAGCAACTTATACGCAAGTACCCCCCCCCAAGGCAACCAATCTTCTCCTCCAAAAGGTTCTGCTGCACCTGAGGTACTCTCTGACGTTGACATACCGATTGCACTCAGAAAGGGTACTCGTTCCTGCACTTCTCATAGCATTTCTCAGTTTGTATCTACTGCTCATCTGAATACTCATTCTAGCAATTTTGTATATGCTTTATTTGTTGTGGTTGTACCTAAGAATGTTCAGGATGCATTGAAAAGTACTGCTTGGACATCTACTATGAAAGAAGAAATGATTGCTCTTACTGACAGAGACACTTGGGAGCTAGTGGATCCACCTCCTCAGTGTAAGCCTGTGGGCTGCAGGTGGGTATATATCGTAAAATATCAACCTGATGGTACAGTTGAGAGGTTGAAAGCACGGTTAGTTGCAAAGGGCTATACGCAGACATATGGCATTGATTACTTTGAGACTTTTTCTCCTGTTGCTTGCCTTAACTCTGTCAGGATTCTCCTATCTGTTGTTGTGAATCTGAACTGGCCTCTTCTGCAACTTGATGTGAAAAATGCTTTTCTGTATGGTGACTTGCAGGAAGAAGTGTATATGGAGCAACCTCCTGGGTTTGTTGCTCAGGGTGAGTCTCACAAAATATGCAGGCTTAAGAAGTCTATCTATGGGCTCAAGCAGAGTCCTCGTGCCTGGTTTGATAAGTTGAGCAGGATCATGATTGAATTTGGTTTTCTGAGGTCACAGGTTGACCACTCTGTGTTCACAAAAAAGACTTCAGCAGGTATTACTATTCTGATTGTATATGTTGATGACATTATTATTTCTGGCAGTGACTCACTTAGTATTCAGGATACCAAAGATCATCTGGGCAAGCACTTTGCTATAAAATATTTGGGCAGACTTCAATATTTTTGTGGCATAGTGGTCTCTAGAACCTCTAATGCCCTGGTGCTTTCTCAGAGAAAGTATGTTCTTGATATTTTGCAGGAGACTGGTATGCTTGGAGCAAGACTTGCGGATACTCCTCTTGATCCCAATGTGAATTGGGATGATGATTCCTCTTCTGTGTTTGCTGATCATAAAAAATTCAGGATGTTGATTGGTAAATTGATTTATTTAACTGTTACTCATCCTAATATTGCTACTACAGTGGTTCTTCTTAGCATGTACCTTGACAAACCCAAACAGTGTCATTGGGATGATGTATGTCAAGTCCTGAGATACTTAAAAACGTCTTCTGGCAAGGGACTTCATTATAAAAAGAATGGGCACTGTGTTCTTGAAGGGTATTCTGCTTCTGATTATGCAGGCAGCAAAGTTGATAGAAAATCTACCTCCGGTTACTGTACTTTTATAGGAGGCAATCATGTTACTTGGAGGAGCCAGAAACAGAATGTCGTTGCCAGATCTAGTGCTAAAGTTGAGTACAGGGCCATGACCCATACTGCCTGTGAGTTACTGTGGGCACGTTCTCTCCTGAAAGAGTTTGGGATTGAGTCTTCTTAGGCCATTCCTATGCACTTCCATCTTCGTTGCAAATAATCATGTCTATCATGAGCGCACCAAACACATTGAAGTTGACAGCCACTTCATCAGAGAATCTATTCTTGCTGGCAAGATATGCACTCCATTCACGAGATCAGAAGATCAAGTCGTTGATATCTTCACCAAGCTGTTGGCGAAGAAACTGTTCTGCACACTGATGGACAAGTTGGGCATGATTGACATCTATGCTCCAACTTGAGGGGGAGTGTTACATTATATATTTCTTGTTTTATATAGCCTGCTATTTGTTTTGTTCTTTCTCTTTTATATATGGACCTCTCTATAATTCTTCCAGTATTATATATATGAGGGTGCACACATTGTGCAACCCTAAGCTCTCCAAATCTCATTGTTTTTCACAAATTTCAAGATAACCTGATTATTATATTGGTAAAAGTCATAACCATTAATAACCATCTAAGTCATCCTCATTAACTTGTTCCTGGATTGGATTTAAACTTAATTTGCATCACCCCTAGGTTGAAAAATACGGGGACTACAAATTGTGAATTTAAGCTTACTTTTATTTAACACGTAGGTTGACAAATATTTCATTTAAACACCCACACTGTCATTAAATATTGCAGCACCATATTGGTAGTATGTCTTCCGCAGACGCAAAGCTCTGTATTGTATGGCCGAGTGAGTTTGATGAGGCTCTAGATTTAGCATTGAGGAGGCAGTATGACATAGGTAGGTGTATTGACAAGCAGTTTACTAGGGACAAATGGAGGGAGATACTCCATGATTGGAAAAATAGGATGGGGAAGCCGGATGATACACTAGAACATGCCAAAAGTCTGTGGAAGAGCCTAAAGAAGGACTTTGCCAAATTGAAGCTTGTGACCAACAAGAGTGGTGTTGGATGGGATGAGACTATGAACAAGCTCATACTTTCTAGCACCACAGAGTGGAGGGAGACTCTTGTGGCATGTACAATAATAACACACTAATCTACAATTAATGTCTTGCATTTACTATAAATCTCCTAATTAAAAGTGTTTCATAATCAAGTAAATAAGGATCTATCCAGATTAACTAGCTGGCCCTTCTACTACTACTATGAAATCTAGTTGATGGTAGGAAGGAACATTGATAGAGGCCACCATGCAATGTCTTCTGTGGAAATACAACTACTGTCCGATGATGCCTCAGAGGATGATGTTGTTGTCGATTTAGATGTGTCTGATACACCCATCAACATAGAAAGTAGTGGAGTTGCACCAGACATAGGATATTCGGGGATGAAGAGTGAGGGTGACAATGACGGAACAGATAACCAAGGTGTTGGGGCAAGGACTCCTCCTATCCACAAGTACATGAAGCAAGCGTTAATGACACCAGAACGATGTGTGATTCTTAGTGAAGTGGTATCTAAATTCACAAAGGTGTATGCATAGGTACACGAGTTAGGCACGGGTGTTTCTACCAGAGCCATTGGAACAGAAATGTTTGCCACAATTTTGTAACATTTCAATGACACTTTCCCCGATGCTGCTGCCCCTCTATTTAAAACTCCTGTGAATGCCATAAAGGAGTCAACAAACCGCAATATCTACCTCATCCTTAGACATACCCCAGACAGAAACGGACATTCCTCATGTTGCAGTTCCCTCTGACCCGTTACCAAGTTGGGTTAGGGGTAATAATAGTATGAATGCAAGACCTTTGGGAAAGGTCCCATGGAGGTAGTGCAACACCTTCACCTTACATGCCACCCTCTTTTGTGCCATCGCATCAGGGATTTGCTTCATAGTCCCCATCATCGCCCTTCAACAACACATCAAGTATGCCATCAATGTGGTATATTGGAAGTAATGATGTTGGCACAAGTGGTATTAATAGAGGCCCTACAACATAATTTATTTTCATCATGGTAGAAATTTGGAGGCGGCTCTCAGTTATGATTTGGTTTACAATTTCCTCTTGTTGCAATTCGTAGTACCATTTACTATGTTTTAGTACTTTATAAATTTCTATAGTTGTAATATATGGTATGCTTGGGAACAATTTTGCCAATTTAATTATTGTAGTAATATTTCCTTCGCTAATGAACATATGTTGATCCTAGCATTTACTTCGTATCTAGTTTTGAGGTAGTTTTTTGTGTGTAACCTATTCCATGTTATGTTAAGGTTGTTATCCTTTTAATTGTAGGCATCATGCCTGATACTGATCACACACAAACACCATACTTGATTACAAACATTTTGCATATCATGTATGGTCCAACAAATCGCATTGCTGACACAATAGCTGACTCAATATCGAACATCATCATGGACTACAATTCCAATAATGATGACATACAACATTCAATGCCTAGGTCAGTTAGTATTAGGAGTGGCTGCCAAAAGGTTCTAGAAATCATAACTAGCCATGAACAGAGGGCATATTACCTCTATCAAAGGCTCCCACACACTATAATAGCCCTCGTGGACAAGCTTAAGAGTCATGACTTGTTACAAAGTAGTAAAGGTGTCACGTTAGTTGAGGTGATATGCTACTTCCTGCATATAGTTGGCCACGACCATACCAATCATATTTTAGCTGAGAACTACATTCACCCTGGTGATACCATAAGTAGAAAGTTCAATGAAGTATTGGACATGGTGTGTGCCTTGTGTCATGAATATGTTGTGATGCAAACCATTAACCGCAACAAATCATTGTCGTATATTGGAGAGTCCAAGGTTCTACCCTTACTAAAAGGTAATACTTATACATTAAAATTGAACATCATTCACAATTATTCTTTACATTGAACCCTAGTTATGGTATTCTAGGATGCCATCAGGGTAATTGATGGGACACACATCCTAATTTTGGTGAAGCGCGATAAGAAAAATCATTACTGATATAGAAAAGGTTTATCTCTCTAAATGTCATGGTTGCAGTAGACTTCTTGACGGAGTTTACGTATGTCCTGACGGAGTGGGAGTGCTCGGAAGCGTACCACATGGGGTCTCAAAGTACCCATTGGAAATTTTTACCTAGATGATGCAGGGTACACCAACACCCAATAGTTTCTTGTACCATATCACAACACATCTTACCATATATCTAAGTAATGAGAAAATATAAATTCATATAACAACAAGAAGGAGATGTTCAATCGCTGGCATACACAATTATGTAATATTATAGAAAGAGCATTCAGTGTATTGAAGAGGAGGTTTACTTACCTTAAAAGGGGGTGACATATGTAGTACATTCGTTGTGTCACCTATTATTGTCTTGTTGTATCCTCAAAAATTTTATATGTTTTAAGAATGATGGTGACGTAACTATGGACGAAATCTTGGTAGACAATTCAACATGTTGCCTCCCAGAAAATGGGATCGACCTGATCTCTCTACAAGAAACAAGTCAGGACAATTAAAGGGAGGGTGATGTATTGCGTTGAAAGAGTTTCTAATTTTATTTGGGAACTTGGTGACCTATCTTTGTAATTGGAATTTATTGTGTGTAACTTATAGACTCATCATGCACTTGACATGTTGTACAATGTTTTGAACTAATTGTATTGTTATGCCTCCTAATTAAAAGTGACCCATTATGCTTCACTATTTTCTTATAATGGAGATTTGAATGACCTAGTTTCCATGTGGCCTCCAATGCACCATATGAGTCTATATGGATGCCACAGATATGTCTAATGGATGACTGAATACAACAACCCCCACACACCATATTTTACATGTGGTAGGGGTCTTGTTCAAACCAAATCATACATGATGTTGCTCGTGCAGCAAGTAGATCATATTGTAACCACTCTTACTGCAATTAAGGATGCACTAGTATCCCAACTTAGTTATGCACACAACGAACACAAGCACTGGTCTGAACATTGTGACTTTGTATGTTCCACAAGAGGAGACACCAATAGATTACTAACCAAAGTTGTGGCTTTCAAGAGGAGGCACCAATATCTTCATGAATGACTTAACCTAGCAATAGATAGTAGCTCTTCAATAGAGGACGAGGGGTACAATACATCATAGTTGTCCTAATGAAATAAATTTAGTTGTATGACAGTTTGTCCCTTGTCCTGTCGAAATAAACATCAATTTTGATTTTTAATCTATGGTGTGAACCCCACATTATGTTACTAATGCACAATAAAATTGTAGATGTCAATGGATGCATTTGAAGTTTGGAGGTGTCTCTATGGTCTAAATGCAACATTGTGGATTAATAGAGAAGGTGTCAGGTTTTATCACTTTGGCATTCTCAGTGAAAGGTCGGGAAAATGTATTACATATGCTCTACCGGACATGTGCAACAGTAAAACAATAAACAATAGGTTGCCTCACTAAGTATATTGCACGTTCATTGTCATTAACGTGAAATTGGGATACATTTTAGGGAAAAGATAGGTGCAAATACTCCCACTGGGCAGTCGATTTCCCCCAACAACTGCTTCTCTGCATGCTAAGATTAAGTTACTGACTAATGAGTGCATGTGAGTGTGGGTCCAAGCAATGAACTTGAATGACTTTGTTGAAATCAATCACAATGTTGAAGATGTTTACACCTCCAAAAAGTATGAGCATGAAGTTCTAGAAACCCATGTTAACAGATTGGAGGAAACTTGTAGTCTTCTTTTTGACATTCTTTCACCTTTGATGACTCCATAAGATTTGAATGACAATGTTAGATATAGATGGATGATGTTTAATTCATGCACGCAGACCCCTAAGATTGGATGTTGTTAGAATTACATTATAAGCTAGCTGATTTTTATCGTAATGTTGCTTATTTTATGTATGGACCGGATAGGAGGGTGTATGCTATTGAAATATGAAACATCATATTATATCCGCACAATTATGATATACACCCTTACATTTGAAATATATTACATACATAATTTATAATATGGTAGGGCAAGGCATGAGGTTGTATGGTATATGGTGTACAAAGCACAATCAAATCCTACTTAATGCAATGAGAAACCAATATGACATGGGGAGATGTGTAAATGGAGTATATATTGGAGAGGCTTAGAGGGAGACATTACATGACTTTCGAAACATAACAGGGGTACCTAACATATCTTTGAGAGAGGTGAACACTCATTGGAAGAACCTATGGAGAGAGTTTATCAGACAAAATTGTTTCCTTTTTACAGATAAATTGCCTACTCATCCCTTTAACCGTGCAACAGGTGATTACATGCAACTTTTTGATGACTCGTCGTACTTACCCCTTAGGAGTTGCATAACACAATAATAATGTTGAAAACAACAACAATGCAGTTACAAGAGTAGGTGGTGAAGGCAACGAATGAAGTTGAAAGAAATTGCTTACCAACTTTTGGGCATACTTTTTACATTTTTTATGTATTTCAAATCGTACTTAGTCATGATCCAATGATTATGAACACTACATGTTGAAGTTCATGTCTAATACACTACATTTGTATTTTAATTTCTCTTAACTATTTTCATCGTTTGTGTTAATTATTATCATTGTAAGTTCGTTACTATCATTAATTTCTCAAACTGTCATTGTAATTATTGTCATCTTAAGTTTTCTCTCCAACTTTTATGTTTTTTATACATTTCAAATCGTACTTGGTCCAATGATTGTGAACTAGTGCATAATGAAGTTGATGTCAAATACACTAACTATTTATTTAAATATCTCATAATTTTTTTTTGTTTGTGTAAATTATTGTCATAGTTAGTTTGTTGTTATCATTATTTGCTCAAACATGTATTTATGTATTATGTCTAGATGTCAATGTCGCATTCAAAGCCACGTTTAAAGTTAAAAAATATGTTGATGTCACGTTCAATGATCGAAAAATATGTAATGGAAAACCTTTTGTGCAAGTGTTGCTAGCCTTCCTAGTCTCATTCTCCATCTTCACATGAAGATGCCACACATGTACGCCCTGAACAAACCAATGACAAGGTTACTCACCCTATTCTTCATTTGTCGTTGATGTTTGATTGGCCCAAAAATGACAACAAACAAGAGGACAAGGCAATAGTGCAGGAAGATTGTATTGTGTCATGTATGAGGCCCTAAAGTGGGTCGAGTGGGACGGACCTGCCTGGGATTAGCATAAACTATAACGACCCCGCCTCCCAGTAACCCCCAATTAAGGGAGACCAAGAGGTCATAGCCATTATCCCAATTAACAGGATCAAAGGTTCGACAAATAATCAATAACAATTATCAAATTCTACCCACTAAACTGAAAGGTTGTAATGAAATAAAACTTTGCATGCCTTTTTTTTTCAAAACATAGATGTCTACTACTATCCACATCTGGAGTCTATTCTAACTAATCCTCCTTTGTACTTTAGTTCTTAATTAATTCCACATATGCCACTTTACTATTTGTCCTTTTCAATCTGGCACCTAAAACGTCGACAACCAAAACGTCGGTCAGCATATCGAAATATGCTGGTATGTGGGGACAACCAAAATTTCATAAATATGGCTAACAATCTAAATATCACAATCAAGTTAATTAACAAGCCAATTTATGCTTTTCAGTATGGCATTCTCCACCACTTTTGCCCTAACCCTGGCATACCCACCTTAGGGTTTCTCTTTTTCCAATGACTTAAGGCCACCTTCTCAATCCCGAGCTTGGTGCCTGGGGTCACCCTTCATAGTTCCCGTTAGTCATTCTATAAAGACCACCTGCTCAATCCCGAGCTTGGTGTCTAGGGTCACCACTCATGGTGCCCATTGGTCTTCCCTCCTGGGCTTGACCTTTGGCATCATCCATCAGGGCGGCATGTAGGTGTGAGAATCCACACTTCTATTATTATTGTGATAATCATAGTGACTTTATGATTTTGCAAATATGAACAACCAAACTATTAAATTGCATTCAATGCGATGAATCATCTGGGAAACTCTTCGGGAAACTAATGCGATTAACCATAAGTAACCACATACCTGTCAGACTATTTTGAGATAGAATAATCCAATCAAGAAATCCAAATAGGCAAGCAAGCACATTATGAGATCCTGAAATATGCATACAATTTCCTATTATTGATCATGCCATCAAGATCTATTAAACCTAGCTCGCTTCGTAGGGTTTCTAGTCCACTTTTAGGGTTTCCATTGCAATTAGGGTTTCCCTTCATCTTTTACTATTTCAAACCCTAATTATCTCATCCATTCTTCTCAAAAGATATTAAGGTTACCTTTAATAACATTTAACCCTAATTTCAGAAAAAAGCACAATCAACCATCAGTTAACTCCATTAAGCCTCTTTTATATTAAAGCTACCATTTTTATCCTTTAATCCGTGACAAGATCATTATGCTCATTTATCATCAATTCATAGTTCATTATGATCTAATTCACATATGAACTCTATTTGTAATTAATTCTACTTTTATCCATTAGAAAGCCCTAATTATTACATTAAGGGTATTTATCCACAATTAGGAACTTGTATACTTGAAATAGCTTGGAATTATCATATCTCAACTTTATTCACGTTTTTGAATAATTAAAACCATTATGAATCACATATACTAATATTAGGGTTTTCAAGGCCCATTAAAGCATATTTATGCACATGAAACTCTAAATTAAACCCATTACGTGCAAAGTTCATCCTTTTTGTTCTTAATGTACCTTTTTACCATTAACAGGTTGATATCAACTTTAATCATCCATTAAACCCTACTAATTACATTAATCATCTCCAAATAGGGTTTCTTAATCTTTAATTCATTAAAGTTGATCACTTACACTACTTTTCAAAATAGCAAGAGGAATTAGCCTCTAAATCCATTTTTAATGAATTCCTCTCATTTTTCTGAGCAATGTTCATATATTATGTGTATCCATCCGAGCTACCGATATTTAAATACGATTTTTGTAAGATATTACTTACCAGAGCCAATCAAAGGGTGCCAAGTGTCCTGCTTCATGCAACATTGCTCAGTTTAGATGAAAACATTTCGAAAAGATAGTTTTGTCCTTGGTTAAGTTGGCCGGCTCTTCAGCCCGCGAAGGGCAAATCCATCCAACTCCACTTCTGGTCGTCTTCCTCCTGTCATGACCTAGCTGCCGCCACAACAAGGCTAAGGTGCAGCTCCGGTTCCTCTTCTCCGACCCCAATGACCTCCAGGGAGGTTCCCCTTCCTCTGTCATGCCTCTGTGCATGTGAGGATGTTGATGGGTCATCGTCAAGATAGCTAATCAAGTGCGAGATCAGTCTATGGTAGCTGCCGCCTTGCTGCAGATTTGTAGACCTACGGAAGGAATTGCTCGAAGCCAGGGGTGCTGGTGTGATATCCGATCCATCCCAGGTTGTTGTGGAGGTTTCCTACCCCCATCAAGACCACCAAACGAATCTCCGTTGCTCCAGGGATAGATCCCTACTTTTGATTAGGGTTTGCACAAGGAGGAGAGTGTGGGATCTCTCTCTCTCTCTCTTGGACTCAAATTAGGTCTCTACGCTATATGTAGGGGAGGGTATTCACGCCCCAAGATGTGCATCCATGAGGACTCAAGTCCTTTTCCTAAAAGGAAACATATTTTTCTTAGATAAGAAGCAACTTCTCTCTCTTCATAACCCTTTGAATATACTTTGTTCTTTAGATATTATGAATTCAAAATTCCTCTCACTTATTCTCTTTATTGCTTTACTTTTATCCCATTGGCACGAAATTCTATTTTCAATTAGTAGGAAATACTTCTTTTTTAGCAATGCCACCAAAATCATTAATAATGTATCACATTATCCTCTTATTTTGCATTTTTTATATTTTCTCTTTCTTTCTTCTCCATTGGGGCTCCTTGGACCCCAAGATTTCGAAATTCCTTTTTAAGGATACTTATTATCCTTCTAGATGCATTTATATTCATTATTTCTCGTTGTCTTGTTTATTTCTTATTAAAATATCTCTTTTTGAGGATTTCTCTTTTTCTTTCTTTTTATTTTCCTCATCGGCATTCCATTTAACAATAGGAATCCCTTGGATACGAAAATCCACTAAGCATAACTCAATTATACCTCTTTCCACTTATTTTCCATATTTTATCATTGTTTTCAATTTCTTTCTTAATAAAGAAATATTTAATTGTTCTTTTATTTTCTTATTGCTTTCTCTTTACAAATTTTGGACTCCTTAGAACCCAAGGAACCCATGAGGCATGAAATCCAACTTTGGATTATATTCTTTTACCTTCTAGAGATTTCTACATCTTTCTTTTCTTCATTTTCTTATTTACTCAAATAATGGAGTTTCTTTTGTCTTTTCCTTGTTATTGGGCCCAATAGCCAATAAAGCACGCCAAAACAATCATCAAGTCTATTGTAAATGAAACTCATTATTCAAAATAAATTATATCATTATTTGTTCCAATATTTTTAATATGAGAAATTACATTTCTCACCAAATGAACCCAAAAGTTGGGGTTGTAACATAAACCTTCTTCCACACTAAAGAATGGGCACCATAGTGGTTGGTCGCCATCTTAGAATGCTTGGGTTGTCTAGGTTTAAACATTCACCATGACCTTTTTCTCAGGGCACACTGTTCTTTTTTTGTCTGCTCCCCCTTGAACCATGTTGTATATTTTCAATATCTCGACAGACTATTATCATATTTTTGTGCATAGTTTAACTTTAGATCTAATATATGTAATCTTTTTTGTTATGTAATAATTACTTCTACACCAATTTGAATGACTATTTGAATCAGATAATGTTTGGATTATTTTTGGTATTGTTGGTTGAACAAGTACATCTATGCAAATTTGAATTAGTATAATAATGTTATATCACCAAACGTATTTTCATTATTTAATAATTTTGATCATGTTGTAGATGTCGTAGTACAATAAGCGGAAGGACAAATCGACAGAGTAAGTAGTCGACTAGTCCAAAATTGGATTTGACGGTGATGGGATCCCCCTCATCTCCATTAGGTCATCTTCATTTTTCTGTTGTTCGACTGACCAAAGGAAGAGGCTATGGAAAGTCCCAAGAAGGACATAAACAAGCCTTTCCTAGAAAAATGAAAAGGGAAGCACACTTCTTGAGCTCCAAAGTGGGGTGGATGTCAATATATGAATCTAGGCATCCACCATGAGCTGTTGCATGGCACGAAAGGCGTAAAAGGATGCTTTTGGTAGAAGAGTCTTGCCCTTCTTGCACATTGAAGTTGAGGCAGACTTCGACTAATAGGAGTCATATGGTTCACATTGGACTGACAAGGAAGAAACTTTACCAGTTTCTAAATTTAGCTGGGATGCTCACATGATGCAGTCTGATTTAGTTTGGTAATCCGTCTATAGTCGAGATTGTCAAACATAATCAGACTGCATCATGTTACTGTCTAAGATAAATTTAGAAAACACTAGTGGTTCTTCATTATCAGTCCTTGGTGAACCATTTGAATTCTATCTCTCAAAGTCTTCCCTATCTTTGTTGTAGAAGAAAGGCATACTTCTCTACTAGAATAATCCTTTGACATCTTTGGTCTTGTGAAACAACTCATGGAAAATGTGTAGATTCATTCTTTTCTATTTGGGGTCATCTTGTAATTGCCCAATACATAGTCGGGCTATGTTAGTTTTGTAGTTAAACATATCTATGTTTGTGGAACAAGTTTCTTGTACCTTAAATATAATTAAAATTTGTTACCATGGCTGGTTGGACATGTACTATTAAATTTTATTGTATCCTTTGTTGTGCATGCATCAACTTTTTATATTTTGTCAAGGCCATTTTTGTCGACTAATTTGTTATCAAATACATTGATTTTGATAGTTATTAACTATTCTACATATGCTCTCACATACAATGAATTATTTTCAATGGAATGACGAGTCAGAAAGGGCTCAAGATAGACTATGAAGACATCTGCCCTCAGGGACTCGGACATTTGGTTAGATCACCTACGACATTCAAGATACTAGCCATGGAGCCTGAGTGGAGGAGAGAGATCTGTTAGGTTAGATCACCTACGACATTCAAGATACTAGCCATGGAGCCTGAGTGGAGGAGAGAGATCATACACGATCTAGATAGGTTCCACAGGATCACGAGGATGGGAAAGACATGGAAGAGGGGGTACCTGCTGTACGGACCACCTGGGACGGGTAAATCTAGCCTTATCGCAGCGATGGCAATCACCTTCACTATCACATCAACTCCAATCTCAGGACTCTCCTCCTCGCCACGTCCAACAAGTCTATGTTGGTCGTCGAGGACATTGATTGCACCATCGATCTGAAGAGCCGGGAGGAATCTGGCGGAAGCAACTACAACAGTTACGGATCCGCCGTTGACACGTACGCACTAGTGCAAAACCCTTAATACTCCACGGTTTGCAGCTTAGCCCACGGTTATTTTAATTTGTTATTAGGGCCGTGTTTTGCAATCCACATAGACCACGGGCTTTCTAATTTTAAGAGCCCGCCAATAAAATCCGCCAATCTCAAATAGCATTTGACTGTTTCCCTCGGATAGCGGCGACGCTTGAAATCCCTATCCGTCCACAGACACAGATATCTGAAGAGGCGGCAGCTGCAACACTGGTTGTTGCCCCTGTGCAAAGTCTCCTTGGCCACAGGCGATCCGCAAGAGCCTTCTAGACAGCTATGCTCTGATCCTCTTCGAACGATTATCTCTGCTTTTCCAACAGACAGGAGGGTGTCTCCCTTTCTGCCGTAATCAAGATTAGAGCAGCAACAAGAGTTGTTTTCCTTTCTTTCGTACATCTGGGCCAATAAAGTAGCAAAGTCTTTATTTCCGTTGATCTTTCCGACCACGATTGCATCATATGCGCCACTGTACTTCCCTTCCTGTTGTGCTTCCCTTCCTGCTGTGTCCTCATCCTCCGACTATGTTGTCAGCATTCGGAGAGAAGTCCTCGCACATAGGGTCCGCCGATCAATCAGCTCCACTTCTTCCGACTCCTACATTCAAGAGGCCAAGCTTCGGATGCTGGCAACGTTGCCCTCCTCCGGGGTCTTGAAACATATATAGGTAATAATCTATTTTAAACGTGTATGATTTTAGTGGCATGTACTTCTTGCTTAATTGTAAACTATGGATGGATTTGTTAATGCTACTCCTCTGTAACCAAGTCTGTTTGATTTACTTTGTCTAACGGCACTTCACATAAATTCATCTAGAGGACATCACTGCCTTACTAACAGTGGCTCGTCATTGCATTAGCTAATTCATTAACCAATAAAATTGTCTCCATCTTCAATAATCGTACCCTATCCATTGTTATATGACCATGCCCCGTGTCTTACCCCAACTCTCTTCTGCCAAAGTTGCATACCCAAATTCTATATTCAAGAGGGTCGTTGCCACTCTTTCCTTAACTACAATCTTTGGGTCATGCCTATAGTTGACTTGAAAACCCCTCTCCAGACAGGAAGAAAACATGGGAGGCTGCCAGAAGTTCTTAGTTATTCTTATTCTTCTCTGCCTAATTGGGCTAACTACAAGGTGTTGGGCACTATAGTGATGTGTAACGTTATCTAGAGAAAAAGAAAAAGCTGCATGAGAAGGCAAACTTAGTTACCGTAAGACCTCTCTTTGTATGATTTCAGTCATGTTATTCATAGTTTCAAAGATAGTTAGATAAAAATTATTTATAGACAATTAGGGACTGTCACATTTATAATTTGATGGAAATAAATAAAATTTGTCTAGACATCAAGATCAAGTGAATAAGTTCTCCTTACAAGGTGTGAAAGATGGTTTGCCATTTCAATTTGTTCTTTTATTTTACTGCACGCAGTAGTGAAGTTAAGGAGAATTTACTTAACAAAGACATGCCACATGTATAATTATTTGATTTTCTAGACTATTTCTAAAATTTACACATTATTTGTACTGAATTCTGTATACTGTCTTGAGTCCACAGTTATTAGGACTGGGATTTTATATTAATTAGTCCACGGTTAATATTTAGTTCTCTCCCATGCCCACTAATTTTCTGGTAACTCCCGCTGTAATTTTTACTTTTAGCGAAGAAGCGCTAACTATTCTGTCTGGGCCTCCCGACGGTAGCAATTCCCAAACCCCCCCATTGCTTTTGGCATCTGTCTGGCCTCCAGACGGTACCAATTCCCAAACTGCCCGTTGCTTCTGGCACCAAGCGATGTCCGCCTGGAGATGTTTGTTGCCGTTCAAATGAGATCTCCTACCCGTATGAAACTACTGTTTTGAATCTTCTTCGGCCTCCTCTCAGTATCGTTCTCTTTTTCCCCGGCACCCTCGCCACTGTTGGCCAGATCCTCTCTGCTTTCAGTGGCATTGGTAGCTGCTGCAGCGCCTTCATCGCCGCCGCAAACCGCTATCCCTGTCTCCAGTCGAGCCGCCAGTATCATCGTCTTAAAGAGGAGAAAGGTATCAGAGACAGAGGCAGAGCTGACTCTTCGGAAATTATTCGGCGGGTCTTCAACCAGGTATGTTCCTCTGGGTACCTCTTCATCCTGATGAGCACATACGCAATGAGTATAAGATGAGTAAAAAAGTTCAGAACTCAAGTTCCAGATCATGTTTTAGGTGATTAGTTTATTGTAACAACTAATTCCAGTATATCTGCAAAAGCCATGTTTTAACAATATGTTTACCTTACAACATTTTCAGTGAAGCATACAAGATGGCTTGAATTTTCATGCTTAAACGTTTCATATCGTATAGATGTATATGTTTTAATAGTTTATATTTTCTGATCTACGCTCACAGTTGCAACAAATATTTCAGTATTATAGGAAAAACAAAATCTAAACCAATCAACTGAAACTCATTCTGGAAAAACAGACAACAGCCATCACGTACTGTGTCGGGTGAGTAGCCAACAACTCTGAACATTGTGTGCATTGTGCTTCCACTTACGGATTTCATATTATCATTCCAACTTTCTATTCTTCCCGGTTACGCTTGCGCCCATTGTGCGCCGCCTAGCAAAACAGGACGTCGGAGCAACACAACACGACACGTTCTACAACTACATATCGGTGCAGAGAGTAGTATGGAGCGCCGATACTCAAACCCAAATCATCTCATCTAATGTTTTGAGATTTTTTCTCACTGACACCACTGAATATAAGAGGTTATTCAAGGACGGAAAATAAAATTACTGGCCAAAATCAAACTTCTTGTGGACAGAATAACTCTCTTGTTGTTGTTTATGGAAGTATATGATTTTTCTATATTGTTGATTTGTTAATATCTTCAGACATCGTTACCATAAGACTCTGCTTAGATAACATTTTTAAATAAGTACACAACCCTTAATAGTCCACGGTTTGAATTTGGTTTCCTTGTTTAGTCCACAGTTATTTATTTTCCAGATCCAATTTGTCATAGACCACAGTTTGTTTATACAAAGCCCATGTTCACTTGACTTCGGTCCATTACACTTCTGAGTTGCGGTCTTGCAGAATCGTGCCCTAGCTGAAGAGTTTCCCACAGCCGAGCGGTTGCCGCAGCCGAGTAGCGCCCGCAGTCGAGCAGCGTCTGCAGTCAAGTGTATTCTCTCATTGTATCTTCTTTCATATTACTCAAGTATATTCTCTCACTTTATCTTTTTTTTCCTATAGGAAAATGCCTCCTAAGCGCATCTCTGTGAACATTATCATCAAGAAAACTGACCCAATGAGCAAGACTTCCAATAACGAAATAGGCGCATTAGGTAATGTTACAAGTCAAAAAAGTACATTTTAGGTTTTTTGTTCATTTCCACTATTGAAATACGGGGAAAGATCAGTGGAAGCCACATATCTCCACAGAATTTACAAGACAGGGGAAAGACATACCATCAAGTGGAGGTAATTGTTACAAATAAAATGACTTTTTTCTACTATAATATAGAGATGATGTATTTGTTAATTCTCAATTGTGATATCTAATAAATTCTCAAGGCCATGTTGATTCTGAAAAGCAAAATCCAGACCTTGAGCAAACCTTAAAACACATGAAAGGTACTTATTTAGAGTTAAAAGAAGTATGTTATGTCAATATATGTTCATTTTCATGATATGAAATGCAGGGAATGGCAAGACGCAAGTGAATGCCTCGAAAGAATTCGCAAGACAAGACCAAGACAGACCATCAACTAGAGGTAATTATTATAAATAATATGACTTTTCCTACTAGATGAATAGAGTTGTTGTATTTTTTAATTCTCAAATGTGATATTTAGTGAATTATCAAGGCCAAGTTGATTCTCAAAAGCATCAGACCTTGACCAAACCTTACAACACATGAAAGGTACTTATTTAGAGTTAAAAGAAGTGTGTCATATCAATGTATGTTCATTTTTGTTATATAAAATGAAGGGAATGGCAAGACGCAAGTGAATGCCTCGAAAGAATTCGCAAGACATGACCAAATAAGTATTCTTCAACTAAAATAGCAAAACACATTTAATCATATTATTTTAATATATATTATATATTGTCGATGCACGTGACTTTGAATTTTTTAATATGGATGATATCAAAGTGACTTCTTATGATGAAGTTACTACCTTTGTCCAAAAGATAATCAATCAACAATTGTGGGATTTTCATAAGGATCCAAAACGTTGGTTAAATCCTAATATTCCTATTGTTGAACAAATGGAAACTATAGATGATCGAGTTCCACAAGAAAATTGGGTACTACTTATAGACCTTTGGAGTAGTCAATCGAAACATGTAAAGTTCTAAAAATTATTACATTATCTTAATATGTTTTGCTATTAATATTCATATCCATTTCTGAAATTCACTTGATCATTGAGAAGCAAGAAGCAAGTATTAATAAACGAAATCGAAGTATTTTACAAGCTACGCACACAACTGGACCAATATTTTTTGCTGAAAAGCATTTGAATGTGGTAAGATTTCTAATATAATTTAGAATTGTCAAATGACTTATACCTTTTAATATATTTGATATGTCAATTTTTTAGGAGAATAATGGTGGAAAAGCCAGACTCCTACAAACTTGGGTTGATGGTCATAAAAGGAATGGTGTATATATAGATGAAAAAACATGAGTGATTTGTGTAAGTCTTTATATCATCATCTATATTATTCTAATGTATGAAAAAGAACTTGAAATATAAATTTGTCTTACAGGAAAAGGTAATAGAAAGGTGTATCGAATTGGGACTGGAGAATACAAATGATCCGTTGAAGTGTGGTCCTGTTGTGGACTCTGTTTATGGGTCACATCATGGAGGATATGAGAGGGGAATAAGTGGAGGCATTACTAAAAGAAATTTAAAGAAGAAGATACGAGTAGAAAATTCAAATAGAAGTGTGACAAAAACTTGAGAATCCCAGTTGCAAGAGAAGGAGCATCAAATCAAAGAACAACATTGTAATATTAAAGAAAAAGAACGTGAAATTGAGGATTTACGAGCTCAGTTAAAGATATTAGAGTCACATGTATTGTTTAAATTTTAAACTTAGCATAATTAAATAAAATGTTTATATTTTTTAGAATGAAAATTTATTTTACATGTTCATTGCAGGACAAGACAACAACTCTTGATTCTAGTTTTGAGGATGAATTAGAATCTCCGGTATACTAGCTATCTTATTTTTCTATATTTATATACCATCTCTTCAATAATATTTTAATGTTTTTATTTAATCACCAATTATAGGAAGGAACGGATATTGATTCTCCTCATTTGGGTAAGATTTATGTTTTCTTTTAGCATAATAAGTAATATTTTTGTCTAGTTAATGTGTTACTAGTGTATTTTTCCTTGTCTTATTGTTAGATACTAAATGAAATGTCAAACTTTATATGTCATTCAATGAATATAGATAAATATATCTTTAAATTTATTTTACATGATACAACTGTGAGGTAATCTATTACTTTGTTAGAAAGAAATAACACGCATACAAACTATGACATGTTTTTACACTTATAAAATTATCATGAAGTTATCTATATAAATGAATGTTAAAAAATGTATTTTGTTTTCATGTATGTTTGACTTGAATATTTTGTTTTATATAGGAATATGACTCTCATGCCACATATTTGGGAAGGAAGTGATCACTTTGGGAGACAAGATCTGCAAGAGACCAAAATATCACTACAAAAAAAAAGGTTCTTTGGCTACAAATTTCTTAATTACATATAAAATACATGTAGTTAAAACTATTTTTGTTTACAAAGGTTAAATAATATAAAGAAAAGATTTGTAGTGATTCATAACTACACTTCTTAACACCTCTCTCATCTCTCTCCATCTCAATTAAATTTCACTTTTCGTCGCGCGGCTGATATCCCACGTAATTCGTCCTCATTCGTTCATGATATAGTTCCTTCCCCCAAATTTCTCCCTCTCCATCTTCTTCCAAATTTCTGTCCACACTCTCCCTACTGATCTCTCTATGTTCGCATTCCACCCAGCCACCTACAGATTGCATGAAAACTCTTCTCCTGATGTGCCACTCTCCCCCCCTCAACACCTCCGCCGATCTGCCTGAGGTGCCACAGACAACTCTGGTTCTCATTGTATTTTCCCATAGGCATAAGGATGCCTCTAGCCGTTCTTATCATGCGAGCTTCTGCCTAGAGCCTGAGGGACAACTTTCCATAAGATGAAGGCCTTGAAGATGCTTCCAGAATTTCTTATCACAGCAGTTGTACTTCTCTGATCCTCATCCATGAACCATCTGTGATCTTCTTTGCATTTATTCTCTTTCAATCATCTCTAATAATCTTCAGCACTAATCGTCTTCAGGTAACTACCCTCTTAAGAACTGAGTTATATTTGTTGTACAATAGGCTCTTAAGTGATTTCTAATTAGGTGCTCATGCTTATTTATCGATCTTTGACCTAAAAGTTTACTACTACCCTTTTCATTATACATGATCACCGTCAAGTTGTATGAAGGCTACATTTCCCATAGGAATCTAGAATTTTCATGTTGGCCTAGTTCTGTTAAGTTATAGTTTTGTGTGAGGTGCCCACCAAGCTAGTTCTTTGATTTGCCCCGACACAATTATATTTCTTACTGTGTCCATGCTTCATCTCATAATTTTTTTGGGGATCAACTTTTTCCACATGCTATTCAATGTGTATGTATCCATACACTTGATCATAAATACGATTTACTCATGTATAAATAGTTGTTGCATAAATTTGTAGTGTACATTATTTGTTCTCAGTCTATACACTCTCTAGATGGTTGTAAGACTGGTCTGAAATCTAAGGAAGGGGTTTATTATGTATTTCATTTTTATGACAAAGATGATTATATCATTGACATTACTTGGGGTCCATGGAATATTTTTCTCATAGCAATTTCTACTTAATCCCATGTTTACAACTCGTCCAATTTTTTGGGTCATTTCATCCAGACTTTCTATAGAATCTACTTGCTCCATGTTTGCAGCAATATTTTGAACAAACTCACTTGACTTTATGTTGGTGACCAGATGAACTTGTAATAATTATAGTTTTTATGTTCATGTTTAACTATCATCAACTTTGGTCTAGATTATATATCGCCATTGCAAAAAGTAACATGTTGATAACGAAATGCTAGTTCCTAGTAATAATGAGATCACTACTTTGTTGTAATTGTCCTAATCTGATTTTTTTTCTTGTAGTTCCTAGTGCTTATCTATTCTGTGAATTTGTCAAGTATGAAACACAGAGAGAGATTCACTGTGAATAATAGGTGATCTTATTTTATGATGCAAATTAGCTTATACTGTCATATTCAGTGGAACTTAATCATTTTACTTCCTTATAGAAATTTATCACTAATTTGTATTGTTCAAATTTATTCAGTTTAGAATTCCCTTTCATTCATGTATTCAAGTTGTGGGGACAATGTTGCATAAGTTGTTGTGTTTTAAGAGATTGACATTCACACTTGGTTTCTTGGAATTGTTTGATTGTTGTCCATGTAGATAATGGAAATGTAATCAATGCAATGATATTTTTCATGCATTTCTTATCTATGTCTACAAATGATACAATGCCAAATGACTATTCACATAATGCAATAACTTCTTCGACAGAATCCTCCACAACAATGCACTATGGAAAGCCAATACATGCCCAAGTTGAGAAATTCAAAATGGGTTGCAGTGTGTCTATATGTAGTAAACTAATTAACATGATGAGATACTAGAACATTGGTTGAGTTTGGATAATTTTTCTTTCTTGTCACTTATATCTGCATGTACCAAATGTGGCTTTTTAGAAAGAGGAAGGTTATACTGGGATTTTATTATAAAGAGGACTTGTTTCCTGGATATAAGATGATTTTTGTATGGTAAAACTTTTATGTCGACCGGGGCTTTTAGAAGATGCCAAAGATCTGATTATGATGTCTCCATGTGTTGATAGTTGTCCCTGAGATATGGAGAATCTAGCTGACTTTATGTTGTCTTTAAAAGTGTGAGGATGGGAAACACATCAAGAATAGTGTATTGTAATGACATCATATGGCTTGTGCACGTTTGAACTGTGTGTCAACCTCACAATTTTAGAGTCAACGACCAGTTAACCTTAAGGAGTCTTGCATTGATTTTGACTCCTCATTTTTGGTTTAGGTGACCCAACCAGTATTACCTTCTTTCTATTAAGTTGTATCTTCTATAACTCCAATATGTACTAACCAAAGACTGACATACTTCAGTTTTTTCATATTCAGTAATAGGACCATTTCTTTAACATTCAATTAACATAATATATCTTGCCCCTAAGAAATAATCATGATTCCAACTGCAATTTATATGTAACTTGTCCTTTATATTTGTCCATTTTATACTTTATACTATGATGCATGATAATCATGTACTTTGATCCAGGATGCAATAGTGTATTGAATAGAAATTCTTTTCCAGTGTCTACTACTTCATACCACACCTTGATTTTGAACATATTGAATGTGTCAATCAAAGTCATTTAGTATTTGAAATGGTATATTAGATCATTTGGTTCATGCAGATTCAAGAGCAGCTATGTAACAAAGGATACTGCACTTGGGAAAGTCAACAAGGAACTAGAAGTTTAATTGTTTTGATAAAGCCAACAGTAGAAAAATGCTAGAGAGAACAAGGTGGGATTCTAGCATTTTGATATATACAATGTCCTGACTTGCTTGCTTACTTCAGGTTATAAACAAAGATTAAAAGGTAACACATCATTTACTTGGTTATAAGGGCCTAGACAGTGTAAGATGAACATTTAATTATAGATTTAATATTCTAAAGCAATTGGCGTTCACCATATTTGCTAACAAACATTGCTTATTTCACTTAATGTTTTTTGCATGTCCATGAATATATTGGTGGTGGATACAGAATCAGCATTCATCATATACGTTCACCTCTTTGAAGCTTGAATTTGTAAGACATCTAAGTAAATATCTCCTCTATTTTTTTTTTCTAAACACTTGCAGATTGAACAATGAGTTGCAGTTCATCACACAACCAATAGGTTAGCATTTTGGACATTTTGAATAATGTTATATATATAACAAATTGTGCACCTAGTTTACAGTTGGGTATTATTGTGCCTTTTTTAACACTGCTAGATGGAATGCCTAGAAATTGAGTTGCCACATCACATGATCACTATAATATTTCTATGTTGAAGTAATAATGTCAGTCTGAACTCAGACTCAAGTTAAGGCAATGGCTATTGAAATTGAGGTTTTTTATGGGCCAAATGACCAAGGTGAGATGTTTACATTATGATTTTGTTTATGAGGAATTGCAAATGATAGGGTTAACTGTAGTTCCTATTTCTTTATAAGCAGTAAACATTTACATTTTCATAGTGCCATCTACACTAAATACAAGTTAGTGTATAAGTCTTCGTGAAGCATAATGGTTGTTAGCTAAGTAATAACTACATATCTTATTAGTTGGTAGGGTTTAATGCATTTTCAATTAGTTAGTTAGTCAAATAGGATAAGATGGATATTAATCTAGTAATATTATTATGCCTTTAACTTTTAGAAAATTGTGTCATATTGTCTTCTTGTAGGATTAGCAGTCCATTGATATCATAAACAGCTATCAGGCCAACCATTTCCACTGAAATATCCACCTTAGTATATCATAAACTAATATTATACCTATTTATTATACACTACATGGTTCTAGGATTATGTGTATTGTAAATACTTATGAGTTCCTTTTTTCAATATTCACCATTCAATTTATCTGCTAATTATGTGGGTTGTGAACACTTAAACATTCTCTGAGAATTCCTACCTTCTATTATATAATATTAGTTTATTATATCATAAACTAATATTATACCTATTTATTATACACTAAATGGTTCTAGGATTATGTGTATTGTAAATACTTATGAGTTCCTTTTTTCAATATTCACCATTCAATTGATCTGCTAATTATGTGGGTTGTGAACACTTAAACATTCTCTGAGAATGCCTACCTTCTATTATAGCTACCTTGATTCAGTTGAGGAGTCGATCCTTTTTAGAGGTTGTGCTGGGTTGTGGAAGGTATGGTCACATTATTTAGTCCATCATTTAACACTTCTTTGCATTGTGTATATCTCATGATCCAGGTACCTGAGCATATAGTTTGCTGATGGGTTTCATATCTTTTATATAATACATTTGTTGATCACTCACATTATAAATTATGAATGCAGATTGATTTTTCTCATTGTTGTGGCTTAGATTTTGCATTTAAAACATGTGTAGAGGTAACTCTAAAGTGAATGGCATGCACAATTAGTTTCTTTGTTTAATTTACGTCAATGGTGGTTATCCTTGTATTGTGTTTAAAGGGTGGATGGCTTTCCAAAAGGTTTTTACATGATGAAAAACCCATTTCATGTGCCTTGCATTCAAGGAGTTAGGTCCAGACTTCAAGCCTCCAATTGAGCAAGAATCTCCTCGTTTGACAATTTTAGGATGGCGAATTAGATATCCTTCTAAAGTTGTATGGTGCAGGTATTTTTCTAACTCATTGCTAAATTTTTGTTTCTTCTTTATAATTGAAGATCCCTGAAGAAACTAGTTGGGCTCAATTTACACGTGAAAGTTTTGAGGGGAATCAAACATAAAAATATTATATTAAGAGAAAGTCAGACCCTTTTATAGAGCTCAATCTTATTGATGATAAACTTCCATCTAAAATGACAAACGTTAAGAGAAAAAATTGGATCCTGAATGGAATGAATCTCCACTTTGAGTCAGGTTATCTCAGTCAATCCAATCTAGAGCTTTCCATAGTTAAAGGATGTGTATACATGCCTATGACAATTTTTCCACAAAATCCAAAGAAGGTCACAGGGAGGAGGAGTATCCAAGGCATAGAAACAACTTAAACACACTGAAGTGCATACTCGTACATTGTTACATGGCTGGAGTACTTGGGAACCAAGGCAGTAGAACAACAAGAAGTTGCTCCTTATAGAACTCCAAGATAGATGCTTTTAGTGCCAACAAAGGAAATCTTAAGTTACTCCCTATATTATTGATCACTAGTTCCTTTCCAACAAACTCTCCTCGATAAAGCAAGTGATATATCATCTCCCTATAGGAGAAATATCCTTCTAATATAGTTCATGAGCACCTCTTTAACAAGTTATATCATTTCAATGATGGAAGCTTCCCAAGAATCTGCCTCTCTTCTAAAATCAGATTAGACTCCTCTTTCTGAAACACTAGTTGTTAACAAAGTAATAGGATATCATTGGGTGACATGATTTATGGTAATAGTTTAGCGAATAATAAAATAGATGTCAAAGGGCTACCTTTACTTGCAAATTTCTTCTCTAGGATTATGCACAATCTACAACTGAAGTCACTATGCAATCAGATGAATCACTTACCAAAACATGTCAAAATTGCACTACAACAACTCAAGATTACAACAAGTATTTTATAGACAGGCCTGAATGTACTGAACTCCAGATCTTAGCATTGTTATGGTCTTCAGTTAATCTTTCAGTTCAAAATGTTGTTTATGGTTAGCCAATTGGTAACATATGAGAACTCTTTCACTTTTCAGGCACGAATCCAATCTGTTGGAGTTCATTCATAGTGTTAAACCTTGAACCTACTAAAACAAGGGTAATAGAAAAGTGATAAAGGTATCCTATATTTTAATTCTACCAATCCATGAATTGTTTAATACTAAATCACGAATTTGATGATACCTTAAGGTGTTCCTGAGCTGAAGGGTTTCTGAAGGGGAAGAGTCTTTGTTGGTGGTGGTTGGTTTTGATGGTTTTTTTTGGTTAGGTGGTTTTGTGAAGCTGCTCTTATTCTATTATGTGTTGTGTGTTGGTAGTGGTTTCTGTTTTGGAGTGGTAGGGGCCTTTATGCTCTGATATTTTGTTCCTATGGTTCTGTTTCCTGATGTTGATGGTTGTGCTCACTTTGGTTGTGTTATTTTGCCTTGTCAGTTTTGATGATGTTGTATGAAGATGGATGGGATTGGCTCCTGTTTTGTTGGTTTTCCTATGATGGTCGAGTCCCCTTGTGTGGGTGTCGATGCTCCCCTCTCACATATGTGGATGCCCCCGTGCTTTGTGATGGTTGAGTGATGCTCCCCTCTCACAGAGTTGGGTGTTTCTGAACTGTGCTCCTTGCTGCCCTCTCACTTTTTTAGTGATGGTCGAGTCTGGTTGGTTTTGGTCTCTTTGTCTACTGTGGCAGTTGATCAAAATGTTCTGGTGTCTTTGGAAGCCTGCTTATTTTCTTCTTGATGAGTGGTGGTTGAAGGTTGAAGTTGTGTTGGTAGATGGTGTGCTCCTGTGCTTTTGCTCCCCTCTCACAGTTTTATGATGGTTGAGTCTGGGGGTTTGGCTATTTTTGTTTCCCCTTCTAAGGTAGTAGGTCTGTGATGCTCTGGTTTTGCTGGTTGATGTTTTCTTTCTAGTTGAGGCTGAAGGATTTGATCGGTAGCTGGTACATGTTCTGTTTCTAAGTCTACAGTGGTGATCTATGGATGCCTTTCGTAGGCTTTCTTTCCTATGGTCTGTATGCTTATCTGAGAGAGTGTTGTCTATGGTGGGTTGGTGGTATGTTTTTTGAAGGCTTTGGGGTTTTGGTTGATCATGTTCCCCTTCTGTGTTTGTTGAGATGAAGGGTGATGTTTTTTTGTTGGAGGTTCTGATGGTTGTTGCGGTGCATGGTTATCCTTTATACTCCCCTTTCACTTTAGAAGTGATGGTTGACTCTGCTTTCTTCCTTTTTTGAGGGCTCCTTGAAGCTTCAAGCCTCGTGTAGGTTTGAGGCTCCTTTCTCTGGTTTTATGAGGCGTGGGTTCATTAGGTGGTATTCTACATTTTCAAGAGATTGCTTATTGTTTGAAGTTCGAATTCTTTTTATATACACAAGTAGATGATACTTCAGATTTACAGATATTCGGTGCTTGACTTTTCTTGTCTCTCTTCAACAATGTGCCCAATCTTTTGTTCTTTTCATCTAGTGGAGTGAACCTCATTTTCTCCTATGTTTAAGATAGTTGGTTTTCTGATTTTCTGGTTGGAAACAAAGTTAGTGTTGGAGTTGAGTCAATTTACCTTGATGCCTATGCTCTTGTATTCTACTCATTTGAGGCTGAGTGGTGCCTTCTAATATTGTTTATTTGACCATATTGATTTTAAATGGGTGACAAATGTTATTCAAAAATGGCCTTGGAAGTTTTCTTCCTATTTTGTTCGTTCTTGAAGGGAGTTTTCTTGATTACTTGTATTTATACTTATTCTTGAAAGAGTCTGGTTGGAAGCCTCAATTTCTTCTCTGATCGGTTCTAGAAGTTGATAACAGGCTTCTTTCTTTTTCTTGAGCTCCTGTTACATTAATTAATTATAAAATTTTGAAATGTAATGCTTTAGACAAGTCCAACTTATGTCTGCTTTCTCTGTTATCTATCTTAGTCTATTGGTTGCTGGGTTAGCTTGTTATGGTTGCGTGTTGCTTGGAGCACCTTATTGGTTGTTTTTTGCTCATACAAGCAACCAGGAAGACTTGGGTTATGGATGAGTGTTGCTTGGAGCACCTTTATGGTCGTTTTTTAGCCTGCTCTTTTAGTCAACATGATTGTTGATCTATTTGCGTGTATGTCTCCCTGGTGGTGAAGGTTTTTCTTTGGCTACTTTGGACCTTGGTGGCTTTCCTTCTCAAGCTCGGATGGTTCTTCTTTTTTCTAGATGAGTGGATGCATGGTTTTCCTTTAGGCTTATTTTGCCTGCTTGTTTTCCTCAGTCAACGTGTTAGCTGGATCTATAATCTTGAGGCTTGTTCAGTCTGGTGGTGAAGGTTGACTTGGATGGTTCCCTTTTGTTTTTCCTGGATGAGTGGTTTCCTGGAGTTCTTTTGAGGCTTTATATTGCCTTCTATCTTGGTCTTTTGGCTGCTGGTTTAGCTTGTTCTAGTTGAGTGTTGCTTGGAGCACCTTCATGATCATTTTTAGCCTACTTTTTTAGTCCACATGTATGCTAATCAGTTTGAAAGTTAAGGCTCCCTGGTGGTGATGGTTGAGTATCCTCTTTCTTCTAAGAGTTGAGGCTCCCCTCTCCCTTTTCTTATTCCTGGTGGTCTGTGCTTATATGCTTTTATGATGGCCCTCTCATGTTAGGATCTTCCTTGGATATCTTGGTCTTCTGGCTTCTGGGTTAGCGATGAGCCTTGGTGGCTTTCCTTCTGAAGCTTGGATGCCTCTATTCTTTTCTGGATGAGTGATGCCTGGTTTTCCTTTAGGCTTTATTGTCTGCTAGTTTCCTCAATCAACGTGCAGCTGGATCTACAGTCTTGAGGCTTGACTATCCTTTTTTGGTTGTGGTAGGCTTCTTGAGGATTAGTGGATGTTTGGCCATGATTGGACTGGTTGGCGTCCTTCTCTAGCTGTATGGCTCTCCCTTAGTTTCTGAATGTGTGGAGTTTTTGGATCCTTTTGAATATTTGTTTGGTGGTCTGGGAGTTCCTTCTTTTCCTGTTAGCATTTGGCTGCTCTGGGTGATGATGCTTGTTCGTGAAGGTTGAGTATCCTCTCTCTGAGAGTTGAGGCTCCCCTCTCCCTTTTCTTGGTCTGCTGTTGTCTGAGTTCGTATTCAAGTTACCTTAGTCTTGACTGCTGAATTAGCTTCCTAGTTTTATTTTTGCTTGGAGTACCTTAGAGGCTTCTTGTAAAGTCTTAACCTTGGCAGCTCTGGGCTTTACTCGGTCTGGTGGTGAAGGTTGAGTATCCCTTCCTTCTGAGAGTTGAGGCTCCCCTCTCCCCTTTCCTGTTTCTGCTGGCAGTGCTTATATGCAGATATGGTGGCTTTCTCACTTTTGGACCCTTCTTTGGCTTCTTTGGTCCTTTGGCTGTTGGGATAGCAAAGAGTTTTTGTGGATATTCTTTTGATTGCCTTATGCTTGAGTGGATGTTTCCTGCTGCTTTGTTGTCTTTAACCATTTGGGCTCCTCCTTAAGCTTGGATGGATTCCTTTTTTTCCTATATGAGTGGTTTCCTGGAGTTCTTTTGAGGCTTTATATTGCCTGCTAGTTTCTGCAGTCAGTGGGATTGCTGGATCTACATTCTTGAGGTTGAGCTTATGGCTATCCTTTTGTTTGTGGAATGCTTCTGAGTTTTATGTACATATGTTTCTGTGGGAGTTCCTTGTTTCCTTTAGATTCTTGTGGCTATCCTTTTCAACACCTATTTTTTGTATAGTTTGTTTAGTTTTCTCTGCCTTTGTTTGAAGGTGGAAGTTTTGTACAGACACAACAGGAAAAATACAAAAAAAGCAGCATGAGTTTTTGCCAACCAAAAAAAAACATTAGTAGTAAGTTCTTAAAATATTTTGAAAACAATAGTAAGTCCATTGTTCTAAAGATGCCTTCTTCATAACCTTGGTGTTCCTATTTCATTTCCCATAGAATAAAAAACACAGTCACCAGTGAGAGAATACTTTCTTTGTAAACTGTTTTAAGACTTACGACATGAGTTGGCTTGCTTATTTCATCTGATACATTTCATGAATTGCTTTCATCTCCAAGATCGAGAGTAGGGGTCGATTCCTCACTTGATATCGCCTTAGCTGCATAGCTTGTGTTTTCTATAACTGTACTGCCTCCAATTTCATCATCTTTATCCTGAATGTATATTTTGTATGTACACATATTAAATAAACTATTATTTATTAAACAAGATCAATATTTGTAAACTATATGCTTCTTTAAGTTTGCTTTTTCAAAATCTATCGAAGCTATGTGTTGGCATATTAAGAATCAGTAGAAAATCCATTAAAACTTAGTAGTGAGTCCTAAAAGATCTACTGGAATCATTAATAAGTCACATGCTTGATAACCTTGATGTTCTTATTTAATTTTCCTCTGTGAAACCAAAAAATAACTCCTTGACTATTTGGAGGAAAATAATTGCATGCAATCATTTGCAGAATGTTTTCTGTGGGATGTCTTGACTTTCTACATCCTCATATGGGTTGAGTTGTCAACAACATAGCAGATCCATCGTCATGGGTAGACTGTATGGAATTCATTGAGAAGATTAGATGGCCAAATCATATCTCAGGTAATTTTCTTTACCTCATTTTGTATGCATTTTTTTGTCTAATCCCATCTAATATTGTATCATAGCAACACACTCAAATGTCGAAAGGGGAGAATTGATGTCCTTTATCATGCTCGTCTTCACACTTCTATGCGTACCTAACAATGCCATATATAGGTTCTCCAAATGGAAGCCGCTATACTTAGACACCTCAAGTTTCAGATGACTGCTCCAATAGTGAAATGCTTTTTGAGGTATTCCACATTGCATTGATGTATATTACATGTGAACACTGCTTTAAAATTTTCTTAACTTGACCTTGACAAACCTTTTCTTCTTCTTTTATAATTATAGGAGATTCGTTCGTGTAGCTCAACAGTCAGAAGGGGTAAGCGTCTAGTTCTCATTGTTGTCACCTTTTAAATATAGTTCAGGTTTTTAAGTATCTATCCATTTTTTTGTTGCAGGTTCCTTCTCTACAACTTGAATTCTTAGCTATTTATATAGCAGAGTTGACACTCTTGGAGTACAGTTTTCTTTCTAATAGAATAGGTAAGTTATGAGTAGGAGAAACTATGCTTTCTTGTTTCTTTCGTGAGCTATATCTCAAAACTTGTATGTTTCTTTGTAGGTATCCATGGTGGTTCGCACAAAGTGGATGCTAACATCAACTTGATGGTGCTTGATCCACAAATACAAAAGTACATAACGTATAGATTACGAGAAGAAATGTCAATATGTTCTGATCCAGGGGATTCTCCAACCAAAACTAACCATACATGAACCTCTACATGAGTTGCCAACAGGAAAGGATGCAACTCGAGCTCTGGGAGTTGATGAGGGCATGGCACATACCTCTATCATGTTTGGGATTGGAAGATTCACCACTGAAGCTGAGATTCATAGGGATGTTAAACTCATTGTGAATTAGGTGGAGGAACTAAGGGAGATGAGCCCTCTTTATATTGTGCTTTGTAGTCTGTAGTGGATACGTGTAGTCAGAAAAAGATATTGTATACATGTATCTTTTTTCCATGCATATTGTAAAACAGGGGCCAGGTTAATGTCCTCCCCATGTGTACTCATTGTTCAAATATATATAAAAGTATCATTGGTGACATTGTAAGCACAACTCGATCTTGATTAACCTTCATCTGTTTTCTTATTGAAAACCACTCTATATTGGCAAGCGACTGACTGGTTACATAATATCTCTCACTACATATGTATGTATAGTACATGGTGTCTTTCACTACACACTAGATATAATTACATGTGTAACAAGTGCTAATTTTTGCTATACATGAACTACAAATACAAATTGTAACCAATGTCATCTCTCCCTACATATCATAGGTACAAATTGAATTGTAGTCATACATTTGGCTACAATTGAAACTACATGTTTATGTGTAAGGACATTTTTACCTACAATTAGGGTTACATATGAATTTATAGCGAGAGGAATAACTAACTACAACTTAAAAAAATGTAGCCTAAACAATTAACTACACGGGTATTAGCTATATATTATAAATGTAAGGATAAATGTAGCCAAAGCTTTTAGCTACAAATTTTGGGGTTTTCGCTACAATTTTTTTTTGTAGTTAAAGACCATATTTTTCGTAGTGTATCTTACAACATTGTTGAAGTTACTGCTGTTGTGATACAATGTTGTCAGAGTCTTAAAACACAACATGTTGTAATGTTTAAGTTCAAAATTTGTACGGAAATACTATGATATTTTTAGAATTTTTAGAGATGTGGCCGAGACAGCTTCAGCTATTATATTTTTATTTGTTTCAAACATATGAATATTGTTTATGGAATATGTTCATTACTGAGATCATTAAAATAATGATTCTCAGGAATTTAAACAGATGTGAATGAAGTATTGTGTTTTTCGAGTTGTGTCAAATAAACAAATATTATTTAACAATTTGTTGCGATTGTTAAATATTTATGAGTGCGGGATTTAATATGAGTACATCCTGAATAAATATCATAGCATAACATGTTCTTTGCTATGTGATATCCTACATTAATAAGGTTAAATATTTATAGTTTAATTGGGGCCGAAATATATTATATAAATAAAATTAGAATTTAAAAATAAAGTTGTCCACAATTTTCCAATGTAATGTCTCAAAATAAAAATAATAATAGTCCACGGTTTTCACAGTGGACAATAAATATTGATTAAATTATGAAAAGAATAATAGTCCACGGTTATCACAGTAGACTGTATGGTTTTTAATTTGAGAAATAAAAATAGTCCACGGTTTTCTAATAGTCTATGGTTTATCCGTGGACTATGGGGAATAGTCTACCGATACTTGATCTACGAAAATAGTCCACGATTGTTTTATACTTCACGGTTAAAACCATGGATTATGAAGTATAGTCCACGGTAATGTTTGTGGAATATGAACCATTTTCCTCTAGCGAGAATAGGCGGGCTAAAAAGATGACCCTCTCGGGGCTGCTCCATGTCATCGAATATGTCCTGTGGTCGAGCTGTGGGGATGAGCTAGTGGATCATCATCTTCACTACCAACTACAGGGATCGTCTCGACGTGGCCTTCTGTACCCAGGGACGATGGACATTCACATTCATATGTCGTATTGTATGACGGAGGCTTTCCGCATCCTCCTCTCCAACTAAGGCCACGTCGGCCGTTCCCGATGAACTACTCCCGTTGCTGGAAGAGGTGGACGCGCTGCTTGCTGTAGTAGAGGTGACCCCGGTATAGGTGGCAGAGGAGCTGATCCACTACTAGAAAACACTTCATCTATTACGTTCAAGTGTGTCACCTTTATCCTAATAGATGACGTGATTGATTGTCATGTACCTAATACATGTCATCTTTTATGTGTAAGCTTTGTGTTATGTAGGCTCTTCTAAAGCATGTCATCTAAAGCCAATTACAGGTTTGCTAGAAACTGTCAATAGATGACATCAAACACTATCATCGTCGCAAGTAAAAGCAATATCTATTGTTGTCACCTATGTAATAATTGATGATGACACTTGTTGTCACCTAATCGATATAATGTGTGTTGATGATCACATAAATTCTGATTCAGAGTGGGTGTTTGATGATTAGGAAGATCATGGTGTTGTACGTCCAGAACGTATCAACATTTTCATATATTGGTTGCATTTACTAATCATGATAGCATATATAGATAGCATATTCTCACGGTAGAAAGAACCAAAGGAGCCAAAAAGAAAGGACTAAATAAATATATTATTAAAAATCAATGTATACATGACTCGTACACATTCAACATTTGTTCCATGTTTCAAGTCTCAAATGTACAACTACAACACCAGTTCTGTCCACACTCCACACAATCAGACTAGGGAGAACTCCCACCAAACAAATTGATAAATGGCCTGACGGGGACCAATGTGTGTATCTTGAAACATTACAAGCTGATGTATCATGAGATGGAACGGTCTAGGATGAATGAGTTAAATTGGTTGGAGTTGAAAAGGCTGCAAAGTCCATGCTCTTTTTAGCTTCTGCGTCATCCTCCCAATTGGCAGCCCTTCCCATTGAGGCGTGCAGCAGAAGCTGGCCTCCAAAGACATAGTACAAAATGTGCGGTTAACGGCGACTGCGAATTGACCGATACAACTTGTGGAAAAGTACATCACATCTACTTCATATTCTGCATTATTCATTGCTAAAGGATTGTAACATGTGCGAGTGATATCCATGCTTTGACTTTCTGTCATTGATATCATGCTCTAAGATTGATGGCAAATCCTCCATCCTTGAAGTGTATACATTTCTAAACGATACAGCTCATCAAAGAACCACCTAATATATCTGGTCATAATCTTCTTGTCTAATCACCCTCTTATGCACACAACTCCGTTAGATCTGCAAAACCATGAGCAGACCATTCAGTATAAGAACTTGATTGCTGGTTATAATATGCAACAAGAAAGAATTGAGAAGTGAATAGGGTCCACTAAATTTCCAACTGTTAGAGAAACTATCCGATACAGACATATATAATAATTTTCTACAAAGAAAATATGATGGTTATTTGATTACAGAAAACTATATAAACCAATGTCTTAACATATCAAACATCATACTACATATCTTATGCAGTGTGAACGGGTATATGAATATGTGATAATCCTGATAACATGATCATGTGATCAGTCGTGTATATCTTAGAGGCACAAACAACCAACATACCTGGTTCATCTAAGATAATTTTCATCAGGTCAATAATGTCCAAGTAAATGCCACAGTCCTAGCAACGCGCTGACATGAGGATTGTACCTGGCGAATTCAACTCAGCAAGAACATAAAATATTATTTAATCAACCAAGCAACAAGAAAAAATGTTAATAATAAATAAGAAAAAGAATCCTAACATCACAAATCAAACTAGAAGAGCCAAATGATTTGTCACCTTAGTCATTGGCCCAAAGCCTTGCCAATGAAACACCTGCATCACATGGACATGAGTAGGAAGCACATCAGTGGTGACATGATATTAAATACAAAACTATTCTGAAGATAACAACCAGAAAAAATGTATTCTAATCCTAACAAATTTAAACATAAAATTGTAAATGTGTGTTGCAAATTAAAATTGAAAGTTTACTTCCATTTCTCGAATTTGTTCATGTTCTTCTTGTTGTTTCCCATCATCTAACAAAATCAAACTGAGTCAAGTCATAGGACTGAAAATATGGAAAGAGTATGCAGTACTCTTATAGAATTGAAAACTAAGACAAATGATGATAGTAAAATTGTTGCTTGGATAGACAAATCTAACCCTTCAAAGCACACGCAGGTAAATGAAAGCATAAATGGTTTCTTGGATAATATAAAGCAAGGTTACCTGATATAGCAGCAGGAGAAGGAAGTAGAAATCAAACCGGACTGAGCACTCTATCTCCATGTCAGGGCATCAAAATCTTCAAACATCGGGGCATCAAAATCTTTAAATTTTAAGGCGTCAGAATCTTCAAAAGTTACAGTAGTGGGAGAATCTCAGGCATCGAATGACATACACGACATCTGACTCTGAGACAGAAGACTACAGAAAAGAGGCAAGGGTCTCCAGAAGAAAACAAGGAATAGAGACCTTAAGAAGAGGTAGAAGGAGGTAGTCAGGGTAGGTGAGGATGAGGGCGGGACGTGAGGGCTGTGGAGACGGCGAGGGAGGGTGAGATGAGGTGGTGCGATGGAGGTATGGAAGGAAATGGGAGGGCTCGTTGAGGAAATCAGAGGCAGAGGTACTGGCACAGTGATGGGAGACGTAGCGGAAGGGGTAGGCGGATTGAGAGAGAGCAGGGTGGTGGTGATAAACCGCCAAAGGGTTGGAAGCGGGGGATCGACGACATAGAGAGTAGGGTGGAAGGAGAAGATCTGCTTGGGATGGAGATGGAGGATCGGTTGGCAGAGAATAGAAATTGTGGGGACTGGGAATGTGGAGAGGCATGCGAAGTCAGGGAGAAGTAGCGGAAGGGGCAGGCGGACTGAAGAGAGAGCAGGGCGGCGGTGATAAACTGATTAGAGGGTTGGAGGCGGGGGATTGATGATGGAGAGAGTAGGGCGGAAGGAGAAGATCCGCCTAGGGTGGAGACGGAGGATTGGTTGGCGGAGAACACAAATTGTGGGAACTGGGAATGTAGAGAGGCACGCGGAGTCAGGGGAGATAGAGAGCGCTTTAGCGCAAATAAAGTGGTGAGAGAAGAGCAGCGTGGGTGTGGTGGGGGATGGGTCAATGCAAAATTGTAGTCTTTTGATTTTCTTTTAAAAAACTACCTCTCAGTCCATTTAATCTGATGTGGAGACTATGTATCCTCCAAATAATTTAATGTATATGTTCCTATGTTGCTTTCAAAAAAAAATATTCCTATGTTTATGAATGGGCCCCAACAACCATAGAAACTTCTTAATCGACAATTTACAATTATGCTTTACTGAATGGTGTGCTTCTTTCTTTTTAAAATTGTAATATTTAAACTTGCCATCAAATTTTCTTTCCTTAATACCAAATTATCCTCTATATCATGTTATTTCAATTTAATTACTTAAGTTCCTTTTTTCATTTCATTCACTCATTAAACTTACAATATTTCTTTATTATAGTATCTATTTAGTCCCAGAGAAGTAGAAAATTCTATGTCTTGATATTTTCCTAAACAAAGAAAAATCGGGCCCATATCATTCTCAAAGAATACAAACATACGGGTGTGTACATATCATTGGGCACATGATAGATCCAATTTTTGAGGCATATGGAATCTTACTCAACCATGCCTGCTATTCTAAGGAGCTGGGACATTCAGATTTAGAGAGACTAATTCCATATAACATGGATAAGTTTCCTCTCTAAAAATCATGCATGCTAAACCACTTTACCCCTTACTAATGAATGTACTTCCTCTTAGGTCAAGAAGTCTTCTAGATATATCTATATAGATATTGATTCCTAGTACATGGGGTGCTTATCTTAAGTCCTTCATGGAGAAGTATTGTTTCATGTCCTTAAAAATGTTTGTGAGGATCTAGTGCCCATATCATGATGGTCTCCTCTCACAACTAGTCTCTGAAAATGTATTTGGGAGGAGCCATGTCCCATATAATGACGGTGTCCTCTCGCTGCAAGTCCTTAAAAATAGATTTGGAAGGATCCATGACAAATATCATGATAGTGTCCTCTCACAACATGTCCCTAGAAATGAATAGGTGAGAATACATGGCTCATACCATGATGGTGTCCTCTCACAACAAGTTCATAAAAATTCATCTAGGACGATCCACATACCATATAATGAGATTGTTCTCTCACAACAACTCTCTAAAAATACATTTGGGAGGAGCCATGACCAATATAATGACAGTGTCCAATCACATTCCTAAAAATAAATGTGTGAGGATCCAGTTCCCATATCATGACGCTTCCCACTCACAGCAAGTCTCTGAATATGCTTTTGGGAGGAACCATGGCCCATATCATGATGGAGTCCTCTCAAAGCATGTCCCTAAAAATGCATTTGGGAGGAGACACATCCCATATCATGACAATGTCCTCTCACATCAAGTCCCTAGAAAAACATTTTGGAGGATCCACATCTCATATCATGTCAATGTCCTCTCACGACAAGTCCCTAGAAATCCATTTGAGAGGAGTCATGACCCATATCATGACAATATCCTCGCACAACATGTCCCAGAAAATGAATTTATGAATAGCCAAGTCCCATATCTTTGATGGTGTCCTCTCGCAACAAGTTCTTGAAAATAAATTTGGTATGAGAAACATCCCATATCATGACAATATCCTCTCGCAATAAGTCCTTAGGAATGCATTTTGGAGCACCCACGACTTAACCATGACAATGCTCACACATTAACTCTCTAAACATGAATGCATTTCCATGCATGGCCCATATCATGACAATTTCCTCTCACAGCAAGTCCATGAATATGCTTCTATGAAGAGCCATGGATCATATCATGAAAGTGTTCTCTTACAACAAGTCCCTGAAAATGCATTTGGGAGGACCCACATCTTAAATTATGACAACGTCCTCTCATAGAAAGTCCCCATAATAGTATTTGGGAGGAGCTAAATCCCATAGCATGACAAGTCCTCTCATGACAAGTTCCTAGAAATACATTTGAGAGGAGCCACAAATACAGTTGGCCCGAATTGAAGGCTTGTTTATGAAATAATTCTACTTGAGATACTTATTTGCAAATAGTTTTAATTTACCCTATTTTGTGGTAATATTGTGATAATTAATAATTCCGCACTTTGCTTTGAGTAATGTCGCTTTGTGTGACGAATGGCGTCATAGTTGAGAGGATCCATGGCCCATCTCATGAAACTGTCATCTCATAACAAGTCTCTAAAAATGCAGTTGGGAGGTGTTTGGGCCGATATCATGACAAATGTCATCTCATAACAAGTCCCTAAAAATTCATTTCGGAGGATTCAAGACTCATATCATGATGGTGTTATCTTACAACAAGTCCATGGAAATGCATTAGAGAGGACCCACGACCCATATCTTGATAGTATCCTTTCTCAGAAACTCTTTAAAAATGCATTTGGGTGGATTTGGGCCCATATCACCACAATTTCTTCTCACATCTAGTCCCTAAAAATGCATTTGGGAGGTGTCAGGGCCCATATTGTGACAGTCTCATCTCACAACAAGTCCCTAAAAATGCATTTGAGAGGAGCTAGGATCCATATCCGTACAATGACCTCTCACAACAAGTCTTTTAAAGTGCATTAGGAAGGAGCATGTTCCATATCTTGACATTGGCCTCCACAACAAGAACTTGAAAATGCATTTTGGGAGGATCCAAGTCCCATATCATAATCACCTAGATAGTTTTTGCCAAGAAAATCGCATAATTGTGGTACTTGTGGCAGTTTCTTGTGACTTGCATCACATGCGTATGGGGTTTGCAACACTCACGTGCGGGTCTTGTAGTACTCACTTGCGGGGCCAGGCAACTTTTGCTAGATGGAATGGCAACACTTTCTTGCAGGGTATGCAAGTCTTGCTTGAGGGGTGTTTAGATCTTGCTTATGGGGTTTGTAGGTCTCGCTTGTGGGGCTTAAAGGTCTAACTTTCTAAACTTGCAATACTCACTATGGCCCATATCATGACAGTTTCCTCACACAAAAACTCTCCAAAAATATATTTTTGAAAGGTTGGACCCACATCATGAGAGTGTTTCATTCAACAACTCCTTGAAAATGCATTTTTAAGGACTGTATCCTATATCATGACATTGTCCTCTCACTACAAGTCATTATAAATGCATTTGTCATGTGTCATGGTCCATATTGTGATGTGTATCTATCAGTGTAAGTCCATGAAAATGCATTTGGGAGGAATATCGTGATAATGTCCTCCACAACATGTCCCTAGAAATGCATATTTTGAGGACCCGGGACATATATCATGAGAGTGTCTTCTCATAGCAAGTCCCTAAAAATGCATATTGGGAAGATTCATGGCCCATATCATGATAGTGTCCTCTCACAACAAGTCTTTTGTCCACTCATAGTAATTCCTTACAATGCGTTTGTGAGGAGTTGGAGCCCATATCTTGATAGTGTCCTCTCACAACAACTTCTTACAAATGCATTACAAAGGAGTCCGATCTCATATCATGAGAATGTTCTCTCACAAAGTCTCTCCTAAAATGTGTTTGTGAGGAGTCATGGCCCATATCATGATAGTGTACTCTAATAGCAAGTATGTGAAAATGCTTCTAGAAGGAGCTAGGATCCATATCATGATAGCATCCTCTCACAAAAAATTTCTAGAAATAATTTGATTGGAGACATGTATATATGTATTGTCCTCTTAAATATTCATTAAAGAGACGTGTATGAGTTTGGGGACAATCACAACACATTCGGTCACATACTTATGACAACCACCACATACTTGCATCAATTATTGTTGGTAGTGGGTGGTCGAGCCACTGTCACTGATAAATTTATTTTGCAAGACAAAGCAAATTAGCCTTAGAATGGTCACAAAAGAGATATGTATGAGTTTGGTAAAAATCTTTATGCCAATATTATTTTATGAATAACTCTCATAATGACTTAAAATGACTCCCAAAAACAATTTCTCTCACATATCTCCTCTATTGAAACAAGGTCAACCATCACAACCAAAACCATCCCAAGTCCTTGAAAATACATATGGGAGGTTCCATGGTCCATATGATGATAATGACATATCACAGAAGTACTAAAAAATGTATATGGAAGGTGTCAAGTCCCATATCATGACAACATCCTCTCACAAAAAGTCCATGAAAATGCATTTGGGAGGTGTCAGGGCCCATTTAAAGACAAATGTTATCTCACATTAAGTCCCTAAAAATGCATTTAGGAGGTGCCACGGCCCATATCATGATAGTGTCCTTTCACAACATGTCCCTTCAAATGCATTTGGGAGGTGTCAGGGCCCATTTAAAGACAAATGTTATCTCACATCAAGTCCCTAAAAATGCATTTGGGAGGTGTCACGACCCATATCTCTCAATGCAACATCACAACTGTCTCCACGACGCACGTCGTGACCATGATAGAAGAACGTTAAAGCAAGGCATCACGACCAACCCACAACACAACGTCGCGACCCACACTACAACACAATGTCATGACCGCAACAAACATAGTGTCGTGGCCAGACCAAAACGAATGTCACGTCCAAAAACAGAACGGTCCATCACGAGTGAAATAAGGCCAACTATCACAACCAAAACAACACCAACTGTCTCGACCTCAAACGCACATGGTGCACATCTTTCTCAACCAAAAACACAAGATAAACGACAGTCTTCGCCAAAACAAGACCCAAAAATAAGAACACCAGCCTCATTAAGGTCAAAACTCATAGATCGAAGATCATCAAACCCTAAAATGAGCACTGATGCATTTCTGCCAATGGTGTTACACACTACCCAATTAGAATTTGAATAGATGCAACCCCATGAACAGACACACACAATGAATCTTTCAAACTCTATATATGGACCTACTATGACACACTGGCTTAACTAATCACACGTGGTCGCAAGCGCACGGGGTCCTGCTATAGTATAGGCAAGTTGCAAGAGTAAGGTCGATCCTCTAGGAGATAGGGGGCACTAGAACTAAGTTAATGTGACCTATGTTCCTAAAACAAAGAGTAATGTTTGAGCGTTTAAAGGTTGGTTTTGGTTAATTATGCTTTGATTGTAAGAAATTAACAACACGTATGAAACTAGATCTCACAACGCAACATCATGATGGCATCCACGACGCACGTCGTGACCGTGATAGAACGTGATACAGTAGAAGAAATCAAGGTGTCACGACTAGCATTACACATAGGCTTCACGACCCACCCACAACACAACGTCACGACCCACCCTCACAACACAATGTCACGACCGCAACAAATGCAGCGTGATCAGAGCAAAATGAAGTGTCACATCTAGAAGTAAAATGGACCATCACGATTGAAACAAGGCTAACCATCACAACCAAAACCATCCCAAGTCCTTGAAAACACATTTGGGAGGTGCCATGATACATATGATGATAGTGTCATCTCACAGTAATTCCTTAAAATACATTTCATATGTGTTAGGTCCCATATCATGACAACGTCCTCTCACAACAAGTCCATGAAAATGCATTTGGGAGGTGTCAGGGGCCATTTCAAAACAAATGTTATCTCACATCAAGTCCCTAAAAATACATTTGGGAGGTGCCATGACCCAGATCATGATAATGTCTTTTCATAACATGTCCCTTCAAATGCATTAAGGAGGAGTAAGGGCCCATATATTTATGGGATCCTCTTATAATAAGTCACTAAAAATGCATTTGGGAGGTTACATGGCCTAGATCATGATAATGTCTTTTCACAACATGTCACTTCAAATACATTAAGGAAGATCCAGGGCCATATATTGACAATGTCCTCTCATAATAAGTCCCTAAAAATGTATTTCGGTGAAGATTGGGCCCATATATGCCAACGTCCTCTCACGCCAAGTCCTTGAAAATATATTTGGGAGGTGCCATGGAGAATATGATCACAATGTCATCTCATAGTAAGTCCTTAAAAATGCATTTGGGTGGTTTTAGGCCCCATATCACGACAATGTCCTCTCACAACAAGTCTATGAAAATGCATTTCGGAGGACAATATCCAAGGAGAAATTTGCCTCGTAAGAAAAAGGCACATTGGTCTTAGAATGATCACCAAAGAGACGTGTATGAGTTTGGATACTATTTTCATGCCAATATCCCTTTATGAATCACTCACAATGACTCCCAAAAACATTTTCTTTCACACATCTCATTTACAAAGTGTCACGTCTACAAGCAGAATGTACCATCACAATTGAAACAAGGCCAACCATCACAACCAAAACAACATCAATTGTCTCGATCTCAAATGCACATGGTGCACATCTTTCGCGACCTAAAACACAATAGAAACGGTAGTCTTGACCAAAACAAGACCCAACAACCCATATCATGACAACATCCTCTCACAACAAGTCTAAGAAAATGCATTTGGGAGGTGTCAAGGCCCATTTCAAGGTAAATGTTATCTCACATCAAGTCCCTAAAAATGTATTTGGGAGGTGCCACGACCCATATCATGATAGTGTCCTTTCACAACATGTCCCTTCAAATGCATTTGCGAGGTTTCAGGGCCCATTTCAAGACAAATGTTATCTCACATCAAGTCCCTAAAAATGTATTTGAGAGGCGCCATGACCCATATCTCACAATGCAACATCGCTACTGTCTCCACGACACACATCTTTACCACGATAGAACGTGATATAACAACGTTAAAGTAAGGCATCATGACCAGTGTTACACATATGCTTCACAACCCACCCTCACAGCACGACATCGCGACCGCATCAAATGTAGTGTCATGACCAAACCAAAATGAAGTGTCACTCCCAGAAGTAGAACATATCATCACGATTGAAACAAGGCCAATCATCAAACCCAAAACAATCCCAAGTCCTTGAAAATACATTTGGGAGGTGTCATGGCACATATGATGATAATGTCATCTCATAGTAAGTCCTTAAAAATGCATTCTGGAGGTGTTAGGTCCCATACCTTGACAAGTCCATCAAAATGCATTTGGGAGGTGTCAAGGCCCATAGCATTACAAATGTTATCTCACATATAGTCCCTAAAAATTCATTTGGGAGGTGCCATGACCCATATCGTGATAGTGTTCTTTCACAACATGTCCCTTAAAATGCATTAAGAAGGATACATGGCCACAACACTACGTCACGACCCACCCTCATAGCACAACATCACGACCACATCAAACATAGTGTCGCAAATAGACCAAAATGAAGTGTCACATCCACAAGCACACTGAACCATCACGACTGAAATAAGGCCAACCATCACAACCAAAACAACACCAACTGTCTCGACCTCAAATGCACATGGTGGACATCTTTCTCTACCCAAAACACAAGAGAAATAAAACTCTTGACCAAAACAAGACCTAACAACCCATATCATGATAGTGTCCTTTCACAACATGTCCATTAAAACAACAATGTTAAAGCAAGGCGTCACAACCAGTGTTACACACAGGCTTTGTGACCAACCCACACTACAATGTGGTGACCCACCCTCACAGCACAACATCGTGACCACATCAAACACAGTGTCGCGACCAGACCAAAATGAAGTGTCACGTCCAGAAGCAGATCAGATCATCATGACTGAAACAAGGCCAACCATCATAACCAAAACAACATTGTCTTGACCTCAAACGCACATGGTGCACATCTTTCTCGACCCAAAACACAGGAGAAATGATAGTCTTGACCAAAAAAGACCCAACAACCCATATCATAATAGTGTCCTTTCACAACATGTCCCTTCAAATTCATTTGGGAGGTGTCAGGACCCATTTCAAGACAAATTTTATCTTACGTCAAGTCCGTAAAAATGCATTTGGGAGGTACCACGACCCATATCTCACAACACAACATCGCGAATGTCTCCACGACGCACGTTGTGACTGTAATAGAACATGATACAATAACATTAAAGCAAGGCATCATGACTAGTGTTACATATAGGCTTCGCGACCAACTCACAACACAACGTCGTGACCCACCCTCACAACACAACCTCATGACTGCATCAAACACAATGTCGTGACAAGAAAAAGACGAAGTGTAACATCCACAAGTCGTCGCTACGCCATGTGGTATGCCCTCAAAATGGGATTTGAGTCTGTTTCAGCCCCGAAAATAGTCATTCTATATTTTTAGCAATTTCCTTTTTAGTTTTAATTATATTTTAGGAAAGTAGATGCAATAGGGTTAGTGTCAGGGGTTTCCCTACATGTATAAATACACCTCAGTTGTAGCCGTCAAGGCATATCTTATCTTTTAATCAAATTCGAGAGTTTATCTCTTTCCTGGTGGATTCTAGTTCTTCTTTGTGGATTTTGGGTTTATCAACCTATGTTTGTCGCTTGCAAACTTGGTTATCCCTTTAGGGTTGTAGCGCTTGCTAAACCCCATTCTTCCGACTGTGTCATCTCACTACAAGTACCTGAAAATGCATTTGAGAGGCTACATCCCATATCATGAGAATGTCCTCTCGTAGCATGTAGCTGGAGGTGTATTTGGGAGGATCTATGACCAATATCATGTCAGTGTGCTCTCACAGCAAGTCCCTAAATATGGCACACCGTTCGGACAAAATGTTATTAACGATGCGGAAGCGATTAATTAGCAGCGGAATTACCGAAAATTACTAAAAATTAAAACTTTTCGTAAAGAGATCTACAAATTGTGAAACTCTTTTATAAAGAAACATGTCCCTTCAAATGCATTAAGGAGGATACATAGCCCATATATTTTCAGCGTCCTCTCATAATAAGTCCCTAAAAATGCATTTCAGTGAAGTTTGGGCCATATCATGACAATTCCCTTTCACGCCAAGTCCTTGAAAATACATTTGGGAGGTGTCATTGCACATATGATGACAATGTCATCTCATAATAAGTCCTTAAAAATGCATTTGGGTGGTGTCATGTCCAATTTCATGACAACGTCCTCTCATAACAAGTCCATCAAAATACATTTAGTAGGTGTCAGGGCCCATATCATGACAAATGCCATGACCAATATTGTGATAGTCCTTTCACAACATGTCCCTTCAAATGCATTTCAGTGAAGTTTGGGCCCATATCATGACAACCTTCTCTCATACATGTCCATCAAAATGCATTTGGTAGGTGTCAGGGCCCATACCATGAAAAATGTTATCTCACATCAAGTTCATAAAAATTCTTTTAGGAGGTGTCACAAACAATATTGTGATAGTGTCCTTTCACAACATGTCCCTTCAAATGCATTAAGGAGGATACATAGCCCATATATCAGCAACGTCGTCTTATAATAAGTCCCTAAAAATGCATTTCAGTGAAGTTTGGGCCATATCAAGACAAATGTCGCCTCACGCCAAGTCCTTGAAAATACATTTGGGAGGTGCCATCGCACATATGATGCCAATGTCATCTCACAATAAGTCCTTAAAAATGCATTTGGGTGGTGTCAGGTCCCATTTCATGATGACATCCTCTCATAACAAGTCCATCAAAATGCATTTGGGAGGTGTCAGGGCCCATATCACTCCAATTCCTCCTAGAAGCTAAGTGTCATCAAACATCTTAAAGCAACTCCATGAAAATGCATTTGAGAGGAGACATGACCCATATCATGAGAGTGTCCTCTCAAACCAACTCCCTAAAATTCATTTGTGTGGAGCCAGGGCCCATATTGTGCCACTAACCTCTTTCACCAAGTCCCTAGAAATGTATTTGTGTGGTGTCATGCCCTTATCATGACAGTGTCCTCTCACATTAACTCACAAAAATTGCATTTGGGATGAATATTGTGACAGTTTCCTCTCACAACAAGTTTCAAGTGAAAATAGGAGGTGCCATGGCACATATGATGACAATGTCCTCTCAAGTTTGGGCCTATATCATGACAATGTCCTCTCACGCCAAGTCCTTGAAAATACATTTCAGAGGTGCCATGGCACATATGATGATAATGCCATCTCACAATAAGTTCTTAAAAATGCATTTGGGAGGTGTCAGGTCCCATATCATGACAACGTCCTATCACAACAAGTCCATGAAAATGCATTTGGGAGGTGTTAGGGCCCATATCATAACAAATGTTATCTCACATCAAGTCCCTAAATATGCATTTGGGAGGTTACACAACCCATATCATGATAGTGTTCTTCATAACATGTCCCTTCAAATGCATTATGGAGGATACATGGCCCATATCATGATAGTGTCCTTCATAACATGTCCCGTCAAATAAATAGAATCAGGGCCCATAATCCATTTCTATGGACCTTGTTCTCAAAAATGTATCTAGAGGAGCCAAGCCCCCTATCATGACAATCTTTTCTCACTACAAGTCCCTTGAAATTCATTTGTGAGGATCCAGGGATCATATCATGATAGTGTTCTCTCACAACAAGTCCCCAAAAATTCATTTGAGTGTATTTGGGACCCATATAATTACAAATGCCATCTCACAGTAAGTCCCAAAAATGCATTTGGGAGGAGCCACAACCCATATCATGATAATGTCCTCTCATAAAAGGTCCATAGAAATGGATTATGGACGATCCAAGGCCCATATCATGGCATTGTCCTCTCACATAAAGTCTCTATAAATGCATTCAGGAGGAGACATGTCACATATCATGACAATTTTCCTCTCATAGAAAGTCCCTAGAAATGTATTAGGGAGGACCCACGACCCATGTCTGCTCACAGCAAGTCTCTAAGAATGAATTTGTGAGGAGTCACAACCCAAATCATGATGTTGTCCTCTCACATCATGTCCCCAAAAATGCTTTTAGGAAGAACTGTGGCTCATCTCATGAAAGTGTCCTCTCATAACAAGTCTTTGAAAATGTATTTGGGAGGTGCTTGGGCCCATATCATGACAAATGTCATCTCATAGCAAGTCTTTAACAATTCACTTAGGAGGATCCACAACCTATATCATGGCATTGAGCTCTTACAATAACTCCTTAAAAATGCATTAAGGAGGATCTAGTGCCCATATCTTGACAGTGTCATTTCACAACAAATCTTTACAAATGCATTTGGCTAGATTTGGGGCCCATATCACCACAATGTCCTCTCACAACAAGTCCCTAAAAATGCATTTGGGAGGTGTCATGGCCCATATCATGATAGTATCATCTAACAACAAGTCCCTCAAAATGCATTTGGGATGAGCTAAGACCCATATTATGATAGTGATGTCTCACAACAAGTCCCTAAAAATGAATTTGTGAGGGTTCAGGGCTCATATCATGATGTTTTCTTCTCACAACAAGTCCCTAAAATTCTTTTGAGAGGAGTCATTACCCATGTCATGAAAGTGTCCTCTCATAGCAAGTCTCTAAAAATACATTTTTGAGGTACTTGGGCCCATATCATGACAAATGTCATCGCATATCAAGTCTCTAACAATTCATTTAGGAGGATCTATCACCTATATCATAACATTGAGCTGTCATAGCCAATGAAGTGTTCCACTCTATGAAGAGAGAAAAGGGGAAGAAAAAAGGCAGTCTTGCTATGAAGTTGGACATGTCCAAATCATACGACATGGTGGAGTGGAGTTTCCTTGATGTGGTGATGGAGAAGATGGGTTTTGGGATGAAGTGGAGGAGTAAAGTCAAAGATTGCATCACATCTGTCCAGCACACTTTTGCTATAAATAGGGATCGGACCAAAAGCACAAAGCCTGCACGTGGACTTCGCCAGGGTGACCCTCTATCCCATATCATGAGAATGTCCTCTCGTAGCATGTGGATGGAGGTGTATATGGGAGGATCTATGACCAATATCATGTCAGTGTGCTCTCACAATAAGTCCCTAAAAATAAACTTTTGAGGAGCCATGACACATATCATGATGGTGTCCTAACGTGTATTTTACTACGCGCTTAAACGCAAGTATACGCGTCGAGTAATATAGGCCTTTGTGAGGCCCGAGTCAAACTCAGGGATACGTGAATTATTGGAGACTTCTACTAACTAATCGCAATCAGCTAGGCCGAATAACAAAGTAAGGGTTGTTGTCAAAATTAAAATAAAATCAAACGAAATAAAGAAAACAATTGATTAAAGGTTAGTTTAATCAATTCAAAAGGATATCTTTAGGATGGCGGTTTCACCACGGGTCAACATTGTATTAAGTTTTATATAATTCCTCACTCTTCTCTCTCTATCCGGGTAGTGGCCTGAAAATAGAATTACCCACTATTGTGGTGTAATTCACTACTTAGGTTTAGGTTGATTCCACCGTCGTAGTAATCATTCCCCTAAACTAAGCACATTATAAACGGTCTCTCAGTTCCCACCATTAATTTTACAACTCCTTTGTCAAGGGTTTTATTGATTAATGTAGGTTTCGTCTCTTTTCAACCGTTAATCCTTCTGTCGAAGTGATTAAGGGCATTAAGTTATTATTATGGTGATCAAGCATAACAATATATATGGAGAAAATGAATCTATACCACGGATTTGAGAAAGAAAATGTGAATTATCAATATAAAATTGTCATACAATGCATTCCCGGGCTACTCCCGGTCCTAAAGATGGAGGGTTTTAGCCTCTCATGTTCATCTCACATGAATACATGGTAGAAATAGGGGAATTCATAAGAAAAACGTGAAACAAGTGGGAAAACCCCTGAACGGAGAAGAACCGGCAGATCCTTGGCGTAGAATACGAACTTCCCCTCCTGTCGGTGGTAGAATTCATCTTCGGCAGCGTCCGAATCACCCGGGATGAGCTTCTGGCCTCCGTTCTCCTTTCTCTCCTTCCTCGGCACTCGTGCAATGCGATATGAGATCCCTCCCCCCGTCTGGGCGGCCGTCATTAGGTATAAGTCCCTAATTAGGTCGTCAAATAACAACAGCCGTCCGATCGAGATCAAAACAGATCCAACGCATATCTGCCGGCGTCGATACCATCGACGCGGGTCGATGGTATCGACCCAGCGGATTAGCGGCAGCTTTCCTTTCTTTTAGTCTGAGCGCCTATGGTCATCTCGATACCATCGACTTGGGTCGATGGTATCGACTCTCTTTAGCATCAGTTGTTGTCGTTTAGCGACGCTGTAGCTCTCCATGTGTCGATGGCTTCGACTTGGGTCGATGGTATCGATAGTTTCCTCGCCAGCAATCTGAAGGGATCTCAATACCATCGACTTGGGTGTCGATGGTATCGACTCTGTGCTGCTCCTCTCGTCTGGCCATCTGTGGCTTGGTCGATGGTATCGACTTCCGTCGATGGTATCGACGGAAGCAAATACTTGTTTTTCCTGAAATCTCACAACAAGACCAAGTAAATCCACACAAATAATAATATTATGATAAATAATGCTCAAAATAGTAAAACAAAGGGGATTTGACATAATATGAAGGCAAAGACCGAAATGAGTGAATTATGCAATATTATCCATAAAAATGAGTAATTAGAGCACAAAACACATATGAAAAAGGTCTATAAATGCGACTCAAAATCATCGCATCAAACTCCCCTAAGCTTAAACATTGCTCGCCCTCGAGCAACTAATCCTTAGAATAGAATTGCAGATGTCAACTAAAAATCAACACACCAACCCACATCCCATGTGACTCTCACTGAACATTCTCAAACCGGCCTTCTCTAACCACAGAACAGTAATTACCCTAAAGGCGAGAATAATCATCAATAAGAAAAATTATCCTTAAAACCGATGAACACTATCACATAAGGCAGTTAACATAATAAAATTCGCCGATTCAGCATTGGTGCATCTTGTGATCGCCTACACTACATTGCTCGCCCTCACTACCATCTACATGGAAGCAGTTCTCCTGATAATCATTAGTGAGGAGAAATTCACGGTGGCCTACCAATCCGAGCAACGGGTGGATGGAATGGGTGGTTCATGGAAGAACTTGGAAGTATTGCACAGTTTCAATATGCTTAAAAACAAAATGTCCTAAATGATGCAAATGCACATTAGAAATGCCCTAATGCCTAAAATTGGGTGAAATGATGCATGCACTACCCTTCCACCTCAAAATGAGATGGAAATCTACTTAAGCCACATCATGTACTCAATTTTCCTGTAATGCGAGTGATATCATGTTCCTTTCTCCCTCTTATTCCATTTTCTTCTAAATTCTCTTTCTTTTTTTTTTCCTTTCTCAATTTTTTTCAGATCTTCAGAATTTTTTTTTCTTTTTTTCTTTTAGCCCACATATCCATAATTGCTTAGAGATACATGTATTGAGCTATTTTCTTCATGATTGGAACTCTTTGTACTATTTCAAGGGTATGGAACAGTTTAGATCACTTTTTAAGAGAAATTGAGATACATGGTGTACTTTACGCATGGAAATCATGAGATTCATGAGTGCAACTACATGGCATGCACCTAAAGGTAATGTGCATGAATCCCTATATATTTTTTTTCTTTTTATGAAAAGGTATGGAAAATATCAATGCAACTCCTATCTAAATGCTATGCACACAAAAAGGAATTAAAACTGTACTTTACTTCCAATTCTTAAGTGAATTATGTAAAACGAAGTGGAATGATCACAAGATTAGATGACTGAACCTTAGAAGAATATTATGTGTCCCTCCTTACTGACATGTGTAGTAGTTTAGAGGGTTCTCTCTCTTACATCCGATTAAGGTCTCATTACCATTTGATTAGATTAGGCTCAAACAACCGTTGCTATCCACTTTTCATGAGTCAATGGGATTATAAGTGTGACATATTGTTTTAAAGTTGACATAATCAATCATTTTCATAGGATAAGTTCCCCAAGGACAACCAAGTCAAGCTATCCAAAAGACACAAAAATTTTAAAATTCCCTTAAATTTCCCATGAAAACAGTGAGATGACAATTTTTACGACCTCCACGGTTACACTAGATAGATGTGGATCCTAAACACAACCTAAAAATGCAAGAAACAAATAACAAAGCAAAAACTAAAAACAACAAAAGAAAAGATAGAGCTGTTCCAGCTACCCCCCTAAGCTTGATTCCGACTATGGCCTCATAGTCAAAAACAAACCTAAGGGTGGAACAGAGATACCCTGATCAATCCTGTGGAGGCGGAGGCGGGTACTGCGGGGCCGTAGGATCCCAAGACGGATACTCCCCCTGGAAGCTTGGATCATATTGGGTCCTCGGCGGAGGCTGTGGATAACCTCCAAAGTAATCCTGACTCCAGTAATGGTCATAAAAGGGCTCCTGCTGCATCTCCATCCTTTGCAACCGGTTGTGTATTTGCTCTTGGTTGGCGAGGATGAGACGCTCGTTCTTGAACATTGCCCGTTGATTATCAAGTACCCGGCTCGTAGTATCATGAATACCGGTATACATAGACATGTGCTGCTGCTGAGTCTGCTGTATATCCTGCAGCATCGTGTACATTCCCTGCATGGAGTAGGGATCCTCGGCTGGCTGTGAGGGCTGTGGTGATGGCGGCGGGGGCTGTGATGATGAAGACGCACCCAGATGCATCCTAGGACGCTTCCGTGGTGCTACACGTGCTCGAAGAGGTGTGAAAGCCTCCTCTTCCTCCTCAGCCTCGCCTCCTTGCTCGTCGTTGCCACCTTCTTCTTCGGAGGACTCGATGGCTATGATTGGCCACCGGAAATGCTGCGCACCCTCGATGTTGAAGACGTCGTCCGGCAGTGAGCGCTCCTGGTAAGCTTGGTTGACGTGGCAATGTGCGTACGCCAACCCATCCCGGAGAAGGATAAGGTTTGAACGATGCAAGTGTTGCACGTTCACCTTACTCTTTGTGGAAATCGAAGTCATGGACTGAAAATTTAGCCCCAAGTAGGACGCCAACTTGGTGATGAGCCCACCAAAATAGATCGGAGCCTTCCTTGTACTCCTCTTCACCGCCAGGACGCGTTGTAGCCAGAACGCCCCCCAGTTGCATGGTTGTCGCTTCAAGAGTGCGTAGAGGAAGAAGAGATCGCTCTCCTGAAACTTTCTCAACGCCAAATCACTCCGAGCGAAGAACGTCAAGCTCAACATCCTATGAAGGACCTGGACGAACAGGTGCTCAAAATCTGCTACCGCTACATTATGGTACCTCACAGTCTTTCCTGCCGGCACTGTAACTAGCTCAGCGAAGATCTTGTCATAGTCGGTGCGGGAATCTGGGCGTCGATGATCATGTTGGGAGTGGTTCCAGTTAAATATGTTGTTGAACTGGACCAGCGTGATGTTGTAGTTGTTGTTGAACAGCCGGAAGGACACCCGGCCCCTGATCCACTCACGATCTGACGCCACCACATCGTTGGGCACGACGCAGACGTCGAGGGACGCCATAAACTCCGCCACCAATTCCTTGTAGGTGGCCCATTCGCCGAAGAACGTCTGCCCATCCGCATGGTGCTCTAGCTCGCCTGGCCTTATGCTGGTGTGGCGTGCTTGTCCGTGAAGCACATAGGCCAAGTTGGCCTCGAAACCAAGCTCCTGAAGCATGCCCCGGTCCACATACCGAGTCGGCTCAATCTTCCGCTTCATAATCTCCTCGTAAACCTTCCTCGCCTCCATGGAAGGGTGAATCAGGCATGGGCGAGGAATGGAAGCGGTCGGGGGAGGAACAAACTCCTCGATCTCCATGGGATTTGCGCGCGATGACGAAGCTCCGGCGGCATGCACCATGGTTGCGAGAAGATGGGATTAGAAAAAGAGAGCTCGGGGAAGATGGAGAAGTGATTCTCCGCTCGGTGAAGATCCCTGCTCGTTGTCGCTGCTCTTCAGTCTTGGAAGGCTCGGGGGAGTGCTCGGCACAAAGGAGGACGTTTGCTCTGAAGGTGTGACATCAAATGACGTTGCAATTCTCCTTAAATAGACTTGGCCGGCGCCACTGTTGACCCGTCGATACCATCGACGCGGGTCGATGGTATCGACGCGTCTCGCTGGTATCCGCCTCCCTCGCGAGTATCGACGACTGACGTTTGCTGGATCAAGAAACCCGGATTGCTGACGTGTCGATACCATCGACAGAAGTCGATAGTATCGACGCAGCACCCGGATCGCTGACGTGGACTCGCTATCGTCGTCGATGTCTTGGCGCGGATCGGTGACATGGATGTCGATACCATCGACGAGGGTCGATGGTATCGACTTGCTTTTATTGCGACACCGCCGTTTTGTTGCATTCAACCTGTGACCATGTCGATACCATCGACGAGGCCGTCGATGGTATCGAGTTGACTGAGCAAAATTCGTCTGAACTTCTCCAGAGATCTCGATGGTATCGACTGGTGTGTCAATACCATCGACATTTTGTTGCGACCTGCCTGTAGGTATGTCGATACCATCGACGAGGGCGTCGATAGTATCGACTCAGTGCGATTTTTGCAGCTGTCAACCTGAACCCATGTCGATACCATCGACCAGTGTGTCGATGGTATCGACCCTGCCTGTGCCTGCACATTAAACAAACGGATCAAGGTATCTTCTTTAAACTAAAATTTAAACGAAATAAAAGCAATCTATAACTACAACTAAACTATCCTAATGTACCAATGGTTGGGTTGCCTCCCAACAAGCGCCCTTCTTTAGCGTCTTAGGCTAGACATCTTCCCAACATCTCATTCATTCATAAGTGAAATGAGTTTGACCTCATTCACTTTCCTCTTGTAGTTTTCACCAAAATACAACTTTAAGCGCTGCCCGTTCACCAAGAACGTGGCATCTCCATCACACACAAGAATCGCACCGTGCGGTCTCACCTCTTCCACTACAAAGGGTCCACTCCACCAGGACTTCAGCTTCCTGGGATGCATCTTGAGACGGGAGTTAAACAATAGAACATTGTCTCCCTTCTTGAACGTGCGCGTCTCGATATGTCGATCGTGGATCAGCTTTGTGCGCTCCTTGTAGATGCGGGAATTCTCATATGCCGTCATGCGTAACTCATCTAATTCATTCAATTCGAACATCCTCTTTCGCCCGGCTTCATCATAGCTCAAGTTCAGCCTTCTTAGCGCCCAATGGGCCTTATGCTCCATCTCCACCGGAAGGTGGCAAGCCCGGCCATACGCCAACCTAAAAGGCGTGGTGCCTATAGGTGTTTTGTACGCCGTTCTATATGCCCAAAGTGCGTCCGGTAGTAGGGCACTCCAATTTTTCCTTGTGGATGCCACTGTCCTTTCTAGAATCTTCTTGATTTCCCGATTTGAAACCTCCACTTGTCCTTGCGTCTGTGGATGATATGGGGTACCGATGTTGTGCTTGACCCCATATTTCTTCAAAAGTGTCGAAATTTTTTGGTTCTGGAAGTGTGTGCCCCCATCACTTATGATCATTCGGGGTATCCCGAACCTGCAGAATATGTTTTCTTTGACAAACCTGCACACTACGTTCGAATCATTAGTCCTTGTGGGGATTGCCTCCACCCACTTCGACACATAATCAACAGCAAGCAAGATATACAAATTTGAATTTGAGGACACAAAGGGTCCCATGAAGTCTATGCCCCATAAGTCAAATACCTCAACTTCCTGAAATACATTCAGGGGCATCTCTTGTCTCCTTGAAATGTTACCTGCGCGCTGGCACGGGTCACATTGCCTCACAAAATCATAGGCATCCCGGAACAAAGTGGGCCAATAGAGGCCGCTCTCCAACACTTTGGCTGTTGTATGTGAACTAGCATGGTGTCCTCCCGTAGGCGACGCATGACAATGGTGGAGAACACTCTCGTACTCCACCTCCGGCACACACCTGCGAAGAATGCCATCCCTGCACTGCCTCAAAAGAATTGGGTCATCCCAAAAATAATATCTCAAAGAATGAAAGAATTTCTTTTTCTCTTGATACGACCAATCTTCCGGGATGATCCCGCAAGACAAATAGTTAACAATATTAGCAAACCGTGGTTCCTTAGAATTAGTTTTCAAAAGTTGTTCATCGGGGAACGTCTCAGTTATGGGTATGTGTAAACCTTGTTCATCTACCCTTTCTAACCTAGACAAGTGGTCAGCCACCACATTTTCAATTCCCGATTTGTCCTTGATTTCAATATCAAACTCTTGTAAAAGCAAAATCCACCTAATGAGTCTAGGCTTTGCATCCTTCTTCTCCATCAAATATTTTATCGCAGCGTGATCGGTCCACACAACTACTTTAGAGCCCACTAAGTACTGCCGAAATTTTTCAAAGGCAAACACGACGGCAAGTAACTCTTTTTCTGTAGTTGTATAGTTCAATTGAGCATCATTAAGTGTTTTGGAGGCGTAGAAAATCACAATGGGCTTATTATCTACCCTTTGCCCCAAAACGTCTCCCACTGCATAATCAGAAGCATCACACATCAATTCGAATGGCTTTGTCCAATCTGGCATTTGAACAACCGGAGCCGAAATCAACTTTTCTTTCAAAACCTTGAATGCGTGAAGACATTTCTCATTGAAATCAAAAACTGCATCTTTTTCCAACAATTCCGATAAAGGTTTTGCGATTTTAGAAAAATCCTTGATGAATCGCCGATAAAACCCGGCGTGTCCTAAAAAGCTTCTCACCCCTTTTACTGAGTTTGGTGGGGGTAGCTTAGAAATCACCTCAATTTTCACGGGGTCTACCTCAAGACCCTTGCTAGACACCTTGTGTCCTAGCACAATTCCTTCTGTCACCATCATGTGACATTTCTCCCAATTGAGGACCAAGTGTGTGTCCTCGCACCGCTGCAGTACCTTGTCCAAGTTATAAAGACACTCATCAAAAGAAGCTCCATAAACCGAGAAGTCATCCATGAAAACTTCAAGACAACGCTCCACCATGTCAGAAAATATGGCGAGCATGCAGCGTTGAAAAGTCGCCGGTGCATTACATAATCCAAACGGCATCCGTCGGTAAGCAAAAGTCCCGTAGGGACAAGTGAACGTAGACTTCTCTTGATCCAAAGGATCAAACAGAAATCTGGTTATACCCCAAATATCCATCTAGAAAACAAAAATGCGACCGACCGGCAAGACGTTCCAAAATCTGATCGATAAATGGCAATGGAAAATGATCTTTAAGAGTTGCGGCATTCAATCGGAGGTAGTCAATGCAAACATGCCACCCGGTTACCAATCGGGTGGTGACAGGTTCATTCAAAAGATTTTTAGTGACAGTGATTCCCCCCTTTTTGGGGACTACCTGTGTGGGGCTCACCCACGTCGAATCTGATATAGCATATATGATCCCTGCAGCAAGAAGTTTTATGACTTCCTTCTTCACGACCTCCATCATGCTCAGATTCAAACATCTTTGAGGCTGAATGACTGGTTTGGCTCCCTCCTCGAGCCGAATCTTGTGCTGGCAAAGTGTGGGGGAGATCCCCTTGATGTCCGCGACTGACCACCCAAAGGCTCCACGGTGGTTCTTGAGCACTATCAGTAGTTGCTCCTCCTCATCCGCACTCAAGTATGCAGATACAGTCACTGGTAACTTGTCCTTCTCAGCTAGAAAGACGTACTTAAGATGTGGGGGCAGTGGCTTCAACTCCAACTCCGGCGGACAAATAAGAGATGATTGCAGCGGTGGGGGAAGTGTACCTAAATCTTCATAGTGCCTCGTATAGAAACATGGAAGCATCTAAAGCATTTTGGCGCACTCCTTGAGTGAAGTACTCCGCATCCAATCATAAGTGACATTTAGCAAACACGCCTCCAACGGAAATTCTGGATATGCATCAAAAACTGAAGTACTGATAGCCTCATCCTTCCAAGAAGGTGAAATGTCCTCATTCTCATCATTTGGAAATCCAACAGCCTTGCATAAAGAGACAACTTTTGTTTGCTCTATAATGTCTACAGCTAAGGTCCCTCTATCCATCTTGATCATCACATGAGCCATATCCAAGAATGGCTTCCCAAGACAAAGTGAGATATTGTGCTCCACATGTTTCACCATGTTACACTGTGCTTTTGCTTTAGTGGATGCATTGCTAGCGGGCATGACCATCTCAAAGCGATCATCCGCAATGCCCAAGGTCAAGCGACCTCTTCCCATCTCCAAGATCATATCGGCTGTTGCTTGGAATGGGCGTCCAAGTAGCAACTCATTGCCATGCTCGTCCTGCATTTCCATAACCATGAAATCAGCCGGAAAAACAAAGCAGTCTACCTTTACCAAGACATCCTCGCAGATTCCATACGGTTTCACCACAGAATTATTGGCCAGTTGGATAGTCATGTTGCTTGGCCTTGATTCCTTTAATCCAAGCTTCTTGAATGTAGAAAGGGGGCATCAAATTGATGCTTGCCCCAGAACCACAAAGTGCCTCTCCAAATTTGAACTTCCCGATAAAGCAAGAAATATTGAAACATCCGGGATCCTGTCTCTTTGGTGGCAAAGTGCCCATAATGAAAGCACTTACTTGCTCCTTCAGCACCACGACCTCAGTGTCGGGTATTTTCCTCTTCTTAGTGATGACATCTTTTAGGAACTTCCCATAAGACAGGATTTGCTCAATTGCCTCTAACAAAGGAATATTCACTGATAACTTCCTAAAGCTGTCCAGAAATTTCTTGAATTGTGCATCCACCTTCCTTGCCTTTGCGCTATTGGGATAGGGGACCGGAACAGTATGTTCCCTTTGATGAGGTGGCACATAGGGTGTCAATTTCTGCGGTTCCTCCTCAGTAGCTTGTTCTTCATTGCCATCCACAGCTATGTCTTCACCTTGCCCCATGACAGGTGTGGGCTGCTCCTTGATGATTGCATCTTCAACTTTGTCCTACGGTGTGCTTATGTCATCCGCCCTTGGATTCAACACTTTCTTACCGCTCCTCAGTAGGATAGCCTTGGCCTATTGGTTTCCCCCGGGAACATTGGTGTTCCCCGGAAAACCCGGATGCGCCGGCTTCTTCAAACTTGCAATTTCAGCCGCCATCTGCGCCATGGAAGTCTCTATACTTCTCATTTGAGCCCCATGGCTCTGCAAAGTCTGCCCAAATTGGTTCATGAATTCACCCTGTTGCTTGATTTGTTACCCAAATGTGTTCATTAACTCCTGGTTTTGTTTGATGACCTGATTGAGCAACTCCGTGCTCTTGTCCTCTGTGGCTGGTGCAGGCTTGGCGTCCGGATCCTGCAGAAAATTATTTGGATCCTTCCATGAAAATTTCTTGTCCTTTCGCCATGAATAGTCATTGTTCCTGTACCCTTGTTGTTGCCTCATGTACTTGACTTGAGCCTCCTCCTCGGACTCATTGTCTTCCTTCTGCAGTAGCTTCTTTGCGAGAAGATCCATCTTCTCATTTAACTCTCTCATTGCCTTTGACTCACTGGAAACTCTTGCTTGCTCAACTGGGCCTCTCTCTCTTTCTCCCCAAGATTGCTTCCGTGCCATGTTCTTCAGTATTTCCCAGCATCTCGTATCAGTGTTGTTCAAGAAAAATCCTGAACCGGCTGAGTCTAAGTTGCTTCTATCATGCTCGGCGAGAGCAAAATAGAAGATCTTCACCTGTGTCTCCTTGTCGAGTCCATGATGTGGACATCTCCTCAACATGACCTGGAATTGCTCCCAAGTCTCAGAATATGTTTCACCCGCCTGTTGGGTGAAATTGTGAATCTTCCTAATCATGTCATTGGTCTTCTCAGGAGGGAAAAACCTCTCGAAGAAAGCCTCTACCATATGATCCCATGATTCAAAAAACTCATCGTCGAGGTTATGTAGCCACTCTCTCGCTATTCCTGCCAGGGAACTTGGGAATAACTTGAGGTACAAAACATCCTGTGGGAACCTATCTATCTTCACCATATCACAGTTTTCAACAAACTGACTAATGTGTGCCACTAGATCCTCATTCTTCAGCCCGTGAAATGCGTTTGATTTAACCAAGTTAATCAATGCTGGATCGATCTTGTAGGTTGGAATGTTGAGCCCCTGTTTCTTTATAGGCCCCTTTGAAGCTGATGAAGAAGACGCTTTGATCTTCTCCCATATCGTTTGTGGTTCGGCCATTTCTTCTACTTGCTCTTGCTCAGATTCAGAATCTATGTCGCTTTGGTGATCTTGCTCGTAGTAGTCCTCTTCCTCTAGTCCCGAAGATGGAACCTCAGGTGTGCGATTCGCGTAGTCTGTGCTACGTGTATGCACCATGCAAAGTACCTGAAATAAGAAGATCGGGGTTCAGTACTATGCTTTGAATGAGTAAACACAATTATAGAGAAATTTAAGAATATTTAAAATTGTTTCAAAATAATAAAAAAAATGTGGCCTAGAGTGGCCGCTCTTAGCACTCAAAGTGCCAATAATTCGCCGTATCCCCGGCAACGGCGCCAAAAACTTGACGTGTATTTTACTACGCGCTTAAACGCAAGTATACGCGTCGAGTAATATAGGCCTTTGTGAGGCCCGAGTCGAACTCAGGGATACGTGAATTATTGGAGACTTCTACTAACTAATCGCAATCAGCTAGGCCGAATAACAAAGTAAGGGTTGTTGTCGAAATTAAAAGAAAATCAAACGAAATAAAGAAAACAATTGATTAAAGGTTAGTTTAATCAATTCAAAAGGATATCTTTAGGATGGTGGTTTCACCGCGGGTCAACATTGTATTAAGTTTTATATAATTCCTCACTCTTCTCTCTCTATCCGGGTAGTGGCCTGAAAACAGAATTACCCACTGTCGTGGTGTAATTCACTACTTAGGTTTAGGTTGATTCCACCGTCGTAGTAATCATTCCCCTAAACTAAGCGCATTATAAACGGTCTCTCAGTTCCCACCATTAATTTTACAACTCCTTTGTCAAGGGTTTTATTGATTAATGTAGGTTTCGTCTCTTTTCAACCGTTAATCCTTCTGTCGAAGTGATTAAGGGCATTAAGTTATTATTATGGTGATCAAGCATAACAATATATATGGAGAAAACGAATCTATACCACAGATTTGAGAAAGAAAATGCAAATTATCAATATAAAATTGTCATACAATGCATTCCCGGGCTACTCCCGGTCCTAAATATGGAGGGTTTTAGCCTCTCATGTTCATCTCACACGAATACATGGTAGAAATAGGGGAATTCATAAAAAACGTGAAACAAGTGGGAAAACCCCTGAACGGAGAAGAACCGGCAGATCCTTGGCATAGAATACGAACTTCCCCTCCTGTCGGTGGTAGAATTCGTCTTCGGCAGCGTCCGAATAACCCAGGATGAGCTTCTGGCCTCCGTTCTCCTTTCTCTCCTTCCTCGGCACTCGTGCAATGCGATATGAGATCCCTCCCCCCGTCTGGGAGGCCGTCATTAGGTATAAGTCCCTAATTAGGTCGTCAAATAACAACAACCGTCCGATCGAGATCAAAACAGATCCAACGCATATCTGCCGGCGTCGATACCATCGACGCGGGTCGATGGTATCGACCCAGCGGATTAGCGGCAGCTTTCCTTTCTTTTAGTCTGAGCGCCTGTGGTCATCTCGATACCATCGACTTGGGTCGATGGTATCGACTCTCTTTAGCATCGGTTGTTGTCTTTTAGCGACGCTGTAGCTCTCCATGTGTCGATGGCATCGACTTGGGTCGATGGTATCGACAGTTTCCTTGCCAGCGATCTGAAGGGATCTCGATACCAACGACTTGGGTGTCGATGGTATCGACTCTGTGCTGCTCCTCTCGTCTGGCCATCTGTGGCTTGGTCGATGGTATCGACTTCCGTCAATGGTATCGACGGAAGCAAATACTTGTTTTTCCTGAAATCTCACAACAAGACCAAGTAAATCCACACAAATAATAATATTATGATAAATAATGCTCAAAATAGTAAAACAAAGGGGATTTGACATAATATGAAGGCAAAGACCGAAATGAGTGAATTATGCAATATTATCCATAAAAATGAGTAATTAGAGCACAAAACACATGAAAAAGGTCTATAAATGCGACTCAAAATCATCGCATCATGTCCTCTCATGGGAAGATCCCAAAAATGCAATTTGGAGGAGCCACATCACATATCCTGAGAATGTCCTCTCCCAACATGTCATTGTAATTGCCTTTGGGAGGATATGTGACCACTATCATGATAGTGTGCTCTCACAGTAAGTCCCTAAAAGTAAATTTCTAAGGAGTCAGGGCCCATATCATGATGGTGTCATATCACAATATGTCACTGAATATGTTTCTGGGAGGAACCAGGGCCCATATCATTATGGCATCCTCTCACATCAAGTCTTTGAAAATACATCTGAGAGGAGCCACCTCTAATATCATGACAATGTCCTCTCCCAACATGTCATTGTAATTGCATTTGGGAGGATACGTGACCAATATCATGATAGTGTGCTCTCACGGTAAGTCCCTAAAAATAAATTTTTGAGGAGTCAGGGCCCATATCATGATGGTGTCGTCTCACAACATGTCACTGAATATGTTTTTGGGAGGAACCAGGGCCCATATCATTATGGCATCCTCTCACATCTGGTGTTTGAAAATGCATTTGAGAGGAGCCACATCACATATCATGAGAATGTCCTCTCCCAACATGTCATTGTAATTGCATTTGGGAGGATATGTGACCACTATCATGATAGTGTGCTCTCACAGTAAGCCCCTGAAAATAAGTTTCTGAGGAGTCAGGGCCCATATCATGATGGTGTCGTCTCACAACATGTCACTTAATATGTTTCATATAATTTCTCAAAAGATTACATAAAAGCTCTCACAGAAGCGTAAGCAACAAACTGGGTTGCCAATCCTTGTTGGATGGCAAAACCCAAGGACCCAAAAATAAAATCATTACATGTAGATGAACGCATCATAATATTCCTATTTATATAGGTTGAAGGCGTCGAAGAAGAGAAATTGCATCGTCGGCAGGCACCCCAAAGGTGTCAAAGGTGAAAGGTAGAAAATGATGTTGATTGGCCTCACATGCTGTTCCATGTTTATGAACTTTTTGTATTGCTGCCTCGGACGCTGCCTGCCCTGCTTTAAAGTTTTTTGAAAGGATACATGTCAAGGGAGAAACTCCTGTTAGGTCAACACATGCATGTTTTCCATTCATCCAATGAAATAAAAGAATGTCTACATGTCACAATGAATGAACATCATCAGATTGAGTGGCAAGGAAGGCCAAAGGAGCTTCTTTCAAAACCTTTAACCCAGATTGAGTGCCAACATCATGACGAAACTTATAACTAGGCCATGATCGGCAGTGCACTGCATGATCACCAAAGGCATCAAGATCTGTGATGTTGCAAATTAGACAACGTTCATCACCTGGATACAAGGGAATCATAAGCCAATACCGAAGGATAGCTCGATACTCAATGGGTAGCATAGACAAACCAAGGCCATCAATAGGAACAACCTTCAAAAAATTTTGTGCATGATCAGCTTGTAAAGAAGTGAGAATAGCATGTTGCCGTAAGGATAGCTCACTTGCCATGATTTGCTGGATGACCGTTTTGTAGTAAGCGTCTACCAAAATAGACTGGGTCTTTGGGGTGGTAGAATGCGTACTTGTCAACATAGACCAACATAAAGGTGGCAAGATATTGCATATGCAAGCATGTGCTTGGACAAAGGGGAGCCCTGCAGGCACGCATGTGACCTCACACAACATATGGTCTTAGAGATCTTTAGTGTGTATCTGAGAGGCAGCAAAAGAAAATTTACTGACATCATGAGAGGACTTGATCCCCAATCCCCCTAGATGCATAGGAAGTGTAGCCAAACACCATTGTAAATCACCAAAACATGGGCCGTCACCAACCACAATACGCTCCAGACAACGACGAAGACCGTGATAAAAAATATCCAACACAGGTGTGATAGAAGAAGGAGGTGTTGTATGAAGATCAAACAATAGTTTGGGCATCCCAACGCAACACCTAAGAAGAAGAATCTCACACTATGGGTCCTGGAGTGAGGACATGCGATCCATCATATCAAGGGTCTTCATCACACATTTCTGGAGAATTTTCCTTCACAAAGGATGCATCTTTAGAAAATTGGGCCACCTAGAATATTCACTCCACGCTCTGGAGGAGAGATGTCAGTTGGAATTAAGCCCACATTTGAGCCTCATCTAGGGTCATCAGATGGCCAAAAAATCTGTCTTCTTAGTATTGAGATGAAGACCATACATCGGGCCTCGCTCCTGAATGAGGGATAGAGCCTTCGAAACAACCTCTGTGTCCCCAATGTGGGTACCATCATCAAGGTAGAATGAAAGGAGGTCAAGTTGACATGCATCCTTTTCCTGTAAAATAAGAGGGTGGAGTCCCAGGGAAAAAATTAGGGGGCCTAATGGGTCACCTTGTTGTACCCCGACAGAAGAAAAAAGAGGCTCGCCATGATCCATATAGAGAGGAGATGGAGAGCTATAGAAAAACTCAACCCATCGTACAATAGAAGGGCAATGAAGACGAACCTCTCGGAATATGGTAGATCTATCAACCATATTGAAGGCATTGTTGAAGTTAATAAGAGCCATGGTGACTGTAGTGTGGTGTTGTTGTTCATAGACAAGTCGAGTGACAACATGTAGAAGGGCCTCAACACCACCAGAAATACCAACACCATACTGATGATCCATAAGATAAGGGACGACATCAAAACTTACACCCTTTACTGCAACTTTGGATACAAGGCGTTGGCAAATAGTACCCATAGCAATAGGTCGAATGCCATTGTCTGGTTTGATAAAAGGAGTCAATGGAGCACTGGCAATGTAGGGAGCTAGGGAATCTGGACAATGACCAGTGAGCCAAAGATTCACCACAGTTGAAACTGCATTAAAAAAATCATCTTTCACTGTAGTGGCAGCCCCACACATATAATCAATAAGATGTTGTCATCGTAGGCCATCACGTGCGCAAGCGGTCCCTTTCCTGAATGATGAAATGGCTTCTTCAATCATAGAGCAAGAAGAAACAATGGAGAGCTAGAAATTTCAGACTGAGGTTGTACCAATGGCAGTGGAGGTTGAGGGTGTTTAGCTTCAAGATAAGAATAATTAGCAACTTTTGTGGGGGTAACACCACTAGAGGATAGAACACGGATGGAAGTAGAAAATTGGCTATCTTTGATCTAATACTTGGCACATGAAATACAAGCTTTAGAAGAATGTTCTCGCCCGGTAGGACAACAATGAGCCAAAATATGAGTCAGGATTTGTTGAATGCCATCAGGTCCTGAATTCCAAGTCTCCAAAGCCTTAATGATCATAAGTTGTTGTAGAGAGATGCATTTTCGAGAAGACTATTCTTGAGTAGACTTAGGGCAGAAGTGATACAGAACACATGCTGGAAGCAACAAAAGACGAATCCATGCATCAATAGAGCATGGGCAAGAAGCCACCTAGAGTAACAAGCACGAAGAGTGTCGGCAAAGGGAAAACGACAAAGACAAGGGATGCTCTTTACGATAGGGACACCTGTGCAAAAGATAGAATCTAGAAGATCTGTGTCGAGCTATAGTCGATCAACAGGCAGAGGCAGTGGCTCAATACACTGACAAGCTGACAGGGTGCAAGTAACAGAATCTGGAAAGCTAGAATTGATGGGAGCAGGCAAACCAACTATCACATCGAGTGATGTCTCACCAGGCTATCGAGGTAGAGTGGTAGTAACATCAGAGCCATCAGAATCTTGATGAGGACATGCTTTAAACCATGGCACGATGCCAAGGCATACACCACACATCCAATGCTTGGAAGAACAAAGAGCAAACACCAAGCCCTCCCAAACATCCGCATACTCTAACACCTTACAGATTCCATCAACACGACTCAGTAAAGATAAATGAACAACCCAAAGATGATTACCAAAACTATTAGCTGGTAATGGTTTGCCACGACATGTATGGAGGCTCCAAAAAGGATATGAAACTTGTACAGCAGGTCCAACCATGCAGGATGTAGGCCCCACGCGGTAAAGGACCACAGGAACAACCTCACAACTTTTCACTTGTGACGCAGCAAGACCGTCATAATGTGTCATTGCCGATGTGGGAAAAATGAATTTTACCATTAAAGAGAGCAGAACTGAGACATGGAGGGAACCCTCTCGTATATGACGGCCAGCAGGGCAGTCCTTCCTGCTGGGTTGACCAATGCCAAGCCTGCTTAACACACGACTGTAGGGAATCATGTATGGGCTGCCGCCTCTGGGGATCGATGCTGGACTCTATCGTATCGATCCTCGACGTGTTGAGACCTAGACGGCTAGGCACCAGGGACGCTCCGAGCACATTCTTGCCCTAATCCCTTGCTTCTATGGGCGTGGTTTCCGAAAAAGGGCAGCCACCACCGGTATGGCCAAGTCCAACAAAAGTTGATAAGTTGAATCAGACTTGAAGTTATCACAAAACCTTTCTGGTCGCCTTCCGTCTATATTCGGGAGACACTATGGTGAGTCGGATTTGGATACTATGGTGTGGGGGAACAAGACGAGCAGAGAACCCCTGCCATCAGCGACACTGGGGTAGGTTCAATAATTAATCAGAGGTAGGTGGGATCCAAATAGAATCGCCATCGGTGCCCATGTCGCATGCAGCGGCTAGGCGCCCTCGCATCGCATCATCGTCTAATGCATGGTGACCAAATAAGTGTTGATATATTCCAACAAAAATACACTCAGAAGGAGCCATGACACATTTCTTCTCATAAAAAGTCTCTTTCAATGCATTTTTTAGGAACTGCTGCCCATATAATGACAATATCCACTCACAACAATTCCATAAAAATGTATATGTGAGGGTTGGGGCCCATATCACGAGAATTTCCTCTAACAGCAAATCCCTCGTAATCCATTTGTGAGAATTCAAGGCCCATATCAAGACAATGTCCTCTCATAGTAATTCTGTAAAATTTCTAAGGTTAGGTGACATGAATTTATGTCATCTATAACTTTGGTGACACACATACATGTCACCTAAATGTTATGTCTCCTTGTATATTATACTTGACTCATATACATGTGTAAACCCCCATTAGAACATAGGTGATTCAAATGTATGTCACCTATAGTGTGTCATCCTTTCAAGTATGATAAAATGTTTGTCACCTATGTTGCACAGACTACACGTGACATACATGCATGTCACCTAAAGTATGTCACCCTTTCAAATATACAAAAATGTATGTCATCTATTTTACGTAGGCTTACACAGATTATAAGTCATGTACAAACATGTCATCCAAAGTGCGTAACTTTTTACATGACTGTCATCTATACTATGTTTTTTGGTAGTGTGATGAGGAGGGAACAGCTAGAGCCCGCCATCCAGGGTTTGATTGTATTCATAAAGGCTAATAAGGAGGAGAAAGCGGGTCATGGAGAGACCAAAATTCAGCAGCAACAACATACACCGCAACCAAACACCGTCAACGGAGTAAAAGTCAGTCAACGCAACAACTCCAAGGCTGGGAAACCAAAAAAATGGGCAACTAGAGAATGGGTCGTCCTAAGTCCAAAGTCTCACGATACGCTAGTAGATGATGGCTAGTTAACTATTTCACGATCTAGGAATATAAGATCGAAGTTATCTGATGAAAGGATATAATTTTTAGGAAAAAAACCCAAATAACACACTTTTACAAAAATATTTACCGAAATATCACCATTTCCAACTTATTTCCCGAACTACCACACTTTCAGCCATAAACGCCACATTATTTGATGTTTAACTGATGCAGGGACTGAAAGCGCCACATAACTTGACGTTGTTTGTATTGCGGAGATAAAACTAAAGCGCCACATATTGTGGTGTGTCTGTCAAAAATGCCACTTGTCTCGCTTTACGAAAAGTGACATAGTCATTGGCGTTTTTTTGCTTTGATTTGACTGCACGCTAGCTTGAGGGTCATGTTTACTCAACTATTTCTGTTCTTTCATTATTTGGCATTTAACTGAAGGTGAGGAGGAGCTCCTCCGCCATGTTCTAAATATGCTGCCAAGCTACTAGGACGTGCTTCTCCTAAGTGAGAGCGGCCCCGATGGCGAACAGTAGCATGTAAACTCCGCCTAGTGCTGTGTGAGTCATGTACATCTTTCCACCGTCATTCACTTTGTCCAGAAGTCTCATATTCAGCTGCGCTAGCTTCTCCTCCAACTCTTCTCCGTCAAAAAAATCCTGCTGGTCTGAGACGGAAGCACACCAGTGTGAAACTTCTGAGAACGATGACCTCGAATCGTTTGTCCGAGCAGACGAGGTCCTCAAATGTCTTCGCCATGCGTATGTCGGAGAGGATGTGGGATTGCAGGTTGGCAGCGTCGTAGCGGGCCAACATGGATTCCCTTACAGTGACAAGAGTGCATAGCTCGGCTTCGCTAGTTGTAGCCTGAACTACCCCACCGCCGGTTGACTCAGATAAGTCGAACCAGAAACACTCGGGTAGATATATTCAGCAATTCTGCCAGCAAGTCCATCACCAAGTTTTCAAGTTCTGTGACCGCCGACGATGCAAGCCAGTTGAATGCCACGGGATTGGGGGCTGAGGCCAGGAGGTCGGCCATAAGTGCGGCGGAGGAGATTGTGGCGGGGAAGTATGCCAAGAAGTTGGGGCTGGTCCAATTGGTCAGACCAGGCAGCACTGCTGAACCTAGTTCCTTGAGGACGGAGTCGAATGGAGTAGGATTGTAGGGCGCAGAGGAAGGGAGGAGGCGCCTGAGGTAGCCATGCTCGATGGATGGAGGGAACCACTGGGTAGCTCTCTATGGACTTGTAGTTGACAATGAAGTCGATCGTCGAATGCGCTTGTTTGCGGAATTCTTCCATGGAGTAAATGCTGGTGCCGCGTGTGCGGTCAAATCAAAACAAAAAATGTCAGTATGATGCTTTTCGTAAAGTGAGGGCCCGTGAATTGATAAGAGACGCCAGCGAAGTGGCGTTATTGGAAGACACACCACAATATCTGGCGCTTTAGCTTCGCAAAATTATAAAACGCCAAATTATGTGTCGTTTTAGCTCCGCAATACCATAAAACGTCAAGTTATGTGGCGCTTTCAGTCCCTGCATCAGTTAAACGTCAAATAATGTGGCGCTTATGGCTGAAAGTGTGCTAGTTCAGAAAATAACTCGGGAAAGGTGCTATTTAGGTAAATATTTTTGCAAAAGTGTGCTATTTGAGTTTTTTTTCCTAATTTTTATTTTTATTTTACTTTCTTCATCAAATATTAATTATTGTTTCCTGTTTTGATGACCACCCATCTATTGCTGGTTAGATCTAAAAAGAAAATGTACTTGTTGGTTTTCTTTCATATCGTAATCAAGTTCAACTATTCCTTATATTCAATGACATATATACCTCTTGGCCGAGATACATACATGCAATAATGACTCTTCTACTTAACTTAACCCTCTTCTTCCTCCATTTATCCAGTATTTGTGCCAAGGAAGGTGATTATGGTCCCAGATCAATGCAAGGATGGCATGTGCACAACTTTTTCCTCCATATGTTGACATGGTTGTGGACGATATTCTTGAGGAAGGAGAAGAAGATGTCGGTGAAGCTGATCGTGAGACTTATTAGGATGGTAAGGATGATGATGATGATGATGAGACTGACGTTGTTGATGATGCTCATTCTACCTCCTTTTGACAAGATGACATCAGTGATGTGGACTACGACTCTGCTATATATGACTAGTTTTTATGTCTTAGAGAGTCCTTATATTTTTATTTTGTGAGCTTAGCATGTACGACATAGGGCACTTGTACCTGAGGCTAATATATTCGCTTTTGTTTCATTATCTGTTGTTTTCCTTTATCACGTCTATACATAGATGTAGAGTGGAAAGCCACATTAATTAATATTTTTTATCCTATCCTAAAGCACTCTATAGGTACCACACAACTAATACTTGTAACTAAAGTTATTCTATTTGAGAAACTACTCATAATGACATTAAGATATATCACGAAATGCATATTAGGAAACTTGCAATAATACCATAATTACTAGTAGTAAAACTCAATCAAACATTCAAAACGTATCATATCCAACATTTCCAAAGATAGTCTTAAAGTCAAGAGGCATATAAATCATATATTGAACTAGTAGGCACAAGCACATATCAATAAAGGTTACCATATACCTAGTTTAGACAAATTATTTAATTCTAAACTCTTCTAATCTCCATGCATCTCTTCTTTGTCATATAATATCGACACTTCGTATGATGTATATACATCACTGATCTCACCATGTCACTAATCCTTCACACCAGCATAAATAATATTGTATTAAATCCTATTTGTTTTCATGTATCAGATAGTTAAAATCTCTATTTTCTATCGACTAAGGTTGGATATCTCTTGAGTATGTTGAATTAGGGAGGCAGAGAGACTTTGTCGAGCATCCCATTAGAATTTCAAGCAATACACAAAAATATAGAAGAGAATTCAACATCAAGTTAACAACTATTCATCTGTTACAACCCAAGTTTTGGGTTCATATGGTTGGAAATGCAATTTCCTCAATAAATGTATGATTATGGGAATTGTATGATTTATGAGTATTGAATGGGTTTCCTTTACAATAATTCCTATGTGCATGTGATTTTGTGCATCATAAGATGTTAATGAGTCCAATATGATTAAAAGAAAAAGAAGAAATCAATTAATGCATTATTAAGAAGGAAATTTGAGATAATAATGAAAAATATGAGAAATATGTAGAAATATGTATGATTGAATCATCATGGATGAGATTTTGAGTCCACATGGTTTGTAATGGTTAAATGAATCCAAATATAGGAAAATAAAAGAATAGGAGAGAGAAAATATGCATAAATTATGTCTTAATAAGTGATAACTTGATGATGAAGAAAAGTCCTCTTTTGAATTTGAGTCCCAAACTTGGTATACAAGTAGATTAAGTCATCATGGACTTTTCCCAAAAATTTGGGATTAAAAGGACGTGGTTTGGGAGATATGATTTTTAGAAGATTTCCTAAAGTGGAAAGGAAAAGAAGAAATATATTATATGTCACGATTTTAATTGAATTAGAATTTCATTTTTTTTATCTGGGTGCATGCGATGTGGATAGTTGGATCTGAGATCCAATGACACACGGTCATCTCCATCCTTCAGTTGCATAAGGAAACACATATACAGTAAATCTTTCTCCTCTCTACACTATTCTCCTTCTCTGATCCACACCCCCTCAAAAGTTTAGTTTAGGGAGGCAAATCCGAATCGAATGATCCCTAATAGCACCCTCTTTGGGAAGCCTTGATGAGTTTCCCTTTTTAGAACGATGGGCAGGCCCTCTGGTGGTTGGCCATGCATGTCGCTGCCTATATAAGGTGCCAATTTTCCACCATGTAAGGGGACAAGGTTTGCAAAAGTGAAGAGAGAGTTTTCCCACATTCAATTTTCTAGAAGTTGTGCTCCCCTCTCCTCTCTTATTCATGTATGTCGTCGGTGAGAGAGAGGATCCTCCGTGTTGGTTTGTGCCCTCTCTAGTCAATTAGTGACTGTTGATGAGTCTGGTGGGGTGGGGCGGTGGAGTAGGCGTCCTTTCTTATCCCGCAGGAGCCCTGGAGCTGAGAGTCAATGAAGAAGTTGACTAGGTGGTCGCCTATCTGGTGAGTAGCCTGGTTCATGAGGTTGAAGATGATTAGGGACATAATTACTTTTCTGACCCCAGGAGCAAAATGACTCATAGCTACTGGACCGGGGATAAAGCGGGGATTGTGCTCCCTCAGCCCAGGAACACGCATGCCCATGTGGCGTTGGCTTATTGGCCCGGATGGGACACGTAGAAAACAAGGTAATAGCCCTTCTCTGCTGACATGGCTCTACAGGATTGGTTGAAAATAAGTTTTTTTTATAAAAATTGTAGAAAACTATAGGATGATTGACACAATTTTACCATGCAAGTAACGCAAGTGCACGCGCCAATGTAATATAGGCCTTGCAAGGCCGAGTCGAACTCAGGGAAACAAAATTATTGATAGACTACTACTAACTACTCACGATCAGCTAAACTAGTTTTAAAAGCTGAGGATTGTTTTGAAAAAGAAAAATAAAACAAAAGAAAGTAGAACGATCAATTAAATGGTCGGTTTAATCAATTTCAATAGAATCTTAAGGATTGTGGTTTCACCGTGGGTTCTCGTTACACTAAGTTTTACACAATTACCATGAAATGTCTCCTAATTTGGGTAGTGGCCTGGAATCAGAATTGCTCACTTCCGCGATACAATTTACTACCTTAACCTAAGTTGGTTCCATGTCAGTAGTAACCTATGCCTTAGATAAGGTGCATGGAATTTAGGTCTAAAGGTTCCCACCATTAATCGTACATCACCTTTTCCAAGGAATTTATTGATTAATGTGATTATTGTTCCTTTTCAACCGTTAATTCTTCGTCAAAAGCAATTAAAGGTATTGGATTATCACTATGGTGATCAAGCACAATGATATAATAGAGAAAACGATAGCATACCATGAATTTTAGAGACAAATTATGATAAACTATGTTAACACTGTCATACAACGATCACCCGGGCTACTCCCAGTCCTAAAGACAAAGGGGATTAGCCCTGCATGTTCATCTCGGTGGAAAACATGGTGAAGGAAAGAGGAAACATGGAGAACATGTGGATAGATGTGAAGTAACCCATGAACGGAGAAGATCTGGGTGCTCCTCGACGTTAGATGAGTGCTCTACAACCTTCTAGTGGTGGAAAACTCCTTCTATGACCTCCAGAAGAATCGGTGCATAGCTCTACTCCGTTCTTTCTCCTCCCTTCTCCTAAAGACTTGTGCAGCGGCTAATGACATGATAGATGGCTTAGGGCCGCCATTTTTAGGTATAAGCACCACTTTAGGCTTCCAAAACATCGCCACCGTACAATTAGACTCGAGCTATAGATTAACCTGATCTGACGGCGTCGATACCATCGACGCGGGTCAATGGTATCGACCCACCTGGATATCAGCGGTCCTTTACTTTTATGGGTTTCCTCTAACTTGATCTCGATACCATAGACTTCTGGGTCGATGGTATCGACACCTTAGGCGTCGCTTTTCTGTGGAATCTGACGCTTAAGTTGATTCTACTGAGACGGAGTCGATAGTATCGATTATTTGGTCGATAGTATCGACTTGTAGAAATCTGACTTGCTGAAGCTATCTCTCTACCATCGACTTCTGGGTCGATGGTATCGACACCTTCTTCTCTTTTGCGGCTACCTCCCTGAGGTCCTGTCGATACTATCGACAGCCGTTGATGGTATCGACAGCTGTATATATCCATTTTGCCTGAAAATCAAAGATAAACTCGAATCAACTTTGATAAATATGATCATTCATACCAAATGGGATAAAATAAGGTAAATTTGATGCATAATGAGGTTATAGGTTGAAGGAATTGAATCATACAACATTAACCATGAAAATGACCAATAATCGCATAAAGCACATATATAATTAGCCTATAAAAGTGACTCAAAATCCTCGCATCAAATTCCCCTAAGCTAGATCTTTGCTTGTCCTCGAGCACAAAACTGTAGAATAGAATTGCGAGGGTCAACTAAAAAACATACTAGCATAAACGACATCACGGTATGATTCCCATCTGACATGCACATGTCGGCCCTCACTGACCACAGAATGGTAACTACCCTAAAGGTGACAATAATTTTTCATGAGAGATGCCCACCTCAAGACCAATGAACACTATCAAATAAGGCAGTTGATATAATAAATTCCTCCAGTTCAGGCTTGGTGCATCTTGTGATCTCCTATCTATGTTGCTCATCTCCTAACTACCATCTACATGGAAGCAAATCTCTAAATATACACGGATGAGTAGATAATCATGGGTGGCCTACCATTTTGAGCAACGGGTTGATGGAATGGGCTTCTATGGAAGAACAAAAAGCACAAAACAATCAATCATGCAATATAAAAATTAATGACCTATCACGATGCAAAATGCAAATGAAAATGTCCTAATGCTACATTTTTGGTGGAATGATGCATGTACTATCATTCCATCTCAAGGTGAGATGGAATATCTAAGAAAACTACACCATGTGCTTATTCTTCTAAATTCTCGGGTGAGAACATGTTCCTTTCTCCCTCTTCTTCTTTATTATTTCTCAAATCCCCCCTTTTTTTTCTCTTTTTATAAAGCCCTCATTTTCATAAATGATAATGAGTTATTTGTTGGGCATTCTTCCTTTTACATAACTTATAAATTTGATGCATTCTTTTTGGAGGGTATGGAAAAAGTTCAACACCTTTAATATTTTTAGAAAAAACAATAGACACATGATGTACTGTATGCTCAAAAGTATGCAAAATACAACTATAAGAAAGCAATTATGCAACTACCATGACATGCATATAAAGATAATGTGTATGTATAACTATTCTCTACTCTGCATTTTTTTCATGAAAAACATGCAAGAATAACTGTATTGCAAGACCTATCTACATGGAATGCAGTCAATGAGTGAAAGATAGTAATGTACTCCCAGTTCTTATGGTGGAGTGTGAATGACATTGTGGTGGATAGATCACAAGACTAATTGATAGAACCATCGAAAGATATTATATGTCCCTCCTTATTGACTTGTGTACCACTAAATCAAGGGATTTCTCTCTCTCACTTATGATTAAGGTCTCATTACCATTTGGTCAGTTTAGGCTCAACATCCAAAACTGTCCACGTTTCTTGAATCATCAGGATGTATAATTATGATCATATGTTTTAAAGTTGACCTACCCTATTTTTTTTCATAAGTTAAGTGTTCAATTTCAAACAAAGCAAGCTTACAATACTTGAAATTTTTTTCAAATTAATGCTCAAATTTCAACTTTACCATATGAAAACAAGAGATGGCACACATTTAAAATTAGACATCCACGGATTACACTAGAAAGATGTGGATCCTAGAAAGCTGTAAAAAATAAAAACTAGAAAATTCTAAAAATAAAAGAAGATAACAAAAAAAATAAAGACTAAGATAGAAACTGTTCCATCTCCCCCCTAAGCTTGAATTTAACTATGGCCTCATAGTAAGAAACAACCTTAGACGGTGGAATAATGATACCCTTCTATTGTTGTGGCGGTGGAAATGGTGGGTACTGTTGGGTATGGGGGTCCCACTCAAGATATTTCCCCTGAAACCTCAGATCATGAGGCAGCATGGGCGGTGGCTGTGGATACCCTCTGAAATAGTTGCGGCTCCAATAATGATCGTAGAACGGCTGTTGTTGTTGCTCGATCCTCCCCAACCAGTCGTAGAACTGCTGTTGGTTGGCGAACAACTGACGTTCATTCTCAAAAATCACCTGCTGGTTCACATACAACCTATTGGTCGTGTCCTGTATATCTACAAATGATGTGGTATGCCGTAGCTGCATCTCCTGAATGCCCTGCAACATGGTATACATTCCCTGCATCAAAAAGGCATCATCTCCTTCTTGAGAAGGCTATGGTGGCAGAGGCTGCGAGGATGATGATGCACCTGGATAGAAGCATGGCCACTTCCTCGGTGCCACTCGTACCCAAAGAGGAGTAACAGTCTCCTCTTCCTCCTCATGCTCATCGCTGTCATCGTTCTCATTTTCCTCCTCATTTTCCGCACTGTCAGAATCGTCAATGGCAATAATGGGCCACCTGAAATGTTGGGCCCCCTGAATGTTGAAGACGGGATCAGGAAGCACACACTCCTGATACTCTTTGTTGATGTGGCAGTGCGCATAGACCACGCCGTCATGAACTGTCAGAAGGTTAGAGCGGTGGAAATGAGCAAGATTCACTGGATTTTTGCTGACCAGTGGAGGAAGTGATGACAGGTCTAGCCCAAGGTAGAGGGCTAGTGGAGTGATAAGTCCCCCAAAATGAATAGGGGCTCTTCTGGTATTCCTCTTCATGGCCATAACACGCGTCAAGAAAAATTCACACCAGTTTAACTTTTCCCTCTTTAGCAGCTTGTAGAGGAAAAATAAACCTGTCTCCTAGAATTTGCTCAAAGAAAGCTCGCCTCGAGCAAAGAAGGTGATGCAAAGAATACGGTGTAAAACCCACACAAACGGGTGCTCAAAGTCAGCCACCACTACATTTTGATAGCTGATCGATTTCCCTGCCAGAGTGGTTACTAGTTCCGCAAACATCGCATCATAATCGGCTCAATTATCCGACCATCTGTACTGCTCAGGTGAGTGCCACCAGTTGTAGATCGAGTAGATTTGGTGGAGCGTAATAGTGTAGTTGTGGTTGAACAAAAAGAAGGAAATGCAACCTTTGATCCCCTCGTGGTCAGTGGCGATAAGGTCATTCAGCACAACACACATGTCGAGGGATGCCATGAACTCTGCCACGATCTCCTTATAAGTTGGCCACTTGCCAAAGAAAGGATGACCCTCAACATGGTAGCGAATTTCTTCCTCCCATGTTGTTGCCCTCCTCCCAACTTGGCCAAGGAGGACATGGTTGAGGTTGTCCTCAAAGCCAAGGTCCCATATCATTGCTCGATTAACGTAATGAGTGGGCTCTATTGGAGGCTTCATTAACTCATCAAAGATTTTCTTCACGTCTACCGAGGGGTGGGAAATCCTCAGACAGGGAATGGAGCCCGGTGGTGGTGGCACAAATGCATCAATCTCCATAGGAGTCACACACGAGGAAGATGAAGACGTGTTCCTCACCATGATGGACAGAGAAAAGGTATAGAAGAAGAGCTCGGTGAAGGTCGGAGAAGATGATCTTCGTAGTTGATGTAGAACTCGGAGAAGATCGCTCGCTTACCCGGAGTACGCCTTCAATTACTCACAAGTGCTCAAACTCAATAGGATCGAAGACGATATGAAGGTGTGAAGAAGAAATGAACTTAACCCCTCCTTATATAGCTGAGATCGGCACCCCTGTTTACCCACCGATACCATCAACGAGATGTCGATGGTATCAACACATGTAGCACAATCCGTCTTCTGCTAGTATCGACAGTCGTCGATTGATGGATTTGGGGGCCCGAATCGATGATGTATCGATACCATCGATAGGTGTCAATAGTATCGACTCATCCCTCGGATCACCCTCCACAATTGGCGTGCTTTGTTGATGGCGTCTCGCGGATCGCAGACGTGTCCCGTCGATACCATCGATGAGGTGTCGATGGCATCGACTTCTGCATGCATCTGTTATCCTCGCGAGGCCTTGGCTCTGGTTTCTATTGAAGTAAAGTCGATACCATTGACTATGGTGTCGATGGCATCGACATGACTGAGAATATTTCTTCTAAAAATCTCCAGAGATCTCACGAGCATCGACCATGGGGTCGATGCTATCGACTTTCTCTAGAAAATTTTGTCAATCAGCCTGATGGGTGGTCGATACTATCGACGAGGCCATCGATAGTATCGACGAAGCAAGTTTTCTATAGCTATCACTCTGCACCCTGGTTGCTACCATCGACACAAGGGTCGATGGTATCGACATCCAAACAGTCCTGCACACTTAACACACACATCAGGGCATCATTTTTATACTAAAAACAAATTTAAGGAAACTACTTAAGTAAGTGGAAATGAAATCTACCAATGGTTGGGTTGCCTCCCAACAAGTGCCCTACTTTAACGTCTTAGGCTAGATGCAATAAAGCTCATTATTCTTCCTCAAGTGCCATGAGTTTAACCTCATGCACCTTTCTTTTATAATCCTCCCCATTATAGTGCTTCAATCTTTGTCCGTTCACTAGGAACGTTCTGTCACCGTCCTTAATCATGATAGCACCATGGGGTCTCACCTCCTCTACTATAAATGGTCCACTCCAGCGTGATCGTAATTTTCCAGGGTGTAACTTTAACCTTGAATTGAATAAAAGTACCATCTCACCCTTCTTGAACATCCGCAGCTGGATATGGTGATCGTGGATTTGCGTTGTGCACTCTTTATAAATCCTTGAGTTCTCATAGGCATTCATTCTCAGCTCATCTAGCTCATTGAGTTCTAACATTCTCTTTCTCCCAGCCTCGTCCGTGCTCAAATTCAACTTCCTTAGCGCCCAATGCACTTTGTGCTCCAATTCTACCGACAAATGGCATGCTTGGCCGTACACCAACCTAAAAGGCATAGTGCCTATAGGTGTTTTGAATGCAATCTTGTATGCCCATAATGCATCCGATAACAACGCACTCCAATTCTTTCTTGATGTGGACACGATGCGCTCCAATATCTTCTTAATTTCTCTATTTGAAACTTCCACCTGGCCTTGTGTTTGTGAGTGATACGGGGTGCCTACATTATGCTTGACCCTGTATTTACTCAGTAGTGCAACAAATTTTTGATTCATGAAATGGGTGCCACCATCACTGATGATCATCTGTGGTGCACCAAACCTGCAGAAAATATGATCTTTTACAAACATGCACACTACCACAGAATCATTAGTCCTTGTGGGTATTGCCTCTACCCACTTCGATACATAATCAACAACAAGTAAGATATATAAATTGGAGTTGGAGGAAACAAATGGTCCCATAAAATCAATACCCCACTGATCGAACACCACAACTTCTTGGAATACCGTGAGGGGCATCTCTTGTCGTTTTGATATATTACCTACCCTTTGACATGAATCACATCGTATCACATAGTCATAGGCATCCCTGAAAAGTGTAGGCCAGTAAATGCCACTCTCTAGCACCTTAGCCGCCGTCCTTGCACTTGCATGATGACCGCTGGTAGGTAGTGTATGACAATGACTAAGCACACTCTCATATTCATACTCTGATACTCACCTGTGCAAGATTCCATCCCTGCATTGTCTCAACAAAATTGGATCATCCCAAAAATAATATCTTAAAGAGGGGAAGAACCTTTTTTTCTCTTGAAAAGTCCAATCATCCGGGATTTCTTTACAGGCAAGATAATTGACAATATGTGAAAACCAAGGATCCGTCGATCGAATTGAAAGAATTTGCTCATCCGAAAACATCTCGGTAATGAGTATGTGGGTATTTTTTTCATCAACCCGCTCTAACTGAGATAGGTGGTCTGCAACCACATTCTCAATACTGGTCTTATCTTTAATTTCTGTGTCGAATTCTTGCAACAATAAAATCCACCTAATCAATATAGGTTTTGCATCTTTTTTTCCATTATGTACTTTATGGCGGCATGATCAGTCCACACCACAATCTTAGAACCCATAAGATATTGCCTGAATTTTTCAAAAGTGAAAACCACGGCAAGTAGTTCTTTCTCAGTAGTGGTGTAATTGAATTGTGCATCATTTAAAGTTTTAGACGTATAAAAAATTATTGCAGCTTTGTTCTCAAGACGCTGCCCCAAAACAGTCCCGACGGCAAAACTCGACGTGTCACACATAAGCTTGAATGGCTTAGTCCAATCCAGTGTTTGAAAAACCAGTGTAGAAATCAGTTTGTCCTTAAGCACCTCAAAAGCATGCAGGCATTTATCGTTAAAATAAAAAACAACATCTTTCTCAAGCAATTCTGAAAGCGGCTTAGCTATTTTCGAAAAATCCTTGATAAATCGGCAATAAAATCCTGCGTGACCAAGGAAACTCCGCACCCCTTTCACAGTATTTGGTGGAGGTAGTTTGGAAATAACCTCAATCTTTACTGGATCAACCTCCAGTACTTTGGTGGACACCTTGTGTCCTAACACTATGCCTTCATTTACCATCATGTGGCACTTTTCCCAATTGAGGACTAAATGTGTGTCCTCACATCTCTGTAACACCTTATCAAGATTTTGCAAACATTCTTCAAATGATGCACCATAGACAGAAAAGTCGTCCATAAAAACCTCCAAGCATCACTCCACCATATCCAAGAAAATAGCAAGCATGCAGTGCTGAAAAGTGGTCGGTGCATTGCACAAACCAAACGACATTCGACGAGAAGCAAAGGTTCTGTAAGGACAAGTGAAGGTGGATTTCTCTTGATCCTTAGGATCAATGGAAATCTGATTGTACCCAGAATATCCATCCAAAAAACAAAAATGAGAGCGGCCATCCATTCACTCTAAAATCTGATCAATAAATGGAAGAGGAAAGTGATTTTTTAGAGTAGCGGAATTCAAGCGGTGGTAATCAATGCAAACACGCCACCCAGTTACCAATCGGGTGGTGACAGGTTCATTCAACAAATTTTGAGTAACAGTGATTCCCCCCTTTTTAGGGACTACCTGTGTGGGGCTTACCCATGTCGAGTCTGAAATGGCATAGATGATGCCTGCCGAAAGGAGCTTAATCACCTCCTTCTTGACGACCTCCATCATGCTAGGATTTAGTCAACGTTGTGGATGAATCACTGGCTTGGCTCCTTCCACAAGCCAAAATTTGTGCTGGCAAAGAGTAGGAGAGATCCCCTTGATGTCAATAACGGACCACCTAAATGCACCACGGTGGTTCTTCAACACAATCATTAATTGTGCTTCCTCAATGGCACCTAGATATGCTGATATAATCATCGAAAGCTTCTCATTATCCGCCAAGAAAACATACTTTAGGTGGGGGCAGCGGTTTAAGTTCCAACTCAGGTGGGTTGACCAAGGAGGATTGAAGCGGTGGTGGCAGTGGTCCCAGATCTTCATAGTGCTTGGTGAAATAGCAAGGAAACACTTAAAGCATCTTTACACATTCTTGCAAGGAGTTACTTCTCATCCAATCTTCCATTAAGTTAAAAAGACATGCTTCAAGGGGCAGTTGCGAGTATGAGTCAAACATGGAAGCTACTATAGCCTCATCCTCAGTAGACGGTGAAACTTTTTCTTCTTTATCGTTGGGATAACCCACTTCTTTCATAAGAGAAATTATCTTCGTCTGCTCTATGATGTCCATAGCAATTGTTCCCTTATCTACCTTCATCATAGCGTGAGCCATATCAAGGAATGGCTTCCCTAAACAAAGAGATATATGGGGATCAAAGTGCTTTATTTTATGACATTGTTCACTTACTTGTGACTGGTTAGGAGTTGGTGGCATGAGTATTTCAAATATGTCATCGGCTATACCCATTGTCAACCGGCTTCTACCCATCTCTAGTATCATGTCGGCAATGGATTGAAAAGGTATTCCTAGGAGCATCTCATTCCCATTCTGATCTTGCATCTCCATGGCGACAAAATCAGCTGGAAATACAAATCTATCAACCTTTACTAAGACATCCTTGCAAATACCATAAGGCCTCACCACAGAATTGTCTGCCAATTGAATTGTCATATTGCTCTGTCGTGATTCTTTTTGAATGTGGAGAGGGGCATCAGGTTAATACTTGCCCCAGAATCACATAGTGCCACACCGAATTTGACTTTACCAATATAGTAGGAGATGTTGAAACAGCCCGGATCTTGTCGCTTTGGTGGTAATTTTCCCAGAATAAAAGCACTGACATGCTCCTTAAGCACTACCACCTCAGTATCAGGTATCTTCCTATTTTTGGTAATTATATCTTTCAAAAACTTACCATACTAGGGTATCTGCTCAATCGCCTCCAACAAAGGAATATTAACATAATGTTTTCTAAAACTGTCTAAAAAATTCTTAAACTGTGCATCCACTTTCTTGGCTTTGAGACTGTTGGGGTAAGGGACGGGGACGATCTGTGCCCTTGGATGTGGTGGCACATATGGCGTCACATTATCTTTCTCCTTCTCTACAGTAGGCTCATTTGTGGCCTTGTCTCCTTCATCTTCAACTGTCTCTACCTCTTCAGTACCCTCTGTGGTCTCACCTTGATTTTCTGGTTGTTGGATGTTCGGTTCATCGACCCTAGGGTTTAAAAGTTTCTTTCCACTCCTTAGTAGAATAGCTTTTGCCTGGTGGTTATCTCCTGGAACATTTGTGTTTCCTGGAAAACCTTACACTGTGGGCTTCTTCAGACTTGTTATTTCAGCTTCCATCTGTGCTATAGATGTCTCAAGTGTCCTCATCTGAGCTCCATGACTTTGTATAGTTTGCCCAAACTGGTTCATAATTTCTCCTTGTTGCTTGATTTGTTGGCCAAACGTGCTCATTAGCTCTTGATTCTGCTTTATCAGCTGATTGAGCAACTCATTACTCTTTTCCTCTGTCGTGGGTTGTGGCTTAGTATCAGGATCTTACAGGAAATTATTTGGATCCTTCCATGAAAACTTTTTGTCCTTCCTCCAAGAATAGTCATTGTTTTATACCCTGCTTGCTGGCGCATGAATTTCACTTGTGCCTCGTCATCAGATCCTCCATCTTCATTTGCTAGAAATCTTTACACAATCAAGTCCATCTTGTCATTTAGTTCTTTGATAGATTTTGCATCTCCTGCAACTTTAACTTGTTCTGGTGCATCTCTGTCACCCCAGGACTGTTTCTTAGCCATATTCATCAAAATCTCCCAACACCTTGTGTCTGTGTTGTTTAAAAAGAAATCTGAACCTACTGAATCTATGTTGCTCCTGTCATACTCATTGAGTGCAAAGTAGAAATTTTTTACTTATTTTTCCTTGTCCAGCCCATGATGTGGGCACCACCTCAACATAATCTAGAAGTGTTCCCACGTCTCAGAATAGGTTTCTCCCGACTTTTGGCTGAAATTGTGAATTTTCCTCACTAAGTCATTGGTCTTCTCTGGTGGAAAAAATCTTTCGAAGAACACCTCTATCATTTGATCCAAAGTCTCCATGATCTCATCATCAAGGTTATGCAGCCATTCACGTGCATTTCCTGCTAGAGAGCTGGGAAACAGCTTCAAGTAAAGTACTTCCTGTGGAAACTGGTCAATTTTTATCATATCACAGTTTTCTACGAAAGTGCTTATGTGGGCCACTGGATCTTCATTCTTCAGCCCATGAAACGCTTGAGATTTGACCAAATTAATCAGTGTTGGATCAATTTTATATGTAGGAATGTTTATTTCCTGCCTTTTAATAGGTCCCTTTGACGCAGATGAGGAAGAAGCTTTGATCTTCTCCCATATTGTTTTTTTCATCAGCCATTGCTTCTAGTTCAGAATTTGAATCTACATCCTCAAACTGATTTCCGATGTTGTTTTCCTCATCGTCTGATCCAGAAGACGGGACTTGTGATGATGACCTTGTGTAATCTGTGCTATGCGTGCTCACCATGCACTAGTACCTACAAAAAGATAGATTTAATTTAGCACAGTGCTAGAGGAAAGAAGAATGTGAAAGATAGATGATTAATTTCAAGAATTAAAATTGCAAATAAAAAGAAAGGGTAGCCTAGAGTGGCCGCTTGTAGCACTCGTAGTGCCGACAATTGCTGTTTCCCCGGCAACAACACCAAAAACTTGACACGATTTTACCGTGCGACTAATGCAAGTGCATGTGTCAATGTAATATAGGCCTTGTAAGGCCGAGTCGAACTCAGGGAAATGGAATTATCGGTAGACTACTTCTAACTACTCACGAACAACAAAACTAGTTTTAAAAGTTGAGGATTTTTTTGAAAAAGAAAAATAAAACAAAAGAAAGTAGAATGATCGATTAAATTGTTGGTTTAATCAATTGCAATGGAATCTTTAGGATTGTGGTTTCACCGTGGGTTCTCATTGCACTAAGTTTTACACAATTACCATGAAATGTCTCCTAATTTGGGCAGTGGCCTGGAATCAGAATTGCTCACTTCCGCGATACAATTCACTACATTAACCTAAGTTGGTTCCATGTCAGTAGTAACCTATGTCTTAGATAAGGTGCATGGAATATAGGTCTAAAGGTTCCCACCGTTAATCATACATCACCTTTTCCAAGGAATTTATTGATTAATTTGATTATCATTTCTTTTCAACCATTAATTCTTCGACAAAAGCAATTAAAGGTATTGGATTATCACTATGGTGATCAAGCAAAATGATATAATAGAGAAAATGATAGCATACCATGAATTTTAGAGACAAATTAAGATAAACTATGTTAACACTATCATACAACGATCACCTGGACTACTCCCGGTCCTAAAGACAAAGGGGATTAGCCCCGCATGTTCATCTCAGTGGAAAACATAGTGAAGGAAAGAGGAAACATGGAGAAAATGTGGATAGATGTGAAGTAACCCCTGAACAGAGAAGATCCAGGCACTCCTCGGGGTGAGATGAGTCCTCTACAACCTTCCAGTGGTGGAAAACTCCTTCTACGACCTCCAGAACAATCGGTGCATAGCTCTGCTCCGTTCTTTCTCCTTCCTTCTCCTCGAGACTTGTGTAGCGGCTAATGACATGATAGATGGCTTAGGGCCGCCATTTTTAGGTATAAGCACCACTTTAGGCTGCCAAAACATCGCCACCATATGATTAGACTCGAGTTGTAGATTAACCTGATCTTGTAATGTCGATACCATCGATGCGGGTCGATGGTATCGACCCACCCGGATACTGGCGGTCCTTTACTTTTATGGGTTTGCTCTGACATGATCTTGATACCATCGACTCTGGGTCGATGGTATCGACACCTTAGGTATCTCTTTTCTCTGGAATCTAACGCTTAAGTTGATTCTACTGAGACGGAGTCGATAGTATCGACTTGTAGAAATCTGACTCGCTGAAGCTATCTCGCTACCATTGACTTCTGTGTCGATGGTATCGACACCTTCTGCTCTTTTACGGCTACCTCCATGAGGTCCTGTCGATACTATCGACAGCCGTCGATGGTATCGACAGTTGTATATATCCATTTTTCCTGAAAATCAAAGATAAACTCGAATCAACTTTGATAAATATGATCATTCATACCAAATGAGATAAAACAAGGTAAATTTGATGCATAACGAGATTATAGGCTGAAGGAACTGAATCATGCAATATTAACCATGAAAATGACCAATAATCGCATAAAGCACATATGATATTAGCCTATAAAAGCGACTCAAAATCCTCGCATCAATGATCCAATGAGAGAAAGTAATGTATGGTTTTTGATTAGAAAAACCCATAGAATTCAATAAAAATGAAATTGAAACCTGATTCTACTTATGTTTTGAAAAGTGTCTAAAGTTATTATCTTTAATGGTTTAATTAATTAAAAACCCTAAGTTTTGATGATTAGTGGATTTAATGATGTTCTTCAGATACTTTAAGCCAATATTAACCTATTGTTAATAATAGGGAGAATTAGATCTAAAAAGAGATCTTTATGCATAATTGACTTAATTCTGGGTTCCGTGTGTATGAATATGCCTTAATGGGCTTAGAAAACCTAATTTAGGTGAATATGACTTTTAATGGTTTAATTGTGCTAGTTCATGAATAAAATAGAGATATGATGATCCTTAGACAATTTGAGTATAAAAGACCCTTAATATGGATAATTTGAGTAATTTGGGGTTCTTATGAGTGGAAACGCTATTTTAGGGTTCGTTGACCTAAAAAGGATAAAGATTGAGAATTAGATCTAAGAAACCCTAATTCGGATTAGAAACCTTAGAAAGGTATCCTAAGTCAATAAAATGTTGTTTGGGATGTGATGGTCACAACTAGGTGTTATACATGTTTTCAAGATCAAGGGTTTCTTGATTTGGTTGCTTACCTTGCTTGATTGGACATCTAGTTGGATTTTGATATCTTGTTTATGTTTGAGGCTTCAAATCAGGTATGTGGTTACTCTTATGATTAAATTATTCTAGTTTCCTGGTGATTTCTGAGGTTTTCTCAGTTGCTTGGAAATAATTGCATGGTTGACTTTTATTTCATGCAACTATAAAGTGACTATGACTATCACAATAAGTATATGTGCGTGACTAGCTCAGATCCTAGTCCTCCTCTGTAGCTTTGATGATGATGAGATGGATGACTTAGTACATGGTCTACCCTTGGGGTAGGATCATCAAGTTATCATGAGTTGATGTGTTGGTCTACCCTTGGGTAGGACCATACGACTACACAATCCTATGTAGTGATCTAACTGTAAGGTAGGATCATGGGGGTTAGTTGAGATCTACCATATGAGAGAGGTAGTATCCATATCCACTTCAAGGATAGCATAGAGGCAAGGATATGTAAGGATTGAGTATTTATGTTTAAGAAGTAAAGTTTGTTTTGTTAAATCATAATTTTCTTGCAATATGTTGTTACAATTAAATGCAAAATTGTTGGTTCCCCCACATATCAATATAATTCATTATACTGACCACCGTTTTGTTTGTCAGCATTTTAGGTTTATCAAAAAGTGGATATTCCTTTAAAGTGACATTGATGGAATAAATATTAATAAAGAATTGGAGGATTGTAGAAAGATAGTTCTTATCTGGGTAAAGTCCCTCAGATCCTATATTTTCCAAGGTATGAGAAAATAATTTTTTTATCCTATTTAAATCTTAGTGGTGGTAGAATTTACTAATCATTTTTTATTATTTGCAAAACCATTGATCATGTTTTAGGATAGAGGCTCTGACTTATTGATCTTCCTTAATTGGGGGTTATCGGGAAGTAGGGTCATTACATTTGGTATAAGAGCATGATTTTCCATTTAATCACTTATAATTATTAAATTTTACAAACTCTTTAGAACCCAAGGGAGTTATTAGAGGATTTTCCTATGATGGAGGTGTCTAGAAAAGGATCACGATCTGGGAGCTGGCAAGATTTTCTTCCGCCCCACTAGTCGGTCTATGAGGACTCTCAGATTCTATGTGACTACCTATCCAAAATCAGAGGATTTTACTCAAAATAAGATAACTCTAGGTCTTCTCTCATTTTTCTTTGTCCCTTCTCTACCCAATTCATTGAATAACTTTATGAGATTAGGGTTTCTTCTCTATCCACCACCTTCCTAAGTTTTGGGGTTAAGAATGATAAGGATTAAGGAATTGTCCACCAAATAATAAAAAACATGTAAGAAAGATGTCATTGACGTAAGTTTTGATAATTAGAAACTCCGACTGAGTTTATTTACATGCTTAGGTTGCATGGCATGTGTTGTCATTCCCTCAAAAGAGATCTGAGGTTAGACCTTCTAATATGATGAAGAGGAGAGGGATAGCCTTGGAGGAAGAATCTCCAAGAAGAGGAAGAGACCTGACACATCCTATGAGGATGATGCTCAACCCAAAAACCTTGAGCGGTGGATAGAGAAAGAGAAGACATGATGAGTTGGATATCATAGTTGTCCATGCATGCAAGTACGTGGGTTAGACATGAATGTTGTTCATAGAGATTTTGAGTATCCATGAGAAACGTGAACCATGGGTGGTTGTTGACCCTGGTGCCTTTTGGTAACCCGGCCTTGGGTGGGTCGTGCCTATTAAGGGTGAGGGATAGCTCCCTCATTGATAAGGTTAGTGGTGACCATATAGGAACCCTAATGGGTATATATGAGAAGAAAAGAGGCACATACCTACACAGAAGAGAGTGATAGCAAGGCTGACAAAAAGTTTTAGACCTAGGCCAGAAGGGTTATGCCTGATGTTCATGAGATGAGCATGCAGCGCTTTGGATGACCTTAGTCGGACATAGGTCTTGATAGCACGTTTCACCCAGGTATGTGTAGACATGTATCGTTAAGATATTAAACCATCTTCTAAGAGAGAACCTCTAGTGGTAGAACCAGTTGTAGGGTTAGCCCTAGAAAGAGGACAACACCTGATAAAGAAGGTTGGAGACCTGGTCTATAAGACATGAGGAATCATGAGGAGTTTGGTATAATGTGGTCTATAATGGACGACCCTATGTAGATGTATGTGGTTGCCTCATGCATGATCATTAGAGGCTTTCTGTACCTAGATTCCTTTAGAGGAACCAAACCCTAGAAAAGAGAAAGAGGCTTCTGGTGCAAATATATAGATGATATTAGTAACTACCTTTTAGGTGTGGGAAGGAGAGTTCCATAGACCCTGAAAAGGTATGGTGACAAGTTATGAGGCCTCACACCCAGTTGGTTGTCCTAGTGTAGGATCCTAAAGGTTGTTCATGTGAAAGGGTGTTAGGATGTTTATGCCCTTCTGGTATGGGTTTGGTTCATGGTGGATCAGATGAGCATGATGTTAGACAGCTGATGCGTATGAGGTGAACCTGGGGTTCCTAGACCTAAGAAGGGAAGTAGTAGTACCTAGTACACATGATGCTCACAAGGTTGTATGATTTCATGGAAATTGAGCATGGCACCCCCATGTTTTAGAGTAAAGGAAACCCCACTAGAAATAAGATACATATTCGAGGAACTACTCACATAGGTTGCTGACATACACATGTATGATAGTGGTCCAACTTTGAGAAATAAGGATCAAGTATGACATACCAAGGAGCTTAGAGTGGTTTAGTAGAATGTCTTCTAGCTAGCTACGTGCAGAAGTAGCATGATAGGGATAAGATTGTACGTGATGATGTAAACCTTGGAGATAAGAACATTTCGTGACCTTTGGTACTATCAAGAGATAGTTTTCTCCCATCCTGGGAAGGAACCCTTCACGTAGGGTGAGGACCAACTTTTTTTTAGGTTTGAGGTAACCTTACGATGTCACTTATAAGAGTTTGATGAGCTAAGTGTAAGCGCACATAGTGTGTGCATGAATCTATAGACCCATGTGTGACCATCTCTAAGGGGCATGATGATTTGTTGCCATGAAAGGTAACATGTATGGGGCCAAACCAGGTTAGGTAGGTCACCATGATCCCATGAAGGGGTAAAAGGTTATCTATGAGTGCCTTGAGAGATGAGGGAGTTTTGGGTGAGGATTCAAGGATGAGATGTGCTTGAGTATCAACACAGAAACCACGAGCTATAGTAGAATCCTAAGTCAGTACTAAGGTCAAGTAAGGATAAGACAGATGGGAGTAGGAGTTGTATGTTCCCTAAATGCACAAGACCATAGGGTAGGGAGGTAACAACTACCTTTGCCCGAGGCCCACGGGTTATGAGGTTGCTATCTTCATGAGTCCATGGGGTCTAAGGGGTAAAAGTCAGAGTCACTCGCTAGATGCATAACGGTCAGATCACCCCAAAATTATCGACACCCTAGAGACCTTGAGGTAATGACTAAGGATTGTAAATAAGAGAGATGTTAAGATCTAGAGGTAATGGGAAAAGTCTTCCCATGGGTGTAGACCCATAATGGAGATGTTCATGGTGAGAAGTCATGTGAAGTATGTTTCAACTTAGATTGGAAAGAGTGATGACGATGTGTGATGCACCATCTCTACTCTTGGAACAAAATGAACTCTGTATTTGGACTACAACCAAATTCTTATTTCATCTTGTTATGGGTGTGAGAGACAGGACAAAATGCATGCCATATGCTAAAGGTAGAAGTGACATGAGTTGAAACCCTTCTATGATGCTTGAGGATTGAAGGAAGTACCACACCCTTTAGAGAATACATTGGGTAGGTGACTGGAGAGCATAAGAAGAACAAGGGTAATATGGGAACATACCTATCCATAGTAGTTTGGAACCTATGAGTTATAAGTTTGGGTTTGATAACTGAGATGATGAGCTTGAAGTTTTCTTGACTTAGTTAGACCTAAACCCTAGACATGGCTGATGAGTGGAGTATATGAAGGTTTATGTTTTCACCATCACCTAGCACATAAGGAAATTAATGTGGTAATAGATACTCTTAGCCGAGAAATATCTCAGGTTTATAGTTTCCTTGTCTAGTCAATAGAGAGAGACGAAAGAGGTTGCTAGGTGAGCCTTGTGATAGTTAGAAGACGAGACCTATGTGGCTAACACCCAGATACAATCGACCCGTTAGTCAAGTTGGTGTTTTCCCAGTTAGCCATCCCAGAGCTTGATGAGATGAAAGGATTGATATAAGAACCTCAGATAGACCTCCCAAGAAAAGAAGGTGGTGAAACCCACTACTAGAGTGTTTTAGGGTTTCTGAGGAGTCAACTTTAAGGAATCATGTCATGCAAGGAGCTCATAATTTTAAAGTACACCGTACACCATGGTACTACCAAGATGGTTAAGGTTTGTGGTGGTACCTATAAGAAGGATATAGAGTTTCATATGGCCAGTTGCCATACATGCGAAAGGGTCAAGGCTGAACACCAGTAACTCAGTAAGTTGCTATAGATAATGAGAAGTCCATGTGTGGGAATGGGAGTACATCACCATGGATAGTGTGGTGGGTCTCCCCTAGACCAAGAGAGGTCATGATGCAATATGGGTTATGGTAGATCACCTTACCTAGTTGACCTAATCCCATGCCTAATTGAGAGCACCGTCAGTGTGGCAGGTTTGGTTGAACTATATATATGAGGGAGAGATAGTTCAACTACACCGTGATCTGAGTTCAATATCTTGAGCATGACCTCAAGTTCACTTCCATGTTGTGGAAGTAGATGTAAGAAGAACTCGATGCTAGTTTGAAGTTGTGTAACGACCTCGCCTCCCAGTAACCCCCACTAAGGGAGACTGAAAGGAAGGTGCCGTTATCCAATTAACATGATCAAAGGTTTGACAAATAATCAATAATAATTATGAAATTCTACTAACTAACTGATATTTGGTATAAAATTAAAACTTTACTTACCTTTGAAAAACTTTTGAAGTCTATCTATCCAGAGCTTGAATCTACTCTATCTAATCCTCCTGGCACTTTATGTTTTATTTTCACAATGTGTCACTTTACCGTTTGTTCATTTCAGGGTTGTACCTAAAACTCCGACAAACAAAACGTCAGTCAGTATATCGAAATATGATGGTATGTGGGGACAACCAAAAGTTTGCACATATGGATAACAATCTAATTATCACAATCAAGTTAATTAACCAGCCAATTTACATTTTCTAGTATGACATTCTCCACTGCTTTTGCCCTAACCCTGTCATACCCACCTTAGGGTTTCCTTTGCTAATGACTTAAGGCCACCTTCTCAATCCCGAACTTGGTGCCTGGGGTCACCACTCATGGTGCCCTCTAGTCATGCAATATCATAGGCCACCTTCTCATTCCCGAGCTTGGTGCCTGGGGTCACCACTCAAGGTGTCCATTGGTCTACCCATCTGGGCCTGACCTTTGGCATCATCCATCAGAGTGGCATTTAGGTACGAGAATACATACTTCTATTATTAATGTGATAATCATAGTGACTTTATAGTTTGCAAGTATGAACATCCAACTGATAATTTGCATTCCGTGCGATTAACCATCCGGAAAATCCTCGAGAAACTAAGGCATTTATTCATAATTAACCACATACCTAATCTGACGATTTGAATAAAAATATCCATGCAAATAAGAATCCAAGCAAGCAAGCATTTTCAACAAGATCCTGAAATAATCACATAATTCCCTTTTTATTATTCATGTCATCAAGATCCATTAAACCTAGCTTGCTTCCTAGGGTTTCTAATTCACTTTTAGGGTTTCTATAGAAATTAGGGTTTCCCTTCATCTTTTACTATTTTAAACCCTAATTTAATGCAATTGATCACCAATCCTAATTATTTCCACATCTGATCCTCAATTTCAGATTAAAGGCATAATTAATCATTAATTAAGTTCATTAAGCCTCTTTTACATTAAAGCTACTATTTTTATCCTTTTAATCCATGACAAGATCATTATACTCATTTATCATCAATTCAAAGTTCATTATAGTCTAATTTTCATATGAACTTGATTTACCATTAATTCTACCTTGATTCATGAGAAAACCCTAATTACTACATTCAAGGCATTTGTCCACAAATTAGGAACTTTAATGCTCGAAATAGCTTAGAATCATTATATCTTATCTTTCTTAACCACTTTGAATAATTAAAGCTATTAAGATTTGAATTTACCAACATTAGGGTTTCAAGGACCATTAAAGTATTATTCATGCACACTAAACTCAAAATTAAACTAATTACATGTAAAGTTCATCTTTTTCAATCTTAATGATCCTTTTCATCATTAACAGGTTAATATCAACTTTATATACTCATTTAACCCTTTCTAACTCATTAATCATCAAAGGTTAGGGTTTTTTATTGATTAAACTGTTAAAGATAGCATCTTTATATACTTTTTGAATTGCAAACAGAATCAAGCTTCAATTTTATTTTTATTATATTCCCCTCATTTTTCTGAGCAATTTTCATGTATAATATGCATCCATCCAAGCTACAGTTAAATAGATATGATTTTTATAAAATTGACTTACTTTGGCCAATGGGGGGCTGCCACGTAGGCGCCTTCCATGCAACACGTTTTGCTGGTTTTGGAAACATGACAAAAGGTCGACTTTGCCCTTGGTAAGTTACACACCTTCTACAACTCACGGAGGGCAGAATTGTCCATCGTGGCTCTTCCTTCTTCAACCTTGGGCTGCTCCAGGGCTGCTGCCCTAGCCGCCGAGCTGCAGCATGCGTGGGCACGCCCCAACCTCCTCAGGGCTCAGGGGATGCCGCCAAGGGCCGCCCCAACTCCGCCACACCTGGGTGCAGCTAGAGCACCCCAAAAACCACGACCTAGCTGGTCGTTTCCTTCCACGACGGGCCTACAACTGCAGCCGTCGTTACATCTGTACGGCTACAGATGTGCGTCGGTTCAGGTGAAGGGATGGCCACCAAGCACTCTGTTGATAACGTGGGATCATCCTGCATCCAGAGAGCGCATCGAACGGTCCCTAGTTGCTCCGTGGGCGCTCTACCCCTTTACCCTAGGGTTTAAATGCAAAGAAGACGATGGGAGAGAGAGAAGAATCATTGGGATTCTCTAGAGCTCGATCCAGGGGTCTACCCCTTATATAGGGTGGAGTATGAAGCCCTAAGGTGTGTCCCATGAGAACTCAAGTCCCAAACTCGAAAGGAAACACACTTTCCTTGGTTGTGAATCAACCATCTCTCTCTCTCTCTTCATTATCTCCTACTTCCTTGATATTCTTTGTTGCATGGATATTTAGGAATTTGAAATTCCTCTCCCTTATTTTCTTTAATCTTGTCTTTTAATCCATAGGAACGAAATCATGTTTCCCTTTCATAGAAATTACTTTCTTTTTAGAAATACCACATAATACATTAATTGTATACTCACATTATCTCCTTATTTTGCAATTTTGGTATTTTCTCTTTCTTTCCTCTTTATTGGGACTCCTTGGATCTCAAGAAACTCTATTATTTCGAAATCCTTTTTATTGGATACTCATTATCCTTCTAGATGCATCTAAATGCATTATTCTTCATTATCATGTGTATTTCTTATTAAAATATTTCTTTTTGAGGATTTCTCTTTATTTCTCTTTTATTTTCCTCATTGGTATTCCTTTTATCATTAGGAATCCTAGGAATACGAAATTCCACCAAGGATTATTCCATTATACCTCTTTTCACTTATTTTCCATATTTCAACAATGTTTTTAATTTTTTATTAACAAGGAAATACTTTATTGGTCTTTTCTTTTCTTTTCTTGTTGCTTTATCTTTGCACATTTGGACTCCTTGGAACCCAAGGAACCCAACAGGCACGAAATTCATTCTTGGATTACATTCCTTTGCCTTCTAGAGGTTTCTACCTCATCTCTCTTTTCTCAACAACTCAATTATTCATTAATTAATTGAATTTCCTTGTTATTGGGCCCAATAGCCAATAAAGCCCACAAATCAAACAATAGGGCTATTTTAAACGAAATCCATATATTAACAAAAAAATTATATCATTATCTGTCCAAATATGAGAAATTACATTTCTCACCAAAGGAACCCAAAATTTGGGGTTGTAACATCAAGAGACTGATGGACAGTCAAGAGAGTATGATCCAAACTTTAGAGGGTCTGATGAGAGCATGTGTTCTTATTCAGGGTGATTCGTGGGAGAAGTACCTGCCCCTAGAAGAGTTTTCTTGTTATGATAGCCACCATAGCCATTATCGGAATGTAAGAAGCTCTGTAAGGGAGGTTGTGTCGGTCACCGCTTCATCAGGATGATGTCGGTGAAAGGACCTTGTGAAGGTCAGAGAGACCAAAATGTATGCAGATGAAGTCTCTTTGATCGAGCAATGGCTGAGAAAGCCCATGATTGACAGGAGTCATGAGCTGATGCTGTTACAACCCCAATTTTTGGGTTCAATTGGTGAGAAATATAATTTCTCATATTAAAGATAATTGAACAAATAATGATATAATTTGTTTTGAAGACATGGATTCCGTTTACAATAGACTTGATGTTTGTGTTGTGGGCTTTATTGGTTATTGGGCCCAATAACAAGGAAATAACAAAGAAAATTCAATTATTAATTGAATAATTGAATATTTGAGAAAAGGAAGAGGTAGAAACCTCTAGAAGGCAAAGAGATGTAATCCAAGTATGGATTTCGTGCCTCTTGGGTTCCTTGGGTTCCAAGGAGTCCAAAGTTGCATAAAGAGTGCAATAAGAAAAGAAAAGATTAATTAAGTACTTCTTTATTAAGAAAGAAATTGAAAATAATGATAAAATGTGGAAAATGAATGGAAAGAGACATAAATGAGATTTCTTGGTGAAATTTCGTATCCATGATGTTGCTAATAGTAAAAAGAATGCCAATGAGGAAAATAAAAGAGAAATAAAAAGAAATCTTCAAAAAAAGAGATATTTTAATGAGAAATAAACAAGATAATGTGAAGTAATGCATAATGATGCATCTAGAAGGATAATAAGTATCCATAAAAAGAATTTCAAAATAATGGAGTGTCTTGGGATCAAAGGAGTCCCAATAAAGAGAAAAGAAAGAGAAAATACCAAAATTTGCAAAAAAAAATATAATAGGATACATTATTAATGATTTTGGTGGCATGGAGAAAAAGGAAGTTATTTCTATTTAAAGAAGATAGAAATTTCGTGCCAATACATAAAAGGCAAGTACAAGGAAGATAAAAGTGGTAATATTTGAAATCCTAATAGCAAAAGAAAAGGAACATAAAAGAAATAAGAGAGAGAAACTAGCCTTTTAATATAGGAATTACTTTCCTAATGGGAAAGGGGCGTTGTTAATCCCTAGATGAGTAATGAAGGGTGTGGGTACTCTCCCCTATATAAGGGGTAGAGCTCTTGGCCGGATTTGGAAAGATCTTACACACCCCTCTCTCCCCTCTTCTAGTTTCTTGCACGTAAAAACCCTAACCATGTAAAGCAACACACCTATGGGGTGGTGAAGGACTAGAGGACGACCTTGTGTGATGTGGCTTACTCCCACGACATCAGGGGGAGGTTTTCAGTCAGCTTCGCACCCAGGATCGCGTGTAGCCATAGCAGCTTGGTTGCAGGGCCTCCGAGCCAACATGAACCAGCTGCTTTGGCCGCAGGTTAATGCCAACCCTGGCTGCGTGGGGGAGCGTCGGAGGTGATGGTGAGGGTCACCGACCCTTGGAGAAGAGGGGGGCAGCCGCGCACAGCTGAAGAACAGCGGGCTAGGGCAGCAGCAGGCTGCCGTTGCGATGAGGAAGAAGGAGGAGCGGCCGTTGGACGAAAATGCCATCCCTGGGATGAAGACGCACATAACTTAACAAAGGGAATATCAGTCATTTGGTTATGTTTCCTGATCGCTACGTGCATGGAGATAGAGGTGACGTGGCACGCCCTGATTGGCCAAGTAAGTGAATCTTTGCAAAATTCATATCTCGTAAACCGTAGCTCAGATAAATACGAATAATATATGAATTTTTATCAGGAGAACGACAGGAATTCAATAAAAATGGTATTAAATATAGATTTCGTTCCTAATTGCAAAAGTACTATAAGTTAATGAAAAGTGCATTAAAGTAAAGATAAAAACCCTATTTGTGAATTAAAGGTTGAATCTAGAATGCTTAATGGGTTAATTGGAGTGTTAATAACCTGTTGAATGATAATGTTAGATTCGAATCTGATCTCGATGTAGAATTGCATGATTTAGGGTTTTACCTCATGTGAGAATGATTAATAATTTAGAAACCCTAATTTAGGGTAAAAGAAGATAAAATCATATTTAATTTGAAAATGTGAAAATATGATTGTTCTGAGTTATTTGTATATAAAAGACCTTAATTTTGGATAAATACCCTAAATGTTGTAATTAGGGTCTTTCCATGAGTAAAAGGTAGAATTGATGGCAAAATGAGTTCATATGTTAATTAGACCGTAATGAACTATGAATTGATGATAAATGCGTATAATGATCTTGTCATGGATTTAAGGGATAAAAATAGTAGCTTTAATTGATGATTAATGTGCCTATAATATGAAAATAGGGTTATATGTTGTTAAGATAACCTTAATATTTAAGAATAGATGAGATAATTAGGGTTTAATATGGTAAAGATGAAGGGAAACCCTAATTGCAAAATGAAACCCTAAAATGGATACAGAAACCCTAGAAAGTGAATCCAAGTTAATAAAGTAGGTTCTTGATAAAGTGTGTAATAAATAGAGTACATATTCTTTTCAGGAATTATGTGATTGTTGAATTACTTGGATTGCATGCTTGCTTAGATCTGTTGATTGGCTTGATTGTATATACATGAAGTATATGTTGAATAATCTGCATGACTCAACAAATCAGATATGTGGTTACGATTATGAATAATCGCTCTAGTTTCACGGCGATTCCTGAAGATTTAATCGGTTGCTTGAAAATAACTGTTGGATGTTTATTTGTTTCATGCAACTATAAAGTGACTATGATTATCACTATAAATGTGAGTATATAACTAACTAGATCCGGGTCCACCTCTATTGCTTTAAAAAGGCTAAGAAAAAGGGGTAATCCTAGAGCAAGGTCTAGGTTATCGAGAGTTAGAAATTGAGCTACCCACGTGTAGTGCCATGAGACTCATTAGCCTTCCATGTGTTAAGGAGTGGGATACTTACGAGTAGTGCCATGTGACTCAACCCTAGAAATTGGTTCACTTATAGGTGGATCATGAGGGGTTTAACGGGGACAACATAGAGGATAGGGTACTCTTAGATCGCGGTGTTATATCTAAAATGTAATCTTGGTTGTTAAATGATTAATTGAATGATTACATTGTTAATGTATTTAAATGATTATTGTTTCCCCCACATACCAGCTTCGACTGACCGACGTTTTGTTTGTCGGTGTTTTAGGTACAAGCCAAAAGGACAAACAGTAAATCATCATATTGTGAAATACATGAAGTAAAATACAAGGAGGATTAGTTAGAGTAGAATCCTTAAGTGGATAGAAGTTTAGAGATCCAAGTTTTCAAAAAGGTATGCAAAAAATTATTTTCTTACAGCTTTCAGTATAGTATGTTAAAATTTGATAATTATTCTTGGTTAATTGTCGAACCTTTTATCCGGAAGTCATGGGTGCGGCTTCGACCTCTCAGTCTCCCTTAATTGGGGGTTATCGGGAGGTGGGGTCGTAACATTTGGTATCAGAGTGTAGGTTCCTCATTTAACAATTAATAATTATTAAATTTTACAAACTCCATAGAACCAAAGGGAGTTATTAGAGGATTATCCGAAAGACGGAGGTGTCTAGAAAAGGATCACGACCGGGGGCTGGCAATATTTTCCTCCGCACTGCTAGTCAGAATACGAGGACTCCCATATCCGTGTGACTACCTGGCCAAAGTCTTAGGGTATGAATCGAAATAAGATACCTTTAGGACTTCTCATCTTATTCATCCCTTCTCACCACAAAATTCTGATAAGGACCTAAAGTATTAGGGTTTTCTTTCTTCTCCTCACCCTCCTGAGGTATGGGTAAGGTTAATAAGGTTTAAAGAATCCTCCAATAAATTAATGAAAGGCATGTAAATAAGATGTCATGGACATAAGCTTAATAGATTAAGCACAAACTAAAGAATATATACATGCTTAGGTCGTATGACATAAGTTGTCATGCCCTCAGAAGAGACTTGAGGCTAGACCTTCTTGTCAGGAGGATAAGTTATTCTTGGAGATAGAGATCTCCATTGCAAGTAGAGACCTGGCACATCCTCTGAGGATGATGCTAACCCTAACCCTAAGTGAAGGTTAGAGAGATATGAGTTGAACCAGGTGTTTGAAAGCACATGCCTTTGGGATGCCATATGATCCATGGGTGACCTAGCACCTTTGACAACCCAACCCTGGGAAGGGTCGTGCATGTTAGGGTAAAGGATAGCTCCTTAGATGATGATGTTAGTGAAGGACCTTAGAAACCCTATGGGCTTGTGCAAGTAGGGTATAGCTGGCACCTAGGGCACGTCATAGTGCTGACAGTAAGATGAAACCCTGGGTAAGGAATTATGATGGAGCATAAAGGGTTATGGATGATCTTGAGCAAATATAAGTTCGAACCTAGGCTTCACCCCTGTAGAGGATGCTTTTGAGGTTGATCCTTCATGAAGAGAGGACCTCTAATGGTGAGGTTAGTTGTAGGGTTAGCTCTAGAGAGAGAGCAGGAAACCCAGCAAGGAGGTTGGAAGCCTAAAACCCTGAGATATGAGGAACAATGGATGATAATGGTTGCCTCATGATCGATCCCTGGAAGTTGATGATACCTTGGTTGCCTTTAGAGGGACCAAACCCTAGAGAGAGAAGATGAAGCTTCTGGTACCTATGTGCCTACGGTATAGGAGTAGCAGGTTCTGAGGCCTTGTACCTGGTTGGTTGTCCTTAAGGAGGACCCAACTCTAAGTGTTGCTCGAGTTGAAGCATGACAGGAAGTGCATGTCATGCCTCTTGCATGCTTGATTCGTGGTTAAGAGTTTGAGCATGCAGTTGGACACCTAAAGGTGAACCTAGGGTTCCTAGGCCTAAGAGGGGAAGTGGTTACTGATGCTCATGATGAGAGTTGAGTTCCTATAGAAGAGAGCATAGTACTCCTCATGTATAGAGGAAAGGGGAAGCCCCTTAAGTTTAAAGTATGTTGGATGAACCCCTCACAACTAGGTTAATGATAAAGAAAGGTATGACCTTGATCTGATGTTGAAGAATGAGAACCCAGATGACCTAGCATGGTACAGTACGTGATCTTCTTGTGCCTTAACAGCTTACTAGGGTTAAGTAGGCTCATGTGGATGTAAACCCTAGACCTAAGAGATTTTGTGACCTTGTTGTCAAGAGATAGTTTTCCTCCCATCCTGGGAGAGGGACCCCTTTGGTAGGGTGTATATCAGTTTTGTTGGTTTAAGGTAACCTGAAGAGGTCTCACAGGATCTTGAGAAGCTAAGTGAAAGGTACATGGTATGAGAATGAACCTGTAGACCCATAGATATCCATCTCTTATTACATATGAATGTGTTACCATGGAAGTAACCGGTATGGAGCTTGACCAAGGTAGGTAGGCTGCCATGATCCCTATGAAAGGATGAAAGCCAACCCATGAATGCAGAAAGAGAGATGATGAAAACTTGGGTAAGACTCTAAGTGAACATGTTTTATAATGGAGAATCCTAAGTCTATCCTAGGGTCAGGTAGGGATAAGACTGATGAAAGTAGGAGTTGCCTAATTCCCCAGTTGCACATGACCATAGGGTCGGGAGGTAACAACTATCATTGTCTGAGGGCCATGGGTTAGGAGATTGATCACCTTCATGAACTCATGGGACCTAAAGGGCAGATGAGTAGGGCACTCTCTTGATGCATGAGGGAAGAGGGATGACCCCAAAAGAGCCGGTACCCTATAGACCTAGAGGAGATGACCAAGGATATCAACCTCAGTAGGTTCAAGACTAGTTTTCCATGGAGGTAACCTTGATATCATGATGTATGTGATGTAGAGACATATGTGGCATGTTGCAACTTAGATGTAGAGGTGTATTGTCAAGGTGGGATGTACCATCTCTACTCTTGGAACAGGAAGAACTCTGTATTTGGACTGCAGCCAAATGCTTATTTCCTCTTGTTATGGGGGTGAGAGATAGGACATTACGCATGCCATACACCAAGGATAAGAGATGATGTAGGTTGGAACGTTGCCACAAGGAATGGGGATAGAGAAGATAACCTATCCTGGTAAAGTGAACGATACATGGATGGTTTGCAAACACTAAGAGGAATGAGGTAGTCACCTTATAAGGATGTTTTTATCATGAGCTATGTGGAACTTACAAGGTATACCAGGTTGAGTTTGATCACCATGATGATGAAATCAGAGAGTGTTCTTAATGAAAATAGACATAGAATTTGAGGTGAAATGATAAGTGAAATACATGGAAGTGTATGTCTTCAATGTTACCTAATACCTAAGAATGTGAAGTGGTAATGAATGCTATGGTTGAGATATATCTGACTTGTTGGACTAGAAGCTAGGAGAGGTTGTTTGGCTAACCCTAAGTTTGGAAAGGAGAGGTGTTTGGACAACACTCAGATGTAGCAAGATATGTTGAAAAGTTAAGGGTTCTTTGGTTAGCCAGTCTAGTCCTTGATACGATGAAAGGATGGTGGTAGAACCTCAAGTGCACTTCTTTGGAAAAGAAAGTCATGAAACACTGATAAAATGGTTTAGGGTTTTTGAGGTATTGATCTTGAAGAATAAGGACATACAGGAGATCATGATCACCATACACCATGGTAAATGGAAATAGCACTTTGGATGCTTAAGATAAAGTTGCATAGGGTATGCTGCCATGCAAACCAGAAGGTGAAGGACGAACACCAGTAACCCAATAAGTGAAATAAGGGATAAAAAGTTCCCAAGAGGGAATGGGAGTTCATCTCTATGGATGATATGGAAAGTCTCCCCTTGACCAAGAAAGGTCATGATGCAATATGGGTTATGGTAGATCGCCTTTCCTAGATGACATGAGAAAGAAAGAGTATTGTCAAGGGATAGATCGGGTTGAGCTACATATGAGAGAGATGGTTCAACTACACCATAATGCGAGTTCAAAAGTTCATGAGTATGACTTAAAGGTTCACTTCCATAAGGCGAAAGTAGGTACATGAAGAACTCGATGATAGTATAGTTTATCACCCCTAACTAATGGTTAGTATAATCCAGACCAAAGGGTCTGATGAGGGTATGTGTGCTCATTCAGGGTGATATCTAGTGACAGTTCTTGTCCTATGAAAGATGTGACAATGACCACCATAGCCAGTATCAGGTTTTATAAGAAGCTCTGTAAGGGAGGTTGTGTCAGTCACCACTTCAGTAAGGTGATGTTGGTGAAAGGACCACATGATGGTTAGAAAAGGGCCACATGATGGTTAGAAAAGGACCACATGATGGTTAGAAAAGGGCCACATGGTGGTTAGAAAAGGGACCACAGTGCGTGTAGATGAAGTCACTTTGATTGTGCAAGGGCTGAAAGGAGCCTAGAGACAATGAGAGTCGTGAGAAGATGCAAAGTAGACTGACTTACAAGTTACTATGGAAGAATATGTGAGAATCCGACCTCTCTGAGCTGCAGCTGAGAAAGCTGAGTCCCCGATACATGGGTCCATTAGAGATGGATTGGTGGAGATGGTTAGGTTTTGACTTTACCCCTTAGGATAAAGTAATATGTGACGAGTTCCATGTGTCCAATTTAGAGCACTATGTGACGTACCTGACCATGTACTGAGCAATGAACCTAGTGAGCCCCAAGGGAGGCTGAAATGACTTGAGTCACCTGTGCAGTTTATAGACGCCAGAGTGAAAGAACTCAGAGAAAAGAATAAGTGATGATAAAGGTTCTTTGGAAGTGCCATGGGTAGGGTAAAGACACATAGGGGCCAATGATGGACATGGAAAAAAAATCTTGTCTGGAATTGTTTGTTTGCTTGTTTGAATTTTGAGGACAAAATTCCTATAAGAGGGGAAGGATATTACAACCCCAATTTTTGGGTTCAATTGGTGAGAAATATAATTTCTCATATTAAAGATAATTGAACAAATAATGATATAATTTGTTTTGAAGACATGGATTTCGTTTACAATAGCCGTGATGTTTGTGTTGTGGGCTTTATTGGCTATTGGGCCCAATAACAAGGAAATAACAAAGAAAAATCAATTAGTAATTGAATAATTGAATATTTGAGAAAAGGAAGAGGTAGAAACCTCTAGAAGGCAAAGAGATGTAATCCAAGGATGGATTTCGTGCCTCTTGGGTTCCTTGGGTTCCAAGGAGTCCAAAGTTGCGTAAAGAGTGCAACAAAAAAAGAAAAGATTAATTAAGTATTTCTTTATTAAGAAAGAAATTGAAAATAATGATAAAATGTGGAAAATGAATGGAAAGAGACATAAATGAGATTTCTTGGTGAAATTTCATATCCATGATGTTGATAATAGTAAAACGAATGCCAATGAGGAAAATAAAATAGAAATAAAAAGAAATCCTCAAAAAAAGAGATATTTTAATGAGAAATAAACAAGATAATGTGAAGTAATGCATAATGATGCATCTAGAAGGATAATAAGTATCCAATAAAAAGAATTTCGAAATAATGGAGTGTCTTGGGATCAAAGGAGTCCCAATAAAGAGGAAAGAAAGAGAAAATACCAAAATTTGCAAAATAAAAGATAATAGGATACATTATTAATGATTTTGGTGGCATTGCGAAAAAGGAAGTTATTTCTATTTAAAGAAGATAGAAATTTCGTGCCAATACATAAAAGGCAAGTACAAGGAAGATAAAAGTGGTAATATTCGAAATCCTAATAGCAAAAGAAAAGGAACATAAAAGAAATAAGAGAGAGAAACTAGCCTTTTAATATAGGAATTACTTTCCTAATGGGAAAGGGACGTTGTTAATCCGTAGATGAGCAATGAAGGGCGTGGGTACTCTCCCCTATATAAGGGGTAGAGCTCTTGGCCGGATTTGGAAAGATCTTACACACCCCTCTCTCCCCTCTTCTAGTTTCTTGCACGTAAAAACCCTAACCATGTAAAGCAACACACCTATGGGGTGGTGAAGGACCAGAGTATGACCTTGTGTGATGCGGCTTACTCCCACGACATCGGGGGGATGTTTTCCGTCAGCTTCGCGCCTGGGATCGCGTGTGGCCGTAGCAGCATGGCTGCAGGGCCACCGAGAGGTGCAGGCCCGGCCAACACGAACCGGCTGCTTTGGCTGCAGGTTAATGCCAACCCTGGATGTGTGGGGGAGCGCCGGAGGTGATGGTGTAGTCCCGGAGGGTCACCGGCCCTTGGAGGAGAGGGGGGCAGCCGCGCACAGCTGAAGAACATCGGGCTAGGGTAGCAACAGGCTGCCGTCGTGAGGAGGAAGAAGGAGGAGTGGCCATTGGACAAAAATGCCCTCCGTGGGCTGAAGAGGCGCGTAACTTAACAAAGGGCATATCAGTCATTTGGGTATGTTTCCTGATCGCTACGTGCATGGAGATAGAGGTGACGTGGCACGCCCTGATTGGCCAAGTAAGTGAATCTTTGCAAAATTCATATCTCGTAAACTGTAGCTCGGATAAATACGAATAATATATGAATTTTGATCAGGAGAATGAAAGGAATTCAATAAAAATGGTATTAAATATAGATTTCGTTCCTAATTGCAAAAGTAATATAAGTTAATGAAAAGTGCATTAAAGTAAAGATAAAAACCCTATTTGTGAATTAAAGGTTGAATCTAGAATGCTTAATGGGTTAACTGGAGTGTTAATAACCTGTTGAATGATAATGTTAGATTCGAATCTGATCTAGACATAGAATTGGATGATTTAGGATTTTACCTCATGTGAGAATGATTAAATAATTTAGAAACCCTAATTTAGGGTAAAAGAAGATAAAATCATATTTAATTCGAAAATGTGAAAATATGATTGTTCTGAGTTATTTGTATATAAAAGACCTTAATTTTGGATAAATATCCTAAATGTTGTAATTAGGGTCTTTTCATGAGTAAAAGGTAGAATTGATGGAAAAATGAGTTCATATGTTAATTAGACCGTAATGAACCATGAATTGACGATAAATGCGTATAATGATCTTGTCATGGATTTAAGGGATAAAAATAGTAGCTTTAATTGATGATTAATGTGCCTGTAATATGAAAATAGGGTTATATGTTGTTAAGATAACCTTAATATTGAAGAATAGATGAGATAATTAGGGTTTAATATGGTAAAAGATGAAGGGAAACCCTAATTGCAAAATGAAACCCTAAAATGGATACAGAAACCCTAGAAAGTGAATCCAAGTTAATTAAGTAGGTTTTGATAAAGTGTGTAATAAATAGAGTACATATTCTTTTCAGGAATTATGTGATTGTTGAATTACTTGGATTGCATGCTTGCTTGGATCTGTTGATTGGCTTGATTGTATATACATGAAGTATATGTTGAATAATCTACATGACTCAACAAATCAGGTATGTGGTTACAATTATGAATAATCGCTCTAGTTTCACGACGATTCCCGAAGATTTAATCGGTTGCTTGAAAATAACTGTTGGATGTTCATTTATTTTATGCAACTATAAAGTGACTATGATTATCACTATAAATGTGAGTATATAACTAACTAGATCCGGGTCCACCTCTATTGCTTTGAAAAGGCAAAGAAAAAGGGGTAATCCTAGAGCAAGGTCTAGGTTACCGAGAGTTAGAAACTGGGCTACCCACGTGTAGTGCCATGAGTTAAGGAGTGGGCTACTTACGAGTAGTGCCATGTGACTCAACCCTAGAAATTGGTTCACTTATAGGTGGATCATGAGGGGTTTAACGGGGACAACATAGAGGATAGGGTACTCTTGGATCACATAGTTATATCTAAAATGTAATCTTGGTTGTTAAATGATTAATTGAATGATTACATTGTTAACGTATTTACATGATTATTGTTTCCCCCACATACCAGCTTCGGCTGACCGACGTTTTGTTTGTCGGCGTTTTAGATACAAGCCAAAAGGACAAATAGTAAATCATCATATTATGAAATACATGAAGTCAAATACAAGGAGGATTAGTTAGAGTAGAATCCTTAAGTGGATAGAAGTTTAGAGATCCAAGTTTTCAAAAAGGTATGCAAAAATTTATTTTCTTATAACTTTCAGTATAGTATGTTAAAATTTGATAATTATTCTTGGTTAATTGTCGAACCTTTGATCCAGAAGTCATGGGTGCGGCTTCGACCTCTCGGTCTCCCTTAATTGGGGGTTATCGGGAGGTGGGGTCGTAACAGATGCAGAGCAGACTGACATGCAGTTCACTGTGGGTGAATATGTGTTATGAAAACTTGACCCCTCCAATCTATAACTGAGAAAGTTTAGTCCCCAATACATGGGTCCATTTGATATGGATAGGTGGAGTTGCTTATGATTAGACTTACCCCTTAGGATAACATGATGTATGATGTGTTCCATGAGTCTGATCTAGGGCACTATGTGATGTACCCGGGCCATGTGTTGAGCCATGAACCTCTTGAGCTTCAAGAGAAGCTGAAATATCATGAGTCACCTATGAGGATTCTAGATACCAAGGTGAAAGAACTCAGATGTAAGAATATAAGATGATAAAGGTCTTTGGAAACACCATTGTCATGCCCCAATCCCACAATTACCACTAATCATGAGTTTATGGCATGACAAGAGGATTCACCTTAATACCACTCTTAATCACTCAAAATTAACTTAAAGGTAAGTCTTATAACTTGGAATAAACTGAAATCTTACTAAACTGTGGAAGCAACTACTAATTACATTACTAGATAGGTAAAGCAGATTTACACTCTTATTACAATTTTCATGCAGAATATAAAGCACAATAGATAACTGAAATCCAAACTATATATTACATTACATTCTCTCACTACCACACCACATGCCCAAGGACTGAGGGGAAAGGACTAATAGACCTCTATCAATCTATGAACTACCTTCTAAGTACTTGGGTGATATGATCCTTCTGCTTCCTCATGCTGACGCTGACCTAAAAAATGTTTCAGTAGGTTGGTGAGCTACAGGCTCAATGAATAGAATTTCACCCAACCATCACAAATAACTCATTTATGTTTATTAATTGGAATAAAATACTAGATAACACTATACTGAGTAGATCTAAGCAATATAATTTAAATGACATGAGATGTCACATTTTATTAAGATAACAACTGTTGCAATGATGTAGATATGATTAAATAATAGAAAATACTAAAATTTTATTTAAAGGACAACTGCTGCGAAACTAACTCAAACCTTTCTTAACTCTGTAACTTATAGAAACTCTGTGAACCTATATGAACATATTTTATCTTATGCCTTAATCATATGCAGTGTACTCTACATATGAAGACTCATAGCGAACTATGGTCCCACCGTATAAGACTTAGCCGACACCCCGGGATAGCTAAGTCTGACTACTGTCTTGGTCTACAATAGGAAAACTGGCTCTCTGGCCTCAACACTCCTATGGTACCGTAAATTGGACTCCTCCTCTAGGATGAGTACGCAGGCGGAGGGTCTGAGATTCTCTGTGGGCCTCAACTTGGTACACTCTGTGGGTACCTCTAGGTTACCATTGGGCTCTTCGGTTCATGTTGGGTAACCTATCTTCTCTTAGGAGACTTTCTTAAGGGCTTCGTCTCCCCGCATACTCTGTGGGTGCGTTTTGACCCCCGTATACTGGACGCACTACTAGGGTAGGTCATTTCATCCCTAAGGAACAAACCTCTCATAGGGATTCTATGGTGTCAGGGCCCTTAAATCTATTATTTTATTATTCTAGAAAAGCTCTTACTACATTGCACATTTCTCTTACTTTTACTCGACTCTGGTATCTCTATGGTACCGTGTCTATTTATTTGAACTTTACAACAAGACATGAATATCATTCTAAATTTGATAGAGAAGTATATTCAAGCATTGCAAATGCTGAGAAATTCGACATATTAAGCATGCAGTCAGATTTCAAGTTCTGAAATAAACTAAATATATGTCCATTTGTAATTTACTGAGAAATCAACATTATTATGCATGCAGGCAGACTAAAATTCTTAAATAAATAGAATTCCGGTCAACTTGGCACATATACACTGAAATCATATAATTGAACATCGTAACGCAGTAACAAGAGTTAATTGCTCAATATATGAGTAATCATCAGTAGCACTTGTAAATTGTCTATAATTCCTCTAAAATCATGCACATCAACCCAAGATCAGAGTTTTGCATCACATAACTCAATTAAGAGTTAAATTACTTATTATGGCACGAGTTATTAATATTAATTAAGAATTTCAAATAATTTCTTTGGAAAACATTTCAATTTGTATAGTTATTAAACTACTTGCATTAAGTATAGTAGGGAGCGTGCAACTAGGTTTTTCTTGAACGTTTTCATGTCATCGACATTTCATTGTAATCGTGCATCAATTGAATTACTAAAATAGTGCAGTCTGGGTTTATTCCCAAAATGTCCTGTTACTGGTCATGTGCTATTGTTTTCAACATTTAACTGAGCAACTTAGGTTTTTATCAACCATATAACTCCACTAACCAAACCATACACATTAATTAATAAACTAAATCATGAAAAACATGATGAATCAAATAGTGCAATAAAATTCAGGTGACACTGTCACTGTCTAACACCTGGGTAAGCGTTGTTACCCGCGTATAATGTAGATCAAACCAAAATTGTCCATTTCATGGAGTTAAATCGTGTTTTGGGAAGTGAAATTCTATTCAAAGCGATCTAAGATGACCGAAATCGTCTGGAAACGCATCCAGAGTCCGCTTCTGGGCATTCACGGGGTCATCTTCAACCTCGGTTACTCTAGATTAAAACATGTTGCAATCAAACAGTAACTTTCTCAGGCACATGTGGAGGAAACAAACTACAAACGCAGCTAGGTGCTGCTCGCAGCTGCAGATTTGTGCACAGACCTCAAGGACGAAGTTATTGGCACCATTTTGGAGTGCTGCCTCACGCCCACAGTGGCACAAAGCCAGGGCTACAACTGCTGCTTCTCAGACTAGATCGGGCACCGCCTTGTTGGTTAGAGACGAGCTCGATTGTATGCTACTCGTAGCTAGGAGGCTGCAGATTTGAGCCTAGGCCTCAAGGCCGAAGTCGCTGAAACCCTTCCCTAGAGGTTTGCACGTCCAAGGTGGCTCCTAGCTACTACTGTTGGTCTTCGGTGCTACAGCTAGGTCTGGTTGCAAATTAGGGCAAGGATGAGGAGGGAAAGATGGAGGAAGGAGAAGGTGGAGCAAGGTGATGCTGGAAATGAAGCTAGGGCTCGAAATCGCCCTGCCTCTCCTCTTCCCCTACTGCTCAATCGAGTGCAGGTATGTGCCGGTTAAAGTAAACAGTGCCATGGTTCGTTTGGGAAGAAAGGGATAAGAAAGAAAGAAATAAAAGCCAATTAAATGGGTAATTTGCACTATAGGTCCAAAGAACATAAAAATGGCATAACTTTTGCCTTGTAGGTCCAATTCGTACCATTTCTTTTGTAAAGCTTCAAGCATGAAATTCTCTACCTTCGCATGGCATGAAAACATGTTAATGAGACTGTAACACTAGATCAAAGAACTAATTGCATCTGTGAGTACTTAACTTAAATTTAATCAACTAGATGACGCACTTAGCGCTGTGCTTACTTAACTCAATCATCTTAATGATGATGTGATCATTGAACTTACTAGTTAGCTTTGGAGTGGGTCATAACAAACATGGAGAGGATGAAGCCACATGGGAGACAATGATGGGCGTGGGAAAGTCTTATCCTGATTGTTTGTATGTTTGATGGAATTTTGAGGGAAAAATTCCTATCAGAGGGGAAGGATGTTACAACCCCAATTTTTGAGTTCGTATGGTTGGAAATGAAATTTCCCCAATAAATTTATGATTATGGGAATTGTATGATTTATGAGTATTGAATGGGTTTTCTTTGCAATAATTCCTATGTGCATGTGATTTCGTGGATCATGAGATGTTAATGAGTCCAATATGATTAAAAGAAAAAGAAGAAATCAATTAATGCATTATTAAGAAGGAAATTTGAGATAATAATGAAAAATATGAGAAATATGTTGAAATATGTATGATTGAATCATAATGGATGAGATTTCAAGTCCACATGGTGTCTAATGGTAAAAGGAATCCAAATAAAGGAAAATAAAAGACTAGGAGAGAGAAAATATGCATAAAATATGCCATAATAAGTGATAACTTGCTAATGAATAAAAGTCCCTCATACTTTCGAATTTGAGTCCCAAACTTAGTACACAAGTAGATTAAGTCATCTTCGACTTTCCTCTAAAATTTGGGATTTAAACGACATGTGCTTTGGGAGATATGATTTTTGAAAGATTTCATAAAGTTGAAAGGAAAAGAAGAAATACATTATATGTCATGATTTTAAATGAATTAGAATTTAATTTTTTTTATCTAGGAACGTGTGATGTGGATCGTTAGATCTGAGATCCAATAGTGCACGGTCATCTCCTTCCTTCAGTTGCATAAGGAAACAAATCTACAGTAAATCTTTCTCCTCTCTACGCTACTCTTCCTCTCTGATCCATGCTCCCTCAAAAGAAGACTTCCTTTTAGTTTAGGGAGGCAAATTAGAAACGGATGATCCCTAATAGCACCCTCTTTCAGAATCTTGATGAGTTTCCTTTTTAGAACGGAAGGTAGGCCCTCTGGCGGTTAGCCACGCATGACCCTGCCTATATAAGGCACCAATTTTCCACCATGTAAGGGGACAAGGTTTGCGGAAGTGTAGAGAGAGTTTTCCCACATTCAATTTTGTAGAAGCTGTGCTCCCCTCTTCTCTCTTCTTCCTGTATGTCGTCGACGAGAGAAAGAGGATCCTCCATGTTGGTTCGTGCCCTCTCCAGTCAATTGGTGATCGTGGATGAGTCCGATGGTATGGGGTGGTGGAGTAGGCGTCATTTCTTATCTCGCAGGAGCCCTGGAGCTGAGAGTCAATGAAGAAGTTGACTAGGTGGTTGTCGCTGTGCGGCGAGTAGTCTAGCTCATGAGGTTGAAGATGATTAGGGACAGAATTACTTTTCTGACCCCGGGAGCAAAACGACTCGTAGCTACTGGATCGGGGGTAAAGTTGGGATTGTGCTCCCTCAGCCCAGGAACGCGCACGCCCGTGTGGCGTTGGCCTATTGGCCATGCCGGGCCACGTAGAAAACAAGGTATTAGCCCTTCTCTACTAACATGGCTCTATAAGATTGGTTGAAAATAAGTTTTTTTTTGTAAAAATTGTAGACTACTATAGGATGATCCAATGAGAGCAAGTAAGATATGATTTTTGATTAAAAAAACCCATAGAATTCAATAAAAATGAAATTGAAACCTGATTTTCGCTTGTGTTTCGAAAAGTGTCTAAAGTTATCATCTTTAATGGTTTAATTAATAAAAAACCCTAAGTTTTTATGATTAGTGAATTTAATGATGTTCTTTGCGTACTTTAAGCCAATATTAACCTGTTGTTAATAAAAGGGAGAATTAGATCTAAAAAGATAATCTTTATTCATAATTGGCTTGATTCTGGGTTCCGTGTGTATGAATATGCATTATTGGGCTTAGAAACCCTAATTTAGGTGAATATGACTTTTAATGGTTTTAATTATGCTAGTTCATGAATAAAATAGAGATATGAGGACCCTAAGACAATTTGAGTATATAAGACCCTTAATATGGATAATTTGAGTAATTATGGGGTTTTATGAGTGGAAAAGCTATTTTAGGGTTTGTTGACCTAAAAAGGATAAAGATTGAGAATTAGATCTAAGAAACCCTAATGAACCATAATTCGGATTAGAAACCTTAGAAAGGTATCCCAAGTCAATAAAGAGTTCTTTGGGATGTGATGGTAACAACTAGGTGTTATACATGTTTTTAGGATCAAGGGTTGCTTGATTCGATTGCTTACCTTGCTTGATTGGACATCTAGTTGGATTTGGATATCTTGTTTATGTTTGAGACTTAAAATCAGGTATGTGGTTACGCTTATGGTTAAATCGTTCTAGTTTCACCGCGATTTCTAAGATTTTATCAGTTGCTTGGAAATAATTGCTTAGTTGACTTTTATTTAATGCAACTATAAAGTGACTATGACTATCATCATAAGTATATGTGCATGACTAGCTCAGATCCTAGTCCTCCTCTGTAGCTTTGATGATGATGAGATGGATGACCTAGTACATGGTCTACCCTTGGGGTAGGATCATCAAGTTATCATGAGTCGATGTATTGGTCTACCATTGAGTAGGACCATACGACTACACAACCCTATGTAGTGATCTACCTATAAGATAGGATCATAGGGGTTAGTTGAGATCTACCATATGAGAGAGGTAGTATCCATATCCACTTCAGGGATAGCAAAGAGGCAAGGATATGTAAGGATTGAGTAGTTATGTTTAAGACGTAAAGTTTGTTTTACTAAATCATAATTTGCTTGTAATACGTTGTTATAATTAAATGCAAGATTGTTGGTTCCCACACAAATCAGTATAATTCATTATACTGACTCCCATTTTGTTGGTCGGCGTTTTAGATTTATCAGAAAGTGGATATTCCTTTAAAGTGACATTGATGGAATAAAGTTTAATGAAGAATCGGAGGATTGTAGATAGATAGTTCTTATCTGGGTAAAGTCCTCAGATCTTATATTTTCCAAGGTATGAGAAAAGAATTTTTTTATCCTATTTAAAGCTTAGTGGTGGTAGAATTTACTAATTATTTTTTATTATTTGCAAAACCATTGATCCTATTTTGAGATAGCGGCTCTGACTTCTTGATCTTCCTTAATTGGGGTTATCACGAAGTAGGGTCGTTACATCATCACATGAGTGGTGTATTCCAAGTAGGCACAAAATATAAGAAAAACTACTCAATAAGCATGGGAGAAAGAGGAAGAAGTGATATAAAACTATCAAAGAGAAGGATCTCTCTATATGAGAGCTGAAAGTCATGTTTTCTATAAAGTATATGGAATATATACAAACGAACAAAGGAAGAAAGAGAAAGATATGAGATACAACTATTATAGAGAAGGGGTTTTCTACAATAGAAATGCATGGAAAAGCTTCCACCACCTAGACCAAGAGGGAAGAAATCCACCCCTTAAACTTCTTTATTTTTCCTTCCAACTCCCTTTTGAGTAGAATCACCCACCGGATCGCCACAACATGTCAATGGGTGAACCCATCATTTTGGCGCTTATGAGAATGGCTTCTTATGAGGATGGATGTTGTGTTATTGTACAGAGGTGACGTGCGTGCTCAAACGGTAGACGGAGTTTAGTAGAATTAATTTTTTTGTATTCCATCAATGTGAATACAAGCATGATTTGGACGTGTGACCTCCTTTTTAGTAGAACACGGTTATATGTCATCCGCTTGTCCCACCTGATAGATAGAGTGTTCTATTACATAAGAGGTCACGTGTTTAATATTTTAAGGATGGAAAAAAAAACATCCTAGAATATGTGAGGATGCTGGACAAGACTTGTGACAACATTTTAATGTTTTATTCAGATTGGATCCGACAATAGTAGCATTTAGTGGGTTAAATTTAGATATTGATTTACAAAAATTGGGAATACTTAACCTTGCTTAAATATCGCATCTCAATGCTAGTATCAATGATTTTCTTTAAAAAAGAAAAGCAAAAAAGCTAATATAGAAGAATTGTATCGGGGCAGAGATGATAAATATAAGAAAGAAAAAAAAAGACAGCCGTTAAGTTGTTGATGGGAGAGGGTTAGTTAGGGTTTGTCGAAGTTGAGGTGTTAGTTACGATTTTAAATGAAGAGAAGGGAGATTTGGGAAAAATGTTAATATAAATACACTTGACAGCAGAAGTGAGGAATTTTGGTCCACACATCTCTTCTTTATCATCCAATAGCGTCACTGCTTATCATGATTGACATCACACATCTCGCCATGTAACTAATTGTTCGTACCAACTATTAGATTCTTGCGTACCAAGTAAAGAAAGGATGACAAACAAGATCAAAAAAATTAAATGGAGGTGGCACATGCATGATGGTGGAAGGTGAGATGAAGTTTCAAAGTGATAGTTTTGTGTTGGTTTGTGGGAATCGGTGCTCGCGAGATGGTGGAAGGTGACTAGGTGAGACGAAGTTTCAAAGTGATAGTTTTGTGTTGGTTTGTGGGAATCGGTGCTGGCGAGCTGCTTTCTTGACTGGGTCCGGATTTGTTCTTTGACATGGAGACTACCGGACTACTGGTCGCGTTTTTCCCTAGTCTCATTTCGTCGGTGAATGTAGTCTTTTTACACATTCGTCATCAGACTATAAACGGGAGCATAGACTGTATATATATATGGCACCAGTGCTCTAATGCCTAAATCAATACGACAAACTACAACAACATTTATCCCGAAACCACGCATAGCTCGCCGAACCATGGCCGCGGCACTGGCCTCCGTTTCGGACCTTCCATCCGCAAAGACCTTGCTATCAATGGCGGCGTTCGTGGCGGCAACGGCCGTTCTGGTCCGCAGCCTAACGAACGACCTTCTCCCAGGCAGCCTGCAGGAGTACATCACGGGCTCAGTGACAGACTTGATTCGATGGATGGCCGCAGCTCTCGCCTCTGCCTCGGACCTTCCGTCCGCCAAGACCTTGCTGTCCGCGGCGGCGTCTGTTGCGGCAACAGGCGTTCTGGTTCGCACCATGACCAACGACCTCCTCCCAGACGGCCTGCACGAATACATCGCGGGCTCAGTATCGGGCTTTTTCACCATGTTCTCCACCACTGCCACCATGGTCGTCGAGGAGTACCGCGGGTTCTCAACCAACCACATCTACCGATCCGCCGAGGCATACCTTGGCGACCGCTGCTTGACCCCATCCACCCGCCGCATCCGCGTTTCCAAGGAAGAAGAAGAGCCGGGGCTCGAGGTCACCGTCGACCGTGGCGAGGAGGTCAAGGACGTCTACCGAGGGGTCACCTTCAAGTGGGTGCTGGTGTCCCGTGACACCGAGCGAGCTGTGTCGAGGCATGGGCGTCGTTTCCATGAAGACGGTGGATCCAGAGAAGTGCGGCACTACGAGCTGCGGTTCCACAAGAAGTACAGAGAGATGGTGCTCAAGCAGTACCTGCCGTATGTTGTTGAGCAGGCCGAGGTGATGCGGGCGAGGAAGAAGGGGCTCAAGATACACACCGGCAATTACAACAACATCTACCCTGGGAACATGGACGTCTGGTCCTCTGTCAGGTTAAATCACCCCGCGACGTTCGAGACACTAGCCATGGAACCTGAGCGGAAGAGGGAGATCATTAAGGATCTAGATAGGTTCCTCGGGAGGAAGCAGTTCTACCGGAGGGTGGGAAAGGCATGGAAGAGAGGGTACCTGCTGTACGGACCACCTGGGACGGGTAAATCTAGCCTAATTGCAGCCATGGCCAACCACCTCCACTACCACATCTACGACCTCGAGCTGACGCAGGTCAAGAACAACTCCGATCTCAGGAACCTCCTTCTCGCCACGTCCACCAAGTCTATATTGGTCATCGAGGACATTGATTGCTCCGTCGATCTAAAGAGTCGGGAAGAAGCCGCTGGTAACGGCACAAACGCTGCTAACACTGCGAGAACTGCCGCATCAGCTACTGACACGGACGAGAACGGGCAGGTTGAAAAGATGACGCTCTCCGGGCTGCTCAACGTCATCGACGGCCTGTGGTCGAGCTGCGGGGAGGAGAGGATCATCATCTTCACTACAAACTACAAAGATCGTCTCGACCCGGCCCTCCTGCGCCCAGGAAGGATGGACGTTCACATCCATATGTCCTATTGCACGCCGGCGGCTTTCCCCATCCTCCTCACGAATTACTTCCCAGATGAGGCCTTGCCGGCTGTTCCCCATGAGCTAAAACCGTTGCTGGCAGAGGTGGACGCGCTGCTTGCTGAGGTGGAGATAACCCCAGCAGAGGTTGCAGAGGAGCTGATGAGGAGGGAACAGCTTGAACCGGCAGTGCGGGGTTTGATCGGATTCATGAAGGCTAAGAAGGAGGAGAAAACAGGTCAGCCAGAGGCCGACATCCCGCAGAAGCATCTTACGCCGCAACCAGACACGGTTACCTAAGCAGATGCTCCACGGATGGAAAAACAGGAAAACGGACATCTAAAGAACAGGTCGAGCTAAGTCCTGAGTCTGGCTGGCCGCAGCTAGATGACGGAGAATAATCGATAAAGTTTTACCAGTGGCTCTTTGGCGTGGCTGGCATGACTTGTTTATTTCTACCCATGAAAATTGTTGGGGTTTCATATCTGAAATCCTCATAACCCCCCTCCCTTTTGACTTAAATTCCAACAACCCCCCTCCTCCAAACTCCGTTAGGAATTAACTAACGGGCCGCTGCCCTTTGGTGGTTTCTAGTTAATCGTTAATTATATTAGCACATTTGATTATATAGAACAACCTTTAGCTACTTATATTTGTAATAATAATTATGTATATTATTTATGTTATTATACTACTTAATGTAAATAATATTGATTTTATATTAAATAACTTCCTTCATACTCATTCCAGTAGGCATACTTCGAGATTACAAATCAGCATTTCACGATGTCATATTGTTCAAAATCGGATCTGGTTTGAATCATAAATATTAAAAATCAATATTGATCTAGGTCTACTTTAACCGACTCAAAAAAAAAGTTGACCTTACCAACTTATGTAACAATTATAAAAAATACTAGAATGATCTACATGTGCAGACAAGGATAATTTTTTTACTTATATTTTAATAAGAGTCTGGACAAAATAAGCTTAGTTAGTACCGAGTTTGGACAAATATGTGTTTATATTAGTTTTGAATTAGACTCTAAAAATAAAATTTTGTAGAACTGTAATTTTGACACACCTAACATATAGACTGATACGAGTTCATATCAATTCTGATTTCTAAATTAAATAAAGAGAGATGATTCTAGATTAATTTATTAATTCAAATAAATTTTAAATTTTAGCTAAAATACTTATCTAAATTTGATCTGAGTCTGACTCTTAGAAAATCCTAAAGGAATCAAACCGGATTGAAAATTTTCGCGGTCCTAAATTTTGACTTGATTAAAAATGTACATTTCATCTCTAAGCTACCAAAGATAGTATGACGTCTTTAAAATTTGTTTTGCTATTCTAAACTAAAGAAAGTTGCTCGATATAAAAAAAATTGTCGGCATAAACTCATATTTTGATCGATCTATATGTTTGGTGTATCAAAATTATAATTCTATAAATTTTATTTTTAGAGTCTAATTTGAAACTGACATAGACACATATTTGTCCAAACTCAGTACTAACTAATCTTACTCTTATAAAATATATGTGGAAAAATGTTCCAGCCCGTCCACGTAGGTCAATCTAATATTTACGATAATGCTTATACAGGATGATAGGTTAACTTTTTAACTATTATTTTTATTTGAGTCGGTCAAAATAGACCTAGACTAATACTAGTTTCTAATATTTACAATTCAAATCAGATCCAATTTTAAACAATATGACTCCGTCAAATGTTGATCCGTAGTCTTGATGTTTGCCTTGTGGAATGAATCAGAAGGAAGTTGTTTAATATAAAAAAAATATTATTTACATTAAGTGGTATAATAACATAAAGCATATATATAATTATTATGTAGCTAAATATTATTCCATATAATCAAATCTGCTAATATAGTTAACGATTAACTAGAATCAACTAAAGGGCAACAACCGTTTCTTTATTTGTAACGGAGTTTAGGAGGATGAGGGTCGTTGGAATTTAAGGTAAAAGGGAGGAGGGTTATATGGATTTTAGATAAGAGGGTTTTTTTTGAAATTTTGGTGAATGTGAGGGGGGTTTTGGAAAAAAACTCATGAGACAATGTAAAAAAATAAGTTCTCCAATTAAAGATAACAAGTTTCATTTTTTTTTATTCCATCACCCTCATCGAACATTTTTTTCTAATTCGATTACCATCGTTGATTTGGGTGTTAACCGATTTCGATAATGATTCGTAATAGTCGGATGTACATTTTTGTTTTCAAACGAACTGTACAAAGTACATCGTCATCTTTTCAAAGGATAAAAGGTGGGCCGCGCTTTGTAGTTAGTTGCTATGGCTGGCTGAAAAGCATCCTAGCTCCCCAGCCTAGCCAGATTTAAACTATGTCTGACTGCACCCTTGAAATGGGTGGTACAAACTGTAGATCGTGGGAGGAATTCAGCCCGATAAACAGCGACCGGGATTCAGTGATGACGTTACTTTTCTTGGCATGTGCTGACGCAAATCCAGTGGCCGAACTTTGTTATATAGAGTCATTTTGCCTCGGTTTGGTTCGGAATTTCAGCTGAATTTCGGTTTGTCTTATTATGCCACGTCTGTGCCACATTAGCACGATCCAGTCCGATTTGCCAGATGCGCGTTTGATTCAAAAACTTAAAATAATTCCGTTTCGGGTACCGTTATCCTGATATCTGAGTTAACTCAGTCCTGCTAGCAACAGGATTTCGTAAGTCAGTCCTGATTTGACTCTGTCTTTTTGTGTATTTTGTTTTATCAGCTAGAGTGAAAAACACAAGTTATGATGCCAGTCCAATTTAATGATGAGATTGGTTTGCCAAACAAAAACAAGATTAAGTCTAGTCCGGATAATCTCAATGACTGGACATATCCAGTCTAACTCAGTCCGAGTTTTGTAATCCACATCTCGAACCAAACGGAGGCTTATAGACTCCAACTTGGACGAACACCCACTAGAAAATAAAAAATGTCACGTCTATAACACTCGGCTGACTGCTGTTGTACGGGGTCTGTTTTAGTGGTTTTGCTCCCAAACACGCGAGAGAAAAACGTGAGTGGGAGAAAAAGAGACAGAGAGAGAAAGGGGGAGGGGGTGGAGAGTGGGGAGTGGGTAGAGAGAGAGAGGATGTAAGAGAGACAAAAAATTAATAAGTTATTTTTGTTCTTAATTTTTGAACCGTAATGTGTGTATATATATATATATGTATATATGTATATATATATATCTATATATATGTATATATATATATATATATATATATATATATATATATATATATATATATATATATATATAATGGGGATTTATTTAATGCCCGCGTGGGTAGCTACCCGCACACCCTTGCTGATATTTTTTTTTTTAAATTCACAATTGTAGAGGAGCATTTTATCTAGCTCTCCAAAAAATTTCATCCGAAAATAATATCATTTGTCCCCTTCAAAATAAGAAAACCCGTCCATATATTTACTAACTGTATATTTTCTGCGCAGTTACTTTTTTGGTCTTAGAGTTACTTTTGTGTACCGCATAGTTACTCTGTTGATCTCAGAGTTACTCTTGTGTATCATATAGTTAATCTTTTGGATGGGCGGGTAGCGAAAAATCAGGCTACCCGCACGGGTATTAAAGATGAACCATATATATATATATATATGAAGACCGCAAAAAATTATGCATTTCAAATTAGTTTCGCGCGTTGATTTTGTTGCCCTTGGATGAGTGACTTACACTCATCCAAATGGGCTCAAAATTTGTATGTAGCCTAGTTATAATATGACGGTGAAGATCAACGGTTTACATTTTGCAAAAAATAGTCTTGATATGCAAACACACTTGAGTGTATTCGTGTGATCCGTAGACTCGAGTGTATTCTAGCCTGACTATATATATATATATATATATATATATATATATATATATATATATATATATATATATATATATATATATATATATATATAACCTCCCGGGCGTCCGGTCTCCGCCACGGGTTATGGGAGAGGGGGAGAGAAATCTTTCTCTCTTAATCCCATATATATATATATATATATATATATATATATATATATATATATATATATATATATATATATATATATATATATATATATATATATATATATATATACCATTACACTCCGTACAAAAAATACGTTTCAACAAGATCAAGTTCGACATATTTTTAAAAAATATATACAATCTAAAAAAGGAGATATCAAGAGAGAGAACATTTATTTCTCTTGTAACTTTTAATTTATAATTGATTTAAACGAAATAAAAATGTTATAACATGGATAACATGTACAACATGGTTAATATGGATAAAATGGAATAAAATACATTGTGACATGTGATAACATGGATAATATAGAATAATATAGATAACATTGAACATGAATAAAAAGAATAATATAGGTAACATGTATAACATGAAATAACATGAATAACATAGATAACATGAATAACATGGATGACACAGATAACATTGATAACATGGATAACATAATTAACATTGAATAACATTTGTGACATAAAATTTATTTTCGTAACATGGATAACATGATTAACATAAAGTTTGACATGAGATGATATAAAAATTATGTTTTAAAGTAAGACAATGATTTTTATTTCGTCAAAAATTAATTTTGGTATGAAAGGTATTAAACTATAATAAGTTGCTCTTTTTCTCTCTCCTAAAACCACTCACTCTAATATTGGTCATGTTTTGATTTTTTTTGTAAGATTTTTTTAGTATTTATTTTGTCAAAAATTTGTTTACAACTTGAATGATATCAGCACAAATAATTTACTTTTCTCTCTCTCCTGGAATACAAGAGAAGTCGTGTGATCATTTTTATCAAAAATATGTTAATATTGATCTTATTTTATTCTATTGTTTGTAAGTAACACAATAGTTTTATTTCTTCAAAAAATTTATTACAGTGTGCAACAAGGATAACATGAATAACATAAATGACATTCAATAACAATTGTAATGCAAAATTTATTTTTATAACGTGGATAACCTAGTTAACATAAATATGGACATGTGATAACATCAAAACTATAAACATGGACAACATGATTAACATAAATTTTGACATGAGGATAACATAAAAAATATATTTCAAAGTATTTTTATAGCAAACTCAATGATTTTTATTTCGTCAAAAATTTGACCATGTAACATGTTACCCCATGGGGATATTTATTTGATAACATGTTAGCCCATGCATACCATGTTTAGACCAAGTAAGATATGGTTGGACCACAGATAACGTGCAATTTAACTGAAGACAACATACAATTGAACTGAAGATAATATATAATTGGACCAGAGATATCATATATTTAAACCAGAAATAACATATGGTTGGACTGGAATTAATGTACAATTCAACTTGAACTACTACCATATGTTGTACATTTAAATACATGTTATAACATATGTCGTAACATCGTAACATGAACTACTCCCATATTATAATATTTTATAACATATTAGTTCATGTGTTATACTTATTTTGTAAAAAAATATTATCAAAGTATGACGACATTAGTCTTATTTTAAAATATTTTTGTTAGTAATCGACATTTTTTATTTCATTAAAAAAATTCATCACGGTTTTAGAGTTATAAGCTAAATATATTTCTCTCTCATCTTTTTTACTTTTTACAATCACATTCTCTCTCTTCTTTTATATTTATATATATTTTTTAATTTTTCAATCTTGATCTTTTTGTAAACTACTTTTTACAAAGAGTGTGATGATATTTATTTTTTCGAAAAATCCATTACCATTTAAAAGTTATTAATAAAAATATGTTCTCTTTTTTTATGTCTCCTACAACCTTAAAAAAATTATTATCAAAGTATGTCGACATTAGTCTTATTTTGAAGTATTTTTCAATTAGTAATTGTCCATTTTTTATTTCGTTAAAAAAATTATTACGTTTTTAGAGTTAGAAGCTAAATAAATTTCTCTTTCCTTTTTTTGATTTCTTACAATCACATTATTTCTCTTCTTTTAGATTTTATTTTTTATTTTTTTCAAAATTTTTAAAACTTGATCTTGTTGTAAAATATTTTTTTGTAAGAAGTGTAACAGTGTTTATTTCCTCAATAAATTTATTACCATTTAAATGTTATTAACAAAAATATGTTCTCTTTTTTTTCTCTTACAACCAACTTTCTCTCTCTGCTCTCCTCTCTCCACTCCCTCTCCCACTCTCTCCTTCTCTCTCTCCCTCTCTCTGTCACGTTGCAAAAGTAACAACAACTCACCTTTCCCAATTCTGGACTTTTTTCAGGCTTTGTGCAAATATTTAACAACAGCCTCCCACTAGAGGACGATGGTCGTTCCATTTGGAGTCTAATCTCTCTCGTCTGTGTATCATTTCTCTTTTCAAAAATCTCCCCCTAGCGATCTATACATTAAAACAAAGATCTTTAAGGGGTGGTATTGGGAATGGATGGTTGAGATTTGTGTCAACACAACTTGAAAAAAGGAGGTATTAACATCTCATCTCTTTTAGAGGACTGGTATAATGATCGGTTGAATAAAAAGGCAATCATGTATCTCAATTCAACGATCATCATGACTAAGAGACAAGTTTAACACTACATGTTCCTTTCTTCAGAAGAAAATTGATTTTGTTTGTAACAACTCACTCATTGGTTGTCGGGCAATGGGAGTCATATTTTTTACCGATAATATTGCTTTCAAAAGTGATTAAAATGAACCTACCCATTCTATCATTTACTAAAAATTGAATTCCTTGATTCCAAAGTGGCAAAGGTTTTGAAAAATTCCAACCATAGCCGATCACCCACCCGTTGGCCTACTTGGAGAATGGAAAAAGTGTGTTTTAATACATCACATAGATATTCCACTTACAACTGATCTTTTGTATTATTTCCCATACAACAGTCATGCAAAGTGCTTGCAAAGTGCACATATTCTATCCGCTCCCCAACAAATTACAGATGTGACATCTCAATCCACCACAACTTACAAAAATATTTAGATTCAAATTTTTGTTAGTTTTTAATTCCTTCCATTTTTTCTCAAAAATCTATGTTGCCTCTTGATTTCTCTCCAATCTACATTCCTTATCAACTATGCACATATTATACGTACATCTGCTCATACTTTTTATTTGTAATTTATTTAATATGTTGTGTCTAATACTGTTATATATACATAACAACACAACTTTCAAATCTCAATCATAGATACAATATATGATTAATATTGCAATCTTCGCTCCTATATAATCATTATCATTTTTAACTCATATTTTACGTATAATGCAAGATGTACAATACTAGACGTACAATGCTAACATCATTTGATAATCTTTCTTATACATACAATATAAGACATATTTGTATTTGCTATTGTAAATACATTAAACATCTTATTGTAATGACCTATCTATTACTTCAACATAGTATTCATTCACAAATTCGTGAGTATTGGACTTATTTTAGTTTTATTGAACTTTCTTATTTCTGTTGTTTCTAATGTCATAATATTTTTCATTTATTATTGTAGATGCATTAAGCATTCTTTCTTTAATAGTTTTCTGCATCTAATTAATATTAATAGTTACTTGGATAATTGCTAATATAAATGCTAGAATCCCACCAAATCTTTCAAAATATCAATAAATATTAACCAAAATAATTATCCTAATTCAATACAATATTAACAGGTACTATCATTTGAAATATTTTTTATACCAAGTCGGGTTCAACCCCGAAAGTAAAGAGAGATTCTTCATACAAACCTAAGTATTTTGTAAAGACGTACTGTATGACACATACACCACGAAAGGTATAGAACTAACAAATAAGAAATATAGCTTTTAAAATTTCATTATATATACAATACGTAACTTTTCTATCGTATAGTACTAACACACAACAACACATCTTAGAAACTTTCATCATATATGCAATACCAAACTTTCATATCGTACTATACTAACATACAACAACAAAACATTCAAATTTTCATAATATATATGACATATAATTTTTTCGACGTATAGTATTAAAACACGTTTCAATATCCCAGATAGTGTAAACATTTTATTTTACACAATATTACCACTAACAATTTTTGCTCATACATTATTATTTCATTTTTAACTCATATTCTTATACAACTGACACAATTCTTTTTCAAATCCGAATGAAGATCACTCTCTTTTTCAAGTAATTATTCCTGATGATCACAATGTTGTCTTAACATTTTGGGTGTACTAAATCAACACACATTAAAATATCTCATATTGCACACATTTCTTTTACACAATGTTACAAATTGTAATCTTTGATCCCATTTTACATACACTACAAGACGTACAGTACAAGACATACAATACTGATATTATTTGATAATCAACCTTATATATATAGTACAAGACATATTTTTATTTGTTATTTTAGGTGCATTAAGCACCTTATTTGTTGGACTGAACATACGTTTATTGGAATCAAAATGTTTATAATTCAACATGTTGTATTCCATTAACATATTTAAGTATACTATATCATTACAGTAGGAATCTTTTGAGCCGTATAGTGTGTAACATTGTCACCGTATAGTTCAAGCTCATATTATAGTAATAACAACCCCTATAAGAAGTATGATAGCACAAAACTAACAACCAATCCATTTTTATTTAACCTTTGTCAAAGTTGTGTTCAAGAAGTACATTACTGACAAACATTATACAAAAAGCACAATACTAACCACGTACAATATCTGCATAAACTACATACAATACCTCAGAAAATAATGTATAAAAGAATATCGACAACCACATACAATACCTCCATAAACTAATTCACATTTCACCAAAAGACATACATATTCAGGTGTACAGTAAATGCACACATTATAGTACTCAAATATTACACATTTTTTTTTATATGTCATTACAATACAAAATGTACAATACAACACGTATAATACAAAACATACAATACCAACATCCACATTTTATAGGTATTCGTGTGGTTGAATCTATGACTAGTTTTCTTTCAGATGCTGGATCTTGTGATAATCTTCCTTTCACTCTGAAGGACTTGATAAACTATGTTGCACCTAAAAATACATATCTATAACACATTAGCAATATACAAAATATAACCATACGGTAATACAAAATTTTGAATACCTATTAGATTAAATTATAAAATAATGTTGGACATATTAGAAGTAAAGTACTTATATGAACTCTATTTTGCATATATATTGGTATTGTACTTAAACCAATTATATAAAACACCTAAATATATTTTGTACAGATGTAGCAAATCAAAATTTTGGGAGAAATCTTGTACTGTGCAAGATTTGTGGGGAATCATGAAAGTAAAGTTTTTATTTCACATTTTGGGGAGAAAAAACATATTGCGCAAGAATCAAATAAACACTATTACCTATTAAAATAGATGATGAATGTAGGGGGCTCGTCTTTGACATGACCAATGACAACTATAGCTTTTAGGATGTTGGCTTTGAGCACGAAATAAAAAAAAACCGGAAATAGCTTCTGCGGGCGATGGCACAACGATGCACTTTGCGTGAGGACACAGCTGTGGCGTGGAATGAGGTCGGTGGAGGCAACTACGGTGTAGCTCAGTGAGGGAGAAAGGAAAAATTGGAGGATGCTAGAACTGGATACAATACATTCAAGAGAGCACTATGGATGCGGACTGATAGGGAGGAGAGATCATGGGTGTGGAGGAACCATTCTAGCGGCAGAGAGAAGTGGCAAGAGAAAGCAGTGGGTAGAGTTTTTGAGAGTCCTAAAACCTCTTCGGCTCATGTGCGTAATAAATATGTATCAAACAAAAAGTGGGTAGACCAGCTGAAGCGTGTGTTACCAAAAAATTGGATGGATTAGCGGGTCTATAGGTGATTATGTGTAGCATAACTCAAGATTTCATGGTGAGACAAGATCTGAAATGAGTGTTAAGTTTTACGCACATTATACCTGTAACGTCCCTCTAAGTACATACATGACAGTGGAAGTTTTCCATGATATGGGTCACTTGACTTGGAGGAAACATTACAAAACATGATATTCAATAGCAATAAGATAAATAAAATATTGTGCATGAACTCGATGGATACATTGTTCTTTGAAAGAGAACTAATAACATAAACTATCTCATCCTTGAACTAAAATCTAATACATGAAAGGTAAAACAAATATATGGCATGTCTACTTTGGAAACTTAATATTGGATCTTCTAAGGTGTAGATGACACCCCACCATGCTAAGTCCTAGAAACTACTACTTTGAAGCACTTACTTCAAATTCCTTTGCTCCTTGATCTAGGGACATCTTGTCCCATGGCCATGGAAAAGTAAAGACACAGATCAGTTCGTGACACTATATATTTTATAAGAATTGAAAATAAACATATATATTTGACTTGAGAGACAATCTTAACATGAATTTGACTTGAGCATTCTTGATTATATATATCTTATAACATGAAGAATTGAGCAGTAAATATATGCATCTCTCTATGATGCCCACTTAAGAGTACATGATTTCTAGGAAAGCCCATAACGACACAAATGCCCATGATTTGGCTATAAAAGCCCATAATTGGCATGAATGCCCATAATGACCCCTTGAGGTCCATGATTCGAGAAGCATATAAAAACTGATTCAGTTCCCTTTATCTTAACATTAACATTGCCATGAACATGAACTAAATCTTAAACTATAGTCTTTAACATGATGTTATTTCTCCTTCTTGAAACTTGAACTTTAAATTCATAAATCATTGATCATTAATCATAATCTTAAATCTTATTTAGCATGATAACCATAAGACGTAGCATATAGAAATCATCAAGCAATTTATATATGAACATGATTAGAGCATTTGAACTTTGAGACTAAAAGCATAATTCATAAATCATACATAGCATTCAATTCAACCAATGTACATATGTATAGTGGCATGACCACTTACCTAAAGCAAAGTAGATCCTAACTTAGTTCTCTGATCTTGATGAAAATCCTAAGTTTCCCTAAAATAAATATGCTTTATATTAATTATCACTTTAAACAACATTCTAAATCCTAATCCCATCATCATAGAACCATAACCCAAACTATAGTTCTTGTTTAGAATGAACATAACTCTAATTAGTAACATGATAGAAATATTATCATTGAATGTGTATCGAAAATCACATATTATATAACATCCATATATTGATATATCCAAATAAATAGAAAATCACCTTATCTCTAAATTATGTATACCTCATGTATTGTGAGTAAGCCTCAAACATAATCATGTATACTAATATTACTGACATAGTTGTATTGTAGGAGTAAAATACAATTATAGTCATATACTAGAGCAAATAGCATACCTATTGCATATTGTCTCACATTATCATCAATTATCTTATCTAATATCCACTAAAGCCCAAAAATCAAATACTAAAATAGTTATACATAATATTAGGCCAAAACTATAGATGCAACAATATCATTGTACATTAGGGTTGCTGCAAAAATATCAGATCTTTTTGTATTCAAATCCTAGATGAAATATCCAAAATACCCTCATTAAAGTTTACATCAAAGATTAAAGTGAAAAAACAAATTAGAAATATCGGGATTTAAGGTCATATTGATCATATCCAAATATACTTACTATAAAACATTCATGAATTTATAAAACTGTTTGAATTTTAATACACAAAATATTGAAATATCTTATCTTTAAATAATCAAATAATAATCATAATAATCAAACATCAGAACTACCTTTCTAATCAATTTTTATAAAATAATAGACACTATAAGCTTTCCTTAGACACCTTTTTTACTAAAAACATAGATGCATATCTCAAGATATGATCATTGATTGAGCATATTTCAAATTAAAGCTATAGAAGGGTTGCTCCCGCTTCTCTCTAGAACCCTCCGACGACCATCGCTGGGGGGAGGGAGCGGCGCCTCATTGCTTCCTCCCCCTGGCTCCATCGGTTGGTCCTAGTCTAGTCTGTGGGGTCATGGAGATGGAGATCAAGCAGCGCTCCCAGTCGAAGTTGGTGGGTTGCCTCACAGATGGGTTACGGAGGAGAAAGGCTCGTCGCGTAGGAGGTCGATCCAGGGTTAGCGGCATTTTGACCTAGTCGACTCCACCCTGTTCAAGAGTTACGGGTGGAGAGGAGTCGCACCCTTGGCTTGCTTCCCTATGTTGTTGCTCCGTCCAAGCGAAGATGAGGGGTCTCTCGACCTCCTCGTCTAATTTCTGCATTTCTCCTCCTCCGACTCCTGGTGCTAATCCAGCGTGATGGTGATCAACCTTCGATCCAGAAGCGCCCAGGCGGCGGTGATGACGGCAGAGCACCCTTGGCGTCCTGGCAGCGTGTCTCTCCAGTGCTCCGTGATGTCGGCCTGCTCCTTCGGTATGGGCGAAGGTGATGGACGGATGTGGATGGACAAGCGCCCTCAAGATGCTCGGTGGCCTGCCCCTCGCCTGGCGGCTGGCTTGAGACCTTGGTGGTGTCATGCCCTGGTCTAGCCACCCTGTGGTGGCTCCACCGTGTTCCGGGTGCTCGTGGCTCCTCGACGCTGCTGTCTGGCCTTCGTTCTTGTGGTGGTTGCTCCGCGGGGGCCTGCTCTTCTCCGTGCGGACCTGGCTCGTGGTCCTCTATTGCGTGCGTGCGGCCCTGGTGCTCTCCTAGGAGGTCCAGTGGGCTATTGTCTTCAGCAACATAGAAGTCAGTGTGGGAGGTCATGCTCCTCTGCGCAAGCCAGATCTCTTTCCTTCACCGCCCGCTGCCCTGCTGCGTGAACCATCTCCGATGGATTCTTCACGGTTGCAGGTCTTGCCTATTCTGGTGCGGCAGTGCAGGGTCAAGATGTGCCTTTGCCGCGGCGGCTGGCGTTCCTTGGTGGGATTGCAGCTGTCCCCCTGGTGGTGACGCTGCTTGAATCCTGCGAGTTCCAGCTCTGTGGCTGGTAGTCCTCGTCGAGTCAGGTGGCTCTTTGTAGTCAAGAGATCATTCACCCTCAAGGTGTTCGATAAGGGGTCTCTGTGCATATAGGGGCTTAGGTGGGGTTGGGTTCAGAGGGAGGCTCTTACTCTTCTTCTCATCCTAATCCTTTCTTCTGTTGCATGAGGTCGTACTTTGCAGGTTTCTGATTTCCAGTTGATTGTCGACCCATGAAGAGGGCTGGGTTTCTACTTGGATCCCACACATTCAGGGATTGTTTCTAACGACAGTGGGGGAATGGTGGTTATCTAGCTCAAGGACATTAATCGGTAGTCAGCTAAAGGATGAACCCTGTATTGCTCTTGTCTCCTCTGCTACAGCTGGTTTAGTTCACCTTCAAGATTATACGTTCGGGTGATTGATGATATGTTAGAGGTCCTTTTGGAGTTTTTCCAGTGAGAGACCTAGTCTGGTGTAGCTAAGAAGACCGATGACTTCATGGCTAGCTACAGGCAGGATTGCTTGTTTTTGTTCTATGTCACTCTACTGTTACTTTTTTTGGGTACGCTGAATGCATGTAATAGTGGCTTGGTATAGACTTCTTCTAGTAGGATTTTCTGGTCCTAGCTTGCTTAGTTGAGTTGTCTTCTTAGTCTCATTTTGGATTAGTTTCTGGAGTGTCCCCCTGTGTGGGGAGTTTGATCCTTGTTGAGCTTCTTAGCTCCTGCCTATGTAATGGGGGTACCCAGTGCCCAAAGTTTTTGGTATTAATAATAACACGCATTTTGACCGACCAAAAAAAAGATATAATCATTGAAAGTTACCTTGTCTTAAACTCATCTAGGGCATTGGTATTAAATCCAAGAGATTAGGTTTGCGAGCCCTTCATTCTTCAGGACTCACCTTAGTCCTGGAATTGGTTGCGGCCCAATAACCTCTAAGTGTGACCGTCCCATCCCCACCATGTCTCTCGTCCCAACGTACGCAATGAAGGGGACACATCTCCCCTATTCTGTGTCCGTCAATAGGGCACCGCTGCCTAGAGCTCCTCCTATGAGGTGGAACTCGCTGCTCAGGCCGTAGAACAACAAAGTGAATGCTGCTTCATCTTCTTCTTTGCCTGCTCAGAAAGGACGGTGCCATCACCCTTCCCATTGGGATCTCCAACTGCCAACCCCTGATCTCGGATAGACTCCCCCGTGATTAGTCATAGGTGTTTCTTGTGAAGGTGACCATGCTATAAGGGATATGGGGCAACCCAGAGGGGCTCTTTATGATTTTAGCATGATCATGAGGTTTAGGGTTTGTAACTTCTATAGAGGGAGGGACGAAAGTCTCTCTGGATGATCTGTCATCAGTTTGTCGTTATCATTTATATATATATATATATATATATATATATATATATATATATATATATATATATATATGGAGGCCTGGTGGTGGTAGAAGTTGACTCGAGAAAGGAGTATGTGTACGTTGGGGTAACAATGATAAAGGAAAGAAGATCAATTGGGATTCTCAGATTCAAGACTCATAGTATTACTAAATCGAAAAGTCTTGCAGAAAGATAGAATATGTAATCCTTTTACTTTTTATCAGCATAGACTTTTTCTTTTCCCTTTCCCGATTTTTGTTTTGCTTATATTGAAGGACACTGTTCTTTTACCTTTATCACTACTGTCAACCTTATTGTAATGACCTCTCTATTACTTCAACATAGTATTCATTCACAAATTCGTGAGTATTGTACTTATTTTAGTTTTATTGAACTTTCTTATTTCTGTTGTTTCTAATGTCATAATATTTTTCATTTATTATTGTAGATGCATTAAGCATTCTTTCTTTAATAGTTTTCTGCATCTAATTAATATTAATAGTTACTTGGATAATTGCTAATATAAATGCTAGAATCCCACCAAATCTTTCAAAATATCAATAAATATTAACCAAAATAATTATCCTAATTCAATACAATATTAACAGGTACTATCATTTGAAATATTTTTTATACCAATTCGGGTTCAACCCCGAAAGCAAAGAGAGATTCTTCATACAAACTTAAGTATGTTGTAAAGACGTACTGTATGACACATACACCACGAAAGGTATAGAACTAACAAATAAGAAATATAGCTTTTAAAATTTCATTATATATACAATACGTAACTTTTCTATCGTATAATACTAACACACAACAACACATCTTAGAAACTTTCATCATATATGCAATACCAAACTTTCATATCATACTATACTAACATACAACAACAAAACATTCAAATTTTCATAATATATATGACATATAATTTTTTCGACGTATAGTATTAAAACACGTTTCAATATCCCAGATAGTGTAAACATTTTATTTTACACAATATTACCACTAACAATTTTTGCTCATACATTATTATTTCATTTTTAACTCATATTCTTATACAACTGACACAATTCTTTTTCAAATCCGAATGAAGATCACTCTCTTTTTCAAGTAATTATTCCTGATGATCGCAATGTTGTCTTAACATTTCGGGTGTACGAAATTAACACACATTAAAATATCTCATATTGCACACATTTATTTTACACAATGTTACAAATTGTAATCTTTGATCCCATTTTACATACACTACAAGACGTACAGTACAAGACATACAATACTGATATTATTTGATAATCAACCTTATATATATAGTACAAGACATATTTTTATTTGTTATTTTAGGTGCATTAAGCACCTTATTTGTTGGACTGAACATACGTTTATTGGAATCAAAATGTTTATAATTCAACATGTTGTATTCCATTAACATATTTAAGTATACTATATCATTACAGTAGGAATCTTTTGAGCCGTATAGTGTGTAACATTGTCACCGTATAGTTCAAGCTCATATTATAGTAATAACAACCCCTATAAGAAGTATGATAGCACAAAACTAACAACCAATCTATTTTTATTTAACCTTTGTCAAAGTTGTGTTCAAGAAGTACATTACTAACAAACATTATACAAAAAGCACAATACTAACCACGTACAATATCTGCATAAACTACATACAATACCTCAGAAAATAATGTATAAAAGAATATCGACAACCACATACAATACCTCCATAAACTAATTCACATTTCACCAAAAGACATACATATTCAGGTGTACAGTAAATGCACACATTATAGTACTCAAATATTACACATTTTTTTTTATATGTCATTACAATACAAAATGTACAATACAACACGTATAATACAAAACATACAATACCAACATCCACATTTTATAGGTATTCGTGTGGTTGAATCTATGACTAGTTTTCTTTCAGATGCTGGATCTTGTGATAATCTTCCTTTCACTCTGAAGGACTTGATAAACTATGTTGCACCTAAAAATACATATCTATAACACATTAGCAATATACAAAATATAACCATACGGTAATACAAAATTTTGAATACCTATTAGATTAAATTATAAAATAATGTTGGACATATTAGAAGTAAAGTACTTATATGAACTCTATTTTGCATATATATTGGTATTGTACTTAAACCAATTATATAAAACACCTAAATATATTTTGTACAGACGTAGCAAATCAAATTTTTGGGAGAAATCTTGTACTGTGCAAGATTTGTGGGGAATCATGAAAGTAAAGTTTTTATTTCACATTTTGGGGAGAAAAAACATATTGCGCAAGAATCAAATAAACACTATTACCTATTAAAATAGATGATGAATGTAGGGGGCTCGTCTTTGACATGACCAATGACAACTATAGCTTTTAGGATGTTGGCTTTGAGCACGCAATAAAAAAAGACCGGAAATAGCTTCTGCGGGCGATGGCACAACGATGCACTTTGCGTGAGGACACAGCTGTGGCGTGGAATGAGGTCGGTGGAGGCAACTACGGTGTAGCTTAGTGAGGGAGAAAGGAAAAATTGGAGGATGCTAGAACTGGATACAATACATTCAAGAGAGCGCTATGGATGCGGACTGATAGGGAGGAGAGATCATGGGTGTGGAGGAACCATTCTAGCGGCAGAGAGAAGTGGCAAGAGAAAGTAGTGGGTAGAGTTTTTGAGAGTCCTAAAACCTCTTCGGCTCATGTGCGTAATAAATATGTATCAAACAAAAAGTGGGTAGACCAGCTGAAGCGTGTGTTACCAAAAAATTGGATGGATTAGCGGGTCTATAGGTGATTATGTGTAGCATAACTCAAGATTTCATGGTGAGACAAGATCTGAAATGAGTGTTATGTTTTACGCACATTATACATGTAACGTCCCTCTAAGTACATACATGACAGTGGAAGTTTTCCATGACATGGGTCACTTGACTTGGAGGAAACATTACAAAACATGATATTCAATAGCAATAAGATAAATAAAATATTGTGCATGAACTCGATGGATACATTGTTCTTTGAAAGAGAACTAATAACATAAACTATCTCATCCTTGAACTAAAATCTAATACATGAAAGGTAAAACAAATATATGGCATGTCTACTTTGGAAACTTAATATTGGATCTTCTAAGGTGTAGATGACACCCCACCATGCTAAGTCCTGGAAACTACTACTTTGAAGCACTTACTTCAAATTCCTTTGCTCCTTGATCTAGGGACATCTTGTCCCATGGCCATGGAAAAGTAAAGACACAGATCAGTTCGTGACACTATATATTTTATAAGAATTGAAAATAAACATATATATTTGACTTGAGAGACAATCTTAACATGAATTTGACTTGAGCATTCTTGATTATATATATCTTATAATATGAAGAATTGAGCAGTAAATATATGCATCTCTCTATGATGCCCACTTAAGAGTACATGATTGCTAGGAAAGCCCATAACGACACAAATGCCCATGATTTGGCTATAAAAGCCCATAATTGGCATGAATGCCCATAATGACCCCTTGAGGTCCATGATTCGAGAAGCATATAAAAACTGATTCAGTTCCCTTTATCTTAACTTCAACATTGCCATGAACATGAACTAAATCTTAAACTATAGTCTTTAACATGATGTTATTTCTCCTTCTTGAAACTTGAACTTTAAATTCATAAATCATTGATCATTAATCATAATCTTAAATCTTATTTAGCATGATAACCATAAGACGTAGCATATAGAAATCATCAAGCAATTTATATATGAACATGATTAGAGCATTTGAACTTTGAGACTAAAAGCATAATTCATAAATCATACATAGCATTCAATTCAACCAATGTACATATGTATAGTGGCATGACCACTTACCTAGAGAAAAGTAGATCCTAACTTAGTTCTCTGATCTTGATGAAAATCCTAAGTATCCCTAAAATAAATATGCTTTATATTAATTATCACTTTAAACAACATTCTAAATCCTAATCCCATCATCATAGAACCATAACCCAAACTATAGTTCTTGTTTAGAATGAACATAACTCTAATTAGTAACATGATAGAAATATTATCATTGAATGTGTATCGAAAATCACATATTATATAACATCCATATATTGATATATCCAAATAAATAAAAAATCACCTTATCTCTAAATTATGTATACCTCATGTATTGTGAGTAAGCCTCAAACATAATCATGTATACTAATATTACTGACATAGTTGTATTGTAGGAGTAAAATACAATTATAGTCATATACTAGAGCAAATAGCATACCTATTGCATATTGTCTCACATTATCATCAATTATCTTATCTAATATCCACTAAAGCCCAAAAATCAAATACTAAAATAGTTATACATAATATTAGGCCAAAACTATAGATGCAGCAATATCATTGTACATTAGGGTTGCTACAAAAATACCAGATCTTTTTGTATTCAAATCCTAGATGAAATACCCAAAATACCCTCATTAAAGTTTACATCAAAGATTAAAGTGAATAACCAAATTAGAAATATCGGGATTTAAGATCATATTGATCATATCCAAATATACTTACTATAAAACATTCATGAATTTATAAAATTGTTTGAATTTTAATACACAAAATATTGAAATATCTTATCTTTAAATAATCAAATAATAATAATAATCAAACATCAGAACTACCTTTCTAATCAATTTTTATAAAATAATAGACACTATAAGCTTTCCTTAGACACCTTTTTTACTAAAAACATAGATGCATATCTCAAGATATGATCATTGATTGAGCATATTTCAAATTAAAGCTATAGAAGGGTTGCTCCCGCTTCTCTCTAGAACCCTCCGGCGACCATCGCTGGGGGGAGGGAGCGGCGCCTCATTGCTTCCTCCCCCTGGCTCCATCGGTTGGTCCTAGTCTAGTCCGTGGGGTCATGGAGATGGAGATCAAGCAGCTCTCCCAGTCGAAGTTGGTGGGTTGCCTCACAGATGGGTTACGGAGGAGAAAGGCTCGTCGCGTAGGAGGTCGATCCAGGGTTAGCGGCATTTTGACCTAGTCGACTCCACCCTGTTCAAGAGTTACGGGTGGAGAGGAGTCGCACCCTTGGCTTGCTTCCCTATGTTGTTGCTCCGTCCAAGCGAAGATGAGGGGTCTCTCGACCTCCTCGTCTAATTTCTGCATTTCTCCTCCTCCGACTCCTGGTGCTAATCCAGCGTGATGGTGATCAACCTTCGATCCAGAAGCGCCCAGGCGGCGGTGATGACGGCAGAGCACCCTTGGCGTCCTGGCAGCGTGTCTCTCCAGTGCTCCGTGATGTCGGCCTGCTCCTTCGGTATGGGCGAAGGTGATGGACGGATGTGGATGGACAAGCACCCTCAAGATGCTCGGTGGCCTTCCCCTCGCCTGGCGGCTGGCTTGAGACCTTGGTGGTGTCATGCCCTGGTCTAGCCACCCTGTGGTGGCTCCACCGTGTTCCGGGTGCTCGTGGCTCCTCGGCGCTGCTGTCTGGCCTTCGTTCTTGTAGTGGCTGCTCCGCGGGGGCCTGCTCTTCTCCGTGCGGACCTGACTCGTGGTCCTCCGCTGCGTGCGTGCGGCCCTGGTGCTCTCCTAGGAGGTCCGGTGGGCTATTGTCTTCAGCAACATAGAAGTCAGTGTGGGAGGTCATGCTCCTCTGCGCAAGCCGGATCTCTTTCCTTCACCGCCCACTGCACTGCTGCGTGAACCATCTCTGATGGATTCTTCACGATTGCAGGTCTTGCCTATTCCGGTGCGGCAGTGCAGGGTCAAGATGTGCCTTTGCCGCGGCGGCTGGCGTTCCTTGGTGGGATTGCATCTGTCCCCCTAGTGGTGACGCTGCTTGAATCCTGCGAGTTCCAGCCCTGTGGCTGGTAGTCCTCATCGAGTCAGGTGGCTCTTTGTAGTCAAGAGATCGTTCACCCTCAAGGTGTTCGATAAGGGGTCTCTGTGCATATAGGGTCTTAGGTGGGGTTGGGTTTAGAGGGAGGCTCTTACTCTTCTTCTCATCCTAATCCTTTCTTTTGTTGCATGAGGTCGTACTTTGCAGGTTTCTGATTTCCAGTTGATTGTCGACCCATGAAGAGGGCTGGGTTTCTACTTGGATCCCACACATTCAGGGATTGTTTCTAACGACAGTGGGGGAATGGTGGTTGTCTAGCTCAAGTACATTAATCGGTAGTCAGCTAAAGGATGAACCCTGTATTGCTCTTGTCTCCTATGCTACAGCTGGTTTAGTTCACCTTCAAGATTATACCTTCGGGTGATTGATGATATGTTAGAGGTCCTTTTGGAGTTTTTCCAGTGAGAGACCTAGTCTGGTGTAGCTAAGAAGACCGATGACTTCATGGCTAGCTACAGGCACGATTGCTTGTTTTTGTTCTATGTCACTCTACTGTTACTTTTTGTGGGTACGCTGAATGCATGTAATAGTGGCTTGGTATAGACTTCTTCTAGTAGGATTTTCTGGTCCTAGCTTGCTTAGTTGAGTTGTCTTCTTAGTCTCATTTTGGATTAGTTTCTGGAGTGTCCCCCTGTGTGGGGAGTTTGATCCTTGTTGAGCTTCTTAGCTCCTGCCTATGTAATGGGGGTACCCAGTGCCCAAAGTTTTTGGTATTAATAATAACACGCATTTTGACCGACCAAAAAAAAAGATATAATCATTGAAAGTTACCTTGTCTTAAACTCATCTAGGGCATTGGTATTAAATCCAAGAGATTAGGTTTGCAAGCCCTTCATTCTTCAGGACTCACCTTAGTCCTGGAATTGGTTGCGGCCCAATAACCTTTAAGTGTGACCGTCCCATCCCCACCATGTCTCTCGTCCCAACGTACGCAATGAAGGGGACACATCTCCCCTATTCCGTGTCCGTCAATAGGGCACCGCTGCCTAGAGCTCCTCCTATGAGGTGGAACTCGCTGCTCAGGTCGCAGAACAACAAAGTGAATGCTGCTTCATCTTCTTCTTTGCCTGCTCAGAAAGGACAGTGCCATCACCCTTCCCATTGGGATCTCCAACTGCCAACCCCTGATCTCGGATAGACTCCCCCGTGATTATTCAGAGGTGTTGCTTGTGAAGGTGACCATGCTATAAGGGATATGGGGCAACCCAGAGGGGCTCTTTATGATTTTAGCATGATCATGAGGTTTAGGGTTTTTAACTTCTATAGAGGGAGGGACGAAAGTCTCTCTGGATGATCTGTCATCAGTTTGTCGTTATCATGTATATATATATATATATATATATATATATATATATATTTATATATATGGAGGCCTGGTGGTGGTAGAAGTTGACTCGAGAAAGGAGTATGTGTACGTTGGGGTAACAATGATAAAGGAAAGAAGATCAATTGGGATTCTCAGATTCAAGACTCATAGTATTACTAAATCGAAAAGTCTTGCAGAAAGATAGAATATATAATCCTTTTACTTTTTATCAGCATAGAATTTTTCTTTTCCCTTTCCCGATTTTTGTTTTGCTTATATTGAAGGACACTATTCTTTTACCTTTATCACTACTGTCAACCTTATTCGTATATTCTATCCACCAAAAAGAAACATGTCTCTCTCCTAGTGTACCACCCGTAACTAATTAATTTTGAATGAGCAATTAGAACCAAAACTAGTCTATTAATTTATTTTTCCTCTTAAATGTCCGCATGTCACATCCTATACTCGATTACCCAACCTAGATCCTACTCATTATTGTTTATGTATAATTGAAGGATTATCATAAGAGAGAGAAAATACGTGTTATATCTCATTTTTTATCGTATAAAGAAAATGTTGAGCTATTTAATGAATAAAGGAGTGAAGTATATTATTTCTTCAAAAATTTATAAATTGAGATTATTCCATTAATTTTATTATTTAACTTTCATCATAAAACCCCATTAATAACCCTACATCATATAAATAAAATTTTAGGATGTTATAATACCTATGAAGTAAATGCATTATTTAAAGTAGGAGATAAGTCACAAAATACATGAGCCTTTTCATGTATTGAAGTACTAAACCTTCAGGCAAATAAAAATAGATCTATTCTAGATTTAAAGTGAGATAGTTTTCTTATCTTATGTGGGAGTTTTGTATGAAGAAAGGAACACATACACGTTCTTTAAAGTGAAAATATAACTTCATTTATAAGGAGTTTCAACTATGTTTTCCTATAGAAAGATTTAAACTCAACTTTGTTTAAAAATACTTGTGACTTATACTTGGGAACATGGAATGTTGTATTCTCTATTGGGAAAGGGTACTTGTAAAAGTGAGAATGATAATATTATAATAATGTTGTATCAAAGTCAAGCTTTTGAGTGTTTAAGGAAAGGGAACATATATCAGAATTGAAAACATATTGACTTCATAAAGAAAGGCGAATGTAAGGAAAATTAGGGAGAAACCCTTTATATATCACAACCTCACCTACATTGGAAGACCATAGCCTGTTCAATTTTTGATCTAATTAAAAAGGTAAAAACAAGTTTGAGGTTTTTCCTAGTGGGGGTCTTATATGTCATGAAAGACTTGATATGGCTTTTAGAGGAAGGCAAGGCACATTATAATGGATCCCATGTAGACGATTTAATTATAAGGAATGTCCACTATGATGGAGATGGGGTTATGTCTTCATAGGATTTTTGAGGAAGTCAGTTAGGGCTAGTTGTTAGTAAGATAACATTGGCTTGGTTCGAGAAATGGGAATATTAGAAAGGAAACGACCCACCACATTACGATTAAAAATCAGAACACTTATAATGTAATACGACATTTATATCAGTGCCTAAATTAAACAAGTGTATGATGTTCATAACATCCAATGATAGACAATCTAAATGGATAACACAATGTAAATGTATCTGCCATTCAACATTATGGAGTCATTTGAGGTGAAGGAATGTCTACAAGAAGACAAAAATCTTCCTCCAGACTGGCAACGTTGCATTCTAGAACCTCGTGCTCATATTTTTTGTTGGTGTATATATCATCATAGTTGTGCTGAATTTCAATGAAGTCCTTCATGTTCATTGCCTGGCCCCACACTGACTTGCACTCAACATTTAGTAACATAATCTCCGCTTTCAAAGAATCCATTATTGGGGGGAGATCGACTGCCCAATGGAAGTATCAGCATCAGTCTTTTCCTTAAATTTTATTACCAAGTTCAAGTTAATGCCAACGAATGTGCAACCTCCACAAGGGCAATCTATTATTTATTGATGTACTATTGCCCTTGTAAAGAGTGAGACTCGATAGGGGATCCACTCTTCACTGAAATTGAAGAATATGTCCATCCAATCCCAAACATACCAAAAGGTAAGAAGGAAATGAGGAATTCCATTCATTTCTCAAATGGTACATATTACAGAGCATGATAATGAATAGGCAGTGGAAACAAAACTATTACACAGTTATAAAATTTTAATTGTACAATTGTTCCTCACCATATAAGGTGGAACAAAAAATAAAATAAAAGGTATACACCTAAGAACACGTAAGGACGATTGCAGAGGGAAAACCAACTATCCCAAGCTATGCTCAATGTCCAAGTCCATGTATACAACCTTTTAGCATCTTTGTCTTCTAATGTACCTAAACCTGGGTGGAAGGAAACATCACCCAGAATATAGGAAGTAACATAGAGGTCAACAAAGAGCTGAGTATGTATAGATAATAAACACTTCGGGCATTATATATGGTTCTAAGTGTAAAAAGAGATGTTCCCACAAGAAAAGGGGACTAATAAAAGTTAGGTAAGTTCAAAGAGGAATATAACAAAAGAAATGAGGCATATAAAATTCTAGATTACAAGCATGATAATAAGAGTGTCTTTCCATAACAATCATCCACAGATTCATATTAAAACAATAAAATTTGCATGCATAACAATGTAGGCTAAATATACCGAAAATAGGGCCATAACACCATAAGATAATGGCCTAAAAAGAAATAAGGGTGGAAAGGCATACCCCGGGTGGAAATGCACGCCCTATATAAGTATGGTTGTACATAAGTACCACTATTCTATATATTCTAGTCAAACATGTAGCATGCATAAAATAGAGAAGCAAGACTAGTATTTCAGTCAATTTTCATAAAAAGGCATTCATAGCAAGTGGGGTACAAGTACCCCTATAAACAAGGTAGTCAAAAAACTTGAACGATATATAATGAGTCAACATCAGGAAATGTAAATGTTCAAGAATTTAGATTTCATAAGGAATGATAGTTCAAAAGATGCCTCATTAAAAGAAAGTAGGTTTTAGTCAAATAATGCCCAAAATAAAATAGAAGATGTACATACCTGATTTTAATGACCAGTGCTAAACTCAATCTATATTCTTGGTCCACAAAGTCATGTTTTCTTCCTGTATGATAATACACCACAAGTACTCTACAAGATTGGATGACTATTGGTCCATGATGACATTATTGCATAAGATCCAAGATGAGATTGAATTCATTTCTTGTTGACTCTCAAGTTCTCTGACCCTCAGGGAAGGTGAAGTATAGACATGGCCTGGGTGATGGTTGTGTTTCCCAACTAGCAGGTGTCATCCGTTTTATGAGGAGGATGAGATATCTAGTCATCTTATTCCATTGAGTTCAAAGGGTGAACATGTAGTAGTGTTCAAGAGTTAGAGAGGGAGGTAGCTGAGGAGTGCCTTGTATGTTATAGGCCTGTGGAACCAGGAAGAAGGATAAGGTCGGATGAAGAATAATATTTAGTTATGACTATTGACAGAGAGGGGAGAGGTGTAGTAGATCCATCCATATATGGTGTTCATAAAGGAGAGGGTGGATGTGGAAGACTAGGTGATGGAGGCAGAAGTTCTGTTTGATCTCGTTGGAAGGCACAAAACATGGTGGTGACAAAGTTTCTAAGAGTTGCGGGTTAAAGATAGTGACTTGTAGGTCTTATGTAAGCAAGATCATGGCGCATATCCATGTAGGGTGAGAGAAGCTTCTATGTTGCGGATGTCTGACCGTGGTTACAGATATTGAAGGTGTGGTTGCTATTCCTAGACCGTCTGATGAAGGTGGTGGTGCCAAGGGAGAGGAAGATAGGACTAGCGCCTACAGACTTTAGTGCGTGGATGACCGAATAAGGGAGGATGAGAAAGGTGGTTTGCGTGCCCGTCAGCGCGTCTGTCATCTATGGCAATTGCAAGTGGCAGATTGGAGATCATTTCTGGAGGGAGGAGAAGACAATAGGGTGGTTACATCCATTGGTGTTGGCAAGAAGACTAGATGGCAGCACCAGCTACTTTGTTGTTTAGGTTTATGATGAAGTTGCATATCAGGCTAGAGGGCATCATTGCTAGTGGAGGAAGCACCGTGACACATATGAACAGAGGAGGTATCACGGTGATGGTGGCATTGGGGAAGATAACAATGGTGTTGAAGTTTGACAAAGAGTCATGGTTGCTGGTGGCTAGGCCCTGTTGCAACGACTAGAACAGGGAGAAGATGAAGAAGAAATGAGAGGATCCAAGAAAGATTGGTTAGGGCTAGGGGGAGTCCATGGGAGATTTGAGGAGGAGGAAGTAGATGAGCAGAGTAGGGTTTCAAATATGGGTACTTGTAGACCGTCTGTCAACCACAGACGGTGCCGGGTCTCAATGCCACGGTGGTTGGGCACAGGGAAGATGGCGCCAAGACTCACAGTAATGGTGGTTGGGCATAGGGAGAGGGAAAGACTGGTGGTTAGATTAAGGAAGCAGACAAGGAGGGAGGGAGGAAGATGAGGAAGGTTGCTAATATGAGCCCATCAGGTCCTCCGCCAACAGCAGACGGCGGCATGTTCTTCTCACTGCCTAGATCACTAGGCACAGAGACAGGGGGCAGTGTCAGCTATGAATAACTGAGGAAACCAGAATAAGGGAGTGCATCGTTGTGAATGAGGGAGATGAAGAGAACGCCTGAATAACAGAGTCCCCAGGTGAGCCTGCGTGGTTGATAACCATGAGTTGGGATCATATGAAAAGACGACGACTCATTCTCTGTGAGATTTGGTCAAGCAGATCTATAGCCGCCAGATCACGAGAAAGAATGCCACGTGACCACCTAATCCGTGTGACAAAGAAAATTATTGGAAGCTTTACGAGAAAAATAAAGTGGCAAGTTGATTATACTAATTATTCCTAGCTTATACCATATATTTCTTTGTTAATTTAATTGGATGGGTAAACATTATTCAAATGATGTCAAATTTACTTGGTAGGCTATTTGAGATACAAAGAGTCTGAATTTGATACTAATTTTACCTTTTGATTTTTTTTCATATTTAATTTCACTAATAGAGTATGAAGCATGTATTTGATGTGTTTACTCCTCTCAATTACTCAATCGTGATACCATAATATATATTAACTTGATCTCTTTAAAATTATAATACTATGTGTATTCTAGAGTGTCAATTTGGATCCTAGCCTATTATATGGTATATTTGAATCTTAAATCTTAATCTTACATGTATCATGGTTAATTTATCTTTCAAGTATCAATTATAAAGGGTATTTTCGGATACATTATACTATTTGCCTGCATCCGGTACTTGTTGTTAATAAAATCAAATAGGGTCTAGAAGAAGACAGGGTAGCCTATATATCTAGATTCTAGTATGCTACAACATTATACTCCTTAAAGAGGATTTCGTCCCCCAAATCCATACATCTATTACTAGGATACATACTAGGTTATGCTTCCCTACCCAATCATAGATTTCTAGTTCACATAATATAGTTGATCATCATACATCAACCCTTTTTACCCTTATAGTCCAAACTCGTGATGTAACTATATCTCTCCATGCTGCAAGTCTCTATTAGTCTTCTTATATAATGTTTTGAGCTAAGGTTGAACCAAAACCTATTACTATCTTATGCCTAATGGCAAAACTCCTTTCATATACTATTAGGTAGTTTAGGATTAGGGTTTAAGATTATTGTTTTTTTACCAACATGTTTTACCAACCTCATTCATGCATTTAGTGTATTGTAAGTAACTTAGTGAACTAATGTCCCATGGTTTTAGTACACATATATAAGTACATAACATATTAGGGTTTAACGAAATTATTTTTACTTTTGTTCAACATTCCTAACATACTGAGCTTAGGTCCTAATTTAGATTTATCCATTCTATTACTTTTATAGGAAGTAAAGTTATAGAGGCCTTGAGTTTAGGGTTTTACATTTTCTTTTCTTATAATCTTTTACCATATCTATGTCCTTCATTTTAGATGAATGAATATAAACTCAAAAACTTATTTGTTATTACCAACTAACGTTCATGGTTGTGGAATTAGTAAGGCCATCCATTACTACTGGCTAAGTGGTTGTCACATATGTTTAACATTGATAGTGTAAATTAATACTGAGTCAATTATTGTGTCCACTACTAGGTCAAGATAATCCTCTAGTTATGTTATACTCATAAAAAATAAAGCACATTGGAATCCACACATTAATTGGATCTGTCTATAATTTATCTATAGGGGCAACAGGGTGGATCTACTAGGTCTTATATATCCAAAATTTCTTCTTTGTACGCATTCATCATACTAAGGCCTAGGGTCTCATGGTTGATCATGTTAGTCAAAGGTTTCTTCTCTAAATGATTTCTATACTACTCCAACTACTTGCGGTGGTGACTTGGTTCCAAAAATCTTTGATAAAATCTAAAACCTTTTCTTTTGCACATATAGATTAATAATAAAAATAAATTTGACGATGCAAAACTTGCAATGAAAAATCCAAAATTTGAGCCAAAATCAACTAGAGAACCAATTCAACCACCACATACTATTATTTTATCATCACATACTTTTGCTTAAAGGGTCTAATCCTTCAGATACCACATAGGACATTTGACTACACCTCAACTATGTTTTTACATGGAAAGGAGAAGGGTTTCCTATTACGTGTGGTCAAATTCATCAAACCTTAACGAGGTAAGACATCCTCCATTCCCCATGTCACTCTTAAGCATAATTGACACAACCTCATTGCAAGACCTAAGGGAGTCAATTGATCATCCAATAATTATAGTAAGGTATATGTTTTCCTTCTACACTTGACGATTTACAACCATAGTCCCATCACAAGACAAGATGAACCATATAGTAAATTTACCAATAACATCATTCACTAGGTAATCTAATTGAACCAAGGAGGCGAGAGAGGCAAACTCCTAAGAATATTATACAAAATTTAATAGCTTCCATCCACTAAACCTCATGTATGAGGCATAAAAGCTAATCCAACATGGTATCCAAACTTTAGATAATTGGTCTTGGGACATACCTTTGTTGTGATTCTTCACATTGAAGGCAAGGCATGCCTAACAATAATTAAGCTCGTTCCTACCATCACTTAGTAACAAGGGAATCATCTAAATTCCTAAGATTTACATTGGAAATTTTTTTATAGCTCATGTGCTCTCAGCTCCGCAATAGTAGGGTAATTAAGATGTGCTAGAGAATAACAAAGGTAAAGGGATTTAAGATGAGAACTAGAATATGCCTATCTATGACTATTTAAGTCAATCAGCACTTCATGTCTCTTAGGCTAATATCCTAGAAAATTATGAGATGTAAACCAAACACAAGAGTTCATTTGATGTGACTTCATCCCACCTCCATAAAAATTGTGTGGGTGTTACATGTTACTAACAACTAACTCATGTTCACATAGGTGGGTCGAGTAGTGCAAGTGACCAAATTAGTCAAGGGTTGAAAACCCTAATTGGTATTGACTACTAGGAAATAGGTTTATCAATAACCTCTAAGGGTCACCTATCTAATTAAGGGTCAACCAAGGATAACTTGAAATAGTCAAGTTACCGACTACTTAGGCTCTGATACCATTTTGTAAAGAGTGAGACCCGATAGGGGATCCACTCTTCACGGAAATTGAAGAACAAGTCCATCAAACATACCAAAAGGTAAGAAGGAAAGTAGGAATTTCATTCATTTCTCAAATGGTACATATTACAGAGCATGATAATGAATAGATAGTGGAAACAAAACTATTACACAGTTACAAATTTTTTGTTGAACAATTGTTCCTCACCATATAAGGTGGAACGAAAAATAAAATAAAAGGTATACACTTAAGAACATGTAAGGCCGATTGCAGATGACAAACCAACTATCCCAAGCTATCCTCAATGTCCAAGTCCATGTATACGACCTTTTAGCATCTTTGTCTTCTAATGTACCTAATCCTGGGTGGAAGGAAACATCACCCAGAATATAGGAAGCAACATAGAGGTTAACAAAGAGCTAAGTATGTACAGATAATAAATACTTTGGGCATTATATATGGTTATAAGTGTAAAAAGAGATGTTCCCACAAGAAAAGGGGGCTAATTACAATTATGTAAGTTCAAAAAGGAATATAACTAAAGAAATGAGGCATATAAAATTCTAGATTACAAGCATGATCATAAGAGTGTCTTGCCATAACAATCATCCACATATTCATATTAAAACAATAAACATTTGCATGCATAACAATGCAGACTAAATATACCTAAAATAGGGCCATAACACAATAGGATCATAGCCTAAAAAGAAATTAGGGTGGAAATGCACACCCTGGGCGGAAACACACACCCTATATAAGTATGGTTGTACATAAGTACCACTATTCTAGATATTCTAGTCAAACATGTAGCATGCATAAAATAGAGAGGCAAGACTAGTATTTTAGTCAATTTTCATAAAAAGGCATTCATAGAAAGTGAGGTACAAGTACCCTTATAAACAAGGTAGTCCAAAAACCAAAATGATATAATGAGTCAACATCAGGAAATGTAAATGTTCAAGAATTTAGATTTCATAAGGAATAATAGTTCAAAAGATGCCTCATTAAAAGAAAGTAGGTTTTAGTCAAAGAATGCCCAAAATAAAATAGAGGATGTACACACCTGATTTTAATGACCAGTGCTAAACTCAATCTATATTCTTGGTCCACAAAGTCATGTTTTCATCATGTATGATAATACACCACAAGTACTCAACAAGATTGGATGACTATTGGTCCATGATGGCGTTATTGCATCAGATCCAATATGAGTTTGAATTCAGTTCTTGTTGACTCTTGAGTTCTCTGAGCCTCAGGGAAGGCGAAGTACATACATGGCCTGGGTGATGGCTGTGTTTCCCAACTAGCAGGTGTCATCAGTTTCATGAGGAGGATGAGATATCTAGTCATCTTATTCCATTGAGTTCAAAGGGTTAACAGGTAGTAGTGTTCAAGAGTTAGAGAGGGAGGTACTTTAGGAGTGGTTTGTATGTTACAGGTCTCTGGCACTAGGAGGAAGGACAAGGTCAGATGAAGAATAATATATAGTTACGACTGTTGAAAGGGAGGGGAGAGGTGTAGTAGATCCATCCATATATGGTGGTCGTAATGGAGAGAGTGGATGTGGAAGACCAGGTGATGGAGGAAGAAGTTATGGTCGATCTCGTTGGAAGGCACAAAACTTGGTGGTGACAAAGTTTCCAAGAGTTGCAGGCAAAAGATAGTGACTTGCAGGTCTTATGTAAGCAAGATCAGGGTGCACATCCATGTAGGGTAAGAGAAACTTCTATGTTGTGGCTGTCTGACCGTGGTTATAGATATTGGAGGTGTGGTTTCTATTCCTAGACTGTTTGATGAAGGTGGTGGTGCAAAGGGAGAGGAAGATAGGAGTAGCGCCTGCACACTTTAGTGTTTGGATGACCGAACAAGGGAAGATGAGAAAGGTGGTTTGGGTGCCCGTCAGTGCCTCTGTCATCTATGGCAATTGTAGGTGGCAGATTGTAGATCATTTTCAGAGGAAGGAGAAGAGAATAGGGTGGTTGCATCCAGTGGTGTTGGCAATAAGACTAGATGGTGGCACCAGTTGCTCTGTTGTTTAGGTTTACGATGAACTTGTAGATCAGGCTAGAGGGCATCATTGCTAGTGGAGGAAACACCGTGACGCAGATGAACAGAGGAGGTATCATGGTGATGGTGGCATTGGGGAAGATAACAATGGTGTTGATGTTTGACGAAGAGTCATGGTTGCCGGTGGCTAGGCCTTATTGCCACGACTAGATCAGGGAGAAGATGAAGAAGAAATGAGAGGATCCAAGAAAGATTGGTTAGAGCTAGGGGGAGTCCATGGCAGATTTGAGGAGGAGGAAGTAGATGAGTGGAGCAGGGTTTCGAATATGGGCACTTGTAGACCGTCCATCAACCACAGACGGTGCCAGGTCTCGATGCCACAGTGGTTGGGCATAGGGCAGATGGTGCCAAGTTTCACAACAATGGTGGTTGGGCACAGGGAGAGGGAATACTGGTGGCTAGATTAAGGAAGCAGACAAGGAGGGAGGGAGGAGGACGAGGAAGGTTGCCAATATGAGCCCGCTGGGTCCTCCACCAACAACATATGGTGGCATGTTCTTCTCACTGCCTGGTTCGCTAGACACAGAGACAGGGGGCATGCCAGCTAAGGATAACTGAGGAAACCAGAACAAGGGAGTGCATCGTCGTGAATGAGGGAGATGAAGAGAATGCCTGAAGAAAAGAGTCCCTAGGTGAGCCTACATGGTTGATAACCATGATTTGGGATCGTACGCGAAGACGACGACCCATTCTCTGTGAGATCTAGTCAAGCAGATCTATAGTCGCCAGATCACGAGAAAGAATGCCATGTGACCACTTAATCCATGTGACAAAGAAAATTATTGGAAGCTTTACAAGAAAAATAAAGTGGCAAGTTGATTATTCTAATTAGTCCTAGCTTATACCATATATTTCTTTGCTAATTTCATTGGATGGGTAAACGTTATTCAAATGATGTCAAATTTACTTGGTAAGCTATTTGAGATACAAAGAGTCTGAATTTGATACCAATTTTACCTTTTGAATTTGTTTCATATTTAATTTCATTACTAGAGTATGAAGCATGTATTTGATGTGTTTACTCCTATCAATTACTCAATCATGATACCATAATATATATTAACTTGATCTCTTTAAATTTATAATACTATGTGTATTCTAGAGTGTCAATTTGGATCCTACCCATTATATGGTATATTTGAATCTTAAATCTTAATCTTACATGTATTGTGGTTAATTTATCATTCAAGTATCAATTATAGAGGTTATTTATGGATACATTATTCTATTTTCTTGCATCTGGTAAATGTGTACTAGTTGTTAATAAAATCAAATAAGGTCTAGAAGAAGATAAGGTAGCCTATATATCTAGATTCTAGTATGTTACAACACCTCACGAGAAGGGCATACATAATACATTTCGCCCGACCTTTGACTCAGAATGCCAAAGTCATATAACCCTGCATCCTCTGTGTTAAGCCGTAAGGCTGCATCTAGCCCACAATCACACCTCAAAACTTCAGATGGATTCATCGACATCTAATAAAACATGGTTGATGATTAGTACAATAATGTCAGATTCATGACATAGTTTTCAAAGATAATCTGTAGAACATTTCAACATGACTAGTTCATTGTTCAAACATACAAGTGAAGTTCATTTGGATAGATCATGATATATTTATCTATGACATATTGTATCCATCTTCCTCTGCTGAAGAGTCCTTATCGCTCATTATGTGAATTCAATGGTGAAGATATCGACACCTCTCCCACATACTTGAAATTTCTTCTTGTAGCCTATCGGTGTATGTTCTTGTTGAACAGACAAAGTCGTAGTGTTCTGACCAGTACTTGCATTCACTGTGTGCATATGCGAGTTGTGATAGCATTGCATCCCTAATTGCATTCAGCGTGGCCATTGTAGGTTGTACTCACTGCGTGAGCAACCTCATATGGCATCTGGTCAGAACAAGACCCCTACCACATGTAAAATATGGCATGTGGGGGTTGTTGTCTTCAAACCGTCCATTTACCGCATCTGTGGCATCCATGTACACTCATACGGTGCACTGCAGACCACATGGACACAACAACATGCCATTGTCCATTTCTAGACAGATAACCTAATGAGACATAATGTGACATTTTTTAGAAGTAGGCAAAATTGTAGTCAACAATAAAGTTTGAGAACAAATGTTAGTCGTTAAGTTATAAAATTAAATTCAAAAAGGGAATAAGTGAAACATGTTGTAGAACATGTTTCAATGTATGCAAGTTACACAATATATGTAAATCACTGATTTTCCCACATAGAATTGGCAAGTCTTTCGTACAAAACATCTCCCTCCCTAGCATCAGCCTGGCTTGTTTGTTGGAGAGAACTCAATTCATTCAAGATGTCAGTGGTACGATGAGGGTCATCCTAGTTTTTGTCCATCAAAGGATCACCATCATTTTGGCACTGGATAAAATTGTGGACGATACAACAAGCCATTACAATGTGAGACTGTGAATGCACAGGAAAAGTCACTCCTTTACGAAAGTAGGAAAACTCTTCTTCAACACACCAAAGGCTCATTCAACAACATTACGTAGTTGAGCATGTCGGTGGTTGAACATCTCCTTTTTGCTGGTGTATGAGCTTCTATTACCCTGATGCCCTGCTATATGGTAAGCTACGTTTTGATATGGTGTAAGAAATTGTATGGTGTTGGCGTACCCTGCATCAACAAGATAGTACTTTCCAGCGGGTACATTGAACCCGCCTATGGTTGTAGCTGCATGTAGTATCCTTTGATCAGCAACAGAGCCCTCCCAACTAGTCATGATATATTTAAACTCCATTGAGAAGTCTACTACTACTATGACATTCATGGAAACATTCCTTTTTCTATTTATATAACGATTCTACTTATCGCGCTTCACCAAAACGGGGATGTGTATCTCATCAATTGCCCCAATGGCATCCTAAAACAAGTATATACAAAATTCAGCGACGACGAAAGTGGTTATATTAACAACGGAATTCACATGGTCAACTAAGTGATGGTCATACCTTGAAGTAAGGGTAAAATCTTGAACTCTCCAGTATGCACCGATGCGGAGTTGGGGATGTAATTGGAATCACAATATATTCATTGAACAAAGCACACACTGCATCAAAGACCTCGTTAAACTTTCTGCTTATGGTCTCACCACTGTGAATGTAGCCCTCAGCCAGAATACGGTTGGTATGGCCATGTCCAACCATTTGAAGGAAGTAGCAAACTACCTCCGATGATGTCACACTTCTGGTACTTTTCAACAAACCTCGGTCCTCAAGTGTGTCCACAAAAGCTAAAACCTTGTTGGGTAGCATACGGTATAGATCATACACCCTCTTTTCATGGCCGGTTATTATTTCTAAAACCTTTTGATGGCCGCTCCTAATACTAACCGATCTCGATATTGGTTGTTGTGTGGTTGCGTCGTCTGAATTGTCCATGATATTGTGGGATATTTGGTCAACTATTTGGTAGGATATTGTATTAGCAATATCATTACCCGAACCAGACATAAGAACCAAAAGTTGTAGAATGTCATCATTTGTTTCTGGTGGATGAATATCAGCCATGACGTCTATAATTAAAAGTGATTACTCGCATAAGAAATATATAGATATATTACAGAAATGAAATGAACATGATAGTGACCAAATAGCAAATACCGACCAAATAGCAAATAATAAGATAAACCATTACATAGTACCATAGTTCAGAGATTGTTCCCAAAGGAATCAAATAGTACACCAACAAATTTTGAAATAGTTCATATATAAAAGCCAGGATACTGATATAGTTCTTAAATTAGACAACCTCAAAAGAACGATAGAGGGGCATGACCTCTATTATAACCACTTGTGCTAGAAAATGGTGGAGATTGTGGATATGGTGGTGGCGTGAAGGGTGTTTGTAATCTAGAAGCTCCAGAAGCTGTGTTCTTCATTTCCCACATGTCTTGCTAGCAAATGGTAATTTTGTGTGGGGTGTCCATAAGGCTTAGGTAAATGTTATAGTTTGATGAATCTTTTATGGTGTGTACAAGAGTGGTAAAAATAGGGATAGGGGCATCAGGGCAGGTTGCATTAAAGTGGTCCAAGTGGTTTGATATTCTTCTTTGTCATTAGATCTAGCAACAATTTTGTTGCCCATCTCATGTACCTTGGAAAACACCTTTGTGAATTCAGAAATGACTTCATTAGACAGGCTACAACTGTCCTATGTGCTTGACGCTCACTTCATGCATCTGTGTGTGGTGGGAGTCCTTGCACAAATACCTTGGTTGTTTGATCCGCAATTGGTGTCCTCACTTTGCGTCCCAAAATAACCCATATCTTCAGTGAGACCAGTTGGATCGATTAGTTCTGGGCTGACAAATGAATCAGACGCATCTAAGTCGACAACAACATCATCTTCATATGCAACATCAGAAGGAGGTTGTCTATCCATTGAGGACATTGCATGATGACCCCTAGCTATGTTCCTCCCCCCATCATCTCAACATCGTGGTAATGGTAGAATGGTATGTTGACCAATCTCTCTAGTTCCCTGTTTATCTAAAATGGGGGAGAACTACTGATTAGGTCAATATTAATAAGTTTAAGTTAATATTTAATAATCAAGGGACTGTATATTATTAGACATACTGCAAGTGCCTCCCTCTACTCTGGGGTGTCAGGCAATATTGGCTTGTGCCTACTGTCATCCCATCCAACACCACTTTTGTTGGTCACCAGTTTTATCTTTGCATAGTCTCTCCTGACTGATCCAATGTATCCTCATTCCTCCCCATCCTGATATGCCAATAATGTAGTGTCTCCCTCCATGCATCCCTAGTAAATATTCCATTGACGCACCTACCCAGGTCATATTGTCTCCTTAGTGCCGCAACCAGAGCCTCATCCAACTCTTTCATCCATACAATATGGACCCTCGGGTCTGGTGTAGCTATAGTAGCAATGACACTGTAATATATCACTTTAGTCTGGGTGTTTAAATGAAACCTTTATACGAACCTAGACTGAGTCTACGTAGTTGAAAGTGATAACTTTTATTAAAATAGTCTAATATAAGGTTGATGTTTAAATTACTGATCGAATGGTGACAGCAACAACAGAATATTGTGCTCTACATCAAATGGTGGTGTATTGAAGTTTATAAGATGATTAACAAAAACATAATTTAGGTGATCTACAACACAATAGCTACATGACCAAACAATATGAAAAAACAATCATGTCTAAATATAAACATGTCCTCATATATGAGGTTACACATCAATATATAGGTACTTCTAATAGATCATCCAATATGTTTTTAGCAAACACATTGTAACATCCCTGACCTGGGTTACGAGCTAAACCTAGGTGTTTTGCCTAATTATGTAATTAGATATTTGTGATTATCTTTTAGTGTGTAATTAAAGCTCCTGAGGAACATATGTTTCCATCTCTGTCCCTTTTAAACAATGTTGTAGTATTGTTTTGTAATACATGGACCTATGTGCAATTTTACCCAATTAAAGGGGTTAACTTGCAAACTGCACATGTTAGTATGTTCCTTTAGTGTTGAGACATCATAATAATGAATATGATGAAGTATGATGGATTTCCCAAGCTCGGGCATCAAGATGTAGCTTGTGGAGCAATCCTTGTGCTTAAAACCCTAGTTTTGGTGTAAAATGTAATTTACCCAAAATATGGGGTGCGACTTGTAAAATATACCCTCTAGAGTATCTTTTATGACTCTTGACATCATTTAGAGTAAAAATGATGAAGAGGGCGGTTCATTTGAATAATCATATAATAAGGAACACCTTTGTGATTAAATCACCAAGTTGTAAGGAGACCCTTATATATGTGCACCTTAGTGATAAGTTGACCTTCTTTGCCTTTAGTTCTTGGTCTTAGAAGTATTTTTGCCTTTGATATAAGGAGGAGGGACGTGCAAAGAAGAAAGGAGGGACCTAGATGAGAAATGGAGAAACTAGAGGCCCCTATGTTGAAAACTAACCCAAGCTATATAAGCTTCCTTCTTTGCAAACCAAGTAAACGTATTCCCTTCACTTCTTCACTTATCATCTTGCTCAACCGACTAAGGTAGAACTATGGATCTCAGGGATATGACCAACCTGTTCTAAGGTAAGAAGAGACCATCACCTAGCTCGGATTCATGGAGGAAAGTGAATTACAAGGTTGGTTTCATGGTTTTCTTACTTAGCTTTCTTGTTCTAGCCAACTTTCCCCAACCTTTCCTTGGAGAATCACCTTTTGCCGACCTGTGGAGCTCTAGACGCCATTAAAGACTTAAATCTTGGAAGCTTGGAGCTCTAGGAAAAACGTTTGAGGTGGGTTTTATAACTCTAACCTTTTGCTTTATTATGCATATCACTATTTTTGCAAGTAGTAGTTAAGTTCTTCTTCTTCCCCATCTTTCTTTGCTTTCTTGCAAGCAAATCCACGAAGTAACCAACCTGTTCCAAGGTTGAATATGATGGGCGTGAATTCCTAGGTAACTTTACCAAACGACCTTGGACCAATTGGTCTAAACGGTTTGCAAACCGTTTGAAATCAAACGATCTCAAGACCGTTTGATCTCATGCGGTCTTGCAAGACCGTTTAGATTCAAACGGTCTCCAAGACCGTTTGGTAGGGTTGACCAAGTGAAGACCATTTAGAGGTCTGTTGTACACATGTTGAATTAATGAATTACAAAGAATCATGATCTAATTGCAAACCAATCACAAGTTGAAGGCACTTCAACCCTCTAAACCCTAATCGGGTTCATTTGATGATTTCAAGGATAGATTTTGATGAACTTTGGGTTGAAGGGCCCAAACGGTCTCAAGACCATTTGGGGGTTCACTCAAACGGTCTCAAGACCGTTTGGTGACAACCCAAGACCGTTTGGAGGTCTAGGGTTAAGGAAATTTGATGAATTGAGGGTCCAATCACAATAGGTTAATGAATTGATTAAAAGTGCTGATTTTAGACCTAATTAGGGTTCAACCCTTATCAATTTGACTTAGATTTTCATGTAACTTTGGGAAAATGGTCTCAAGACCGTTTGGAGGGTGTCCAAACGATCTCAAGACCGTTTGGGCCAAGTTTGGGCCCAATTGAGTGTCAATTGATGGGTTCAATCTCAATTAGGTTCATGTTGATGAACATTGATAGTTAACTGATTGGAAACCCTAATTGAATCGGTTTCAACCCTAATTGGCTATCAATTGAGGGTCAATTGAGTGTCCAATTGGTTAAGGCTAACCCTAATTGGCTCAATTGATACGTGGTTAACAAGGGTGTGGCCAATTGAAGGCTTCAACATAGAAAACCCTAAACGATTACAAGCTTTGATGCACCTTTGAGTTCCATGCGGTCTTGACCCATTTGGACCAAACGGTCTCAAGACCGTTTGAGTCCAAATGGTCTAAAGACCGTTTAAGGGAAAACGGTCTCAAGACCGTTTGGAACCAAACGGTTTCAAGGTCGTTTAAGACCAAACGGTTTCAAGGTCGTTTAAGATCAAACGGTTTCAAGGTCGTTTAAGATCAAACGGTTTCAAGGTCGCATAAGTTCAAACGATTTGGAAGTCAACTTTGATCAAACGGTCAACACACTCAAACGGTCTCAAGACCGTTTAAGGGCAAACGGTCTTGAAGGCCATGCAGTCTTGGAGGTCAAAGTGTCCAAACGGTCAACACATCCAAACGGATTCAAAACCGTTTGGAGGTTAAGGTGTGAAACTATTTGGGGATCTTTAGGGCTATGATTGCTTAGACACTTGAAGGCTTAATTGGTTCAATGGTGGTCTAATCCAAACCCTAATGATACCTAAAGACATTAAGGGGTTAAGTGATTAATAGATTGGACCATGTTATGATCAATGGTGTACATTACCAATGTGCCCTTGAAGGGTTCAACTAGATGACACCTTGTTTTAATCAAAACCCTAATGACATGATAGTGGTGACTTAGCTTATGATAATCAATGATGACTTGACCTAACCTAATCTAGAGTGATGTAATCACCATTTATTAGTAAGAGGAGAGAGAAGGTGCCCTTTATAGTTGAAACTCAAGTAAAATACCTTCAATGTATATGAATGTGCATGATTAGGGTATGATCCACCTATGTGAGATCATGATAACCCTAATTATGATAATTGATGAGTCTTAACCTAATTTGAAGGCATCAATGATGATGTTTCTCATGTATGATGATGCTATGAGCTCAATTCACCATGAAGTGAATAGTAAACCCTAATTCTAGGGTAATAACATGAAATTGTGAGTAGTAAACCCTAATTGAGGGTAATGCATTGAAATGTACAATAAACCCTAATTCCAGGTTATGCTTTTAAGCATGAATCTTCATGATAAAGTATGAGATGAGGAATCATTATTCCTAATCATAATGAAAGGGATTGAATAACCCTAATTGATGTAAATAAGGGAACCTAGCTTTAGTAAAGGCATGAAGGTACAAACCTTGAAAAGAAAGATTAATTATGCTTTATAATTGCTGACATGGAAATGAATTGTTTACTATTGTCAATTGAATTAATCTTGTAGGTTCATATCAAAAGATAGATATGATGTATATGAAAACATGAGGCAGATAACATCCTGAATATAATGATATCTAGAATAGTTGATGATGGATTATCCTACATCAACAATGTTTATATCTATATCATTAATGATAATTGGATAATTCTGATATATGATACATAGGTCATATGAGGGAAGAAACAAGTTAGTGGTTGAAGTATCAAAAGAGAAATATCGTAATATTGGATTAACCAATTAATTTAAGTAAGATAGTAATGAGAAGAATGTGACACATCAAATTATGATAGTTATCACATTCGACAGTCCAGGGTATTATATATGGATGAGCCTCTAAACCCTTATACTTATGTAAGTGACACAAAGAGTATATATAATAGGTTGTTACCTATGATAGAGATATAATGAACTCAATGTACTCATTAAGTACAAAGTATACATCTTGAGAGGGGAGTAAATCCATCCAAGAATATGAATGAGAAATGGGTTAATACTTAGAATTGATGAACATTAATGATATATGATGATTATAGTAATTGAAAGCAAATACATTTGATACCTTTGTATGTTAATAAGAGTGGTGGAGTAGTATGTTAATGTTGAACAGATAATGTAAATAGGAAATCCTCATTACTGAAACATGGGATATATTAACCCTAAGTTTGGGTTATGTTCTTAAACATGGAACCCTATAAATGAAGTATGTAATAGAGAATAACTATATCTTCTTACAGGTAAGGAGGGGTGGTATAACCCTAGTTAAATCTAACCAAGACCATATTGGTACAATTCTTGAATTGAAAGGTTATTTCTGTTTTATACTATGCTGATATAGAGATGAATTGTTCATTATCAAATATATTAACCATGCAGGTTTTTATAAAGTAATAATCATAACCAGGTAAGGGTTATGATGTCATATTTATTGAAGGCATGTCATAAGCTTTATGAAAAGTGATATATGCTATGTTGCCTCAATTAAGTGACAACATACGAGGCTAATGGGCTGTAAGAGCCTTGAGTAAACATCAAGGTCATGCTGATTAGATGACTTATGATGATCTAAGGGTTAAGCACCCTATTCTTAATTCATAGTAATGAAATGATTATGAATTTATATCCATTGGATTACTGATGTGAGTTGAACTTGATACATTTAGTATTCTACTTTCATAGCTATTGTTCTAATGATTAATGCTTGGAAACATGCTTGATGATAAAAGAATATTGAAATGTACCTAACTAATCAAGTATAATCATACCATGTAGGGCCCTGACCATAGATCCATCATTTTCAGAGACCAAATGATGGTGAAACAGGTTTTCCTAAGGGAACTCCTGAAGCATATACTTTTGAGTATATGGGGGTATATGGACGCGAATATCCTTACGTCCTAGTGTAGGAATTGATGTAGATGTACTTTAATCTTTCAACCCTTCACTATATATTCATACCGAGTGATGTACCACAAATCTCCCGAAGAAATTACTAATACCGCATCGATGAAAGATAAACAAGAAATTTTTCGATGATGAAGAGAGTTCAGAACTCCACTATAACTCTATAGCGAAGTTTCCAGAATACCCTGGATAGCTACTACAGCAGAGACACAAGATGTTCTGCAAGTAAATCCTCTTACTGAATGAGGAAGATGAGGTCATAAGAATCCGGCTCTTTTGATGACCTATGTATGGTACCGACGCGATTTTTATAAATGGTCGGTTGGAGTATGAGCGGTATACCTCATTTCCGCAGGGCATAATAATGTTTGAAAAATATAGTCAGCCATATAGTATAATAGCTTAGGTTGAATTACGAGAAACAATGATTGATGTTACATTGTCTACTTTATTAGTCAGTTCAAGTATCTAGCATACATGTCCTACATATGCTTTAATGAAGTGATTGCTTAAGTAAATGTTGTTTTACTTATTACCAAACTTGATGTTGATATTTTAAGTTACTTTGCTTCTGTTATCCCTTATATGCTATAACAAAGCCTCTGGCAAAGAGTTATAACTCTCACTGGGACAATTATTTAAATTGTATCACTTTCGTGGGATTCTACTTTTTAGGAAGACGCCGAGGACGAAGGAATCCATTTAAGAATGAGAAACAACAACAACAACAACATCAGGGGCAACAATGAATCTCAGGCGGAGATACTGTCTGTCTAGTCTTGTAGATAGTATGTATTATGTCGTCTCTGTACTCTCAGGTCCTAGGAGTTAGTAGGTCTGAGAATTTTGGCTTTAAGCCTCGAGTTTTTGTTGTATCTTTCCTTGTACAGATAATAGGGCAATGGATGTTTGTAATCACTCGAGAGGTGATTCCACAGAGATGTAACGTTAAAGCATGATGTAAACTTTTTATCTTGTTTCTTATAAAAGAAGTTTTATAGTGTAAAGATCTCTTCTCAAAAGATTTAATTTCCAGTGATTTTTCATAATTCCACTGCTAATCGAATGCTTCCGCTAAGTTTATATCGTGGTTTATGGATCAGATCGTCTCAATTTAGTGGTATCAGAGCTTTAGGTTCGCTGAGTCTACAGAGACATATGACTTAGGTAGTAGAGTCTATTATAAGTATCATCCAGTGTATCTGATGGTATCTTCTGCTCACATAGGAGGAGAAGAACTTGAAGATGACTGGGTCGGATGAGGAGTTTGCTGCAGAGAGTAACAGTGCTACACCAAGAAGAGGTTCAGAGGAGCAAGCAATAGAGGGACAATTACCTGAGATCCCCCTAGGTAACCCAACCATGAAAGGGAATTCTTCCTTAGGAATCACTGTTGGGGAATTTAGGGCAACCATGATGTATCTAGTGGATCAACCACTAGCAATGCAACCCAGATTACCAGCTCCTAATGATGATGTTTTGGATATCAACAAAATATGTGAACCACAACAGCAGGTTGAAGAAATAGTGGATGATGAAGCTTTGAACTTAGAGAAAGCTTGTGCTCAACCTCAGTCTGATGAATCAGTATACAGTAATATAGGGGTTAGAATACAACAAGAAACTAGGACCTGCTATAGGTGTAGGGAGCCTGGACATATCAGCTATAATTGTCCAGAACAGAAATATAAGGGAAAAATTGAGAAAAGGCCTACCCAAACCCAGGAGAAGAGACCTGGAGGTTCCAAAAGGAAGAAGTTTCTGGTGTCACCAACACAACCAGGACCTAGTATATCAAGGCAATGGTTATCCAGAAAGGGTAAGGAACCCTTTAGACCACACCAGGAACTCAGAACCTGCTATCAATGTGGACAGGTAGGGCATCTGATGAGAAATTGCCCAACCAGAAATGTTATGGAAAATCAACCTCTGAGGTAGAATCAGCCTGAGATAACAAATAATCCTCGAGTGATGATAGGTTAGACAAAATAAATGGTATTTCTTATATGTCTTCTTATGATCTTTTGGTTAAATTGAAAAAGCAATTGATTGAACCTTCCCTGATTAGTCCTATAAAGACTTATTATGTTGTATAAGATAGATGTTTCATGTTACATACTTGCCTTCATAAGAAGATAAGGTATTAAAGAATTGATCTGGATGTAAAATTCAGTAAAATTAATATTTATACTCGTGATGATAAGAAAAGAGAAGAAATATGGTAAAATACAAGTGCATATTATCTCAGTATTTATATACCCTGGCCAGGTATACAATTACTGATGATAAAATAAATATGGAAACTCTTAGATTGTTATCTTTTTGATTGCTCTGATCAAGCAGTCATTCTGAAACAACCAAATGAGTATCATAAAATAAGAAATATGAGAATAAGGAAGGTCGACCCTGATCAGTAAAGGTTGGAAGAATAGTAATAAAGATGTTTGTGTGATGAATACTTATAAAGGTATCAATTTAACCTAAACATTGGTTCTAAGGTGAGAATATATGTAATAAGTAATGTCCCATGATAAAAGGAAGAAAGAGAAGTAATGTGTTGATAACACATGTGATCAGTACCAAAATAAGAATGCAATAATATATCAAATGATCATATTAATTACTTGGATTGGTCAGCTATAAAGTTAAATTAGACACATAAAATGATATGAACATCACATGTTAGGGGTCTAAGTTTTTCATAAACATATCCTTCTCCAAGACGTCTGTAAAATAAGTCCTTGTTTGACAAGTAACTTTTCTCTATGATAAAAGAACGTAAAACTAATGAGATAGTTAGTACAAATAATAAAGAAAGTTGGTATGGTAATTATCAGATGTGATGACACACTCAAGGTGCAAAAGCACTTATATGGTCTCAAATAAATATCAGAGTATGAGTGTGATCTTAAGAAAAGTTGAATCAAAATTCTATAACATCTCCCTAATAATGGAATGTTACCTAAGGATGTAATAATATAATGCTTGAATAATATATGCTTTCCCCTCTTCATTCTGGGATTTCGGGGACGAAATCCTTATTAGGGGTTTATAATTTGTAACATCCCTGACCTAGGTTACGAGCTAAACCTAGGTGTTTTGCCTAATTATGTAATTATATATTTGTGATTATCTTTTAGTGTGTAATTAAAGCTCCTGAGGAACATATGTTTCCATCTCTGTCCCTTTTAAACAATGTTGTAGTATTGTTTTGTAATACAGGGACCTATGTGCAATTTACCCAATTAAAGGGGTTAAATTGCAAATTGCACATGTTAATATGTTCCTTTAGTGTTGAGACATCATAAGAATGAATATGACGAAGTATGATGGATTTCCCAAGCTTGGGCATCAAGATGCAACTTGTGGAGAAATCCTTGTGCTTAAAACCCTAGTTTTGGTGTAAAATGTAATTTACCCAAAATATGGGGTGCAACTTGTAAAATATACCCTCTAGAGTATCTTTTATGACTCTTGACATAATTTAGAGTAAAAATGATGAAGAGGGCGTTTCATTTGAATAATCATATAATAAGGAACACCTTAGTGATTAAATCACCAAGTTGTAAGGAGACCCTTATATATGTGCACCTTAGTGATAAGTTGACCTTCTTTGCCTTTAGTTCTTGGTCTTAGAAGTATTTTTGCCTTTGATATAAGGAGGAGGGACGTGCAAAGAAGAAAGGAGGGACCTAGATGAGAAATGGAGAAACTAGAGGCCCCTATGTTGAAAACTAACCCAAGCTATATAAGCTTCCTTCTTTACAAACCAAGTAAACGTATTCCCTTCACTTCTTCACTTATCATCTTGCTCAACCGACTAAGGCAGATCTTTAGAGCTCAGGGAGATGACCAACCTGTTCTAAGGTAAGAAGAGACCATCACCTAGCTCAGATTCATGGAGGAAAGTGAATTACAAGCTTGGTTTCATGGTTTTCTTACTTAGCTTTCTTGTTCTAGCCGACTTTCCCCAACCTTTCCTTGGAGAATCACCTTTGTCCGATCTGTGGAGCTCTATACGCCATTAAAGACTTAAATCTTGGAAGCTTGGAGCTCTAGGAACAACATTTGAGGCGGGTTTTATAACTCTAACCTTTTGCTTTATTATGCATATCACTATTTTTGCAAGTAGTAGTTAAGTTCTTCTTCTTCCCCATCTTTCTTTTCTTTCTTGCAAGCAAATCCACGAAGGAACTGACCTGTTCCAAGGCTGAAGATGATGGGCATTAATTCCTAGGTAACTTTACCAAATGACCTTGGACCAATTGGTCTAAACGGTTTGCAAACTGTTTGAAATCAAACGATCTCAAGACTGTTTGATCTCATGCGGTCTTGTAAGACCGTTTAGATTCAAACGGTCTCCAAGACCGTTTGGTAGGGTTGACCAAGTGAAGACCATTTAGAGGTCTGTTGTACACATGTTTAATTAATGAATTACAAAGAATCATGATCTAATTGCAAACCAATCACAAGTTGAAGGCACTTCAACCCTCTAAACCCTAATCGGGTTCATTTGATCATTTAAAGGATAGATTTTGGTGAACTTTGGGTTGAAGGGCCCAAACAGTCTCAAGACCATTTTGGGGTTCACTCAAACGGTCTCAAGACCGTTTGGTGACAACCCAAGACCGTTTGGAGGTCTAGGGTTAAGGAAATTTGATGAATTGAGGGTCCAATCACAATAGGTTGATGAATTGATTAAAAGTGCTGATTTTAGACCTAATTAGGGTTCAACCCTTATCAATTTGACTTAGATTTTGATGTAACTTTGGGAAAACGGTCTAAAGACCATTTGGAGGTGTCCAAACGATCTCAAGACCGTTTGGGCCAAGTTTGGGCCCAATTGAGTGTCTATTGATGGGTTCAATATGAATTAGATTCATGTTGATGAACATTGATGGTTAACCGATTGCAAACCCTAATTGAATCAGTTTCAACCCTAATTGGCTATCAATTGAGGGTCAATTGAGTGTCCAATTGGTTAAGGCTAACCCTAATTGGCTCAATTGATAAGTGGTTAACAAGGTTGTGGCCAATTGAAGGCTTCAACATAGAAAACCCTAATCGATTACAAGCTTTGATGCGCCTTTGAGTTCCATGCGGTCTTGACCCATTTGGACCAAACGGTCTCAAGACCGTTTATGGGCAAACAATCTCAAGACCGTTTGGGGCCAAATGGTCTCAAGACCGTTTGGAACCAAATGATTTCAAGGTCGTTTAAGACCAAACAATTTCAAGGTCGTTTAAGATCAAACGGTTTCAAGGTCGTTTAAGATCAAACGGTTTCAAGGTCGCATAAGTTCAAACGATTTGGAAGTCAACTCTGATCAAACGGTCAATGCACTCAAACGGTCTCAAGACCGTTTAAGGGAAAATGGTCTTGGAGGTCAAAGTGTCCAAACGGTCAACACATCCAAACGGTTTCAAAACTGTTTGGAGGTTAAGGTGTGAAACAGTGTGGGGATCTTTAGGGCTATGATTTCTTAGTCACTTGAAGACTTAATTGGTTCAATGATGGTCTAATCCAAACCCTAATGATACCTAAAGACATTAAGGGGTTAAGTGATTAATATATTGGACCATGTTATGATCAATGGTGTACATTACCAATGTGCCTTTGAAGGGTTCAACTAGACGACACCTTGTTTTAATCAAAACCCTAATGACATGATAGTGGTGAATTAGCTTATGATAATCAATGATGACTTGACCTAACCTAATCTAGAGTGATGTAATCACCATTTATTAGTAAGAGGAGAGAGAAGGTGCCCTTTATAGTTGAAACTCAAGTAAAATACCTTCAATGTATATGAATGTGCATGATTAGGGTATGATCCACCTATGTGAGATCATGATAACCCTAATTATGATAATTGATGAGTCTTAACCTAATTTGAAGGCATCAATGATGATGTTTCTCATGTATGATGATGCTATGAGCTCAATTCACCATGAAGTGAATAGTAAACCCTAATTCTAGGGTAATAACATGAAATTTTGAATAGTAAACCCTAATTGAGGGTAATGCATTGAAATGTACAATAAACCCTAATTCCAGGTTATGCTTTTAAGCATGAATCTTCATGATAAAGTATGAGATGAGGAATCATTATTCCTAATCATAATGAAAGGGATTGAATAACCCTAATTGATGTAAACAACAGAACCTAGCCTTAGTAAAGGCATGAAGGTACAAACCTTGAAAAGAAAGATTAATTCTGCATTATAATTGGTGACATGGAAATGAATTGTTTACTATTGTCAATTGAATTAATCTTGCAGGTTCATATAAAAAGATAGATATGATGTATATGAAAACATGAGGCAGATAACATCCTGAATATAATGATATCTAGAATAGTTGATGATGGATTATCCTACATCATCAACGTTTAAATCTATATCATTAATGATAATTGGATAATTCTGATATATGATACATAGGTCATATGAGGGAAGAAACAAGTTAGTGGTTGAAGTATCAAAATAGAAATATCTTAATATTGGATTAACCAATTAATTCAAGTAAGATAGTAATGAGAAGAATGTGACACATCAAATTATGATAGTTATCACATTCGACAGTCCAAGGTATTATATATGGATGAGCCTCTAAACCCTTATACTTATGTAAGTTACACAAAGAGTATATATAATAGGTTGTTACCTATGATAGAGATATAATGAACTCAATGTACTCAATAAGTACAGAGTATACATCTCGAGAGGGGAGTAAATCCATCCAAGAATATGAATGAGAAATGGGTTAATACTTAGAATTGATGAACATTAATGATATATGATGATTATAGTAATTGAAAGCAAATACATTTGATACCTTTGTATGTTAATAAGGGTGGTGGAGTAGTATGTTAATGTTGAGCAGATAATGTAAATAGGAAATCCTCATTACTGAAAGATGGGATATATTAACCCTAAGTTTGGGTTATGTTCTTAAACATGGAACCCTATGCATGAAGTATGTAATAGAGAATCACTATATCTTCTTACAAGTAAGGAGGGGTGGTATAACCCTAGTTAAATCTAACCAAGAGCATATTGCTACAATTCTTGAATTGAAAGGTTATTTCTGTTTTATACTATGCTGATATAGAGATGAATTGTTCATTATCAAATATATTAACCATGCAGGTTTGTATAAAGTAATAATCATAACCAGGTAAGGGTTATGATGTCATATTTATTGAAGGCATGTCATAAGCTTTATGAAAAGTGATATATGCTATGTTGCCTCAATTAAGTGACAACATACGAGGCTAATGGGCTGTAAGAGCCATGAGTAAACATCAAGGTCATGATGATTAGATGACTTATGATGATCTAAGGGTTAAGCACCCTATTCTTAATTCATAGTAATGAAATGATTAAGAATTTATATCCATTTGATTACTGATGTGAGTTGAACTTGATACATTTAGTATTCTACTTTCATAGCTGTTGTTCTAATGATTAGTGCTTGGAAACATGCTTGATGATAAAAGAATACTGAAATGTACCTAACTAATCAAGTATAATCATACCATGTAGGGCCCTAACCATAGATCCATCATTGTCAGAGATCAAATGATGGTGAAATAGGTTTTCCTAAGGGAACTCCTGGAGCATATACTTTTGAGTATATGGGGGTATATGGATGCGAATATCCTCACGTCCTAGTGTAGGAATTGATGTATATGTACTTTAATCTTTCAACCCTTCACTATATATTCATACCGGGTGATGTACCACAAATCTCCCGAAGAAATTACTAATACCACATCGATGAGAGATAAATAAGAAATCTTTCGATGACGAAGAGAGTTCAGAACTCCACTGTAACTCTATAGCAAAGTTTCCAGAATACCCAGGATAGCTACTACAGCAGAGACACAAGATGTCCTGCAAGTAAATCCTCTTACTGAATGAGGAAGATGAGGTCATAAGAATCCGGCTCTTTTGATGACCTATGTATGGTACCGACGTGATTTTTATAAATGGTCGGTTGGAGTATGAGCGGTATACCTCATCTCCGCAGGGCATAATAATGTTTGAAAAATATAATCAGCTGTATAGTATAACTGCTTAGGTTAAATTATGAGAAACAATGATTGATGTTACATTGTTTACTTTATTAGTCTATTCAAGTTTCTAGCATACATGTCCTACATATGCTTTAATGAAGTGATTGCTTAAGTAAATGTTGTTTTACTTATTACCAAACTTGCTGTTGATATTTTAAGTTACTTTGCTTCTGTTATCCCTTATATGCTATAACAAAGCCTCTGGCGAAGAGTTATAACTCTCGCTGGGACAATTATTTAAATTGTATCACTTCTGTGGGATTCTACTTTTTAGGAAGACGCCGAGGACGAAGGAATCCATTTAAGAATGAGAAACAACAACAACAATAGCATCAGGGGCAGCAGTGAATATCAGGTGGAGATACTGTCTGTCTAGTCTTGTAGATAGTATGTCTTATGTCGTATCTGTACTCTCAGGTCCTAGGAGTTAGTAGGTCTGAGGATTTTGGCTTTAAGCCTAGAGTTTTTGTTGTATCTTGCCTTGTACAGATAACATGGAAATGGATGTTTGTAATCACTCGAGAGGTGATTCCACAGAGATGTAATGTTAAAGCATGATGTAAACTGTTTATCTCGTTTCTTATAAAAGAAGTTTTATAGTGTAAAGATCTCTTCTCAAAAGATTTAATTTCCAGTGATGTTTCATAATGCCACTGCTAATCGAATGCTTCCGCTAAGTTTATACCGTGGTTTATGGATCAGATTGTCTCATGCATCATCCAATATGTTCATTATAGGTAAAGTACATCAATAGAAAGCATTCAACATTGCATTCATTGAAAACGTGTTCGTATTGCTCAGTCGATATACCTGGTAAGTTGAAATCAAGGTTGAAGAGAGGGGCATGACCAATGACAGTGTGAGGGACGGTACATACAAGAAATGCAGAGGGAATACAAATAAGCAAAAATGGTTGGATTATTTGAAATAAATAATGAACAACTTGTTTGTTGGTCAAATAATATTCTAGAACCAAAGTAGACTAAGTCGGCATTCCAAAATGGTGACAGGAGTAGTAGAATATTGTGCTCTACATCGAATGGTGATGTATTGATGTTTATAAGATGATTAACAACAACATAATTTTGGAGATTTACAACACAATAGTCAGCATTCAGATATGTGTTTCAACTTAAATAAAAACAATACATCATATTATTTTATGAGCATATACTACAAACTAGTATGTTCCAACTACAAATTAGTATGTTTATGAGCATATACAATGTACACTAAACACTAGTATGTTCCAAATTAAATAAAAATAATATGTAATAGGTGGATTCCAATTTTGTACCATCATAGTAGACCTAGTTTGGTGGGTGGGGGTAGACCTCAGTCAAGGGTTGTGTACAAGGTGCAAAAATATATTCAACACAAACCAAAGTCGGTACTAAATTTTACAAAATGACTCAAATGACTATGAAAAGATCTACCTATACTAATGGGTGTACAATTTGCACGTATACAAAGCATAAGCAGTCAAGACGCACAGTCATAACACAAATAAGAAGAAGTTGAATAATCAAAATTAGGGTGTGCTAGTTCTAGTTTTAAAAAGTTGATACATAAGAAAACCTACATGAATGATTCAGACCTCAATGTAGGGATTATAACACATACTTGTTCCAACTTAAATAAATATATTACATAATAGATTTGTACCTAAACAAATAATGACCTATCAAACATAATACATGATAGATATTAACCTGAAAACACACCTGAAAACACAGTGATAGATATTACATAAATCTACTCAGGTTCCTTCCATGACCGAACAATATGCAAAAAAAACCATGTCTAAATATAAACATGTCCTCATATATGAGGTTACTAGCAGGGAGAACACATTAATTAAATTGTCAATAAAAAATTCGGTTCAAATAAATATAGCCACCATTGGCTTGAATAGTAGTCAAGCACTCTTAATATTTATATGAGCTAAACATACCGCTGGAATAAAGTAAACACACACATTACTGGAAAAGATAAATAGGCACACACCTCTGTCATCTCTTTGTGTTCCAATGTATATGTGCTATTATTAAACTATGTGTCTTCATGTTCTTAGACACGTGTCTCACTTATTTGTAATTGTAATCATAATAACTTACACACAAATCATTAAATAGAAATAAATAAATTAATATATTAAGAGTATCAATATTAAATATTCTCCCTTTCTTGGACATATGTATGTTGGAAACTATAATATAATAGACAGTCACAGTAAACACATATAACTTCTAAAATTAGCAAATTGATTTATTTTAGATCAACTTCCTCTAACATGTAGCTTGTGATCACCAAAGTTACTCTACTTAGTTTTGGTTATGTTTGCAGAAGCTAAATGAGGATCTTTGTTTGAATTGAAGAATGTTCTCACTAATTTTAGTGCAATATCTGGGTTAAAAATTAGTGACAGTAAGTCCTATTTTTTTGCAAATGAGGCTACTGACATTAACTTGGTTGATGAAGTACTGAAGATTAAGAGAGAAAGGCTTCCTGTTATGTATTTGGGGTTGCCTCTTTTTGTTGGAAGACTTACTATAAGTCTTTGTACTCCTATTCTAGATAAGATGAAGGCTCGTCTTGAAGGTTGGAAGTCAAGAAATCTATCCTTTGTGGGAAGAGTGGAACTGATAAATTTGACTTTTTCATCATTTTAGAGATATTGGACTGCCTCCTTTAGTAAGATGTTTTAGGGAGTAAAGCTGTTATGAGGTGTGGCATGGGAAAACATGTCACCTTTAGTAAGTTTCTTTGTGACGGTGATTGGATTATTTCCAAATCAAGGCACGTTAATGTTGTTGTGCATGTTGTGAAGGAAATGGTTACACCTTCTCATGGCAAGGAAGACTGTATTCTGCTGAAAGGTAAAGATGTTCACAAATTCAAGGAATTTTGGGATGTTCCCTCCTGGACTGAGTGGCTATGTAGTATCAAAGGGTCGATGAGACACATCATCCAATGCATGGAGATGCTTCTTGGATGATCTGTTAATAGTTGATCATATTCGGAGAATGGGTTTTCATATGCCTTCCAGATGTGTTCTCTACAAGGTGGAAGGTGAAGATATCAATCACATTTTGTTCAATTGTGTCTATGCTCGGGACATGTGGAACCTGGCTATTGGATATGGATATCTCATATTAATTTATATAAAACTCAATAACATAGAATAATTAGATTAATTTACGACTGACTCCATCCAGTGTATGTCACATATATGGACCGAAGCAAGCAACCAGGCAATCAGATTAGTAGAAAACGTGTTCGTATTGATCAGGAGAAATACCTGATCAGCCAAAATCAAGGTTGAAGATATTAGCACGGCCAATGATAGTGTCAGGGATGGTAAATACAAGAAATGTAGAGGGAATATACATTAGCTTACTGATGAAATAATCTCTCGGTACAGGAGTGAAGCCGCTAGCCTACTGAAACAAAGAAGAGGGTCAACGAAGAGGGTTGGCGAAGACATACCTCTCAAGTAGTTGGGTGACTTCTGAGTACAGGGGCTCGGCAGCGGTGACTTCAGAGAAGATTTTGTGGAAGATGCAAAGGTGAACATGGAGGATATCAGAGATGAATTGCAAGACTATATAGCAGCCGCTGCAGTGCTTGCCCTTGCTAGGGTTTACTGGACTTGCACACAGTGAAAAGGGGGGCTTTGATGGACAAGTCGGCATGCCTGATTCTCGCCGTCTAGACTGGCGGTGTAGATCGGCGATTGCAGACGACCCACCACACCCCTATGTTGGCTTGATTGACCATCTCTTGTGCCTACACCACTGTCCAGGGTTATCCCTACGCAACTGGCCTGCCATTGACTCGCCTTAACTCACGGAGAAATAGTAATTGCGAGGTCGTCTCGAGGTCTCAGGAGAGGGAGAAGAGAGAGCGAGGTCGTCTCGAGGTCTCGGGAGAGGGAGAAGAGAGAGTAGAGAGCAAAAGATAGAGCAGAAGATGGAGAAGGAAAAGGCGCGAGGGGGGGGGAGGTGTCGGGGGGCGATGGCACCGTCGGGGTAAGGGCGAGCCGAAAATAGAGTCAGATTGCGGAAACCGGATTATGAACCGGAATCCCACCACTCGTGGGACTGGGCTAGCCAGGGTTTGTGGGTTCCGTTATCCCGAAATGGGTTTTTTTTAGGTTGCGAACCAAACAAAAACTAATCCCAATCCGTCTCTTGTTTGGTGGGGTTGGCATATAAAGACAAACCTAAATTGGGTTTCTGTCCCGAGCCAGACGCAGGCTGAGGTAACCCTCTACCGTGGGAGGAGGTCACTGACGTCTTCAGAGGTGTCACCTTCAACTAGGTCCTTGTGTGTTGTGACACAGAGCGAGCTGTGATCTCCGGGCAAGGGAGAAAGGGCTCAAGATACACACTGGCGACTACGTAAACATCTTAACCTGGGAACATGGACGTTTGGTCGTCTGTTAGGTCAGATCACCTGGTGATGTCCAAGACACTACTGAGCGGAAAAGGGACATCATAGTGATCATACAAGATCTAGATGGTTCCTAGCAAGGAAGGAGTTCTACAGGAGGGTGGGAAAGGCATGGAAGGAAGAGGGGGTAACTGCTATACGGACTACCTGGGACGGACAAATCTAGTCTCATTGTAGCCATGGCTAATCACCTCCACTACCACGTACATCTACGACCTCGAGCTCACGCAAGTCAAGAACAACTCCGATCTCAGGACCCTCCTCCTTACCACGTCCAACAAGTCTATATTGGTAGTCGAGGACATTGATTGTACCGTCGATATGAAGAGTGGGGAAGAATCTAGCGGAAGCAGCGGTAAAAGTAGTGCCGGATCTGCCATTGACACAGACGAGAACAGGCGGGCTGAAAAGATGACCCTCTCAGGGCTGCTCAACGTCATCGATGGCCTTTGGTCGAGTTGTGGGGATGAGCGGATCATTATCTTCACTACTAACTACAGGGAATATCTCAATCTGGCCCTCCTATGCTCAGGGAGGATGGTACGTGCACATGTCGTATTGCACGTCGGTGGCTATCCGCATCCTCCTTTAAAATTACTTCCTGGATAAGGCCACGTTGACCGTTCACGAGGACTACACCCGTTGCTAGAAGAGGTGGATGCGCTACTTGCTGCGGTAGAGGTGACCCTGGTAGAGTTGGCAGAGGAGCTGATGCGGAGGGAACAACTAGAGACGGCCATCCGACATTTGATCGGATTCATGAAAGGAGGAGAAAGCGGATCAGGGTGATGTAAAAGAAAAACCTACTTGTTGGTTTTTATTCATATGTCAATCAGTTTCAACTATTACTCATAGTCAGTGACATGTATGCCTCTCAGCCGACATACTTACATGCAATAATGACTCTTATACTTAATTTAATACTCTTCTTCCACCGTTATCTAATATTTGTGCCAAGGAAGGTGATTATGGGTGTTTCATGTTTAAAGAAGGCATATATGAAGCTAAGCTCTAGACTTTTTTTTTAGCTATCACGAGATACTTTATTCACCCTGCTCTCAGGTTGCAGGCCAAAGAAGAAGATACAGTTAACATAGTATTCGTCCTTTGTCCATTCCAGAGCTCAGCTGGAACGAACGTAGGACATTCGACCCAAACGATGAAATGATTGACATTCTTAACCGCCCATTTGATAAGAGTGTCTGCTAAAGCATTTGCACCTCGTTTGATGAATCTGATGTGAATGTTAGACTTCTTTGCTTTCAGGGCTTCAAACTTTTCACCAAAAATTCTGTATTTAGGCATACTATTCCTCGTGTTATTCAGAATTTCGCAGGCCAGCTTGCTATCCGATTCGACTCACAGATCCTCCGGCCTGTGAATCAAAGCTTCAATACCCCTACAGATAGCCACCAATTCAGTAATTAAAACATCACTGCTCTAGATGACTTGAGCCCCCGCCTTTATCCATCTATGTTCTGCGTCTCTGGCTATGTAGCTTGTGGCTGCTCAGTTTCTCCTGATATGTATAGAACCATCGACATTTATAGTAATCGTGTTTGGCGGTGGTGGCCTCCAAGCAATAGCCATCTGAGTCCGTAAAGGACCTGCTGGTTTCTAGAGTGCACACACGCTGTTCCTTACTCTTGTAGCGATCATGCCTACACTCGTCATAGGGGGGCAACTCGTACCACTGAAGACCAATTCATTTCTGTGCATCCACAAAACTTCGGCCGTGGTAGCAAACCAAATAGATCTAATCATACCTTCTTGTTTATGCTCCAGATTCCTTAAAAACCATATCTTGGTAGTATCCCCTGGTTCAAACGTAATCTTCTGGCTGTTGGCTACAATGTACCACACCTGTTTTGTGTATTGTCACTTCTTGAGTACATGAAGTGTGGTTTCGGCAATTAGCCTACATCTGGGGCAACACTGGCCTTCGGTAAACCCACGTCTAGCTCTATTTGCATTTTTCATCAATCCTTCATGCAGAGATTTCCACAAGAAGGTCTTCGTACGCTGTGGGAAGGTGAGTTTCCATATAGTAGTCCAGTTTTCAGGTGTACGAATGCAGGCATTATAAATCAACTTCTTATAATAGTTTTGGGTTCTAAATCTGCCATGGTTTTCATCAATATGACACCAAACATTGTCCTTCGCATTCTGAATTGGGGGTAGCATGTGTAGGATGGTGTTTGTAGTTTCCTCGGTGAACCAATGTTTTATGAACTCCGCGTCCCAATTTCCCTCAGACGCCAGCGAGCTCACCTGCAAGTCTTTTATATCTTCAGGAATGATGAGATGTGGATTTAAAGAAGGTGTATTTCTCGTCTCCACCCATTTTTCATACCACACTGAAGTCATCTTGCCATTAACAATAGCTTTGGCCATCTTCTCCATCACAATATCCTTTTTATCCACTATACATTTCCACAAGCGAGATCCAGTTCTTCTACCTCCGTCCCAACGCTGTATATATTTCCTATTCATGACATCCTTCCACATGCAGCTCTTCGCAGTAATGAAATCCCAGATATTCCTGGCTAGAAGTGCTTCATTCTGCAGTCTTGCTGGCTTTATGTTTAACCCTCCATGCTTTATTGGTGCTATTATTTTCTTCCAAGAGACTAAACTAAGGCTTCTGTTCACATTTGGTCCTCCCCATATAAAATTATGGATGATTTTATCTATGTTATCACACACAGAACTCAGAAGATGACTGGATTGCATAATATGTGTGGGCAGTGAATTGAGAACTGATCGAGCCAAGGCGGTTCTACCAGCTAGAGATAGTGTGCGTGTCGTCCAAGAACTGATACGTGGATTAATAGAATTGAGAAGGTTCAGATAGACTGCCTTATTTTCCCTCTTGTGGAGGATAGGAACACAAAGGTGCCTACCCATAACCTCCGTCTCCTGCATGTGAAGCGCTCTATAGATTCTTCTTCTGATCAATCGATCTGTGTTCTTCGAGAAGTATACCGAGGATTTCTCAGGGGATAACTTTTGGCCAGAGACCTCACCGAAGCGTTTGATGCATCTCATTATAGACTTTGCTTGTTCTATAGATGCTTTGCTAAATTATATGATATCATCTGTGAAACATATATGTGTCAATCTTGGGCCGCTCCTCGTAACAGGCAACGGTTTCCAACTGCCCTCATCCACCATTCTACCAATATCTTGGCTCAGGTGTTCTAGGCATAAGACGAACAAATACGGAGACAAAGGATCACCTTGGCGGACTCCATGGGACGCTTTGAATGACGACAACAGTTTCCCTGTCCATGATATGGAGATCTCTCCAGTGGTGATAATGCCCATAATCACAGTAATAAGAGGTGCTGGAATCAGCGTTCTCTTGAGAGTGTCATGGATAAAGTCCCATCGCATCCGATCATAGGCTTTTGCTAAATCAAGCTTCAGTGCCATACATTTCTGCCCTGCCCTTCGCGTACTCGTGGAATGAACCTCCTCATGCAGCAAAATAGTATTATTCGAGATCCGTCAACCAGGTACAAAGCTCATCTGGCTGGGAGAGATCCAGTCACTCAGGAAAGGCTTGACGCGTTCCACTATAATTTTGGATAAAAGTTTCATGCTCACATTGTTGAGAGCTATCGGACGAAGATGGCTACATAATTCTGGTGTGTTATTCTTTGGAATTAGAACTAAAGTAGATCTCGCCATACTATGGGGGATTGGGTGACCTGTAAAACAGCTTTCAATCGTTAGATGTAATGATTTCTTTATGATGTTCCAGTTCTTTTGGAGGAATCCTGCATCAATCCCGTCTGGCCCCGGGGCTTTCACCGGGTTCATGCGACTTAACACCTCAAACATCTCATCTTTAGTAGGTGGACTGCTGACGCTTTGCTCTGTAACCTGCGACCATCCCTGGAAGACTCCATGATATGCTATAGGAAGGTTTCGCTGGATAAGTGGTCTTTCATCAGTAAATAATGAACGAAAATAATTGTTAATAAGAGATTCGAACTCGTCGTCTTTCTCCACCCACACGCCCCTCGCATCTTTTAGTTTAGGTATGACGTTCCTTCTTCGCTTCGCCTTCACCAGAGCATGGTAGTATGCTGTATTCGAATCGCCCAACTTGAGCCAATCACATCTAGCCTTCTGCTGCCATTCCGCTTCTTCATTAGCCAGAATATCCATATATTCACATTGAATGATTTCGATCTGTTTATCCATCTCAGAAGAATATTTAATACTTAGCTCGCTTTTTTTCCTGGATAGGGTGGCTAATAAGAAGTTCTTATGTATTCTTTCCTTCTTCCGTTCATCCTTATCCCACCTGCCAGCAGCTTGCATGAACTTGTCTGCTGCAGTCGTAAACTCGTCATTAGCATTCCAATGCTTTTGGATTAAAGATGGGAAAGTGCTCCTTGCCATCCACCTGGTACTTGTTTTAAGGTGCGATGTATAGACACCCTGGCGGTGATTCGTTTTGATCAAGATTGGTGCGTGATCTGAAACCACTCTAGGTAGCACTTCAACCATGGTATTGGGATGAGCATCGATCCATTCCCGGTTGGCTACTGCTCGATCGAGATGTTCCTGGAGACATCCCCGTTTAAAGGTCATATGAGGACCCGATGCCCCTAAGTCCTCCAAGCCTGTGCCAGCCAGTGCTTCTACAAACTCACGACAGCTAGTTATATTAACTATGTCACTCCCACTCTTCTCCTCCGGTGTGAGAGTCGCATTAAAATACCCGAGCACTACCCAAGGCAATGAGGATGCTGTTGCTAGAGTGTTCAAATGATTCCATAGGAATCTCCTCTTGATCTGCTGTAGACTTGCATACACGAAGGTGATCAGAGTCTGATTGTTTATAAGACAGTGGATGAATTGGCGGTGAAGAGCCAAAATATCCACGTTCCCTACACTCCTTCTCCACAGAACCCAAATTCCACTGGAAAAGCCATTTGCTTCTACCCGGTGGGATGCGTCGAAATTTAACTTCTTGATTATGCGATTTGCTGCTGCTCCACTTATATGTGGTTCAATAATGGCCATAATGTCTATATTAAGACTATTCTTGTAGTGACGGATAGCATTCTGTATGTCTTCTTTACCTATGCCCTGAACATTCCAAGCTGCGCAAATCATTGGTCGATGGTTATGGGGACGAAGGGGTTGGCTTCACCCTCCTCCGTCCGGTTGTCCTGCTCCTGATGGAACTATTTTCCTCTTTTCCTGGTTCCTTGTTTTAGAATATCAGCTTCAGTGCCTATTTTACGATTTCTCAAATGGATGCCAACCGATCCTCCTCCTCGCGGAGGGTTTTTAGTACCATCCGTCCTCTTGTTGCTTCTGGTTGTTGGAGTAATCTGTCCAAAACAGAAAGATAGGTTTGACATCTCTTTTTCTCCAGCTCCTAAGACAATGACTGTGTCTTCCTCCGTTATGGTTGTGTCCTGGTGAATCCCTTGCCCGCCTGACTGGCTGGGTTGTTTCCTGTTTTGTTCCACGGTCTCTGCAGAGATTGACTCCTGATTTCCTTGATGGGTTCTTGATGGCGTTTCTTGGGCCTGGTTGTTCTTTCTTGTCATTTCCTTTCTAGCTCTCCAGTCAATACCAGTGACTCTGTCAGCTGACTCCTGATGGTTCGGTTGGGTGCCTTGAACTTCCTCTTATACAGATAATTGTGCAAATATGTTATTGGTATTAGCTCTGTCTGTCGGTGGTACTGGTTGCTTTCGTTGATGGCACTGCATGGGCACAACATGCATCGCAGAGGTATAGGCCCCCATGGAACTGAGAATCACATGGGTATTCGGGGTGCTTTCAGTAGCTTCCTTTCTCGCTGTTTCCATCACTGCCTCCTTCACCTTACAATGCTCATCCTTGTGCCCGATCCTGCCACAATACATACATATTGTGGGCAAATTCTCATACTCTAGTTTATACATCTCATCCTGGATCACTATCAATGGGATAAGGGGTCTTGTAGAGTCCAACTTAACTGCCACTCTTGCAAACTTCCCTCGTCTCTTGAGGATAGTGTTGTTGTCTACTTTTACAGTGGTTCCGATGGTGTTGCCTATTTCCTCTAGGATACGCTGCTGGTACAGGAAAATTGGTAGTTTAGGAACCCTCACCCAAGCCACCACATACCTAGGGTTAGTATCGGTATGGATGAACTCTAGATCACAGGGTTGTACCAATAGATACGAGCCCAACATTGGCCAAGCCCCCCCCCGTTAAAGCTTGAATATAGTCTTCTTCACGCAACAACTGAACTAGATAATAATTATTTCCAGATCTATCAGACGCATGTTTCCTATTGGGTTCCACATGGCCTTGATACGAGTTTGCAGAGCCATGAACCCAACATCTCTCCCTAGGACCTTCACAATCACTGTATAACACCATGGTTTCATTAACTGGCCGTATTTATCCAGGTTGATATCCATATGGGGGGTTCCGTCCTGCACAACAACCCTAATGTCCTCTTTTCCCAGGGTAACTTCACTGTCTTTGAAGCCCAAAATAGATTTTCTAGTGCCGCCTATGATATCGCTGTACGATATCGGGACCCTCGGATCAGGTCCCGGCTTGGTTACTTGTTCTTGATTCTTGTTGTTCAAGTTCCCCTGTAGATCTGGAAACTCTACTTCTCCTGTCACCCCTTCCCGATGTTCCTTTCGGGATGTAACATGTTGTGAATGTGGCTGGCGTGTTGTGTGGGTCGCTGCATATGAGGCGTATTGCAGGTTGAGGCCAATGGTGTTGAGGACTCCAGTTGCGATAACTGTGTTTTCATTCCAGTTTTCTCTGATGTGATTTTGGCTTGTCAATACATCTGTGTTTGTTTCACTTTCCATCGACACTGTCTCCTGGTCCTTGCCCGTAGTCTCCACATCTCTCCCTGAATCGTAATCCTCCAGTGGTCGAATCCCCCAACCTCCTCTTCCTCCGCGGCCTCCCCGGCCGCCGCCTCTTCCGGAGCTCCCAAACCCTACCATCAGAACCAATCTGGAGTAGCTCTAGACTTTTGTTGATTTTATATGAGTTGGTGTAATTTGAATATTCCTTCCAAATTTACCATTGTTTTTCCCGTAAGTTGGCCACTTGGGCCAGAATTCACTTAGTAGTCCAAAGAAATCCAAATTTCTAGTTTCTTCCTCCAACCTTTTCTCCTTATTATCAATGCCATTTTTGGGATACTTGGTTGTGGGATCTGAATATTTGGTAGAAGTCTTGCATTACTTCCTAGAGAAGCTCGGCCCTAGGGATATTTCAACTATTTGAGAGTGTTTTATCTTAGCTTATTGATATTCTAACATTAAACTGCATATAATAATCATTTGAATTACTATCTTTTTTGTTTTTCCCATTTTGGGTAGAATGGTGTGAGATTAAGGTGGCATGTGTTTTTCTTAGGTGAAATCAGATAAGATCAAAATTTCTAATTCACTCTAATTTATATAAGTTGAAGCGGTGATCTATGTTAAATAATGTAATTTGAGGAGTTATGAATTATTGCCGATGATCCATGATATGTTAGTGAAATTGCCTCAATTGTTGATCTCACTTGCATTTGATTCGAGTACTTTATTTTGATATAGTGAAAGGATGGTTTTGTTTCATTTGTGAAGGAATATTTTCTAGTCATCATAATAGTGCATCATACATTGGTAGTCATTTTATATACTCATTAACAATGATATACCCCATTTTTCGTCCCTCACCGCATATCAAGATGGAAATAATGTCTTGAGTCATATGAAAATATCCACCTATTTTAACGGATCTCCATATGTTTTCACCCATTTTATCTATCATTTCTCTATTTTTTCCATTTGTTTGAGCTATATGGGTAGAGATCACATTTATATAGGATTTTAACAAGAATTGGGCTACAATTGTGGGGACTTGTCTCGATGATCAAACATTAATTAGTCATTAGGAAAGATCTCATGATGAAATCTCATCTTAAAACGAACATATCTAAAGTAGAGTTGAAAATTATCAAGTAAGGCGATCCATAAAGATCTGACTGAAGCAAACATCATAAAACCTCACATGACATCGTACAAAAGTTTGCCACTTCACATTTGAACTATTTCATGAGTAGACATGAAAGGAACACAAATTGAGACCATATTTACTCCAACAAATAATATTGCAAGGTGTTTCACTACCCATGATGATACAAAATTATAAGGTCATTTTGAACCAGGTTACAACTCATAGTCATAAGAAAGCACCAAGTAGAGCAACCTATTTTATCCATCATCAATTAACTTAACTTGCAACCTATTATATCCATCATCAACTAACTTTTGACCTGTAACCTAGTAAAGTGAGAGTACATGGACACTCTAGACTTAACTATGTTATTTCTTGTTACATTTTGATTAACATGTCCTTTATACTGCTCCAACATACCTAAAGATGTGGAGAACCACATGCAATTAGCATACTTATTTCTTGAAAACATAAGATTAACATATTACATAATAACCGATAGGTAAACATCTCTACACAAGATTTATTTATCAAGTGCTAATTCTATTTAGAGTATGTTTAGCATGTTAGTAAATGAGTACCTAGCATATACAGAGCAAATATAGACATAGGTCATGAATCACATAAAATACTTGCGAGAAGTAAAAATAATCATCTTCACATCCATTGTGATCCATCACATATACCTAAGAAGATATTCTACATGACTGGTTACTGGTTTTGTTAAACCTAGAGTAGTTTGTGGTGTACCAATCAAATAACTAGTTGACCATTGTGAAACTACAATCAAACATGTATAAGATCATAGGATGACTACATTGTGAGACCATGAACCTAGATTAACCTTGATCTTCATCTAATCTTATTTGATTATCATAGTTTTCTGCTTGATTAATTTTTTATATCAATTGATTAACATATATCTCTAGTTTGGTTCAAATTTTCACTTTGGTTACCCTAATTTCAAGTTCACTTGCAAGTTTGTGGACTTATTTGTAAATTCAACAAAGTATGATGACTCAATTTAAAGTTATGTGAAAAATATCTAAACATAAGTATTACATCATATTGATACTTATTTGAGCTTGAAATAAATTGGTTAGCAATTGACTCTAGTCTGACTTCAATTGCACCTTGTTTTCCTTGAATTGTAATATCATGTACTATTGTGAACTAATATGCAATTTCACTCTAATTAATGACCTTAGTTTTAAATTGAGTATATATTATCTAAGTTTATTCCTTTCTTCTTAATTGTACTTTATTGATTGAACTTTAAATTCTTATGTATGAGTTTCATACTAAGGTTTCTAACTGTAATCTAGCTAGTATGGTGGTTGTGGAGGACCAATGAAAATTGTCAATTGATGTGAGTCATAGAGCTCTCAACGATGGAGTTCCTAGACTCATCAATTGTTGGGAATACTGGGGTCAAGTACTGGCAGGTTTCATGGTGGTTGAATACCAATGGAGATTTAGGACTTGTGTACTGATGAGACTTGGGTGCTACCTACCAATGAGAAGTCAAGATATGAAAAATGATGAGAAACTTGGGCTTGGCAACTGGTAAAGAATATGACTGCATGAGCTGACAAAATTCAAGCGTGTCTAAATAGATAAAATGACTAGGTCATGTATCGACAGAAGTTGTAGAGCTTGTTTACCGATGAATGATCAACCTTAGTAAATGTGCTAAGATTTTAAGTTAAGAATATATTATATCTATATGAGAATGGCAAAGCAACGTAGGACATGGGGGCCGACAAACTGGGTGACAAACTGGGCAAACCAGCACCGCCGGTTATGGAATCCATATTCACTGAAGGAAACACTACATGGAGTGCAAAAAACATTTAAGGATCTATGATGAATCCATTTATACCAAATGCATATTGTCTCTCTCAAGTGGAAGGATGGTTGGAGTATACGAAGTTCATGAGATCTACTTATCTGATGCCATTCCAACCAGCAGAGGTGTTGTTGGCGGATGGGAAGATAGTTTATCTGAAAGTTGAGGCAAGGGAGAATGACTGAGACCAAGTAATCATTTGGTGGGATACGTTGTAGATTTTACTCCATATATTCCTATTCTCCTCAACTTCTTAAAATGGATCTGGAATCCTACTAGGCAAATCAAATTTCTGAGTTAGGGTGAAGGTACATTCCTTATCAAATTTACAGACCCTTCAGATGTGGAGCATGTGATGTCTTAGAGTTGGTTTGTGCAAAACAAACACCTTCTTCTATCCACATGGAATTTGGGTGATGCTTTTTCTAAGAAGAAGCTCAAGGAATTGTCACTTTGGGTGTGAATTTATAATTTACCTCTTGAGAATTGGGACTATAAAATGTTAGGATAGGCTCTATATGAGAAATTCCAATTTACTCTGATGAAGCTACAAATCTCTGATCTAGAATGGAATTTGCTAGAATACAATTTCTTCTATCTCATGATTCTTTGTTTCCAAAATAAATAACCTTGGTTAGTGGTGAAAGTGATAACAAGACTATAGATATCTTGTATGAATGGATACCTTACAGATGCCAATGTTATGGCTTCTTTGGTCATCATGAATCTATCTATACTCCATTTACTTTGGTTCCTTTAAAGAAATCTACTGAACAACCAAAACAAAGGTGGAAAAAAACGGAACTACTAGTCTTGACTATGAATCTAATTGCTAATGCTGCTACTGATGCAACCATGGATAAGACAACTCCTGCTCATAATGTTGGTAAGAGTATTGAGAAGGTTATTGATGGAGGTTGTAATGACCCCGCCTCTCGGTAACCCCCACTTAAGGGAGACCAGAAGGTCAGAGATGTTATCCCAATATTTCAGGATCAATGGTTTGACATTTAAGAAATAATAATTGTAAAATTCTACTATTACTAAACTGGAAAGATGGAATAAAATAAATTTCTAGCATACCTTGTAAAAATTTCAGATTTCTAGACTTCTATCCACAGATGGAGTTTATCTATCTAATCCACCCTAAATTGATTATTCATATCTTCACAATGTTTCAATTTATTATTTGTCTTTTTCAATGATCGTACCTAAAATGCCGACAAACAAAATGTTGGTAAGTATATTTCTATACTAGTATGTGGGGAACAATCAAAATTTCCACAAATAGTTTCTAACAACCTAATTATCAAAAATAAGTTATTAACAATCCAAATTACAAATTCAATGTGACATTCTCAACCGCTTTTACCCAAAACCCTAGATTACACTTCTTAGGGTTTTGTCCTAGCAAGGGACATAAGACCACTTTCTCCATCCTGAGCTTGGTGCCTGGGGTCACCTCTCATGGTGCCTAATGGTCTTCCCTCCGGGGCTTGACCAACTCAGACCTTCCCTCTAGGGCTTGGTCTTGCAACTTACATTGGGGTGTCATGTAGGTTCAAAAATACACACTACTACAGAAATGGCTTATAAAGTTGGTTTTCAAGGTGTCAGTTGTATACAAAAACCGACACATAAACCCTACTGTGTTGGTTTTTAACAGAAACTGACATCCAACCCATGAAGGTCGACCAGACACGGGTACCGCTTTTATTAAGTGTCGGTTAGTTAATAAACAACCGACACCTAAACTCAACCGCCAAAACCAAAATTCCAGCGAAAAAATTGGCTCCAATATTTTACATATTGCGTCGGTTCGTAACTAAATACCCGATGACTAAATGGTATTCGTGAGATAGGAATAGTTGTCGGTTGTCATTTAATCAAAAACCGACGACTATAATATAGTATAGGTGTCGGTTGTTGCAAACGAACTGACACTGTTGGTTTAGTTGTCGGTTTTTTAAATAACCGACACGTATTTTCAACTTAATAGCTCACCCTGCCCGAACGATTCTTCCCATTTCCCTATTTCATTCTCGATTTCCCTAGCTTCGGCGATTTCTTGCTCCCTGTCGCCGCCGCCGCCGCTCCCTGCCATTCGTGCTCTGCCGTCGTGCTCCGTCGCCTCCGCTCCTTCCTCTGTGCTCGCCGCTCATCGCCGTCGAGCGAGAAGCAGTCGGTTCCCGCCCGCCCGCCGGCCTCCCTCTCCGCCCGCCGGCCTCCCTCTCTGCCGTCGCCGGTAGCAGCTAGGTCTCCTAGCCTCGCCGCCCTCTCCGCCGCTCCTCTCTTTGCCGCCGGAAGCTGCTAGGACTTGCTCCGACCGCTGCTCCTCTTCCCTTAAGGTGCCCGCCCTGCCTTCTTCTTCCTCTGCTCGTCTTCCCTCATGGTGCCGCCCTGCTGCTGGGCATTTTTTTTAAATTTATTTACTTCCTATGAGAATCAGTTTTAATTAGGGCTCATACACATATTGATGTCTAACACCTAAATGAATATCTAGTTAGTGTATTTTCCTAGTATCGTGAAAGATTCTCAATCGTGTGTATCAAATGGGATTCTTATATATATTCAGATCTTAATGTTATAAATGGAAGACTCGAATGTTATAAAATCCCATCAAAGTAGGTAGAAATAACTTATATATATTCAGATCTTAATAATTCCATGAAGTGCACATTATCTTACTCAGGAAAAGTTTGTGTATAATGTAGGATTAGTTCCATATAATGGTTCTATTTTAGTAAGCACCTAGAAACCCGTCCAAGATTTACTCATTAGGAGCATTTCCTCGTTTGTTCTCTAAGTACATTTGTAGACTTCTTTTCAAGGTGTCATGTCTACCACAATAAAGTTGGTTATGACAAGCAATAAAAGGTTAACTGATGTTATACAACTTTTTCTGAAAATATATAACATCGTTATATGTACTTACACTTTGTTAATACTAATATTGTGCAGTCTCTGTCCACCCATAACAGTCACTATGAACTGGGCCTCTATGTCAATGTTAACGTTCCCTATTGAAGAACAATTGGACATCATCCTAGATGATCGTTCCATAAACCAATTGGTCATACCCAAATATTGGTGTTTTCTAAAAGGAAGACACTACATGCCTGGTAAAGTGACCATAACTTTTGGAAATTATTCACATGTTATCGAGGTTGAGTATGATTTGGCGGGAAATCTTGTATCAAAATCCAGTTGGCGTGATTGGATTGGAGAGATGCATGTGGTCCGTTGCAACAGACTTTTTCTCCGTCCAGTTGGCCATAATTCCATCAAACTTTGGATAACCAACAACAACTGCGAGACCCCCGATCATCTACTGCGGTATGAGCGCATGGCGTCGGATATCATCTATGAGGAATATGAATCTAAGGCCCCTATCAGTTCAGATTTGTCTAAATACAGTGAGGAGCTTCGTGACACAGCTTCATCATCAAAAAGAAGTTATTGATGCAGGACCATGTTGGTGTAGTATTTAGTTGTCTATCTATCTTGACTTGTCTGTATTAATAGTTTTTTTAATTATGCGCATGTTTAGGGGTACACCAACCCCTTTGTTTAGTTATTGTTTAGGGGTACACCCCTGTGTGTGGATGTAAAAAGAGATTAATGAATGGAATTGAAAGTTGCTACATGAATGCTTATAACTGAAGTGTGTGTTCCCATGAATGTTCTTATTTGCATGATTACACTACTATTTTCTCATATTGTTTAGTCTATTTTAATATGACATACTTGCTTATATCTTGCTTAATGATGAACTGTAATGCACACATGTGACATGCTTGGAATGTAAATGATGAACTTTTCCCTAAATTGCCAATCATGCTTTTAAAGACATCAATAATCACCCTAACTTGAAGAACTAGGATTTTAGGTATAAGAATGACAATTCATTATTTGTTGGCCTAGAAACCCGTCCAAGATTTACTCATTAAGAGTAAATCTTGGATAGTCCCCGGTTTGGGACTGTTCTTGAACACCTAATCTCGCTTAGGATGTAAGTGTATAATGTGTATTGGGTTTTCAAGAAAATTTTGGCAGCATTTCCCCGTTTGTTCTCTAAGTACATATGTACTTGGAGAACAGTGGGGAAATGCTGCCGAAATTTTCTTGAAAACCCAATACACATTATACACTTACTAGTGAGATTAGGTGTTCAAGAATGGATAGGTGGTACACATTTATTATATATAATAATTACATCACATGTATTTGTTAACCCTAGACCCTAATCTTGTCCTAATATATACTTGTTTTCTCTTTGATCATAGAATGGATAGATCATGGATGTCCATTCGCAATCGCTGCACCCTAGAGTTTATTTCTGGTCTTCACCAGTTCATTAAATTTGCCGAGGAACATAGGAAACAACCTGGAGATAGGTTCTACTGTCCATGTAGACATTGCGGTAACAACTTGAAAGTCAACACTGGTGACGAAATCAAAACTCATGTCATGTGCAACGGGATTATACAAGGCTATACAGAATGGCACTGGCATGGAGAGATTTCAAACCCGAAACCAGTGGATGTCGATAGCAGTGCTTGTGTGGAAGAAGAAATCGCCTACGATGACGTAGATGTGAATGAACCAGTTCCAGTAGACATCATTGATGCGATGCTGGATAGTTGTGGGGTAGAGCACACCGATCCACCTCCCATTTTTAGAAACATCGTGCATGATGCTAAGATGCCATTATACACAGGTTGTACTAAGTTTACGAAGCTTAACGCTGTGTTGAGATTGTATAAGTTGAAAGCTAACAATAGATGGAGCGACAAAAGCTTCACGTCATTGCTGTCTTTGTTGAAAGAAATGCTTCCTGAAGGAAACGAGCTGCCAATCTCAACATACCAGGTAAAGAAATTGTTGTGTCCAATGGGAATGGATGCCAAGAAGATACACGCATGCCCTAATGATTGTGTATTATTTCAAAAGGACTATGCAGATTTGAAAGATTGTCAAAAATGTGGTGCGTCACGGTATAAATTGACGACTTCAGGGGAGTCTAAAACTGGTTCTCTTGCCAAGGTGATGTGGTATCGACCTATAATATCACAGTTTCAATGCTTGTTTGCCAATCCGATAGATGCGAAGAATTTGAGGTAGCATGCAAATGTTAAGAAAAATAATGATGGGATCCTACGACATGCGTCTGATTCCCCACAGTGGAAGAAGATTGATGTATTGTACCCTGAATTTGGTGAAGAAGTCAGGAATCTAAGACTTGGGCTTTGTACAGACGGGATGAATCCGTACGGGACATTGAGCAGCCAACATAGCACTTGGCCAGTCATGCTTGTTATATACAATCTTCCTCCCTGGCTGTGTATGAAAAATAAGTACGTAATGCTGTCGTTGTTGATATCGGGCCCTCTGATTGATGACTTAAAGAAACTCTGGGGTGAAGGTGTGATGACCTATGATGCTTCACGAAGAGAGACATTTCGTTTGCATGCTATGTTGTTTTGCACTATTAATGACTTTCCAACATATGGGAATTTGTCTGGATATAGTGTCAAAGGAGCTAAAGCGTGTCCTATATGTGAAGAGAACACTGATTCAACAAGACTAAAACATGGCGGTAAGAATGTATATCTCGGTCATCGAAGGTTTCTTCCAAAATTCCATCCGTATCGTAGGAAGCACAAAGCATTCAATGGATTGAATGAGGAACGCAGTGCACCTAAACCTATACCAGGGGAGGTTGTTTATGAAAGAATAAAAGTCTTTGTCAATGAATTTGGTAAGAGATCACAATGTACTACACGGAGTGACAATTCTTCATTCAAGAAGAAGTCAATATTTTGGGATCTTCCTTATTGGAGTTCTTTGACAGTCGGACATTGTATCGATGTAATGCACGTTGAGAAAATGTCTGTTATAGCATCATTGGTACTCTGTTAAATATACCAGGTAAGACTAAAGATGGGATAAAATCTAGACTGGACCTACGTGAAATGGGAATAAGGTCAGAATTAACAGAAATACGTGAAATGGGTAGTAAAAGAACATACTTACCTCCCACATGTTACACGTTGTCTAGAAAAGAGAAGAAAGCTTTTTGTGAATGCTTGATAAATGTTAAGGTGCCACATGGTTACTCATCCAACATCCGTAGATTGGTATCAATGAAAGATCTGAAGTTGATAGGACTTAAATCTCATGATTGTCACACTCTAATGCAACAAATATTTCCCGTGGCAATTCGATCTATATTGCCGAAGCATGTAAGGTTTGCAATCACCAGACTTTGTTTCTTTTTCAACAGTCTCTGCAGCAAAGTTATTGACCCTGAGACTCTCGATAATTTGCAAAGAGAAGTGGTTGTTACCCTATGTCAGCTTGAGATGTATTTCCCTCCTTCGTTCTTTGATATCATGGTACATCTTGTTGTCCACTTGACTAGGGAAGTGAAAATCTTGGGCCCGATTTTCTTGCATTGGATGTATCCCTTTGAACGATACATGAGCGTTTTTAAAGGTGATGTTCGAAACCGTTATCGGCCTGAAGGGAGTATTATTGAAGGTTATGTGGCGAGAGAGGTTATGGATTTCTGCAATGACTTTCTCAGTGGTAATGACACTCCTGATAATGACAAGAATATTGATGAGCTATTTGGCAAAGGAATTTTGGGATCACGTGTGAAAGTAATCATCCGTGAGCAGTTGGAACAAGGTCATTTGTATATTTTACACAACATGGACGAAGTGAACGTTTATATCGAGGAACATACAAATTTCATCAAAACACAATATCCTCGAGCCAATACAATGTGGCTTGCTAGAGAGCATAACAAGACTTTTATTAAGTGGTTTGAAGATAAAGTCTTACATCAACTATCTCAAACACCAGATGATATTACTGAAACTATCAAATGCCTCGCCTTTAAAACAAAGTTGACTGTTATGTCTTATGAAGGGTATGACATTAATGGATTCACATATTACACAAAGCGCCAAGATGATAAGAGTGTCATCCAAAATAGTGGGGTCACCCTTCAAGCATCGACTATGTTTTTTGCAAGTGCAAAGGATAAGAGTCCACGTGAAGCTAAAATGTCATATTACGGTGTCATTGAAGAGATATGGGAATTTGACTACATAGATTTCAGAATTCCGCTCTTCAAATGTAATTGGGTTGATAACACCAAAGGAGTTATAGTGGATGAATTGGGTTTCACTTTAGTGAACTTTGAAAAGATTGGCGAGAAGGCTGAACCATTCATTTTGGCATCACAGGCAAAACAAGTATTTTATATCAATGATCCTGCAAATGATAAATGGTCGGTTGTTCTTCATGGTAAAAGACAGTTCATTGAAGATCCTATAGATGAAGAAGAGTACTATGATAAATATGATGACTCTAGTCCATTCTCAGTTGGGTTGCCAACTCCAGAAAATATTGAAGCTAATGATGACTTATATGTGCGCGGAGATCACAATGAAGGATTGTTAATTGATAAAAGATCACAATTTTAGAGGCATGCATGTTTATATTTTTTTATTGAAGCTAAATGTTTACTTTTTTAATATCAATATCATTTTCTGATTTGATGTTTCATTATCTTCTAGTTAATACAAATGCTAAACATTGTGGGAGGGTGCTAAAGAACTATAGGACCAATTGTGATGGAGTGGACTTTTAGAGTCCTTAATCGTCCAATGACATAAGTTGATTCATATATTTAAGTAATTTTAAAGAAGTTCCAAGTGATTTGATAAAGCATGGATGCTATTGTTGTTGAAATCATGATTATGATTCATAAGTTTATGACTTTCGGTGGAATTTAATTAATTGGTCTAACAGTTGAGTCTTGGCACCAAAATTTAACGGAATGCAACTATGGTGATGATAAAACTATGGTTTGGGTTTCATAAAGTTTTGAGGTTCCTAGAAGGAGATGCTATGGTTTGACATTGGTATAATAAAGTAGGTATGGGTGACTTCAGAACTAGGTCTATCAATTAATTATCCTAAGATTTCATACAATACAGAGTCACGCGAAGCACTGGCTTGTGAGCCACGGACCTGATGGGCTTCGGTTTGGCTTAGTGGCTATGCCTCAGTCGTAAGATGGGTTGGATGGAGAACTCCCAGTTGCCTACTATCTTACGGTTAGACAGATAAAGATAGCGGAGTGGATGGAAGTTCTGGCCATCCATGATCGCACGTTGAGGAAGACAGGCTACGTGCAAAGTTAACAGATCAGTTGAGGTGGGGTTATCGAGAGGAACAAATAGAACCCTCAGTTGAGACTATAGGGTCAGAGGCGAGGGAAAACAAACTCCCTCTTCCTCTGCCTTCTCCATGGCGATGTACAGTTTAGAAGAGGGGGAAGATGAGAGGAAGAGAGTGGTTGGAAGATGAGCTAAACAGATCTAATGGAAGACCTGACGCATGTGGAGCACGAACCTCACAGGTCGTGGAGGAGGACAGCACCGCGGCGGAGGCCATCACCGGCGGCATCTCTTTAGAGCAGTAGTGGTGAACGCTGCCATGTCGGGTTCTAGCTCGCGGCGGAGGCTGTGTGCATGCAGCAATCGAGTCCTCGTTGGAAGGAATGTGAGGATTGGCTATCCTAGCTCTCACGCCAGAGAGGAGACCGACGACGGCACGAGGACTGACACAACCGTGTCGCCGCCGTCAAGTGGAGAACGACGCACGCAGGTGTCGGGTTCATGCACGCAACAACCAAGCTCGACTTCCCACTAGAGATCTTTGCCATGACGGTGCTGATCACTCGCGGGCATAGCGCACGGGAGATCTGAGGCCGGCAGCGTGACAGAGTATAGAAGAGTTGGCTGTGGATGATGTTGGCGCAGCGGGAGCGACGCTAACAGATAGTAGCATAGGGCCACAACGGCGCTTATGCACTCTCAGAATAGAAAGAACGAGGAGTAGGATGGGGCGGCTGATCGCCGCCAGAGGACGTCTGCGGTCTGCAATGGTGGCTTGGGCAGAAGAAGGCACCACCCTGCGGAGCGCCCAACGCACGGCGGAGTCCCTGTTCCTGAGTCACGCGAACCAGAGGAGAGCTTGCGGAAGTGCTTTCGGTAGAGCGGTTGCTTCGGCGGTGGCAGTCCGTGAGAGAGAGAGAGTGGGCACACACTCGCGTGAAACCAGAGAAGTCGAGAACATGGAGTGCAGTTGAACCGGATCCAAATCACCAAACTAGCCGGTCCAACACAATAGACACTTGAACCGCCGAGCCAAATAGAAAGGAGCAGCACATCCTCAGGACCAGGTGGCGGCCTCCAATTGACCAATAAAGGTAAAAACTTTAATAATTCTCAGATCTTAGAAAATGCGTAGCAATTAGCTCTGTTATTAGAAAAATACAAGTAAGGTATCGTTATCCTTAGAAAAATGCGTAGAATAATATGGAACCATCGCATCAATAGTTTGAGGCTTAAATATCAGTGATATCATGAAAGTTGTTTAATACTTGTTTCATGAATAATAAATATCAAACCATGGCCTAAAATTATGGTAAGATACCAGTAAATCATAAATCATGTTTATAATGCACCTGATGTCAGTTATGGTCATGATGATGTAGGAAATCATGTTATTTGCTTAATATGGCTAATTAGGACTAATAACCCTAAAAGAAATACAATAAATACATGCATGCTCAATAAATCATGGTAATTACAAAACACCTTCATATCAGTAATGTGAGGCTAATATGTAACTCGGATATCAGTTAGATGCATGGAACTCATGTTATATGAAGATGACCCTTAATATATGAGATGAAATCCTAATTTGTACAATACATGTAACCTAGGTTTAATATGTATAAAGAATGATACAGAACATGATATTCAGATTATGTATCCTAATCTAGAATATAATATTAGTAACGTAATTACAAGAAGATAAGACAAGTAATTATGAGAATATCCTAATGAACTAAGCTAAACCCTATTATGGACATAATTAGGGTTGAGATGATGAGAACCTGATGATAGTGTATGATCTTGTCTTAATCAGGTTTAACAAAGAAATAGATGACATGAGGAACATGTGGTTATAATGATCTATCTCTTTGGAAGGTACACCATTACCTCTTACTTGGCCTATTTATACAATATGCTGTGTTATATGCATAGTAGAATACTTGGCATATGATATTGGATGAAATGATTATTCTTGTACGATATGTTGCATTATTCTTTGTACTTATGGTTATGGACACTTGAAACATAATATATCTGTTCCATTATATGAAAGCACTAACTCTTTGGCAGTGTGCTTGGAAGTGACCTAACTCTTTGGTAGTGGTTACATTGTACATATGACCTAACTCTTTGGTAGTGGTCTGACCTAACTCTTTGGTAGTGGTCACCTTGTACAAATGATCTAACTCTTTGGTAGTGATCATAAAGGCCTTGGTATATAATGGAAAATAAGCTTAAAATATGTGTTCTCTTTTGTTAATGAATATCCTTGTGCAAGTATATGCTTTTCTTATATTCTTCTGTTACTGCCAAGTATTAGTTTTATCTTATTGCCAAGATATGATGAGAGGTATATAAAAAGACACGTAGGCGTACTCAGTACAATATTCATGAAATATTGTGCTGATGTGTACCGCATGTAATCTTTTGTTTAGGTTGTGGTTATGCTCTTCAAGATCCAGAATGTTGAGAGTTGTGTAGCGAGCTGATGTACAGGTGGACCTGTTGTCTTAAGATCCTATAGTTTTGTTGTAGTACATGTATATGTATAGTTTTCTGTTCAATATGTAATATCAAATGTTGTAACAATTCATGTTGTAATTATATGTTGAATGGTGAACATGTGTTGTGGTTTTTTTATTGTTCATGTATATGTGCTACTGATTGTTTCCTTCTGACTCTCTTGATTTTCTTCTTCTTAGCCTCGTGTGGGATGTTTAAATTGGGATTCTCGCTGAGGTGAGGGTTTCAATTTGGACGTCACACATTAGATTAAGTTTTAGAAAATCCGGGGACGTCACACCAATCTCACCCGAGATTACATACACGATGCTGAGAGTAGGTTCTTGATCTATTCCAATTCTAGACATTGATCAGTATTTCACTAACTCTACACTAATAATTTTTGTTTGTATTCTCTTTGAAAAATAAATATAGGAAGAAGGCTATGCAGGACGGACATGACATAGCTATGCAGGATATGCAGGAAGTAGCCCCAATGAAGAGAAGCAGGATACAGATACAATACATAAAGTGCAGCACACACAAGTGGTTCAGATTCATATAACAACATGACAGACTAACACATATATAGTGCATAACAACAGCAGCGCCGAATTTACATACAACACTAACTTAGTACATATATAGTGGGACTAAGGTGACGATACCACCTGCTAAAACAGGTTACCCACTACATGTTATGACTGGGAGGTTGTGATTCAGCAACGTATGCATTACCAGGAGGACAAACAGATCACCATATGAGGACAAACATATGGTGATCTGTTTGTCCTCCTGCTAATGCATACTGTTGCTGAATCACGACCTCCCAGTCGTAACATGTAGTTGTCGGTAACCTATTTTACCAGGTGGGATCGTCACCTTATAAGTCCCACTATATATGTACTAAGCTAGTGTTGTATGTAAATTCGACGCTGCTGTTGTTATGTACTATATATGTGTTAGTCTGTCATGTTGTATGGACATCGATTGTATTGCTCAGGTATTATATAGTCTCATTAGATAATATGAAACATATCAATCTTATTTATAGCTCATTAATTATATATATACATCATTCTCTTTACATGTGTTTAAAGCTGACCCCACTACATGAACGGACTTACCAGATGTACATGCTCCCTATACGATGAGAGAATTAAATGAAGTAAGAGAAGAATGGGAAACAACCATACAAATAGTGGGGATTTTGTAAATGAATTTCTGAATTATAATATGTGTGAATGTTTCTACATGTCTAGATGTTTCTACATGTGTCTGAGTGAAAATGAATGAAAGTGTTGGTTACTATATGAATGTTTCCACATGTGTGAATGTGAATGAATGGAACTACAGATTGCTAGCTACATGAATGTTTCTAAATGTGTGAAAATAAAATGGAACTGCAGGTTGTATTGCTAAATGCATGTGTGAATATTTTTGTTGTTAAATTTGCAGGTTTGTGGCCTGTTGTTGGCTGATATCAATGGATGTCGTAAAACCTACAGTTCAGTTAACTGAACTGCAGGTTTCTCATCCTGCGACCAGCCACAGCAGGTCTACAGACTGACAAAAAAAAAACAATAGGCGTCGGTTATTTGTAAAAAACTGACACACAATGATATAATGTCGGTTTTTTAGATATAACCGGCGCCTATTTCCTGTGGCGCGATCATATATGGTGTCGGTTTCTTACTAAAAACCGACACTGATAGTGCCCAAGCTGGCGCCAATAACAGGCGTCGGTAATTGTAAACAACCGACACATAACGTTGCAGTGTCGATTATTTAAATGTAACAGACACATATTCTTTTGGCGCGAAGACATATTATGTCGGTTTTTGTCTTATAACCGACACTGATAGCGCCCAAGATGGTGCCCTTTCTGTGGCGCGAAGGGTTTGGGCGTCAATTTCTTATCTAATAACCGACGCCTATAGTCCCCTGATGGCGAGTTTTCGGTCGTGCGCGAAGAGTTTGGGTGTCGGTTCTGGAACCGACGCGTAATGGGTGACCTTTTAGTTTCGCCCACATAGGCGTCGCTCAGAAACTGACACTAAAGGCCTTAAATAACCGACACTAAAGGTAGGTTCTGTAGTAGTGACATATATACTTAATTGTGATAATCATAGTGACTTTACAAGATTGAATAAATAAACACTCAACTGTTTAGGTTGCATCCAATCGATCAAACATTTGATAAAACTTTGTGAAACTAGATCGATTATTCATAAATAACCACATACCTATTCAGCCCAACCAAGATAGTAATATTCCAAGAAAGTATGAAATCTAGGAAAGCAAGCAATTCACACAACCAGGATCCTGAAATAACCATACAACTTCCTTCACTACTCATGTTATCTAGATCTATTCAATCTAACTTGCTTACTAAGGTTTCTACATTCTTTTAGGGTTCCTCTTTCTATTAGGGTTTTGTTATCACTTTTGTCACTACAAACCCAATATAAGTAAAACTACTCATAAACCCTAATTATCTTGTCCTATTTCTCCTAATAGGCTTAGGATAAACAATTATCAGCATATTTCCAAATATTTTGAATTAAACATATCAATCTCATCCTTTACTCTAAATTAGGGTTTCTACATGCATTAACATGGATTCTTGGTTTAAAACCCTAAAACATGTATTTTCTCATCTAGATCAGATTCGAATATTTCATTATCATCCAATAGGTTATTAGTACTCAAAATAACCCATTAAACATCATAGATTCAATCTTTAATCACAATTAGGGCTTCTAACCTAAGCTTGATGCACTTTTCATCAACTTAATATACTTTTGCAATTGGGAATGAAATCAGGTTCTAAAATCTATTTTTATCATGTTCCTCATATTTTTTTGATCAATTTTCATATATTAAGTTTATCCATCAGAGTTTCCTAGCAATTTCTACGATTTTTGTAAAGAAAAGTATTTTCTTTGATTATCAATTATTTTCTGAAAATTGTCAGTCGTTTGATCAATGTCCGCTGGACCAAGTGGGATCCAATGGTCCACGATCGCGTGCCTCACTCATGATCAATCAAAAGAAAAGGGTGAGAATGCCCATACCTGGGTTGAAGACGTGGGAGGGTATTTTGGTAATTCACCTGGTTGTCTTCTTCAACCTCGTGCGAGCAACCTACCACAAGCCAAGGTTAACTCTGAGGTTGACTTCAAGCTTTCATCCACCCACGGTCGATTCGATTGGTCCAGGAGCTTCGTCTTCTCCTCGCAAACTTGCCCAACCCTTCAATTATTGGCTGGCTTCGCTCCTTCACCGCCAACAAGCCGCTGGTGCTCCGGCGATGGTTGTGGCTAGTCGAGGGGGAAGAATAGGGCAGTTGGTTCAATTGAGAGCATGAGCACACTCGTCACAATGCTCTGAACTTGAGGGCATGGTTCACATAAGCTCTCAAGATGACCAGACCCCTCCCTTCATATAGGATCTGTTATAGGTGTCCAAGGAATTGGGGACTTCTTCAATTCTCCACGAAACCACCCCTAAATCAAGTTAGTCCTCCTCAGAACAGACTCCCGAAGATGATGGACTCGTCCACATCTCATCTTATTGCATTAAACGTGAGCAAATCTCGATTCGTTACCCTCTCCCTTTCCTTCTAGGACTCAGGGTAGATGGTGCACATTCATCATCAGATTTGTGGTCCTCTAGACCACGCGGGGATCCGATGGCAGTCATTGCCCCCGATTTTCCCTTTTTCCTTTAAAATGAGTAAATTATGTATTATTTAATTCAATTCATTGGAAACTTGTAAAATCCATAACTCTCTCCTCATTTAACCTTTTTCATATAAATTTTAAAGGAAACTCTAGCTTGATATGATCTACTCATGTATCAATTTTAAAACCCAAATTCCAAGTGAAAAGGGTATTTCATTCATAAGCAAGTTATCCTTTAAATAAAGCCAATTTAATTGATATTTCCTATTTCCTTTATTATTATCTTAGCAACTTGGGCTCCTTGGGGCCTAAGAAATCCCAAAGATACAAATTTCACCTTTGGAGACTACCTCCTAGCCTTCTAGAGGCTTCTACCTCTCTGTTTTCTCCTTTTCTTAACTATCCTTTTATTAACTGAATTTCTTTTTCCTTTTTATTTCTTTTTCTTGTTATTGGGCCCAATAGCCAATAAGGCCTACGAAATCACACAAGCAAGGTTATTTGTTAATAAAATCCATACATTCAAGTCAAATCAAACAATTACATGTTCATATGTATTTAAAAGGAGAAATTACATTTCAATTCTGAATTTGAAAAATTGAGGTTATAACATCCTCCCCTCCTTATAAGAATTTTTCCCTCAAAATTCAACAATCAAACAAATAAGTCAGGATATGTCTTTTCCATGTCCGTCTTCAGCTCCCATGTGGCCTCATCCTCTCCATGGTTGATAACACCTATTTTTGTGATGTTTTTGCCCTTTATTTTGTTATCAAAACTGCCTTTTTCTGCTATTTTCCTCTCTTTTATTTGTACTTTCATAATAATTGGCCAAGCAATGCTCTTAATCCAATTTTTCCATCTTTTGCAGAGTTTTTCCTCATTTTGGTACAATAAGGCCATCCCAGCCCACAAATAAGTCCAAATCTATTTCAGCCTTCCTGACGCCCGATACAACCTCTGCCCGACAGGGTTGAGCGACAATGACGCACAACATAGGGATGCCGCACAAGAAGAAGATGACGGATGACACACCTCTTACCCGACAGGGAGCCGAGCTCGCCACAACAACCCAAGCTTGTCGCATGACACCGACCACCCACCGGCAGGCGCCGCCCGTCACGTGATTGACAACCAACATCCCTGCGCCGGGCGATATGTGTATCGACCGTCCATAAAACTCGCGAATACGGAGGACATGTGGCGCTGCGAGCACCATAACTTCCCCCAACCGCTGCCTATAAATAACATCTACAGGAAGTCGAAAAGACAGTTTGGACAGTGGAGAACTTTGAGCGATCTTCCGAGGAAAACTGTGAGAGCAAGAGTATCGTGCCCCAGTGCTCGTACCGGGAAAATCTAGGTGAGCTCTTCCTCATCCCGAGAGGGAGGGGATGGTTCACTTAGGACCGTACTGGGTGACACTGCGGGCCAATATCGGCCGACGTAGATGAGCGACACAAGTGCTCGACAGTAGAACGCGTCGCTCCATGCCCGACACGATATCGAACCCGATACGCTTCGCCCATCATGCGTGCTGCCCGAGAGGGCGCGTTGCCCGACATGAGCGTATTAGCCAGGGTCCTTGAGCGATACAGTCGGCCATCATAGTGTGCCACCCGAGAGGGTGTGCCGCCCGACACGGCTGTATCGAGCTAGGCTCCTGACCGGTATCGGGCTGGAGGATCCACTGTAGTCTATTGTCCTTCTACATCAATAAGGCGATACCTATCTTTACTTCTATTATTTAATTCCTGCATTGTAATCAAACCTTTATACATTTATAGAAATAGAAAAGTTTAATTACTTGCTGCTTTATGCTTGGTACAATGTGTTGGATGACTTCTATGTTTGATATCTGAACTCTAGCTTGCATGTTTGGATCACGTTTCGCTTAGCTACCGAATCGTGTTTTCCCGTCGCAACAACTTCGAGAGTTGTGTTGTGGCTCTAGTGTTTGGTCCGATTCTGGAGTACGAGAGTGCCTGGAATGGAGTTGTTTCAGTAACATGCCGCTCTAACGTAAGACCAGCAACCTCGAGAGGGGTGTTGGTGCTTGGTTAGAGGTACTCACTCTGAGAGGAGGGGTGCAGGATGCTACTGCTACTGCTTGTTTTTACTAAAGTCTTATCCTTCATACCTTGCTCTAGCTCTAGTTTTTATCTTTCTCTTTCTGTTGCATGATAACCCCTAAAAACTGCTAAATGACTAAAACCTTATATCTCTCTAGTAGCTCCAGTTGGAGATAGATTTCTTTGTTTTGTTTGTGACATCTTGCTGTTTCCCTTTTGGGAATTTATATCTCTATACCTGCCGGAGTGTAGCATGTCGATTCTAGGTTCTCAACACTACCACCCTTGTCCCTGTGTTCGACCCCGTATGTCTACTTCAACCCCGTAATCAAAGTTGCGGGGGCCTAGAAGGATTCATGTTTTTAAATGTAAAAGCTCGACTACCTCAAATCCGCCTCCAACTTTTGGACGCGCGATTTAGGCCGGTCAACTTTTTGGCGCCGTTGTCGGGGACAAGGCAAAAGCGGTACTGTAGACGAATCCGAATCCACTAACTACACTCCAGTGCCTCAAGCTTAGGAATGAGTTTGAAAACACTCTTTTCCTTTTTTATTGGTATTCTTTGCCTAAAAGTAAAAATTCAATTTTCTATACTTGATTTTTCGTTCCATTTCAGGAACTCTGAAAAACTGTGACCTGTTCTGCTGAGCTTTGATACCATGTCTCGTTGCGAGCAGTCTCTTTCTGAGGATGAATGTCAGGGCCAAGGCGAGAGGTCGAGCCAGCCTAACTTGGTTGGTTAGCTTTCCGCCTACATAAAGAGACAGGATACCATCATCAGCCAACTGGTGTAGGGCACGCTCCCTAGCCCTGGGGCTCTGAATTCAATGCAATGCCAGATGGCCAGCTTGCAGATGCGCCAAGGTGAGGTTGATCAACAGCTGACACAGATGACTGCTCTGATGAAGAATCCTACAATAAAAGCACTCCCATACCCTGAAACTGCCGGAATGGCAGTTCTGAGGTCTGGAAGAACACTGGAGCGCCCTAATGAAGCCAGGCCTGAGCCCGAGCTAAGGCTTGAGGGTGCAGCCCCAGTAGAAGAGGAAGAAAGATAGGCAGACGTTCAAGAGTCTGCGCAAAGGTTCCCTGAAGAGCTACCTGGCGGAAGGAATGCTTACGCTCCTAGGGTTCCGTTCCCGTATAAGTTAATAAAGGTGAATCTGAAGAAGCGTCATGAGAAGTTCATGGAGTCGGTCAGGAAGCTGCATCTCGAAGTGCCCTTCCTTGACGCATTGGAGGAGATGCCTACATACGCCAAGTTTCTCAAGGACCTTATCACAAAGAAAAGAAGGTGAGGAAGGATTGAGACAGTGCACCTAGCTTCTGCTTCCTCTGCCATTGTGAAGCCCGACATGCTAAATAAGAGAAGGGACCCCGGAGCATTCCCAATCCCATTCGCCATCGGGGATAATGTCGAGCGTAAGGGTCTATCAGACTTGGGGGCAAGCATCAGCCTCATGCCCCTAAGTTTCACACAAAGGGTGGGTTTGACCGACATGGTTCGAACCAACATGCAGATTGAACTGGAGGACCACACCTTTAAGAGACCCATCAGCATTGTCGAAGATGTCCCGATCAGGGTTGGTGATTCCTTCATCCCTTGTGATATAGTCGTCATCGACAAAGCTGAAGACCCCCGTTGCTCGATCATCTTTGGGCGCCCCTTCTTAGCAACAAGGAGAGCGCTGATTAATGTCTCCGAGGGGACGATCACCTTGAGGGTCGGAAATGACCATATGGACTTCAAGCTGAAGGAGATCATGAGAAGCCCATTTCTGTCTGAATCAGCATGGTTCACAGATAGCTACAATAAATTCTGCGAGGAAATAGAGGAAGATGTCCAGACAGTAGACCCCCTCTTGAGGGCTATAAGCTGTCAGAATCCCGACCTCGAAGATCCTGAAGTCGCGGAGTATCTCAACCTTTTCGACCTTTCTGATGAAGACTTGCAAGAAGAGGATAAGGTGGTGGAGTCTGTGATGTATGCCTCCCTCGAGGGGGGGCCTCAGGAGAAGGCACCCAGACCAAAGACAGAGTTAAAAGCGTTGCCTGAAGGCCTGAAGTATGAGTTCTTAGATGAAGAGCACAGAAACCCCATCATTGTAAACGCCAATCTTTCAAGCAATCAGCTAGACCGACTCCTTGAGGAGTTAAGTCTCCACAGGGGGGCTATAGGATACTCAGTAGATGATATCAAAGGCCTTATCCCCGCCCTGTGCATGCATCACATCAACTTAGATGAATCTACCAAGCCTCTGGCCCAACCCCAGAGGAAGCTGAACCAGATGCTCAAGGAGGTCGTCAAGAAAGAGGTAATAAAGCTTAGGGATGCGGGGATCATTTACCCAATTAGCGATAGCAATTGGGTGAGTCCGATACACGCAGTGCCCAAAAAGGGCAGGATGACAGTGGTTAAGGGTAAGAAGGGCAACGAGGTGGCACTTAGGACCGTCACCAGATGGCAGATGTGCATTGATTACCGAAAGCTCAATCAGGCTACAAAGAAGGATCATTTTCTGCTACCTTTTATTGACCAAGTTCTTGAAAGGTTAGCGCATCACGATTTCTTTTGTTTTCTTGATGGCTTTTTAGGTTTTTACCAGGTATCCATCTTGCCCGACGATCAGGAGAAAACAACATTCACCTACCTTTACGATATTTATGCCTTTCGAAGGATGCCCTTCGGACTCTGCAACGCCCCCACTACCTTTCAAAGATGCATGATATCGATGTTCTCATATTTTCTAGAAAACATCGTAGAAGTTTTCATGGATGACTTTTCAGTCTATGGGAAGGACTTCGATAGCTGTCTGAAGAATCTATCATTGGTCCTTCAAAGGTGCGAGGAGAACATCCTAGTTCTGAACTGGGAAAAGTGCCATTTCATGGTGCAGGAGGGCATCGTTCTAGGGCATAAGATCTCAAGGCGTGGGATCGAGGTGGACGTAAGCAAAGTTGAAGCAATATCCAAGATTTGTCGATCGAGATCCGTGACGGGAGTGCGAAGCTTCCTCAGGCACGCCATATATTACCGAAGATTCATCAAGGACTTTTCGAAGATTTCCAAACCGCTGTCCAATCTTCTGGTAAAAGATGCTGAATTTGTTTTCTCTAACAATTGTCTCAGTGCTTTTCAGGCCCTGAAAAATGCTTTAATATCACCACCTATCCTTCAAGCGCCAGAATGGGGTTTACCTTTTGATCTGATGTGCGATACTAGCGACTAAACAGTTGGAGCAGTCCTGGGGCAAAAGAAAGACAAAAAGCACCATGTGATTTGCTACGCTAGTCGCACGTTGGACAAGGCTCAAGTAAACTACACAACAACTGAGAAGGAGATGCTCACGATTGTCTTCACATTTGATAAGTTCAGGTCGTATCTCTTCGGAGCTAAGGTCAAAGTATACACAGATTACAGGGCTATAAAATACTTGATGCAAAAGAAAGACGCAAAGCCCAGACTGTTGAGGTGGGCCTTACTGCTCCAAGAATTCGACCACGAAATTATCGACAAGAAGGGCACAGAGAATGTGGTCGCATACCACCTATCAAGGATCATGGCCGAGAGACAGGGAGGGCCTCCAATCAACGACGACTACACCGACGAGGCTCTTATGTTGGCCGAAGCTCAAGAAGAAAGCTTACCCTGGTTTGTAGACATCTGCACTTATCTTGCTTGCAGGGAACTGCCTCCTGCCATCACGTACAATCAGAAAAAGAAGCTATTCGCGGATGCTAAAAACTACTACTAGGATGATCCTCTCCTATTCATAAAGTGTGACGACAACTTATACAGAAGGTGCATCCCAGAAGAAGAAACCGCAGACATCCTGAAAGAATGCCACACCTCCCCCTATGGTGGTCACCTGGGTAGCGAAAGAACAGCTGCAAAGGTGCTACAGTCAGGTTTCTACTGGCCCTCCTTATTTAAAGACGCTGCACAATTTGTGAAGGTTTGCAAAGAGTGCCAGTTTACAGGGAACATAGGGCGGAGGAATGAAATGCCAATGGCAAACTGGATCGAAGTAGAAATATTTGATGTATGGGGGATCAACTACATGGGACCGTTTCCCCCATCCTAGGGGTATCAGTACATACTCGTGGCTGTGGATTATGTATCGAAGTGGGTGGAAGTGGTAGCCACCCAAACCTGCGACGCCAAGTCAGTTATGAAGCTCTTCGAGAAGACCTTCTTTCCTCGTTTCGGTGTACCGTGCACTGTTATAAGCGACGGAGGGTCGTACTTTGTAGAAAGACAGTTTGAAGCACTCCTGCGCAAGTACAGAGTAAAGCACAAGATCGGTACACCCTACCACCCACAGACATTAGGGCAGGTAGAGGTTTCCAACAGACAAATCAAGCAGATCTTGGAGAAAACTATCAACTGAACAAGGAAAGACTGGTCCATGAAGCTTGACGACGCACTTTGGGCCTACCGTACTGCTTACAAAACACCCATTGCAACCACCCCCTACCGTCTCATCTACGGAAAGTCCTGCCACCTGCCTCTGGAATTGGAACACAAGGCCCTTTAGGCAATCAAGTTCCTAAATATGGACCTCGATAAAGCAGGAGAAAAGAGGTTTTTTCTGCTTCAAGAGCTCGAAGAGCTAAGAATGAATGCCTACAAAAATGCAAAAATTTACAAACAGAGGACAAAATTGTGGCATGATGCCCACCTCAGGAGAAAAGATGTAAGAGAAGGGGATAAGGTATTGTTATTCAAGTCCTCTATTCGTCTTTTCCCTGGGAAGTTACAAACGAGGTGGTCCGGACCGTTCATCGTGTCAAAGATATACCCATCAGGAATGATGGAGTTCTACGCAAAGACGATCCGACCAAAGTCTTTCAGGTGAATGGGCACAGGGTGAAAAGGTTATATGAAGATGAAGTGTTTGTCAGGAGAGCAGAGATCAGTCTGCAAGATATGGGTACAGTCGAGGGCTGAACAAGATGATCTTACACCGGTCGAGCTGGCGACGCAACCTTCAGCGCTACTCGGGAGGCAACCCAAGTTTTTCTTTCTTTTATAGAGTAGGATGCATTTTTCTTATTACTTGTAAAAACAAACTTTATGAACTGTAATAAGGCCCGAGTCAGAATACACTCTGAGCATACCGAATCTTCTGTTTTATGGGTCATCGCTGAATTTTGCAAAGCATTGAGGAGTAATTCTGTCTGAGGTCAGGGGCTCTACCCTAAACCGATGATGTTTTGCCCGTCAATTGCTTTTTCCCCACCTTGCTTTAAGTTTCAGACGCCTTCTTTTACGCTGTGTCGGGCAGCAGCTCAGTTGGCGCGCAATCACGCTTGTATCGGGCCGTAGTTTCTTGGGCACCGCAAGAGCCACGACGGATGGTATTCCCGAGCAACAGCCGTATCGTGCATGGGAATAAATTCCCTTAATTAGACTGATGGGACCGTCATCTCAGGAACGGCATGTCTCAAGCAGCCGATGTGCGCCCAAAACTGCCCGATTTACCCCCAGCTGAGTTTGCTATATATAGTAAGGTGGATTTATCGTGTCGGGCTATCACATTTGCTCCTTTTAGCCACCCGTTTTATTCAGTAAGCTGCTTTTGCTCCCATATCGGCCAGCTTGCCTTCACCTTTGTATCCGGCGATGGCTCCAATGAGCAACGGTATAGCCCGACAGGCTCATCGCCCGACACGAGTTTTCATATCGCGTGCTGCTTATCGGGTTTTACGAGCCTAGTCGATTTTTGTATCGCCCGGCGCAGTTAAGCATGAAATAACAGCCGATAGTGTTTGCCCGATATGCCATATCGGGCAACACATTTTTCTTTTGTGACGTCCGGATGGGCAGTTGATCTTTGGCGACCTTATCGTCCGATACATCTGTGTCGGGTGGTGTGTTGTGCCGCGCAGCTCTCCTCGTATCGTCCAAACTTGTATCGTCTCGAGCCTTCTTTTGATGGACGATACCCGAATTTTGAAATAAGTCGAGTTTAATCGAGTTTCTTTTGCTTTTCCTACCTAACATTTAAATGGTTAATGAACTTGATAACAGGTACGAATCGCACAAGAAACAGAGTTGCGACCGCAGCTGAAGCAACAACTGTCGGACAAAAACGTCACAACCCTGAAGAGGAGTACTTCCTTATTATAGTCTGTCTTCTGTGGTAGTTTAGGACCATCTCCAGAGACAACACAAGTCTTGCCCCGATGGACTCCGGATCTCATCTGGGCACTCCGGTTCCATCCTCTTAATGAGGGGGGAAGCATCCACAAGTGTTTTCAAGAGCTCTCTGTCTACCACGCGCAAGCTTCGAGCTTCCTTCTTGAGAGCTTTGCACTTGTTCCGGCTTCTTCCAACTGGGGAAATAAAAGGGCTGCAGTAGAGAAGCATATTGCAGCTTCTCCAAGGCACAAGCGAGCCCGCTAGATAACCTTCACTGGGCTACCATGACCTCGCCCTGTATTCTTCGCTACTCTGGGACAGAGTATGGAGTAAGTTTGGAGGGGGGTACCCATGTACCCGTGAAGGAGGTATAAAAATTTTGCTTCACCTCCACCCTTTGTGCCATTTTGTTCTTTCTCTTTATCATGTGTATGTACCCATTCTCGTATAAAATGTCATGATCATATAAAAAAGACAAATTTTTGAAAAATTTTGCTTTTACTCCCATACATATGTACAAATTTGCTATAATAGTAAAAACATGTTGCGACTGCTTGCAAAGTTAGTTTTCTATGTGCTTAACGAGATACAAGTTCTGTTATATCTTTCTAATAATGCTGCTTCAAACAAACGAGAAGATTACATTTTTCCATGCCAAAAATTTCGAAAAATATAATAATCTCGCAAACAACTAAGAGACGAGTATGGAGAAGGAAAAAGCTACCCAAACAGTAGAAATCCCTCTTGTTTCCCCTTACCCAACAAAAATCTCAAAAAGAGAAAGTAGCCTTATGAGGGTGAATAAAAGTATGAGAGTTGTGCCCGATAAATGAAAAGAAAAATATATATATACGCACTTGTCTTCCAAAAGTACCCATCTTTAGGCATGGTAGATCCGGGGAAGTGGTACGTAGGATGTAAAATCACTGCTCTAAAGCCAACTGGGATGGACTGCAAGGACCACTTGCCCGCTAACGGACCCTTACCTGGATGGACTGATGGGAGACGAGGAAAACCCCAAAAAAGCCTTAGCCTACCCTATACACAACTTTCTGCCCCAAAAATAAAGTTGTTTGGTCTGTAAGCTAACTTCAAAATCATACAGCAAAGTCTCTCCGAAGCTATAGAGAAGAATCTTACTTAAATAATAAGGCAGGAAAAACTAAGTCTTTTGTTCATAGTGAGACAACATTATCTTTAAGGCATTGCGATTCTTGTTTCACCTTTTGAACACAAAACCTCACCGAGCAAGAAGAAGCATCACTAAATAAAGTTTAAATATTGATTGAGGACAATCACAAGGCTAAGTTTGGGGGAGTTGATAACACCTATTTTTGTGATGTTTTTGACCTTTATTTTGTTATCAAAACTGCCCTTTTCTGCTATTTTCCTCTCTTTTATTAGTACTTTCGCAATAATTGGCCAAGCAATGCTCTTAATCCAATTTTTCTATCTTTTGTAGAGTTTTTCCTCATTTTGGTACAATAAGGCCGTCCCGGCCCACAAATAAGCCCAAGTCTATTTCGGCCTTCCTGACGCCCGATACAACCTCTGCCCGACAGGGTGGAGTGACAATGACGCACGACAAAGGGATGTCACGCAACAAGAAGCTGACGGACGACACGCCTCTTACCCGACAGGGAGCCGAGCTCGCCACGACAACCCAAGCTTGTCGCGTGACACCGGCCACCCACCGGCAGGCGCCACCCGTCACGTGACCGACAGCCAACATCCCTGCGTCGGGCGATATGTGTATCAGACATCCATCAAACTCGCGAATACGGAGGACACGTGGCACTGCGAGCACCATAACTTCCCCCAACTGCTGCCTATAAATAGCAGCTATAGGAAGTCGAAAAGACAGTTCGGACAGTGGGGAACTTTGAGCGATCTTCCGAGGAAAACTGTGAGAGCAAGAGTATCGTGCCCCAGTGCTCGTATCGGGCAACTCTAGGTGAGAGATAGTGGAGAACTTAGGACCGTCCCGGGCGACACTGTGGGCCGATATCGACCGACGAAGATGAGAGACACAAGTGCCCGACCGTAGAACGCGTCACTCCATGCCCGACACAATATCGAACCCGATACGCTTCGCCCATCATGCGTTTCGCCCGAGAGGGTGCGCCGCCCGACATGAGCGTATCGGCCAAGGTCCTTGAGCGATACAGTCGGCCATCACAGTGTGCCACCCGAGAGGGTGTGCCCCCCGATCGACACGACTGTATCGAGCTAGGCTCCTGACCGGTATCGGGCTGGAGGGTCCACTGTAGTCTATCATCCTTCTACATCAAGAAGGCGATACCTATCTTTACTTCTGTTATTTAATTCTTTAATTCCTGCATTGTAATCAAACCTTTATATGTTTATAGAAATAGAAAAGCTTAATTACTTGCTGCTTTATGCGTGGTACTATGTGTTGGATGACTTCTATGTTTGATATCTGAACTCTAGCTTGCATGTTTGGATCGCGTTTCACTTAGCTACCGAATCGTGTTTTCCCGTCACAAAAACTTCGAGAGTTGTGTCGTGGCTCTAGTGTTTGGTCAAATTCTGGAGTACGAGAGTGCCTGGAACGGAGTTGTTTCAGTAACATGCCGCTCTAACGTAAGACCAGCAACCCCGAGAGGGGTGTTGGTGCTTGGTTAGAGGTACTCGCTCTAAAAGGAGGGGTGCAAGATGATACTGATACTGCTTGTTTTACTAAAGTCTTATCCTTCGTACCTTGCTCGAGCTCTAGTTTTTATCTTTCTGTTTCCGTTGCATGAAAACCCCTAAAACTGCTAAATGACTAAAACCTTAAATCTCTCTAGTAGCTCCAGTTGGAGATAGATTTCTTTGCTTTGTTTGTGACATCTTGCTATTTCCCTTTTGGGAATTTATATCTCTATACCTACCAGAGTGTAGCGTGTCGATTCTGGGTTCTCAACACTACCACCCTTGTCCTTGTGTTCGACCCCGTATGTCTACTTCGACCCCGTAAGCAAAGTTGCGGGGGCCTAGAAGGATTCAGGTTTATAAATGTAAAAGCTCGACTACCTCAAATCCACCTCCAACTTTTGGACGCACGATTTAGGACGGTCAATGGTGCTTCCAAAGAACCTTTACCATCTCTATATTCTTACATCTGAGTTCTTTCACCTTGGTATCTTGAATCTGCAAAGGTGACTCAGGATATGTTAGCTTACCTTGAAGCTCAATAGGCTCAATGCTAAATACATGGCTCAGATCTTGCACATATCGCTTCAGATTGGACACATGAAACACATCATGCATCATACTATACTGAGGGGGTAATGCCAAATGATATGCAACTTCACCAATCCGTTCTAACACCTCAAACAGACCACGCATCGGGGACTCAGCTTCCTTATGTTCTTGGCTATAGCTCGGAGTGGTCGGATTTTCAAGAATACATGCTCTCCCACAGTGAACTGGACATCAGTCCGCTTTGCATCAGCATACGACTTCTGTCGATCCTGGCTCTCTTCAGCCTCTTCTTGATCAAAGAGACTTTATCTGCATACACTTGGAGCTCACCTGACCTCAACAAAGTCCTCTCACTGACATCATCCCAGTGAAGTGGTGACTGACACGGTCTCCCATAAAGAGCTTCATATGGAGGCATCTCGATACTGGCTTGGTAGCTGTTGTTGTAGGTGAACTTGGCTAAAGGTTACTATTTCTCCCATGATCCACCCCAATCGAGCACAAAAGCTCTCAATAGATCTTCTAATGTCTGGATCGTCTTATCTGACTGACCATCCGTCTGGGGGTGATAAGCAGTACTAAACTTTAACCTTGTACCAAGTTCCTCCTGTACCTACTTCCACAACTTGGAAGTGAACTTTGGGTCTCTATCAGAGATGATGGAACTAGGTACGCCGTGTAAACATACTATCTCCTTGATATACAACTCAGCTAGGTCTGACACATTGGCAACGGTCTTTAGGGAAAGGAAGTGGACTAACTTGGTAAGGTGATCTACCACAACCCATATCACGTCATGAACTTTCTTGGTCTAGGGTAGACCCACCATGAAATCCATGGTGATCTGCTCCCATTTCCACTCTGGAATCTCTATCGACTGTAAAATTCCACCGGGTCATTGGTGTTCAACCTTCACCATCAGGGACGTAAGACAGCTGGCAACATATGCTGCAATGTCTCTCTTCATTCCTGGCCACTAGAAATACCTCTGCATGTCTTTACACATCTTTGTAGTGCCATGGTGTACCATATACTTAGAACCATGACCCTCTTGCAAGATACGTTCCTTCAATGGAGAATCTTCAAGAACCCATATACGATTCTCGAATCTAATTCCTCCATCTAATCCCACCGAGAGATGGGTCTGTGGCTTCTCTAGCAAGCCCTTCATCCTGTCAAGTTCTCCACTGGCCAACTGTGCTGCCATGATCTCACCCAAAAACTCTCACTAGATCCAAATTTTGTCTAATCAAACTCTATCCTTTAACAATCATCGAGTCCACTCCACCAGCTCCTCTATGCTCTTCCACTGACTGGACAAAACAACTACACACCTGAGTTGTTTCTGACTCAGTGCATCGGCTATGACGTTTGCCTTCCCAGGAGGGTAGGTGATGGTGAAGTCATAATCCTTCATATACTCCATCCACCATCACTGTCGTAGGTTCAAGTCTCTTTGTGTCAGGAGGTACTTTAAGCTCTTATGGTCAATGAGGATCTCGAAGGTAACACCGTATATGTAATGCCACCATATCTTCAATGCATGAATGATAGCATTCAGCTCTAAGTCATACATCGGGTAGTTCACTTCGTTGGGCTTGAGTTGTCGGGAGGCATACACTACTACAGAAATAGCATTCAGTGTAACTTTTCTGGGCGTCAATTATTAAGGAAAACCAACGCCTAACATATAAGGCGTCGGTTGTTTAAGCAAACCGACGTCTATATTCAAAGACCAGCCAGACACGGGTACCGCTTTGTATTCAACATCGGTTGTTTATAAGAAACTGACGCTTAAAGTCGCCCGCGAAATCCAATTTTTGATCAAAAAAAATAGTGTCATTTTCAGCGTCGGTTATGTAGGTATAAACCGACGCCTATGTGCGATGAAAATTTGCGCGAAAAGTGTCACTTTCAGCGTCGGTTATCCTTGTATAACCGACGCTGAAGGTGGTTCCCGCCAAACAATTTCATGAAAATATCGTCCAATTGGACATCGGTTGTTGCAAACAACCGACGCTAAAGATTTTAGGCGTCGGTTGTTGCAAACAACCGACGCTATTTGGGAACTTTATATCCCGCGATCGCCTGACTCTTCCCCTTTCTTCTGTTCCATTGCGAGCCGATTTCCCTATTTCTCTCTGCCGCCGATTTCTTCTCCGACGATTTCTTCTCCAGCGCCCCCTTCTCCGGCTATTTCTTCTCCGGCGCCCCCTTCTCCGGCGCCCCCTTCTCCGCCACCACTCCTGCTACCTTCTTCTCTTCTCCGCGCCCCTTCTCCGCGCCCCTTCTCCGCCGCCCTGCTGCTCCGGCACCTGAGAACTGCTACTCCAGTGCCTGAGAACCGGTGCCGCCACGCCGTCGCGCCGCCGCAACCACTGGACACCTGCTGCTCGCCACCGCTGGACACCTTCTGCTGCTCACTGCCGCTCCTGCCGCCGTTGGACACCTGCTGCTCGCAGCCGCCGATTGACACCTGCTCACTTCTCGCCGCCGCCGCTGCCGCTCGTCACATGTACCCTCTTCCTCCTCTTCTTCCACCTACGAGAGAGTAGAATGAATATGTATGTGTTTCTTTCATTAAACCTAGTTGTCGGGCAAGAGGGGCAAATGGAGGAAGCAAACAACAATACATTAGGGTTCTAATCTACTCTTTTGTCCTATATTTGATGCTGATTGTGCATATATGTTGAGTTTGGGACTTTAGTGATGGACTTTGTCCTAAGTTGCTAATTTTTATTCTAATATGAACTCTAGTCTCATCTATCCATGTTGCCTATAGTTTATAACATTGCATTTTGAATTATTGCATGTTTGAAACTATTAAATTCTTGATTTATTATTTAATAATGCTCTATAGATTAGGTACTTATCATGTCTATTAAAATCCTACCAGTATAATTATGTGATCCCAACATATTAAATTGAATTAGAATGATTTCATGAATTATAGGGTTTTAAAGTTGATAAACATGTACATGCGGAAATAGGGTTATTAAACCAATGGTTATAACATAGTATGATGTTAATCTGATCTGGATGTTCATAATAATGTAGTATGTTAAATATGATGATTAGGGATACATATAATGTCTAGTAAAGATTCCTAGACCTTTTGTTTGAAACTATTGATTTCTTGATTTATTATTTAATAATGCTCTGTTGATTAGGATTAACCATGTTGCCTGTAGTTTATAGACAATTATTATATATAAGAATGACAACACATGTATTTGTTGGCCTAGAAACCCGTCCAAGATTTACTCATTAGGAGTAAATCTTGGATAGTCCCCGGTTTGGGACTGTTCTTGAACACCTAATCTCACTTAGGATGTAAGTGTATAATGTGTATTGGGTTTTCGAGAAAATTTCGGTAGCATTTCCCCGTTTGTTCTCTAAGTACATATGTACTTAGAGAACAGCGGGGAAATGCTGCCGAAATTTTCTTGAAAACCAAATACACATTATACACTTACTAGTGAGATTAGGTGTTTAAGGATGGGATAGGTGGTACACATTTATTATATATAAGAATGACATCAAATGTGTTTGTTGGCCTAGAAACCCATCGAAGATTGACTCATTAGGAGTAAATCTTGGATAGTCCCCGGTTTGGGACTGTTCTTGAACACCTAATCTCACTTAGGATGTAAGTGTATAATGTGTATTGGGTTTTCGAGAAAATTTCGGTAGCATTTCCCCGTTTGTTCTCTAAGTACATATGTACTTAGAGAACAATGGGGAAATGTTGCCGAAATTTTCTTGAAAACCAAATACACATTATACACTTACTAGTGAGATTAGGTGTTCAAGGATGGGATAGGTGGTACACATTTATTATATATAAGAATGACATCAAATGTGTTTGTTGGCCTAGAAACCCGTCCAAGATTGACTCATTAGGAGTAAATCTTGGATAGTCCCCAGTTTGGGACTGTTCTTGAACACCTAATCTCACTTAGGATGTAAGTGTATAATGTGTATTGGGTTTTCGAGAAAATTTTGGTAGCATTTCCCCGTTTGTTCTCGATGTACATATGTACTTAGAGAACAGCGGGGAAATGCTGCCTAATCTTTTCCTAATATATACTTGTTTTCTCTGATCATAGAATGGATAGATCATGGATGTCCATTCGTAATCGTTGCACCCCAGAGTTTATATCTGGTCTTGATCAGTTTATTAGATTTGCCGAGGAACATAGGAAAAAACCTACAGATAGGTTCTACTGTCCATGTAGGCATTGCGGTAACAACTTGAAAGTCAACACTGGTGAGGAAATCAAAAGTCATGTCATGTGCAACGGGATTGTACAAGGCTATACAGAATGGCACTGGCACAGAGAGATTTCAAAATTGAAACCAGTAGATGTCGATAGCAGTGCTTGGGTGGAAGAAGAAATTGCCTCCGATGACGTAAATGTGAACGAACCAGTTCCAGCAGACATCGTTGATGCGATGGTGGATAGTTGTAGGGTAGAGCACACCGATCCACCTCCTATCTTTAGAAACATTGTGCATGATGCTGAGATACCGTTATACACAGGCTGTGCTAAGTTTACGAAGCTTAGCGCTGTGTTGAGATTGTATAAGTTGAAAGCTAACAATAGATGGAGCGACAAAAGCTTCACTTCATTGTTGACTTTGTTGAAAGAAATGCTTCCTGAAGGAAACGAGCTGCCAATCTCAACATACCAGGTAAAGAAAATGTTGTGCCCAATGGGAATGGAGGCCAAGAAGATACACGCATGCCCGAATGATTGTGTATTATTTCAAAAGGACTATGTAGATTTGAAAGATTGTCCAAAATGTGGTGCGTCACGGTATAAATTGACGACTTCGGGGGAGTCCAAAATTGGTTTTCCTGCCAAGGTGTTGTGGTATCTACCTATAATATCACGATTTCAACGCTTGTTTGCAAATTCGAAAGATGCGAAGAATTTGAGGTGGCATGCAGATGTTAAGAAAAATAATGATGGGATCCTGTGACATGTGTCTGATTCCCCACAGTGGAAGAAGATTGATCTATTGTACCCCAAATTTGGTGAAGAAGATAGGAATCTAAGACTTGGGCTTTGTACAGATGGGATGAATCTGTACGGGACATTGAGCAGCCAACATAGCACTTGGCCAGTCATGCTTGTTATATACAATCTTCCTCCCTGGATGTGTATGAAAAATAAGTACGTTATGTTGTCATTGTTGATATTGGGCCCTAAACAACCCGGAAATGATATCGATGTTTATCTTAAACCTTTGATTGATGACTTAAAGAAACTTTGGGCTGAAGGTGTGATGACCTATGATGCTTCAGCAAGAGAGACATTTCGTTTGCACGCTATGTTGTTTTGCACTATTAATGACTTTCCCGCATATGGGAATTTGTCTGGATATAGTGTCAAAGGAGCTAAAGCGTGTCCTATATGTGAAGAAAACACTGATTCAATAAGACTAAAGCATGGCGGAAAGACTGTATATCTTGGTCATCGAAGGTTTCTTTCAAAATTCCATCTGTATCGTAGGAAGCGCAAAGCATTCAATGGATGGAATGATGAACGGAGTGCACCTAAACCTATACCAGGGGATGTTGTTTATGAAAGAGTAAAAGACATTGTCAATGAATTTGGTAAGAAATCACAATGTAGTATGGCCACACGGAGTGACAATTCTTCATTCAAGAAGAAGTCAATATTTTGGGATCTTCCTTATTGGAGTTCTTTGACAGTCAGGCATTGTATCGATGTAATGCACGTTGAGAAAAATGTCTGTGATAGCATCATTGGTACTCTGTTAAATATACCAGGTAAGACTAAAGATGGGATAAAATCTAGACTGGACCTACGTGAAATGGGAATAAGGTTAGAATTAACAGAATTACGTGAAATGGGTAGTAAAAGAACATACTTACCTCCCGCTGGTTACACGTTGTCTAGAAAGGAGAAGAAAACTTTTTGTGAATGCTTGGTAAATGTTAAGGTGCCACATAGGTACTCATCCAACATCCGTAGATTGGTATCAATGAAAGATCTGAAGTTGATAGGTCTTAAATCTCATGATTGTCACACTCTAATGCAACAAATATTACCCGTGGCAATTCGATCTATATTGCCGAAGCATGTAAGGTTTGCAATTACCAGACTTTGTTTCTTTTTCAACAGTCTATGCAGTAAAGTTATTGACCCTGATACTCTCGATAATTTTCAAAGAGAAGTGGTTGTTACCCTATGTCAGCTTGAGATGTATTTCCCTCCTTCGTTCTTTGATATCATGGTACATCTTGTTGTCCACTTGACTAGGGAAGTGAAAATGTTGGGACCAATTTTCTTGCATTGGATGTATCCCTTTGAACGATACATGAGCGTTTTTAAAGGTGATGTTCGAAACCGTTATTGGCCTGAAGGGAGTATTATTGAAGGTTATGTGGCGAGAGAGGTTATGGATTTTTGCAATGACTTTCTCAGTGGTAATGACACTCCTGATAATGACAAGAATATTGAGGAGGGCAAAGTAATTTTGGGATCACGGGTGAAAGTAATCAGCCGTGAGCAGGGTGAACCATTCATATTGGCATCACAGGCGAAACAAATATTCTATATCGATGATCCTGCGAATGATAAATGGTCGGTTGTTCTTCATGGTAAAAGACAATTCATTGAAGATCCTATAGATGAAGAAGAGTACTATGATAAGTATGATGACTCCAGTCCATTCTCAGTTGGGTTGCCAACTCCACAAAATATTGAAGCTAATGATGACTTATATGTGCGCGGAGATCACAATGAGGGATTGTTAATTGATAAAAGATCACAATTTTAGAGACATGTATGTTTATAGAAATGCTAAATGTTTGACTTTTTCTAGTTAATAAAAATGCTAAATGTTTGCCTTTTTCTAGTTAATACAAATGCTAAATGTTTGCCTTTTTAATGACATTTTCAGATGGCTGACCATGATGAGCATGATGTCCATGATGAGCATGAAGTCCATGATGAGCATGCTGTCCATGACGAGCATGGCAAGGATACCAATGTAAGTTCTAAAAACATATCCTGTATTTCTATAAAATTCATTATCTTCTAGTTATGTCATATATCCTATATTTCTATATTGGGCTAATTTAGTGTGTTTATTTTTGTCAAATTTTAGGTTGAGGATGTACCTGTACCCACTGAAGCACTGGAGCAACTTGATGCGCAGCACCAAACACTTAACAAGAAAAGGGGCATCACTCTGTTGTAGAAGTTATTAGCGCTAAGTGGTAGTGGATCCAAATTGGTGGTGGAGTTTGATAATGGAGGAAATGCAATTGGAGTGAACCGCAATAATTTTGTAAACAATCTTGGGTGTACCACTTGGAGCCATTGTGGTGTTAAGTATGATAATTGGCATAAAGTTCCTCAAGGGAAAAAGACTTGATATGGAAGGATTTATGCGTGAGTTATTATTATTTGCAATTCTATTTTGTAGATTACAAATTCTATTATTTGCAATTCTATTTTGGATACTAGTTAATAACATTTCTATTTTACAGAATCTGTTTGCATTGGATGAGAAGTTGCATCGTAAAAGTGTGATGCAACGCGTTGGAAAGATGCTTAGGAATTATAGGACAAATCTGAACAGAGAATACATAAAAGAGGGTGATAAGAAGAAGAAGTCAGCCCTTGAACAATGGAACTTCTTGGACAAAGAAGATTGGGACAATTTTGTTGCTTCAAGAAAATCTGAAAAATTCAAGGTATTAGGCGTCACTCTCAATTTAATTAATATACATTGTATTCACCTATTCAAGATTAACATTTAGTGCTACTAACCAAATCATTAATGTGCATACTAACTAGGCCCTCAGTGACGCACAAAAAGCAAGGCGTGCACTGAATGTGCATGACCACACTATGGGTTCAAAAGGCTATGCAAGCATTCGCCAAAGACTACAGGAGGAGTCTGCGGCTACTCAGCAGTCTGCTGCTACTCAGGAGTCTGCTCCTACTCAGGAGTCTGCCACACCCATGCCTCGCCATGATATCTGGATAGCTGGCAGGCAAAACAAGAAGGGTGAAATAAAGAAGCCTGTAACTGCTGAGGCGGCTGTAAAAATGGTAAAATACAACTCTTAGAGAAATCGTTTGAATATTGATTATTTGTGGTGTTAACTTACCAATTTCTATTTATGGTGATTAGTGGGAGCTGCACGAGCAGAGGAAACAAGGCACGTTCATCCCTCAGGGCACAAAGGATGAATTGACAGTTGCTCTGGGTAACCTAGAGCATCCTGGACGTGTTAGAGGTGTCGACGCTGGTGTTGGCATCAAAGCATTCTTTGGGCCATCCCAGCGCAAACCCAGAGCGAGACTTTCTCAAGAAGAGGTAACCTATTCTTTTTTTAGAATGTTACTGCAAAAGGAAATTCATTAATAAGAAGCTAATGTTTCTTTTATCCATGTATAGGAGAATAAGAGAGTTGAGGATTTAGTTGCTAAGAAGGTCAACGATGTAGTTGCTGAGAAGGTCAAGGAAGAATTGCTGCGGTGGCAGGCATCTCAGGCTTCCAATCAGCCTATGGCGACCCACTCTTCTCCTGATGCACAGACTGCGAGTAATCCTGGAGACCCATCACCTAGCACGTCTGCTGTAAGTATTGTTTATGACATTGTAGCTAGTCTTTTCAAGATGATATGTTTTCAAGATTATATGTATATATGTATAACATTCTTTACGTAAATTTGTAGGCATTGAAGCCATGCCGCTTAAGAATGCAAGACTATGTTGTTGCAGAGGCGCAGGCTTACCTGTCCCTTCCTGGGGTAACGTTTCATGGGACTCCAATGCCGCAGGGCTACATTCGTGTGAGCCCGATACATGTATTACCCGATTGGAGGGAAGTTGCGTTGCCATATGCCCACCCAGATATTGATACACTTGGTGAGGAAGAAGGCGGGGTCATATTGTGGCCCAAAGCAGATGTCGTCTACACGACTGAAATTGTAAGATAAATTTACATTGATTTAGACTGTTAATGTGTATATATGATGTCAACTGATTTGAAATTATATATACAGGTTAAAAACAAGACACCAGGAGCACCTAGGCCTCCACCTCCACTTCCCGCATTACCAACTTGGGTTCCAACTGACCTAACATACCCGTTAGGTCCTGCTTGTAGGGGAATGGCATGTTGGCTACGGGCACATAATATACATTGCCCTATAATAGTTTCTTTAGATGCAGATTATGCAGGTGAATCATACGATAGCTCTTTATTTATACAAGATATTATTGAGCTGTTTATGTATGATTGGCTGAATACATCAATGATAGAGACATGGATAAGGTGAGATCTTGTTTATACATCCATATACCTTGTGTAAGATCCGGTGATCTGGTTTCTTATATATTAATGCATACGCCTATATGTTTTGTAGCTACTTAGTCGAAGATCATTGCAAACAATTTGCATTTGATCATGTGGGATTTTGATTCCATCATTGATTAGTTTGGTAGCTAAAGACCCTGATAATGTTCAACAATACTGTATAGATGCTTTTACAATTTTTGGTCAGCAAAAGAAGACGATAATAATAGCTCCATTCAATGTCAAGTAAGCTTACTTTATTTATAATTTGGACTTAAGAAAATTCCATTTTTATTTTGCATTTTGAGTTATTAATTGTTAACTTCTTACCTATAGCGGTAGACATTGGGAGTTACTAGTTATTGTCCCCGGGAAATTCACTGTTTATTATCTAGATCCTGCGGGGAGTACATTGAACACTAAAATTGGACACGTAATGAGAATGCCATTATTCTGGTGAGAAATATTTCATTTTTATATCCGTTAACATCTTTTATTACATTACTATTTACTTATGCAATTTATTGTGTTATATTAACATGTAGGGGTTTAGATGCATTCAAAAAGGCTGGAGGAACGGTCTCAAGGAAAAAGAACCAGCCAATAAATTGGAAGAACGTACAAGTAAGTTCCCGACTCGAATATATATATTATTGATGTGAATTGTGCTTAGTTGTATTATTTTGTATGTTTCAATTTATAGTGTGCTACACAAGACAATGGCTGGGCATGCGCATACTATGTGATGCGATTTATGCAGATGATTATCAAACATGCCGCATTGGACATCGATAGCATACATGAGGTATTATACATAGTCTCATTAGTTAGTATGAAATATATCAATCTTATTTTTATATTATTACTTATATATATACATCATTCTCTTTGCAGGTGTTTAAAACTGACCACACTATAGGTAAACGCTTAAAAAATATACATGCTCCATATACGATGGAAGCATTAAATGAAGTAAGAGAAGAATGGGAAAAAGCCATACAAGCAGTGGCAACTGTAAGATATAATTGGGATGTTGATGGCGATAATGAATGATACTTTGTAAATGAATATTTCTGAATGTTAATACATGTATTTGAATGTTTCTATATGTGTGAATGTGAGAATTGAATTGATGTCTGAATGTATGTACTTGTGTGAAATTTTCCTTGTGACTTTTGCAGGTTTACGACCTGTTTGTAGGCTGATATCAATGGATGTCGTAAACCTGTAGTTCAGAAAACTGAACTGCAGGTTCTCATCCTACTAACCAGCCACAGCAGGCCTGCAAACTGATATGAAAAAAAAAATAGAAATAGGCGTCGGTTATTTATAGAAAACCGTCAGCAAAGACCTACAACGTCGGTTTTTTTCAAAAAACCGACGCCTGATGTGGCCAAAGCAGTCCTGGAAATGGCGTCAGATATTCGTATCAAACCGACGCCTATGTAATCTATAGGCGTCGGTCTTCTGGTATATAACTGACGCCAAAAGTGTTCGCGCCACAGAAAATGGCGTCATCTAGGGAACTTTATGCGTCGGTTATCTACTAAAAGACCGACGCTGTATTCCATATAGGCGTCGGTTGTTTAGTAAATAACCGACGCAGAAAGTGCCCTAGATGACGCCGTTTTTTGTGGCGCGAACCCTTTTGGCGTCGGTTATCTACGAAACGACCGACGCCTATAGATTAAATAGGCGTCGGTTAAAAAACTGACGCCGAAGTGTTCGACCTTTAGCGGCACCCATATAGGCGTCGGTCAGAAACCGACGCCAAATGGGGTTAAACGACCGACGCCAAAGGCCGTTTCTGTAGTAGTGATATGCAACCACATGCCGATTCCATTCTAACACACAACCAAGTCCCATCTTTGAAGCATCGGTGAATATCACAAAACCCTCATTGCCAGAAGGTAGGGTCAACACTGGGGCAATGGTCAACTTCTCCTTTAGCTCTTGAAAATGAGCCTCACATATATCAGACCACACAAACTTCACATCCATCCGAGTCAACATGGTAAGCAGTAAGGTGGTCTTCGAGAAATCCTTGATGATGTGGTGATAATATCCGACCAAACCTAAGAAGCTGCGAATCTCAGAGGGGTTCTTCGGTGCAGGCCAGTCTCAAAATGCCGACACTTTAGCGGGATCCACGACGACCGTTCCTCTTGAGATGATATGTCTGAGAAACATGACTCAGTCTATCCAAAACTCACATTTTGAGAACTTTTCATAGAACTTCTTCTTTCTCAAGATATCAAGGACTCTACCCAGATGGTCATAGTGTTGAGCTAGGTCATAGGAGTACACCAAGATGTCATCTATGAACACGATCACAAAGGAGTCAAGGAAGGGTTGGAACACACTTTTCATAAGGTTCATAAAGACACTGGGTGCATTTAACAACCCAAACGGCATGACCACAAATTCATAATGGCCATATAGGGTTCAGAAAGCCGTCTTAGGTATATCCTCACTCCTTACTCTCACATGATGGTATCCTATCCTCAAATTGATCTTAAAAAGACTCAGGATGATTTGAGATGGTCAAAATGTCATCTATCTTGGGTAAGGGGTACTTATTCTTAATGGTCACCTGGTTGATCATCCGGTAATCAATACACATCTGGAGTCATCCATCCATCTTCTTCACAAAAAGGACTAGTGCTCCCCATGGTGACGTACTAGGTCGGATAAAACCTTTATCTAACAACTCCTGCAACTGAGTTTTCAACTCAAGCAACTCAGCTGGGGCCATTTTATAGGGTGCTTTAGATATAGGGCTAGTCTCACGAGCTAACTCAATGGAGAAATCTACCTCCCTCTTAGGGGGAATCCCTGGTAGATCATCTGGAAACACATCTGCATACTCCCATACAACCTTTATCTCTTCTAAGGGTCACACCTTGGCCTCAGGCTCGGTAACTATGGCTAGGTATGCTCGGCATCCTTTGGATATCATCTTCTCAGCCTTCAAAGCCGACACATAATAGCTGGTAGTCGCATCTCTCCTTCCTTGAATGCTAAAGTGTGGATGACCAAGTTTCCTAATGAGGATCTTCTTCTCTCTACAGTCAATATGTGCTCTATAGGTGTAAAGCCAATCCATACCAATGATTACATCAAAATCATTCATATCGAGGAGGATGAAGTCAGTGGGAAGCTCGTGACTCAGGTACTTAACTGGAAAGATAGGGTTTTTTTAAAAGAGATGTATATATTCAACCACTCGAGGTTGTGACATCCAAAACATAGCCTAAATCCTTGATGTCCAAACAAAGTATAGTTTCTAGATTTCTCAAAATAAAAGTATTTGTAGAACTAGAATCAAAAAGAGCTTTTACATTTTGACCCATGACTTCAAGCATGCCTACATAGTTTCATACAATATCAGACTGTGATAACCTCCCATTTTGTGATGTTATCTTAGTAATTTTCCTCAGTTTTCCATACTCTTTCTCAGATAAATTAGATAGAATCCTTTACTTTCCTCCTTTACTGCAAATATACCATTAGATTAACTTTTCTCCTTTTTATTCTTACAGAAAAATAAAAAAATTACAAAAGTTCCAAACGGTCCCGAGACCATTTTGAGACCAAACGGTCCCAAGACCATTTGGAGACTACCCGGTCCTGAGACCGCATGAAGTCACATGGTCCCGAGACTGCATGAAGTCACACGGTCCTGAGACCGCATGAAGTCACACGGTCCCGAGACCGCATAAAGTCACACGGTCCCGAGACCGCATGGAGTCAAACTGTCCCGTGACGGTGCAAAGACAAACGGTCCTGAGACGGCATGGAGTTACATGGTCCCGAGACCGCACAAAACCAAATGGTCCCGAGACCGTGCAAAACCAAATGGTCCCGAGACCGCATGAAGTTACACGGTCCTGACACCGCACAAAACCAAACGGTCCCGAGACCGTGCAAAGCCAAACGGTACCGAGACCGCATGGAGTTACACGGTCCCAAGACCGAATAAAGGCAAATGGTTTCAAGACCGCAACGACTCAAATGGTTTCTAAACCGAGAGAGTCCAAACAGACTCAGAACCCAAACGGTTTCCAGGACCGTTTGGGCCTAAAACTGCCCAAACCGTTTGGAATTCACTTAAAGCCTATAAATAAGACCCAAAGGGGTTCTTACAAGGTATCAAGTTTCAAACATCCAAAGGCTACCTTGACTGCTCCAGAGCTGTTCCGTCCTTCATCTACTGCCCCGAGGCTGCCGATCTGAGATTCACACTCCATCCAGAAGATGCTTTCTCTCTCATCACAAAAGAAGGTGGGAAGAGGAAGATTCATCATCGAGCAACCTGCAAAGTGTGAAGATCGTCACTCTCTCTCTCCAAGGGGTTGACCTTGCTCCCTCCTTTGTGGAGATGATATTCTATCTCTCTCTTCTCACCTCCTTCTTTGTCCTTGTCATGAGCGAGTAGTCTTATACACTAGGATGCGGGGAGTAGCCCCACTACCCATGTTTTCATTTCATGTAATGTAATCCATAGTTTGCAATACAGATATACCTTCTTTTCAGTTCAACATCAGTCGTTTATTGAATGCTTGTTGCTTGATCACCAAATTGTGTTACCTTTTATCTTTTAGTATAAATTGTCTATGTTTGTACTATTAGATTCAAATCTCGATTGAATGTTGGTTCTTGATGCATGTATCCACCATGCATCTGTTTCGGTATCTAGGAGTGTTTTTGAAGAAGTGGAGTAAACTCACTTCCATTGTTGTACTTTCATACTATGAAATGGAATCAGTTGACGTATGAAAGTACAACCTTGATAAGTCGAGGAACACACTTTATGAAGGGAATTATGTAAAGTAAGTGACCATTTGTTCGGGGATGGCTGGCATTGGAACATTCCCACACTTCTCGTAATTAGTTCTCTGAAAGGAAACTAAATCTACAAAGATACTAAGTGTTTAGACTCTTATTGCAGATTATGTCTTTATGTTGCATGTTTTGATCCATGTGTAGTGGTGGTGAAAGCCGATCACATCCTAGTGGTTTCTTATCATTGTTCACAACCTTAAATTTACTTTCTCGCTTTGTTTTACTTGCACTTAGTTTAAAAACAACCAAACCAACTCTTCGATCTAGATACCAACTGTTAAGAGGTTAAGTGAAATTCTAACGTTTTCCATCTTGTTTCTCCCAACAAGACCGTTGTCCTGTGGATTCGACCCTTAACTATACTATGATAAGACTTCCATGTATCCTAGAATACGTGGGTGGAGTTCTCAATCTAGTATAAGCAAGGCTAAACCTAAAGACTTACTATCTTTAGGATTTTTAGTGGTGCATGCAATACCACGCGAGTTGAAGCTCCATCAAAAATTGGCGTCGTTGCCAGAGACAACAGAACGTTTTAATTTCATTTATCAACTTACTAGTTGGTTAGGGTTTTACAATTTTCTTTAAACATTACTCCATATCTTCTTGAATTCATCATATCTCCTGCATCATCTAAAAAGTTTGTTTCTTCCTCTACTCAGGTAGAAGACGTGTATGCAACCATGGCATAACCTCAAATTCTCCCCTGATCCAGAGTATGACTCTGAGGTAGAGAGAAGCTTCCACCACCGCATCAGACTTAAGCACCAAAGAGCCAGGCAAATGGCTAAAGATCAACGCCAAGCTGCGTTAGTAATGGAAAGAGTCAATGCCGCCATAGCCGCTGAGAGAGAACAACTCATAGCTGACCCCCGTGCTCAGATCCAAGTAGAGATCCGAGCTGAAGAACATGCCTGTATCCGATCCGAAAACAAAGCAGCTAACCAAGCTGCCCAGTTAGAGCTAAGAAATAAGCAATTGAGGGACTATGCCGTCCCCAAGAACTATAAAGATAATCATCTAGTCTGGCCACCAATCATCAACATACCCAATTTTGAAATCCGGACACAATGGATTCAAATCATACATGGCATCTCATTCTCTGGTGGTTCTGGAGATGACTGCATGGATCACTTGAAGAGATTTAAGGCACTTTGTCGACTTGTCCCACAAGCTAGGGTTGCCTTTGATGCAATAATGCTACATCTTTTCCACTTCACTCTATCCAGAAGGGCTTTGAGTTGGTACAAATCACTTGATAGGGAGCCAATCATCACCACCTAGGCTCCTTTGGAAGAAAAGTTCATGGAAAAGTTTTTCCCTCTTTCATTAACCTACGAAATTATGGGGCAGATCAACCACTTCACCCAACTTCCTGGAGATTCACTCGCAGAAGCATGGGAAAGATTCAAGGAGCTTCTAAGGAAGTGCCCTCATCACGGTATCTCCCAAAATCAATTAATAGAAATGTTCTATAGGGGGGTGAGTGATGATATCAAGCAATTTCTGGATTCCTCATCTAGAGGAAATTTTATGAGGAATAACTACGAGGATGCTTGGAAAATCATTACACTTGGAGCTCAGAACCAATCCAATTGGGGACGATCATCCGCTAAGGCAGTCCTCAAAGTTTATAAGGACGAGGAATCAATGGAAATGAAGGCTATTGCTGAATCTTTAAAGACCATAGCTCACAAATAACAGGCACGTGAAAACTTCATTTGGAGAATATGATAAGAAGAAAAACCCCCAAGTCCAACAAGTTAAAGCTTCTACAGGGACTTGTGAAGCCTGTCACGCATCCGATCACCCTACACTATCATGTGGCTTACTTTATAATGTGATGATGGATATGCAACCACCACAACAGTAGTACGAACCAACCATCGAGCACCCTAAAGATCAGATGCCCGAACAAGTTAATTCCATTCATTCCATATCGGGACAAGCTTACTATAATCCAAATCAACCAAGAAACCACCCCAGTTTCCAATATGGGAATCCTGCAGGGACTGCTAACCCACAACATCAAACACAAGGCAGATCCTCCAATAGGTTGCCACCTGGATTTCAAAGTAACTTCAACCAAAATCAAGGGACCTCAGAAATAATTTCCCAAGATCCAACTACCCTAGAAATCCCTCCACCTACTATCAATATACCCATCCTCCTCTGCACCCATAATTGCACCCTCAGCTGCAGAAACCGTAGCAACCTCAGTTAACACCACCTCCGCAACAACCACATCAAGGACAACAACTCACTCATAAAAATGCCCCTTCCCAACCAACAGACGAGATGACTATGATTAGGCAGATGTTACAGTCACAACAAACCATGCTTGCTAATCAGCAAGCTCAGCAGAAGGCTGTGGAGGCTCAACTAGGACAAATTGCTGCCCAACTGAAGCCACTAGCAGGTACTTTTGTTGGTCAACCAGAGTCAAACCCTAGACATGATCAAAATATACCAGAGTAATTGAATGTCGTCACTACAAGATCTGGTCATGTCTTTCATGAAATCACTCATGATGAGGATGATACACCTATCTTTACTCCGAATGCAAGCCCGAATCTAGGAATTGAGAAATCTGCAGAGACCACAAAAGGCAAAGAAAAGGAACAAGCTCCCAAAGAGCTAGAAGTTCCGCAATATAAACCTAGGATACCACATCTAGGAAGACTGAGAGAGACTAAAATGGACACTAGGTTCCAAAAATTCAAGGAGGCGATGAAGAAACTTTATATCGATATCCTGCTCCTCGATGCTCTCTCTGAAGTACCAGCTTGGGCTAAATATCTGAAAACTTTGCTATCAAGGAAATATATTACTGAAGAGTAAGAGACGGTCAAACTGGATCAGACCACCTCTGATATCATTCTTAATACGATGCCAAAGAAAAAGAAGGACCCTGGTTCTTTCAGTATTCAATACTGTATTGAAAATGCTTCGAGCAAAAACGGATTAGCTGACCTAGGGGATAGCATATCTATTATGCCCTATTACATGTGTAAAAACTTGGGCTTTACTTACTTGCTACCCACAACGATGACAATTCAATTAGCTCATTCCACTATTACTGCACCCCTAGGAATTATTGAAGACATTCCAGTCAGGATAGGCAAGGATTCTTATTTCCCATGTGATTTTGTCATTATGGATATCAAAGAAGATCTCAGATACCCAATAATATTTGGCAGACCCTTCCTTGCCACAGCTAGGGTGCTCATTGATGTCGAAGCTGGCACGATCATTCTGAGACTGGAAAAAGAAGCAATTCAGTTCCGGGTCCTCAACAGCATGAAAGGTCCCAACATTTAAGTGGAAGTTTTTCTCTTGGATGCAATACATCAAATGTCCCAATTGGAAATATCTGAACCATCTGATGAGTTATAAAATGTCCTAATAAATCCAGAAGTCGAATTTTCAGCCAACAAATTAGTTCAACAATGCTTGCAACACCTAGAGAAAGCCGAAGAAGCACCAACAACCACTTTTGAGGAGCTCAAATCTGTCACTATTTTAGAAACAACAGAAGTACCTAAGGCTCCTAAGATGAAAACCCTACCAACGGGACTTAAGCACGTCGTCCTGGATGAAGAAAAACTATGTCCAGTAATCATCAGTTCCACTCTAATGAAAGACCAGGAAGAAAGGCTTCTCGTTGAGTTGAAGAAACATAAGAAAGCCATTGGGTACAAAATAACTGACCTGACAGGTGTAAACCTAGCCTTATGCATGCATAGACTGCCCATGGTAGAAGAATTTAAGCCTTCAAGAGAGCACCAGAGAAAGTTGAACCCCAATCTTAAAGAGGTGGTTCGCCTTGAGGTCCTCAAACTGCTGAAAGCCGATATTATCTACCCAATTTCAGATTCCCAATGGGTCAGCCCTGTCCAAGTGGTCCCCAAAAAGGGAGGAAACACTGTCGTGCTAAATGATAAAAATGGTCTAGTGCCCACGAGGACTGTCACAAGGTGGAGAATGTGTATCGACTACAGGAAACTAAACAAAGCAACATGAAAAGATCACTACCCTCTACCTTTTCTTGACGAAGTCCTCAAACGCCTAGCCCATCAAAAGTTCTTCTATTATCTCGATGGTTATTCTGCGTTCTATCAAATTCCTATACACCTGGAAGACCAAGAAAAACAACTTTCACTTGTCCCTTCGGGACCTACGCTTTCAGAAAAATGCCATTCGGGCTGTGCAACACACCTGCTACCTTCCAAAGGTGCATGTCTGCTATTTTTCAGGGTTAACCGAGTCCATAATGGAAGTATTCATGGATGACTTTTCAGTTTACGGAGATTCCTTTGACAATTGTCTACTCAACCTTGGACAAGTCTTACAAAGATGAGAGGAAACGAACCTTATCTGAAATTGGGAAAAATGCCATTTTATGGTAACTGAGGGTGTCGTCCTCAGACATAGAGTGAGTGATAGAGGGATTGAGGTAGATAAGGAAAAAATTGATGTCATCTCGAAACTGTCGGTGCCAAAAGACATAAAAGGAGTACGAGCATTCTTGGGTCATGCTGGGTTTTATCGAAGATTTATTAAAGATTTTTTGAAAGTATCAAAACCCATGACCCATTTATTGACCAAGGACGCCGAGTTCAATATTGACCAAGAATGTCTACAAAGCTTTACAACCTTAAAGAACACTCTAGTCTCTGTGCCTATCCTAAGAGCACCTGACTGGTCGCAACCATTCAAAATAATGTGTGATGCCAGTGACTATGCTATAGGAGCAGTGTTAGGACAAAGAATTGACAAAAAGCCTTATGTAATATACTATGCATCCAAGACTCTTGATGAAGTGCAAAAGAACTACACCACTAAAGAAAAGGAATTCTTAGCTGTCATCTATGCATTCGAGAAATTCCGCTCCTACCTGATCAGATCAAAGGTCATAGTCTACACTGACCACTCTGCCATATGATATCTAATTCAGAAGCAAGACGCAAAACCTAGACTTATCCGCTGGGTGTTGATGCTTCAGAAATTTGATTTGGAAATCAAAGACAAAAGCGGTGGAAAATGTCATCGTTGATCATCCCAGTCGCATTGAAGTCCAGGATGATGATAAAGTACCTATCCGAGACTCCCTCCCTGATGACCAGCTAATGAAAATTACCACCGGATTCCCCTAGTATGCCGCCATAGTGAACTATCTGTCTACAAGAATCATCCACCCTTCCACCTCTCACCACGACAAAAAAAATTCCTCCACGATGTTAAGCAATACTACTGGGACGAACCTTATCTCTTTCTCCTATGCGTAGACAGACTTTTCCGTCACTGCCTACCTGAAGAAGAGATTACTCTTGTCTTAGAACATTGTCATTCTGGCCCCACTGGGGGACACATGAGTTCGAAAAAGACCACTATGAAAGTTCTGCAATCGGGTTTCTTTTGGCCAATGATAGCAAGAGCTTCCCATGATTTTGTAAAATGATGCAATAAATGTCAACTTTCTGGAGGCATGAATAAAAGGAATGAACTGCCCCTTACTATGTGGCAAGAGATCGAACTTTTCGATGTATGGGGGATAGACTACATGGGTCCCTTCCCCTCTTCATATGGATTTTCTTACATACTGGTTGCTGTGGATTATGTCTCGAAATGGGTAGAAGCTATACCCATAGTTTCCAGCAATTCCAAACCAGTCATTAAGATGTTTAAGATATCATTTTTCCCAGATTTGGAGTCCCCCGAACTATCATATCCAAAGGAAGGGACCCATTTTCTAGAATGAAGCTTCGAAGCCCTCTTAAAGAAATACAGAGTCAACCATAAAGTTGCCATGCCTTACCATCAAAAAACTAATGGTCAAGTCGAAGTTTCGAATAGACAATTGAAGGCAATCTTAGAGAAAACCGTCAATAGACACCGTACTGACTGGTCCACCAAGCTTCCTGATGCCCTTTGGGCTTACCGCACAGCTTATAAAACACTGATTGGAACAACACTGTTCCGTATGGTATATGGGAAATCATGTCATCTTCCAGTTGAACTAGAACATAAGGCTTGGTGGGCCATTAAACAACTGAATTTTGATTTTAAAAGCACAGGAGAAAACTGACAACTCTAGTTGTAAGAACTAGATGAGCTCAGAATGACCGCATACCAAAGTGCCAGGATTTACAAAGAACAAACCAAGATGTGGCACGATGGTCATCTAAAAAGAAAAGACATCACCATTGGAGACAAAGTCCTTCTTTTCAACTCCAGACTCAAAATGTTCCCCGGGAAACTTCATACAAAGTGGTCTGGGCCTATTACCATCAAGCAAATATACCCGACTGGAGCCATCATAATTGCCGACGACAATGGTGGAGAAAGGACAGTCAATGGCCATAGATTGAAAAAATACTATACTCCAGCTGAAAAAATTCTGAGTCAGACTATTGAGATAAGAGACCCCACAACATCACCATAACAAAATCAAAACTTTGTCGAGCCAGCGACGTAAAACTCAGGCGCTAATTGGGAGGCAACCCAAGATCTTAGTATCACCGTTTATCTTTTATTTTTGTTTTTGTTTCCTTTGTTTAACTTAGGTTTATCATCTTTAATCTGAAAATATAAAAATTCACATAAACAACCAAAACAAACATAAAAATATAAAAATCAAAAACCTAAACCATATTAAACGGTTTTGAAACCGTTTGGAGCCAAATGGTCCTGAAACCATTTGGAGCCAAATGGTCCTAAAACCGTTTGGTGCCAAACAATCCTGAAACCATTTGGAGCCAAACGTTCTCAAACCGTTTGGAGCCCAAACGGACTCAAACCGTTTGACCACGGGAATTTGTAAAGTCAACCCCCAAATCCTATAAATATAACCCTACCCCCTCTCCTTATTTCTTTTGATCCTCGAGCCCTCTAAACCCTCGCGAGCACTGTTTCATCTCCTCAGTTCTCGCTCCCACGCAACTCACGACGCTGGTTCTCTCCGCCACCATCACTGACGCTTCCGCGTGTCTTCACGACCTCCGCACCATCGTTTCTGACATCCGTTGCTTCACCGTCTTCATCATCACCCGCACAGCAAGGTAGACCTACTGTTGGTATGTATGCCCTAAGAGCCAATCATGGGATGATTGGTGGGATACATTATGATTCATTTGATAAACATCAAAGGCAAACTTCCAATTCTTTCTAGTTCAGTCATATGAGATAGTGATAGAACAGATTGAATGTGTAGAGAATGACAATACTCAATGACGTATGCCTTCAGGTTCATGACCTGAACGATGAGATCATATGGATGTTAAGAGTTTGTACATTCTTGTTATGTCCCTAGTCGGATGTCATTGTGGAAGGTAGATAGACAACAATGACACACAAGACTATATTTTGGTGTTGGTTGATGACAGAATCTCATTAGTCATGATATAGAGATATCAAACCAAACACATAGGTACTTGTTAGAGAACAAGTGTACCAGACAGACCCACCGTGAGTTTGACACATGGAACCATGACATGGTAGTCATAGTCAGTACTCACAGTGATGGTGGTGATTGTTATTCTTTGACCTGAAAGCACTACACTCAACACATTTCGTTGGGCACACTTTGACATCATCAAACGCAGTCCTGAAACATGCGTTGTTATAAAGGTGATGATTGGGTGGCTTTGACACATGGAGCTTTTGAGGGGTGAGTGATAGATATGGGATTTGTCCCTCCTGAGGGAGTTTGATATCCAAGCCCACTTGATTAGTAAGATTGAAATATGCGTGCGCACGCATGTGTGAATCAGTATGTGATATTGATGTCATACATATCTCGTTCAATCTTCTCTGAGATCAAGAAAGTGAATGAACATTGACAGGATGACTGTTCCATGCCTCGAGTTCATTCGGGATATCAGTGACAAAGCAATTATACATTCGCTGTAACACCATTCACGGATTGTAGGATTGAAAGTTGTTCTCCAACTTTCTACTTTAACTTGGGTAGCACTGATGTGTGACTAGGCACCGCTCTTTTCTTGTGAAGTCATAAGTGTTATGGACTTTCACTGCCAACGTGAAATGGACCTGTAGGGTCACACACATAGGATTTAACCTGGAAGAGGGGTTTTGTCCACAAGTAATTTTAGATTGATTGCGAAAGGAGTTTAGTAGTTCAATTAAACACTCAATCAATTGATAGCTCAATATCATATTGTTCAAGGTGTTGGACACATTGATTGGAGTATCAGATTGATTGAAATCACAATTGACTGATTCTACATAACCTGCACTCCCAACCGAATAGTTCATGTGATGAACTGGTTGGCTGAGGTTGCTGAACTGGTCGGCTCAAGTGTTGAGCCGATCAGCTCAAGATCAGGGTGAACCGATTGCTTCAAGTGTTGAAATGATCGATTCAACTGGTGCAACCGAGCAAGTGGGGAAAGTAAGATTGGTGAGAATTTTCCTTGCGTTTCACTTGCCCAATTTGATTTGAACAAGGATTGGTATTCGATACCAATTAGAAAGAAAAGAAGGAAAGTCAATCAGGAACCGACAAGGACCACCAACCGACCAGTTCACTTGTGAACCGACCGGTTGAGGTGTCCCAACCGATCGGTTCAGGTCCCCAACCGACCGTTTCAGTTGTGAAACGATCACTTCAGGTTGCGAGTTGGTTGTTTTTATGGAAAATCTCGAACCCTTCTACTCCTGCTTTTAGTCCTGCATTGCACGGGATAGAGAACCATGTCCCATGACCCTCCTATATATAGGGGTATTGGAGGCTTCTCAAAGTACAACTCAGTGAAATGAGTTGCTCTGCAAAGTTGTCGTTCTCTCTAGTTTTGGTAACCGAGAGAGAGCCCGAGCAAGTGCTTCCCGCAAAGGGAGGTGCAGCAAGGGAAAGACAACTACAGTTGCAACTGGAGGCGGGAGAGTGTGTTGGCGACTAGTACGTCAATAGGAGGGTGCGACTCCTTCCAACTCCTTGTAGGACAAGGAGTGTGGAGTTCCAGGTGGTCCGTGTGGACTACTTCATATGTGGGAGGTTTCTACCGCTTAGGGGGACAACTGTCAACCCCGACAGTCCCGGTTAGAGGAGGAGTCATCAGTCCCAGTGCGACCAGGAGCTGCACAGACACTGTCCAAGACCGGCTTTGAAGACCACGCAAGGCACGAGGTATTGTCACCGAGCAAGCCTCAGGACAAGGTATGATTCCACAAACCATCCTTTCCTATTATATAGATGTTGACGTGTTTCCTTGTTCCGGGTTTGGGGAGAAAATTTTGTTTCCGCTGCCTTCTCTGCCTCCCCTAAAACCCAACAGTGGTATCAGAGCCACGTCAACTGCTCTATATTTTAGGAATATCGATATGATCGATTTTGGTTTGTCACCTTTATTTATTGCATACGATGCGAATAATATTGGCTTTATGCATGTCCAATCCTAAATCCACAAATCCCAAATTACATATATGATATGTATTATTAATGCACTCGATACATGTTGCCCTTAAATGAGTTTTGTGGTGGATGTATAGCGTGGTTATGGCCAATAAACCCTATCTGTGTATGGTTGTATATGGTTGCTTGCATCTCGGTCTGCGCACCGATCTTCCCTCTCCTATTCCTAATGTAATTCGTAATAATTCGAGATTCTTTCCTACCTTTGCTCCCCTCGAATGTAACTCGGGGTTTCCCTTTTAAGCAATGTAAAATAGGATAGATTTTATTTCCTGTTATGTCAAAGAATGGAGGACATCGAGACGACAGATGAAACAATCGGTTCAAGGCGTGAACCGATCAGTTGACGTTCCAGACGATCAGTTCAAGGAGTGAACCGATCGGTTGATGACCGGTTCGAGGAGCAAGATGAGAGGGTGGCGGCCATGACGAGATGCACGATGACCAGGCGAACCGATCAGTTGGAGGAGCCAACCGATCGGCTGGTGGCACCCAGACGACCGGGCCAGAACGAGCAAGTCAATCATGTGATGAGTTGATCTACTCCGAAGGCAAAGCACAGCGTTCATCTTGTATAGGTTGCATGTGATGTAGACCTAGATGACCGTGATTCCTCTTGGCTCGAGGAATCACATTAGGATGGCCATAACCATCGCTTTATCATTTGTGCATGTTTTCTGTGGGATATAGCATGTATATGATACATACTATGTATTGTGGTGATTGGATATGTATATGTATATAAAAACCAAATCCCTCATTAAATATTAAGTTTTAGATGCCTTCCAAATGCGAAACATGTGAAAAGCTTGATCGACCAAGTGTGGGCACGCTCAAGCGTGGTGCACCGTCTATCTCGTGGAAACGTGAAGGATGAATGTGTGGGTCTGCCCTAGAAGGGTGCATTTTGATCGTGTTTGCTTTGGGTCGGACTTAACAAGGTGACCTGGATAGGATCTAGCACCTTGAGGCATGGAGATGATCATGGCAAGGAGTTGAATATGACATCTTATCAAGAGTTGCATATGATGCAATTGGCAAAAGTTGCCTACCTGATAGATCTATGTTGTGGGCGACAGCCCTAGCTGGTCCATGGCTTAGAGGATTTCAGGATCTTGCCCACTAGAAGGTTGTACGCTGCAATCTTCTGAATTGATGGTGAGGACTATCAATTTGAAGTAAAATAGTGGGAGCGATAATTAATTAAAGGCCTAATTTTATCGTCAACTTTTCAAATAAATCAAACATGTCAAAAAGAGTTTTGGACTAAAATTGCATATATTTCCTTTTATTAAAATAAATGGTTAATCAACAAATCACTTTATTTGCGATCGGTCTTTGAAACCAACAAATTAAATGGGAATAATTCCACAACTGGTTAGGATGATGAGAAGTGTTCTCAATCAAAGAGCAAAAGCTCTAAGTCCTAGTTATACCAGAACCAGATGAACTCGATCCCACCACATCAATGGATGAAAGTATGCTTATGGAAGCATACCGAGGATGACATTGATGAGGAGTGCTTGATGTTGTGTTCTCTGAACTATGAGTTGCAGAGACAACATGAGACATATGATGTCTCCAAGACATTGTCCTGGTATATCATGACAAATGGAGATCCAGTAAGGTATTCGCACATTCAATGTGATTGGGTATGTTGAAAACTTGACTAAGAAGGATTCCCTCTAAGCCAAGGGTTGGCTATTGGTATGATACTGCATATGTTGCGAGAATCATACAATTCATGATAAGCTACAACATGAACAACTTTGACAAGCGTTGAAAGAGTTGTTGGACATGCTGAGGATAGTAGAGGCAAAGATGAAGAAAAACAAACCATAATCTTTGATGTGATCAAAGAAAAGGTAAGTCTTAAGGGCAAGGGCAAGGGCAAAGCTAAGAAGTGTTCTGAAGCTAGCCAGCAATCCAAGCCGTCTTCAGCCTCAAGGCACATGGGGAAAGGGTGTATGAGGGAATTGCCCTCTATATCTGGAAGAACAAAAGAAGATGAAGGAGGGGATGGCGATCTCCACATAAGGTATCATGAAATGAACCACTTCTTTATCTGAGGTATATGATACCAAGATATGGATATGCCATATATGATATGCAAGATCCACAAAGAAGTGATGGCCTTTGTGATAGGACCAAGAAAGAAGTACCCATCATTGGAGCAAGTGTTGCTACCATAGATAGGAGTATCTTTCAGTTTATTTCAGCCTAAAGGGCACGAAATAGAGTTGAGAACGGTTATTTCATATATTGCCAATAGATAGAAACACTTTATTTTTGCATATTGTATGACAATGATGGCAATTAATAAAGTTGATGTTTCAATCTTAAAGATATGATCTTTGTGGCAATGCCTTATTTATCTTGTAATACATGGTATGTATAAGATAAAATGATACCTTGAAGTTATAGATAACTCAAACAATCAAATTAGCATCAATCATAAGAAATTCATTTCTAGTTTCCATATGATGGATAAATCTAGACTCTTTTGGTTAGAAAACCGTTAAGAGACATAAATATCTTGGACATGATTAATCAATCTTCACTAATGGTAGTGGGAGAATGATTATCCTATTAGGTATGATACATGTGATGTATTTACATACCTATTGGAACAAATGCTAATACTTCAAATGGTTTTTAGAGAAATACCAATATGAATATCTTGAAGTGTTCAATATTATCATAGATGAAGTGCAAATTTGGTAAAGTGTTAATTCTTGATGAGATCAATGAATGAAATACTTGGACCAAATGTTTGAGATCCTTACGAGTGATTATGATAGTGTATCATAGTGAACTCATGATTAAGGCATGGTGATGTCTAAATCAAGAAGGAATCATACTCTCAGGAGTTAGAGACTGATTATCAAATAACTAAATTCTTCTTAATAAAAGAATACCCCACACTAATAAAAGAAATTAAGAATCACAAGGGTTGTGAGTTCTTATATCCTTAACAGATACACCTCAATTATCTATGAGTTGTTCATGTGATGAGTCAACTATCTAGATGAATATGAGGAACCGAATTTTGAGTTATGGTTTATGACCATTACATCCTAAATGACTTCCATGTAGCACCCATTGGAATAAAATCCATAAATGCGAATAAGTCTTAAGTGTTAAGACACATGGATAACATTTTGAGAAGGATGATGCTTGTTGATTGCAACTTAATATGGATACTAAAACCATATTCCTATGAGGAATAAAACAAGGATGTGTATGTGACACAACCTATAAGGTTTATGAATCCATTAATGAAAATGAAGTCTATAAGTTACAATGGACTAATCAATGTGATTGATTGAGTACAAGCAACTCAGAATTGGATCTTTACTTTGATGATATAGTCAAAGGGTTTGACTGATATGTCAAAGATAAAGAAGGGATCTGTGATTTAGTGGGAGTGTATTCACATTCCACATGTTGATGTGAAATGGAAATGTTCTAGAATGGAAATCCAAAAGTGGAAATTATCTTTAAGGAAGATAGAGATGTTTCCTATGTGATAGGAATAGAGATCTATAGAGATAGTTCTCGAAAACCTCTTGACCTGTAAGGAGAAAGCATACATTGGCAATCTGTACTGAAGGGTTCAGTATGCACAGATTCAGTGGGAGAAAACTTGTCCATGTTACATGGAGTTAGTATCCCAAGGCCAAGTGTCCAATTCTTATGAAGAATGTGAACACTAAGAATAGATATGGATCTATCATGTATGTAATCATCCCATTATCTTGCATGTATGGACATGACAACAACAAAATGCATTCATCATCTTGTATGTATGACATGACAATTTGATGTGCTCATCTTGATAACTCGTATGTGAGACATGACGAGTGGATGTCTGTCTACTTCCAGTAAGGGTTACTGGAATACCATGAGAACTAGATAAGTACTTGAGAAGTACCAGTTCTATGGAGATAAGGAAGAGTTCAATGTAAAGAGTTACATTGATGCAAACTTCTGAAAGGACAGAAAATTAATTGCAAAAACATATATATTGGATATATAAAAGTGAAAGTTTGTTGATGATTGGAAATGTTCCAATAAAACAATTTAAAAGGAAATGTCGAGTATCTATGTGTTAGAGAATAGCAGTGGATACTATATGGATTTGGAACTTCATGAGATGAACTTATATTCTGCTCATCGATGACAAGTATGGAATCCTTGATCATGAAATGTGGCTAAAGGTTAGCATAGGAATACTAGATCGCATATTACGGCACCTCCATCTCATATGTGTGACGTACAGTGATGAGTTGAGAGACATGCAATTTATACTGACTTTGGCAAGGTGTTGCCATTACTCACTATGGTAAGAACTAGAGCATAGTAACATGTGGGACATGTTTGAAGATCACTATGAATATGATTCAAGGGTGATTAGCTTGTAGTGTAAGTGGGAGTCTATTGGTATGTATGCCCTGAGAGCCAATCATGGGATGATTGGTGGTATACATTATGATTGATTTGATAAACATCAAAGGAAAACTTCCAATTCTTTCTGGTTCAGTCATATGAGATAGTGATAGAACAGATTGAATGTCTAGAGAATGACAATACTCAATGATGTATGCCTTCACGTTCATGACCTGAACGATGAGATCATACAGATGTTAAGAGTTTGTACATTCTTGTTATGTCCCAAGTTGGATGTCATTGTGGAAGGTAGATAGACAGCAATGACACACACAACTAGATTGTGGTGTTGGTTGATGACAAAATCTCATTAGTCATGATATAGAGATATCAAACCAAACATACAGGTACTTGTTAGAGAACAAGTGTACCAGACAGACCCACCGTGAGTTTGACACATGGAACCATGACATGGTAGTCACAGTCAGTACTCACAGTGATGGTGGTGAGTGTGATTCTTTGATCTGAAATCACTACACTCAACCCATGTCGTTGGGCACACTTTGACATCATCAAACGCAGTCCTGAAACATGAGTTGTTATAAAGGTGATGATTGGGTGGCTTTGACACATGGGGCTTTTGAGGGGTGAGTGATAGATATGGGATTTGTCCCTCCTGAGGGAGTTTGATATCCAAGGCCACTTGATGAGTAGGATTGAAATAGTGTGTGCATGCATGTGTGAATCAATATGTGATATTGATGTCATACATATCTCGTTCAATCTGCTCTGAGATCATGAAAGTGAATGAACGTTGACAGGATGACTATTCCATGCCTCGAGTTCATTCAGGATATCAGTGACAAAGGAATTATACATTTGTTGTAACACCATTCACAGATTGTAGGATTGAAAGTTGTTCTCCAACTTTCTACTTTCACTTGGGTAGCACTGATGTGTGACTAGGCACCGCTCTTTGCTTGTGAAGTCATAAGTGCTATGGACTTTCACTTCCAACGTGAAATGGACCTGCAGGGTCACACACATAGGATTTAACCTGGAAGAGGAGTTTTGTCCTCAAGCAATGTTTAGATTGATTCATAAAGGAGTTTAGTAGTTCAATTAAACACTCAATCAATTGATAGCTCAATATCATATAGTTCAAGGTGTTGGACACATTGATTGGAGTATCAGATTGATTGAAATTGCAATTGACTGATTCTGCACAACCTGCACTCCCAACCGATCGGTTCATGTGATGAACTGGTCGGCTGAGGTTGTTGAACCGGTCGGCTCAAGTGTTGAGTCGATCGGCTCAAGATCAGGGTGAACCGATTGCTTCAAGTGTTGAAACGATCGATTCAACGGGTGCAACCGAGCAAGTTGGAAAAGTAAGATTGGTGAGAATTTTCCTTGCATTTCACCTTCCCAATTTGATTGGAACAAGGATTGGTATTCGATACCAATTAGAAACAAAAGAAGGAAAGTCAATCGGGAACCGACCAGGACCACCAACTGACCGGTTCACTTGTGAACCGATCGGTTGAGGTGTCCCAACCGGTCGGTTTAGGTCCCCAACCGATCGTTTCAGTTGTGAAACGATCACTTCAGGTTACGAGTTGGTTGTTTTTGTGGAAAATCTCGAACCCTTCTACTCCTACTTTTAGTCCTGCATTGCCCGGGATAGAGAACCCTGTCCCATGACCCTCCTATATATAGGGGTATTGGGGGCTTCTCAAAGTACAACTCCGTGCAACCAGTTGCTCTACAAAGTTGTCGTTCTCTCTGGTTTTGGTAACCGAGAGAGCCCGAGCAAGTGCTTCCCGCAAAGGGAGGTGCAGCAAGGGAAAGACAACTACAGTTGCAACTGGAGGCAGGAGAGTGTGTTGGCGACTAGTACGTCAAAAGGAGGGTGCGACTCCTTCCAAATACTTGTGGGACAAGGAGTGTGGACTTCCAGGTGGTTCGTGGGGACTACTTCAGAGGCGGGAGGTTTCTGCCGCTCAGGAGGACAACTGTCAACCCGAAAGGCCTAGTGAGAGGAGGAGGAGTCAGTGCCAGTGCGACCAGGAGCTGCACAGACACCATCCAAGACCAACTTTGAAGACCACACAAGGTGCGAGGTATTGTCGCCGAGCAAGCCTCGGGACAAGGTATGATTCCACAAACCATCCTTTCCTATTATATAGACATTGACACATTTCCTTGTTCTGGGTTTGGGGAGAAAATTTTGTTTCCGCTGCCTTCTCTGCCTCCCCTAAAACCCAACACCTACGCCACTGCCACCGCCGGCACCTTCGTCATCACGCCGCTCCATTTTTACCATCGCCGATGCGTACGCTGCCGACACACTTCTCTTTTCTGACGAAGCGTGCATCGTCGCCGTTGTCCACCTTTTCCACCAATTCTACCACCGTCCGATGTGCCCCCGACGTTCCACCTTCCAAACAGTCTTGAAACTATTTGGAGCCAAACAGTCCTGAAACCATTTGGAGCCAAACGGTCATGAAACCTTTTGGAGCCAAACGGTCTTAAAACCATTTGGTCTTACAAACCGCTGAAACCTAAAAACATTAACACTTACATAACATAAACTTCTCTTTTAATATACTTGATATCTTTGCAAAAAATTTCAGATATGGCTGGAACCGCCGAGACCCGCACTGGACAACAGAGAAACTGATGGAGGATCATGCTAGGCTCCAGAAGGTCGTAGATACCTATGAAAAGACTAAACAGATCTCACCAAAGGTCAACATGATAGCGGTCATGTGTGAAATTGATCACATCAACAGATGTCTAGCCGAGGAGCCTGAAGAAGAAGTGGAAGAAACATCTTCTAGTCATGAAGGCCCCAAATACGAGCCAAACTACGAGGATGAATCCCCAACCGAAAGGTCCAGGAAGCTGCAACTGAACAACCCACAAAAAAACGGGCAAGAAAATAGGTCTGCCCCGCCACTGCTATGGAACAAACTCTGGCAGGATACATCCCGTTAACCGCTACCACCATTACTCCTGTCTTCCCCACCATCACCACTACAACACCACCACCAAAAAACCTATTCATTCACACCCTCCCATCCATCGACAAAATACTAAAACCAACAAAGTACATTTTCTCAAGAGTACTAAAAAGATGGGGATATACGATAGAATCCTCACCTTGCTCGATAACACAAATCTATCAAGATTGTGTTTTGTTCCCGAGATCTCTTATGTTGAGCCCACAATAGAATTCTTTACACATCTCATCAAAGAATGTGTGGACATTATGGATAGAGCAAGGGATGGAGGTGACCGTAGGCTGGTCACCAAACATTTTGGTAACAATGTTGTCATAACAAAAAATCTATTGAATGAAATTTTCATAGACAACCCAGAGCAAATAAAAAAGGCCAAAGTTGTTCGCACGGAGAGCTCCCAATTCAATAGACACAACTTCTGGAAATCCCTAACAAGGATCCCAACTTATGAGGGGAAGACTTGCAAGGCCTCTAATATTCATTCTGGGTTAGTGCGCACACTTCACAAAATTCTCACCAGTGTGCTCTTCCCCAGAATAGAAGGCGGGAATGTTATCACCACTGACCTTTTTCTTCTCTGGTCCATTCTGCATGGAATGCCGATCAACATTGGATGGCACATGATACAAAAGTTTTCATCATACACCATAGGGAAAGAAATCTGTATGGGCGGACACATAACTTCCATTCTCAAATATCTCAAGATGGACAGATTACTCCCTAGGTGCACATAGATTAAGGGCAACATCCTTACCAATGAGCAAACTTTGAAGAACTCTTACATTATCAAAGAAAAGGATGCAAAATTACACTACATTTTCTGCCGTACAGTAAAATCCTCCAGAACTCTGCTACCGCTTCCAGTGCTAGCGGATTACGATAAGGAAAAATTACTCTTTACTGACGAAGAGCTTACCAAAATCCTAGCTTCGGTCAAAGTACAAGAGAAGAAGACCAAAGCGGGCCAGGCAGATGTTAGTATCACCACCCATGCATCTAGGGTAACAAAAATACCAGTAAAATGACCATCTAAGGCACGTTTACAACCACAATAACTGTCGGGGACGCCGACATCAAAGCTAAATCCTGAGACAGAATGCCCCCACCCCGAGGACCTTATCAATACCTCATCATTAGACTCATTCATCATAAGCCTAACTGATGAGATCGCCACCACCACTACTCCTACAATACTACCATCCACTACTATCTAACCATCTACCACCCTCCCACCTTTATCCACAACAATCCCAACAACAATTCCATTCCGCACATCCACACCTTCACCCACATCTTCCACCTCAACCTTTTTCCCTTCGGGTATCCCATTCTCCACTCCAACACCCGACTTCACCTCCTCCACCCCCGTATCCACCCTATTACCCTCAACATTTTCAGTCCCACCTTTCTCACCGGGAATGTCACCATTTTTTTCCGCCACCACCCTGATACCGCTGGTGACTCCATCTACAGTCACCACATAGGTTGCGGGACCATCAACAGTGTCTCTTTCGTAAGACACTTCCACCCTTCCACCTCGACCCCATCCACCCCACCCTTCCGCATCTGGGGTCCCTTTTACAAATGTCGGTGAGGAATTCAGATGTTAATTTGACACTATCTGAAACCTCCTCACCGGCCCTTCTAATATTTTACAATCTATTTTTTCTTGTGTGCATGGTCTAACTACACAGGTCGCCAAGATTGATGAGCAAAACCATGCCCTGCCAGGCATCCTCTCAAGCATCCACCAACAACAGAAAGCAGTGGCCATGAAAGTCGAACGCATCGATGACCGCCTGCAACAACTGGCACAGTTGGTGCTTGAAGTGAAAAGCCAGCAAGGTGATCTGGTCAAGCAAGTTGATAGGATTTCTGCACAAAATCACCCATTGCCAGAAACTTTGTGCGAGCTTAAGCAGCAGCAAACTACTTTAAGCACGCGCTTGGATGACATCAGCACCACCCTCACACAACTCAATAACTGCCCAGAGGAGTCATCCAACAATGAAATCAACCAACTAAGACTCAAGTGATGGACCTCTCTGCACAACTCCTCTCCGCCGAGGCTCGTTATTCAGATCTCAAAGAAACCCATGACGCACTGCTTGAAACACACGAGCATGTGCAAGTGGATTTCGATGAACTACAAGCACTCCATCGGCAGTGCAAGAAGCCTCCACCAAAGAAGACAACAGATAAGGTGGCGGATGAAGAAGATGATGAAGAAGAAAATGAAGATGAGGATTCTGACTCCTCGGCTGACTCCAACAATAACACCTCCTCAAATGATAAATCTAATGACCCAGACAATGCTGGGGAGGGCCCCAACTGAGGAGTTGCACCAAAATAATAGAAAGATCACCATGAAGGTTATAAAGATCCCAAATCCCCTACTCACAATGACAATGTTAATATGTCATATGGGGATCAATTTCTTGACTATTCTGCAATGGGATCTCTGGGGGAAACTGCCAAAGAAGTAGCTTTTGCTGAGTTCCAACAATGTTTATTCGGAACCAACATGAGTCAACAACAAGCAACACCAGCTCAACATTTCTCCGCACCCGAGCAATCGGTGCCCTTACCCACCAGAACAAGAAGAATTAGAAAGAGTCAGTTTAGATACAGATGAAGATCTTGAATCAGCTTCTGATTCAGATAAAGACGAAGTTCTGCAACACTACATAGACAATTTGGAGCAGACTTCTTCCCACCTTCCACAAGAGCTTCCCCCGCCGCCACCTCTACCTCACAAGATGCACGATCTAGACATGGAGGCCATCTCTACTCTAGATGCTCAAGATATCTTCATCTTAAACACTATATTAGATGATGCCAAAGAAGGGGGCGATGTTTTCTACCATAATACAAAGACCCAACGCAAGTTGACACACGAAGACTTCCGCACCATCCTTCAACCACAGTCATCGATGAAGATGGCAATCTTTCATGTCCTCCTTGCCAATTCTATCAAAATCTATAGAAGCTATAAATGGCTGCAACCAGTACTCAACGCTTCACCTGCTTTGGCAATGAGTCTTTGATATACAGATTTATAAAACAAATCTATCGAGCAGTTGCAGAGGGGGACTGCCAGAAAGGCACGCTATATTACCGTACCCTTTCAAGTTTCTGGCCACTGGCTGCTTATGATCGTGGACACCGTGGATAAAGACGCCAAGGTGTACAATTTTTGCGCCAATGAACTAAAGGCCGGAATAATTAATTTTGCTGGTATTGAAGATGGGGAGGCCAGATGCATCCCTTTTTCGCTTCTGAAATTGATTTGGGCTGCATGCCCATCCTTTTGAAATGGTTGGAACAAACCCTCGTTCCAAATCATCAACCCATAAGTCCAAACACAAAAAGGATCTAGGGATTGCACTTTTTACACTTTACGCCACATCCAAGTTCTCAATCAACAAATCCCTTTCACTGAACTGGCCATAGAGAATTTTCATTCTCTACGAGGGTGTTATGCCATGGAGCTAATATGTGATAGAAGGTTCTTCAAGCACCCAACTATGGCACCTAATGACGTTCCTCGCTACCTTTACTCGGCCATCCAACGTCCTAAAAAATAGCCATTCCGGCAAACAATAAATGAGTTGGAGAAACAACATCCTGCCAAGGTCCCCGAGAAGAAACAATGGGACCCTTATTCTTTTGATTTGGCAGATGATAAAGGGGACATCGAGTTGCTAACTGGGACTACCATCAATAGACCATCTTCACAAAAGGTCCTTATGTCTGCCATTACACCAACGTTCCCTAATTTTGACCTCAGCGCTTGCAAAAGTCTTTCCGACAATGAACTTCGGCTCATCATGTCTAGGCTTTACGCCGGGAAAGATGATCTCATTTTTTTGGCCACAGATATTCTGGTTATGGCAGATGCTCTACGTGAAAATGTCTAGTTCAAAGGGTCTCTATCCGTGACTTTGATGGCCGCCTATCAATATCTCCTCGGACGGAATCACCCTATGACATATATGACATCAACATATCTGAAGGACGATCTCCTCAAGCTCAAGAACTTCAGAACAACTGAAACACTCATTTCTTTCCTCCAACACACGACGCCGAAGTTTATCATGCTTCCTTTCCTTCATTCCGAGCACTGGATGTTACTGGCGACACATCTTCATGACGAAACAACAATCATATATAGCAGTTCTGATAGCCAGAACAATCTAGATCAGCAACAGTATACTACAACACCAAGAACACCCACGCAGGAGGTGGCAAAGGAGTGTGTTGATCAACAACATGACCTCCTCAGCAAGCACACATGGGCGTATGATAAAGAACACTTTCATCACCCAACCTTCAGCCACAAATGTCCCCAACAGCTTAGAGAGTCAAACGACTGCGGCTTCCACGCCCTCTACTGGATGTACACTATCATGGTCCTTGGAATACCAGTAGAGGACATGACAGACATGAATTACCACACTCTACATGGAAAGTTCGTAGTTAATCTTCTCCACACGCATGAAACTAACGAAGGACTAACAGAAGCATGACGCCCTTGTCCTTGTACTTCTCAACCTATCACTTTGATACTCTGAGGACAGAGTGAGTGATAAGTTAGGGGGGAGTACACTGGACAAGGGCGAGGTATCGTTTTTAAATCCTTCTCTCTCTACCTTCTTTTTCAATTATGTACAAATTTTTTTAGCTTTTTTTGCACATTTAGATTTTGTTTTAAGTAATTCCCCTGTTAAAATAAACCCTGCACATAAGAATAACATCCCTCTTAGAAAAAGTCATCCCCAGCTAACTTTAGAATCCAGTTAGTCCTCAAGAGCAATAAAAAGAATAACATATAGACATTTAATGGCGAATTAATAAATTATCTTCACACTAGATTTTCATTCTTTTTCTTCAATTCTACATCTGACTCTCCATAGGTTAACATCAGGGCCGAAACAAGCCAAACACTCTCAAGGACAGGAGGGATATCAGGTGACATCCAAATAAAGAAGCCTCACAAGTGGACCACTGAGTAGAAACCAAATAAGTGCATGTCGAGAAACTCTAAGAACAACTTTCTTCTCTTAAAATAAAAGAGGCTTGGCCGCACAACTAAAACCCCTAACAATCCCAAATCCTAAGCCTGTGAGTTTACGAATAAAAGCCAGAGTGTTGAATAATAATATGAGAGTTGTGCCACGCATAAGGATCTATATGAAGAGCCAATAAAGGTCTCACCCAGCCGGTACATTCAGCTACCCTCACAAAGGCAGATGTGTCGTGCCCGTTAGTGAAACCCTAAGGTATCCAAATATATGAAAGGCTGATAAAGGACTCACCCGACTGGTACATTCAGCATGCCCTCACAAAGGCAGATGTATCGTGCCCGGTAGTGAGACCCAAAATGCATAGACAAACCCTCCCCCACTTGAAGGGGAAGTTACACAACAAGCCTTTAGCCAACCCTCATACCCACTCTAGCTTCCGGTAGGATTTTCAGAGAAGTATAAAACTGATTAGAGTCGACAACATGCACAGAATAAAAAGGTGGTCCCGATGCAGGCTATGAGATATGGAAGAAACCTAAGATCTAAGAAACTCTCAACACCTGAAAGAGTTAAGGCAAGCAAAAGCTCCGATACAACTGAGGGAGATCTCTGGTTTAGATTTGAAGCAAGAGTATGGAAATCTTAACTAAATAAAATTGCCCCACCATTACATGCCTCAGCTCTATCTAAATTGAGGACAAGCTAGACTCTAAGTTAGGGGGGTGATAACCTCCCATTTTGTGATGTTATCTTAGTAATTTTCCTCAGTTTTCCATACTCTTTCTCAGATAAATTAGATAGAATCCTTAACTTTCCTCCTTTACTACAAATATACCATTAGATTAACTTTTCTCCTTTTTATTCTTACAGAAAAATACAAAAAAAATCACAAAAGTTCCAAACGGTCCCGAGACCGTTTGGAGACCAAACGGTCCCCAGACCTTTTGGAGACTACCTGGTCCTGAGACTGCATGAAGTCACACGGTCCTGAGACCACATGAACTCACACGGTCTCGAGACCGCATGAAGTCACACGGTCCTGAGACCGCATGAAGTCACATGGTCCCGAGACCGCATGAAGTCACACGGTCTCGAGACCGCATGAAGTCACACGGTCCTGAGACCGCATGGAGTCAAACGGTCACGAGCTCGTGCAAAGACAAACGGTCCTGAGACCGCATGGAGTTACACGGTCCCGAGACCACACAAAGCCAAACGGTCCTGATACTGTGCAAAGCCAAATGGTCCCGAGACCGCATGGAGTTACACGGTCTCGAGACTGCATAAAACCAAACGGTCCCCAGACCATGGAAAGACAAATGGTCCCGAGACCGCATGGAGTTACACGATCCCAAGACCGAATAAAGGAAAATGATTTCAAGACCGCAAGGACTCAAACGGTTTCCAAACTGAGAGAGTCCAAACATTCTCAGAACCCAAACGGTTTCCAGGACCATTTGGGCCTAAAACTTCCCAAACCATTTGGACTTTACTTAAAGCCTATAAATAAGACCCAAAGGGGTTCTCATAAGGTATCAAGTTTCAGACATCCAAAGGCTACCTCTACGACTCTAGAGTTGTTCCATCCTTCATCTACCACCCCGAGGCTGCCAGACTGAGATCCACACTCCATCCAGAAGCTACTTTCTCTCTCATCACAAAAGAAGGTGGGAAGCGGAAGATTCATCATTGAGCAACATGTGAAGTGTGAAGATCGTCGCTCTCTCTCTCCAAGGGGTTGACCTTCCTCCCTCCTTTGTGGAGATGACGTTATCTGTCTCTCTTCTCGCCTCCTTCTTTGTCCTTGTCATGAGCGAGTAGTTTTATACACTAGGGTGTGGGGAGTAGCCCCGCTATCCATGTTTTCATTTCATGCAATGTAATCCATAATTTGCAATAGAGATATACCTTCTTTTCAGTTCAACATCAGTCGTTTAATGAATGCTTGTTTCTTGATCACCAACTTGTGTTACCTTTTATATTCTAGTATGAATTGTCTATGTTTGTACTATTAGATTCGAATCTCAATTGAATGTTGGTTCTTGATGCATGTATCCATCATGCATCTGTTTTGGTATCTAGGAGTATTTTTCAAGATGTGGAGTAAACTCACTTCCATTTTTGTACATTCATACTATGAAATGGAATCAGTTGACGTATGAAAGTACAACCTTGATAAGTCGAGGAATAGACTTTACGAAGGGAATTATGTAAAGTAAGTGACCATTCGTTCGGGGATGGCTGGCATTGCAACATTCCCACACTTCTCATAATTAGTTCTCTCAAAGGAAACTAAATCTACAAAGATACTAACTGTTTAGACTCTTATTGCAAGTTATGTCTTTATGTTGCATGTTTTGATCCATGTGTAGTGGTGGCGAAAGCCGATCGCATCATAGTGGTTTCTTATCATTATTCACAACCTTAAATTTACTTTCTTGCTTTGTTTTACTTGCACTTAGTTTATAAACAACCAAAGAAACTTTTCGATCATGAAGTCCAAGAAGACGTCAGATGATTAAAGAAGTAGTATTATAGTCCCAATCTACAAGAACAAATGTGACGTTTAGAGCTCTACAAACTATAGATGTATCAAGATGATGAATCACATGATGAAGCTCTGGGAGAGGATTATTGACCAGAGGTTAAGATCTATAACCCAAGTATCAAACAACCAATTTGGTTTCATGCCTGGAAGATCAACAACATATGCTATTTTTCTTATAAGGAGGCTGATGGAGAAGTATAGACAAAGCAAAAGAGATCATCATATGGTGTTTATCGATTTAGAGAAGGCTTATGATCGAGTACCCAGAGAAGTGTTATGGATGGTTTTGAAGAAAAAGGGTGTGCCTATCCAATACATTGACTTGATCAAAGACATGTATGGTAGCTCTACTGCAAGTGTCAAGACTCCTGGAGGAGAGACACCAACTTTTCCTATTACAGTTGGGGTACACCAAGGATCCACACTCAGCCCATATCTATTCGTTCTGGTTATGGATGAGTTAACAAAGAATGTTCAGGATGATATTCCTTGGTGTATGTTATTTGCTGATGATATTGTTTTGATTGACGAAACAAAAGATGGATTAAATGATAAAGTTGAATGTTGGAGAAAGGCATTGGAATCAAATGGATTGATGATTAGCAGGAGCAAAACTGAGTATATGCATTGCAATTTCATCCAATCTCACAGTGTGAATGATGGAGCCAAGTTGGACGGAGTAGATATACCAAAATGTGACAAACTTCGTTACTTAGGTTCCATTATTCAAATAGACGGGGATGTCGAAAATGATGTTTGTCACCGGATCACTGCAGGATGGTTGAAATGGAGGAGTGCAACTGGAGTTTTATGCGATCAGAAGATCCCTCTCAAGTAAAAAAGTAAGTTTTATAGAACAGCTATACGACCAGCCATGCTCTATGGGAGTGAATGTTGGGCGGTGAAGAAATAAGGTCTCAACAAGATGAACATGGCTGAAATGCGTATGCTGAGATGGATGTGTGGGAAGACAAGAAAAGATTGTTTGAGAAATGACTATATCAGGAATAAAGTGGGGTGGCGAGCATTGAGGACAAGTTGTGTGAGGGCCAACTCAGATGTTACAGACATGTGCAACGAAGACCTACTAGTGCGCCTATACGAAACAATGCTATTGAGCCAAACACTATAAATAGAAGAAGAGGAAGGCCTAAATTAACATGGGATGAGCTTATAAAGAGAGATTTTGAATCTCTACATCTCAATCAGAATATGGCCCATGATAGAGCTGAATGGAAATGAAGGATCCATGTAGCCGACCCCAACATAGTTGGGATTGAGGATTAGATGATGATGATGATGATGATGATACCAACTGTTAAGAGGTTAAGTGAAATTCTAACGTTTTCCATCTTGTTTCTCCCAACAAGACCGTTGTCCTGTGGATTCAACCCTTAACTATACTACGATAAGATTTCCACGTATCCTAGCATATGTGGGTGGAGTTCTCAATCTAGTATAAGTAAGGCTAAACCTAAAGACTTACTATCTTTAGGATTTTTAGTGGTGCATGCAATTCCACATGAGTGGAAGATCCATAAAAAATTGAGATTACTATTACATGATCAAACTAAACTGAAAGGAAAACTCTATGGGTTATTAGCCTCGATCAACCTATTAGCATTAACCTGGCTTCTTCATTATCGATGACGAACACTCTGGCTTGCCTTCTCTCTCCAATAGGTGGACCTCCAACTAGTACTCCTCCTCCTACTAGGGGTTCTGCTGCCACTGGTTGTGTTTCCACTACCTCTCAGATCAGGCAGAGGACAGTTGGCATTGAAGTATCCCTATGACTGGCAATGGTAGCACACCTTCTTCTCAAAGCAGCACTTACCAAGATGTGTCCATCCACAGGTACGACACTTTTGAAAGCAATTCTCACTATGTGGCTTTCCTTTGTGTCCATGCTTGCCCTTGGTGTGGTTACATCCTTGTCCTTTCTTGTGGTCATCCTTATATCCTTGAGTACCTTCAGTGAAACCCATATATCTTTTGGGTGGGAATTGAGAAGGCATCACTGTCCTTTCCATGTCTAAGGCGGTGTTGTAGGCTTCAAAGAAAGTTGTTGGTTTACTCACCATCACATGAGGCTTGATTGTGGGGTGAAGATGCTACACAAAATGGTCCACTCTTCTTTCCTCATCCATCATGTGTCCAAAATGCTCCAGGATGCAAAACTTGCAGCCAAAGTCCACAACAGATAAGTTACCCTGGATCATGTTGGTGAACTCTCTTTCCTTCTCCTTCTTAGCTGAGGTGGGAATGAATCTGGCGGTGAAGATAGTCCTAAAGTCAGTCCATTCCATCGGTTCTTCACTTAGATCTCATCCCATGGTGTGGTTTTCCCACCAGATCTTTGATGCTCCTTCCAAGAGATGAGTAGCAAAAAGAACCTTCTTGTTTAGCTATACCTCAAGGATGCGAAAACCATTCTCGACTTCCAGCAGTCAAACATCCACTTTTTCGACCACTTCGGTCTTTTCCTCTCCCCAGAATCTCTCAATGTTCATCTTGACAAAGTCCAGAATGGTGACTCCGAGTCGGGGACGAACATAAAGCAACTCACCATTTTCATCTCTGGCTATATCCCTGAGGGCCAGAGCACTGATGGCCTTAGTTAGCCTCTTCTGCTGTTCCATCCATAGGGCATCAGGGGTGTGAACCACCATTGTTGGTCTTGGACCACTGGTCTGGTTCTCCTCAAACTTGACCTCATCCTCAGACATGTGTTCCTCTTCCTGGTCCATCTCGGGGTTGTCGAAGGGTACTAGCTTAGGATCGGGGCCTTCTTCTGAGGCTCCCTTAGGTCTCTTTCTCTTATTAGAGGACTCACCACCATGGTTCCTCTTCCACTTCTCAGAAGACCCCTTTCTCTTGCGGGGAGGCCAACCCTTAGCAGGGTTCTCGGTGGCCTCGGGGATAGCTACGGTCTTCACACGAGCCATCTACATAAGCATATAATCAAACTTTAGTTTACATTTAAACTAGCTATACTTATGCCAATGACATATTGTTTACATATCTTTTATTAATTTGGTGGAGGATTCCCTAATCCTTGTCACACTTACCCTGACCTCAGGAGGGTGAGGAAGAGAGAGAAAAACCCAAAATCCTAGAATCCTTATTTGAATTAAGGTTGAGTAGGGATGAAATAGATGAGAGAGTCATAAAGGTATCTTATTTTGAGTCAGAACCTCAAACATTGGCCAAGTAGTCACACTGCATCTGGGAGTCCTCATGACCGACTAGCGGGGTAGAGGAAAATATTACCAGCCCTCAGACCGTGATCCCTTTCTAGACACCTCCATATTTTGAAAAATCCTCTAATAACTCCCTCGGTTCTACAGAGTTTGTACAATTTAATAATTACTAATAATTAAATGAGAAACCACAGATCTGATACCAAATGTAACGACCCCGCCTCTCAGTAACCCCCACTTAAGGGAGACCAGAAGGCAGAGACATTATTTCAATATTTCAAGATCAGTGGTTTCACATTTAAGCAATAATAATTACCAAATTTTACTATTACTAAACTAGAAAGAAGGAATAAAATAAATCTCTTGCATACCTCGTAAAAATTTTGGATTTCTAGACTTCTATCCATAGATGGAGTCTATCTATTTAATCCTCCCTGAATTGATTATTCGTATCTTCACAATGTTTCAATTTCGTGTTTGTCCTTTTCAACGATCGTACTTAAAACACTGACAAACAAAACACCGTTCAGTATATTTCTATATCAGTATGTGGGGAGCAATCAAAATTTCCACAAATAGTTTCTAACAACCTTATTATCACAAATAAGTTATTAACAATCCAAATTATGATTTCAATGTGACATTCTCAACCGCTTTTGCCCTAAACCCTGGATTACCCTCTCTTCGGGTTTTTTCTTGCAAGGGACATAAGGCCACCTTCTCCATCCTAAGCTTGGTGCATGGGGTCACCTCTCATGGTGCCAAATGATTTTCCCTCTGGGGCTTGACCAACTCAGACCTTCCCTCTGGAGCTTGGTCTTGCAACTTACATCAGGGTGACATGTAGGTTCAAGAATACACGTATAAACTTAATTGTGATAATCATAGTGACTTTATAGATTTTCATAAATAAACACTCAATAGTTTAGGTTGCATCCAATCGATCAAACATTTGATAAAATTTCATTAAACTAGATCGATTATTCATAAATAACCACATACTTGTTCAACTGAATCAAGATAGTAATATTCCAAGAAAGTATGAAATCCAGGAAAGCAAGCAATTCACACAAAGAGGATCCTGAAATAACCATACAATTTCCTTCCCTACTCATGTTATCTAGATCTATTCAATCTAACTTGCTTCCTAAGGATTCTACTTTCTTTTAGGGATCCTCTTACTAATAGGGTTTTGTTATCACCTTTGTCACTACAAACCCTAAATAAGTAAAACTACTCACAAAACCTAATTATCCTACCCTATCTCTCCTAACAAGCTTAGGATCAACAATAATCAACATATTTCCAAATATTTCGAATTAAATATATCAATCTCATCCTTTACCCTAAATTAGGGTTTCTACATTAATTAACATGGATTCTTGTTTAAAACCCTAAAACATGCAATTTCTCATCTAGATCACATTCAAATCTTTCATTATCATCCAACAGGTTATTAGTACTCAAAATAGCCCATTAAACATCATAGATTCAATCTTTAATCACAATTAGGGTTTCTAACCTAAGTTTAATGCACCTTTCATCAAATTAATATAATTTTGCAATTAGTAATGAAATCAGGTTCTAAAACTATTTTTATCATGTTCGTCATATTTTTCTGATCAATTTTCATAAATTAATTTTATCCATCAGAGTTTCCTAGCAAATTATACGATTTTTGTAAAGAAAGGTATTTTCTTGGATTATCTATTATTTTCTTAAAATTGTCAGCCGTTTGATCAATGGTCCGCTGGACCACACAGGATCCAATGGTCTGTGATCACGTGCCTCACTCACAATCAAATGAAAGAAAAGGGCGAGAATGCCCTTACCTGGGTTGAAGACGCATGAGGGTATTTTGGTAATTCACCTGGTTGTCTTCTTCAACCTCTCGCTAGCAGCCTACCGTGAAACGAGATCAACTTTGAGGTTGAATTCAAGCTTTAGTCCATCCGTGGTCGATCTGATTAGTCCAGGACTTCGTCTACTCCTCACGAACATGCCCAACCCTTCAATTATTGGCTGGCTTCATTCCTTCACCGCCAACAAGCCGTTAGTGTTCTGATGATGGTTGCAACTAGTCAAGGGGGAAGAACATGGTGGTTGGTTCAATTGAGAGCATGAGCACGCTCATCGAAATGCTATGAACTTGAGGGTAGGGTTCACGCAATCGCTCGTGATGCCCAGACCCCTCCCTTTATATAGGATCTCTTACAGGCGTCTGAGGAATTGGGGACTTCTCCAATTCTCTACGAAACCACCCATAAATCGGGTTAGTCTTCCTTGAAACAGACTCCCACAGATGATGGACTCGTCCACATCTCAGCCTATTGCATTAAACACGAAAAAATCCTGATTCTTTCCCCTCTCCCTTTCCTTCCATGACTCGGGGTAGATGATACATAGTCATCGTCAGATTCATGGTCCTCTGGACCACACGGGGATCCGATGGCTGCCATTGCCCCCAGTTTTCTCTTTTTCCTTTAAAATGAGAAAATCATGTATTATTTAATTCAATTCATTGGAAACTTGTAAAATCCATAACTCTCTCCTTGTTTATCCTTTTTTCATCCAAATTTTAAAGGAAACTCTGGCTTGGCATTATCTACTTGTGTATTAAATTTGAAACCCAAAGTCCAAAGGAAAAGGGTTTTTCCTTCATAAGCAAGTTATCCTTTAAATAAAGTCAATTTAATTGATATTTCCTCTTTCCTTTATTATTATCTTGGCAACTTGCGCTCCTTGCGGCCTAATAAATCCCAAAGATACGAATTTCACCTTGGGAGGCTACCTCCTAGCCTTCTAGAGGCTTATCCTCTTTCTTTTCTCCTTTTCTTAATTATCATGTTATTAACTGAATTTCTTTTTCCTTTTTCTTTCTTTTTCTTGTTATTGGGCCCAATAGATAATAAGGCCTATGAAATCAAACAAGAAAGGCTATTTGTTAATGAAATCCATACATTCAAGTCAAATCAAACAATTACATGTTCATATGTATTTAAAAGGAGAAATTACATTTCAATTCTGAATTTGAAAAATTGAGGTTATAACAATGGTGTTCGAGTGTAAGATACAACAACTAAGAACCAGAATGTTTGTATCACAATTGATGCATTACTAGTCAACATTCATGTTACTACTTGTAGTGTTGAACAATTGAAGAAAAAGTGGAAAGAAAAGGAATCAATAATTATATATACAAATCAAGCTTCTATTGTCATAGACATTGCTGCCCCGGAGAATTCTACTCTTCCTTGGTGCTGACTCACTTGTAGAAGGGGTTATTGGTGGCAGTAATTCAGTTCCTTCATATCCTTTTCCTATTTTTCTCTCTGAATCTCTAGTTCTGAAGTTCTTATCAAAGATGGTTTTATAATCATGAGCAATAGAAGGAGAAGTAACTCCCTGCCAAAATTCTATTTAAAAACTATTCAGCAGCACCCTTAAAAAACTACACCTCAGAATATAGGGATCTATCATCATTTCACCAATTCTATATTTTGGACGCATAAGAGCTTTGGAGGCTTGGAAATCATAATTTAGGAACCAAATGCTGAGGCTGAGAGCATAAAAACCTAGGTGATTACATGAATACTTCTCTTTAAATTGCATCTTGGAACATCAGAGGAATTAGTAATAAAATCAAAGGTGTGTTGGAAGAAATTAGGCATTCAAGAAGTGATGTAGTGGTGTTACTAGAAACTAGAGTAACATGTTCTAAAGATCCCAAATTCATGGAGAAATATTTCCCAAATTATAAATGGATTTTCAATCATGTTTCTCATGCTCTTGGTAGATTTTGTTATCCTTTGAAAAGATTGTAACATTTCTTTGAATCAAGAATTGAATTAGATGGTCCTAGTCAATGTTGAAGCTAATTACCTGAAGTTTTTACTTTCTACAATATATGATTATAATGGGGATAATGAGTGTGCCCTTTTATGGAATGATATTGAAAAGTTTCATAATAATTTGAAGAAATCATGGGTTATGATTAGTGACTTCAACTCTATTAGGAAAAATTGTGAAAAGATTGGTAAGCAACCCCCACTAAAAAGTCAATAGAGGACTTTAACATTTGCATCCTTAATTTTAGCTTGTTAGATTAGATATGAATGGACCCATTTTTACCTGGGATAATAACCAAGGTGGAAAGGTTTTAATCATGTCAAAAATATCTATATTGTTTAATTTTCTCTTATGTGCCAGAGTTTCATGGTGAGATTATTTCAAACTCTATCATGGATAATACAAGACATTTGTTCTCCATTGGAAAATCTAGATCTATAAGGTGTCTTTTAGATTTATTAACACCTAGATTGATCTCCTTGATTTTATCTTTATTGTTTTTGAAGCTTAAAATGCAAATGTTGAAGGTATAGCTACTTTTCATTCATATAGAAAGCTTAGTAATTTGTAAACTAAACTTATATAGTGAAACAAGTATTTTGTTGGTGATTTGTTTGATACACCTAAAATTTTGTTAGAGCTCAAGCTACTATTGCACAATCAAAAATTAATCTTAATCCTTTGGATGACACGACTAGAAAGGAAGCAAAAAATCTTAGGATTGTTGATGTTGTTATCTCTACAACTGAGAAATCCCTATTGAGATAGAAGTTTCGTGTGAAATGGCTCAAGGAAGGTGATTCACATTCAAAGAATTTCTATTATTCTATCAAAGCTATAAGACATAAAAACTAGATTCTCATTCTTCAAATATGATTCCATTAGTCAAAATTTTGATTGTATCAAGAGGTGCATTAATTAATTCTACTATGACTTATTCAATAAACCTATCTCTTCTTCCAATGTATGGTCGGGTGAATGGACAGGTAGTTCCCTTTCTAAAGAATATAAGATCTCTCTTATTGCTCCTGTCATGAGAGAGGAAGTGAATGAGGTTGTTAAAAATTTAAATCATGACAAGGCACCAGGGCCTGATGGTTTTAATGGTCACTTCTATAAGTTTGCTTGGAATATCATAGGTAATGATGTCTTTGGTTCTATGAAGGAATTTTCTCCTTGGGTAATCTCTTAATAGAAGCAAATAGAACTTTCATAATTTTAATGCCCAAAAGTGACAACACCAACATTATCTCCAACTAGAGACCTATTGATGTATGCAATGTGTATTATAAGATTATATCCAAGATTCTCACCAATGGGTTCTAGCCTTGGCTTAACTCGATTATTGACATTAATCAATGTGCTTTCATTAAGGGTAGGATCATTGGAGATGCAAACCTTCTTACTAATGATATTTTAAGTGACTCTAAGAAATCTTCTTGTGTGAATATGTGCATTAAGGCTGATATTTCAAAAGCATATGATTTTGTGAGGTGGAAGTTTCTATTTTCTATCATGTATAGGATGGGTTTTCCTACTATTTGGATTAAAGGGATTGAAAATATTTTTGTCACCACTTTGTATCAGATTCTTATAAATGGAGAACCTTATGAAATATTTTCTCCTCTAATGGAATAAGATAAGGAGATCCTACTGATCCCTACTGAATTGTGATAGTCATGCAAGGTTTCGCTGAACTATTGAAGAAGTCTATAATAGATAAAAGCATTTGTCCTTTAAAAATCCTAAAGGATTTGAGTATCTCTCAATTTGTCTTTTGTGGATGACTTAATGATTTTCTTGGAAATAAATATCAGTAATGCATCAAAGCTTAAGGACATTCTTAATATAAATTGGAGTGAATATGGTTTGACCATTAATTATGGGAAAAGTTCAATCATCCTTAATTAGGAGTTCATAAATCTGTTTTGAATATTCTTAGTACGAATGAAATCCTACTCCTTTGATATATCTTAGTCTACATATAAGCTTTCTAAAAAAACTATATGAAGGTCTTGTTGATAGGGTGAACAAGAAGTTGGACTGTTGGAAGATGAAGTTGTTTTCTCTAGAAAGTAGCTGTGAACTTATAAAATCAACACTTTCAACTATACATATCTATTGTATGTTCTCTTTCCCTATCCCCGCTGCCACTTTGGATGAGATCAATATGATATGTAGAGACTTTCTTAGGGGTTATTATAAAAAAAATCTTCACCTTGTGAAGTGGGAGATTGTAACCTTTCCTAAGAATAAAGGTCTCTTAGGTCTAAGGAAAAGTAAAGAGGTGTATAAAGAAGTGTGTGTTTCATCTTTGGAAGGTTGTGTTGAATAGAATTCCAACTACTGATGATTTCAGAAGGAGATGCAATCATTTGGATTCAAGGTTTTTGTTATGCATTAATGATTATGAAGATTATGCTCATATCTTGTCTTCTTGTGAATATAATAAAGAGATGTAATTGTCCGCAGTGAATCTTTGTTATTTTTCCTCTATTTCTCAAAGTTGGGGAGACTTGGGCTCTATGCATATTATTGTTTCAAAGACTGATATTTCCATCATTGTTTTTCATTTATGGATGGAGAGGAATAGGAGAGTTCATGATAATGAGTTTGAGGATGCAAATGTGCTTTGGAATTGCATTTTGTCTGAGTTTCTTATCTTTCAGAGTGACTAGTCTGATTCTTATCTTCTACAATTTCTATAGTTTGATTTTTCTGATTTGTTTCTCTATGAAGGTATTCTCAACAATTAATTAGATTATTATCTTCCTTTCTTGCTATTGTCTCTATGCTTTATTGCTTTCGAGGCTAGTTTTGATTCTGTGTTATTTTCGGATTCAGTGGATGATCTCATCAGATGAAGATATTATGTTCAAAGCCTTCATTCAGACTGAGATTTTACCGCCTGACTTGGTTCATAGTTCTTATAGATTTCCTTTTACACTCCTTGGTTTCCCATTATATATTCTTCACCCCTATATAATAATACCTGTAATAGATTTACTTTTCCTTTTAATTATTTTATAAATAACTCAGTGTTCAAAAAATACAAAAATGGAAAAGGATTTTGGAGGACCAAAAATAAAAGAAAGATCACCTTAGTAGATCGATGTGGGATCTGGTTATGATGAAAACTGACATTTTAGGTGTGGGAACTTTGGACTTCTTGACCATCCAACCTTATATATACCCATTCCCCTTTAGCCCAATAGCCACAATACACCCCTCTTCACTTTTAGAACATGAGGGAGAGCATATTGGGTCATGAAGAGATATAAGAGAGGTGGTGGTGAAGAATCAAATCTATCATGTTGATGCATGTGTATGAATGTCAAAGATCAAACAACTTCTTTGTGTTTCCTAGTCTCCAAACCTTGTTTCTTGCATATAATTTGTAAGATCATCTCCATGAACCATTTCTACTTCTATTATTTGCACCTTCCTACTTGGATGAGCCCATCATCTTCCATGTGTTAACATTCTCATCTAACTAAAGTACTTTCTTTCTCCTCTTTTTCCATTTTTTTCTCTAGATCCACCAAGGAAGATCCATCTTGGAGCTGATGAAGTGATCTTTGGCATGGAAAGGAGGTTGCTTGGAAGTATTCTTTATGTTTTTCACCTCATCTTCTTCCTTGGGAAGAGCCCCATGGAGTTCCATGGTGGAAACTACTCCATCTACCTAAAGAACCTCCCCTTTTCCTCTCTTTGTACTAAAGGAAGCTTAACTTGATTGGATCTTTGATTTTAGGGCTATTTGAGAGATGATTTATAATCTGCAAACTTCTTCATGACCCATTGAGGTGGGTCTCATGATCATCTCCATGAGAAGCAAGTGATATAGCATTTTTAGCAATCTTGTCAGGAGTGGCACCTGATAGGGGAGACACTCATTTACTGAGAGGAATAATAGAAAATCATGTAATGTCAAATGTGATAATAATTTTCCATAAAGGATGATGAATTAAAATTTCATTATGATTGTAACATATACCAAAATTACAACATCAAAAGAAAAAGTTTAACTATTATGATTCTCATTTCTATCATTGTTCCATTACCACGTAGAGTGAAGACAAAAACTAAGAGGTTGTAGAGGGAAACCTGGCTACTCCAACCTATCCCCAAGAAAAGATTACTCTTTTGTAGGATGTAGGTTGAGGTCACCTAATGCAAGACCGTCTTCACCTAAGAGGTTAGGAACACCGCCGCAAGAAAAGACAAGGTGGAAATTTATCAGCAGAATGTGGTATGCGCTTGTAATACGGATTGGACAAGCATATAAGAAATATAATATATCAAAAGTAAACAATATGGTTCTTAATTAAGAGGGAGGAAGGATATCAAATTCATATCAAAACATTTATTCTATAGTAAGACTAAGAGATTATATGAAGAACCTATAATGTTTACAATTAAAAAATTCTTGACTTTAAATCTCAAATAGAGAACAACAAATAAAGAATAAGAAGATTGTGTGCAGATTAAATAGTAGGCTATGACCATCCAGAAGTTGGGGTGGAACACTTCCACATTCTCTACCTAAGAAGGAGGTGAGAGCACCCACAAACCTTTATGTAATGGTATATATATCAGGTGAGACCACCTGATCTTAGGTGAGAGCTTCAAAAGCTCATATATAGGAAAAGTTGTACAATGGGATTTAAACCCATAATGTATCACTACTAATAGATAATAATAGTCTCAACAATCAAACACACATATTATGTAGGGAAGATAAGTTCAGTAAAAGAAATTCATCAATTTAGGGTTTCCATTACTAAATGTAACAATAAGATGCAAAATTACAAAAAGAGTTGCAAAACCAATTAATTATCAACAACATTAAAGAAAAGAGATTCAATTTGTACTTTCAATAGTCCATAAGATAAATTTTAGTAAATTGGACACAATCAGGTCAAATATGTATAACCAAGTGACATATAAGAAAATATGCCACAATCAAGTCAAAGAGAAAGAATAAAAACAAGTGTCGAATAAGACTCACAAAGAGAAGAAACATACCTAAAAGATGTGTATCCAAGGTCAAAAGTCCATTCCTAGATCCAAACTAGGGTATGAAATTACCTATTCAATATTCAGATGAATTAGGCCTCAAACTCCCATAGACAAAAACCTAAAAGTGAACTTTTTACCATTACCGATATAGGTTATGAAAATTACATGACCATATAGAATATAATTCCATATTTATTTATTAGATTTTGACTGCTAAATCATTAAAAATAAATTTGATAAATTAAGGATAATTTGGAAAAACCATAAAAATCACATATTTTATAGATTATAACTATATCACAAAAACTATACCAAATGATAGCTATTCGTTTCCTAATTCCAAACATGTCTTGGTTTATTTTTCTAATTAGTAGATAATTAGTTATGAATTTTGTAAGTTATATTAATTGAATGGATTATTAATACTAAAACCTATGATAAAACATTATCGTACCCTTGTATCTCGTGCTTTTATTAAGGCAGTGTTACAAGGTATATAAGGAAATAGACATAAAATAAAATGTCACATGATATTAAATCAATTTGAGACTAAAAGACCAATACATTTGTCGCAAATGTGACAAGATAAAATAAACATAGCGAATATTCATGAAACAAGACAACCTGATGTCTGTCTTCTTCATTTTCTTTGAGAATGAACAACTCACAACCACAATGGATAAAATTGAAGAAAAAATCTTCTGTGACGCATTAAGTAAAAATGAGTTCATTGTGCTCTTTGTCCCTTGTCAGACCCAATGGACAAGACTAGAGCTCACAAGGATCCTAGAGCACTAGCAAAAACTTCTTCCATGGAAGAAGAAAGAGAGAGAAGTAAGGAAACCAAAAACCAGTTGAATGCACCAAACAACTGACATTGAGGGGAACTTAAAACTTCATGGAAAAGGCAACTGTAGCAAAGACAAGACTAACTTTGTTCAAAATGTGAGATACCTAGATTGATTCCACAACTATGGAGAAGAGAGGAAAAAGGGGGGAATTTGATTTCTACAAGGATTGAAGAAACCAAAGCAATGAGAAGATTTTTTGAGGTCCCTAGCACTAAACGGGTCCTTTGCAATGACACACCTGTAGATAATGATGAAGACAAACTTGGCAAATTAGGGGAGATGGGATGGTGGCCAAAGGACACCACTCATAGGTTTTAGAATAGTCACATGAGATGTCATGATGGTTTTAGAGTGAGTATATATGGTCTAAGTTGTCTAGATCACCTATAATTTTAATCAGGGGAGGAAATAGGTGAGAGGGAGAAATCCCAATTTGGTTGGGATGTTGGCTAGATGAAATCCTATGGAGTTTAGAATTTTTTAAAAAGGGTATTGAGAGAGGAACGTGGAGGGAAACAAACCTTGGGCCAAGAAGGTGATGTGAGAGTATTGGGAGGGTGTAAGACCTCATTTTACTATTCTAGTGTGTGACAACTCTTGGTCAAGGTTGGAGATAACTAGGATTTGCAGATTGCTATCTAAAGGTCACAAAAAAAGGTGCATCATTTGTGTCTCACATGAGAATGTAAAACAATGACTTCGGTCACATCTATGTGTTCAAAAATTTCTATTTAACTAACCAAATATTAATCCTATTCACATTGTCATTAACACTACTTACTCATTATCATCTTTTATTAGATTGGGCCCTCAAGCATTATCAAAACCAAGTGAAATTGGCAGGTTAACTAATTAGGACCAAATCAATCTTAATTTAGAGTTTTATTTAAGTTTTAGGACTTCCTTTTTTGAGTTTGGATATAATTAAGATTTAACTCAATTATCTTAACATTTTTATTATATATCAAACTAATGATCAATATTAGGATTTACGGTCCTACTATCATCTTCTCACGATCGTGAAGGTCACATGACATTATACTATATACATTATGATTGTTTTCCTAATGAATTCCATATATCAATTAATTTCAACATTTACTCAACTGATGACACATTATTTACTTCGACTTACATCAAACATCCATTAATGGTCACATTATTTTTGTTAGTTACATTATTGTCCACATGAAACATCCTTTCATATTTATTCACCATTGATGACTTATCATGCACATTCATGACATTAGTTTCCTATTAATGTACAATATGGCATGCATTACATAATTAATGTAGCTAATTAAATGTTAATCATAGTTAGGTTATTAGGTTCATTCTGTAACTGTCTGAGATATATTATGTGGTTAAACACCTAATATTACCAATGCATCACATGTGATATGAAACTTATATAGGTTAGGGTTAGCTGACTACAACTTAGGGTTCAGATCAACATGATCACTATACATCACATACACCTTACCAGCTTGCATGAAGTCTAGGGTTAGGTCCATATGTTCAAATCATCATCATATTAGAGTTCACTTATCCAAAGTATAGTCAGGGTCACATTGAGTTATTCAAGGTATGTGCTTTAAATGTTCATTATGGTACAATCATGAGTATTAGGATTTAATATTAACCTTGTTTGGTCAAAAAAAAGGATCCATGCATACTAACCTCCTAGTCCCACAACTAGGTTTTCTATAGTCATGATAGGAAAATCTTGATATCATATTGGACTCCACCTCTTCAAAAATATTTTTTCCCAAATCCAACATATGCATTATCAAGCTACTACATTCCACCCATTAAAAAGGTTTAACCTGATAGATCAAACAAACTAAAGGCACATAAAAGTGTATATATAAACTTCATGTATAATTCTCAAAATTTACTCTCCCTCAAAGCCAAGCAACATGGAGCAAAAGAAACATTGATGTAAAGTCAAGTTAACTAGAAACATAAGGGTTACCTTCATCATTCTCTTTATTAGATTCTTCTCTGCCAACAATGTTAAGAAGTCCAACATGGGCCTCATTAGGTATCTCTATATGATTTCTAGGGCACTAAGAGACTCTCCATTATAGTGGCATGTAACCTAGAAATCCCATTGCGGAGAACTGGGATTTCCTATAGGGGGACATTTCCCAGGAGGATGATGCCCATTACACTTGGCACACTTGTCCCTATTTTATTCTTCACTTGAGAACTTTCTTTTTTTGTTTTACTTATATTGAAAACCTAAGTAAGCTTCAACAACTAGAGCCTTATCCAACCTTCATCACACGACCTTCATGGTAGCGAGAAGATGATAGTAGGACTGTAATCCTTAATCTTTATAATTAGTTTGATATATAATAAATAGTATTAAGATAATTGAGTTAAATCTTATTATATTGGATCTATAAGAAGGTTAGTGGTAGATGAGGAACCAAGCTTTGCCCAATGTTGTAGCACAAACCATTCAAAAACATACTAGCTTGTCTTTCTTTAGTAATACTTTAGCATGATTTCCAAGCCAGATAAACTTCTACACATAATCCACCATAGTTGTGCAGTTCTAACAGAGATGGTTATGAACTGATCCGATATCATGGAAGCAACATTAGGAGACTAGGCCATACTATTCAATCAATGACAAGCTTTCCCATTAAGCACATATGTAGCAAAACAAACTTTTTGATTCACGAGGCAAGGCATGCCTTTCAAATGTTGATTCAGTAGAGAGAATCCAATCATCAATTATTTCCACCATGTGCACTTCAGTCTCACCATAAAAGTGGGTAGGATGCAACTTCAATAAAGATGTGATAGGACACTCCTTAATCTATGAAGTATCATTCCTCATCAATATTGCACAAAGAACTCCTCAAAGATAAGCCACTAGGCATCTCAATTGACCTGATGCACTTAGACATCTAATACTAGAAAGGGACACTAATCATTAAAATTCAAGCATCTTGCAATGATCTTCATGTTTCACATTCATGATTCGATATATTATCCTTTGATTAGTCCATCCTTTTTGTCCCTCCATGATGAAAAATGTGAGTCAGATTTGGCTCAAAACAATGTTTCTTAGTTATATTTTGAACCTTATCTTAAGAGGGGAAAATTAGACATCCACTTTTATCATTCATTTAACAATTCAAATTATATCACATATCTAGATAATGATGGACTATCACATATATTCCACAAACCATATATTTCCACCTAATTAATCCACTCATTCCACCCATTTTCTATGGCTCAAGGGATAATGTACAAATTGTATCTTTCTATAGACTCAAGTGTAATTTCTCCTTTAATTGAACATATTACAAGCCTTTTTTTAGTAGATTTCCCAATTAAATTATCATGAACAAAATATTCATTTCCAATCCTTTCTCGAAATTCCGTCAATCTTTTTTTAGAAAATCAATTTGATACCCTTTTAGACATGAATTTCGAAAATGGAAGTCATGTCCCTCATGTTTTCATCTCCCCACTTCCCCTCCTTTTTCATTTGAATTTTATTCCTCAATCAAACAATCTCGGTCCAAAAATGTGTATCCTATCCAGGACACAATCATAAATTTCTAGAAAGTGAGAAATTAGATGCTAAAACTTTCATATTTACTATCGAAGAACAACCCATTGAAACAAACTATCCTACCAGGGTGACACATTGAAGTATATGGTGTTCCTGTAGTTGTCCCCATAATAGAATAGTAAGATCTACTTGGTTTCCTCTGACAAAATTCAATATTTTTTTTCCTATTCCTAATAAGATGGGATTTTGACTGTGAAACTCCTTTCTTGATGTGAACTCTCGACCCTTAGTTGGAATTGTAAATAGATACCATATTCACCATAAACTTTCACCTCTTTTGAATCTCATGAATCCAAATAGATGATGAGTTCCCCTTTTAATTCCATTTCCCAATGAGTGTAAGATCCTTCTTTAAGGACAATTGGTTGTCATATACCAGGAGGAGCTGAGAGAGTAAGGAGGAAACACAAACACATATTCTTAATGGATTATCTCTACTTTCTCATATTAGCTACCTTTTCTTGCTCCTTAAGAGAGAAAATTTTTTATCTAATTTCTCCAGAAACAACAATCACTTGTTCAACTTCTTGTACTAAACATCTATAACTTCATTGTTCAAGATAAAATCATATGAATAACTAGTTGGTTGACTAAAGAGTTGTCATTTTTTCTTGTTCTTCTTAGAAATATAGCATATTTATCATGAGTGGCTACTTTTCTAATGCATATAGATTGAAAAACATGTGAAATTTAGCATACAAATATCATAACATAAACACAAACATACTTCTATATCACTCTTGATCTAAGGATTTCCTCTCTATTGTCCTCTATCTATTTCCCAGAATTCATCCCAATCGTCGGGATGGCTCTTTACCATGAAAGATCCTAAGGTGATTGGATCCCATGATAAAAATATAGTCATTGAGGATGATAACGGAACTTCAAGGTCATCTTTAGTCTCCGAAGACTCACACACTCTAATTATATTTTTATTATGTTTTCTTGTCTTGTTTTCATAATTAAACCCAAACGAAACAATTTGAATTGAAGAATTTGAATATACACTATATTTTTGGGTGCAGGGTGCGTAACACCTTTCCTAGACATAATAGAATTTTCAATCCAAGATTTTTGACCACATTTTCCATGCTTTATCTTCCCCCGGGTGGACTGATTTTCTAGCTTTTTGTGTTTTCCATTAATCTTAAAGCTCATCCATAGTTTTTCTTATATTTCACAAAAAATAAGGTGATGAATTCTAATCATAATTATTTCCATGCTTTCCATTCAGTTTAGTAAGAAAAACCAACAAGTTTAGCTTCTTGTAAGATTTTTCTCATGGGTAAAACAACTCTAACTACAAATTTGTTGGTTACCTAACCGCACGTGGTGGGAAGATTTGAATATGTATTTCTGTACTATCAGTGAGGTTCCTCATAAACATAAGGATAGAAGTTCATCAATACTTTGGCATGGTAGGACTTTGAGTCTCAAACATCTAAAAGTCTGAGAGTCTTGCAAAAGTACTTATCCCAAAACACATGAGAAATATTGTGGGTCCCAAATATGGTATTTATGTAAATTTGTATTCCTTGAATTCTTAAAATAAGTTTCAATAGGATTCCCAATGCACCTCTCCTAGATACTACAACATTTGCTAAAAACATGGACATCTATCATACAATGGTTACTATTGCAACACCCTTTCCCTAGAAGACAAAAGATACTTCCCCAAGAAAAAGACCATATCCCATGCACCTTCCACATTTCCCAACAAATCACAGCATAATTCTAGATTTGACAAATCTAATCACAGACCTAAGCCCAATGTCAAAGAGATTATCACCCATAACTCTTTTGCTTGTCACTTCTCAACTAAGAATTCTACAACAACATCTCACTCTTCACATGCACACATCCACCACCATCTCAAACACCCTATAAAACCATCCATCCACTCAAATCCAACACCTCTCGTTGCACTGAAGGACTTACATCACGTTAGAAACCCTCTAATACCCTCAACCACAAAGAAACATAGCTGCTCCCCACCACCTTTGCTTATGGCTCCTTTTGTACACCTGGATAAGTTCTCCTTTGATCTTCCTATCAACTCCATGATGCTCCTAAAAGTTTTCACTAGTCATAGCATCCTTTTCACCATCACATATAACATTGACAACAACACCAATAACATCCTCGATGTTACCGGTGCCATATCATTGCTTCTCCCTGGCCACACTGTCCTGAAACCTAAAATCCTTTCACCCTCCCAGCTTCTTTACTCTGTCCCAGAAGGCACTAAGCTTGATCACCTTTTTGGATAGGTTATTACTATTCCTTCTGGAACTAGCTTTGTTCAAGAAAATATTACATGGTGGACACCTGAAAAAGGCTCGACTCTTGCTGGATCTGGTGGTTCAGGATGGGTAGCGATAGATGATCTACCACCACACCTTTGGGAGGTCGACATTTTCAAAGCTATCAGCAACTCCATAGGAGCTACACTTGAGTTCGTTAGCCAGGACACTCTACAACCCACATAATACATCAAAGCCTTTTGTGTATTCTTTGTTAAATAGGCTATCACACTCCCTATGTCTCTCAAAATCCATGTGGATGAGAAAATATATAGGATCAAACTTATGACTAAAAACCCAACTGCCATCAAGACCACCTTCTACGACATTAGTGCTCACCCCCCTCCTGGTACTACCCAGCCAACATAAAAAAACCTTTCAAAGATATCAGAAAACCCACTGCAAGAAACTTGGTTTGGGAAAGAAAGAGAACTACTACCAAGTTTACTAAAGAAACTAGCCCCTCTGTCAACAACAAAAGACCTAGAACGTTGTCACCATCTACAGATAGCACAAACAATACTCTACAGAACTCCTTCAAACATTTCCCTTTTCACAATAATGATACAGACTCAACTATGAATATATATTCCGATGCTATTCAAAAATTGAAGACTGCAATCATTGATGAGGTTTGATCATCGTAGAGTCTGAAGTCGAAAAGCAAAGGAAAGGCTATGGGAACCCTCCAATCCATTAACACCTTGTCCACCACACTGGAAGGATTGACTAGAAGAAACACTTTTCCATGGAAGATCCAGGTACATCTTCACATTCCACATCTATAGTTATTATACTTCCAAACAAATACTGTCAGATTCTATATCTTCTGGAATTGACGAAAACAACATAGATAGCATAGAAGACATAACATCATGGCATGATATCCAATCTTTCACAAACTTTGCTGATAAATTTGCTATCACATTTGACAATGACACATCAGCGCATCAAGCTCTAGACAACATTGAACAATATATGAAATGGAGAAACCATAGAAAAATCCATGCCACATATTAACAATTTGAAAAATTGCATATCTGCTAAATCCACAATTTACATATTTATTTTAAAATCATTTGACATTATGAAGATTACTTCATGGAATGTCTGTGGGGCATCAAATCTCAACCGCAGAAAATTAATCCACATACATATATACAAAAATGGTATTAACATTATCACCATTCAGGTAACTAAACAACTCTACCATCTTTTGCTCTCAAAACAAAGGAGGCAAACACATTAACACTTGGCACCAAATCCCACTTCTAGGTTTGAAGGGAGGTCTTCTTATAGGCCTAAAAAACAACCTCTTTGCCATCATACACACCGAATCATGTACATTCTCCATGTGAAGGAGTGGACTTTTGGAATCCTTATACGTCCAGTGAATTCACGCATGTCGAGTTGCTATGAGAATTCCTAATGTTTTTGCCAAAGTTTGGAAGTCAAATGATATTGATATCATGATTAGGATCTTTATGATTATGCCTTTTCAAGTATTTAATTGGATGGTATAAACATTGAGTTTTGGCACCAATTTTGAGTATACGGAAGCTTGAGTAGTGAAGAAGCTATGGTTAAATTTTTGTGGCAATTGGAGATTCCTAGAAGAAGTTATGTAGGTTTGAATATAGTGAAATAATGTGTTATTGATGATTTTATAGACCTAAGTTTGGATATGTTTGGATATCAGCTGATGTTACGCGCCCCCTTTAGTTTTGGGTGGGTTGCATGGCCAAATCCTGGCCCTAGACTTTTCATCTAGTGGCGGCTTCTCTAAAGGAGTGGAAGTCATGGATTGACCTAGTCAGATCCCTAATCTTGGGCGTTCGATATGATCAGACGATTGTGGACTTCGTCTCCTTCGTAGCAATTACAACAAGCCCCATAATGGTGAGCTCCCATGATTCCAAGCGTGTGTGTCATGGGGTGAGAGGGGAAAATAACTAGGAGTGTTATCACATCTCATCGAGATATACAGACCGAGCCCTCTTTTGCGTCAGTTAGAGCAGAGACGAGGGAGATCAACCTCCCCGTCATTGTTGCTTCTCCATCATAGTAAGCAGGTGGCAGCCAAAGTCAGAGAATGGAGATAGAGGCCCTCTGAGGCAACCAAAGGAAGGAAAATGGATGAGGATGACTGAAAGAGAAGAAAGGTGGTGTTTGCAGTGGATTTCGTGGAGCCTTACATGACCTCCAAAGCCAAGATTAGATGGAGGTGAAAGGCGAGTTGGGGACAAAAATGGTTGCCTTCCCTCCGAGCCTTGGAGCCTCGATGGAGTTTAGGAAGATCCGGCAGAGCCAATGAAGGGTTTTGGAACAAGTTTCAATGAGCATAGGCCTTTCGCCTCTTCTGCTCTACCGTAGCAGGCGCACAGCAGCGGCGGCCTGGCAGGAGCGCGGGAAAGAAGAGAGGAGGACCCCCAGGAGGCGGCGGTCTCGTACGCTGATAAGGCGCAATGCCTAAGGATGGTGACCCAGCGGACAAGGAGGAGAAAGAGACTCGGTAGCTGATCGCTCGTTAGAGGATGGATCCTGCCGGCGGCGAGCTAGCGGACGCGGTTGCTCGGAGGCGACAGGGCGGAGCTGAGCAGCTGAGGAGGTTTGAGGAGGACAGCCAAAGCTGATGGGAACCTAAGGAGAGGACTGGAAGCTCCAGCACACCAACAGTTGCTCGCTGGAGCATCTCTGTGTGGCGGCACCTGTTTACGGGAGAACATGGTAACGCCTCGTGTGTGCGAGAGAAAGGAGAAGGACCGGTTGGTCCAGCTGCTGAACCGGACTGGCGCAACCAAGCGAACCAGCCCCTGAACTGCCCAACTAACAGCAAACCAATCATGGACCGATGCACAGCAAGTAAAGGGTGCACACCAGCCCTAGAGCCACGTGGCAGCCTTCGGTTGGCCATTCAAAGGTAAAATCTCAAATATATGCAGACCTTGTATAAATCATAGAAAATAGTACGAATGTCAGAAATATACAAATAAGGTACCAAAATTATCAGAAAAATGCATAGAATAAGATGGAAGCATAATATCCTACTTTTGATGCATTAATAATAGTGATATTATGTAAGATGTGAAATGCTCATATGATGGATAATAAATATCAAATGATGCCCTAAAATTATGAGAAAATACATGTAAACCATATTTCATGTTTATAATGCATATGATGTCAGATATGGCCATGTTGATTTATGAAATCATGCCTTTTGCTTAATGTTGCTAATTAGGGCTTATAACCCTAATTAATATACAATAAATGCATACATGGCCAATAAATGATAAAATTTATAGAGTAAGCTTATATCAGTATATGGAAGCTCAGTTTTGATTATGAGATCAAGATGATGCATAGAATCCATGTTATATTAAGATGAACCTTAATACATACGATGAAACCCTAATTTGAGTAATACATGTAACTTAGGGTTAATATGTATAAATAATGATATAGTACCTGATAATCAGATTATGTACCCCAATCTAGAATATAACATCAGTAACCTAATTGCAAGATGATAAGACAAGTAATAAAGTACATACTTAAGAGACTAAGTAAAGCCCTAATGAACACGATTAGGGTTAACATGAGATATAGATGATGAGAATCTAATAATAGTACATGGTCTTGTCTTAATTAGGGTGGACCAAGATATAGTTGACATCAGAAGTATATGTGATGATTAGGATGTCTCTTTGGAAGGTACACCATTACCTCTTGCTTGGCTTATTATACAATACGCTTGTGTTATTGAGTAGTAAAGACTTGGCATATGGTATTGATTGAAATGATTGTTCTTATATACTATGTTGTTTGACCTTTTCATACCGACTGCTATGAACACATCAAACATAATATATCTGTTCCATTATATGAAAGAACTAACTCTTTGGTAGTGTGCTTGGATGTGACCTAACTCTTTGGTAGTGGTCACATTGTACATATGACCTAACTCTTTGGTAGTGGTCACATTGTACATATGACCTAACTCTTTGGTAGTGGTCACTTTGTACGAATGATCTAACTATTTGGTAGTGATCATAAAATGCCTTGAGATATAGTGGAAAATAAGCTTAAAATATGTGTTCTCTTTTGTTAATGAATATCTTTGTGCAAGTATACGCTTTTCTTATATTCTTCTGTTACTGCCAAGTATTAGTTTTATTTTATTGCTAAGATATGATGAGAGGTATATAAAAAGACATGTAGGCGTACTCAGTACAATATTCATGAAATATTGTGATGACGTGTACCACATGTAATCTTTTGTTTAGGTTGTGGTTATGCTTCTGAAGATCCAAGATAGTTGAGAATTGTGTGGCGAGCTGATGTACAGGTGGACCTATTGTCTTAAGATCATGTTGTTTAGCTCTAGCACATGTATATGTTTAGTAGTTTGTTGTTCAATATGTAATATCAAATGTTGAAAAAATTCATGTTGTAATTATATGTGGAATGGTGAACACGTGTTGTGGTTTGTTTATTGTTCATGTATATGTTCTACTGATTGTTTCCTTCTGACTCCCTCAATTTTCTTCTTCTTAGCCTATTGTGGGATGTTTAAATTGGGATTCTCGCTGAGGTGAGGTTTCAATTTAGACGTCACCCATCAGATTAAGTTTTAGAAAATCCGGGGATGTCACATGTGGTATCAGGGCATGAACAATAGCAAAGCCTGACATTTGCTCATTATGCAACACAAAACTAAAGAACCTTGAACTTAATAATCTTTTAGGGTTACATTAGTCATCTTTTAGAGACTAGATCTGACCTAGCCTCTAGGTTAGCACCTAGATGTTCGAGAACTAGGTCTAGACTTGTGCTTGTTGATGTAGCAAGTCCTTAGATGTCATTCTTTCCTTGTAGTTCAGCGGTATGGGATGTTGCACTATTTGGAAATGACATACATAAAAGGAAGAGAAACCCTAGACATATTGCGCACGTTGTCTAGAGTAGCTACACTAGTCTACCCCTTGTTCTCATCCTTTTCACTAGTTTTCATGACACTGGACTCTCTACTATGTGTGGGACACTCGTTTCAGGATTTGGTTTTGGATTCCAATCGGATTGAACCGTGATAGTTTCTCTGACGCTTGTTTTATCGGAGAAAACTATATAATATTTTAATATGTATATGTATTATAAAAATGTGTCCCCACATATGTACGAGTAGGAGGTGGTCATGCAACCTAAGTGAAAGTGATGACATCAGTCTAGAAGAGAGAGTAGTTCTAGATTAGATGTCTAGAACCTAGTTGGAATATATGATAGATGAAATAGATGAAATAAGTTTTGATGATATGGAGTAAGTCTTATATAGATGATACAAGATGTTTATGATGATATATGATTGTCTTTGAGGACTTAAGTTCAGTTTGAGGATTTGAGATAAGTTTTGATGATGCAAGTATGAGTTCTTTTATGAGATAAGATAAGCTAAGTTAAGACAAGGATGTGAGTCAGCATGAGCCTCAATCTCTTTTACGAAGGAGGACCTCTAGTGTTAGGACCAGTTTCGGGGTTAACTCTAGAGAGAGTGAGACCCATTGGGAGAAGGTTAGAGAACCTAAACTCCAAGATATGAGAAATACAAGAAATATGTGAGATGATATGTCCTAAACTAGAATACTCCTGAGTGATTGAGTTGAGTTGCTTTTTACATGATTCCAAAAGTTTTTTGAACCCTAGATGTCCTTGGGAGGACCAAACCCCAGAGATAGAGAGAGGCTCGTTATATGTGCATGTGAACATGAATATGAGTGCCTTCCATCTGGGTGAGGGAGAGAGCCCAAGACCCTGGAAGAGGTAGCTACGTTAGTTTTTGTGAAGCCTCATGCTCGGGTTGGTGGTTTCCCACATAGGAATCTAGTGGTGTATATAAGAGAGTTTTGAGATATGGCATGTTTCATGGGTATAAAACCTATGAAGAGTATGACATAGCATGTTTTGGTTTGTGCTTATGTGACTAGAGCTTGTAAAGCTATCACCAGTGCCAATGAGGTAGACCTAGTAACCATAGAAGAAAGAGGGAAGATATAGTTTTTGTTTATGAGATACTCACAGAGATGAGTTAGCTTAGAGAGACTGAGCATGACACTATCCTCATGGTATGGGTTAGAGGAACCTCTTTTGGCCTAAGTAAAGTTTTGATATATAAGCCACTAACATAAGTTTGTTTAGCACAACCATGATATATATATATATATATATATATATATATATATATATATATATATATATATATATATATATATATATATGTAAGATGTGATCTAATTTCGAGACGTGATACGTAGACATGATATGATAAGAACCTAGAGATGGTTTAATAGATATCAATAATAATGGTTAACCATATACATGAATAGTGATGATAATGTAATACTGTTGGCTAACCTTGTGATGATATCACTGGTAAATTTTGCAATTTATTATGATAAGAAATGAAATAAGATCATATGCGTGAAACATGTTACATGAGGTGTTAATCTTAGTTCTTAATAAAGATGAAAAATATAGTTTGGTAGTTAACACAACATAATGTTTATGACACCTTGATGTTTCAGTTAATCTTAGTTAACTCATTTAGAACATGGTAATATGATGTGGGAACCCTAATGCACGGGTTAAGATAAGGATGCAACCTTGATATATGAGATATGTCATGACATAACTTAAGTTCCTAAACTCTGAGTTTAACCTTGAATGGAGTGTTTGTGCACCAAGATGGTTGTAAAACCCCCCTAATAGTGCTTTGGATACATGGTTTTAGGTAACCTTTGCGGATATGTTACCCATAGAATTCTACTTATGTGTGGATGAAGACATGGTAGTTTTTCTTGGAGTACGAGTATGGCTGACTTTCGAGGACAAAAGTCCTTTTTAGATGTATATGACGTGATGGACTTGGTTTTTGGTTTAATTTTGAGGACGAAATATCTTTTAAGGTTTGTAGGATGTGAAGGAGTGGACTTTTGGAATCCTTATACGTCCAGTGAATTCACGCATGTCGAGTTGCTATGAGAATTCCTAATGTTTTTGCCAAAGTTTGGAAGTCAAATGATATTGATATCATGATTAGGATCTTTATGATTATGCCTTTTCAAGTATTTAATTGGATGGTATAACCATTCAGTTTTGCCACCAATTTTTAGTATAAGGAATCTTGAGTAGTGAAGAAGCTATGGTTAAATTTTTGTGGCAATTGGAGATTCCTAGAAGAAGTTATGTAGGTTTGAATATAGTGAAATAATGTGTTATTGATGATTTTATAGACCTAAGTTTGGATATGTTTGGATATCAGTTGATGTTACGCGCCCCCTTTAGTTTTGGGTGGGTTGCATGGCCAGATCCTGGCCCTAGACTTTTCATCTAGTGACGTCTTCTCTAAAGGAGTGGAAGTCATGGATCGACCTAGTCAGATCCCTAATCCTGGGCATTCGATATGATCAGATGATTGTGGACTTCATATACTTCGTAGCAGTTACAACAAGCCCCATAATGGTGAGCTCCCACGATTCCAAGCGTGTGTGTCATGGGGTGAGAGGGGAAAATAACTAGGAGTGTTATCACATCTCGTCGAGATATACAGACCGACCCCTCTTTTGTGTCAGTTAGAGCAGAGACGAGGGAGATCAACCTCCCCGTCATTGTTGCTTCTCCATCATAGTAAGCAGGTTGCAGCCAGAGTCGGAGAATGGAGATAGAGGCCCTGTGAGGCAACCAAAGGAAGGAAAATAGATGAGGATGACTGAAGGAGAAGAAAGGTGGTGTTTGCAGTGGATTTCGTGGAGCGTTACATGACCTCCAAAGCCAAGATTAGATGGAGGTGAAGGGTGAGTTGGGGACAACAATGGTTGCCTTCCCTCCGAGCCTTGGAGCCTCGATGGAGTTTAGGAAGATCCAGCGGAGCCAATGAAGGGTTCTGGAACAAGTTTCAATAAGCATAGGCCTTTCACCTCTTCTGCTCTACCGCAGCAGGTGCACAGCAGCGGCGGCCTAGCAGGAGCGCGGGGAAGAAGAGAGGAGGACCCCCAGGAGGCGGTGGTCTCGTGCGCTGACAATCGGCAGAGCAGGCGCAACGCCTAAGGACGGCGACCCAGCGGACAAGGAGGAGAAAGAGACTCGATAGCTGATCGCTCGTCAGAGGCTGGATCCTGCTGGCGGCGAGCTAGCGGACGCGGTGGCTCGGATGCGCCAGGGCAGAGCTGAGCAGTTGAGGAGGTTTGAGGAGGACAGTCAAAGCTGATGGGAACCTAAGGAGAGGACCGGAAGCTCCAACACACCAACAGTTGCTCGCCAGAGCATCTCCATGCGGCGGCACCTGTTTACGGGAGAACAGGGTAACGCCTCGTGTGTGCGAGAGAAAGGAGAAGGACCGGTTGGTCCAACTGCTGAACCGGATTGGCGCAACCAAGCGAACCAGCCCCTGAACCACCCAACTAACAGAAAACCAATCATGGACCGGTGCGCAGCAAGTAAAGGGTGCACACCAGCCCTAGAGCCACGTGGCAGCCCTCGGTTGGCCATTCAAAGGTAAAATCTCAAATATATGCAGACCTTGTATAAATCATAGAAAATATTACGAATGTCAGAAATATACAAATAAGGTACCTAAATTCTCAGAAAAATGCATAGAATAAGATGGAAGCATAATATCCTACTTTTGATGCATTAATAATAGTGATATTGTGTAAGATATGAAATGCTCATATGATGGATAATAAATATCAAACGATGCCCTAAAATAATGAGAAAATACCTGTAAACCATATTTCATGTTTATAATGCATATGATTTCAGATATGGCCATGTTGATTTATGAAATCATGTCGTTTGCTTAATGTTGCTAATTAGGGCTTATTACCCTAATTAATATACAATAAATGCATACATGGTCAATAAATGATAAAATTTACAGAGTAAGCTTATATCAATATATGGAAGCTCAGTTTTGATTATGAGATCAAGATGATGCATAGAATCCATGTTATATTAAGATGAACCTTAATACATACAATGAAACCCTAATTTGAGTAATACATGTAACTTAGGGTTAATATGTATAAATAATGATATAGAACCTAATAATCAGATTATGTACCTCAATCTGGAATATAACATCAGTAAACTAATTGCAAGATGATAAGACAAGTAATAAAGTACATACTTAAGAGACTAAGTAAAGCCCTAATGAACACGATTAGGGTTAACATGAGATATAGATGATGAGAATCTGATAATAGTACATGGTCTTGTCTTAATCAGGGTTGACCAAGATATAGTTGACATCAGAAGTATATGTGATGATTAGGATGTCTCTTTGGAAGGTACGCCATTACCTCTTACTTGGCTTATTATACAATATGCTTGTGTTATTTAGTAGTAAAGACTTGGCATATGGTATTGATTGAAATGATTGTTCTTATATACTATGTTGTTTGAGCTTTTCATACTTACTGCTATGAACACATCAAACATAATATATCTGTTCCATTATATGAAAGCACTAACTCTTTGGTAGTGTGCTTGGAAGTGACCTAACTCTTTGGTAGTGATCACATTGTACATATGACCTAACTCTTTGGTAGTGGTCTGACCTAACTCTTTGGTAGTGGTCACTTTGTACAAATGATCTAACTCTTTGGTAGTGATCAAAAAGGCCTTGAGATATAATGGAAAATAAGCTTAAAATATGTGTTCTCTTTTGTTAATGAATATATGTAACATACTCAAACTAGAACCCTACCCTAGTAGTTTTTCTCTTTTGTCTTAGCCGAACAAGAATAAACTAATACATGTAATAACTCATTTAGATGGAAATAAGAAATTAAAGAACTTAGTTGGATAAATACCTACTCATATAATCTTAATATAGGGTTGAAGTATAATTTGTCACTAAGTAATAGAAATCATAAAATATTTCGTCTTAGAACTTTCTAGCACTTCCTAAAATAGGAGAAATAGGAGAAAATCTGAATTTTATATAAAGGAGAAGATAAATGAAAAATTAAAGGTAATATGGGAATTAATTGGTAAAGAAGATAATTAGAAGAAAATGTGCCAAAATTTATAATTGGAAACCCATCAGGATAATTTGACACTAAAATTCGTTTTCTTGACCAAAAAGGTACTTAAGGACCAAGTATCATTTAATTTGGAAGATAATTGTATATATTAATATCCTTATCTAAATAAAATAGGAAATAGACCAATAAAGTGATATAAAATATTTAATGCCCTCAAATTGGAAAACTAACTCCAAATTCGTAATCTAAACATAAAAATAAGCCTTTGGGCAAGTTTGCAACTAATTTGGATAATGTTTGGTTAATAGATAATTATAGGAGAGAGAAAATGCCTAAAAGGTGTAATTAATAAATAAATGTAATTCATGACACCAAAAGTTGGAAATAAAAGCAAATTCGTATCCAACACATTAATTATGACTCGTGTGTCAAGTTTCATAAATTTTGGATAATCCTAAAGCCATAAATGAAGAAAGAAAGAGAAAATGATATTTGATTTATTTAACCCATTAAAGGTTTCCAAAAGGCAAAACTAATTGGATATTCAGAATCTACATGTTTAATTTAACATATGTGCAAATTTTGGTTTAATTTGGAATATTCTAGAACCCCTAAATTAGGAAAGAGAATATATATAAATTATTTGAATTCCCCTTTGTTTTATGAAATTGATATCTGATTTTTCCTTTATTTTCTTGTTGTCACGCGGTTTTTTTTAAGCGCGCTTGGATCTGGGCCGTTTGTTTCTTGATTGGACGGCCACCAACTTCTCTTCTACCTCGCGACAGAAGCGGAAACCAGGCCAGTTCGACGCATTAATTTTTGATCAGAATTTCTCGGTTTACACTCAATCTTTGTTCACGATTTTTGTTCCTACAGTTTCCTTGTTGGATTCCACTTCTTCTGACCCCTTACTCAAGCTCTAAGTCCCTATATATAGAAAACCCCTAAAATCAAGTTCTCCATCGTTTTTCTTCCAAGGGCACTCTCGATACCCCATCCTCTTGTGAGTACCCTGGAACCTTCCTTGGTATCCCGACAAACTTCCCTTGCCCTTAATTGCACCCGACTCTCACCGAATTTCCTCCACCTACTCCGTCTTCAACGTTCGGTTCCGGGAATCATAGCTTGCTGCTGGGTTCAGCTCCGAGTAATTCCTCGTGTCAGAACGTTCTTGGATCAACCTCGAAGGCATCAGAAGATTTCCCCTCGCCCGAGCTGCTGTGGGTTGGCCTCCCCTACTCACGAAGTTGCAGTTGACCATAGCTCAGTCGGCGGTGCTTTCCAGTCATCCTCTGACACTGGTAAGCATTCAGTTTTGTTTCTTGCACTCGTGTGAACCTATTTGCGTTGTCAAATTGGTCTTCTTTTCGGCTGTGGTGGATTTTGATCATGGTTTGTGTTTCTCTGTCGGCGGAGATGTTCCTCTTACCCCCTGGTTTTCTGAGCTCGAGTTTGGTGTTGCCAGACTCATAGGTTTCCCGTGAACGCAGGTAGCCGGTTTGCAGTGATTTTTGCTGATTGTTGTGTGATCCTAACCTCAGTCTGGGCTGCTGAAGCAAACTGCTTCGCCATGGATGCAGAGGTATCGGGGACATCTTTCCCCTGTGTGCTTTTCCATCCTTACCCACCTGATTTTATCTCTGTTGCTTTGTTTTTCTTACAGGGGTATTTTCGTCTTTTCACGGATTCTGTCTCCCTCCTATGGTCATGGTCTTGCGAGTGTTTGATCGGTGACTTGGCCGGCTGTGATTGGGCCAAGTCACGTGGGCCCCTCTCTTGTTATCCGCTTTTGATGCAAATTCATTACTTGGAATTATCTGACTGGTCAGTAATTAAAAATGTAAAACTAATTATCAGATGATCAGAAAATTATGGAATAATATTCGTTGGAATCAAAAAAATAAGATCTAGCTAATGGTATCAGATTTGTCACCTGAATCTTATGTTTTAAAAGGGTGATTTAATGAATCTAAATTAAGTAAGATAATAACTTGTATAAATCATAACTAATTATATGTAAGTCAGAAAAATATAATAAAATATGTTTTAGACTCGTAATAACATAACCTAAAATATGGAATAGTTTTCATAATCTAATTCACACACATATAAAAAGGTAGTTTTAGGGTTTGGTTTATATAAATGAAATTGACATAAAATCGGTATATGTGTTTTATTAGGCTCTTTGGTGACCTAGTTTTGGATCCAAAAGTGCTTTGAACCTATTGGACTTGATATTGAGGTATGTTTGTATCTCCGATTATTCATTTTGAGCAATTCTTCTCTCTTATGTATGTTGTATCCCCTATTCATCCATATTGAGCAATTCACCTATCTTATCTTTCTTTTGACTTTTGCCTACACAAAATGTCTTATCTCTTGATATCATGGTTCGTGTGAACTATCTTGCTTGTTATGGACTTAGATATTCTCTTGCTATCTATCTTGTGCAGTGGTGCATGTTGTTCTCTTTTATTGTTATGTACCACTTGGAAGTGGATGTTTATATGTTTTTGTTGTCCATTGTGTGATGGCAACCTTTGTATCATATTCTGACTAAACTATTTACTTGCCTCTATATTTACATGCAATGTGAATCAGTAGCACTAGAATAATGTAAATTACTTTGGTTTTTGGGTGTGTGCCCTTTTTGTTTATGGGATGGTGGTGGAGGTGCCCCATACCCGAGTTTCAAGGATGTGAAGCCTTGGCTCAACTTTTATATATTTGGGAGTTTGACGGTGAGTCATTCTCTATCAGGTTTTCAAGGATGTGAAGCCTTGGCCGCCTTTGTATTTTATATTCTTCTAGGACTATGTTTATCTCACATGCATGCAGGTTTGATGATTGGTTGTGGGGTGTGTGCCCTACTATCTATCTATGTGCTTTTGTTGCACAAAATTTTATTGTTTATGGCAAGTATCCTCTTTTATCTCTTTTATTATGAATCTTATCTTTTATGCCCATGTGGGTAGTCCTTATATCTTGCATGGGAAGCCTTTACATTTGAGGTCCTTTATATCCTGATATTGCTCAAAGTTTCTTTTAGCGTACACATACCAGCTTTTTGCTGTTTGTCTCCTTTTGTTTCTTCTTTTATGGGGTATGCTTCCAACCCCAGGTTAGATCAAGGAGAGTGAACTTCAACATCAACCTTGTAGCTGATCTTTGGGAGGCTTGAAGAGGTGGTTAGATGACCCTCAGCTTGGTCTTTGGCTTTTATGTTTAGTTTTTCCTTTAGATACATTATGTAGTGAAGTGTTGTATCAAGCTTTGTAAATTGTTAGATAATATTTCTTTTCCGCTGCTACTCATTGTGTAATGATACTTACATGTTGAATGAATTGATCTCCATCCCTTTTGTGAAAAATTTTATGTGGTGTTTGATTTAAGGGATGTGGACTGTTCTTTCTAGTAGAGAAGTGGTTTCACTTCTTTACAGCATGGTATCAGAGCCACTAGCAGTCGGTTATCTAACTATTTCAAACTCGTCTCCCTTAGGATGTTTACCTTTATATTAGGATACTTATACCTAGTACCTTGCCTTGTGCAGGCAAAACCCTAATGGCGGGAGATAACTCATCAGCTGACAACCAGTACGGTTATGAGACACCTGAAAACACTAGGTTTGGAAAGGAGACCTCAGGAGGAGCTATGACTCCGGAGCAAGAGTTGGCCATGTTTCGACAACTCTTTGCGTCTTCCATGGTGGGGAAGATGAAAGACCCGTCTGTACCTGTGAAGCCTAAGGAGTTCACAATCATGGAGTTCATGAAGATGCAACCACCTTCCTTCAAGGGTGAAGGTGAGATAGAGATGGTTGACAAAGCAGATGATTGGGTTTTAGCCTTGGAGAGGACTTTTGATGGTATGGCCTGTCCTCCACACCAAAAGGTTAGGTTCGCTTCATATGTTTTGGATGGACCTGCAAGAGTTTGGTGGAATGAAATTGCAAGGACTAGAGATATCTCAGCTATGTCTTGGGCAGAGTTTTTGACTCTCTTCCGTGGGAAGTACATCTGCACTGCTGCTTTGAAGAAGAAAGAAGCAGAGTTCTACAGTTTGAAGCAAGGCTCCTTATCTGTTTCTGCTTACGTGCAAAGGTTTCTACTGTTGGAGCGTTATGCAGTTGGTTTGGGTGAGGAACGTAGGGCTGACCTCTTCCTCCAAGGACTCAACTACAATGTGGGACGTGCTCTTATTCCACAATTGCCCTTGACCTTCCAGCAGATGGTTGATAAAGCTTTGGCTGTGGAGTCTTACCCAGGTTTTCAGCATAGGGAGTTCGATAAGAAAAGGAAGTTCTCAGGTGATGATCAGAGAAGAGACAAGTGTGCTAAGTGCAATGGTCACCATCCTCCAGGAAAGTGTTCTCAGGAAAAACCTCGTCATAACACCCCATTGGTATGTCACTTTTGCAATGAACCTGGACACATCCGGCCTGATTGCCCTAAGCGTCGTAATGGTCAAGCTCCAGTACAACAACAGCAAGCACCTCCTCAGAATCAGGGCAACAATAATGGTAACAATAATAGAGGAAGACCTGTGGAAAGAAGAGCTGGTAGGGTTTTTGCCTTGGATGGCGAAGAAGTTAATGATGCTGAGCAAGAGCAAGTTAATCCATAGTTCCTTAGATTAGTCTTTACAAGTTATGTTTCCTTTTGCATGTTTCTTATGTAATGGATGTAAGAAGTATGGTTGAAACTTCTATAACTGAAGTTAAGTTTGATTTTATGAGATGAATCCTTTTAAGGGGTGGTGAATAAGTTTCTTATGGATGTTCTGATTTCGAGGACGAAATCCCTTTAAGGGGTGGTGTGTTGTAACATACTCAAACTAGAACCCTACCCTAGTAGTTTTTCTCTTTTGTCTTAGCCAAATAAGAATAAACTAATACATGTAATAACTCATTTAGATGGAAATAAGAAATTAAAGAACTTAGTTGGATAAATACCTCCTCATATAATCTTAATATAGGGTTGAAGTATAATTTGTTACTAAGTTATAGAAATCATAAAATATTTTGTTTTAGAACTTTCTAGCACTTCCTAAAATAGGAGAAATAGGAGAAAATCCGAATTTTATATAAAGGAGAAGATAAATGAAAAATTAAAGGTAATATGGGAATTAATGGGTAAAGAAGATAATTAGAAGAAAATGTGCCAAAATTTATAATTGGAAACCCATCAGGATAATTTGACACTAAAATTCGTTTTCTTGACCAAAAAGGTACTTAAGGACCAAGTATCATTTAATTTGGAAGATAATTGTATATATTAATATCCTTATCTAAATAAAATAGGAAATAGGCCAATAAGGTGATATAAAATATTTAATGCCCTCAAATTGGAAAACTAACTCCAAATTCGTAATCTAAACATAAAAATAAGCCTTTGGGCAAGTTTGCAACTAATTTGGATAATGTTTGGTTAATAGATAATTATAGGAGAGAGAAAAATGCCTAAAAGGTGTAATTAATAAATAAATATAATTCATGACACCAAAAGTTGGAAATAAAAGCAAATTCGTATCCAACACATTAATTATGACTCGTATGTCAAGTTTCATAAATTTTGGATAATCCTAAAGCCATAAATGAAGAAAGAAAGAGAAAATGATATTTGATTTATTTAACCCATTAAAGGTTTCCAAAAGGCAAAACTAATTGGATATTCGGAATCTACATGTTTAATTTAACATATGTGCAAATTTTGGTTTAATTTGGATTATTCTAGAACCCCTAATTCAGGAAAGAGAATATATATAAATTATTTGAATTTCCCTTTGTTTTATTCAATTGATTTCCGATTTTTCCTTTATTTTCTTGCTGTCACGCGGTTTTTTTTAAGCGCGCTTGGATCTGGGTCATTCGTTTCTTGATCGGACGGCCAGCAACTTCTCTTCTACCTCGCGATGGAAGCGGAAACCAGGCCAGTTTGATGCATTAATTTCCGATCAGAATTTCTCGGTTTACACTCAATCTTTGTTCACAATTTTTGTTCCTACAATTTCCTTGTTGGATTCCGCTTCTTCTGACCCCTTACTCAAGCTCTAAGTCCCTATAAATAGAAAACCCCTAAAATCAAGTTCTCCATCATTTTTCTTCCAAGGGCACTCTCGATACCCCATCCTCTTGTGAGTACCCTGGAACCTTCCTTGGTATCCCGACAAACTTCCCTTGCCCTTAATTGCACCCGACTCTCACCGAATTTCCTCCACCTACTCCGTCTTCAACGTTCGGTTCCGGGAATCATAGCTTGCTTCTGGGTTCAGCTCCGAGTAATTCCTCGCGTCAGAACGTTCTTGGATCAACCTCGAAGGCATCAGAAGCTTTCCCCTCGCCCGAGCTGCTGTGGGTTGGCCTCCCCTACTCACGAAGTTGCAGTTGACCGTAGCTCAGTCGGCGGTGCTTTCCAGTCATCCTATGACGCTGGTAAGCGTTCAATTTTGTTTCTTGCACTCGTGCGAACCTATTTGCGTTGTCAAATCAGTCTTCTTTGCGGCTGTGGTGGATTTTGATCATGGGTTGTGTTTCTCTGCCGGCGGAGATGTTCTCCTTACCCCCTGGTTTTCCGAGCTCGAGTTTGGTGTTGCCAGACTCATAGGTTTCCCGCGAACGCAGGTAGCCGATTTGCAGTGATTTTTGGTGATTGTTGTGTGATCCTAACCTCAGTCTGGGTTGTTGAACCAAACTGCTTCGCCATGGATGCAGAGGTATCGGGGACATCTTTCCCCTGTGTGCTTTTCCATCCTTACCCACCTGATTTTATCTCTGCTGCTTTGTTTTTCTTACAGGGGTATTTTCATCTTTTCACGGATTCTGTCTCCCTCCTCTGGTCATGGTCTTACGAGTGTTTTACCGGTGACTTGGCCGGCTATGATTGGGCCAAGTCACGTGGGCCCCTGTCTTGTTATCCGCTTTTGATGCAAATTCATTACGTGGAATTATCTGATTGGTCAGTAATTAAAAATGTAAAACTTATTATCAGATGATAAATAAATTATGGAAAAATATTCGTTGGAATCAGAAAAATAAGATCTAGCTAATGGTATCGGATTTGTCACCTGAATCTTATGTTTTAAAAGGGTGATTTAATGAATCTAAATTAAGTAAGATAATAACTTGTATAAATCATAACTAATTATATGTAAGTCAGAAAAATATAATAAAATATGTTTTAGACTCGTAATAACATAACCTAAAATATGGAATAGTTTTCATAATCTAATTCACACACATTTAAAAAGGTAGTTTTTAGGGTTTGGTTTATATAAATGAAATTGACATAAAATCGGTATATGTGTTTTATTAGGCTCTTTGGTGACCTAGTTTTGGATCCAGAAGTACTTTGAACCTGTTGGACTTGATATTGAGGTATGTTTATATCTCCGATTATTCATTTTGAGCAATTCTTCTCTCTTATGTATGTTGTATCCCCTATTCATCCATATTGAGCAATTCACCTATCTTATCTTTCTTTTGACTTTTGCCTACACAAAATGTCTTATCTCTTGATATCATGGTTCGTGTGAGCTATCTTGCTTGTTATGGACTTAGATATTATCTTGCTATCTATCTTGTGCAGTGGTGCATGTTGTTCTCTTTTATTGTTATGTACCACTTGGAAGTGGATGTTTATATGTTTTTTTTGTCCATTGTGTGATGGAAACCTTTGTATCATATTCTGACTAAACTATTTACTTGCCTCTATATTTACATGCAATGTGAATCAGTAGTACTAGAATAATGTAAATTACTTTGGTTTTTGGGTGTGTGCCCTTTCTATTTATGGGATGGTGGTGGTGGTGCCCCATACCCGAGTTTAAAGGATGTGAAGCCTTGGCTCAACTTTTATATATTTGGGAGTTTGACAGTGAGTCATTCTCTATCAGGTTTTCAAGGATGTGAAGCCTTGGCCGCCTTTGTATTTTATATTCTTCTAGGACTATGTTTATCTCACATGCATGCAGGTTTTATGATTGGTTGTGGGGTGTGTGCCCTACTATCTATCTATGTGCTTTTGTAGCACAAAATTTTATTGTTTATGGTAAGTATCCTCTTTTATCTCTTTTATTATGAATCTTATCTTTTATGCCCGTGTGGGTAGTCCTTATATCTTGCATGGGAAGCCTTTACATTTGAGGTCCTTTATATCCTGATATTGCTCAAAGTTTCTTTTAGCGTACACATACCAGCTTTTTGCTGATTGTCTCCTTTTGTTTCTTCTTTTATGGGGTATGCTTCCAACCCCAGGTTAGATCGAGGAGAGTGAACTTCAACATCAACCTTGTAGCTGATCTTTGGGAGGCTTGAAGAGGTGGTTATATGACCCTCAGCTTGGTCTTTGGCTTTTATGTTTAGTTTTTCCTTTTGATACCTTATGTAGTGAAGTGTTGTATCAAGCTTTGTAAATTGTTAGATAATATTTCTTTTCCGTTGCTACTCATTGTGTAATGATACTTACATGTTGAATGAATTGATCTCCATCCCTATTCTGAAAATTTTTATGTGGTGTTTGATTTAAGGGATGTGGACTGTTCTTTCTAGTAGAGAAGTGGTTTCACTTCTTTACAATATCTTTGTGCAAGTATACGCTTTTCTTATATTCTTCTGTTACTGCCAAGTATTAGTTTTATCTTATTGCCAAGATCTGATGAGAGGTATATAAAAAGACACGTAGGCGTACTCAGTACAATATTCATGAAATATTGTGCTGACGTGTACCGCATGTAATCTTTTGTTTAGGTTGTGGTTATGCTTCTGAAGATCCAAGATAGTTGAGAGTTGTGTGGCGAGCTGATGTACAGGTGGACCTATTGTCTTAAGATCCTGTTGTTTAGCTGTAGCACATGTATATGTTTAGTAGTTTGTTGTTCAATATGTAATATCAAATGTTGAAACAATTCATGTTGTAATTATATGTTGAATGGTGAAAATGTGTTGTGGTTTTTTTATTATTCATGTATATGTGCTACTGATTGTTTCCTTCTGACTCCCTCAATTTTCTTCTTCTTAGCCTATTGCGGGATGTTTAAATTGGGATTCTCGCTGAGGTGAGGTTTCAATTTACACGTCACACATCAGATTAAGTTTTAGAAAATCCGGGGATGTCACACTCCATCACTCTTCACATCACAAGCACCACTGACAACTTTAGTTGGATCTTCACTCGTATTTATGGAGAGCCCAACACAAAAAAATCAGATTATATAGCTAAACTTACGCACATCATGAGCATATATCATGACAAATATTGGATTTTAGGAGGGGACCACAACCTCACTACACAACTTTTAGACAGAGCTAACCCCACCACAACCATAGATTACATGTCTTCTTCGGATAAATCCCTCCTTAAACTTATTCAAAACCACCACATGATTGATATCTCACCAACTAATGCTCGCTACACATGGACTCATCAACAAATCTGGGCTAGACTTGATCACTTCATCTATTCAATGTAATGGGAAGATCAATACCCCCATTCCTATGTCATTATCGCCCACCGACCTAACTCAGACCACTTCCCTATCACCATCAATACAAAATAGGAGAAATGAGGACACAAACCATTTCACTTTGAAAACTTCTAGATCACTAATGCCGCTTGTCTAAACCTATGCAATAGGCATTGGGTTGTGGCGGATAACCAAACTAGAAATGTTGGCTATCATATTCACAACAACACAAAATGTGTCAGGAGTAGTTTGAAAAGTTGTCAAAAAGAAACCATTGAAAATCTCACACACAAACTTGCTGACCTTGAACAACAACACCTATTTGTCGATAGTGACCCATCAACTGACCCAACCCTAGATCTCACTATCAAAGCCGAACTAAATTATGTAAAGAAATGCTTGGACACCATGTGGAAGCAACATGCAAAAATCAAATGGGAAAAGGAGGGTGATAAAAACACCAAATTCTTCCACAAAACTTGTAATAACAATGCTCAAAAAAATATCATTGCAAAATTGAGCATTAATGGAAGTACTACATCCAACAAGCACCTGATTGGTACTCACATTGTCCAACATTTCAACCATATTTTCAATACTGGATACAATCCTGTTATACTTGACTCCATCAACTGGAAACACTTATGTGGTTTCTATATCACCTCACCACAACACATTATAAGTAATTTCTCCCCTGAAGAACTTGATATGGCCATCCACTCGCTAGGTAAAAACAAATCCCCTGACCCTAGCAGATTTAATAATGAATTTTACCTGTACAACTGGAACCACATCAAGGGATACTTTTAGAAAATACCCAAAGTTATCAATCGCAACAAAAACACACACAATCTTCTCAAATAAATCAACCAAACAAATATAGCCCTCATGAAAAAAGTTACTCATCCTGACCAGATCTCACAATTCAGATCCATTTAGCCTCATCAACATTTCATTAAAAATCATTGCTAAGGTCCTCTCAAATTGAATCAAACCCCATCTAGAAAAAATCATCTCACACAACCAAAATGATTTTCCCCATCTAGAAAAAATCATCTCATACAACCAAAATGATTTTCTCAAAAATCGAAGCATTCATGATGCCATCATCATGGTGAATGAAACTATACACCTTTGCCACAAAAACAAAACACTGATTCTAGCCATCAAACTAGATTTTGAAAAAGACTTTGATTACATGAACTGAGACTACCTCATCAAAGCCATGTCGGGATATGGTTTTCCTAACATTTGGAATAACTAGATACACACATGCATCTCTACAAACTACTTCTCTACCATTATAAATGGATCACCCTTTGGCTATTTTCACAACATCAATGGACTCAGAAAATGTGACCCCCTCTCTCAATACCTCTTCATCATTGTAACGTCCATTCTAAGTAACATGATTAAACTTGGTACATTTCATGGTTTTATAGCCTCTCCCCTTGAATACCATGACAACGTCATACAATTTGCAGATGATACCATGATTCTTGTCAAACCTGAAGACTCCACCATCATCAACACTATATGCATCATTGATCTCTTTTCATACATTTCAGGTCTTATGATAAACCTTTCAAAGTCTTCTAATTTGCAGTCAATACCCCTCTTGATATCATCAATAGGTTCAAAAACATCCTCAAATGAAAATTGAAAGTTTTCCCATCAACTATCTTGTACTTCCTATCACTCCACACCCCATAACACACTCCGTTTGGAACCCCATCATTGAAAAGATTCAAATGAAACTAAATTCATGGATCAATTACTTTCTCATCCTGGCAGGATGGCTTACTCTCATTAACAGTGCCATTACAAATATTACTACCCACTTCCTCAGTTGCATCCCTTTACCTAGAAAGATACTCAAAACGATTGACAAAATCAGAAGAAATCTTCTCTGGAACAACCAAATAGTAAACAAATAGTATAAAAACATCCACCTAGTCAATTAGAGCATCATCAATGTTCAAATTAAACATGGGGGATGGGGTATCATCAATATAAAAATTCATACCATCTGCCTCATCGCAAAAATAATAAACACTCTTATCGGTAGTACCAACAAGGTCTGGAAAAACTTTATCATCCATAAATATTACAAAAATAAACCACCTCGGCACCACACGCCACACAACATATCTTCCCCACTTTGGAACTACATCAATAAAAACTTGGTTATCATTAATAACCTTATATACACCCCCACATGCTCATCAAAATATCAAATTTTGGGTGGACCCATGGTACCATCACAACACCATCCAAAATCTTAGTACACATCTTCTCATTCCTACTCCGTTGCATAGACTCAAAATTGCCAAAGCTCTTAAACTTCTTACAAGAAACGGACAAAACTCTCTCAAAAGACATCTCCAAAACCACATGGACAACAACACCCTGAGAGACATAGTCCATGAACTTGAATGCAACACCAATAGAAGGGTTTCTAGGATTTGGGGACCACATTACACACCCAAAGTAGCCTACACCCGCCTCACTTAAAGGGGCCATACATCAAATATTATTCACTTTTGGAAAACAAAATGGCCACAAAAACTTAAACTCTTCTTCTGGCTAGTCACATCCACAAAATCCTGAATGACCATAATCTCACCAACAGAGGATTTTTGGGACCTACTAGATTCTACCTCTATAAGATGGATGAAGAAACCACACAACACCTCTTCACCAGATGCACTGTCATGCTACACCTTCTACACAATTTCTTCCCACAAATTTTAGACACAAAATATCTCCTTCTTCCTTCCTTCATCACTAGATTAAAACCCTTACCACAACACTCCAGATATCCCCCAGAAGACTTGATTATTCATACATTCTAGAGCATTTGGCTAGAGAGAAACTATAGAAAGTTCAATAACATTTCTAACCACACCTAGATTATGCTAACTGACATTAAACATGCCTTATTTGTACAATTGCACTGCAGGACAAGCCTCTACATCAACTCAGGTGATAACTTTTGAAGTTGATCTAGGCAACATATTTGGTGATCACAATGGAGGCAGATGATACTCCCTGGAGGATATCATCACTGAGGACACTGGCTTTTGAAGCTTTTCTTTTCACATAGACTAGATCCTCATATCTTAGCTACTACTACAGCTACATTTTATTGCTCTTACTTTCATCTGAGGTATATGTTTAAGGGGTGCCCCCCCACGTACACTTCCTTTTTTGCATTTCCTTAGCTGCATCATTTGGTTAGGTAGCAGGGCCTCACCCATGTTTGATGCCACCATGTTATATGAGTGTTTTTTCTTGCAGACATTTTGTGTTTGTAAGCAATGTAGTTTTTATTATTAATGCATGTACTTTTATCAAAAAAAAACTTTCAATAGGATGTCGGCAAGGTTTGGGTTGTTGGAAAGCATGATAGAACGTCCAAGATAAATTTTGAAGATTGTCATTGCATTATAGATTATGCAAAACTAAGAAGATGATCTTAGTAATATGTCAAAATGTATCGGGAGACAATTAGTGTAGGCGTGTTAGTGAATGATTTTTAGATGATTGGAAGATTTTAGGTTGTCTATTGGTTATTTTTTTGTATCACAAATATTTCTCTTTATAACTATAACACCTAACATTTTTAGTTCTTTGAAAAATTACTAAACAACCAATGTAAGCAACAAGTTTATTTGAGTAGTTACACATATACCAAATATGAAGTTTCAACCCATAATTCCATATAAGGGTGGAAGATTCATAAGTGGGTGTTATTAGATCCTATATTATCATGAATGGTGCTCTTGAAGGGAAATAATAGCTTCTTTTGGTTGTGGGTACTACACCTAATATACTTTAGAATCATGAAGTTTGTTACCAATACCTAGTTCTAGGAGAGGGACTGTACAAAATTTCTTTATATATTTTAGCATTATGTTGTTCTGGTACCTTCCCTAACAACCCCATCCGTAATCCCAACATACAAAATGAGTGATGGTACACATTACACAAACACATGGAATTATAATACTATAGAGATTGTGAATCTATTTTACATTTTCAAGTATATTTTCATTAAATGAAAGTTTGAAGCATTAAAACATAACCAATAACAGTCCATGAGGACATTTTCCTAAATCCCTTGATTTTAAAAACAAAATTTTCTTTCATTCATACAAACATGTAATCATGGTAAGTGTAAAATCCAGACCCACTGGTCACCCATCCTAGTACTACTCTGGGATGGGCATGCTTAACCAAAATTATTTTTAGTGAAGGGCTCCCTGAAAAGGAGGTGCACCTTGGTGATATGGGTAGTCAAATCATTTATTTTAGGATCATTTTATTCAAAGCCTCAAATCTTTGGACGTTACAATCTCCCCTACTTAGACTCGTAACATCCTCATCAAGGCTAAACTATAAGGCATCATAATATTTTCCAATTTCAATACAAACATAGAATGGCCCAGGACACCCAACTCCCGAACACGGCTACCAATGCAAGGGTGGCTACAACAACATGGATAGCCCTTTTCAACATGAATGGACCACATGGCTCAATATTGGCATGCCACATGCCTATGTGGGCCGCACCTACTAAGGGGTTATGGATCTGATACCATTTGTAACACCCATGCTCACTATCCAAGGTGCTAGTAGAGTTTCAAGAATGTCGACTAGCCCCACAGACCACCACTAGCCTTAAATGTGTGATTGGTCCTCACTCACGTGCATCATGATAAACTTTATGACTGGTCACCCATCCTAGTACTGCTCTGGGTTGAGCATGCTAAATGTGATGCCCCACGCCACAACAAGTAAGATAACTCAAACCAAATCATGGAACTAAAGCTAAACATCTAGGTTACCATAAATCACTAGAAATTAAAACCGATTTAGTCAAACCATAAAAGTTGCAACATATAGCACATGGGTCCACAAAAGCCACTTGTTTTATACATATCACCTCCCCAAAATTGTACAAGTTATTGTTCACTGGCTTTCTAGCCACATCCTGTCATGCAAGGTAACATGTTCATATACATATATGTCATCTCTATACAACAAAGAGCATAAGGCCAAAAATTCATATCGATACATACAACAAAAACCTCCTCAAGGACCTGAGTGTACACAGACGACACATAGGACTGTACTTCTATAGACAAGCATCTTATCCAACCTTGCAGCAACTGCTAGAACTCTTGTTTCTCAGTACCAACAACACGATCTATACTTCCTTGTGCTCGATCACCTAAAAGATGTGGAAACCCACGGGGTGAGACCAAACGTCCCAGGGAGAGATATAACTCTTTGCTAACATCTATTAAAAGCACAGATAAGCTGAGTAGATAAAAAAATACACCAAGCAGGTAGAACAACATACTAAGCAGGTAGAGTAGATTCAAATAAATGATATGTACTCAATAGGTAAAGTACATTAAACAAGATTAGACAGCCGCCACCGAGTAGTAGATCAAGTTATATTCGAAATAGGAATATGAAGAACATGTATAACAATTGACTTTTCTTACCATCTTATAATTAAAGAAATTAGTAAAAAGATAAGGCAAGAGGATCAACCAATGTTATTCATATTTAACCATAAGCAGGATATCCTATACGACTGTGTTACATCTTTTATTATTGTTTCCTTGAGGATTTAAGTCATACCACTCAAATCCAACTGACCACTGCTAAGTCAAAATTGGTGCCATACAAGGTTAAATGGAAGAGCTGAAATCCACAACCTCTCCACACTTCTTGGTCAGCATAAGAGAAAACACCACAAAGACATACCGGTCAACTGTAAAAGTGACATATAGTCCAGAGAAGGATCAACTCATCCATGGGCGTCCATATATAAAACATCTAACCCACCTTGGTATAGGTAACAAATCTAGAAGAACAAGCTCATGTGTGGTCGTTCTTAAAATAAGGAGTGGCACACACAAGACCATCCATATAACAAGGAGATAAACTCATGCATGGCCATATCATACAACCTATAATTGTGGATGCTATGAGATACCTCAACTTGCACCCCCGCATATTCAAAAATATACACTCTAAGAATTACTCATTTCACCGATCCGGCAAATAGATATGACACTGGAAAGGATATGTGGTACAAGACACCTACATGATTAGGGTTCCACTTTATTAGTTAGCCAATTGTGTGACTTTTAGCATCAATCAAGTTACACCGTTTAAAGTCAAAACAAAATCTACAAGAAATAAGGTAAATTGCCACTCCAGAAGATATAAAACATATAAGGTGTGAACTTGTCACACAATCACCACATGATTCTCAAATCTCTGCCATTTACAAGGCCAACACCAATGTTACACATCACCATGGGATATCAATATCTTAATCACATCACTTGAGGATATCACCTCTCAAGGCATCAAACCATCACCAAGTCATAGGACCTATCACATTAAACCCTACATGTGCTTCATCACATTATGCCTCATCAATGTGGATAAGTACCATCTTGTATCATTCGATCTTCACCATAGAATACACAATCCATGACATTGCTACATGTCACTTGCAAGGTTAGGGGATTATAAATAAGAAAGAGAAGGAAGTATAACATATGACAATATCAAGAGAGAGAAAGCAAACAAATCATGTTTCTCATCATTAGGGTTAGGGATGCATGGTTAACCGATTAGGATTATTAGATACATGAAATTGCTAAACCCTAAATATGGAATCTCCCATATTCTTGGAACACTTTAGGGTTAAGAAAACAACTATCCACACATCACTACACGTGGCTTATACATTACTGATAGATGTTTATTGGTTGAGTACTCAAGCATGTATATCAACCAATCATCAACCATGTGTGGTGACCACCAACCATCATGGGTCACAACCATCAACCATATGTGATGTCTCAACTGCGATCAATACCATGATGTCGCGACTACGACACACTAGAGACGGAATGACTTGATCTCAAACCACACCTTGGGTAGCAACCAAACCAAAGATAGGTGAAACATTGTGACTGTAACAAGGGTAAGGGTCACTATCATCATAAGATCATATAACTCTTTCGAAATAGAAGCAAGGTCCTAACTAATTTAAGATAGGTATCCCGACCAAATGACAAACAATCATCTTGAATGATACCACAAAAAGATCTAGGTGTAACGACCACCAATGGTCAAGATACTTCCAATATAAAGGACCATCATCAAACCAAGGGTAACCAACATCACAATAGAGATAAACCACATCTAAAATAGAAGAGAACAACATGGTACACCACCATCCTCAAGAAGGAAAAATGTCTCCCAAAATCAATCATCAAAAGCCTAACACTTTCATCATGAAACCATCATGAAAAGGGATCTTAAATAAGAGAGAGAACCAAGCTAAACCACACCAGAATAGAACCAAATCCTCAAAGAATGCCGAAACACTCAATCATCATGCATGCAACCAAAACCAAGATCAAGAGATAGGGGAAAAACATCAATTCACCACAATCACCAAAATCGGGTACAAAACTAGGGTTTGATATTCCATAAAACCAAGCATGATCTCAACATCACCAATGTTCTAGAGTCTATCATCATTTACTCGCATTTTAGGGGACCAATTAGAGAGAGATAACAATAGCATGCATGTAGAAAAAGTGCACTAATAGAGAAGGTTAAGAGTTATATAGCCCGCCTGAAAGAAGGTCACACCAAGGGTTGCAAGCTCCAAATACATGATCCCAAGGATGATGAAGCTCCACCAAAAACTCCACCCTTGGCTACAAGAACATATCAATAAAGATAAGACACCATGGTCAAAGATTTCCCAAGGAAAGAGAGCAAGAAGCTCAAGGCTGAACCAAAAGAAAGAAGGGGAAAAGAGAGAAGAAACTTCCCCTCACATGGGTGTCCCCTTGTCAAAACATGGCCTAAGACCCATTGTGAGGAGGAGTTTACTCTCAAGAACGACCACCATGTCAAAAAATGGTGTAAGGAAAAGAGAAGGGAAGAAGATGAGGTATAAGATCAAAGGAAAACACCATAAAGGAAAGGTAAACACTTACCAAGGTAGAAGATGATCAAGGGTCACAACAAGCACCACATGCAAGGTTGATCCTCCTTGAAGGCACCAAGAACAACACCTCCTTGCTCCACCAAGCTCTAAGAACGTCCAAGCAAGGAAGGAGAAAAAAGATGGTGAAAAAGATCACTTGGATGGAGAGAAGAGGGTTTGTATAACAAAGGAGGAGATATGTAGGGTAAGAGATGAGGGGTCAACAAGATAGGACTCCAAAGGGAAACTTGTCCACCCAAGAAAGTAACATGAAACCACTTAAAACCCATGCAAGAGATGGTGATACACTCTATATTGGGTCTCTACCCACTTGGGTCACCCACATGGTCATGATCATGACTCACCATAGAACACTATCCATGGTCGTGACAACACCACCAAACACAACAAGGTCACGAGGCACAAGGTCACCAAACCCTTCCTAGGTTGAGACACCCTATACAAAGGCAATAATCTTGACCCAAGATCACCCAAAACCATTTCGATCATGACAACAACACCTAGAGGGGTGTCTCGACCACGACACCCACAAAACAACTCATGGATCGTGACATATGTCGCTACATCCACAAGGTACACAAACCCTAGGTACTCTAATCACCCAAGGTGATTCCACCACTCAACCAAAGCTAAAAAAAGGTGCCCCAAAGCATCACAACCTCTCTCATGAAGCCAAGATAGATAAGGAACACTCTAGAGGTGAAAAATTACAAGATAACCCTTCAACATGGGTAAATTACAATGTGTACTAAATTAAACACACAAAGAACAAACATCATCCAAACATGCTCAAATTGGAGACCTAATCTCTCAACAAGATCTAAGACCATTCAAAGATTAGATAAAGGTTCTAAACACATAATCAAGTCAAAGAAAATAGGGTTAAACCAAAACACAGGTCAAGAGTCTCACAAGCCATAAACCCCTAATAAGGGATTTCTCCCCCAAAATCCTAAGCAAAAAGTGACGGGTACTTTTCATACATCTCTTACTCAATCTCCCACGTGGCTTCCTCAACACCACGGTGATGCCATAGAACCTTCACCAACACGATGTCCATCTTCCTCAACTTATTCACTCTTCTGTTAAGGATCAACATAGGTCCTTCAACATAGGATACATCCTCATCAAGCTCAACTTCAACTGGCTACAAGACCAATTGTGTACTAGGGTGGCACCTCCTCAACATGGACACATGGAACACTAGATGCAACCTGTGCAACTCAGGTGGTAGATCCAACTTGTATGCCACCTTCCCAACATGTGCCACCACAGGGTAAGGTCCAATATACCTGGGATCCAACTTACCCTTCTTCCCAAACCTCAAAACACCCTTTCAAGGAGAGACCTTAATATATACCTTATCACCCACTTTGAACTCCAATGGTCTACGCCGATTGTCTGCATGTGACTTCTGTTTGTCATGTGCTGCCTTCAACTGCTGTTGAATCACTTTCATGCCAACACAATAGAGATCTACGATGTCTTCCATACAATGCTTCATACGGTGCCATGTCGATGCTTTACTAGTAATTGTTATTATAAAAAAACTCTATCAGACTGAGGTGGGTGTCCTAACTGCCCAAAAACTACAAGACACAAGCTCTCTACAAATCCTCCAATGTCTATGTTATGACCCCATCTGAGCTTAATTGGTAAACTAGGGTTTACCTAGACAATTGCAAAGATTAATTGGAATAATCATTCTTGAAAAAAATTAATGACGATAAAAAAATTAGGATGTTTTAACTATGATAAGAAGTCTAAATGTTCTTTTGTCTTGAGAATTAGGGTTTGAGAAGCATAGACCCTAATCGGCCCAAAATAGGGTTTTAATGACATATGAATACAGAATTTGATAAGTAGAATGTCTCACTAAATGATTTTTAATATTTTATGTGTAACTATGATTTACTTTAAATTTGGATATGATTTGGATATATAAAATGTGAACAACATTGGAAAATATCAGAATTTTTGAAGAATGTTCTGACCTGTTTATTGGTCGAGTTTCAAATTCGACCGATCATATTTCCAGATTTATACAGCAGTGTGGTAATTGAATTTTATATTTTTATTGGTATATCCAATTGATATCAAATTTTAAATGTGCTTGAAAAACACAATTTTAGACACTCTGTTAAATTGGCATAATTTTTGGATGACTTTTGATCTCTACAGTGAGGGTGTCGGTCGAGTTCTGTGCAGGGCAAACTCGACCGAATCTGCTGCAGACTGCAATATAGCAGTGCACCATTATATTTTTAATTATTTATTGGTAACTTGAAATGATCTCAAATTTTAACCGAAACTTTATAGATCAATTATACACAACGTGCTAAATTCCTATAATTTTTGGAGAAGGTTGGATCTCTTAAATAAATGCATTACAGTAACTTTTGTATAACTGAATATTCAGCCAATATAATTAAAGTTGAGTGTTGGGTCAATATGCAATTGACCCAAGCAGCTCAAATTGACATATATGATCGACCACACACACACACAGATCTCATTCTTCGTCATCCATCCCAGAGAAATGAAAATCTAGAGAGAGAGGGAGAGTTAGGGCTTGAGTGGAGAAAGAGGAGGAATTGCTGACCTAGGGTTTTGCGGTCCGAGGAATGGTGAAATCAAGTAAGTTTGGATCCTTTGCATAGACTTTTATGGTGAATCTTCTCTCTCATGTCAAGATTCCGTCCATGCTCTGATTTGATCCAAGATGATTCAAAATTCCCTCTTTTCTCACCCTTTCTTCATAATCCCTCATTTTCAAGGTTTCCGAGTTGAATGGAAGAAGAATTGGGAGATTTGCTAGGGATTTGATATGAGTTCGAGATTCCCTGAGTTGAGCTGCAGTTTTGAGGTGTTTTCACACCTTAGGGTGAGTGGGTTCTTCCTTTAAACAGTATAATGCATGAAATTTGATTATAGCATCCAAATCCCTAATTGCTTGGTATGTGATTCTAAACCCTGAAATGTCCGTTTAATTTAAGTTGTTGCAATTCGATATGATATGGATTCCTTCTCTGTTTGAATGACTCTTTGATGGTAGATTCACATCAGAAACGTATACAACACATCCTAGAAAGAATGCTTTTCAGATTTATACCATATGAGGTAATTAGGGTTTAACTTAATTGAGATATCTCTAGAGTTTCAACCTTATTAAAAAGGACTAGTAAACTTATAAGTGGTTAGGATGTACCTCATGGATTACCTTATTTGAATTTTATCCTTGGTGCATGATATCTCAGTGAATCGCATGGAAATCTAAATTTAGTTAAATTTCCATGGTTTCATACGTATATCGATTGTATATGATTTGTTGAAAACAATCTTTATTTAGTGAATGCTTATATCCTATGAAATCCTTATGAGAGCCATGTGACAAGTGAATGAGGTAAATGAAAAGGTGAATGAGGCGAATGAAACCCTAAAAGTAGGGTGTTGGCATGTGATGAATGAATAAGGCAAATGAAACCCTAAGGATAGGGTGTTCAATGAATCATGTTATGGTGACATGAAAGATCTCGATATGAGATGTGGTGATACTTAATTGTTGAATTGTATGCTTCTAGTGCATTTAACCTTATATGCTTGTTCTCTCTGAGTTGATATCTACATACTGCAGGGCTTCTTATATTTCAATACATATCTCGTAAATTGCAGGTGATGAGATATGACATGCCCTAGAAAGGGATGTTACTGAGACATGGTATATGTTGAATACATGAGCTAAGATGTTTTATATGATATGATATGGCAGGCCGTGTGAGCCTTGTGAGAAATGTAAAATGAGTTATGATTTCTTTTTTACATGTATCTATAATATTAATGTTAGACTTAGGTGCCCTAAAACCGTAGAACCCCTTCGAGAGATCTGTTTCTTAGGGGTGAAACTCGTGTTGCAACATTAACCGTGCGGAGTCATGGTGGCACGAGGACAGAGAGACATTGTTCAACAATAATCCGTGCGGAGTCACGGTGGCACTGGAGAAAATAGGGGTTATTGCAACAAGATCCGTGCGGAGTCATGGAGGTAACCCCGTGAGACTCTCCGCCTGTGTACTCAGGTTAGAGGAGGAGTCTAGAGCACTCGGAGTAGTGCATTGAGGCCGGAGAGCCTATGAGTCAGGCCGGAGAGCCTGGGGTCCTGTGGCAGAACAGGGCTGGCGTCAGACTTAGCATTTCCCGGGTGTGTCGCTAAGTCTTGTATGGTGGGACCGTAGTTCGCTACGGATCTTTATATGCAGAGTACACTGCATATGATTAGGGCATAAGTTAAAATATGATCATATAGGTTCACAAAGTTCCTTATGAATGAATGAGCTAAGGAAGACTAGAGCATAGTCTTCTAGTAGTTATTCTTTGGATGCAATATTTACATTCTTTGTTATTTCAATTATATTGTTTTAGAACTGCTCAGTGTAGTATTTATTGTTGTTAAATTTCATATCGTTTACTCAAAGTTATATCTGTAATCACATTAGTGCCTTAGACTGTTTCTTTGAAGTACTCATTCACTGAGCGAGTAGGCTCACCCCTCTACTCAAACATTTTAGGGTTAACCGCGTGGACTTGAAGATGGTCAGAGCATCAGTGTAGATCTGCTACAAGAGTTAAGTACAAGATTAGTTGAGTCAGTCGGTCCTTGTCACTCTAGGTCCTCAGTAAGAGATAAGAGAGAGAGTTGTAATTACGATGTGTAATATTGTTCCTCCTTTGATATGTATGCTAATTAGCAAGTTTTATGTGCATAAGGTGTGAGAGACATCATGAATGTTTATACATGTACCTTTACTATTGAAGTCTAATTAGTAAAAGAAATGTTCAGATTCCTTTGTTAAGATGCTATGTGGTTCAATGCGGGGAAACAAGAGTTTTAAAGAAAAGAAAAAAAGTTAAGGGTGTTCTTTGTGTTACATATAAGTCCTATCTTATGCCCTAATCTCATGATTTGAGGAAATTGTGAGATCGGGGTGTAACAGCTTGGTATCAGAGCTTAGGGTGAGTTGTCAAGGACCATTAAGTTAGTAAGTTAGAGTCCTATGTGTGGCAGATAGGAGATGTTTGATGTTAGCTTTGGGGATTTGAGTATTTGGATATCCTGGCCCGATATCTGAGTACTTGGATCAACCAGTACAAGCTACTCTGTCTATTCTTTCACGTATACCCTGGCCAGGTATACAGTGGAAGAATGGGCTAGAGAGAAACCCTAGAAATGTTAGGGTTAGAAAACGAGAAAAGAAATAAGAATTAAGAGCATAAATGTAAAAGGAGATAGAACTTACATTTCATAATGTTGTTTTTGTTGGAAATGTATAGAAATGCTCTTATATGTTTGAATAACCAGTTTGAGAAACCCTTAATTGGGAATAAAGGAACATGATATGAAGTTCATAATCAGTTTATTGATTAATATTATATGAACTATACATATGAAATATAGAAAAGATATGTGAAATGTATGTATGGTTCAAGATAGCAAGAATCAATCATGAAGAATGAATCATAGAATAGAGTATAATGCTTTTATGAACTCTAAAGCAAAGGCTAAGTAGAGAATAGGGTTGAGCATTCAATAGGTCCATAGAAGTAAAGAGTCTTCAAAAGAGTAAAAGTGAAGAGGATCGTATGAACATGTAATTCATAAGACTAGAACAACAAACTAGTTTCTAAGCAAAGAACATAGGTGTAGTTTAACGAATGAATAAGTCATACAAAGGTAGACTGTATTTAGGAGAGAAAAACTTGATTGAAAGAGAAACTATGTTTGACCCATGCATGATCCACTTGATTTAAAAATGAAGAATATGTAATGTATTCAACATGAGGAAAAACTAATAGAAGGACTATTAATTTAGAACATTAACTTCGCAATAGTATAAAGATAAAGGAGGAAATATGTGCAACATGGTATACATGACCATACATATGAATAAGCAACATGGACATAAGAGAAAAATTTAGAATTAAAGATGACGGGTTAAAGAGTAGTATATGGTAGGAGAACTATGAAACGTAAGATAGGGTTTGAAATATGATGGAGAAGTTATAAAATAAAGAGGTTGTGAGATTCAAGAAAGTGCTAATTAATCAAATATCTCTGTTGATAACTAAGTAAATCTACATACGAGAATGTATTAAGGGAATGTTTGAATACAAGTATTCCAAGTCTTAAAATCATCTTCTCTTTCATTTATTCCTTAATGAGAGCAAGGTGGGAATGAAATGATAAGAAAATGAATCATATATGATGCATAACTACCTTGGTGGGGTCATCTAGTGAATGCAATAGTGACATACTATATGATGAAGTGCGATAAGAAATAAAATTCTTGTGTGATAGAAAGAATGATGAATAATCTATTCCTATCTTAAATACTTCAATGTTAATGATGTTTATTGTATATAATCATATGAAAAGGATAGGTAGCAAAAAGTAAAGAAGTAATGAATGAGCAGAGAGATATGGGAAAACACTAGCTTTGTGTAATATGTGAATTTGTTTTTACATGTATGATTTGTTGAAGGCATATTAAGGTATGAAAGTTGGTTCTACATATGATTTCAGTGTATTTGTGCAAGCTATGTGTTAATTAAAGGTGTATGATAGTTGTAGTAATTCATACCAGATATGCATCCTAGTATTGTGTATTTGTAATATGGTGATACAGTTTGGATGATGACGGAAGACATGGAGGGATATCCTGAATAAGGTAGTTATACCTATTCACTCATATTAATAGAAAGGGATGATAATCAAATTGTCTAGACAAGTAACCCTAATGAGGTGTAGCTTGTTATACCTAGCTCTAATATAACTGAGTGATGGTAATTGAGTATGATTAATGCTTGAATGACTGATACAATTGTGGATTACTTTATTACTATGGTTGAAACCCTAAAATGATATAATACGATGGTTACACTTTGAATTGTGTGTGGGCCCATAACCCACAGGTCCCAGGATCGAAACAGGATAGTATGGAATGAGGTGGTAATGCTTCACCTCATGCATCCATGACCCAATGGGGATGCCAAGAGTAGTATTGTGCAATTGATTGTTGAATCTAGTCTTTTAATTCAAGACTGTTTTGCCATTTGAATAGCACATTATTAAAGTTTAAAATAGCATGGTGAACTCGCTTTTGTCACTTAAAGGTGATACAAAACAATAGAACTTTCTGAGCCGCATAAGTTGAAATAGTTGTATCAGAGTATCAAAGTGGCGCAACGAAAGCGTGGTGGTTTATCTTTGCATTCTATGTTTGACTGTGGCATAAAGAATTTGCTTGATATCATTGAGAACTATTTGAAATATGTTGTGATTTAGTAAAGAATTAAAAGATCTAATGTTGAAAACTACATTCAGGTATGAAATACAAGAATATAATGACATGGAAGGTTTTAGAAGATAAGAATAACCTTGAATGTATCTTTCTTGTAGGTTTATGTTTCGAGGACGAAACATTCTAAGGGGGGGAGAGTTGTTACGACCCCATCTGAGCTTAATTGGTAAACTAGGGTTTACCTAGACAATTGCAAAGATTAATTGGAATAATCATTCTTGAAATATAATTAATGACGATAACACAATTAGGATGTTTTAACTATGATAAGAAGTCTAAATGTTCTTTTGTCTTGAGAATTAGGGTTTGAGAAGCATAGACCCTAATCGGCCCAAAATAGGGTTTTAATGACATATGAATACAGAATTTGATAAGTAGAATGTCTCACTAAATGATTTTTAGTATTTTATGTGTAACTCTGATTTACTTAAAATTTGGATATGATTTGGATAAATAAAATTTGAACAACATTGGAAAATATCAGAATTTTTGAAGAATGCTCTGACCTGTTTATCGGTCGAGTTTCAAATTCGACCGATCATATTTCCAGATTTATACAGCAGTGTGGTAATTGAATTTTATCTTTTTATTGGTATATCTAATTGATCTCAAGTTTTGAATTTGCTTGAAAAACACAGTTTTAGACACTATGTTAAATTGGAATAATTTTGGATGACTTTTGATCTCTACAGTGAGGGTGTCGGTCGAGTTCTGTGCAGGGCAAACTCGACCGAATCTGCTGCAGACTGTAATATAGCAGTGCACTGTTCTATTTTTAATTATTTATTGGTAACTTCAAATGATCTCAAATTTTGACTGAAGCTTTATATATCAATTATAAACAAAGTGCTAAATTCCTATAATTTTTGGAGAAGGTTTGATCTCTGAAATAAACGAATTACAGTAACTTTTGTATAACTGAATATTCAGCCAATATAATTAAAGTTGAGTGTTGGGTCAATATGCAATTGACCCAACAGCTCAAATTGACTTATATGATCGACCACACACACACACATCTCTCATTCTTCGTCATCCATCCTAGAGAAATGAAAATCTAGAGAGAGAGGGAGAGTTAGGGCTTGAGTGGAGAAAGAGGAGGAATTGCTGACCTAGGGTTTTGCTGTCTGAGGAATGGTGAAATCAAGTAAGTTTGGATCCTTTGCATAGACTTTTATGGTGAATCTTCTCTCTCATGTCAAGATTCCGTCCATTCTCTGATTTGATCCAAGATGATGTCAAAATTCCCTCTTTTCTCACCCTTTCTTCATAATCCCTCATTTTCAAGGTTTCCGAGTTGAATGGAAGAAGAATTGGGAGATTTGCTAGGGATTTGATATGAGTTCGAGATTCCCTGAGTTGAGCTGCAGTTTTGAGGTGTTTTCACACCTTAGGGTGAGTGGGTTCTTCCTTTAAACTGTATAATGCACGAAATTTGATTATAGCATCCAAATCCCTAATTGCTTGGTATGTGATTCTAAACCCTGAAATGTCCGTTTAATTTAAGTTGTTGCAATTCGATATGATATGGATTCCTTCTCTGTTTGAATGACTTTTTGATGGTAGATTCACATCAGAAACATATACAACACATCCTAGAAAGAATGCTTTTCAGATTTATACCATATGAGGTAATTAGGGTTTAACCTAATTGAGATATCTCTAGAGTTTCAACCTTATTAAAAAGGACTAGTAAACTTATAAGTGGTTAGGATGTACCTCATGGATTACCTTATTTGAATTTTATCCTTGGTGCATGATATCTCAGTGAATAGCATGGAAACCTAAATTTAGTTAAATTTACATGGTTTCATACGTATATCGATTGTATATGATTTTTTGAAAACAATCTTTATTTAGTGAATGCTTATATCCTATGAAATCCTTATGAGAGCCATGTGACAAGTGAATGAGGTAAATGAAAAGGTGAATGAGGCGAATGAAACCCTAAAAGTAGGGTGTTGGCATGTGATGAATGAATAAGGCAAATGAAACCCTAAGGATAGGGTGTTCAATGAATCATGTTATGGTGACATGAAAGATCTCGATATGAGATGTGGTGATACTTAACTGTTGAATTGTATGCTTCTAGTGCATTTAACCTTATATGCTTGTTCTCTCTGAGTTGATATCTACATACTGCAGGGCTTCTTATATTTCAATACATATCTCGTAAATTGCAGGTGATGAGATATGACATGCCCTAGAAAGGGATGTTACCGAGACATGGTATATGTTGAATACATGAGCTAAGATGTTTTATATGATATGATATGACAGGCCGTGTGAGCCTTGTGAGAAATGTAAAATGAGTTATGATTTTCGTTTTACATGTATCTATAATATTAATGTTAGACTTAGATGCCCTAACACCGTAGAACCCCTTCGAGAGATCTGCTTCTTAGGGGTGAAACTCGTGTTGCAACATTAACCGTGCAGAGTCATGGTGGCACGAGGACAGAGAGGCAGTGTTCAACAATAATCCGTGCGGAGTCACGGTGGCACTGGAGAAAATAGGGGTTATTGCAACAAGATCTGTGCGGAGTCATGGAGGTAACCCCGTGAGACTCTCCGCCTGTGTACTCAGGTTAGAGGAGGAGTCTAGAGCACTCGGAGTAGTGCATTGAGGCCGGAGAGCCTATGAGTCAGGCCGGAGAGCCTGGGGTCCTGTGGCAGAATAGGGTTGGCGTCAGACTTAGCATTTCCCGGGTGTGTCGCTAAGTCTTGTACAGTGGGATCGTAGTTCGCTACGGATCTTTATATGCAGAGTACACTGCATATGATTAGGGCATAAGTTAAAATATGATCATATAGGTTCACAAAGTTCCTTATGAATGAATGAGCTAAGGAAGACTAGAGCATAGTCTTCTAGTAGTTATTCTTTGGATGCAATATTTACATTCTTTGTTATTTCAATTATATTGATTTAGAACTGCTCAGTGTAGTATTTATTGTTGTTAAATTTCATATCGTTTACTCAAAGTTATATCTGTAATCACATTAGTGCCTTAGACTATTTCTTTGAAGTACTCATTCACTGAACGAGTAGGCTCACCCCTCTACTCAAACATTTTAGGGTTAACCGCGTGGACTTGAAGATGGTCAGAGCATCAGTGTAGATCTGCTACAAGAGTTAAGTACAAGATTAGTTGAGTCAGTCGGTCCTTGTCACTCTAGGTCCTCAGTAAGAGATAAGAGAGAGAGTTGTAATTACGATGTGTAATATTGTTCCTCCTTTGATATGTATGCTAATTAGCAAGTTTTATGTGCATAAGGTGTGAGAGACATCATGAATGTTTATACATGTACCTTTACTATTGAAGTCTGATTAGTAAAAGAAATGTTCAGATTCCTTTGTTAAGATGCTATGTGGTTCAATGCGGGGAAACAAGAGTTTTAAAAAAAAGAAAAAAAGTTAAGGGCGTTCTTTGTGTTACATATAAGTCCTATCTTATGCCCTAATCTCATGATTTGAGGAAATTGTGAGATCGGGGTCTAACAGTCTATATGGTCCTCTCAGACTGACCATCTATCGGTGGGTGAAAGGCAGTGCTAAACCTCAACTGCATACCCAAAGTTGTATGCAAGTGCTCCAACAGGATGCTCGTAACCTGATGACCTTTATCCGACACTATGGTAACTGGAACACCATGTAGACATGCTATCTCATCAACATATATCTGGGCAAGCTTCTCTGTTGTATATGTTGTCTTCATAGTAAGGAAATTGACTAACTTGGTCAACCTAACAACGATCACCCAAATGGAATCATGACCTTTAGCTGTCATAGGTAGACCAACCACAAAGTCCATAGTCACATGATTCCATTTCCACTGTGGTATAGGCAACAGTTACAATGTACATGCGGGCTTATGATGTTCTGCCTTAACTTGTTGACATACAACACACTTGTCCACAAACTCAGCCACATCATGTTTCAAGCAAGGCCACCAATATAGATCTTTGAGTTTATGGTACATCTTGGTTCTACCTGGGTGCATAACATACATGAAAGAGTGAGCTTCCTGCAAAACCATCTTCCTTAAGCTGTCAACATCAGGAATCATGACCCTATTGTGGTAGCAAATTGTCCCATCATCGGCCTTGGGGAATCCATCACGCTTCTTGCTGCCAAACATTGATCAGATATGATGTATCATAATATCAACCTATTGTGCCTCTCTAATATGATGCCTCAATGTGGGCTTCACTTGCAGTTGTGCCAACAACCCAACTAGTAAATAAACTTCTAGCTTCATGTTCATCTAGCGCAAGGAGACCAACATATCTCTTTTATGGCACACCAAGGAACATAACTTCACTTTCTCCATAGGTGATGATAAAGAAGATTTCCTACTCAAAGTGTCTTCCATGACATTTTCCTTTCTTGGATGGTGATTAACCGTGCAATCGTAGTCTTTGATTAGTTCCATCCAGTGTCCTTGCCTTGTATTCAACTCTTGTTGTGAAAAGATGTACTTCATTTTCTTATAATCTGTGAAGATCTAACACTTCTCACTATAAAGGTAGTGTCTCCAGATCTTCAAGAAATGGACCACTACATCTAGTTGTAGATCATGGGTTGGGTAGTTCTCCTCATATTTCTTAAGTTGTAATGAAGCAAAAGAAATCAGTTCTTGTCCTGCATCAAGACGCAACCCAATCCATTCCTTGATGCATCACAAAAGAATGTGTATGGATTCCCTTGCTCAGGAAGAACTAACATTGGCTCACTAGTCAGTTTCTCCTTTAACAACTGGAAGGCACACTGACTCTTGTCATCTTCGTTTGGGGTAACACCACTAAACTGAAGTTCTTGATGAACCTCCAGTAGTATCCTGCCAAACCCAGAAAACTACAAAATCCTATCGGCATCTTCAGTTTCTCCCACTCTATCACAGACTCCACTTGCTTGGGGTCCACATGAACACCTTAAGCAGATATCAAATGTCCTAGGAAAGACACCTCCTTCAGCAAAAACTCACACTTGTTGAACTTGGCTTACAACTGATGTTGCCTCAACATGGCCAATGCCTGATGCAAATGTTTCTCATGCTACTAGATGTCCCTAGAGTAGATCAAGATATCATCTATAAACACTACCACAAACTGGTCTAGATAAGGTCTAAACACCCTGTTCGTTAGATCCATAAATAATCTCGGCGCATTGGTTAGCCCAAATGGGAAAACCACAAACTCAAAATGACCATACTGAGTCCTAAATGCTAACTTATGTATGTCATATGCCTTGATCTATAAGTGGTGATATTCTGATCTCAGATCTATCTTGGAGAACATTGCGGCTCCTCGCAACCGGTCAAACATGTCATCAATCTGCACTAGGGGATACTTATTCTTTATTGTCACCTAGCTCGACTATTTGTAGTCTATGAACAACCTCATAGATCCATCTTTCTTCTTCACAAACAACACTGGATTACCTCATGGTGACATATTTGGTCTGATGAAACCCTTCTCAAGCAACTCTTGCAACTATTTCTTCAACTCTTCCAACTTAGTTGGCGCCATCCTGTACAATATCTGATCTATCAACTGGGCACCCAGGACTACATTGATCTTAAATTCAATCTCCTAAGGTGGAGGAACAGTTGGAAAATCCTCTAGAAACACATCATCGAACTCACAAAAAGAGGTACCTCCTGGATACTTGGATTCCTCACCTTGGTATCCCTCACATGTGCCGTAAACACCTCGCAACCTTATCTCATCAACCTCTCTTGCACCATCACTAACACTAGACACGTCGGAAGAATCTTCCTATCTCCTTGGAAGATCCATATCTCATCACCATCCTAAAACGTCACCACCTTGGCACCACAGTCTAAGACCACACATGATACTTGTCTAGGGTATCCATTCCAAGGATCACATCAAATCCATGCATGTCAAGCGGTATGAGATCCACTTCAATGTTATGTCATAAAAAAGAAAGGATACATGAAGGACACACCTCCAACAACTCTAAGGAACCAACCAAAGGGGTTTCTAAACAAAGGCTATCACGTCTATGTCTAATAGGAAAAGAGATACTCATAATCACTTCATGAGTGATAAAAGAGTGGGTCACACCTGGATCAACCAGAACAGATATGAAGAAAGAACACAAATCAAAATGAAATAACTCCATTTGGCCTATCACTACTCATGGGTTGACCACTCCTTCCATATGACTAATGGGATAGAATCTAGCCATCACCTTTTGATGTCCTTGTCCCCTTCTGGCATTATCTGAAGAACCAGCCTATGATGTCTGTCCATGTCCTCATCCTCCTCTACTATTGTATTGTTGTCTCTGTGAGCCCTGCTAACTCTGGCTCGACTACTGGGTCACCTCATCATCCTTCATAGAACAAAAGTATTTGGTAATCCCAACCTTGCCACACTTGTAGCACGTTCTATTCTCATACCATGGGCTTGATGGCCCTATCACTGATACTGACACTGCACTGGTGGCTCCTGCTGACAGAAAACTGTGACGTGTGCCCTTACTTAGTGACCACTAAGTCTGTGCACTGGACCTCTACTGAGCTGGCCGTGTAGAAAACCTAGGCTTCTTAAATCCTCCTGAGTACTGCCCTTGATACTGCACCAGTCTCTTCTTGGTGCTCTTCTCCCTCTTCTCAACCACAAACTGTTCAATCCTCTTGATAGACTCCATGAACATTGCAAACTTCTCATGATTCTCAAGACCTGCCACAACTGTCATCAACTCACCATTCAAACCCTTCTAAAATCATTTGATCCTCTCCTCATCTATCGCCACCATGTGAGGACAGAATTTCAACAACTCCATGAATATTGCATCATATTCTTTGATCGTCATGGGTCCTTGCCTGATCTTCTCAAACTGAGAGATCTTCTCATGAAGATAGATACATGGGAAGTACCTACTGACAAAATCTTTCCTAAACTCCTCCCAACTAAACTCAACACCTGGTCATTTCTCTTCCTCAATGACCCACCAATGACCAATGCTTCCCTTTAGAAGGTACAATGTGTGCTTCACCTTATTAGCATCAGGGATGTTAAGGATCTTGAAAGCCTTCTCCAACTCCATTAACCAAAGATCTGCATCCTCGAGATCTGTCGTGCCAGCATACTCCACAACTCTGACACTTCTCAACCTCCTAAAGGTCTTCCCAGTGCCAGAAGATCTCACATTGGGGACCTCTTCTCTTATTTGAGGAATAGACATTTTGTCTACCATATGTGTAATCGTGGCCATAAACTACCCAAATATGGCTATGTTATGTCTTTTATTATTTTTGCCTCAAGGATTTGAGTCATACCACTCAAATTCAGCTAACCACTTCTAAGTCAAAATCGGTGCCATACAAGGCCAAATGGAAGAGCCAAAATCCATGACCTCTCCACACCTTTTGATCAGCATAAGAGAAAACACCATAGAGACATATTAGCAAACTGCAAAAGTGACATATAATACACAGAAGGATTTTCTCATGCATGGGCGTCCACATATAAAACACCTAGCCCACCTTGGTACATGTAATGGTTCTTAAAGAACAGGCTCACGCATGGTCATTCTTAAAAGAAGGAGTGGCTCACTCATGGTCATCCATGTCACAAGGAGATCGGATCACACAAGGGTGTCTCGTACAACCTGTAATTGTGGACGCAAGAGATACTTCGACTTGCACCACCGCATATTCAAAAATATGGGATTGGAAAAATATTTGTTTCACCAATCCAACAATTAGATCTGACACAGGAAAGGATCTATGGCAAAGGGCACCTACATTATTAGGGTGCCACTTGATTAGTTAGACAATTGGGTAATTTTAGCATCAATCAAGTTACAATGTTAAAAGCCAAGACAAACTCTTTGAGAAAGATGATAAATTGCAACTCCAAAATATATAAAACATATAAGGTGTGAACTTGTCGCACAATCACCACATTATACTCAAATATCTACCATTTACAAGGCCAACACCAAGTTACACATCACTGTGGGATTTCAATCCCTTAATCACATCACTTGAGGATTTCACCTCTCAAGGCATCAAACCATCACCAAGTCATAGGACCTATCACATTGACCCATGCATGTCCTTCATCACATTATGACTCATCAATGTGCATAAACACCATCCTGTATCATAAGATCATCACCATAGCATACACAAGCCATGTCATTGCTACATGTCACCTGTAAGATTAGGGGCTTATAAATGAGAAAGATAAGGTAGTAAGAGAAGGTAGTATAACTGATGACCATCTCAAGAAAGAGAAAGCAAACACATCATATAGCTCATCATTAGGGTTAGGGATCCATGCTTAAACAATTAGGATTAATAGATACATCAAATTACCACACCCTAATTATGGCATCTCCCATATTCTTGGAACACTTTAGGGTTAAGAAAACAACTATCCACACAACACTTCATGTGGCTTATATATTATTCATAGATGTTTATTGGTTGAATACTCAAGCATGTGTCTCAACCAATCATTAACCATGTGTCACGAACACCGACCAACATGGGCCGCGACCATCAACCATCTGTGGTATCTCAACCGCAACCAACACCATGATGTCGCGACTGTGACACACGAGGGAGGGCATGTCTCGACCTCAAACCACACTATGGGTCGCGGCTACAAAAAAGATAGGTGAGACATTGTGACCGTGGAAGGGGTAAGGGTCACTTACATCATAAGATCCTATAACTCTTCCAAAATAGAAGCAAGGTCCTATATCTCGATCAAACAACAAACCATCATCTCGACAGATACCACATAAATATCAAGGTGTAACGAACGCCAATGGTCAAACTACTTCCAATATAAAGGAACATCATCAAACTAAGGGTAACCAAGATCACAATGGAGGTAAAACATGGCTAAACAAAAGACAACAATAGGGTACACCACCATCCTCAAGAAGGAAAAAGTCTCTCAAAATCGGTCATCAAAAGCCTAAGATTTGCATCATGAAACCATCATGAAAAGGGATCTCAAACAAGAGAGAGAACCAAGAAAATATGGACCAAAATAGAATCAAAAACTCATAGAACCCAAAACACGTGATCATTGTGCATGCAACCAAAACTAAGATCAAGAGATAAGGGAAAAGCATCATTTCACCACAATCATCAATCTCGCGTACAAAACTAGCATTTCGAATTGCATCCAAACCAAGCATGATCTCAACATCAACGAAGTTCTAGAGTCTATCATCATTTACCCACATTTTAAGGAAACATTTAGAGTCATATAACAATATCATGCATGTAGAAAAAGTGCATTAATAGAGAAGGTTAAGAGTTATATAACCCTCCTAAAAGATGGTCACACCAAGGGTTTCAAGCTCCAAACACACGATCCCAAGGATGATGAAGCTCCACCAAAAGCTCCACCCTTAGCTACAAAAATACCTGAAGAAAGAGAAGATACCATGGTCAAAGATTGCCCAAGGAAAGATAGCAAGAAGTTCAAGGCCGAACCAAAAGAAAGAACGGGAAAAAGAGAGAAGAAACGTCCCCTCACTTGGGTGTCGACTTGTCAAAACATGGCCTATGACCCATTGTGAAGAGGAGTTTACTCTCAAGAACGACCACCATGTCAAAACATGGTCTAAGGCTGAAAAAAGGGAATAATTTGGGGTAGAAGATCCAAGGAAAACACCATAAAGGAAAGGTAAACACTTACCAAGGTAGATGATGATCAAGGGTCACCACAAGCACCACATGCAAGGTCGATCCTCCTTCGAGGCACCAAGAACAACACCTCCTTGCTCCACCAGGATCCAAGAATGTCCAAGCAAGGAAGGAGAAAGAAGATGGATGAAAAAGATCACTTTCATGGAGAGAAGAGGGTTTGTATAGAAAAGGAGGAGATAGGTAGGGCAAGAGATGAGGTGTCAACAAGATAGGGCTCTAAAGGAACACATACACCCAAGAAAGTAAAATAAAATTAGTTAAAACCCACATGTAAGAGATGGTGATACACTCTATGTTGGGTCTTGATCCACTCGGGTCACCCACATGGTCATGGTCGTGACCCACCATGGAACACCATCCATGGTCGTGACAACACCACCAAATACAACAAGGTCACGACACACAAGGTCACCAAACCCCTCCTAGGTCAAGACACCCTATACAAATGCATCTATCTTGACCCAATATCACCCAAAACCATCTCAGTTGTGACAACAACACCTAGAGGGGTATCTTAACTGTGACACCCATGAAACAACCCCTGCGTCACGATACAGGTCGCTACACCCACAAGGTATACAAACCCTAGATACCCTAATCACCAAGTTAATTCCACCACTTAATCAAAGTTCAAGCAAGGCACACCAAAGCACCAAAACCTCTATCATGAAGCCATGAGAGAGAAGGAACACTCTAGAGGTGACAAATTTCAGGATAATGCCTCAATTTGGGTAAATTGCAATTTGTACTAAAACAAACACACAAAGCACAAACCTCATCCAAGCATGCTCAAACTGGAGACATAACATCTCCACAAGCTCTAAGATCATCTCAAAAGATCAGAGAAAGGTTCTAAACACATCATAAAGCCAAAACAAATAGGGTTAACCAAAATAGAGGTCATGGGTCTTACACTAAACCATATAGTTCTTTAGTGACGGACTTCCTGAAAAGGAGGTGCACCTTATGGATATGGGTAGTCGAATCATTCCTTTTAGGATAATTTTATCAAAGGCCTCAAATCCTAGGACGTTATAGTAAGCATTGTTATCCATTTCTTACAAGACAAATAAATACCATGTTTCTTGACTCTCATCTTTAATACTAAAATAGAAAATAAAGTTTGTGGTGTTGTTTGATTAGTAAGTGAAAGATTGGACAAGGGAGGGTGAAATAGGAGGGAACTAGGATAGGTATTCACATGGACTCCTTCTTTTGATTCATTTTTCCTTTAATTTATTCTTCCTTTTGTTTATCGCTGCATTTCATTTGTTATTTGGGAAAATGGGAAACCAAAAAGAAAAAAGAGAGAATATAAAAAACAACTTGATGTCAAATTAAAAAGGGATAGCAAGTTAGTTGTGCAAAAGTACTATGAGGAGAAGTTGACAATTAGTTTTACCTGTGTAAATAACTATAACAATTAAAAATACAATTATATGATTGACATAATAGAAAAGAGAGAAATAAATTATAAACATGAAGAAGAAACAATTTCCATCTTATATTTTGGGCAAAAACGTAAAAGGTGGATTATCATTTAGATTATGGAAGGAGATAATCAAGGAAAGAATAGACAAAAGACTTTTTAAGGCAATTTTATTATGACAAGAGAAGGTATTAGGAATCCTTTTATAACCTAATGAGGATTAGATTTATAATATATTATTAGGTTTAGGATAACACTTCTATTTATTGTTTTGATTTTTTTAGGAATGATTAATGTAGTGACAATATAATAGAATTTCTCTCCAAAACTTGCAAGAAAAGCCTTCTTAGAAATGTGGGCAACTCGCCACACATAATGAGAGTATTCAAAACCAAAACACTGAGTAAGCACTTAGTAATCACATTATCAAAAAGATATACAAAACTCCTACTAGAATTAAAATTGAATAAAATTCCATCATACCATCAGAAACACCTGCACAAGGGTCCAACTACATTGCATTATTCAAACCAGGTATCTTAATATAAGTTCCATTGTCTTTTCCATAACATGTATACAAAAGATGTTGTCCTCATAATTACACCATTTGCATACTTGCAATATACAACCAAAAACTTGAGTCAGTATACACAATATGTAGAACTCCCCTTTTGAACCTAAGAGTATAAGGACAACTCTAGGGCTCTACAAGAATCCAACGAACCTTCTATCACTATTGGTCCTTGAATTGTTCCTCCTTGTCACTCTACATCTTCCAGCACTACTGATAACCTAAAAAGATGTAGTGACCCATGAGGTGAGACCCATATCCTAGTGAGAGATACAACTTCAAAAACATATATTGCTTACCAAAGATACATGTATTTATCAGTTAAAGTATATAGTATTACCGAGTTGGGACATTAATATACTTGCATCACAACAAATGTAGCTTGATGTAATGATACACTTGATTTCTCTTACAACATTATAAAACATCTATAAACTAAATAAAATATGGCAAGGGTTATAATCCAATGTGATATGTTAAGAAATCTTAACAATTATGCTACACTGCTAATTACATTTCATTAATCCCTGGGTAGTTTGAGGCGTACCACTCAAACTACTAGTTGAGCACTACTAAGTCAAAATCAGCTTTGTATAAGATCTAAGGCTATTGAGATACTAAGATTTCTTCACCTAGATCAATATGAACAACAACCATAATGGCTCATCGACTCAACTACTAAAATAGCCTAGTTTCCCCTAGCTACACATGTCACAAAACTAGAAATCAGGATATACAACCCACAAATCCGAGTTACAACTGTAGTGCTTTGAATTACTTTCACATTTGAGATGCAACTTTGATCACTCTCTAAATACCTTGGGATCATGATGACAAGGATATACACTCCATGTGCCCACATATACTCATGAGTATATGACTCCAAGTTCCTTTGAAGATATTCATTTCACTATCCAATAATTTTGAACACTGGCATAGTTCAATGAACTCAGGTCACTACATGATTAAGGTTTCACTTGGTTAATTAAGCCAGTTAGGTGTTTTTGTACTGCATCAACCAAGTTACGAAAAGAACCCTAAAAGATCTTAAATATCACTGGTGAAATCCACAACCTTAGAAGATATAAAATGCATGGAACTGATTTATAACACTCCTTCCCAAAACCAAACAACTTTTTTACAGTATCTTCGGCATTCAATCTTATCGCCTAAATTGACTATCACTAAGATCACAGTTTCACCCAAACTATCGTTACATCACCATCATAAAATTTGGTAAGAGCACGTTAACCATCAGAAGCTAACCTCTATACAATGAGATTTGAAGTGTGGGTGCTACAACAACACACATGTACATTCTTAAGAGACTCTACATCAAGATTACATATTTTAGACCATTCTTACCTAGTGATCATTCCAATGTTGAAAAGAATAATGTTTCTGAAGTCTGAACTATAGTTAATATTTATGGATCATCGTTTGTTTGTACAAAATAGTACTAGGAACGATCATTTTAGCATGATTACGAGTTTCTACAACAACATTTGAATACATGCAATCACATAGTAGTCAAGAATTTCTTTAAAGTTATATAAATCACCTAGTTAGAGACAGAAAGTGAAGATAGAAGAAGAAGAACCCTAAAATTATAAACAAAGCTCCATCTCAATCCACCAAAACACCCAAAATCTTCCTCTTCCTCTACGAGCTAGGTGAAACTAGAGTAAGGAAGAAGAAAACAGGAGAGCTCATCCCGCTTGCATAAGGTTCTAGCAAGGAAACACTAAAGGACTCTGTCATAGGAGAGAAGGGAAATGTAGAATGGTGAGAAAACAAGCAGAAGAATAAGAAACTTGCTCAAAGGAAGCAAGAAATGTGATGAAAAGCTTGAGATCACTCCTAGTTACCTTGATCGAAGTGCATGCATCCACAAAAACTTTGAGGTCATTATCTTAAAGGAAACTTTCATCCATCACCGCTCTCCAAAAATTCTCACTGAGCTATACTGACCGCCAACAAAAGTGAGAGAGGTGAGAAGACATGGGTTATTTATAGATTTGATCCAAGAAACTCATCAGGAAGAATGTCTTTGACCTGGGTCCCTTTGGGAGATGAGGGTTTAGAGGTCAGAGAATATGTCGACCATGGAAACCTCATTGACCACTTGAACCCATTGACCACTAGACCTTGTAATCTTAAGAAACCCATAAACAACTTGAGGTCTCGTTAGTCAAAACTTCATTTGTCACATGCATAAAAAAATCACTTAGGCACAGGAATCCCATCGATCATCAAGAACCACCGACTGCCAGGAAACCCATTGGTTATTGGGGAGAAAACAAAAATTGTCAATTGATGTATGCATGCCTTACCACTCACCCAAATGTGTAACTTGTCAAAATCAAGGTTCAAAACATCCAAAGGAGAAGTAAGATTATGAAATCTTATGCACATCATGAAACAACTCAAGAAAGAGCCAGATCCTTTTTCATACTACTAGAAAAGCGATAATTTTCATTGATGTCCACAAGTTGCATACATTGATAACTTGAACCACCAAGATCTGATTTTTTATTACATTTTAAACATAGTTTTTTCACACTACTACAAAAAATGCTTTTTACAACAGTTCCTTTTCTCAATTTACAACAGGTGTTGACCGTTGTATTAGATCGCGTGGTCTTATGGGGGGTGCTTTACACAACATGTGATCGCATGTTGTATTAGATGTATTTTATACAACAATTGAAACATGTTGTCTTTTAAGGAATGGCCTGTTGTAATATTGGTATTTTACACAACATGTGGTGCACCTATTGTAATATATATTATATATACAATAGTTGAACGACGTTGTCTTTCGCTAAACACACCCGTTGTAATAGGGGTATTTTTTACAACATGCGGTTCACCCGTTGTAATATATATTATACAACAGTCAAAGCATGTTGTCTTTCACAAAACACACCTGTTGTAATATGTAGGTCTATTACAACATGCAGTGCATCTGTTGTAATATACATGTTTATACAACAGTTGGAGTATGTTGTCTTTCCATACATTCAACCGTTGTAGTAGGATTGTTTAGACAACATGGTGTGTGACTGTTGTAATATACACAATTTATACAACAGGTTATGCATGTTGTAGTTCACTAGAAACACCTGTTGTAATAGGTGTATTTTTTCCTGACAAACCTGTTGTAAAAGGTGTGGATAACACAACATGTGTTGTTTGTTGTACAATCATACATTTTACAACATATCATTAACTGTTGTCTTTGATTAGAGTTTGACAGGTCATATATCGAACCAATTGCATTGATCAAATTAACCATATTATTAATAAACTATAATAAATATGCAATTATACTTTTTCATTTCACAAACAAACACATAGTTGAATAAAATTTCCATCAAACCTTGAAAGAAAGTCGTACTAAATTTAATTAATATTAAATCATCCATACAATGATTCAATAATACAAAGTACTGAGTATCCACTCTAGAATCAAACTGAAAATTAACTAAAAAAGTTTCACACATTGGTCTATGCTAAAGAACAAATGTCTCCCCCACATATCACATAATCTTATGTGTGCTCAAGAACACATGTCGCCCACTCATTTCGGACCTCATCGATTTCTTCTTGGTTGAAGCAACGGCCAATATACTTTGAATAATACTGCAATCATATGACAAATATATCAACATATTGTGATTTTTTCAATTTATTTAGAAATTTGAACAAACTAAAAGAATATAATGTTAAGTAGCTTACACATTCAGGAATATTTCTATTTCTCGCATCAAAGATGTCTTTCATATACTTCAGCACATAATACCCGCAATCTTTATTGTTCAACTGCTTTGGACACTGTACAAAATAAATATTAATTTGTTATTGAAATAATTGTGAGAACTTGTTAGAAAATAAGAGGATGGAAAGGTATAAATAGCCATAAAACTTAATAAAAAGTATGTGTAAACAGCATAAAAAATGCTATAAGAGTTATGTTTTGGAAAGCGTGAAGCGTGCAGATTGCCCACCTTGAAGATTGAAGCGGGAAGCGGGTTTTGAAGAGGAACAAAGCGGGCACTTTTTGAAAAAGTGGTTTACATCATTTTAAATAAATATGTAGTTTTGTGACTGTCGTACTACCAACAAAAAGAAATATTACTCAACAGTCAATTATAATGCTACCTCCATAAAGATTGTAATAACCAGAATAAACTTAATCTAGCCGCATATGTGACATTCAAAGCTATAAGAAACTTGATCATTATCTGTATTCCTTTATTATAACTGTATTATAAGTGGCGTTATTGTTTGCTATCTTCTACAATGTGAAAATATATATGTTGGATCATGTTGTAGGTTGTCAGCTTATCAACATGAATGACATGAAACATGGATTTTGTGCCTAGAGATCTTTGAGTTTTGATTAACCAGAGGCTGGTGCTGTTTTTCATAACAAAAAATTTTACCCTTTTGTCTATACTATTATAGGAAGTGTTTACTCTATGGAAGCTGTCCTATGCCCCATGATCCTTCTAAGAATAATAATTTTATATCTTATGGATTTTACTTACATCAATGGTTTGTTGGTCCATGAGAATTATGAAGATCATATAGGACAACACTGAGATTGCAGATCAGATTTGCTAAGTGGTTTTTTTCGGTAGAATCAACAAGGAATTAACAATAACATCTATCTTTTTATCTAGACACTTCTGAGTTCTGACAGATTAATATGCATATACTCAATATCTACTAGCTAAACATAGCCTGTCTGATAATAGCAACAACAAAAGCCGTATGTGTTCCTGGTATGTCGATCGATTCATGGGCCCTGAAGACGACATAAAATCTCATAGGATGATAATGAGATCTTAGGGCATTCTTGGGAAGATAGTGCTTTCCAGTACAAGCGGGGATGTAACATCTATAATCTATTTCCACATTCTTTTTTCTAGAGTGCGCAAGCATGGTACTATCCTCCATTCACGCCTCTTGCAAAAAGCATTGTTCAGTTCTATGTGCTGCAAACTACTATAATGCTAGAAGATAGGGTCGAATACTTGTTCAAGTAGCTAGAAAGTAGATGACTTGAGAGTGATGAGGTTTACATTAATGTATGCTTCACCTTTCACACAGCTGAAGATTGACCAAGGGAAAGATGGAGGGCTGTCATCTCCCTAAAATGGCTATAACCAAACTGCTTTTATCTTGTGGAGCAATGAGGAGGATCAAATGAGGGTGGTGTGAGAGAAGGCTATGGGTATGGGAGCGAAGGATTTCATTTGCTAATACCAAGTCCTTTTGGTTACCACGGACAACAACATTTTGACATAAAAATCCTGAGGATTCTATGCAAATCATGGGATTTTAATATGAATTTATGAGATAAATGTCTTTTTTAGTAACCCAAGCTCTCCTTGCCTCTCTTTCTATATACTTTTTGAATGAGATTTACAGGTGTAGTATCTATACATGTTTTTTGAGATCATGGTTAAAATAGAAAAAGGAAAAGGAAAGTAGCAGCGACTGAAGCATCATCTCACTACCCAGGACGCTCAGCCTACTAGGTAGAGCTGAAAGAAATGCATCAGGGAAAAAGAGGTCACAAACATTAGATTGGATCAGTAAATGTAAAAGACAAGCCAAATTCTCCTACTGACATGGAAATCAGAGAAAGAACAGATGGTAATTGAACCCAACTGGTATCAGAACCCAAGCTCAAAAACCAGCTACTTCCTGTAATTAATATGCTTCATCTGCTAGGATCTAACCAAAAACTTCGTCTGAATCATGCTGCAGCAAGTCTATAAGTCAAAATTCTAGGAAACACCCTCTTGAACTAACTAAGGCAATCACTGAATCATCAAAAGAGCCACGATTTGGAAAACAAGGCAGATAACAGAGTTTCCAAAAGTACCGAATAGGCATTCAAGCTAGATAAAAACAACATATCATGACAATCCACATCAATTCAGGGACCAGGGCATTAGAGAAGTATCCAAGTCCAAAGGAACTAGAAGGTCAAATACTGTACATATCAGCACGCTTCAGATAACGGGCATGCTCCTCAAAACTGTTAAGTGGTAACTAAAGAGCATTCACCATACAGAAGCAGCACCTCATAGCAAAAGGCTTAAGGAGAATTCCCTCAATCGTGCAATAAACCTACGATCTCATTTTTAGTGACCTTCCAAAAAGAAACAACAACCATAGTTTTTTCTTCATGGATCCTATTGTTTCTTTCTGAACATAAGTAGTAGGAGATAAGAGTGTCAACCCAATCGTATGATCCTGTCTAGAAGATAAATAGAGGAAGTCCTCTTTGCATTTGGGTATGACTATAATGCTAAACTCATGTTTGGCCTCATTCCAAATATAATGTGAATAAGAGCAATCAAAGACAAGATGGTGATCATCTTCAGAATGGTTCCTGCATAAGAAACAGATTGAGGGAGAAGAAAAACCTCTTCTTCTCACATTGTATGTGGTAGTAATCTACCATGATCTATCTTCCAACCAGTAATTTGATATCTTCTAAGTATTTTGAACATCCATACCCATGCAGAGACCTCATCAACAAGCTATATAGTTCTATCATTTAGCCAGATTGTCCTAAGATTAACGACAACATTCCCAATGACAAAAAGTTGATCATTCCCTCCTTTGGGAGTAGAGATGTTACTTAGAAAATGGTTAAGCTGTTCATGAAGTCTTGATGAAGTAAAGTTCCACGAATTCCAGAATTAATAGAGCTGAGCTTACTACCAATACGTAAGCCAGTCTTCATCATTGCTTGCTTACCAATGCAGCTAGTGTAGAGTTGAGAGTGAGGAGTCCATGATTCTAACCAGATAAAATTGCTTGACCCATCTCCAATAACATAGTGAGTCAAATTCTTATAATCATTTACATGCCTAAGAAACTAAGCGAAGTACCTAGAATGATAACTTGACTGTTCCAAACACCAAATAGAAGTTTTGTTTATAAAGTGTTTGTGTATCCACCTGACTCACATGCTATCTTTATTTACATTGATCTTCCTTAAATGCTACAGAATAACAACTTTACGCACAGTACGCCTAGGAATAGCCTTATTGGCTTTATAATATTCTGTATATGTTACCTATATATATACACTGTGTTTTATGATATTTATAGACATTTTGCTCCCTCATATACAAATTTTAATATAGCTCTATATGTAGATTTGTACATATACTTACTATGATATACTATCAAATCCCCTTATATACATGTATCTTATGGTATAAAGCATTACATATTCCATTTCTGGAAATTTCTAAGTATAATAGTGCCGAATGCCAGGAGACAACATTTATAAAATAATGTAAGAGATATGGAATCAGTAAATTAAGATTCAGTGATGTTTAAAACTATAGAATATATATATATATATATATATATATATATATATATATGTATATGTATATGTTTTATTTCTATAGTTTTAAACATCACTATATAATTTTAATATTGTATCCATTAATTTTAAATACTTGTATCTGCATGTATAAATATTACGTATTAATGAAATATAAATGCAGATAGAAGTATTTAAAATTAATGGATACAATATCAAAATTATATAGTGATGTTTAAAACTATAGAATTGATATATATATATATATGTTTTATTTCTATAGTTTTAAACATCACTATATAATTTTAATATTGTATCCATTAATTTTAAATACTTCTATCTGCATTTATAAATATTATGTATTAATGAAATATAAATGCAGATAGAAGTATTTAAAATTAATGGATATAATATCAAAATTATATAGTGATGTTTAAAACTATAGAATTAATATATATATATATATGTTTTATTTCTATAGTTTTAAACATCACTATATAATTTTAATATTGTATCCATTAATTTTACATACTTCTATCTGCATTTATAAATATTATGTATTAATGAAATATAAATGCAGATAGAAGTATTTAAAATTAATGTATACAATATCAAAATTATACAGTGATGTTTAAAACTATAGAATTAATATATGTATATATATATATATATATGTTTTATTTCTATAGTTTTAAACATCACTATATAATTTTAATATTGTATCCATTAATTTTAAATACTTCTATCTACATTTATAAATATTATGTATTAATGAAATATAAATGCAGATAGAAGTATTTAAAATTAATGGATACAATATCAAAATTATATAGTGATGTTTAAAACTATAGAATTTATATATATATATATATATATATATGTTTTATTTCTATAGTTTTAAACATCACTATATAATTTTAATTTTGTATCCATTAATTTTAAATACTTCTCTATGCATTTATAAATATTATGTATTAATGATATATAAATGCGGATAGATGTATTTAAAATTAATGGATACAATATCAAAATTATATAGTGATGTTTAAAACTATAGAATTAATATATATATATATATATTAATTCTATAGTTTTAAACATCACTATATAATTTTGATATTGTATCCATTAATTTTAAATACTTCTATCTACATTTATAAATATTATGTATTAATGAAATATAAATGCAGATAGAAGTATTTAAAATTAATGGATACAATATCAAAATTATATAGTGATGTTTAAAACTATAGAATTAATATATATATATGAATATTATACGCGAATATTATAATGGATACACACACATATTATACACGAATAATTGAAAAATTCAGAGAATTATGTGAATATGATGTGTTGTTTAACTATGTTCTTTTAAAATATGTTGCTATTACAACATGTGATATCATGTTGTGTAATTACAGTATATTACAATGGTTTAGTTTACGTTGTGTAATGGAGGTCTATTACAACAATGTTTTATGTGTGGATATTACAACATGTTACAACATGTTGTGTAATTATAATATATAACAACAGGTTGGAGTCTGTTGTCTCATGTTGGGATATAACAACGAGTTTTAATGTTTTGTATTATGGTGGTCTATTACAACATGTACCAAATACAACATGTAAAGGCATGTTGTATAATTAATACATACTACAATGGGTGAGTCTGCGTTGTGTAATGATGGTCTATTACAACATGTGACTATTACAACGGGTCAAAATATGTTGTGTAAATAACATCTTTTACAATGATTTTCAATATGTTGTGATACTACAACCTATTACAACACTTTAGCAGTTGTTGTAGTATCCTCCTATACTACAACAGGTTTGGCATGTTGTAAATGACTTGTGTTGTATAAAATGTACAATATACAACACAAAAATGGGATTGTTGTGATAAGTATGCTAACTACAACACAATCATCAGAACTGTTGTCTATCTCCCGTTGTAAAAAGCATTTTTTGTAGTAGTGTCATTTGATTTATCATCAAAAAACATGGTTAACTTTCAATATTTAATCATCTAATTAATCAAATTGTGCCAGACAAATTACATTTAAAGATTAAGTAGGGTTAGGGGCCTTACAACCATAAATCCCTAACACAATTACGCCCCCCCCCCCAGAAAAAAAAGCAAAAATCCTACAAAAACTAGGAAGGATACTTCCTATGCATCTCCTCTTCTAACTCATACGTGGCCTCTTCCACACCATGATGATACCACAACACCTTAAATATATGTCCACACACCTATCTAGGATCAACACAAGACCCTCAACATAGTGAACATCCTCCTCCAAATCCATCCGACTGGCTGCAACCTTTTCTCTCTGCTAGGATGGCATTTCTATAACATCACAACATGGAATACATCATGCAACTTGTGCAACTGTGGAGGTAAATCCAACATGTATACCACCTTCCCAACTTGAGAAATAATACGGTATGGTCCCATAAACATAGGGGCCAACTTACCATTCTTTCCAAACCTCATCATAGCCTTCTAAAGGGAAACCTTAAGGTATACGTGGTCTCCAACATGGACCTCCAATAGTCTATGACATTTATTAGCATATGGCTTCTGCCTATCCTGGGCTTCTTTCAATTGTTGGTAGATCACTTTGATCTTCTCAGTAGTCTATTCAAGCAGCTCAGGACCCAACAAATGATACTCTCCTACTTCATACACACAAAGAGGTGACTTGCATCAGCTCCAATACATGGCCTCATACGGTGCCATATCAATACTCATATGGTAACTATTGTTGTAAGAAAACTCAACTAGACTCAAGTGAATATCCCAACATCTAAGAAATTGAAGCACAAATGTCCTTAACAGATCTTCTAACATCTATATCGTCCTTTCTAATGGGCCATCTATCTGAGGGTGAAAGGTTGTACTGAACATCAATTGTGTCTCCAACATGATATGCATACACTCCCAAAACCCTATCATAAACGAAGGACCTCTGTTGAAAACTATGGTAATTAGGATTTCGGGCATACGAACCATCTCATCCACATAGATCTATGCCAACTTCTCTAATGTGTAGGTAGTTTTTATCGGCAAGAAGTGAGATGACTTCATAAATCAATCAACGATCACCCAAATGGAATTGTGACCTTTGTTTGTCATTGGAAGACCAACCACAAAGTCCATAGTTATGTGATCCCATTTCCATTGTATAAGTGTAAAGGGTTGTAGCGTCCCTATAGGTTTCTGATGTTCTGCTTTGACTTGATGACACAACGAACACTTGGGAACAAACTTTGCCACATCACGGTTCAGACCTGGCCACCAGTACAAGTCCTTGAGGTTATGATACATCTCAGTACCACCAGGATTAATCATGTACATTGAGGAATGAGCTTCCTCAACCACAAATTCCCTTATACCACCAACATGAAGAACTACCACTCTATTGTAAAAAAACATTGCCTTGTCATATGTCTCATGAAACCCATCATGCTTTCCATTTACAAACTCTGATCTGATGTTTTGTATCACAATCTCATCCCTCTATTTATCTTTGATCTATTACACCAACATTGACTTCACTTGTAACTGTTCCAGCAAATCTGCCAACAAGGAAGCCTAAAATTGTACATGCATCTGCCGAAATGACACTAGCATGTCCCACTTGTGACACTCTATGAAGTGCAATTGCAATTTTTTTGTAGGTGTCAATGAAGATGACTTTTTTCCCCTAGCATGAACCACAAGTTTGCCTTTCTAGGATAGTATTCTATGATATAGTTGAAGTCCTTGATCAACTCCATACACCTTCTCGACCTCATGTTCAACTCCTTCTTTGAAAAAATGTACAACGGGTTCTTATGATCTATAAAATTTGGCACTTTTCACCATAAAGGTAATTCCTCCAAACCATCAAGGCAAGAACCATAGCCGCTAACTCTAGGTCATGAATGGGGGTAGTTCTCCTCATGTTTCTTAAGTTTTCATGACTGGAAAGAATCACATTCTTGTCCTTCATCAACACACTTCACAACCCATTCTTCAAACCATCATATATAATGATGTAGCCTTCCCCATGTAGCAACATAAATATATCACTCCTTAACTTCTCCTTCGACAATTGAAAATAATGTTGACACTTCTGATCCCAAACAAAAGGAACACATCTCCTAGTCAGTTAGGCTAAAGGCAAAGCAACTGCACTGAAGTTCCTGATGAACCTCCTATAGTAGCCAACTAAACCTAGGAAGCTTTAAACCTTAGTCAATATCTTAGACTTTTCCCACTCCAGCACTGACTCCACCTTCTTAGGGTCTACACAAACTCCTTTCACAGAGATGACATGTCTATGAAAGGACACCTTGGTCAACTAAAACTCGCACTTACTAAACTTGGGAAAAAGTATATGCTGCCTCAACAACTTCAACGTCTGGCAAAGATGTTGTTTACTATCTCTGGAGTATATCAAGATGTCATCTATGAACACCACCATGAACTACTCAAGATACAATATGAACAATTTGTTCATCAAGTCCATTAACATTGTTGGTTCATTGGTCAGCGCGAACAACATCCACAAAACTCATGATGATCATACCTAGTCCTAAAAGAAGTCTAATGTATGTCATCTTCCTTGATCCTTAGTTGGTGATATACTGACCTCAGATCTATCTTGGAAAACATTGTATCTCCTCTCAACTAGTCAAACAGATCATCTATCCTCAACAACATGTACTTGTTCTTCACTATAACCTAGTTTAACTTTTGATAGTCTATAGGAATCCCCTGATAATCGTCCTTCTTCTTCACAAACAACACTGGAGCACCCCAAGGGGAAGTCCTCAAACGTATAAAGCCTTTGTCCAACAATTCCTGCAACTACCTCTTCAACTCCTTCATCTCAACTAGAGAAATGTTGTAGGGTTCTTGTGCTATGGGTTGCATTCTAGGAATTAGATTAATTTTAAAATAAACCTCCCTCAGGGGTGGAACACTTGGAAAATAATCTTAGAAAACATTGTCAAAATCCCTTACTACCAGTACAACATGAATACTAGGAGTCCTCACCTTGGTGTCCATGACATGATCCAGGAAAGCTTCACACCCTTGTATCATTAACTTCTCTTCTATTACACTTAACACCAGACATGTAGGAAGAATCTTCCTATCTCCTTGGAAAGTCCAAAAGATATCTCACTCACAAAATGCCATAACTTTGACACCACAGTCTGAAACTACCTTGTACTCATCTAAGTTATCCATCCCTAGGATTATATTGAATGCATGCATAATAAGTGGCATGAGATCGACTTGAATGGTGCATCCTAAGAAAGAAAGAATGCAAGATGGACACCTCTTATAACACGGTCAAACCAACCAAAGGGGTTTCTAGTAGAAGGCTATCATCTATACAACTAACATGCAAGTTACATCTATTTATCACCTCTTTGGTGATAAACGAGTGCGTCACACCCTGGTCAACTAAAACATATACATATGTAGATGTAGGTAAGTCTGAATAAAAAAGATCCATATGACTGATTACGACATGTGGGTTAACCACTCCTTTTGGATGACTCATAGAATAGAACCTAATTTTTGCATGTTGTCATTCTTGACCTTTACTATCTGGTCTTGAAGACCCTACATGTGATGTTTGTCCACAAGAAAACCCCCAACGTCTACATTTTGCCAAAATATGTGACGCCGTCCATTGGTCCCAGGGGTGGAAAAGGAACTTCCCCCACTGCCTTGGCTCTGCCTACTGTTGTGAGCCCTACTGGCACTACATCGGCTATTGTGTGACCTCTTGATCCTTCACAGGGAAAGACCATCTCACATGCCTACCAGACCACACTTGTGACACATCCTGGTATCATACGACGGCCTAGGTGGCTCTATCACATACATTGACCCAGAATTGTTTGCCCCAACTGGTGGGAAACTATGTCCTCTCCCTTTTCTAGGATACCACTATGACTGTATCACAACCTCCTTTCTAAAACAAACACAACCATAGTGGAATAATTTTCATGTAATGGTGATCATGACAAATCGTAAAATGATTTCATTAACCAAGCAAGTTCCATAGAATTAAAAGAACTACAACGTACATAGATACATGCCAAACAAAGGGAATATATGTCCAACATAAAGAGAGTCTTAAAGTAAAAAATTCCACACAAAGGACTAAAAATAGAAGATAAATATCTATAATGGCACCCCACCAGGTAGGATCTATCCTTGAGCTTGGATTGATGACCTTGGGGCCTACTTCTTTTCCTTCTCCTCATCTGCAGACATCTCATCCCCAGCCCATGCAAGGCAACGTAAAACTATGTGAGTGGCACTGAGTAGTAATAACTTGAAAATAACATATAATTGAAATGACATCAGATAACTTGAAGAACTTAGTGACTTAACATGATTAACATGATTGATTGAAAACTTAGTAAATTGACATGATAAAATAATGGTGGGTAGTTTACTTTATTTAATATAGTCTCTCTCTCTTAATGCACCCAAGTTCTCATAAGGCCAATTAAGGCTCACATAAGGCCGGTTGATGCTCACATAATGCTCCCACATAGCTCATAAGGCCACTTAAGGCTTACATAAGGCCGTTTAAGGCTCACATTACATGATCGAGAGGACTTATATTAACATAGCATCATTTCTTATACTTAAACATGATTTTCATAATATCTTTATTAATGAGCATGGTAGTCATTCATAATATTTCCAATGAAAGTAGAATCATTAAATCAATAAGAGACATAAATTGATAGCATGTGCATGATTTTCATGAGCATAACTAAGCAATCACATAATTGCACTTTAATAAAGTAATTATAAATACATAAACAAATAGTGTAAACATGAAACCCTAAAATTATGCTCAGTGTGCATGAACCACTCACCCAAGATTGAGAAGGTATAAAAATAGTAGGTCGAGTCCTGATCAATCCTAATTATCTTGGTGGCCAATTTGACTATAGGGGGGGAGGGGATCGGGCTTGCGAGGTGTTTGATGGAGATGATAACCGAGTTCGTCAGGGTGCCTCGAGGGTCTAGGAGGAGAAATTGGGAGGATCAAGTGAAACTATTCTGCCCAATAGACATTGCTTGCTCCTTATATATGTGTGTGATGGAAAGGACAATCACTTGTAAAACTGGGGTGGTGAGAGGAGTCCAAGCTCTAATGGGTGTTTCTTGATTAGGGCATGAAATCCTAAAAAACCTGGGATACTTAGGTTTGGATTGCGATGACAGTTGTAAATATTAAGACATCAAGTGCCAACGAACTGTGTAGGGGAGAGATGGGGCCAGAGAGGGAGTCGGGCCCTGGTTGCCTAAATTCGGTCTCCTACCCAAGGAAGGAGACGAGTTGGAGTCATGCGATGAATAATCCAACAGCTAGGGAGACTCTACTTAAACAAAGCATGCATGATTAGGAACTATAGTGAAATCAGAAAAAATAACAGGGTTGACACTTAAATAATTGCTTCGTAGGTTAACTCAGTGTATAAATTGAATATTCAACTAATTATTCAATTTAAATTATATGTTAACTCCCTTAGTTGATTTGAAGGGTCAAACGAAGTCTTATTGACTTCAAAATTGGACCACTAGTTAATTAGAGGGCATAGAACATTCATATACAATTAGATATAAGTTTTGCATACATTTTGTCCATAGTTTCCATATAGGTCATTAAACTTGATATATATATATATATATATATAACTCGATGTATAAGAACTAAAATGAATTATATTTCCTTAGTGAGTTCTATTTCGAATAAAAATTCATGGTATGATGGAAAATATAATTATATTTTGGGTAACTTGCATTAATGATTAGGAATTTGAAAAGAAAAGTTGAAAATTTGCATTAAGGTCCCTAAACTTGTTTTATTCAAAATTTTGGGATGTTATAATTCTACCCACCTTAAGTAAATTTCGTCCTCAAAATTTTTATGTCATATTAAGGTACTACACACCTTAGGATTTCACATATATGTATACTAACTAGTGATCGGTAGTAACATTTTATAAGGAAGCACTAACATAATCATGATAAGTGGATTATCATTGCATTATATGTAACATGGCTAATATGATTAATGAATGCATGGGTCACCACTGTAACCTGAAAACTAAACCTTACCTTCATCATCCACCATTGAGAAAATCCTAGCTTTCCTCTTCTCTGGGGGACCAGGGTTAGGGTTTCGATCTGCACCCTTCTTTGCAGCTAATCTAGGAAATTTGTCCTTGAAGTGCCCTTCTCCTCCACAATAGAAGCAGACACCTAGGCCCCTTTTGCATTGCCCTACATGAAACTTGCCACAATTGGGGCGCACTTCCCTTGCTGGAGGATCCTCTGGGGCCTTTTGCTTCTTGTTATCATTATGATGCTAGTCCTGGTTGTTGTGATCATGGTGATGACGTTGTCAATTGTGGGAGTTCTTCTTCCAAGCCCTTCTTGGGTGGTCCTCAAGCTCCAGAGAAGCATCAAGGGCATCCTACACCATCTTGTGGCCTCGCCCATAAAGCGAGAAGCTAAGATCATCCTTCAGACCTTGAATGAACTTCTTAGCTTGGTTCAACTCAGTCATCTCAGTTCTGTACTTCTGTAGGATGTGAAACTTCATGGCGTACTGGGTAACAATCATGTCACCACGATGTCATAGATGGAGGAACTCTAACTCCTTCTTGTCCATTATTGCCTCTAACACATAGTGGCTCTTGAAAGCCTCTACAAATTCCTCCCATGTGAGGAACTCTTCATTTGGGTCTCTGTCATCATGAAAGTTCTCCCACCAGACACAAGTTGGTCCTCTAAGCATGAGCATCCCAAACCTAACATGGGACTCTTTAGATCAGTCCAAGTCATGGAATCAATGCTCTAAGTTGTGGATCTAGGCCTTAGCCTTACCCACAACATCCAACTCTTGTTCTCCCACAAATGTCTCAGGCTTCACCTTGAGGAAGTCTATCAAGGTGACTTCATTCCTCCTCTGATGACGACCTCCAACTCATCCTCCCATTGCATCAGATAAGTCTCTAACCAAAACATTGTACAAGAGGGGAAGGTCTGCTCCATGTTGGTTCTTATCATGCTCACTCTCTCCACCAGAGTGAGGGGGTGACTTTTCATGCTCATGGTGACGCTTAGGGGCCATCTAGAAAGGAAAGGAGACTTTAATAAGCTAGTGGAGTGACACATAAGATCCTACTATGGTGGCCATTCTAGGATCACTCTAATACCATTTTTACCATGACCTCCTTTCTAAAACTAACACAACCATAGTGAAAGAATTTTCACGTAATGGAGATCATGACAAATCGTGAAATGATATCATTAACCAAGAAAGTTCCATGGAATAAAAAGAACCACAATGTACATAGATACATGCCAAACTAAGGGAATCTAAGTCCAACATAAAAAGAGTTTTAAACTAATAACTTCCACATCAAAGACTAAACATAGAAGATAACTATCTAGAACAACACCCCGCCAGGTAGGATCTGTCCTTGAGCTTGAGCTGATGACCTTGGGGACTACTTCTTCTCCTTCTCCTCATCTGTGGACATCTTGTCCCCAGCCCATGCAAGGCAACATAAAACTATGTGAGTGGCACTGAGTAGTTATAACTTGAAAATAACATATAATTGAAATGACATTAGATAACTTGAATAACTTAGTGACTTAACATGGTTAACATGATTTCTTGAAAACTTAGTAAATTGACATGATATAATAATGGTGGGCACTTTAACTTGATTTAATATAGTCTCTCTCTCTCTCTTAATGCACCCACAGTGCTCATAAGGTCAATTAAGGCTCACATAAGGCCAATTAAGGCTCATATAATGCTCCCACATAGCTCATAAGGCCACTTAAGACTCACATAAGCCTGATTGAGGCTCACATAACATGATTGAGAGGACTTATAATAACATAGCATGATTTCTTATACTTTAATGAGATTTTCATAATATCTTGATTAATGAGAATGGAAGTGATTTGTAGTATTTTTGATGAAAGTAGAATCATTAAATTAACAAGAGACATAAATTGACAGCATGTGCATGATTTTCATGAGCATAACTGAGCAATCATATATTGCACTTTAATGAAGTAATTATAAATACATAAACAAATAGTGTAAACCCAAAACCCTAAAATTATACTTAGTATGCATGAAACACTGACTTGAGATTGAGAAGGTATACTAACACTAGGTCAAGTCCTGATCAGTCCTAATTATCTTGGTGCCAAATTTGAGTATAGGCGACGGAGGGGACCGGGCTCGTGAGATGTTCGCTGAAGATGATAACCGAGTTCGTTCGGGTGCCTTGAGGGTAAATGAGGAGAAATTGGGAGGATTAGGTAAAATTGAGCCTCCTAACAGACGTTGCTAGCCCCTTAGATATAGGCGTGATGGACAAGACAACCACCTACAAAACTAGGGTAGGGAGAGGAGTCCAAGCCCTAATGGGCATTTCTCAGTCAGGGCATGAAATCTAGGCAAAGCTGGGATGCTTAGGTTTGGATCACAATGACGGTTGCAAATATCAAGAGATCAAGTGCCAACGAACTCTATAGGGGAGATATAGGGCCGGAGAGGGAGTCGAGCCCTGGTTGCCTAAATTTGGTCTCCTACCCAAGGTAGGAGACGAGTTGGAGCCGTGCAATGAAAAATCCAATGGCCAGGGAGACTCTACTTAAAACAAGCATGTATGACAAGGAACTATAATGAAATTAGAAAAAATAATAGGCGTGACACTAAAATAACTACTTCCTAGGTTAACTCAGTGTATGAATCAAATAATCAACTAATTATTCAATTAAAACTATATGCTAACTCCCCTAGTTGATTTGGAGGGTCAAACGAAGTCATGTTGACTTGAAAATGGGATCACTAGTTAATTAGAGGGCCTAGAACATTGCTATACAATTAGATTTAGGTTATGCACATGTTTTGTCCATAGGTTCCATATAGGTCATTAAACTTAATGTATAAGAATTTAAATGAATTATATTTCCTTAGTGAGTTCTATTTCGAATCAAAATTCAAGGTATGATGGAAAAGATAATTATGTTTTTGGTAACTTGTGTTAATGATTAGGATATTAAAAAGAAAAGTTGATAATTTTCATTAAGGACCCTAAACTTGTTTCAGTCAAAAATTTGGGATGTTATAGACTAATCCTGGGTCCTTGGCTAAGTAAACATCACCCTCATGTAAGACTTATGGTATGGCAATAAAGAAAATCTTTTCTTCTTGAAACTGTTAGAAGGTGATCCCTAGGACTAAACAGATGCCTTTCTAGAACAAGCTTGTCACTTCTCCATAGTTGTCCTCTCTATCCTCACAGATTCCATAATGGTGGAAAACTTCTCAAGTATCTACAAAGTAAACGTTGTCCTTTCCAGCTCAGCATTCATACCTTTCTCAAACCTCTTCATCTGCTCCTTCTTTGTGGTCGACATATGAGGAAAAAACCTCAACAACTCCATGAACTTTTCTCATAGTCATTAACAAACCACGATCCCTGATGAAACATTCAAACTGAGCTATCTTCTCTTCTAGATATATCTTTGGGAAGAAACTATTGACAAACTCATGTCAGAACTCCTCCCAAATGATTTTTGCTCCAGGTCTCTTCTCCTCCTCAATGACCCACCATTGGAGAGCACTACCCTTCACAAGGTAGAATGTGTGCTTCACCTTGTCCTCCTCAGAGATGTTTAGAATCCTGAACACCTTCTCCAGCTACGCCAACCACATGTCAACATCTATCATGTCCTCTGTACCAACATACTTTGTAGCTCCCACACTCTTCAACCTCATAAAGGTTTTTTGGGACTTGAAATTTAGTATTGGACATTGGTGCCCTTAGTTGAGGTGCATGCTCTCTATCTTCTAGATATGTGATCGTTGCCATCAGATGTCAAAACACTAACTAGAAGGCCAGATCAGCTATGTTTGAAGGGTCAAACAATGTTGGGACATGATGCTCTAGCCCTATCTCAGGCATTCCTCTATCTGGTACCGATCTCCTACCACCACCTCTAGGTTCTACAAACCTACTCTCATCATGTTCTTTACGTTCTCTAGAGATATTTACATAACCATAAACCATGTTCAGATGTTGGTTTATGTAAGAACATACTCAACAATCTAAGTTCTATGTCCCTATACACTCAACGAACATAGGGCTCTGATACCACCAAGTGTGGCAAACCCGCCACACTAAATGATATTAATCAAAACCAAAATTCTGATCAAACACTTAGTAGCCACATTATCAAAAAGATACATGAAACTCCCAGTAGAACAAAAATTGTATAAAATTCTAATATTCCATAAGAAACACATGCAAAAGGGTCCAACTACATTGTATTATCCATACCAGGTATCTCTAAATAAGTTATATGGCCTTGTCCATAACCTATATACAAAGAATGTTGTCCACATTATTACACCATTTACATACTTAGAATATAGAACCCAAAATTTGAATTGGAATACACGATATACATAACTCCACACCCACACTTGAGAGTACATGGATGATACTATGACTCTACAAGAACCCAACCAACCTTCTAACACTAATGGTCCTCAAACTATGCATTGTCATTGTTCTCCATCTTCTAGTGCTACCGATCGCCTAAATAGATGCAGTGAGCCACAATGTGAGATCCATGTCTCAATGTGAGATATAACTCCAACACATCTATTTATTACCAAAGATATGTATATGAAATAGTTAAATTAGATAGTATTATAGAGTTGGGAGATTGAGTTACTTGTGTCATAGCAGATGTAGCAAGAGGCAGTTATACACTTAATTTCTATTACCACATTATAAACCATCTATAAACTAAAGAAAACATGGAAAGGGTTATCATCAAATGTGATACATCAAGAGATATTAAAAATTATGCTATGCAACTAAATTATATGTTATTAAGCCCTGGGTTGTTTGAGGTATAATGCTCAAACTACTAGCTGACCATTACTAAGTTAAAATCAGCTTCATTGTACCGCTCAACCTACTAGCTAACTGTTACTAAGTTAGAATCAGCTTCGTATGTGATCTAGGATAACCAAAATCATAAGATCTCTTCCACTCAGTCAATAAGAGTGACAACCATAGTGGCTCATCGGATCAACTACTGAAATAGCCTAGTCCTCCTTGGGTATACAAGTCAAAACACTAGAAACCAGGGTATACAACCCTCAAATCTAAGTTACGACTATAGTCTTTCTCATTTATTTCCACATCCAAGATGTGCCCTCGATCGCTGTCCATAAAATGTTGGAATGAGGATGTCAAGGATATACCCTCCCTACACCCACATATCCTCAATAGTATATGACTCTGAGTTCCTTTTGGGATAATCATTTCACTATGTAGCAATTATTGACACTGGAATAGTTCTACAGACTCAGGTCACTACATGATTAAGGCTTCACTTGGTTAATTAAGCTAGACAGGTGTTTTTTTACAACACCAATCAAGTTACGTCAAACACCCTAAAAGACCTTATAAAATCACTTGTGAACTCCACAACCTCAAAAAAAAATGCATGGAACTTATTTACAACAATCCATCCTAAGACCAAACAACATTTTTAGAGTATATTCAACATTCAATGTTATAGCTTGGATTATCTATCACCAAGATTAGGGTTTCACTCAAACTGTCATTACATCACCATCATAATAGTAGATAATAGGATGTTTGAGGTGTGGGTGCCACAACAACAAACATGTACATTCTTAAGACACTTTACATAAAAGTTACGAATTTTAGACCATTCTTACTTGGTGATCATTTCAAAGTTCAAAATAATAATGTTTATAAAATATGAATTGTAGTTAATATTTATGCATCCCCATTACAATATTGAAAGTGCTCATTTTAGCATGATTACAAGTTTCCAAAGCAACATTCAAAGACATGCAAGCACATAGTTGGAACGAAATGCTTTATTGTTATATAACTCACCTGGTTAGAGAGATAAACTGAATATAGAAGAAGAAGAAGAACTCTAAAATTAGAAATGCAGCTTTAACACATCCCACCAAAACACCCAAAACCATGCTCTTCCTCCACAAGCTAGGTGAAACTAGAGTAAGGAATAAGAAAACAAGAGAGATAAACCCACATGCACAAGGTTATAACAAGGAAACAACAAAGGAAACACGAGATACCAAAAGAAGTTGGATGCAGGAGAGAAGGGGAGGGAAGAATAGTGAGAAAATGAACAAAAGAACAAGAAACTTAAAGGAAGTGAGAAATGTGATGAACACCTTGAAATCAGCCCTAAGAACCTTGATCCAAGAACATGCATCCATGAAAATCCTAATATTATCATATTTAAAGAAACTCTTGTCAATCACCACTCTCCAAAAATTCTCATTGCGCTATATTGAAGCTCCACCAACAAAAGTGAGAGTGGTGAGGAAGAGATGGGTTATTTATAAGCATGACTTTAGAAAATCATCAAGAAAAATGCTCGTTGACCTGGGTCCCATCTAGCGTTGAGGCTTCAGAGGTCAGAAAAACTCTCAACCAATAAAATCTCATTGACCACTTGAACCTGTTGACCACCAGACCTTGTTGTCTCTAGAAAATTATTAACAACTGGAGATCTTGTCGGTCAAAACTTCATCAATCACATGTATAACAAAATTCATCGAGCACTAGAATCACATTGATCATCAAGACCCATCAACCATCGAGAAATCCATTGGGCATAGGGGCAAAAACAAAAACCATCAATTGATGAAGGCATGCACTACCACTCACCCAACTTTGTAATTTTGATAAATAAAGGTTCAAAAACATCCAAAGGAGAAGTGTAACATCCTAGGATTTGAGGCCTTGGATAAGTTGATCTTAAAAGGAATGATTGGACTACCCATATCACCAAGGTGCACCTCCTTTTTCGGGAGCACATCACTAAAGAACTCCATAGTTAAGCGTGCTCAACTTGGAGTAGTACTAGGATGGGTGACCAGTCGGGAAGTTGACCCCGGCTTGCGCATGAGTGTGGGAAAAGCATGCAGTTAAGGCTAATGGTGATCTGTGGGGCCAGTCGTCATTCCTGAAACTCTACTAGAGCCTAGGGCAGTGGGCCCGGACGTTACAAATGGTATCAGAGCCAATTCCCCTCCAGTAGGTGGGGCCCACATGGGCCTGTGGCATGCCAGTGTTTGAGCCGTGTGGTCCATGTATGTTGAAAGGGCTATCCGAGTTAATGGAGCCACCCTTGCGTTGGCAGCCGTGATCGGGAGCTGGGTGTACATGGGTCATTTGGGTCAGCACTGAAATGGGGAATGATTATGAGTCCATATAGTTGAGCCTTGACGAGGACGTCAAGAGTCTAAGTGGGGGAGATTGTAACATCCTAGGATTTGAGGCCTTGGATAAGTTGATCTTAAAAGGAATGATTAGACTACCCATATCACCAAGGTGCACCTCCTTTTATGGGAGCCCATCACTAAAGAACTCCATAGTTAAGCGTGCTCAGCTTGGAGTAGTACTAGAATGGGTGACCAATCGGGAAGTTGACCCCAGCTTGCGCATGAGTGTGGGAAAAGCACGTAGTTAAGGCTAGTGGTGATCTGTGGGGCCAGTCGTCATTCCTGAAACTCTACTAGAGCCTAGGGCAGTGGGCCCGAACGTTACAAGAAGTAATATTATAAAATCTTATGTACATCATGAAACAACTCAAGTCAGTGTCACAACCTTGTTCATACCATTAGAAAATGGGGAATTCTCATAGAAGTCTACAAGTTGCATACATCAATAACTTGTACCAATAAGATATCACTTTTTACTTTTGACATGTAGTTTCATCATTTGGCGTGTCATCAAAAAATAAGGTTTTAACTTTTAAGATTTAGTTATCTAATGAATCCAATTGTTCCAAACAAATTACATTTAAAAAAAGTAGGGTTAAGGGACTTACAGTAACAAATTAGGCTTCCATTCCCTTTTGAATTAAAAAATAGAAGGAAAAAAATCAAAACTTTTGATTTGAGAAAATCTTAGGAATTAGTATAACCATAACACATTTGATCATTAGACTAAAATATTCTAGCATAGATTAAGATTTGATCATCTCAATCTCTCCCATTTTTTAGATCCATCACTAGATACTGAGATGAGATTTAAATGTGTTTTAGAGAGAAGATGGAAGGAAAGGCAACAATCAAATCAGTAATATAATGATAAAGCCATCGCAGAGATATTTTGAAACATAGTTACATCAATATCTCTATCTCCGATTTCATGATCTTTAAAAAAAAATTAGGATTACACCACAATTTCAAGATAAATTGACTAGAAAAAAGTCATTTAATAGATAAACTAACAATAAAAACTTTTCTAGTACTTAGACTGAGGACAAGAACATTTATTTATTAGAACTAGATCAAGATGATATAAAACAAGTAGTTGTCTTGAACTAGAAATAGATTACTTTATCAACCCAATCAAGATGATAGGAAGTCGATACCTAGAAAAAGTAGAGAAGCATGTACTAGTTAAAATATACTCACTTAAGAGGCTTGATTGCCACTTACATGTTTTGTAGCCTCTGGTCTTTTCAACACTTTAATTCTATATGAAGGATCTTCTATGCATGGAAAAGATTAGAAGTTTACAATATAGGGAGTTTTTCCCTCTAGATTTAGAAGAGTAGAAAGGGATGAGGTGTTATGTGGTGATAAAGGGTATATATAAATTTTCAGAAAACTAGAGAATAACGATCTCTTTCAAGGATTCATCAAAACACATATAGATGAGTTTTGAGTTGGTTTGGCAAGTGGTAATACATTATTTAAGATATCATAATTGTTATGACTGTATCTTAGCTTAATGGGTATACTAGGGTTTACTTGGATGATTACATGCTTAATTAGATTGATCACGCTTAAACCTTATTAATGATGGTAGATTACTTTTGATGATTCAAGCCTAAGAAGGAAATATAGTAATGGTTTTACTTTGAAGGATTTTCTTTTGAGAAGTTCAAACCCTAATTGCCAGAATTAGGGTTTTGAAAGTATATAAATACAATATTTGATAGGTATACAAATATGGTGAATGATTTTTCATATTTTCAATGTAATTTGGATTTACTTGAAATTTGGATCTAATATAGATAACTCAATCATGTGTGCTAGTGAAAAATACTAGAAATTTGGATGTTCTTTGAATGTGCTCCATAGTTGAACTACTCTTTGCCCGACCATACTATAGACTGTTGTTCGACATTGTCGTGTTTGATTTTTAGTTATTTATTACTAGCTTAGAATGGTTTAAAAAAATTAATGGAGCTTTGAAAAATTTCTTTAGACAATAGGAAAATTGTATATAATTTTGATCTGTAAATTATATATTAAATGATTTATAGTTACATTTTTATAAAATAAAATTGTGCTAAAATTAAAGAAAATTTAAGTAGGGTCAATTTGTAATTTACCGAAGCACCTCAATTGTTCTATATGTTCAACCAAACACACTAGGAGATCTCAATTTCGTGATTCATTCCATATAAATAAAATCCTATAGAGAGAGAGGGAGAGTTAGGGTTTGAATGGAGAAAGTGGTGAAGATGATGATGTAGGGTTTTATCTTCCTAGAGTTGATGAATTCAAGTAAGTTTTTCAACTCTAGATAGATTTTCTTGGTGATTCTTCTCTCACATTTAAAGATTCTGACTCGTTACTGATTTGATTTGAAATGATATAAAATCAGACCCTTTTCTCATTCTTTTTCAATTCTTCAGTTCTAGGGTTTCTGAGTTGAAAGGAATATGAAAGTGGTGAATTGTTAGGAATTTGGTGTGGATTCTAGAATTTTAGTTCCTGGACTTCATTTTAAGGTGATTTCACACCTTAGGTGAGTTGGTACTTCATTTAAATATTATATTGCATGAAATTATATTAAACATTCAATAATATTCAATTCCTTTGTATTTGACAATAAACCCTAAATTGTTTTCCAGTTCTAGCTTGTGTAATATGATTTAGGTATGGATTATTTTCCTTATGTGATAAATTTTAAATGATTTAATTACATTATAAATGGATTCTGATCATCTAGATTAGCATTCTTTAAGTTACTATAAAAATTAGAAGAATATTCCGAATTCTAGGTTTTTGCTTATGTTGATATTGTTGTATAACTAAATGAAGAACCTTGCATATTGGAATTTTCTTATTTGTAAATTATTTTTATTTGAATTCTTAGAATTCATATTTCAGTTAATATCTTGGAATTCATTTGATGTTATCATTGTTTTCTTGATATCTCAGTAAAGAGGGTCAAACCCTATATGTGTAGTAAGTTCAAAATTTACGAATAGACATCATGAAATCCAACAAAAATGATTCATTTTAATATGATAGATTTATTTAATAAAGGATATTATTGATACATAATATGTCTATGAATGCTTTAGAATTGTTATTTCAGTTCATGCCAAGGTTTAATATATATATGTTTGGTTGTATGAGAACTATTGAAAGCATCCTTTATCAATGTAATTCTATGATGCATTAAATCTTTATGTGAATCATGTGATATGTGAATGAGGTGAATTAAAACCTAAGGATAAGGTATTCCGTGAATTAAGTATTTTAAATTCAATATTCTTCAATATGATAAGTGGTGTTTCTTAGTTTCTCAATTTATGATACAAATTGTTGATAATTTATGAAAAAGATTTTTTATAAATTTAAATTAAGAAACATTGATTTGGTGATTGAACTATGAATGATAAGAGTGAATTAGACATTTAGATGCCTTGAAAATTGTAGATTCCTCACAAGAGGCCTGCACTTTGGGGAGGAAGCATGTTTCCTGACTGGAGGTATCATGTAGGTCAAGGTAAGTGAAACTGCACCCATTGGGTGTGGGAGTCTAGGACAATGAGGGAAGACTCCTTAGATTATTGGTATCCAACACTAACTGGGGATGCTGGTAATACCCGATTTATGAGTTGCGACGATCTGTGGACATCTTTGGTAGGTTCACTGGTGCACAACAAGTCAGATGGATTTGAATCCCCGCCTGAGCAACCAACTTGAGAGGAGGAGTTGAGATATTCAACTACTCCCATTAGTCGTTGAGAGCCACAGGTGGCAATGCCAGTTGCAGATGTGGTATTGAGAATAAAGACTTTCACATGTGGATCTCAGCATGCTTCTAAGTCATGTATAGTGAGATCGTAGCTTGTTGTGATACTTTCACATGCTCTTGTACACCTCATGTGGGTTCACATAATAAGATGAATGTGAGATAAATCAAGTGTGTGCGTTATTGATTTATTCCTTGGAATTTTATAGAGTAACTTGCTATTTGTATGTTCCTGAATTACTAGTTTCCTTTGTAATTGATCAAGATTGTTTAGTGATTAATTTACTCTTTGTAGTCATCTACAGTAACCTAACATATATATGTTTGTGAATGATTAGTTCCTCAATAGTTCACTACTATTTTACTATAATTTCACTTGCTCAATAATATATCTTAAACATTTAAGGTGCTTTATATTTTTTTTTTGAAGTACTCATTCACTGAGCGAGTAGGATCACTCCTCTACTTGATTTTTTTTGGTAAACCATGTGATTTGAATATGTCGATGCATGAGAGTAGAATCTTGCAGAGCAGTCATGTACCATATTAGTCAAGTTTAATCGGTGCTTTTCACTCTAGGTCCTTATATAGGAGTGAGAGAGTTGTGAATGATGATGTGTAGCTTTGTTTCCTTAATAATAGAGAATATATTGGATTACCATGTTGTGTATACATGGAAGTGTGAGAAACAAAATGAATGGTTATATATGTATTTTTATTGTTGAATTCAGATTAGAGTAATAAAATTTTAAATCCCCTTGTATAGTTAGTTTATCTAATTTAATGTGAGAAGACAAAGAGTTTTAAATAAAAAATTTTAAAGGTGGTCTTCCTTTTATGTTTAATCCTCAACTTATGCCTGAATCTCATGATTAGTATTTATTGTTAGATGTGGGTGTAGCAACTTGTTATCAAAGCTTAAGCTGAGTCGTCAGGGACCATTAGGATTGAAACTCAAAGTTATAAGTGTGGTAGTTTGGAGGTGAGGTGTCAATAGCTCTGGGACGTATGAATATTAGGATACCCTGGCTGGGTGACTGAATACTTAGGTTGACCAATATCAAGCTACTCTATCAATTCTTCTCTAGATGCCCTGACCAGGTATCCAGAGGAAAGATGAGCTAGAGAGAAACCCTAGAAATATTAGGGGAATAAGACTAGAATGTAATGAAGTAATAAGAGCATAAAGATAGAATAATACACAACTTTTATTCTATATTGTTATTTTTATTGGAGGTCAATAGAAATGCTCTTATATATTTGAAATCAGATACTTAATTTTAAGAAATATATATGGTTCTTTAAGATTATTGTGCACTATGAAGTTTCGTCAGTTATTATTTACATTCTTTGTGATAATTAGACAACAAGTGATCTTTAAATGAATTTTCCCTAAGTGGATTCTCTCTCCACATGTTTGAGATAAATAGGAGTTTGTTAGTGTTGAGTGTCTCTTAGCTTCAGGACTATAGGCTCGACCTAGTCTAAATGGTAGGATGTGTTACTAGGATCTAATGACTTATATTAATAATATAATAACAACAGACGCTAGATAAATTAGACTCGTATTGTAGTGAGAATGTACATACACTAAGATATTTTAAATATAAGGGAAATACTGGAATAGATAAGAATTAGTTGGAACTTATATCTATGATCCAATTTTGGGGCCTCAGATATGAAACCCTAAATTGGGAATGAAGGAAGAGGGAATATAGATACAAGACATAGATTAGATGTAACATGCAAAACAAAGAAGAAAGGACAGATAAAGAGAACAAAATCATATAACTAAGTGAGCACTTTATTCACTTTGAAATCAAGGAAATATAAAAATACTACATAGGAAGCCAAGATAGAAAGAACAAATTATGATGAATGGATCATATGGTCGAGTAAAATGCATTTATTTACCCCAACACAAAAGAAAATAGGAGAAACGAGTTAAGCATACAATAATTACATAGAAGTGGAGAATTTTTAGAAGAATTAAAGTGAATAGAACTAGATGAACATATAAATCATAATATTAGGATAAGAAACTCAGATGAAACAAAAGGTAAGTGATGGAATTCATGAGTTTGATTAAGGAAGGAGGGTTACATTATATAATTGAAAGCACGGAAAGTGTACTTCTGTAATGAAGTTTAATGTATTCATCCTTGCTACCTTTGGGTTCGAAGTCTTTATAGAGTTAAAACCTAGTTTCAATCTGATGTACTTCATATGTTCCTTATGATGAAATGGAAGTAGTTCTCAAAACAAGAACCAAGGTGCAGCTAAATAAATGAAAAAGACATATAAAGCTAAATTATATTCAGAATAGAAAACCTTGTTTGACAGAGAAACTAAGTTTGACCCCTACATGAGCTGTTTGACTTGAAAAAAAGGACATGTAATGTATTAAACATAATATGAAACTAATACAAAGAATACTCATTTAGAATTTCAACTTCATATTAGTAAAATGATAATAAGAAATATATATATGGCATAGAATACATAATCATACACGTGAATGAGGAACATGATCATAAGAGATAAGTAGAAGCTTACGATTATAGGTGGAAGAGTATCATATTGTAAGAGGATGGTGGAAACTAAAGAAGGGTTGAAACATGATTGAGTAACACAGATTATAAAAGAGAGAAATTTGAGATGTAAAAAATGCTAAATAGTGTATCCTCATTTTGTTGACTAATGAAACCTAGATATGAGAAATGCGTTAAGTGAATACTTGAATATCAAAATTTTAAATCTCAAAGCAATCTTATATTTTGTATCTTCCTTAATGAGAGAAATGTGAGAATGAAGTGATAAGAAAATGAGTTCATTATGATGCATAACCACCATGGAAGAGACATATATTGAAATTATTAATGACACATAATATGATGATGAAACCCTATTAGGGTAAATAAATAAAGTAAATTTTTAGAAATGTTGAATAAGAGAGAAGGAATTCAAATGATAAGATAAGAAAGACTTTGGTAACCTCCAAGAGTGATAAAGCTTGAATTTCAAAGTAAGGTATTAAAATCATGTCACAACAACATCATGTTATTGATAAGGATCAAACCTTAGAATTTTTAGGGTTGTAGCAGTTCAAGGGAAGCCACTAGTGGTTTGACCTTGAGTACTGACATCATTATAAAATAAAATCTTGAGATAAGTAATATGAGAAGAAATTAGTAGTGTAGTAATCCAATTTTTAAAGGTAGAAAATGAGAAATGTGGATAAACAATATCTAAATGACTAAGAATGGTGGATAACAAATATATTTGAAATGTAAGAAGTGTGATTTGAACAGAAGGAGAAGCGCAACATGAGAAAATTCTGATCTTAAATAAATTCTTGCAATGATATCAAGAATGATGAATAACCCATTCTTACCTTAAATATTTTAATGCTAGAGATTATTATTCTATACAATCCAAATGGGAAGGATAAGTAAGAAGGAGAAAGTAGTAATGAATAAGAAAAGACATTAGAAGAAAAAAACAAATTTCAGTAATTTGTGAACTAGTTTTCTAAAGTATAATTTGTTGAAGGTATATCAATGGATGTAAATTTGTTATACATATGATTTCAGTTGTACACGCACAAGCAATATATTAAATTGAAAAGGGTGTGATGGTTTTAGTCATTCATGCCCAGTATAGAACAATAGTTGCTAAATATAGTCTTGTAGATTATCATTGTTTTTCTATGAGAGTAACACAATAGAGAGATTAAAAATAGAAGGGTGAAATGTCTTTAGTAACTCCGATGTGATGCAAAACAATAAATATAGATTGAATTGTATGAATTCAGATATTGGGACCAGATTATTAGTACCAAGGTAACACCTCAAGAGGGTATGGTATTATTGAAAATGGTTGATTTCTCTTTCTCTTTCCTATTATTGATTGTAATAGAGAAAATTCATTTTCTATCATTAATAGGCCTGATTTTAAATTTGTTATGAATATATGAGAAAAAAAGGACTCAATGTGAAAAAAGTATTCACATATGAAATACAATAATGTAGTGACACATAAGATTTTAGAAGTTTGAAAGAAACTCTGAATGGGCTTCTATGCATATCAATGTTTTAGGGATGAAAACTCTTTAAGGGAGGGAGAATTGTTAAGACCGTGTCTAAGCGTAATTGGTAAACTAGGGTCTACCTGGATGATTACATACTTAATTAGATTGATCACCGCTTAAACATGATTAATGATAGTAGATCACTTGTGACGATTCAAGCCTAAGAAGGAACTCAAATCATGATTTTACTTTGAAGGATTAGTGTTACAACTTGTTCCTAGCTTGCTGGTAATCCTAGAGGTTTAAGATAATCTTAATTCTTGGCATTCTTTTGTTAGTAATATTCTATGTTGTGCTTTGTATTAACTTTTGTAACATTAAATACTTATTTACGCAACTTATAATCATGACTTAAGCATACTATAAAGATCCGAGTTAGAGTTAATATGGCATTAACTCATACATGTATACAATAAGAGAGTTAATGTGATGGAGTGAGTTTTTACTTTATTTTCTCTCTCTTGTTATTTCTTTTCTCAATTTATTATTGAAAAAACTACCCTCAACTTAATCATTGCATGACTAAGCTTAATATAGCACTTTTAGCAAAAATATGCAAACCCTGGTATGTTTTTATGATTGAATACATATGTTAATGTATTTAGCAAAAGAACACATCAAACTTTTGAATTTGGGTTTAAAATTTATACCATAGTTGCTTTTTGACATTATGGAGCCACCTCTAAAATTTCATTGCAATTGGACTATCCAATTAGGAGATATAAGAAATCGAAATCAATGTATTTAATAGCTTATTGGACTTGTTGGACCTTGGCCCGGATCCGGATCCGTGGAAGAGACGACTGAGTCGTCCCTCTCACCCGCTTCTCGCGGAGCTCGGCCTACTCAGTAGCGCCATCCTTCAAACCGTCATCGCTCTCTCACCTCTCGATCTTACCTCGTCAAAATTAGCTCCTCAGGTCCGGCTTCTCCTCGCCTTTCGAACGAACCCAAAAAAATATCCCTAATGACCAGGGATTCGAAAACGCCCAATGGCGGCGCCATGGAGTCATTGGCCACCTGAAGAGGAGGCAACCCTAGGTCCCGCAGTGTCTATTTAAGGAACTTAGTAGTTCCGCAGCCCTTCCTTTGGCTGCAAAGACTCCTCAATTCCTCGTCACCAACCCCCCTATTCTCCACCCAACTCCATCTTCCTCGGCCCGAACCACTGCAACCTGCTCGCACCTCAGAGCTTCTCCTTCCAATTGGTTCCGTCCGCACCATCCTTGCGCCAAGGAGGAGGCATCCCAACACTCGCGGAAGGGAGTGTTGGTGCTTTGGCTGATATCGACTAGGGCGGCCGGCAGCATCTCAGACCAGACTCCGACCACCTCCACGGCCCCCTCCTTGCTACAGCCTTGAGCTCGGGCACCTACGCGGGACTCTAGGAAGGACCGTGGATCTTCTCTCGACGCCCAACTAACCTGTACTTGAGGTACAAGCCCAAACTGATTCTCGTTGAACTTTGGTAGCCATACTTTGTACCTCCGTCAGGTTGATTTTGTGCTTCACAGAGTCACGCTCTGTACCCCACTCACAGCTCGCGCTTACTCTCTCCTTCTCCCCACATAACCTCTCTTCCTCACGGCAGCACTACCCAGGAGCCAGCGCGAGCTCGTCGGAGCTGATCCATCTACCTCGGCTAGCAACGAGCAAGGAGAAACAGAACTGCAGCTAGAGGGATCGTAGGCCAACGACCCAATTCGACGATCCGAGGTCAACCTAGCAATTCCTTAGATCAACGAGAGCCGTCGATCCAGTCGGATCCGGCTGTTGATCAAGGTTCTCCTCTCTTCCTTTTCTTTTCTTTTCTTTTTCTAAAATGGAAAAATAGGTTATCTCAAGAAAATCATAGAAAATGATAGGAATATCGGATTATAGCAAACCTATACATCTTTTTGATCAGAAAAATATTCTCTATCCATATAAAATATTATCAATACCTGAATCAGTTCCCTATTTCAAAAGTAACCGTCTAAGGCCTAAAGGACATCCTTAATCATAATTAATTATTAAAAAGGGCTTTCTTGATGATATATGACTTCTAAAATAGTTGTAACCATTAGGTGAAACCCTGATTTCAGAATAACTCGAAATACTATAATAAGTTGATAAGTGATCAAAGGATTATAAGAAACCCTAATTTTAGCTTCCTCTTTCTACATGAATTTAAAGATATATTCTTATATCAAAATTAATATCACTAGATGACAATTAGTGTTTATTAATTGGTCTGAATCTTTAAAATGAACCATGATGTTATGAATGGCTAACATGTTAAGGATTACCCTCCTTTTTTTTCTTTAACCATCCTAGAAACCCTAATTTTGGGAAATCTTCTAATTAATCAATTAAATATTATCTTTGATTCAAATAGTTGATAATGGATCCGATCTGATAATATTTGTGAACCTAATTAGAATATGGGGAAATCCCTGATCTAAATTAAGATAACATAAAAAAGGATGATAATTAAGAACATAACTTAGTCCTGGTCACATGGACCAATAGTAATGATGTACCCTTGCCTTCTTTGCAGGGTGACTAAATTCCTGACTGACTCTAAGTCTTTGGGCTTTTGATTGAACAAGCAGGTACGTGGTCGTATAAGTATATGACTAGATTTCTGGTTGCATATGATATGTGTACCTTGAATGCTCATACTTGAATATTATTGCTTGTTTGATTAGTATGAGTTATACTTCGCCAAACCTAATGAAACATAAATGGTTAGGATGAGTTGTAGCTACTAGAGCACATACCCTGGTGTGGATGTATGTTGCCTAACATGGATGTATGTTTTTCCTTGGCCCATGTTAGATGTATGATGATATTATGTTGCCCACACTAGATGTAAGTTAAGTGCAATATGTGTAGTACAACTGCATCAAAATGATTGTAATAAAAAGGATGTTTACCTGATTTTCACTTTAAGAAATGGTTTTATCTCTCCTTTCTACTTGTTCAAATATTCTTCCTTTACGCAACCTTATTAAATGTAACTTTTACCACGTACCAGCCTTGCTGATGTTTCGTTTCTCGTATTTTCTAGGTGCAAGGAATAATTAACTACAAGATGAAATGCTTGCTCAAAGTATCTGAAGGCACAAATAATAAACTTGGAGGATGTTATAGATAGATTCTTTTCCTCTTATCTCGTTTCTTGTTAGATGTCAGTTTTATTTCTTTCCTTAGTAATCTTGAGGATGATTGAAATCCCATGTAATAAAGTTAACTTTCTTTAGAACCATATTTCTCTCCATATGTAATGACTATACTATCTTTATGAATGAATATTTGTGTGGCTTTATACGATGATGTGAACTAGATCTTGGCTTAATCTCTGTTTTAGTTTACTACCTTAATTTCTTATATTTTCCCTTTTGACATCTATAGATATGAGTGCACGCATATCTATGAATGTCACTATGGAAAGTATATAGAAATTGGGGGACGTCACAGTTGGTATCAGAGCCAGGTTCACACATCAAGTCACATGAACTTCATTCACCCTATTTGAATCTAGGGTAGTCCTTGAGTTAGGGATATGAAGGGTGGAGGTGTCTAGGATAGCATCTGCCATGGGTCTGACTAAAGTCTCCGAGCCACTAGCTTGGTAATCACGAGGCTACCTTTATGGCAGTATAAGTCTACCTGGCCGATATCCTAAGTGTCCCCTATTCTTGGACATACCTTAATTTAGGAATCTTCTCATCTATAGATGTTCCCTCTCATCTCTTCTATAGGAAACATTTGTCCCTCTCATCTATGTTTTTAAGATAAATTAAATTCTCCTCTTACCCCTGTTATAAGGTTAGGAAGGAGTCTCTCTATTTAGAAAGTCCTAAGGATCGACTGATAAGGATTTTAGGATATCCTCCCTAAATCATAACATTTAGAATATTAATCATTAAATGATGAGAATAATAAAATATCATGTGAACATAATAATGATAATGACGAGAGAAAAATTGTTGAAGTAATAATCGAATACGTTCAAATTAATTTCAGGATGCCTCCTAAGACTCGCAGCTCAGGGGAATCTTCCTCTAAGAAAAGAAAAGAACGTGAACCCTCTGAAGTACCTGATCCTGATGGTGAGGCCAAGGAAAGGTGGGAAGAACAGAAGAAAATCCTTTTAGATTTTATGGAAACCCTTGCCACAAAAGGAACCCCAGAACCCAGCTCATCTAGGAAGAAAGAGGTGATGGTGATAGATTTTATTAAACTAAACCTTGATTATTTTTGGGGTGAGGATCATCCTGAGGTCATGGATAAGGCTGAAGCCTGGATTTTGACCATAGAGAATGGTTTTCATACCCTAGAAGTACCTAATGAGAAGAAGGTTAGGTTCGCCACCCATATGCTTAAGGGAGGGGAAAAAATCTGGTGGCAGAACTATGGCGGGAATAGGGGTGAGGAAATAGACAACATGGAGTGGGAAGCCTTTAAAAACCTCTTCACGGATCGTTTTATGCGCATAGCCGAGAGGAAGAGGAAGGAAAAGATGTACATGGAGTTAAGGCAGGGTAGTCTTTCAGTAGCTGATTACACCTGGAAGTTTAGGCTTCTGGAACGTTATGCACCCATCAAGACTGAAGACCGCCTTACTGAACACTATGTTGACTGCCTTTCCGCCCACCTAAAAACCCTAGTCATAGCCTCTCGTCCCAGAAGCATTGATGAAGCCCTAGACATGGCCCTTAAGCAGGAAAGGGAGCAGTGATTGAAAAAGCCTTCTATCATGGGATATTTAGGATTGACTACCACTGAGGAAGAGAAGTTCAAGAAGTTCCACCCAGGCCATAATAAAGGATCAGGGAAGGGAGGAGGTTCAGGGAAGAAAGGACCAAAGAATAGCAAGCTGATGGATTACCGCAGCAAATGCAAGACTTGTGGACGAGGACACGACGGGCCTTGTCGCTACACCAAGTCGGTCTGCTACAACTGCAAAAAGGAGGGACATTTCCTTGCCAAATGCCCCAATGCATCTATCCTTGGCAAACCTCCCGCGGGTGCTCCGCCCCCTCAAGGACACCGCAATGCCAGGGTGTTCGCAGTAACCGCAGAAGAGGCTAGGGAAAATCCGAACCAGCTTGTCGAAGGTAACCTTAAATTTTTTTTCATATATCTAATATCTTGTTCAATGCCTTCAATTATTTAAAAATGTAATTATCATGTGTAGGCATTGTTTTCTTGAATGGACATCCTGTTAAAGCATTATTTGATTCTGGATCTACAAACATGTTTATATCTCGAAATCTGGCCTCAATGTTGCACTTACATATAAGGGACTTGGGATACATTCTGGATGTGTCAACTCCTAGTGGCAAAATATTCACTACATTGCAGAAAACCGATGTCCTCCCTCTAAAATTTGAAAATCATGACATGCCCTTTGAATTCATTCTCTTAACTATGGAAGACTTTGATGTTATTCTTGGCATGGATTGGCTATACACATATCATGCTTATATTGACTGTAGAAACAAGATGGTTGTTCTCTCTCAACCTCATTCCTCTCTCCAGTAGTGATCCCTCGGGGAAGCGGATTCTATAATAATATAATAATTTCCTCTCTTAAAGCTAAAAATCTCATATCTAAAGGATGTAAAGACTTCCTCGCATTCGTCTCAGAGACCAGTCCTGACAACGGGCCTGTAGAAAGACTGGAGGTGGTATGTGATTTTCTTGACATATTCCCGGAGGAGCTTCCTGGGCTGCCTCCAAACCGAGACATCAAGTTCTCTATAGATCTTCTTCCTGGAACCACTCCGATTTCTAGGGCACCGTATAGGATGGCAACTGCTGAGCTTATGGAGCTGAAGAAACAATTACAAGAACTTCTCGATAAGGGTTTTATCCGCCCTAGCGTTTCCCCTTGGGGTGCACCTGTCCTTTTCGTTAAAAAGAAAGATGGTTCGATGCGGATGTGTATTGACTATCGCATGTTGAACCAAGCTACCATTAAAAACAAGTATCCTCTCCCTCATATTGATGACCTCTTTGATCAACTTCGTACTGCTAAAGTCTTCTCAAAAATTGATCTTCGTTCTGGCTACCATCAACTTAAGGTCAAAGATTCTGATATATCTAAGACTGCTTTCCGGACTCGTTACGGGCACTACGAATTTCTGGTAATGCCGTTCGGGTTGACCAACGCACCTGGCGTATTCATGAACTTAATGAACAAAGTCTTCCAACCTTATCTTGATGAGTTTGTGGTTGTCTTCATTGATGATATTCTGATTTATTCTCACTCTATGGAGAAACATCGTGAGCATTTGAAGTATGTCCTTGAAATTCTTCGAGCCCAGAAATTCTATGGCAAACTTTCGAAATGTGAATTCTGGATTGACAAAGTTATGTTTCTTGGTCATGTCATTTCTGGGGGTAGCATAGCTGTTGATCCCGCTAAAGTATCTGCTGTACTTGATTGGCAACCTCCTCGCAATCCTTCTGAAATCCGGAGTTTCTTAGGTCTGGCCGGATATTATCGTCGGTTTATTCCAAATTTCTCCAAAGTGGCACTTCCTCTCACTAAGCTTACTCGGAAGGACGAGCATTTCATCTGGTCAGCTGCCTGTGAGTCTAGCTTCCAAGAGCTCAAGCAGAAGTTGACGTCGGCTCCTGTTCTTGTTCTACCCTCTGGCAATGAAGGGTTTGTAATATTCACTGATGCTTCAAGGAATGGATTAGGGTGTGTCCTACAGCAGAATGGTAAAGTAGTGGCCTTCGCGTCTAGACAGCTAAAACCCAATGAACTTAATTATCCCACCCATGATTTGGAATTAGCTGCAATCATTCATGCCCTTAAGATTTGGAGGCACTATCTGTACGGGGCAACGTTCGACATCTTCACCGATCACAAAAGCCTGAAATACATCCTAACTCAGAAGGACTTGAATCTACATCAACGCCGATGGATTGAATACCTTAAAGACTACGATTTCACTATTGCCTATCATCTCGGTAAGGCAAATGTAGTCGTTGATGCCCTTAGCAGAAAAAGGGCAGTGTGTGAATCCCTTTCTGTCCCTGAATGGAGGAACATGGAGGATCTAGTGGGCTAGAAACTGCAGTTTCTGTCTGATCGGGTGCATGTTAATAACATTTCCATCACGTCCAACTTGCATTTCGAACTTCTGGAGGCGCAGAAAGCTAGTCCCGAACTTGCAGAGCTCTCCTCTCTCCTAGCTAAACCTCATACACATCTGTTTGTGGGTCTTGACGGTGGCCTTCGATACAAGAACCGAGCAGTCAGCTGTAAAGACAACCATTCTTAGCGAGGCGCATGGGTCCAAGTACACGGTTCATCCCGGCACAACAAAGATGTACAAGGACCTACAACGACAGTTCTGGTGGAGAGGCATGAAGCACGACATTGCAGAATTTGTATCCAGGTGTCTGACATGTCAAAGAATCAAGGCCGAGCATCAAAGACCAGGTGGTCTACTACAACCCCTCGAGATTCCAGAATGGAAATGGGAACATATCACTATGGATTTCGTAGTGGGATTACCCAGGACCAGGAAGGGGTACGACGCTGCATGGGTCATTGTGGACCGTCTCACTAAGTCAGCTCATTTTCTACCAGTGAAAACTACTACGAAAGTTTCTAAGTTGGTCGATCTTTATATACGGGAGATTGTACGTCTACATGGAGTTCCAGCGTCCATCGTCTCAGACCGGGACCCGAAGTTCACCTCAAAGCTGTGGAAGCAGGTTCAAGAGGAATTGGGCACCAAACTGAATTTCAGTACCGCATACCATCCGCAGACAGACAGACAGTCAGAACGAACAGTACAGATTCTGAAGGATCTTCTACGAGCTTGTGTGCTTGACTGGGAAGGCTCGTGGGACCATTACCTACCTTTGGCTGAGTTTGCGTATAATAATAGCTATCAGGCGAGTATTGGGATGCCACCATACGAAGCTCTCTACGGCAGGCCATGCAGATCCCTGTTACACTGGGACGATGTTGGAGAACGCACTTTGATGAAATCCGAGGAGACACAGCTGTATACAGACAAAGTTGCACTGATTAAGCAACGAATGAAGCGAGCACAGGATAGGCAGAAATCCTATGCAGATGCTCACCGATGAGAACGACAATTCAAGGAAGGTGATCACGTATTCCTGAAGATCCGACCTATCCGAGCTTTGGCCAAGAATAAAGGAAAGCTCAGTCCTCGTTATGTGGGACCCTTTGAGATCCTTGAAAGGGTTGGAGAATGCACCTATCATCTTGCTTTGCCACCTCAGTACAGTGCCATGCATAATGTTTTTCATGTATCCAATCTGAAGCCATACGTCAAAGATCCTACTCACATTCTGAATCATGAGCCCCTCGAACTGAAAGAAGATCTGTCATATGCTGAGTCACCAGTCAGAATTCTCGATCTAAAGACAAAGGAGCTTCGCAACAATCAGAGTATAGATATGGTGAAAGTTCTCTGGAGCCACCATGATCCAACCGATGCTACCTGGGAGCTCAAGTCTGAAGTCGAGCGGAAGTATCCACATCTCTTTCAAGCTTCTTGAATTTTGAGGACAAAATTCTTTTAAGGAGGGGAGAATGTGATGGAGTGAGTTTTTACTTTATTTTCTCTCTCTTGTTATTTCTTTTCTCAATTTATTATTGACAAAACTACCCTCAACTTAATCATTGCATGACCAATCTTAATATAGCACTTTTAGCAAAAATATGCAAACCCTAGTATGTTTTTATGATTGAATACATATGTTAATGTATTTAGCAAAAGAACACATCAAACTTTTGAATTTGGGTTTCAAATTTATACCATAGTTGCTTTTTGACATTATGGAGCCACATCTAAAATTTCATTGCAATTGGACTATCCAATTAGGAGATATAAGAAATCGAAATCAATGTATTTAATAGCTTATTGGACTTGTTGGACCTTGGCCCGGATCCGGATCCGGATCCGTGGAAGAGACGACTGAGTCGTCCTCCTCACCCGCTTCTCGCGGAGCTCGGCCTACTCAGTAGCGCCATCCTTCAAACTTTCATCGCTCTCTCACCTCTCAATCTTACCTCGTCAAAATTAGCTCCTCAGGTCCGGCTTCTCCTCGCCTTTCGAACGAACCCAAAAAAATATCCCTAACGACCAGGGATTCGAAAACGCCCAATGGCGGCGCCATGGAGTCATTGGCCACCTGAAGAGGAGGCAACCCTAGGTCCCGCAGTGTCTATTTAAGGAACTTAGTAGTTCTGCAGCCCTTCCTTTAGCTACAAAGACTCCTCAATTCCTCGTCACCAACCCCCCTATTCTCCACCCAACTCCATCTTCCTCGGCCCGAACCACTGCAACCTGCTCACACCTCAGAGCTCCTCCTTCCAATTGGTTCCGTCTGCACCATCCTTGTGCCAAGGCGGAGGCATCCCAACACTCGGGGAAGGGAGTGTTGGTGCTTTGGCTGATATCGACTAGGGCGGCCGGCAACATCTCAGACCAGACTCCGACCACCTCCATGGCCCCCTCCTTGCTGCAGCCTTGAGCTCGGGCACCTACGCGGGACTCTAGGAAGGACTGCGGATCTTCTCTCGACGCCCAACTAACCTGTACTTGAGGTACAAGCCCAAACTGATTCTCGTTGAACTTTGGTAGCCATACTTTGTACCTCCGTCAGGTTGATTTTGTGCTTCACAGAGTCACGCTCTGTACCCCACTCACAGCTCACGCTTACTCTCTCCTTCTCCCCACATAACCTCTCTTCCTCACGGCAGCACTACCCAGGAGCCAACGCGAGCTCGTCGGAGCTGATCCATCTACCTGGGCTAGTAACGAGCAAGGAGAAACAGAACTGCAGCTAGAGGGATCGTAGGCCAACGACCCAATCCGACGATCCGAGGTCAACCTAGCAATTCCTTAGATCAACGAGAGCCGTCGATCCAGTCGGATCCGGCCGTTGATCAAGGTACTCCTCTCTTCCTTTTCTTTTCTTTTCTTTTTCTAAAATGGAAAAATAGGTTATCTCAAGAAAATCATAGAAAATGCTAGGAATATCGGATTATAGAAAACCTATACATCTTTTTGATTAGAAAAATATTCTCTATCCATATAAAATATTATCAATACCTGAATCAGTTCCCTATTTCAAAAGTAACCGTCTAAGGCCTAAAGGACATCCTTAATCATAATTAATTATTAAAAAGGGCTTTCTTGATGATATATGACTTCTAAAATAGTTGTAACCATTAGGTGAAACCCTGATTTCAGAATAACTCGAAATACTATACTAAGTTGATAAGTGATCAAAGGATTAGAAGAAACCCTAATTTTAGCTTCCTCTTTCTACATGAATTTAAAGATATATTCTTATATCAAAATTAATATCACTAGATGACAATTAGTGTTTATTAATTGGTCTGAATCTTTAAAATGAACCATGATGTTATGAATGGCTAACATGTTAAGGATTACCCTCCTTTTTTTTCTTTAACCATCCTAGAAACCCTAATTTTGGGAAATCTTCTAATTAATCAATTAAATATTATCTTTGATTCAAATAGTTGATAATGGATCAGATCTGATAATATTTGTGAACCTAATTAGAATATGGGGAAATCCCTGATCTAAATTAAGATAACATAAAAAAGGATGATAATTAAGAACATAACTTAGTCCTGGTCACATGGACCAATAGTAATGATGTACCCTTGCCTTCTTTGCAGGGTGACTAAATTCCTGACTGACTCTAAGTCTTTGGGCTTTTGATTGAACAAGCAGGTACGTGGTCGTATAAGTATATGACTAGATTTCTGGTTGCATATGATATGTGTACCTTGAATGCTCATACTTGAATATTATTGCTTGTTTGATTAGTATGAGTTATACTTCGCCAAACCTAATGAAACATAAATGGTTAGGATGATTTGTAGCTACTAGAGCACATAGCCTGGTGTGCATGTATGTTGCCTAACATGGATGTATGTTTTTCCTTGGCCCATGTTAGATGTATGATGATATTATGTTGCCCACACTAGATGTAAGTTAAGTGCAATATGTGTAGTACAACTGCATCAAAATGATTGTAATAAAAAGGATGTTTACCTGATTTTCGCTTTAAGAAATGGTTTTATCTCTCCTTTCTACTTGTTCAAATATTCTTCCTTTACGCAACCTTATTAAATGTAACTTTTATCACGTACCAGCCTTGTTGATGTTTCGTTTCTCGTATTTTCTAGGTGCAAGGAACAATTAACTACAAGATGAAATGCATGCTCAAAGTATCTGAAGGCACAAATAATAAACTTGGAGGATGTTATAGATAGATTATTTTCCTCTTATCTCGTTTCTTGTTAGATGTCAGTTTTATTTCTTCCTTAGTAATCTTGAGGATGATTGAAATCCCATGTAATATAGTTAACTTTCTTTAGAACCATATTTCTCTCCATATGTAATGACTATACTATCTTTATGAATGAATATTTGTGTGGCTTTATCCGATGATGTGAACTAGATCTTGGCTTAATCTATGTTTTAGTTTACTACCTTAATCTCTTATATTTTCCCTTTTGACATCTATAGATATGAGTGCACGCATATCTATGAATGTCACTATGGAAAGTATATAGAAATTGGGGGACGTCACAGTTAATGACATTGGAGAAAACAATTAATAAATAATTTTTCCTATGATAATTTTATCAAAATAATATTTTCGGATTGTATACAATTTAATTATGAATAAAAAAAGAACGAACCAAATCGGAGTTAAAATGAGAGAATTATGCCCTTTTTAGTAAACATATACAGAGCATCACGACCGCGGCCAACACTGTGACCCGCGATGTTGCGTCGACACTGCGACCGTAACCGCGACCGACGTCGCCCAGGACAACAAATCGTAAAATGATCTTATCTCGAGATATACTTATCCATTTTCAATGAAAAGAAGTGTGTTGGAACCGCGATTCAATCCTCCATCATCCCATACATCTTGCCATATGAGAGGGTGACCTGGAGGGTGACTTCTAGGGTGATGTTTGGGGAAGAACGTGAAGAATGGTGGAAATCTAAAAGGGTTGATATAGATTCGACTTGGTCAAAAGTTTTAATCTTTGATTCTTACTTATCTTCATTTCTCCTTACTCAAAATCTCTAATACAATGAATTTGAGGTTTGAGTTAACCTCTGATCTTCATCTTCTACCTACAGCAGACCTTCTTTAGGGCTGAAAGGAAGAAGAAATTGCTAATTTGCTAGTGTCTTTCTATGGATTCAAGATCTATGTTTTTAAGGTGTTTTCACACCTTAGTGTGAGTGGGTACTTCCTTTAAACAGTAGATTGTATGAAAATGAGTTAAACCACCAATAATCTTCAATGTCTTGGTATGTGAGTACAAACACTAAGTTGTCTTTTGATCTAGATTTTGCTAGATGATATGAAATGGATTATTTATCTATTGTGATGAATTTCAGATTATGAAATCACATATGAATTGATTGCAATCCATCTAAATGAGAATTATTAAAGTAATTCTAAAGGTTACATGAATATATTGAAATCTAAGATTTTCAACTATGACTGAATTTGTTGTATAATTTAATAAATAAGTTTTCCTAGTTGAATCTCCTTGGTTACGAATGATTGTTTTATTTGTATGCGTATGACATATTTTTCAGATAAGATCTTGCATTTCATTTGGTGTGGAAACCCTAATTCAGATCATTATAGGATTTCATATATATATTCGATTGTATGTGAACTGCTGAGAGAAATTCTTATTGAATGATGTTATAATGAATTCAATCCTTATGTGAGTTATGTGATAAGGGAATGCGTTAAATGAAATCCTAATGAAAGGGTGTTCAGTGGAACAAGTATTGTGATATCAATGTTTCTCAGTTTGAGATGTGGTGATGCTTAACAGTTCAACTATGGTAAATGTTATCAGATGGTTTATGAAATGAACGATTTACAAAGTTGAACAAAGATATGTTGATGTGATGATTGAATTGTGAATTTAAAGAGTGAGTTAGACATGTAGATGCCCCGAACACTATAGAATCCTCATAGGATGAGGCTTGCACTGTGAGAAGGAAACAAATTCCCGACTGGAGGTAGTCCAGATCGAGGTAAGCGAGAGCGCACCAGTATGGTGCGGGGGTCTTGACCAGTAGGACAGACTCCTTACAATTGTGTGGTACCCAACACCAACCTGGGATGTCGATGGTACTTGTGTTACATGTTGAGTGATTAGTGGTCAGTAGATCCACTGATGCATAATAAGCCTGAGGTCTTTGACTCACCGCCTGAGTACCCAGGTTGAGGGGTGCAGTCTGAGATATCCGGCCGCTCCCATTAGCCACTGAGAGGTAGATGTGTTGAGGCCCGCTGCAGACTAGGTCTTTCTCAAGAGATAGGCTTAGGAACCCGGGCATGCTTCTAAGCCTTGTAGAGTGATATCGTAGCTTGCTACAATTCTTGGACATGTTGTGGTACACCTCATGTGGGTTTAAGGCATAATAAGATGAATGAGAGGTTAAACAAGTGTGTGTAGTTATTCAATTATTCTTTGTATGTTTTTGAATTATTAGCCCACTTTATGATCAATCAAGCATGTTCATATATTGATTCACTCTTGTAGACATCTAGAGTATCGTGCCATATTTATTATTGTGAATGATTAGTCTCTTTAAATCTTATTGTTGTTATAATTGATATCATATGATCAAAAGTATATCTATAATTATATCAGTTCTTTAGACTGTTTCTTTGAAGTACTCATTCACTGAGCAAGTAGGCTCACCCCTCTACTCATAATTTTTAGGGAAACCACGTGGACTCGAAGAAGGTCAAAGCATAACAGTAGATCTACCACATGAGTTAAGTATGATATTAGTTTAGTTCAGTAGGTCCCTATCACTCTAGGTCCTTGTATAGATGTGAGATGGTTGTAAATAATGGTTTTTATCTTTGTTTCCTTGATAAGAGAGAATGTATATGATTGTCATGTCGTATGTACATGGAAGTGTGAGAAAGATAATGAATGGATGGATGTGTATCATTAATGTTGAGATCATATTAGAGTAAAAAAGTTTTATTCTCTTGTAAAGTTTGTTTATGTGATTGAATGCAAAAAGAAAACAAAGAGTTTAAAACAAAGAAAAAAAAGTTGGGAGTGAGCTTTGTATTAAGTATAATCCTGAAATTTATGCCCTAATCTCATGATTACTGGTCATCGTTATGAGTGTGGAAGATACAAACTTTTGGTATCAGAGCTTAGGCTGAGTTGTCAGGGACCATTAGGATAGAAAATCAGAGTTATGAGTGTGGAAGATAGGAGGTGATGTGTCTATAGCTCTGGGAAGTCAGGGTATTTGAATACCTTGCCCCGATATCTGAATACTTAGGTTAACTAGTATCAAGCTACTCTATCTATTCTTCTCTGGATGCCTTGGCCAGGAATGTAGAGGAAGGATTGGCTAGAGAGAAACCCTAGAAATATTTGCATTAGAATATTAGAAAGAAATAAATGGATTGAGCATAAGAATAGAATGTGATACAACTCTTGCTTTTATATTGTTTCTTTGATTGGAGATCAATATAAATGCTCTTATATGTATGAATTCATATTATCAAATTATAGAATATATACAGTTCTCTTAGATTGTTGTGTATCATGAAGTTGAGTTAGTTATTCTTTGTATCAAGTAGACCAGAAGTTATGTTTAAATGAGTTTGCCCTAAGTGGATATTCTTTCCACATGTTTGAGTTTAATAGGAGTTGGTTAATCTTGAGTAGCTCTTAGCTTTTGGACTACAGGTTTGGCCTAGTTCAGCTGGTAGGATGAGTTACTGGGATCTAATGACTCTTATTAACAATATAATAAGAGTAGACTCTGGATAAATTAGACCCACATCATAGTCAGAATGTACATACACTAAGATGTTGAAACATATGGGAATGGTTAGAATAGCTAAGAATCAGTTGGAACTGATATCTGAGATCCAATTTTGGGGCCTCATATGAGAAACCCTTAATTGGAAATAAAGGAACATGGCATAAGGTTCAAATTAAGTTTAATGATTAGTATGCAAGGGCCATGATAGTAAGAATCAATCATGAGGAATGGATCATATAATCAAGTACAATGCTTTTATGTACTCCAAAGCAAAGGAAAAATAGTAGAAAAGAGTTGAGTATACAATAAGTACATAGAAGTGAAGAGTCTTCAGAAGAGTTAAAGTAAAGAGAATTGGATGAACATGTAAATCATAAGACTAAAATAAGAAACTTAGTTGAAACAAAGAGAAATGTTGGAAATGATGAGTTTGATTAAGGAAGGAGGGTTATGATATAATTGAGAGCATGGAATGTATACCTTTATTGTGAAGTTAATACATTCATCCTTACTACCTTAGGATTCTCAGTCTCTATAGAACAACAAACTAGTTTCTAAAAGAAGAACAAAAGTGTAGATAAATAAATGAATAAGTCATACAAAGGTAGACTATATTCAGGTAGTGAAAACTTGATTTAACGAGAAACTAAGTTTGACCCATGCATGAGCCCTTTGATTTAGATTGAAGGATATGTAGTGTATTAAACATGAGGTGAAACTAGTAGAGATATTATTGATTTAGAATTTCAACTTCACATTAATAGAAGGATAAAAAGAAATATGTGCAACATGGTATACATGATCATACACATGAATAAGAAACATGAACATAAGAGAAAATTAGAAGTTAAAGATGCCAGGTGGAAGACTAGTATATGGTAAGAGGATTATGGAAAGTAAGGAAGGGTTTGAAACATGATGGAGTAATATAGATTATAAAAGAAAGAGGTTGCGGGATTCAAGCAAGTGCTAGTTAGTCAAGTATCCTTGTTGATAACTAATTAAACATACATACGATAAATGTATTAAGGGAATGTTTGAAGATAAGAATTCTAAGTCTCAAAATCATCTTCTCTTTCATACCTTCCTTATTGAGAGCAATGTGGGAATGAAGTCATAAGAAAATGAATCATATATGATGCATAACCAAAATGGTAGAGACATCTAGTGAATGTAATAATGACACACAATATGATGATGAAACCCTAGCATGGTAAATTGAAAATGTAATCTATTTGAATGGCCTAGTAAGAGAAAGGAAATTCAATTGATAAGATAAGGAAGAATTCAGCAAACTTGTGAGATCCAAAGTTTGAATTTCAAATTAAGGGATCAAAGTCACATCACAATAACATCAAGCTACTGATAAGGAACAAACCCTAGAGTGCTCAGATTTCTAGTAGTTCAAGTGGTGTCACTAGTGATTTGACCTTGAATGCTAGCATCTCTATAAAACAAGATCATTAGATTTGCACAATGAGAAGTAAACTAGCACTGATAGTAATCTAGGGTTTAAAGGTAGCTAATCTGAAAGGTTGATAAACAATATGGAAATGATTCAAAGAAAAGGGTAAGAAATAAATTTGACATGTAACAAGTGTGTTTTGAACAAAAGGAGAAATACAACATGAGTAAAGTGTGATAAGAAATAAATTCTTATAGTGATATCAAGAATGATGAATAATCTATTCTTACCTTATATGTTTCAATTTTAGGGATGTTTATTCTATATGATCAAAATGATAAGGATAAGTAACAAGAAGTAAGTAGTAATGAATGAGGAAATAGGAGAAAACAATGGCTTTTAGTTATACGTGAATTTATTTTTAGAAGTGTAATTTGTTGAAGGTATAATGAGGGATGTAAATTGGTTCTACGTATGATTTCAGTGTACATGTGCAAGAAATATGTTAATTAAAGGTGTCTGATAGTTGTAGTCATTCATACCAGTAATACATCTTAGTATTGTACAATTTTGGCATGGTGATATGGGTTGAATAATGGTGGAACAAATGGAGGGTTACCCTAAATAAGGTAGTATTACCTATTCATTCATATATATAGAAGAGATGATAACTATATTGTATTGATATGTAACCCAAATGAGGTATAGCTTGTTATACCTAGCTTTAATATAACTAAGTGATGGTAATTGGATATGAATAGTCCTTAAATGACTAATACAATCATGGAGTACTCTATTACTATTGTTGAAACCCTAGTATGCTATAACCAGATGGTTACACCTTGGTTTATGTGTGGATTCATACTTGAGAATAGTATGGAATGTGATGGTGATGCTTCACCTTATGCATCCATGATTCAATGGGGATGCTGTGAGTAAGGGTTTGGGTAATAGTGTTGATCAGTAACATTAATATAATTTATCTTGTTGAACCTAACTCTAATGTAAATAGATAAAGATGATTATCCATGTTTAACCTTCTTATATGATGGCATGATGGTGAAATAACCTCCTTAATATGATCATAACCTTAATATGTTAATTGGTGGTTATCATAGCCATATGGCTAATACTTTCTTATACTAAACATGTGCATTATGAATATGATGATGGTTAATCATATCTAGATTCCTTGCGTGTTTATGTAATAAAGGAATGTTATTAATATAACCCTGCTATGATTGTTTGTGAATATCTCATAGCTCATTAATGCAAAATTGTGTTGATCCAGTGTATTATATGTAAGTGATGTTGTTGAGCCTTGTTATAAGGCATGCAAAGATAATGATGATCTTACAGAGAATAGTATGATGGTCTAAATGACCTTTGTGCATGGTTGAGCCTTGGATGAGGTGTAATCCTCCTGTGTTGATAAGGGTTAATACCCTGTGATATTGTGAAAATGATTTATATCTTATGATAGTATGATGACTAGTGTGGTCTCATGAATGGCAAGTGAATAGTACAATGTGATGATGAGATGAGAAATTATGTTTCACACATTTTATATCTTTTAAAGGTTGTGATTTGAAGAGGAACAAATGACTCAATGTTGAAAATAAAATTCTAGATCGTAGCATTCAAAAGCTTAAAGGGAGAGAGATACCCCTAGTAAAGGTTCTTCAAAGGAATCATGTATAGAAGAAGTTACTTGGAAAGTAGAATCAGAGATGTTTAAAAAGTATCTTTTTCTCTTTTAGAAATTTCGAGATGAAATTTTTATTAATGGGGGAGAATTGTTACAACTCGTTCCTAGCTTGCTGGTAATCCTAGACTTTTAAGATAATATTAAAGCTTGGCATAATTTTGTTACTAATATTGTATGTTGTCCTTTATCTTAACTTTGGTAACCTTAAATACTTGTTTAGGCAACTCATAATCATGACTTAAGCATATTATAGAGATCCGAGTTAGAGTTAATATGGCATTAACTCATACATGTATGCAAGAAGAGAGTTAATGACATAGGAGGAAATAATAAATAAATAATTTTTACTATGATAATTATGTCAAAATAATATTGTAGAATTGTAAAAAATTTAATTATGAATCCAAAAAAAAATAATGAACCAAATCGGAGTTAAAATGAGAGAGTTATGCCCTTTTTAGTAAACATATACAGAGCACCGCGATCGCGGCCGACACCACGATCGACGATGCGTTGACACCGTGACCCGTGATGCTGCATCGACACCGCAACCCATGATGTTGTGTTGACACCACGACCGTGGTCTACTCTGCAACCCACGACGTTGCGTCGACACCACGACCGTCGCCGCCTAGGACAGCAAATCATAAAATGATCTTATCTCGAGCTATACTTATCCTTTTTCATTGAAATGAAGTGTGTTGGAACCATAATTCAATCCTATATCACCCCAGATATCTTTCTCTATAAGAGGGTGACCTGGAGGGTGATTTATTGGGCAATGTTTGGGGAAGAACGTGAAGAATGATGAAAATCTAAAAGGGTTGATATAGATTCGACTTGGTAAGAAATTTTGATCGATGATTCTTCATTATCTTCATTTCTCCTTGCTCGGAATCTATGATCCAATGAATTTGAGGTTTGGGTTAACCTCTGTTCTTCATCTTCTACCTACAACAGACCTTCTTTAAGGCTGAAAGGAAGAAGAAACTGCTAATTTTCTGGGGTCTTGCTATGGATTCGAGATTTTCAGAGATGGGCTACATTTTTAAGGTGTTTTCACAGCTTAGCGTGAGTGAGTACTTCCTTTAAATAGTAGATTGCATGAAAATGAGTTAAATAATCAATAATCTTCAATTGTTTGGTATGCGAGTACAAACACTAAGTTGTCTTTCAAACTAGATTTTTCTAGATGATATGAAATGGGTTATTTCTCTATTGTGATGAGTTTCAGATTATGAAATCACATAAGAATTGATTGCAATCCATTTAAATGGGAATTCTTAAAGTAATTGTAAAGGTTACATGAATATATTGAAATCTAAATTTTTTGTCTATGACTGAATTTGTTGTATAATTTAATAAAGAAGTTTGCCTAGTTGAATCTCCTTGGTTACGAATGATTGTTTTGTTTGTATGTTTATTACATATATGTCAGATAAGATCTTGGATTTCATTTGGCAAAGAAACCCTAGTTCAGTTCATTATAGGATTTCATATGTATATATTTGATTATATGTGAATTGCTGAGAGCAATTCTTATTGAATGATGTTATGATGTATTCAATCCTTATGCAAGTTATGTGATAAGTGAATGAGTTAAATGAAACCCTAATGAAAGGATGTTCAGTGGAACAAGTATTGTGATATCAATGCTTCTCAGTTTGAGATGTGGTGATGCTTAACAGTTCTGTTGTGGTAAATGTTATCAGATGGTTTACAAAATGAATGATTTACAAAGTTGAACAATGATATGTTGTTGTGATGATTGAATTGTGAATTTAAAGAGTGAATTAGACGTGTAGATATCCTAAACACGATAGAACCCTCATAGGATGAGGCCTACACTGTGAGGAGGAAACGACTTCCTGACTGGAGGTAGTCTAGATGGAGGTAAACCAGAGTGTGCCAGTAGGGTGCGGGGGTCTTGACCAGTAGGGCAGGCTCCTTACAATTGTGTGGTACCCAACACCAACCAGGGATGCCCGTGGTACCTGTGTTACATGTTGAGTGATCAGTGGTTAGTAGTTCCACTGATGCACAATAAGCCTGAGGGCATTGACTCACCACTTGAGAATCCAAGTTGAGATGTGCAGTCTGAGATATTCATCCGCTCCCATTAGCCGTCGAGAGGCAGACATGCCGAGGCCCGCTGCAGACGGGGTCTTGCTCAAGAGATAGGCTTAGGAACTCGGGCATGCTTCTAAGCCTTGTACAGTGAGATCGTAGCTTGCTACGATTCTTTCACATGTTGTGGTACACCTCATGTGGGTTTAGGGAATAATAAGATGAATGAGAGGTTGAACAAGTGTGTGCAATTATTCAATTATTCTTTGTATGTTTCTGAATTATTAACCCTCTTTATGATCGATCAAGCATGTTCATATATTGATTCACTCTTGTAGATATCTAGAGTCTCCTACCATATTTATTATTGTGAATGATTAGTCTCTTTAAAGCTTACTGCTATTATAATTGATATCATATGCTTAAAAGTATATCTATAATTATATCAGTGCTTTAGACTATTTCTTTGAAGTACTCATTCACTGAGCGAGTAGGCTAACTGACCGGCCTAAATCGCGCGTCCTAAAATTGGAGGCGGATTTGAGGTAGTCGAGCTTTTACATTTATAAACCCGAATCCTTCTAGCCCCCCACAACTTTATTTATGGGGTCGAAGTAGATATACGGGGTCGAACACAGGGACAAGGGTGGTAGTGTTGAGAACCCAGAATCAACACGCTACACTCCGACAGGTATAAAGAGATGATAAGTTCCCCAGAAGGGAAGAAGTAAGGTGTCACGAACAAAACAAGAAAACTATCTCCAGGTGGAGTTACTAGATTTATTTAAGGTTTTAGTCACTTAGCAATTTTTAGAGGTTTTCCTGCAACAGAAACAAAAGGATAAAACTAGGGCTAGAGGAAGGTACGAAGGATAAGACTACAGCATAACAAGCGGCACCGGTAACATCCTGCACCCCTCCTCTCAGAGCAGATACCTCTAACCAAGCCTCGGCACCCCTCTCGAGGTTGCTGGGCTCAAAGGTAGAGTGGAATGTTACTGAAACGACTCCGTTCCAGGCACTCTGTACTCCAGAATCGGACCAAACACTAGAGCCACAACACAACTCTCGAAGTTGTTGCGACGGGAAAACACGATTCGGTATCTAAGCGAAACGTGATCCAAACATGTAAGCTAGAGTTCAGATATCAAACATAGCAGTCATCCAACATATTGTACCAAGCATAGAACAGCAAGTAATTAAGCTTTTCCATTTCTATAAACAGTAAGGGTCTTAATTACAATGCATAAGTAAAGGATTAAATGACAGAAAATAAAGATAGATGTCGCCTTCTTGATGTAGAAGGGCGACAGACTATAGTGTCTCTCCCGCCCGATACCGGACAGGGCCTAGCCTGATACATCCGTGTCGGGCGGCACACTCTCTCGAGCGGCACACCGTGACGGTCGACTGTATTGCTCAAGGACCTGGCTGATACGCTCGAGTCGGGCGACACACCCTCTCAGGCGGCACACATGACAGGCGAAGCGTATCGGTTTTGATATCATGTCGGGCACGGAGCGACGCGTTCATCGTGTCGGGCACTTGTGTCGCTCATCATCGTTGCCGATATCGGCCCGCAGTGTCGCCCGGGACGGTTCTAAGTGAACCATCCCCTCCCTCTTGGGATGAGGAAGGGCTAACCTAGTGTCGCCTGGCACGAGCACTGGGGCGTGATACACCTGCTCTCGCAGTTTCCTCCGAAGATCACTCAAGGCTCCCAACTGTCCGAATTCCGAAGTATCCGAACTGACCGAGCTATCTTTTCGGCTCCCTGTAGCTGCTATTTATAGGCAGCGATTGGGGGAAGTTATGGTGCTCGAAGCGCCATGTGTCCTCCTTATTTGCGGGTCAGTGGACGGCCGATACTGGTATCACTCGGCTCAGGAGTGTCGGCCGTTGGTCACGTGACGGGCAACGACGCCTGCCGGTGGGTGGTTGTGTCGCCCGACATACTTGGGTTGTCGTAGCGACTATGGCTCCCTGTCGGGTAAGAGGCATGTCGTCCGTCAGTTCCCCCTTGCGCGGCACCCCTTTTTCACATGTCGTGGTGTCGTTCTACCCTACCGGGCAGGGCGTGTATCGGGCGTCAGGAAGGTCGGTGCAGACTTGGACTTATTTTGTGGGCCGAGACGGCCTTATTGTGTCAAAACGGAGGAAAAACTCTGCAAGAGATGAAAATATGTGATTAAGAGCGTAGCGCGGCCATTTATTGCGAAAGTGCATATAAAGGAGAGGAAAATAGCATAAAATGGCAGTTTTGATAACAAAATAAAGGCCAAAAACCTCACAAAATTTGGTGTTATCAACTCCCCCAAACTTAGCGTTTTGATTGTCCTCAATCAATATTTAAACTTTATTTAGTGATGCTTCTTCTTGCTTGGTAAAATTTTCAGGATAAGAGGTAAAACAAGTATAGTAATGCCTTTAGAGATAATGTCGCCTCATTACAAACAAAAGACCCTGCGTTTCCTTGCCTTATTATTTTAGTAAAATTTTTCTCTACGGCTTCAGTGAGAGTTTGTTGTATGATTCCGAAGTTAGCTTACACACCAAACAGGTTTATTTTCAGGGAAGAAAGTTGTGTAAAGGGTAGGCTAAGGCTTTTTGGGTTTTTCATCTTGTTTTCCATCAGTCCATCCAGGTAAGGGTCCGTTAACGGGCAAGTGGTCCCTGCAGTCCAAGCCAGTTGGCTTTAGAGCAGTGATTTCACATCCTACGTACCACTACCCCAGATCTACCATGCCTAAAGATGGGTACTTTTGGAAAACAAGCGGGTATATATATATATATTGGAAAACAAGCGGGTATATATATATATATATTCTTTTCTTTTATTGGGCACAACTCTCATGCTTTTATTCACACTGATAAGGCTTCTCTCTCTTTTTGTGATTTTCATTGGGTAAAGGGGAAACAAAGAGATTTCTGCTGTTTGGACAGCTTTTTCCTTCTCCATACTCATCTCTTAGCTATTTGCGAGATTATTATATTTTTCGAAATTTTTTGGCATGGAGAAACGTAATCTTTTGTTTATTTGAAGCAGCATTATCAGAAAGATATAACGGAACTTGTATCTCGTTAAGCACAAAGAAAACTAACTTTGCAAGCAGTTACATCAGGTTTTTACTATATAGCAACTTTTTACATATGCATGGGAACAAAATAAGAAAAATTTTCAAAATTTTTATATGAGCAAGGGTACAAATGTATGATATAGGGGAGAAGCAAAATGGCACAAGAGAAATTTTTATACCTCCTTCACTGGTACATGGGTACCCCCCCAAACTTATCTCATACTCTGTCCCAGAGTAGAGAAGAAGAGGGTGAGTTCATGTTAGTCCAGTGAAGGTTATTTAGCGGGTTCGCTTGTGCCATGGAGAAGCTGCAATATGCTTCTTTGTTGCAGCCTCCTTATTTTCTCATTTAGAAACAGCCAGAACAAGTGCAAGGCTCTCAAGATGGAAGCACGAGAGCTCTTGAAAACACTTGTGGATGCTTCCTCCTTAGTAAGAAGATGGAACCGGAATGCCCAGGTTCCATCCGGAGGTCACTGGCAAAATACTCGTGTTGTCTCTGTAGGATGTCCTAAAACACCACAGAAGACAGACTACGATAAAGAAGTGATCCTCCTCTCCAGCTACCAAATCAAGAAAAATTCTCCCGCCTTCTATCTGTGGTAGTTGACGGCTAGCTACCTTGGGATTTTTATGTTTCTGCCCGACAGTTGTTGCTTCAGCTGCGGCCGCGATTCTTCCTGTTATCAAGTTTTTTGACCATTTAAATGTTAGATAGGAAAAGCTGAAGAAACTCGATAAAACTGGACTTATATCAAAAATCCGGGTATCGTCCGTCAAAAGAAAACGTGAGTCGATACAAGATCGGGCGATAAGAGGAGATCTGCACGGCACAACATACCTCCCGATACAGATATATCGGGCGATAAGGACGCAAAAGAGCAACTGCCTGACAGGACGTCACAAAAGAAAATGTGTCGCCCGGTATGGCGTATCGGGCAACACGATCGGCCGTCGTGTCATGCATCAAACATGTCGGGCGATAAAAGAAAAATCGACTAAGCTCGTCGACCTGACACGCACCGCGCGATATGAAACCCCGTGTCGGGCGACAGACTGTCGGGCTATACCTTTGCTCATAGGAGCCATCGCCCGATACAAGAGTGAAGGCAGGCTGGCCGACATGTGAGCAAAGGTTGATCACTGCATGCGTTACAAGTGGCTAAAAGAGAAGTGAGTCAGCCCGACATGCTGAGCCCACCTTGCTATTTATAGAAAACTCAGCTGGGGGTAAACCGGGCATTCTAGGGCACGCATCGGCCAATTGAGTCATGCCGTTCCCGAGACGAAAATCCTGTCGGTCAAATCAAGGGCATTTATTCCCATGCACGATACGGTCATTGCTAGGGAATTACATCCATCATGGCTCTTGCGGTGCCCAAGAAGCTGCGACCCGATACAGGCGTGATTGCGTGCCAGCTGAGCTGCTGCCTGACACGTCGTAAAAGAAGGTGCCTGAAACAAGGCGGAAAAAGCAATTTATGGGCAAAACATCATCGGTTTAGGGTAGAGCCCCTCACCTCAGACAGAATTACTCCTCAATGCTTTGCAAAATTCGGCGATGACGCATAAAATAGAAGAGTTGGTACTCTCGGCGCGTACTCCCGCTCGGGCCTTATTACAATCCATAAAGTTTGATTTTACAAGTAATAAGAAAAGCAACCTATTCTAGGAAAGAAAGAAAAACTCAGGCTGCCTCCCGAGGAGCGCTAAAGTTTGCGTCGCCAACTCAAATGGTGTAGGATCATCTTGTTCATCCCTCAACTGTACCCATATCTTGCAGACTGATCTATGCTCTCCTGACAAATGCTTCATCTTCATAGAACCTTTTCACCATATGCCCATTGACCTGAAAGGCCTTGGTCAGATCGTCTTTGTCGTAGAGCTCCATCATCCCTGATGGATATATCTTTGACACTGTGAACGGTCCAGACCACCTCGTTTGCAACTTCTCAGGGAAAAGACGAATAGAGGACTTGAATAACAAGACCTTATCGCCTTTGTTTACATCTTTTCTCCTGAGATGGGCATCATGCCACATCTTTGTCCTCTGTTTATAGATTTTTGCATTTTCGTAGGCATTCATTCTCAGCTCTTCGAGCTCTTGAAGCTGTCAAAACCTCTTTTCTCCTACTTTGTCGAGGTCCATATTTAGGAACTTAATTGCCCAAAGGGTTGTGTTCCAATTCTAACGGCAGATGGCAGGATTTTCCGTAGATGAGACGGTAGGGGGTGGTTCCAATGGGTGTTTTGTAAGCGGTACGGTAGGCCCAAAGTGCATCGTCAAGTTTCATAGACCAATCTTTCCTTGTTCGGCTGACAATTTTCTCCAAGATCTGCTTGATTTGTCTGTTGGAAACCTCTACCTGCCCTGACGTCTGGGGGTGGTAGGGTGTAGCGATCTTGTGCTTCACTCTGTACTTGCGCAGGAGTGTTTCAAACTGTTTTTCTCCGAAGTGCGATCCTCCGTCGCTTATAACTATGTGCGGGATGCCGAAACGAGGGAAGATGGTCTTCTCGAAAAGCATGATAACTGACTCGGCGTCGCAGGTTTGGGTGGCTACCGCTTCCACCCACCTCGATACATAATCCACAGCCACGAGTATGTACTGATACCCCAGGGATGGGGGAAACGGTCCCATGTAGTCGATCCCCCATACGTCAAATATTTCTACTCTGATCCAGCTAGCCATAGGCATTTCGTTCCTCCGCCCTATGTTCCCCGTAAACTGGCACTCTTTGCAAACCTTCACAAACTGTGCAGCATCTTTAAATAAGGAGGGCCAGTAGAAACATGACTGTAGCACCTTTGTAGTTGTTCTTTCGCTGCCCAGGTGACCACCATAGGGGGAGGCATGGCATTGCTTTAGGATGTCTGCGGTTTCTTCCTCTGGGATGCACCTCCAGTACAAGTTGTCGGCACATCTTTTGAACAGGAGAGGATCATCCCAGTAGTAGTTGTTAACATCCGCGAAAAGTTTCTTTTTCTGATTGTACGTGATTTCAGGAGGCAGTTCTCCGCAAGAAAGATAATTGCAGATGTCCGCAAACTAGGGCAAGCTTTCTTCTTGGGCTTCGGCCAACATAAGAGCTTATTCGGCGTAGTCGTCGTTGATTGGAGGCCGTTCTCCCGCACCATGAAATGGCACTTCTCCCAGTTTAGAACTAGGCTGTTCTCCTCGCACCTTTTAAGGACCAATGACAGATTCTTCAGACAGCTATCAAAGTCCTTCCCATAGACGGAAAAGTCGTCCATGAAAACTTCTACGATGTCTTCTAGAAAATCTGAGAACATCGATGTCATGCATCTTTGAAAGGTGGCGGGGGCATTGCAGAGTCCGAAGGGCATCCTTCGGAAGGCATAAGTGTCGTAAAGGCAGGTGAATGTTGTTTTGTCTTGATCGTCGGGCAAGATGGGTACCTGGTAAAAACTTGAAAAGCCATCAAGAAAACAAAAGAAATTGTGATGCGCTAACCTTTTGAGAACTTGGTCAATAAAAGGTAGCGGAAAATGATCCTTCTTTGTAGCCTGATTTAGCTTTCGATAATCTATGCACATCCGCTAGCCGGTGACGGTCCTTACCACCACCTCGTTGCCCTTCTCACCCTTAACCACTGTCATTCCACCCTTTTTGGGCACTACGTGGATCAGACTTACCCAATTGTTATCACTGATTGGGTAAATGATCCCCGCATCCCTAAGCTTTATTACCTCTTTCTTGACGACCTCCTTGAGCATCTGGTTCAGCTTCCTCTGGGGTTGAGCTAGAGGCTTGGCAGACTCATCTAAGTTGATGCGATGCATACACAGGGCGGGGCTAAGGCCTTTGATATCATCTACTGAATATCCTATAGCCCTCCTGTGGAGCCTTAACTTCTCAAGGAGTCGGTCCAGCTGGTCGCTTGAAAGATCAGTATTTACGATGACGGGGTTCCTTTGCTCTTCATCTAAGAACTCGTACTTCAGGCCTTCGGGCAATGCTTTTAACTCTGGCTTTGGTCTGAGTGCCTTCTCCTGAGGCTCCTCCTCGAGAGAGGCATACTTCGCAGACTCCACCACTATATCCTCTTCTTACAAATCTTCGTCAGAAAGGTTGAAAAGGTTGAGGTGCTTCACGACCTCAGGATCTTTGAGGTCGGGATCTTGACAGCTTATAGCCCTCAGGAGGGGGTCTACTGTCCGGATATCTTCCTCTACTTCCTCGCAGAATTTATTGTAGCTATCTGTGAAACATGCTGATTCAGATAAGGACGGGCTCCTCATGATTTCTTTCAGCTTGAAGTCCATATGGTCGTTTTCGACCCTCAAAGTGATCTTCCCCTCGGAAACATCAATCAGCACTCTCCCTGTTGCCAAGAAAGGGCGCCCAAAAATGATAGGGCACCGGGGGTCTTCAGTTGTATCTATGATGACTATATCGCAAGGGATGAAGAAATTGCCAACCCTTATCGGCACATCTTTGACAATGCCAACGGGTCTCTTAAAGGTGTGGTCCGCCAATTGAATCCGCATGTTGGTTCCAACCATGTCGGTCATGCCCACCCTTTGTGTGAAACTTAGAGGCATGAGGCTAATGCTTGCCCCCAAGTCCGCTAGACCCTTGCGCTCTACGTTGTCCCCGATGGCGAATGGGATCGTGAAAGCTCAGGGATCCCTTCTCTTATTCGGCATGTCGGGCTTCAAGAAAGCGGAGGAGGTGGAAGCTAGCTGCACTGTCTCCATCCTTCCTCCCCTTCTCTTCTTCGTGATGAGGTCCTTGAGGAACTTGGCGTACGTAGGCATCTCCTCCAATGCATCAAGGAAGGGCACTTCGAGATGCAGCTTCCTGATCGACTCCATGAACTTCTCATGGCGCTTTTTCAGATTCACCTTTATCAGCTTGTACGGGAACGAAATCCTAGGAGCATAGGCATTCCTTCCGCCAGGTAGTTCCTCAGGGAACCCTTACGCAGACTCTCAAACGTCTGCCTATCTTTCTTCTCCTCCTGCTCGGTCCGCACCCTCAGGCCTTAGCTCAGGCTCAGGCTTGGCTTCATCAGGGCGCTCTAGCGTCCTTCCAGACCTCAGGACTGCCATTACAGTAGTTTCAGGGTGTGGGAGTGCTTTTATTGTAGGATTCTCCATCAGAGAAGCCATATGGGTCAGTCGCTGATCTATCTCGCACTGGCGCATCTGCAATCTAGCCATCTGGCGTTGCATTGAATTCAGAGCCCCATGGTTAGGGAGCGTGTTCTGCACCAATCGGTTAATGATGGCATCCTGTCTCTTTATATAGGCAGAAAGCTGCCCAACCAAGTTAGGCTGGCTCGCCCTCTCACCTTGGCCCTGACATTCATCTGTAGAAAGAGACTGCTCGCAACGAGACATGGTATCAAAGCTTGGTGGAACAGGTAACAGTTCCCCGGGGTTCCTGAAATGGCACAAAAAATCGAGTTTAGGAATTTGAATTTTTACTTTTAAGAGAATGACAATAAGAAGAAAAATAAAAGGAGTGATGTCAAACTCATTTCTAAGCTTGAGGCACTGAAGTGTAGTTAGTGGATTCAGATTCGTCTACAGTACCATTTTTGCCTTGTCCTCGGCAACGACGCCAAAAAGTTGACCGACCTAAATCGCGCGTCCTAAAATTGGAGGTGGATTTGAGGTAGTCGAGCTTTTACATTTATAAACCCGAATCCTTCTAGGCCCTCACAACTTTATTTATGGGGTCGAAGTAGATATACGGGGTCGAACAAAGGGACAAGGGTGGTAGTGTTGAGAACCCAGAATCGACACGCTACACTCCGGCAGGTATAAAGAGATGATAAATTCCCCAGAAGGGAAGCAGTAAGGTGTCACGAACAAAACAAGAAAACTATCTCCAGGTGGAGTTACTAGAAAGATTTAAGGTTTTAGTCATTTAGCAATTTTTAGAGGTTTTCTTGCAACAGAAACAGAAGGATAAAACTAGGGCTAGAGCAAGGTACAAAGGATAAGACTACAGCATAACAAGCGGCACCGGTAACATCCTGCACCCCTCCTCTCAGAGCGGATACCTCTAACCAAGCCTCGGCACCCCTCTCGAGGTTGTTGGGCTCAAAGTTAGAGTGGAATGATACTGAAATGACTCCGTTCCAGGCACTATCGTACTCCATAATCGGACCAAACACTAGAGCCACAACACAACTCTTGAAGTTGTTGCGACGGGAAAACACGATTCGGTAGCTAAGCGAAACGTGATCCAAACATGCAAGTTCGAGTTCAGATATCAAACATAGCAGTCATCCAACATATTGTACCAAGCATAGAGCAGCAAGTAATTAAGCTTTTCCATTTCTATAAACAGTAAGGGTCTTAATTACAATGCATAAGTAAAGGATTAAATGATAGAAAATAAAGATAGATGTCGCCTTCGTGATGTAGAAGGGTGACAGACTACATCGGCTCTCCCGCCTGATACCGGACAGGGCCTAGCCCGATACAGCCCTGTCAGGCGGCACGCTCTCTCGAGCGACACACTGTGACGGCCGCCTGTATCGCTCAAGGACCTGGCCGATACGCTCGAGTCGGGCGACACACCCTCTCGGGCGGCACGCATGACGGGAGAAGCGTATCGGTTTCAATATCATGTTGGGAACAGAGCGACGCGTTCATCGTGTCAGGCACTTGTGTCGCTCATTGTCGTGGCCGATATCGGCCCGCAGTGTCACCCGAGACGGTTCTAAGTGAACCATCCCCTCCCTCTCGGGATGAGGAAGGGCTCACCTAGTGTCGCCAGACACGAGCACTGGGGCGTGATACACCTGCTCTCGCAGTTTCCTCCGAAGAACACTCAAGGCTCCCAACTGTCCGAATTCCGAAGTATCCGAACTAACCGAGCTGTCTTTTCGGCTCCTTGTAGCTGCTATTTATAGGCAGCGATTGGGGGAAGTTATGGTGCTCGAAGTGCCACATGTCCTCCTTATTTGCGGGTTAGTGGACGGACGATACTGGTATCGCTCGGATCAGGAGTGTCGGTCGTTGGTCACGTGACGGGCAACGGCACCTGCCGGTGGGTGGCTGTGTCGCCCGACATACTTGGGTTGTCGTTGCGACTATGGCTCCCTATCGGGTAAGAGACGTGTCGTCCGTCAGTTCCTCCTTGCGCGACACCCCTTTGTCGCGCGTCGTGGTGTCGTTCTACCCTACTGGGCAAGGCGTGTATCGGGCGTCAGGAAGGCCGGTGCAGACTTGGACTTATTTATAGTGGGCCGAGACGACCTTATTGTGTCAAAACGGAGGAAAAACTCTGCAAGAGATGAAAATATTTGATTAAGAGCGTAGCCCGGCCATTTATTGAAAAGTGCATATAAAAGAGAGGAAAATAGCAGAAAAGGGAAGTTTTGATAACAGAATAAAGGCCAAAAACCTCACAAAATTTGATGTTATCACTAACCCCACTACTCACAATTTTTAGGAAAACCACGTGAACTCGAAGAACGTCAAAGCATCATAGTAGATCTACCACATGAGTTAAGTATGAGATTAGTTTAGTTCAGGTGGTCCATGTATCTTTAGGTCCTTATATAGATGCGAGAGAGTTGTAAATGATGATTTGTATCTTTGTTTCCTTGATAAGAGAGAATGTATCTGATTGTCATGTTGTATGTACATGGAAGTGTGAGAAATAGAATGAATGTATGGATGTGTATCATTAATGTTGAGATCATATTAGAGTAATAGAAGTTTTATTCTCTTGTAAAATTTGTTTATGTGATTGAATGCGAAAAGAAAACAAAGAGTTTAAAACAAAGAAAAAAAAGTTGGGAGTGAGCTATGTATTAAGTATAATCCTCAAACTTATGCCCTAATATCATGATTAGTGTTAATCATGGGATTTGGGTGGTGACAATTAGGGCTTGAGAAGTGTAAACCCTAATAGACAAAATTAGGGTTTTGATATTATATAGATACAAATTCTGATAGGTACAGCAGTATGATAAATGGTATTTCAGATTTTCTATCTAACTTGGATTTACTTGAAATTTGGATATGATATGGATAACTCAATCCTATGTGGTAGTGCAAAATTTCAGAATATTTGGATGTTCTTTGAATATGTTCCTCAATCAAGCTACACTTTGACTGCCCATATTGTAGACTGTTCTTCGACAGTGTAGTGTTTGATTTTTAATTATTTATTGATAGCTCAGAATGATTATAAACTTTTGTTGGAGCTTTACAATATTATTTTAGACAATATCTTAATTGTTCATGATTTTGGGAGGATATGTAACCTATTTAATAAACATTTTACAATAACATTTAAAAGATAGAAAATTGTGTTGAAATAAAAGAAAATATAAGTAGGGTCCATTTGCAATTGATCCAAGCACCTCAATTCTTCTATATGTTCAATCTAAACACTAGGATCTCTCATATTTCTTGATTCATTCCCAAGAAACAAAATCCTAGAGAGAGATTGAGAGTTAGGGTTTGGATGGAGAAAGTGGTGAAGATTACAAACTAGGATTTTCGCTTCCTAGAGTTGATGAAATCAAGTAAGTTTGTCATATCTAGATATTTTTTCTTTGTGATTATTCTCTCACATGTAAAGATTCTATCCCTCCACTGATTTGATTCAAAATGATATCAAATTAGTCCCTTTTCTCACTCTTTCTCCATAATTCTCCATTTCTAGGGTTTCTGAGTTGATAGGATGAAGAAAGTGGTGAATTGGTAGGAGTTTGATGTGGACTATAGAATTTCAATTATTGGGCTATGTTTTCAAGGTGCTTTCACACTTTAGTTGAGTATGTACTTACTTTAAATAGTAGATTGCATAGAATTGAATTAAATATTCAATAAACTTCAATTCCTTTGTGTGTGACGATAACCATAAATTGTTTTTCAGTTCTTGCTTGTGCAAAATGATTTAGAGATGGATTATTTTCCTAATGTAATGAATTTTAAATGATTAAATCATATTAGAAATGGATTTTGATCATCTAGAATAGAATTTCTAAAGCAACTATAGAAATTAAAAGAATATGTTAAATTCTAGGATTTTTAGTTATGTAAAAAATTGATGTAAAACTGAATGAAGAACTTTTCCTATTGGATTCTTCGTATTTGTAAATGATTGTTTTATATTAATGCCTGGAACATATATTTCAGTTACTAGCTTGGAATTCATTGGATTTTATCAGTATTTGCTTGATATCTTAGTAAAGAGGGTGAAATCCTATACATATAGTAAGTTGAAATTTTGTGAATAGATATCCTAAAACCAAAAAAATGATTATTTTTAATGTGATATATTTATTTTGTTAAAGTATATTCTTGATGCATAATATTTCATTGAATGTAATGAAAATCCTAGTTCAGTTCATACCATAGTTTCATATAAATGTTTGGTTGTATGAAAACTATTGAAGTTAATCTTTATCAGTGAATGTTTATGATGCATTAAATCCTTATGCAAGTCATGTGATATCTGAATGAGGAGAATGAAATTGTAATGATAGGGTATCTAGTAAATGAAGTATTTTCAATTCAAAGTTCTTCAATATGATAAGTGGTGTTTCTCATTTGCTCAGTTTGCATGATAATTTATGAAAATGATCCTTTTTATGATGTTAAATTAAGAAATGTTGATTTGATGATTGAACTATGAATTTAAAGAGTGAATTAGACATTTAGACACCCTAAAGATTATAGAATCCTCACAGGAAGCCTGCGTAGTGGGGAGGAAACGTTCTTCCCCACTAGAGGCATCACAAAGGTCCATGTAAGCCTAAGAACACTAGTTGGGTGCATGGGTCTAAGATAATGAGAGAAGACTCCTTATATGATTGGTATCTAACACCAAAAGGGGACGTCGATGGCACCTGAGTTATGAGTTATGCCAATTAATAGACATATTTGATAGATCCCATGGTGCACAAGAATCCTGAGCACTTTGACTATCCTCCTAAGTACCGAGGTTGAGAGGATGAGTTGAGATATCTAACTGCTCCCATTATCCACTGAGAGCTAGTCGTAGTGAGTCAAGTTGCAGATGTGGTATTGAGACTAAATGCTTATGATCTTGGGCATTCTACTAAGTCTTATATAGTGGGATCATAGCTTGTTGTGGTACTTTTACATGTTGTGGTACACCTCATGTGGGTTCAGGCCACAATACGATGAGCGTGAGATCAATCAAGTGTGTGTAGTTATTGATTTATTCCTTGGGATTTTATAGAGTAACTTGCTATTTGCATGTTTTTAAATTACTAGTCTGCTTTGTAATTGATCAATAATGTTTGGTGATGGATTTACTATTTGTAGTCATCTAGAGTAAGTTGCCATATATATGAATCTGAATGATTAGTTCCTCAATAGTTCATTACTTTTCTACTATATATTTGTTTTCTCAATAATATATCTTTGGTAGTTAAGTGCTTTATATTGTTTCTGTAAAGTACTCATTCACTGAGTGAGTAGGCTCACCCCTCTACTCACAAACTTTTAGGGAAACCATGTGATTTGAAGATGTCGATACATCAGAGTAGATTTACCACAAGAGTCATGTACCAGATTAGTCAAGTTCAGTCACTCCCTTTCATTGTAGGTCCTTGTATTGAAGTGAGAGATTTGTGAATAATGATGTGTAACTTTGTTTTCTTAACAATATAGAATGTATTTGATTGTCATGTCGTTTGTACATGGAAGTGTGAGAAACAGATGGATGTGTAGATATGTATTTTTATTGTTGAATTTAGATTTGAGTAATCAAAGTTTAAATCCCCTTGTATAGTTGGGATATGTGATTTAATGTGAGAAGACAAAGAGTTTGAAATAAAAAATTAAGGGTGTTCTTATTTTTATGTTTAATCATCAACTTATGTTTGATTCTCATGATTAGTAGTTAGCGTAGGATGTGGGTGTAACAATAGTAATATGTGGGATCTTCTAGTGATGAATTAGGATAATTCACCATGTGGGAGGCCTAGCAAATTAGGTCAATTTTCTAGGTGAGCTTCATTAAGCAGATAAGGTCATGCCAATCAAGACTTTCTTAATTTGTAAGAGTTTATATTGATAGGTTTATAGATTTTCATTTTGGGTAGGAGACTTGATCTTGTTGATTGAATTTCCCCTTAAGAATGAGTGAAGAAGAAAAGAAAAGAGAAAAAGGAAATATATTTGGAGGCCAAGTGTTCTCTTTCTCCTCTAGCCCTCTTTTCAATAAACACAACATATTTCCATGAGGATAAATTCTTTATTTCAATAGTAATTTGGTTCCAAATAGATTTTGCACAAATCTAGAGAGATCAATTGAGTAGGATTTTTGAATGGTTTATTAGAGAATCTCATTTGGGAAATTAATAAGAACATGTTTCAAATAATCTCAAATGATGTCTAGATTTGCACAAATCCATGGTAATTGTTGATCCCCAATGTGAAAAATGAGTATATGAATGGACTCAATAGGTGATATATAGAGAAAGCATAAAAATAGAAGAAGATTTTAACATGCACCAGGAGGAGGATTTCAATCTTGATTGTTGGAAAGGGTTGAAAAAACAAGGTGTCAACAATGATTTAAGGTATATTTTATACTTGCATATAATCATGGACTTGTTTCACTTTTAATTGATTCTAGACAATGATAGAGGGTCAAGAGTTGGAAACCATTTCAAATATTTCCCTTTTTCTTTTTCCTTCTGCAATTTATGCTAGCACAAAAACCATTTCTATAGGAAAAGGTTATTTGATACTTGTTATAAAACAAAAACCAATTGACAAGCGTGATAGTAAGGCTCATAAAAACCAAATATATAGTCCAATTGGTGTCCAACTCCTAGATAAATCCTATCTCTACCCATATATCTCTAAAAAATGGAACAAATGGGAAAATTTTTGGATAAAATCGGTGTCAAATACATGGAATTATGAAAAGTATGAAAATACATAGATATTAGTGGAGACTTGATTTCAATCATGATAGTTGGTGAGGAATAAAAAATCTGGTATTAACACTTTTAGTATTTACAATTTCTGCCAACACATTGAACAATAATATGCTAACTAAAATAATTTCCTTTAGAGATGAATCAAGGATGATCCTTCCACTCTATCATAGTACCATACACAAAATCAAATGCAAGCCAGATAAAAAACTGAGGCAATCTCAATAAAGTTTCATTCATCATCACCAATTAGTGATAACTCCTCAAACCACATTATCTAACATAGATTATGATTCACCCTATTTAACTTGGAATGAGTTAGAAAAAACAAATCTTATTTGATTTCAACACATGAAAAAACCCGAACTCTGGGTTCTCATATCATTTACCCAAACGAGGGAAAACATAAAATTATAGCAGTTTGAGTGATTCTGACACAAAATCAAATGTTGGATTACTTGAACTGGAATTAGGGTTGAGCTTCTCTAGGAAGCAATCCAAGAATTGTGCCCAAAATTTGAACCCACCACCAAGTACCCGCAAACTGGCATCAAGAACAAGAAGAAAATACTAGAAGAAATACTAAAATGCGGGTCTCTTTGTACCACATAATGAATTTTGGCATAAGTGACCAGCTAACAAGAATATTAATGATAAATTACAAAGAAAGATTTAACTTTCGCCAACTCCTATGAAATAAATCAAGGTATAAAGCTTTAGCTTTATAAATACATTCTCTAAACTCAAACAACCATAGCCTCTTTCCTTTGACACCAAAATGGGATAAATGGTGGAAGAAGAGGGCTAAGTTAGGAAGAAGAGGGTTAAGTTAGGAAGAAGAGTCAAAACATTACATGTCAGAATTGTCGTGGCTGCTGTTGAATTTCAAAGGAAAAGTCTTTAGTCCCACATTGCTAGCTTTGGAGACTTCCCTCCTATTCATATATGGCTGCTAGTCCATGTAATATTTGAGGAATAAAATAGGATATGGGCTTCGCACGTGCATGGTGGGGCACTCCAAATGGGTTTGGGCCGGTCCGGTCCGGAAACCCTTTAATCGGGCGTGTCGGCACACGACGCATCCCGCGTGCAGGGGGTGCAAATGTGGCCTCCCAAAGCCCCTTGTGCGGGTGCGGCCCCGGCTTGGTTTTGCTCTTCGGTTCACTGAACCAAATATTTTTTTTATCGCACCTCTTCGTTTGGATGCTTCCAAACGGCGGCCCGGTTTGCAACTGCAACGCAACTCTTCGCACACCTTTTCGTTGTTACTTATACTTTGTCCTTCGCTGTCGTTCGGTACGGTTGAAAAAATGTCCACTGGAAGGATGATCGATTATCTTTCACTCGTCGTCGTGACTGCGTGTGCGCGCTTCACGTCGGCAAATACTGTTGGATCCTGGAAGAGTAGCCGTACAGGAGACTGTCGCACAGGCGCTCGCCGTCGAGTACCGCGAAAATACTCTTAAGGACAGTGCTCTCTGCACGCCTCAGCGTATCTCTGGTAAAAGATTTCCTGTTAACGGCTTACACCGCAGTTTGTACCCTATTACTACATACAAGAATGTCTATATAAGTCATTATCTATAAAAATTGTAGATTGCTTAAGATAGGAATCAATACCAATAAGTAGATATTATTTTTAGAGATAAACGAGTAAGTAAATTGATGGTCACCAAAATAGGAGAAAACAACATATGATGAAGGCTCTGTAATAAAAATGGAAAAATTATTTTCTTTCATTGAATAATTTCTATCTTCTATTCTACTTTACCATTATGTTGGGTACAATCTTTTCTTCAATCTATGGGCGAAACCCCAATGATGTTCATCTACAAACATAAGTAAAAAGCTTGCTAGACTAGAAGGAACACGCAAGTGTAGAAAGTTAATTATCAGGATTCAGGACTCGGGACTCGGCGATCCATCCTCCGGTTGCCGTGTTCCTGCTTTTCTATCCTTCGAATTGGATCGTCGGCTGACTCGATTGGCTTCGTTATCCGAGTCCGATTGCGGTGTGTGTTGCCGCTGCTGCATATATGACGGCCTTTCCCTGACGCGGTTTCTCCCCCTTCTTAGCCTTCATGAATCCGATCAAACCCCGGATCGCCGGCTCTGGCTGTTCCCTCCGCATCAGTTCCTCTGCCACCTCTGCCGGAGTCACCTCCACCTCAGGAAGTAGGGCGTCCACCTCTTCGAGTAACGGCTGTAGTTGCTTCTGAACAGTCGGTGTGGTTTCATCCAGGAAGTAATTGGAAAGGAGGATGCGGATGACCGGCGGCGTGCAATACGACATATGGATGTGAACGTCCATTCTCCCTGGGCGCAGGAGGGCCGGGTCGAGATGATCCTTGTAGTTGGTAGTAAAGATGATGATCCTCTCCTCCCCGCAGCTCGACCACAGGCCGTCGATGACGTTGAGCAGCCCGGAGAGTGTCATCTTTTCATCTCGCCTATTAGCAGCGGATTCCGCACTTTTACGGCTGCTTCCTCTGCTGCCGCCAGATTTTTCCCGATTCTTCAGATCGATGGAGCAATCAATGTCCTCGACGACCAATATAGACTTGCTGGACGTGGCGAGGAGGAGAGTCCTAAGATCGGAGTTGTTCTCAACTTGCGTAAGCTCGAGGTCGTAGATGTCATAGTGGAGGTAATTGGCCATGGCTGCAATAAGACTAGACTTACCCGTCCCAGGGGGTCCGTACAGCAAGTACCCCCTCTTCCACGCCTTCCCTACCCTCCTGTAAAACTCCTTCCTTCCGATGAACCACTCGAGATCCTGGATGATCTCTCTCTTCCGCTCAAGCTCCATGGCTAGCGTCTCGAAGGTTGCCGGGTGATCTAACTTTACAGACGACCAGACGTCCATGTTCCCAGCGCAGATGTCTTCGTAATCGCCGGTGTGTATCTTGAGCCCCTTCTCCCTCGACCGGATCACCTCTGCCTGCTCCAAAACGTACGGCAGGTACTGGTTGAGCACCATCTCTCGGTGCTTCTTGTGGAACCGTATCTCGTAGTGCCGCACTTCTCTCGTGGAGGACATAGCCCGATCCGTTTCGCGACACACTAGGACCCAGTTGAAGGTGACGCCTCGGTAGACGTCCGTGACCTCCTCGCCGCGGCCGAGGGTGACCTCAAGCCCCGGTTCCTCCAAATCCTTGGAGACGCAGACGCGACGGGTGGATGGAGCCACGCAGCGGTCGCCCAGGTAGGCCTCGGCAGCTCGGTAGATGTGGTTGGAGGAGTACCTGCGATACTCCTCCACGACGATGATGGCGGTGTGGAGAACCGGGAAAAGATGATGTCCGAGAGTGAGCTGGCGATGTGTTTCTGGAGGCTATCTGGGACGAAGTCGTTGGTAAACCTGCGGACCAGAGCGGCTGTTGCCGCCACGGACGCCGCCATGGACAGCACCGTGTTGGCGGACGGAAGATCCGAAACGGAGGGCAGAGCCGCCGCCAAGCATGGGGTGCTAAGCCGAGGTAAGCGTGGTGTCGGGATGGAGACAATGGCAGTTTGCGTGGTTGATAGGACTGGTTTGGGTGGTAACTTTTGGAATACTGGTAATCTCGCAACCGTTACATGTATCATTGTAAGGGTTACATGTATCATTGTAGGGTTTCAGCGGAGGCAGGTCGACCTGTGTTAGCGCCTCAGAAAAAGATGAAGAGAAAGAGAAACTTTTTGGGGTGATTAGAGAAGTGTCCTAGTACTATGTGGTAGTTAAGTTTCAAATAATCACCTCTTATTTAAATGAGACCGTGTAAACTCAATCTTAAGGTATATTAAGCCAACCAACCAAAAAAAAAGGTAAATTGAGCCAGGTTGGTTCGGTGGACTCCATACAAGACAGAGTTTTAATCCCATTAACATGTGGAATTCCATATTTGTCTCCACAAAATCTGCTTTTGGTTTTTAACCCTTACTAACAGAAGTCATAAGCCGAAAAAAAGTAACTAATTTTTGGAGAAGTATCTCCTATTAATTTCTCCTTAAAAAAACCTCCTATTAATTCCACGATATCTTCTAGGAGAGAGAAATGTAACCATTGAATATAAAGAAAAGAAAACATCGTTCTGATCATAACTCTCAAATATTAATTAATTTCTTTTTTGAAGAAAAAAAATTATTGGATTCTTTATAAATGTTTTCTAACAAGACTAATTTTTACGTACCTTGGAAGAAAAAATAATTTTGGGGGACGCATACTTCTCTCTCATAATATGCAAATATTTTTTAGTACAATTCTAACATATACATTTCTCTTACTGTATGAATATATTTTTAGCTTAGTACTACTGTTTACTTATTTCTTTTCTCTTATTTTTTCTATACTTTCCTCATATTTTATAGTATAATATTAATTATTACTTCCCTTCTTTCTTTCTGACTTCTTTTTTCTATATTTCTCATTTCTCATATTGTACAAATATTTTCTAATATAATATTAATGACTACTTCTCTCCTCTCTTTTTATATACTTCTTTCCTCCTTTTTTGCATTTTATGATTTTTTTAGCACAATACTAATGTTTATTTCTTTATTCTCATTTTTCCTACTTCTCTCCTACCTTTTTTTATACTTCCCTCCTCTTTTCTCGTAATGTACAAACATTTTTAGTATTGTATAAGGGAAGTGGAAAAGAGAGAAGAAAGGAGTAATATTCATACTAATAGAAAATTCGTACAAATTGAGACAAGAGAGAAATGCATGTCTTTCATATTATTCTATTTCCAGAGTATTTCACATTAGTCTTGTTAGAAAGTATTTTTTTATGAGGAATTAATTTTTTTATTTTGGCATAAAATTTGTGACGTCCCCGGATTTTCTAAAACTTAATCTGATGTGCGACGTCCAAATTGAAACCCTCACCTCAGCGAGAATCCCAATTTGAACATCCCACACTAGGCTAAGAAGAACAAAATCAAGGGAGTCAAAAGGAAACACAGTAGCACATGCACATGAACAATAATAAAACCATACACACATGTTCACCATTCAACATATAACTACAACATGAATTGTTACAACATTTGATATTACATATTGAAAGATAAACTTCTACATATACATGTACTACCACTAAACTACAGGATCTTAAGACAACAAGTCCACCTGTCCATCAGCTCACCAAACAACTCTCAACCATCTTGAATCTTCAAGAGCATATGTCCAAAACCTAAACAAAAGATTACATGTGGTACACGTCAGCACAATATTCAAGAATATTGTACTGAGTACGCCTACATATCTTTTATATACCTCTCATCATATCTTGGCAATAAGATAAAACTAATACTTGGCAGCATTAAACAAATATAAAGAAAAGCATATACTGGCAAAAGATATTCATTAACAAGAAAGAGAACACATATATTTTAAGTACATTTCCATCATATATCTCGTACATCTGCCCCCAAGGGCTTTGATGTTTTTAGGCCTTATGATCTACTACCAAAGAGTTTGAGATCATTTAACGTGTGATCTACTACCAAAGAGTTTGAGATCTAACACATGTGATCTACTACCAAAGAGTTTGAGATCACTTCAATGCACTGTACTACCAAAGAGTTTAGTGCTATCATATGATGGATCTGATATCTTATGTTTCATGTGTTCGTAGCCATAAGTATGAAAAATCAAGCAAGATATCATACAAGAACAATCATTTCATCCAATACCATATGCCAAGTATTTTACTACACATATAACACAAACATATTGTATAATAAGCCAAGTAAGAGGTAATGGTGTACCTTCGTCAAGATATCCTAATCATCACATATTCCTGATGTCATCTATATCTTAGTCAACCCTGATTAAAACAAGATCATGTACTATCATTAGATTCTTATCATCTTAACCCTAGTCGAGTTCATAAGGGTTCACTTTGTTCATTAGAACATTCCCACCATTATTTATATTCTTGTCTTAGAATTTATCTTACTAATGTCATATTCCTTCATCAACTGGATATACTCATGTGTCACATTATTATGTGAACATATTTATCATTATGTCACTTTCATTAACCGTATTATGGTTACGTCACATGTATCAAGGGTGCTCTTCATATAACATGAATTGCGTGTATATAATTGATCTCAAATTTACATATTATCTTCCAGATACTAATATGAGGGTTTTCAGTGAATTTCATCATTTATGGAGCACATATGTATTTATTGCATTATCTTTAGTGTTATTAGTCTTAATTAGCCATATTAATCAAATTATATACTTTCGTGCATCAACATGACTATATCTGACATCATATGCATTATAAGCATGATTATAGACTTACTGACATTTTTCCATAATTTTATATCATCAGTTGATATTTATTATCTCTAAAAGAAGAATTTCACAACTTACATGATATCACTAAGATTAGTGCATAAAAAGCATGATATTATACTTTCATGTTGTTCTACGTATTTTTCTGAGAATTTGGGTATATTATATGTAATTTTTTAATAAACGATGCATTTTCTATCAATTATATAAGAACTGTGAGTTTCTTGGGTATTTACCTTTCACGTCCAATTACATCTTGCACGTGGTCACTGGGAGGCGCTACTCCTCCTGGCTTGCGCTGGGCCAACTGGTTTTTCACTGGTCAGTGGTCTCAGCCCGATTCACCCTCTTTCTTTGTTCTCATGATTCCTCGCGATCCCGGCCTTGCGCCCGCTAGAGTGAGCTTCCTCCCAACGCCGTTGTCGTGGAGCTTCTCCTCCAATAACATGATCTGCCCTCGGCGCCTCCTCCTCGGTCCCTTCCAGGTCAACATCTCGTGATCGTCTGCTCCCGTCCATTAGCATCGCTCCCACTCGCCAGCCTGCTCTCAAGTGTCGTCGTGGCAAGGGGCTGCTTGTCCTCGCGGTCCAACGAACTCGCTGGCATTGCTGCTACCATGGAAGAACAAGTAAGCATAACCGCTCCCCTCCTAGGCCTTTCCTCGAAAAAACCTTCATAGCTCCTGACTTCTCACGCAGTTTTCATTTCTCACAAACACTGTCTGGCTTGAGCCCCATGGCGATGAAGTAGGAAACGCAACCTCTGTCAGGTTCTCCTCTGGTGAGGATCTCATCCGCTCCATCTCTCCTTTACGATCTCAGAGTCATATGCCTACCTGTGCACTTCACAGATCATCTATTCATCCTGGTGCTGCCGAGGCAGATCAACACTGGTGAGGTATCGGAAGCGCCTTGCTCCTCAATGCTTTGTCTCCACAAGCATATGTGGCTCCTCCTTACAAATCTAGGGGAGAGGCCAACTACCAGCTACTACCATGACAAAGAATAATAGGGAGACGCCTAGAATCCTTCCTGATCTCATTGTCGTCCTCTGGTAAACAAAGGTTGGTTGTGCACATGAACCACCACAATAAATTACGGGGATGACTGGGTTTGCGAAAAGTAAGTATAATCTTCCTCGTCTAGCTTGTTGGAAACGTGGATGCGTCAAATAGAACGGGGAGGTGAAACTCCCTCGTTTCTGGTTAGTTTACTCCAAATAAGGGGGTCTAAGAGGACACTGCGATGAATGAAAGGAAAATGTCCACTCCTGATCGTGTCCATGCCCACATTCACAACATGTATTAGACGAATAGTTGCGGCTGTCATTCTCCCCATTACCCACAATTTATTGAAGACAGGAGTTGAAACTAATACACATAATAGCATGAGGCCAGTCATGGCAAAACATTAGCTGAGAACTAGGTCTTAAACCAAGATGCGACCAAAGTCCATTAAGCAAATCATGCATATATGTATCCCCAAATTTAGGCTCTTATAAATTGCTCAAGGGACTACAAACTTCACAAAACTCAAACCATAACTTTATTATAACCCGATCTACTTTATATTAAATTTGGTGCCAAGATATCATTGTTTGATGAGTCAATCAAATACTTCAATGGGTCATATTTAAAGGGGCATAAAACATATGACTAAGATCAAATGGCTTCCAAACTACACCGAACTCATTGATATGCATATAAATCCAAAACAATTCTGTTCTCAAATATATGAACTCACTTATCCAACTAGGTTAAAATCTCTGAAAGTCTAGTCTATAACATCCTACAGACCTTAAAACAAATTCCGTCCTCAGAATTAAGCCATAGAATTCGGTCTATCACATCATATACATCTTAAAAGAACTTTCGGCCTCAAAAGTAAACCATTCTCTTACTCCAAGGAAAACCAACTATCTTCTTCCATATGTAGGGCATGTATGGGTAACATATCCACAAAGGTTACCTAGAACCATGTATCCAAATCACTATTAGGAGGGGTTACAACCATCTTGGGTGCACAAACACTCCATTCAAGGTTTAGAAACTTTGGTTATGTCATTGCATATCTCATATATTAGGGTTGCATCTTCATATTTACCCACGCATTAGGGTTCCCACATCATATTACCATGTTCCAAAGAAGTTAACCAAAGTTAACCCATTATATTGAGGTGTCATAATCATTTTATTTAGTTCATTATTAGAACATGTTCATCATTGACATATGCCTGTTAGGAGGGAGTTAACTAAAGTTAACCCACTTTATCCATCTAGATCATACAAGGTGTTAAAATCATTATGTTGTGCTAGCTGTCAAACTCTATATGTTCATCTTTATTAAGCACTAAGATTAACACCTTGTGCAACGTGTTTCATTCATATGATCTTATTTCATTACTCATAATAAATTGCAACATTTACTAGTGATTTTATCACAAGATTAACCAACAATATCACATTATCATCATTATTCATGGACATGATTAACCATTTATGCATTAATATCTATTAAACAATCTGTAAGATTTCCATCATATCATGTCTATATATCACATCTCGAGATTATATTAATCTTTACATATATTAAATCATGGTTGTGCTAAACAAACTGATGTGAGTGGCTAATGAAACATATATCAAAACTTTATCTAGCCCAATTGAGGTTCTCCCAACCCTTATCATGAGGGTAGTTCCATGCTCATTCTCTTTGAACTAACTCAACTTTATGAGTATCTCATATGCATATCTTTCCTCTCAGTCTAGGGTTCTCAGATTACCTCATTGGCACCAGAGATAGTCTTACAAGATCTAGCCATATAATCACAAACCAAAACATCCTATGACATTCTCATCATAGATCTCTACCAATGAAACATGCTTACCCAAAACTCTCTTATACATACACCACTACAGTCCTACATGGAACCACCGACCCGAACATGAGGCTGTCCAGAAACTAACATAGTTGCCTCCTCTAGGGTCTTGGGACTCTCTCTCCCTCACCCAGATGGTAGGTACTCATATCCATTTCTACTTGCACACATATATCAAGTCTCTCTCTCTATCTCTAGGGTTTGGTCCTCCCAAGGACATCTAGGGTTCAACAAACTATAGGAATCATACATAGAGCGACTCAACTCAATCACTCAAGAGTGGTCTAGTTTAGGACATATCATATCACATATCTCATAATTCTCATATCTTGGAGTTTAGGTTCTCTGACCTTTTCCCTGTGGCTCTCACTCTTACTGGAGTTAACCCCAAAACTGGTCCTAACACTAGAGGTCCTCCTTTGTAAAAGAGCTTGACGCTCATGCTGACTCACAACTTTGTCTCAACTTAACATATCTTATCTCATAAAAGTCTGGTTACTTTTCTCATCAAAACTTATCTCAATCCTCAAAATTGAACTTAAGTCCTCAAAGACAAAAATATATCCTTATAAACTATCTTATATCATCTATATAAGACTTACATCATATCATCAAAACTTATTTCATCTACTCCATCTATCTTATATTCTAACAAGGCTCTAGACATCTAATCTAGAACTACTCTCTCTTCTAGACTGATGTCATTCACTTTCACTTAGGTTACATGATCACCTCATACTCGTACATATGTGGGGATACATTTTTATAATACATATACATAAAAAATATTATATAGTTTTTCTCTGATAAAACTTGCGTCAAAGAAAACTACCAAGGTTCGATCCGATTGGAATCAAAAACCAAATCCTAAAAATGAGTGTCCCACACATAGTAGAGAGTACAGTGTCATGTAAACTAGTGAAAGGGGTGAGAACATGGTGTAGGTCGGCATGGCTACCCAAAACATAGATGCATCATATGTCAAAGGTTTCTCTTCCCGTGATGTACATCATTTCCAAATAATGCAACGTCCCATACCGCTGCATAATAAGGAAAGAACGACATCCAAGGACCTGCTATACAACAAGCATCGGTCTAGACCTAGTTCTCAGACATCTAGGTGCTAACCTAGAGGCTAGGTCAGATCTAGTCTCTATAAGATGACTAATCTAACCCAAAATATTATTAAGTTCAAGGTTCTTTAGTTTTGAGTTGCATAATGAGAAAATGTTAGGGTTTGCTATTGTTCATGCTCTGATACCACCTGTGATATCCCCAGATTTTCTAAAACTTCATCTGATGTGTGACGTCCAAATTGAAACCCTCACCTCAGCGGGAATCCCAATTTGAACATCCCACACTAGGCTAAGAAGAAAAAAATCAAGGGAGTCAAAAGGAAACACAGTAGTACATGCACACGAACAATAATTAAACCATACACACTTGTTCACCATTCAACATATAATTACAATATGAATTGTTACAACATTTGATATTACATATTGAAAGATAAACTTCTACATATACATGTACTACCACTAAACTACAAGATCTTAAGACAACAGGTCCACCTGTACATCAGCTCGCCAAACAACTCTCAACTATCATGAATCTTCAAGAGCATATATCCACAACCTAAATAAAATATTACATGCAGTACACGTCAGCACAATATTCAAGAATATTGTACTGAGTATGCCTACATGTCTTTTATATACCTCTCATCATATCTTGACAATAAGATAAAACTAATACTTGGCAGCATTAAACAAATATAAAGAAAAGCATATACTGGCAAAAGATATTCATTAACAAGTAAGAGAACACATATATTTTAAGCACATTTCCATCATATATCTCGTACATCTACCCCCAAGGGCTTTGATGTTTTTAGGCCTTATGATCTACTGCCAAAGAGTTTGAGATCATTTAACGTGTGATCTACTACCAAAGAGTTTGAGATCTAACACATGTGATCTACTACCAAAGAGTTTGAGATCACTTCAATGCACTGTACTACCAAAGAGTTTAGTGCTATCATATGATGGATCTGATATCTTATGTTTCATGTGTTCATAGCCATAAGTATGAAAAATCAAGCAAGATATCATACAAAAAAAATCATTTCATCCAATACCATATGCCAAGTTTTTTACTACACATATAACACAAGCATATTGTATAATAAGCCAAGTAAGAGGTAATGGTGTACCTTCATCAAGATATCCTAATCATCACATATTCCTGATGTCATCTATATCTTGGTCAACCCTGATTAAAAAAGATCATGTATTATCATTAGATTCTTATCATCTTAACCCTAGTCGAGTTCATAAGGGTTCACTTTGTTCATTAGAACATTCCCATCATTATTTATATTCTTGTATTATAATTTATCTTGCTGATGTCATATTCCATATTATAGTTCATCAACTGGATATACTCACGTGTCACATTATTATGTGAACATATTTAACATTATGTCACTTTCATTAACCATATTAGGGTTACATCACATGTATCAAGGGTGCTCTTCATATAACATGAATTTTGTGTATATAACTGATCTCAAATTTAAATATTATCTTCCATATATTGATATGAGGGTTTTCAGAGAATTTCATCATTTATTGAGCACGTATGTATTTATTGCATTATCTTTAGTGTTATTAGCCTTAATTAGCCATATTAATCAAAGTATATGCTTTCGTGCATCAACATGACCATATCTGACATCATATGCATTATAAGCATGATTATAGACTTACTGACATTTTTCCATAATCTTATATCATCATTTGATATTTATTATCCATAAAAGACGAATTTCACAACTTACATGATATCACTAAGATTAGTACATAAAATGCTTGATATTGTACTTCCATGTTGTTCTACACATTTTTCTATGACTTTGGGTATATTATATGTATTTTTCTAATAAAGGATGCATTTTCTATGAATTATATATGAACTGTGAGTTTCTTGGGTATTTACCTTTCACGTCCAATTACATCTCGACATGTGGTCACTGGGAGGCGCTGCTCCTTCTCCCGACTTGCGCTGGGCCGACTGGTTTTTCACTGGTTTGGCGGTTTCAGCCCGGTTCACCCTCTTTCTTTGTTCTCACGATTCCTCGTGATCCTGGCATTGCGCCCTCTAGCGTGAGATTCCACCCAACGCCGCCTCCGTGGAGCTTCTGCTCCAACAACGTGATCTGCCCTCGATGCCTCCTCCTCGGTCCCTACCAGGTCGACGTCTCGTGATCGCCTTCTCCCATCCGTTAGCATCGCTCCCGCTTGCCAGTCTACTCTCAAGTGCCATCGTGGCAAGGTACTGCTTGTCCTCCCGGTCCGACGAACTTGCTGGCACTATTTCTGCCATGGAAGAACAAGCAAGCAGAACCACTCTCCTCCTAGGCCTTTCCTCGAATAGACCTTCATGGCTCCCGGCTTCTCACATAGTTTTCATTTCTCGCAATCACTGTCGGGTTTGAGCCCCATGGCGATGAAGTAGGAAACGCGACCTACATTCTCCTCTGGTGAGGATCTCATCTGCTCCATCTCTCCTTCATGATCTCAGAGTCAGATGCCTACCATGTGCTTCACAGATCATCTATTCCTCCTGGTTCCGCTGAGGCAGATCAACACCGGTGAGGTATCGGAAGCACCTTGCTCCTCCTCAATGCTCTGTCTCCAAAAGCATCTGTGGCTCCTCCTTACAAATCCAGGGGAGAGGCCAACTACCAGCTACTACCATGACAAAGAATAACAGGGAGATGCCTAGAATCCTTCCTGATCTCATCGTCCTCCTCTGGTAAACAAAGGTTGGTTGTGCACATGAACCACCACAGCAAACTACGGGGATGACTGGGACGACTGGGTTTGGGAAAAGTAAATCTAATCTCCTCATCTAGCTTGCTGGAAACGTGGATGTGTCAAAGAGAATGGGGAGGTGAAACTCCCTCGTTTCCAGTTAGTTTACTCCAAATAAGGGGGTCTAAGAGGGCACTGCGATGAATGAAAGGAAAATGCCCACTCCTGATCGTGTCCATGCCCACATTCACAATGTGTATTGGAGGAATAGTTGTGGTTGTCATTCTCCCCATTACCCACGATTTACTAAAGATAGGAGTTGAAACTAACACGCATATTAGCATGAGGCCAGTCGTGGCAAAACATTTGCTGAGAACTAGGTCCTAAACCAAGATGCGACCAAAGTCCTCTAAGAAAATCATGCATATATGTATCCCCAAATTCAGGCTCTTATAAATTTCTCAATGGACTACAAACTTCACAAAACTCGAACCATAACTTTATTATAACCCGATCTACATTATATTAAATTTGGTGCCAAGATATCATTGTTTGATGAGTCAATCAAATACTTCAATGGGTCATATTTAAAGGGGCATAAAGCATATGACTAACATCAAATGTCTTCCAAACTCCACCGAACTCATTGATATGCATATGGGTAGGACTGGCTGATCTATGTCTGGACATGATGTCCTCCTTGGTCTTCGATGGAGTGGTCTCTTCAGAGGGGTTTCCACTCGTTCTTTGCCGATCGTTGTGATACTAGCTCCCCTATGCAGGTACCTCAACCCTTTTGGGCCTCCCTCCAGGGGCAGGTTGTGGTGTTCGAAACTGTGGCCTTGGTACGGGCCTGGTGTGGCCTGGGTGGGACTAGTCACCCTGCCTGGGCCGTAGATCTCCTTACCTGCACGGATTCTCTGCTCGGGTTTGTGGCACCCCGGCGGTTTGGGGGGAGCTTGGGGCAGTTTATGCTGGTGTGCACCTCTGGGTGCCCTTGCCTTCGGGACAGTGCCCCCCTCCTCCCCCCTTCTTGGTCTTGTGACCTTGTGGTGGTCGCCCCTTGACGCGTCGGTTGAGGCTCCTACTGCTACTTGGGCCCCTCGGCCAAGTGGGTGCAGCCTGTCAGTTCCAGCTTGTCGTGGCAACAAGTGGTGAAAATAGGTTTCTCCCTTCTCCCATGTTTATTTAGATGGCCCCTGCGTGGGTTCTACCTTTGTAAACTGACCCCTGCGTGGGCCTTTCTGTTCCTCGGGTTAGCTAGGGGTCTGTCCCTGTGAGGGCCCCCGATGATACTCCCCGAGTGTAAGGTTTGGCTTTTGTTTGGAGCCGTTGAGTATGGGTGGGTCGCTGGCCTTGTGCCTGTCACCCATGTCATGTATTTTTTGGATCCAGGGTTCCACCTTTTGGTGGTATCCTCATCTAATTACCCACCTTGAAAAAAGCCTTCCGATGCATATAAATCCAAAACAATTCCGTTCTCAAATATATGAACTCACTTATCCAACTGGGTCAAAATCTCTGAAAGTCCAGTCCATAACATCCTACACACCTTAAAACAAATTATATCCTCAGAATTAAGCCAGAGAATTCAATCTATCACAAAATTCATTAAGGATTTAAAATGATGAGAAAAACAATTTCTTTTCTCAATCTATTTATACTTCACTCCTCTCTTTTTATTTCTTCCCTTTCTTTTCTACTTTTCTCCTCTTTCTTAGATCGATCCTATTTTTAACTTTCCTTTTCTCCTTTTACTATTTTCCTCATCTTTTTAACTTTCCTCCAATTTCTCTCTTTTTATACATTCTATTTTTTTATACTTTCTTTCTCACTTTTTTTCCCTTTTCATACTTCTCTCGTATTTATTTCGTCATATGAAAAAAATAGTTAAATACAATTTATTATAGATAGAGATATATATTACTCGAAATGAGGGAGACTGTCCACTTTCTCATTACCGACACTCCATCCCTCCCTCAACACTTGTGATTATAACACACAAAGAGAGGTTCAAGTTGGTCTTATAGTAAGGATGTAGGAGGCTTGTGGTACCACTTGAAATAGACTCCACTGATGGAGCTTCCACTTGGGTGGAATTGTGTGCACCACTAAAAATCCTAAAGATGGTAAGTCTTCAAGTTTAGCCTTGGTTATACTAGATAGATAACTCCACCCACGTATGCTAAGATACGTGGAAGTCTTATCGTAGTATAGTTAAGGGTCGAATCCACGGGACAACAGTCTTGTTGGGAGCAACAAGATGGAAAACATTGGAATTTCACTTAATCACTTAATAGTTAGTATTTAGATCAAAAGGTAGGTCTGGTTGTTTTAAACTAAGAGCAAGTAAAGTAAAGCAAGTAATTTTAAGGATGTTAAACAATGATAAGAAGTCACTAGGGTGTGATCGGTTTTCACCGCCACTACACATGGATCAAACCATGCAACATAAAACACAACCTACAAAAAGAGTCTAAACATTTAGTATCTTTGTAGATTTAGTTTCCTTTCGGAGAACTAACTACAAGAAGTGTGGGAATGATGCAATGCCAGCCATCCCCGAATGAATGGTCAACTGCTTTGCATCATTCCCTTCTCAAAGTGTGTTCCTCAACTTACCAAAGTTGTACTTTCATACGTCAAATGATTCCATTTCATAGTATGAAAGTACAACATTTGGAAGTGAGTTTACTCCACTTCTTGAAAGCACTCCTAGATATTGAAACAAGCACATGGTGGATATATGCACCAAGAACCAACATTCAATCGAGTTTCGAATCAAGTAGTACAAACATAGACAATTCATACGAAGAGATAAAGGATAACACAAGTTGGTTATCAAGCAACAAGCATTCATTAAACGATTGATGTTGAACTGTAAAGGAAGCAACTCTATATTGCAAACTATGGATTACATTACATGAGATGAAAACATGGGTAGCGGGGCTACTCCCCGCACCCCAGTGAGAGAGACTACTCGCTCATAGCTAGGACAAAGAAGGAGGTAAGAAGAGAGAGAGAGAGAGAGTGTGTCATCCCCACAAAGGAGAGAGGAAAGTCAACCCCTTGGAGAGAGAGAGAGACGATCTTCTAGCTTCACAGGTTGCTTGATGACGAGGTCCCCTCTTCCCACCTTCTTTGGCGGAGAGAGAGAAAGTAGCTTCAAGATGGAGTGTGGATCTCAAACCGGCAGCCCCTGGGCGGAGGATGGAAGTTGGATTTGCTCTGGAGTGATGGAGGCAGCCTCTGGACGTCTGAAAAAAACCCCTTTGGGAGGACCCCTTGGGTCTTATTTATAGGCCTTAAGTGAAATCCAAACGGTTTGGTAAATTTTGGGTCCAAACAGTCTTGGAAACCGTTTGGACCTTGAGATCGTTCGGACCCCGAGACCATTTGGACTTCACGCGGTCGTGAGATCGTATGACTCCATGCGGTCTTGAGATCGTATGAATTCATGCGGTCTTGAGGTTGTATGACTTCATGCGGTCTTGAGACCGGTTGACTCCATGCGGTCTTGAGATCGTATGACTTCATGTGGTCTTGAGACCGGTTGACTCCATGCGGTCTTGAGATCGTATGACTTCATGCGGTCTTGAGACCAATTGACTCCATGCGGTCTTGAGATCGTATGGCTTCATGCGGTCTTGAGATCGTATGACTTCATGCGGTCTTGAGATCGTATGGCTTCATGCGGTCTTGAGATCGTATGGCTTCATGCAGTCTTGAGATCATTTGACTCCATGCGGTCTTGAGATCGTATGGCTTCATGCGGTCTTGAGACCGTTTGAGTCTTTTGTGATTTTTTTTGTGTCTTTTTCTGTAAGTAGAAGTGAGAAAAGTTAATCTAGTAGTATGTTTGCAATAAAAGAGAATAGTTAGATATTTGTCTACTTTATCTGAGAAAGAGTGTGGAAGACTGAAGAATATTACTAAGATAACATCACAAAATTGGAGGTTATCATCCACCAAATTGAACTACAGAACCTGAATCTTATTAGATGATAAACTCAATCCTAACCAATCAGAACTAGTAAATCTATGCTACTGAACACACAAAAAAATGTACTTTCAATAATTTATAATATTAACTTCTCAAAACATCCACAACCAATCAAAAATTAATGTTTACAATTTAACATTGTATCCTTGACTCTCTACTTGGAAGAAATTTTACATTCCCAAAGAAAAAATATAACTCCAACCGATTATGCAAATTCTCAACTTCTGATAAATCTAAGTTCAAAGTACCCCTTTCAACTATTCTTTGAAATTTGTTTATTCCTTAATTTAAGACACATCTATCTATACAACTTCCTTCCAATAACCACAATGTTGCGACTCTTTTTATATTTATTGATACCTCTTTGCAAACCAAATGCTGCTCTCCATGTCATGACTTTTACACTCTCTGAAATATGACAACAATAAAATCCATGTATCCATTACAATTACCAACCAATTATGTTCTATCTTCATTTAAGGCACAATTGCAACAATTTCATGTCATAATTCCATCGATATTCTCTGCATGCCTCCTTAATATTCATGCCAGGTCATAGCCACTTTCCTTTTTTAACATTCAATCTGTCTCTTCTCTAGCATTTGCACTCCTATAAAAATGGATATTTTCTTTCTAATCACCACTATATTATAATATTTTCTTCTTAAATAGATTGGTATTTCTTCATTCAATTTTACTATTTTTAAGATATGTGTACATGCCAACAACTCATCCCTTCACAAATCCAATAAACGATTATCTCCCAATTATCCTTTCAACAAAGATTCAGATTTGTACCTCGTTGGTAAATGAGTATGTGACATCCTTTTTATCTATATACATAACTGGATGCAAAAAAAATTATTGTTTTCCATTAAATCTCGTTGACATATAACATTAATATGATAGGAGATATATCTATTTTGTGCTCACATGGGACTAATAGATCTTGAAACCTTAAGGAAACGTAGCAAATTCAAAAGAGCATCCTCCCACTTGTTTGGAGAGAATGAAATAATTAAAGAGACAAATAAAGAGAAAAAAGGAGAGAGGGAATTTTTTTTCTTATAACATCCAAAGCCGTAATGAAGGTTTTTTTGAAATAAAAAAATATTAAATTCCTTTCAAAAATACTTTTTAACAACACCATTGTAGACATATTTTGGAGAAATAATAATATGAAAGAAGATTAAAAAAAGAGAAGAGAAATATAAAAAAAGAGTAAAACATTAATTAAAGATGAGTCAATATTAAATAAACAAGAGGGAAGTGGAAAAATGAGAAAGGAGAAGTAAAAAAGACAAAAAGGATGTATAAAAAAGAGGAGTAAAGTAAGCATTGGTATTGTACCCAAACAACGGTGATGCACCCCAAAACATGATTATTGTACCCCAAACTCAGATTGTACCCAAAGCACAAGTATTGTACTTGGATTAAAATAACAGGGGTACAATTAGAGATGGAAATCAGGTGGGTCAGGTCATTTCCGTTCAGGTCATTACAGGTTATTGATGATTTGAGTTATCTTATTCTTTGGGGAAGGTCATGTTTGGGTTGGGTTATTATTAGGTTGGGTCCCTTCGGGTCATTTTGTATTTCTGGGTCAACCAGGTTTGCGTTAGGTCAATTTTGGTATATATTTGTACAAGTTACTTTATCAGGTTGGGTCAGGTTCAAGTCAAATCAGTTTTAGTCATCTTAAGATCAGGTCAGTTCAATTTGCATTATTTCCTTGAGCTAATTTGGTTTCGGGTCGAGTAATTTTCAGGTCAGGTAGTTTTCAAGATGTATCCCTTTGGGTTGTATATTTGGTTCAGATCTAGTTGTTTTGGGTTGAGTCTCATTCTATTAAAGTTGGAGAGTTGGAAGTCGAACAGGTCAGTTCAATTTTGACTAGGGTCATTATAGATCAAAGATAATCAAGTTATTTTATTCTTTCATGTTGAGTCAGGAGTGGGTCAATTAGTGTCAATTTGGTCCCTTTGATTCATTTAGATTTTTGGGTGAACTCATGTTTGGGTCGGGCCAATTTTCTGACAAGTATGTTCGGATTAATTTATTAGGTTGGGTTGGGTTCACCTCAAATCACTTCAGGTCATGTCAATTTACACTATTTCCTCGGGGTTGACTCGGGTTCTAGTCGAGTGATTTTGAATTGAATAGTTATCAAGTTGGGGTTCCTTGGCTTGTATATTTGGTTAATCAAGTTGAATTGAGTTGGACCTCATTTAGGTCATGTTGTGACTTGATAAGTAATGACAAATATGTTGCATCAATTAAGAAAATAAAGAAAATAAATTATTTTACTTATTATTTGCTTGTTTTATTATCCATTATCCCATATGTTTCCCCTTCCTTCTCCTTACATCAAATTATCAAAAAATTATTTATTGTTAGATATATATATAGATAAAGTCATACTAAAATCTATCATAAAACAAAAACCTAACTTATCAGCTTCTCGCTGGTTGCTACTCACTAGTACTCAGCCAGGTTGACATTGGGTTGGGTCCGTGTTGGGTTGGATTGAATTCAGATCGGGTTGATATTGGGTTGGTCAGTGTAGGGTCGATTTGACGTCAACTCAAGTTTATATTGAGTGAGTTGTTGTTGAATTAGGTTCACATTGGGTCAGGTTGGTGTTGAGTGGGGTTGACGTTGAGTTGGGTCAATGTAAGGTTAGGTTGATATCAAATCGGGTCAAGTCGGTAATATTTTTTTCAGGTTGATTCACACACGAATCATAGGGTCTGGTGTCAGGTAAGGTGTGGGCCTGACAATTTCGGGTCATATTGAGTTTTGGGTAAACATCAACTTAGGTCGAGTTGGGTTCAGGTTTAATTGGGTCAGGTTGTGGGTAGGGTTGGTCGGGTTTCTCGGATCGGGCCAACTTGTGCCAGCTCTAGGTACAACACTCGTGTTTTGGGAATAAATTCTATAGTTTAGGCTGAAATACCAAAATTTGGGTAATTTTTTTAGTACAATACCTATATTGTTTGGTACATTACTCATGTGTTGGGTACATTAATCCTATGTTGTTATAACCTCAAATTTTGCTTATATGATTGTAATTGCAATTGTTTCAGAGCAATGTACTTGTTTGCAAATTGTATGTCTTATGATAAATTCATGGGTTTCTTTTACAACTTTTCCCTTGTGCATGATGTTACATGGACCCTTTGGTATTAATGGGTCCAAGATAATAAAAGAGGAAGAAAAGTTAAAAGATATTAAGTAAAGCATAAATAATAATGGAAATTGGAATAAAGGTGAAAATATAAGAAATAAATGGAGAAGTGTGGGTTTGATCATAATAGATGGTGTTTCAAACCCCACATGGATTCTTGAGATACAAGGAATCGAAATAAAGGAAAATCAGAAAGTAAGAGAGAGGAAATATGAATGAAATATATATATATATGTATATATATATATGTATATGTATTTATTTAAGAAATAACTTGCACATAAAGAAAAGGCTTGTTTGCTTTTGAATTATAAGCCCAAACTTGGAACGCCAATAGATTAAGTCATGATTAAGTTTCTCTCAAAATTTGGGATTAAAAGGAGCCATGTTTGAGAGTTATGAATTTTACAAATTTTCCTAAAATAAGAAGGGTAATATTATTGTCACAATTTTTTTCTGAGATAATAATCGATTATTCATTATTGCACGTGCAATGTGGCCCATTGGATACCAGATCCACAGTTGCCGCTCATCGTCTAGTTCTAACAGGACTGGGAAACAGACCGATGGAGGACAGTTTTCCAATCCCAATTTCCTCATGAATCATCACATGTGCAGACAAGGAAATAGCTTAGTTATGTTTGGAAGAGGATTCCGAACATGGTAAGCCCTGGTTTATTAAGGATTAGAGGCTTCTAGAAGAAATGCCTAATTACCCTAAACTGATGTTACAGCACGGGGATCGGAAACCCTCATGGCCTACTCGATCCCTATTTATATGGCCACCCTCGACTTCGGTCGACCCTCACGAAACCAAACGGCCACTTTTCGTGCCTCTTAGTACCCTGGTTTGTCCGATTGATTCCAATCAGGCGAGAACCAAGCCTGCGGCACTGCTGCGAGTTTCTTGTTGGATCGGGTAGGAATGAGGAGCAGTGACCGTTCGGTCAGAGTCCACGGTAGACCGTGAGAAGGGTCGATGGCCCTGGTCGCTCCGCACTTCAGAACGGCCATGAGTGGGCACAAACGTTGAGGACCATGCGATCTCACTCAGTCAACGAAGACCCGAGATCCAACGGCTACCGATTTTCCAAAAAGAAAAGGTAATTCGCCTCTCTAGTCAGAAATTCCCCAAAATCAGTAGAACTTGCTTAATTCATTAATAATCGATCCTTTGGCTGAAAATTAAAAGTAAATAGTACTTTTTGATCAGAAAAATATGTAGAATCTAATAAAAATCGAATTGGAGCCTGATATTGCTTGTAATTCAAAAAGTATATGCAGTTACCACTCTTAATACATTAGATTATGATAAAACCCTAAAATGATGTGAAATCAAGTATGATGAATCTTTTAGGTTATTTTGAGTAATATTAACCTATTAAGAATAAAAGAACAGTTAAATCTGGAAAAGATTATATTATGCTTGTTTTCGGGTTTTATACACATGTTTATCTCTTCATGGATTAGAAACCCTAATTTAGGGAAATATGGGTTTTAATGGTTGTAATCCAAAATTATAAATATACAACAAAGATATAATGATCTTGAACTTGGTTTGAGATTAACGAACCCTTAATGAGGATAGATTGGAATAATTAGGGTTTTTGTAAATAAGAAACCTATTTTAGGGTTGTTAGCCTAAAAAGGAGGTAAAGTTGAATAAAGAAACCTAAGAAACCCTAATGAACCCGGGCTTGGAAGCCTTAGAAAGTATCCTCCTATCATTAGGAAGGTGTTTTGACATTAGGTAATCTATATTTTTCAGGAATTAAGGGTTGGTTGCATTAAGGTGCTTGCTTGGATATCTTGTTGAATTTGGATCGTATTGCTCGAGAACAGGTATGTGGTTACGCTTATGGTTAAATCACTTTAGTTTCACGGTGATTCCCAAGATTTTATTAGTTGCTTGGAAATAATTGCTTGATTGTCTTTTATTTCATGCAACTATAAAGTGAATATGATTATCATCATAATTACTTGTGCACGTCTAGCTCAGATCATGGTCCTCCTCTATAGCTCTGATGATGATGAGATAGATGACCTAGTACATATATGGTCTACCCGCGAGGTAGGATCATTAGGTTATCACGAGTCGATGTGTTGGTCTACCCTTGGGTAAGACCATACGACTCCATGACCCTATGTATTGATCTATAATTAAGGTAAGATCATGGGGGTTAGTTGAGATCTACCATATGAGAGGTAATATCCATGTCCACTGTAGGGACATCATAGAGGCTAGGGTATATAAGGATTGAGTAGTCATGTTTAAATCATAAAGTTTTCTTTGTTAAACCATAATTGTTCGCAACATGTTGTTCCAATTAAATGCAAGATTATTGTTTCCCTCACATACCAGTATAACTTGTTATACTGATCGCTGTTTTGTTTGTCGGCGTTTTAGGTTATTAAGAAAATGGATATTTCCTTAAAGTGACATTGATGGAATAAATATTAATAAAGAATTAGAGGATTGTAGTTAGATAGATTCTTGCTTGGTTAAATACTTCCACTTCCTATATTTTGCAAGGTATGAATAGAAAAAAATTATTCCAATAAAAGTTTAATTGTAGTAGAATTTATTAATTATTGTTGATTATTTGCAAAACCACTGATCCTATTTTGGGATAATGCCTCTGACCTCTTGGTCTCCCTTAACTAGGGGATACTGGGAGGCGGGGACATTACATTTGGTATCAAAGTCGTGGTTTTTCATTTAATCTGTAGTAATTATTAAATTTTACAAACTCTTTAGAGCCCAAGGTAGTTATTAGAGGATTTTCTAAGGATGGAGGTGTCTAGAAAAGGATCACGGTCCGGGGGCTGGAAATATTTTCCTCCACTCTACTAGTCAGTCAAAGAGGACTCCAAGATTATGTGTGACTTCCTGGCCGAAATCCAAAGAATTGAATCGAAATAAGATGCCTCTAGGTTTTCTTATCTATCATCATCCCTTCTTTACCTCTTATCTCTGGAGAAACATTAAGAGCTTAGGGTTTTGTCTCTCTCCACCACCTCTTATGTTTGGGAATAGAAAGTGATAAGGATTAAGGGATCCTCCACCAAACAATAAAATGCATGTAAATAAGAGGACATGAATGTAAGTTCAAGTTTATATCTTCCAAGCTATAAATCTATGTTTAAAAGGATTTTTAACTTGTGTGTAATAGGATGGCTCGTGTGAAGACCATAGCTATCCCCGAGGCCACTGAGAACCTTGCTAAGGGTTGGCCTCCCCGCAAGAGGAAGGGATCTTCTGAGAAAAGGAAGAGGAATCATACTAATGAGTCATCAAAGAAGAGAAAGAGACCTGAGGGAGCCTCAGAAGAAGGCTCAGACCCTAAGACAGTTCCCTTCGACAACCTAGAGATGGACCAAGAAAGGGAACACATGTCCTAAGATGAGGTCAAGTTTGAGGAGAACTCGACTGGTGGTCCAGGACCTGCAATGGTATTTCACACCCATAATGCCCTATGGATGGAACAACAGAAGAAGCTAACTGAGGCCATCAGTGCCCTGGCCCTCAGGGATATAGCCAGAGATGAAAATGGTGAACCACTTTCCGTCCATCCTCAACTTGGAGTCACATCCTGGACTTTGTTAAGATGAACATTGAGAAATTTTTGGGAGAGGATAAGACCGAAGTGGTCGACAAAGCAGATGCTTGGCTGTTTGCAATTGAGAACGGTTTCCACATGCTGGAGGTGCAGCTGAACAAGAAGGTCCATTTTGCCGCTCACCTCTTGGAAGGAGAAGCCAAGATCTGGTGGGAAAACCACATCATGGGTCGAGATTGAAGTGCAGACCCAATGGCATGGACTGACTTCAGGACTATCTTCACAGATAGATTCATTCCCACCTCAACTAAGAAGGAGAATGAAAGAGATTTCACCAACTCGATCCAAGGTATCTTATCTGTCGCATACTTTGGCCACAAGTTTCACATCCTAGAGTGTTTTGGGAACATAATGAATGAGGAAAGATGAGTGGACCATTTTGTAGAGAGTCTTCATCCTTCCATTAAGCCTCATGTGATGGCAAGTAAACCAAAAACCTTCACCGAAGCCTACAACACCGCCCTGGACATGGAGAGGATGGTGATGCCTACTCAGAACCCACCCAAAGGATATTTGGGTTTCACTGAAGGTACCCAAGGTCAGAAGAATGATCATAAGAAAGGACAAGGGTGAAACCATACCAAGGGAAAGAATGGAGGAAAAGGAAAACCCCAACATGAAAACAACCGGCCTAGGTGCCGCACCTGTAGAAAATGGCATTCAGGTGAGTGTCTCTACAAGAAGAGGACATGCTACCGTTGCCAGCAAGAGGGACATATACAAGCCAACTATCTTCTGCTAGACTTGAGGGGGGCAGACCCAGTAGCAGCCCAACCTGTAGCTGTAGCCCCACCCGCTGGAGAAATTAGACAAGCTCAAGTTTTTGCTATTGACAATGAGGAGGCTCAAACTAATGCTAATCGGTTGATAGAGGGTAATAACCCTTGGAGTTTGCTTTTATGTTTTAAGATAAGCATGTAATGGTCTAATGTATGGTGAAAAACAATGTAGGCATGCCTGAAGTCATGGGGCACAATGTAAAAGATTTATTTGACTCTAGATCTACTATTACTTTTAGTTCGAGAAATCTCACAACTATGTTTTTTTTGGATATCAAGGATTTAGGGTATATCTTCGATGTTACAACCCCAAGTGGTCAGATCTTTATGTCCCTTTTGAAAACTCCTGTGATACCTGTTAAGTATCGAGATCATGAGTTACCTATAGATTTTATCCTTCTCGACATGAATGACTTTGATGTGAAATTGGTATGGATTGGCTTTATACCTATCGGGCAAATATCGATTCTAGGGAGAAGAAGGTAATCATAAAGAGACCAAGTCACCCTCCTTTCATCATTAGGGGTAGGAAGGATGCTACCACAAGCCTATGCATGTCAGCCTTGAAGGCAGAGCAGATGATAACCAAAGGTTGGCAAGCTTTCCTAGCAGTCGTTACCGAGTTGGAGCCCAAGGTGCAACCCTTAGAGGAAATATAGGTAGTCAGGAACTATGCAGACGTTTTCCCAGATGATTTGCTTGGAATCCCTCGTGAGAGAGAGGTAGACTTTTCAATAGAGCTAGCTCATGGGACAAACCCTATATCAAGAACACCTTATAGGATGGCCCTTGCTGAGTTGCTTGAGTTGAAGAAGCAACTATAGAAGTTTCTAGATAAGGGATTTATCGGCCCTAGCACATCACCACGGGGAGCACTAATTCTCTTTGTGAAGATGAAGGATGGTTCACCCAGAATGTGCATAGACTACCGGATGATCAACCAGGATACCATTAAGAACAACTACCCTTTACCCCATATAGATGACCTATTTCACCAGTTGAAGTCAGCTCAAGTATTTTCAAAGATTGACCTGAGATCAAGGTACCACCAATTGTGAGTAAAGAGTGAGGACATCCCAAAAACCACTTTTAGAACTTGTTATGGCCACTATGAGTTTGTGGTTGTGCCTTTTGGGTTTTCCAATGCCCCGAGTGTGTTCATGAACCTCATGAACAATGTGTTCCAACCCTTCCTCGACTCGTTTGTCATAGTGTTCATAGATGATATCTTGGTTTATTCCGATGACCTAGATCAACACCGAAACCACCTAAGTAGAGTCCTTTATATCTTGAGAAAGAAGACGTTTTATGGGAAATTCTCAAAGTGAGAGTTTTGGATAGACTGTGTCATGTTCCTTAGACAAATCATATCTGGAGGAACCATCTCAGTAGATCTAGCCAAGGTGTCAGCTGTTCGAGATTGGCCAGCACCAAAGAATCCCTTAGAGATCCACAACTTTTTGGGATTGGTTGGATACTATCATCGCTTCATAAAGGATTTCTCAAAGACTATGTTGCCCCTTACCAAGCTCACTTGAAAAGATGAGAAGTTTGTGTGGTCGGACCTATGTGAAGCATTATTCCAAGAACTGAAGGAAAAGTTGACTACAACCCCAGTGTTGACTCTACCGTTCGGTAACGAGGGTTTTATGATCTTCACCAATGCATAAAAGATGGGACTCAGATGTGTGCTGGATCAAGATAGACATGTTGTTGCCTATGCCTCCAGACAACCCAAACCCAATGAAGTAAATTATCTGAAACATGATTTAGAGTTGACTGCGATTATTCATGCCCTGAAGATTTGGTGACACTATTTGTATGGATCTACCTTTGAGATTTTCACCAACCACAAGAGCTTGAAGTATCTCCTAACTTAGAAGGACCTAAATCTGTGACAGAGATGATGGATGGAATACATGAAGGACTATGATTTCATCATTTCCTATCACCCTACAAAGGTAAATGTTGTAGTTGATGCTCTTAACCAAAAATAGATCAAGTGTGCAGTTGTCTTGTCTATCCAGTGGAGGAAGCTAGAAGATCATGTGGAGTGGGCTCCACAACTGTAAGAAGACCGAGTCCATTTGGCTAATATACATATTAAACCAGACATGTTGATCGATTTGGTAGCTGCCCAGTTAGCCAGACCAGAGCTTGACAAGATGAAAGGTTTGCTGGAGAAACCTCATACCCATCTCTCTGTAGGAGTGGATGGTGGGATCTGATACAAGGGTCGTATTTGGGTTCCTAAAATCTCACCTTTGAAGGATTATATCTTGCAAGAAGCTCATGGTTCAAAGTACACATTACACCCTAGAACTACCAAAATGTTCAAGGATCTGCAGCGATACTTTTGGTGGCCCAGAATGAAAAGAGATATAGAGGCATATGTGGCCAGTTGTCTCACTTGCCAGATGGTGAAGGCTGAACACCATCAACCCAGTGGATTGCTATAGTCGATTGAAATTCCAGAGTGGAAATGGGAATAGATCACCATGGACTTTGTGGTGGGTCTCCCCAAGACCAAGAGAGGTCATAATGCAATATGGGTTGTGGTAGATGACCTTACCAAGTCAAAAAATTTCCTCTCCCTAAAGACCACTGCCAAAGTAACTGACTTAGCTAAACTGTACATCTGAGAGATTGTATGACTACATGGTGTTTCGAGTTCAATTATTTCTGACCGCAATCCGAAGTTCACTTCCAAGTTGTGGAAGAAGGTACAAGAGGAACTAGGCACTAGACTAAAGTTTAGTACAACATATCACCCCCAGACTGATGGACAGTCAGAGAGGACAATCCAGACTTTAGAGGATTTGTCGAGAGCTTGTGTGCTCAATTGGGGTGGATCGCAGGAGCAATGCCTACCCCTCACTGAGTTTTCTTACAATAATAGCTACCAAGCTAGTATTAGGATGCCACCGTATGAAGCTCTCTATGGGAGGTTGTGTCGGTCACCACTTCACTGGGATGATGTTGGTGAGAAGACCTTGTTGTATGTAGATAAAGTCACTTTCATCAGACAGAGGCTGAAGAGGGCCCAAGATCGATAGAAATTGTATGCAGATTTGAAGTAGACTGACTTGTAGTTCACTATAGGACAACACATGTTTCTAAAAATCCAACCCCTCCGAGCTATAGCAAAGAATAGAGGAAAGTTGAGTCCCTGATACGGGGGTCCATTTGAGATTTTGGAATGGATTGGTGAAGCTTCTTATCATTTGGCCCTACCCCCTCAGTATAGTATGATGCATGATGTTTTCCACGTGTCTAATCTGAAGTGCTATGTGAAAGACTCGAGCCATGTGCTGAGCATTGAACCTATTGAGCTCCAAGGGAGACTGACATATCCTGAGTGACTGATCGACCTTTTTCACGCGTCCAGAAATGAACGCGGGACAAAGGAAGGAATCAGTCTTTAAATTTATAACCCGAAACCTCCTAGGCCCCCACAACTTTTATTACGGGGTCGAAGTAGATATACGGGGTCGAACACAGGGACGTGGTGACGTTTAGGACGCCACAGATTTTTGTTCTATAGTCAGATAAGCCAAGGCGATAGTCATTAAAAGTAATTGCTAGAACTAGTCTAGCGGGTTGTCACGATATAAAACAAAACAAAGAAAACAAAACAAAACAAAATAGAGCTCGTAAGTCTACTAATCAGAGAAAGAGAGTTCCTGGCTATGTAACCACAAATGGGGCAGTCTATGCACTCGTTCTCGGGCATAGACAACCCTCAAGCACCCAAGAAAGCATCTAGTATGCACAGTGGCATCTGTCTTGTGGGGTCGTCCCACTCGCTCTCACGATGCGTGACTAAAACCATCAACGATATGACATCGACCCTCTCTCAAGGAATGACATATCAACACCGCAGAATATACTAAGTTCCCTCTCAGGTCTTAGGATATTCTGGGATGTTAGGAACAAAATACCTCAGACCGTCCTCCTCTCGGGTTCAGATCCAAACAATCGTCTCTTAGCTATTCCTATGACGGATCTCTCGATACAGGCAGAAACAACAGTTCAAGCGAGTAAGAGATCAACCAAATTAGCAATCATAACTTGGAAAGAGAAAATAGAACATGCAACATACTAGATCTGATATGAATCTACTTGCTTAAGGCAAAAGTATATAAACATGCCCAGATCGGGCCACATAGCCAAGAAGAAGCTAACTAGCCATAGACAAGCATAGCTGGCACCGAACAAAGATGGATAAACATCGTTTGTACAAGAAACAAAGGAATGCAATAGAATAAAAGAGAAGAGGGAAGAGATATGTCCTGTAGAGGAGAGGTGGCTCTCGCTCCTCGGCCCCTATGCAGGTCAGATCTCGGCCCTTGGGTCTTCTCTTCGTCCCTCTGGACTCCTCGGATCTCTCTCTCTAAACCGTACCGGGCGGTAGCCGTATCGGGCGACGCAACTGTATCGGTTGGCACAGCCGTATCAAGCGACACAGCCGTATCGGTCGGTGCAGCCGTATCGGGCGATGCAGCCGTATCGGTCGGCGTAGTCGTATCAATCGGCATAGCCGTATCGGGCAGTAGACTCTTGGGGAACCCAACACACTAGCTCCTTGGTCTAGGCACTAGCTCTTGCAGGGTCCTCCCTCCGGCTCTTTCCTGCTCTGTAGGTTGGCAGCTGCTATTTATAGGCAGCGAGTTGATGGGGGTCGTAGCTTTTATTGGTCCACGTGTCCTTCATCCGTGGCTTCGATCTTGAGGCATCTGGTGGTCGTATCGGGCGACGGCCGTATCGGGCGGCGGCCGTATCGGGCGGCGGCCGTATCGGTCGGCGCGGCCGTGTCGGTCGGCGCGGCCGTATCAGGCGGCGCAACCGTATCGGGCGGCGGCCATATCAGGCAGCGCGGCCATATCAGTCGATGCGGCCGTATCGACCAGGCCCTATCGGTCAGCTGCTGGAATCTTTGTCTTTTCAGGTTCGGTACTTGAGAGTCCCAAAATTGGCTAGTTTCGGTGCCTGCAAGTCTAAAACAGGCTAATTAGCTACATTATTGGCTATTTTCATTACATTATCTAATGGAGAGACAGAAAACATAAAACATGAACAAAAGAGTGCATATTAAGACTAAAGTGGCATAAAACTATAGATAAAATGCATAGAAAATATGCGCTAATTTGGGTGTTATCAACTACCCCAAGCTTAAAACTTGCTTGTCCTCAAGCAAGACTGTGCTCAAAGAACAAAAGATAACATCCAAATTAAGCTTGGCAATAAATGCTAATGTTAAGAAAAATAGTTTAAAGCATCAATACTCTTGATCCATGTCATTTCAGAACAAACCCCCACCAAACAAGCACAATCCTGCCAAAGTAAGATCAAAGAATTTCTAGGGAAGATTAAGCGAATTCACTATAGCCTGCCAATACTCATGAGGGTTTGAATCATAATTATTTGATCATGAAAGAGTTGTCACTTAGGTGATCACGCGGGTAATGAGTAATGAGCCATCACCATGAATCCATGCATACCAATCAAGAATACCACGCCTCTCACTTATTCATGTCCTAAGAAACAAAGCAAAAAGACTCTAATGACTTCTGAGGATCCCGATCTGCGTCAGGTTGGTCCATGTAGCGAGCAACAGTCCCTGCAGTCCGAACCAGTTGGTCCAAAGAAGTAAGATGAACTCCTCATACTGTGGCCGAACCAACCCTGCTACTGAGATTGTCTCATAGGTCACCTAGGGGGTTCCTAGTGACTCTCTAATGAGCTTTTAGAGTGATACTGCCAGGCACGACATACCCGCATTCCTGAGCACAGTCATACTTCTGCTGGGCATCATCCTCAACTCCCCTAAAAGAGAAAACAACGCTCATTTATTGTTCACACTCAGGCTTTTATCATCTGCATTCTATTTTTGTGGGCTTGGGTGAGAACTATATAGATATTTTGGGATTTTGTGGGCGGCCAAGCCTCTTTTGCACATTTTTATATTTTTCATCTTTTTGACTCAATCTAATGTGAGAAGGCACGTAGTCCATCAAGGAGAAACATTTCATCTTGATCATAGCTCAGAGCCCATCATAATCCGCTTGATACATGTGTGAGAAGTAGCAATTATGATTCAAGAATCCTTAGAATAGAGGCAAGCTTGTGAAATTCTCAGCTAGGAGACTTCAATCATGATTTATCTCATTCCAACGGTCCTTTACCATGGATTTGCCATTCACAACATAGATCAAGGGAATTTATCTTTAAGCTATGAAAAAGGGACATAACCTTAGATTTATTACCAAACTCAAGGAAAGAGTCAAAGAGCAAGTCAAGCAAAAGGTCAAGCAATTTTTAAGATGAAAATTGTGCAATTAGGCATAAAGTCAAGCATTTATCTATTAGAGTCGCATCACATAGCCATAATTGCAAAGCTAAAAAGCTGAAAAAAAGCTGAAAATTTTGAAAATTTAAGACTAAATGTAGGAAATAGACATGCATGCAAGAAGGGTGAAGAGAAAAGAAGGGTGAAGCCTACCACCCCAAGATTAAGAGTTTGCTCATCCTCGAGCAAGACTTAAACTTGAAATAGTGAGGTGGGAATGCATGATTGTTAATGGCAGTTATTGAAGTTCTAAAGATGATGCATGGATGCAAGGATATAAAATAGTTAGAGGAAAGAAACTAACAAGAACATGAAAAGCAAAATTTATTGTAATAAAAGAGCGGGAGGGTGGGTAATAGAAAAGGGGGTGGCTGCCCCACGATACCGACACTGGGATCCCAAATTCTGAGTTTTGGAACCAGTGTCACCTGTGTCTTGTCGACGGGTTCCGCCGCATAATATGAGTAGAATAGGCGGATGTGTTGGCCCTACTGAGTTCGAAGAAGCGAAGTGAAATCTGGCGACTCGGTGAAGTCATCTTTGTGCTGGAAGTGGCTTGAACTGCACAGGGATGAATTCTTTGGCATATCATCCTCAGGGTACCTTTCATTATATGATTATGAAAATGAAGGTCCTGGGATGTCGACACAGGATGAGATAGATGAGAGAGGTTGGACGTCATCATGAGGACTCATATCTTCTCTCTCTATTTCTGCACTTGAGGTTGGATGCTCAGATAAATCTTCATGTACCGTCTGAGTCATCCAATCATCTTCTGAGCAAAAAGTACCCCCTGAAGAATCTGTTTGTGGTTCTACCACCCCAAGCTTATCACCTGGCGTGGAGTCAGGGGTGTCTTCATGCTCAGCAGCCATGTTGTAGTGAACCCTCCATCCTACCCCCTTGATGTCCACCAAGCCTTGTAAAGGTATGGTGGCGAATGATAGCTCATGCTGCTCCAACTCGTCTTCGTTACTATACTCACTGCTCCATGTCGAGCAGCTTTCATCGTCGTCATCGTCGAACAAATTGTTCCAAACCATGGTTGACGTACTGCTCAAAGCAAAATGACAAGTCTCAATATGAGAAATGTCACTCTGGTCTGGCTCAATATCTGACTCTGGTTCCTCAAACCAACCTTCTGGTTGTGAGGTCGATTGGCTTCTCGAGTCTTCATCATCGTAATCATGGACCCATTCATGTCTATGACTCATTTCTTCCATTGGTTCATCAGCTGGGTCACCTGGATAGAATGAAGGGCTTCCCCAAGTGGGTTGGTCTTCACAGAAAAATTCTGGTGAATCTAGTTGATGGTTTGAATAGGATGATGGTGCATACTCCACTTCAGACCCGATGGAATGGTCTTGATGACTAACGTGTTTATTGTCTTGTGATGGCAATTGTAACTAAATTGTAACCAAATCGATGAGCTCTTGGAGCCTCCTTCCTTGTTCAACATCTTTATCATGAAGTTGTTGTACTTGAGCAGCAATGCTTTTGAGATCTGTTGATTCTGCCATGCACATATAAGGGGAACCCGCTGTATCAAATTGATGCTTTAGGGTGAATCCTTATTCAACAGTTTGAAGTATACTACTACTGCGGTCTGGAGCCCCGGTGGCTACTTTGAGATGATGCTCCTGCTTGTCAAATAGTTTCTGGAGTGGATCGACGTTTTCTTGGAGATGAGGAACTAGGGAGGTGAGTGCCTTGGCACTTTCTCCAGCTAACTCCACTGCCTTGATCAGTTCTTGATCACATGATAGCACGGGAGTCCATGGTTGACGAACAGTCTCCTTTGTTGGAATTTCAACATATGACGACGGTGGAGGTGAGTTTAACTCGACTAGTTGCAGAGCATGACCTTCAATTATTTGCCAGTAGTCGGAACTGCGGAAAAACTCGGGAGGACAGGTGGACAAGATGACTTGTCTTGTGGAAGCAAGGTCCATGGCTGAAAAAGGTATGAGAAAAAGAAAAGTGATTTAGTATATATGAACAAGTATGTGTAAAGCAAGAGGAAAACTATGCATGTATATAAAGACTTATAGTGACAGAACAAAATCTACTAGGCGTGTAAACGTGGAAAACCCACTTCCCCGACAACGGCGCCAAAAGTTGATCGGCCTTTTTCATGCGTCTGGAAATGAACGCGGGACAAAAGAAGGAATCAATCTTTGAATTTATAACCCGAAACCTCCTAGGCCCCCGCAACTTTTATTACGGGGTCGAAGTAGATATACGGGGTCGAACACAGGGACGTGGTGACGTTTAGGACGCCACATATTTTTGTTCTATAGTCAGATAAGCCAAGGCGATAGTTGATAAAAGTAATTGCTAGAACTAGTCTAGCGGGTTGTCACGATATAAAACAAAACAAAGAAAACAAAACAAAACAAAACAGAGCTCGTAAGTCTACTAATCAGAGAAAGAGAGTTCCTGGCTATGTAACCACAAACGGGGCAGTCTATGCACTCGTTCTCGGGCATAGACAACCCTCAAACACCCAACTAAGCATCTAGTATGCACAGTGGCATCTGTCCTGTGGGGTCATCCCACTCGCTCTCGCGATGCGTGACTAAAACCATCAACGATATGTCATCGACCCTCTCTCAAGGAATGACATATCAACACCGCAGAATATACTAAGTTCCCTCTCAGGTCTTAGGATATTCCGGGATGTTAGGAACAGAATACCTCAGATCGTCCTCCTCTCGGGTTCAGATCCAAACTATCGTCTCTTAGCTATTCCTACGACAGATCTCTCGATACAGGCAGAAACAACAGTTCAAGCGAGTAAGAGATCAACCAAACTAGCAATCATAACTTGGAAAGAGAAAATAGAACATGCAACATACTAGATCTGATATGAATCTACTTGCTTAAGGAAAAAGTATATAAACATGCCCATATCGGGCCACATAGCCAAGAAGGAGCTAACTAGCCATAGACAAGCATAGCTGGCACCGAACAAAGATGGATAAACATCGTTTGTACAAGAAACAAAGGAATGCAGTAGAAGAAAAGAGAAGAGGGAAGAGATATGGCCCGTAGAGGAGAGGTGGCTCTCACTCCTCGGCCCATGTGCAGGTCAGATCTCGACCCTTGGGTCTTCTCTTTGTCCCTCTGGACTCCTCGGCTCTCTCTCTCTCTAGACCGTACCAGACGGCAGCCGTATCGGGCGACGCAGCTGTATCGGTCGGCACAACCGTATCGAGCGACGCAGCCGTATCGGGCGACGCAGCCGTATCGGTCGGCGCAGCCGGATCGGGCGACGCAGCCATATCAGTCGGCGTAGTCGTATCAGTCGGCACAGCCGTATCGGGCAGTAGACTCTTGGGGAACCCAACACACTAGCTCCTTGGTCTAGGCACTAGCTCTTGCAGGGTCCTCCCTCCGGCTCTTTCCTGCTCTGTAGGTTGGCAGCTACTATTTATAGGCAGCAAGTTGATGGGGGTCGTAGCTTTTATTGGTCCACGTGTCCTTCATCCGTGGCTTCGATCTTGAGGCATCAGGTGGACGTATCGGGCGACGGCCGTATCGGGCAGCGGCCGTATCGGGCGGCGGCCGTATTCGTCAGTGCGGCCGTGTCGGTCGGCGTGGCCGTATCGGGCGGCGGCCATATCAGGCAGCGCAGCCGTATCAGTCGGTGCGGCCGTATCGGCCAGGCCCTATCAGTCAGCTGCTGGAATCTTTGTCTTTTCAGGTTCGATACTTGAGAGTCCCAAAATTGGCTAGTTTCGGTGCCTGCAAGTCTAAAAGAGGCTAATTAGCTACATTATTGGCTATTTTCACTACATTATCTAATGGAGAGACAGAAAACATAAAACATGAACAAAAGAGTGCATATTAAGACTAAAGTGGCATAAAACTATATATAAAATGCATAGAAAGTATGCGCTAATTTGGGTGTTATCAGTGACCTATGAGAGTATTGGATACCAGGGTGAAAGAACTCAGGAATAAAGAAATATAGATGGTAAAGGTTCTTTGGAAGCACCATGGAGAGGATGAAGCCACATGGGAGTTGAAGACAAACATGGAAAAGGCATACTTTGAATTGTTTGTTTGATTGACTGAATTTTGGGGACATAATTCTTATAAGGAGGGGAAGATTTTATAACCTCGAATTTTGCTTATATGATTGTAATTGCAATTGTTTCAGAGAAATGTACTTGTTTGCAAATTGTATGGCTTATGATAAATTAATGAGTTTCTTTTACAACCTTTCCCTTGTGCATGATGCTTCGTGGACCCTTTGGTAATAATGGGTCCAAGATAATAAAAGAGGAAGAAAAGTTAAAAGAGAATAAGTAAAGCATAAATAATAATGGAAATTGGAATAAAGGTGAAAATATAAGAAATAAATGGAGAAGTGTGGGTTTGATCATAATAGATGGTTTTTCGAACCCGACATGGATTCTTGAGATACAAGGAATTGAAATAAAGGAAAATAAGAATGTAAGAGAGAGGAAATATGATATATATATATATATATATATATATATATATATATATATATATATATATATATATATATGTATATATATATGAGTCAGGCTAGAATACACTCGAGTGTATCCAGAGCAGAATACACTCAAGTAGTTTTTCATGATGCAATATTTTTTTTGAAAATCTAATCCATTGATCTCCCTAAACATCTCGTGAACAGCTCATATATAAAATTTGAGCCCATTTGGATATATATAGCTCATGTTATGAAGATCACAAAAATTATACATTTCAAATTAGTTTTGTGCGTCGATTTTGTTGCCCTTGGATGAGTGACTTACACTCATCCAAATGGGCTCAAAATTTGTATGTAGCCTAGTTATAGTATGAAAATGAAGATCAACAGTTTACATTTTGCAAAAAAATAGTCTTGATATGCAAACACATTTGAGTGTATTCGTGTGATCCGTAGACTCGAGTGTATTCTAGTCTGACTATATATATATATATAAAGGTAATAACTTGAAGATAAATAAAAATCTCATTTTCTTTTGAATTATGACCGTAAACTTGTCACGCCAATAGATTAAGTCATTATTAAGTTTCCCTCAAAATTTGGGATTAAAAACAACCATGGTTTGAGAGTTATGAATTTTACAAATTTTCCTAAAGTAAGAAGGGTAATATTATTGTCACGATTATTTTCTGAGATAATAATCGATTATTCATTTTTTTGTGTGCGATGTGGTCCATTGGATCCTAGATCCACGAATGTCTCTCATTGTCTAGTTCTAAGAGGACTGGGAAACAGACTGATGGAGGACGATTTTCCAATCCCAATTTCTTCGCGAATCATCACATGTACAGACAAGGAAATAGCGTAGTTATGTTCAGGAGAGGATTCTGAACATGGTAAGCCCTGGTTTATTAAGGATTAGAGGTTTCCAGAAGAAATGCCTTATTGCTCTAAATTGAGGTTATGGAAAGGGGATCAAAAACCCTCATGTCCTTCCCGAGCCCTATATATATGGCCACCCTCGACTTTGGTCAGCCCTCACGAAACCAAATGGCCACTTCTCATGCCTCCTAGTGCCCTGGTTTGGTCAATTGATTCCACTCCGGTGAGCTTCAAGCCACAGCACTGCCGTGAGTTTCTTGCTGGATCGTGTAGGAACGAGGAGCAGTGACCGTTCGATCAGAGTCTATGGTAGACCGCTAGAAGGATCGGCGACCCTGGTCGCTCCGCGCTTCAGAACGATCGTGAGTGGGCATGAATGTTGAGGATCGTGTGATCTCGCTCAGTCAACGATGACCTGAGATCTAACGACTTCCAATTTTCCAAAAAGAAAAGGTAATTTGCTTCTCTAGTCAGAAATTCCAAAAAATAAGTAGAACTTGCTTAATTCACTAAAAATCGATCCTTTGGCTGAAAAATAAAAGTAAATAGTGCTTTTTGATCAGAAAAATATGTAGAATCTAATAAAAATGGAATTGGAGCCCGATATCACTTGTAATTTAAGAAGTATATGTAGTGACCACTCTTAATACAATAGATTATGATAAAACCCTAAAATGATGTGAAAATTGAGTATGATGATTCTTTTAGGTTATTTTGAGTAATATTAACTTGTTAAGAATAAAAGAAAAGTTAAATTCGAAATGGATGATATTATGCTTATTTTAGGGTTTTATACACATGTTTATGTCTTAATGGATTAGAAACCCTAATTTAGGAAAATATGAGCTTTAATGGTTGTAATCCAAAAGTTTAAATATACAACAGAGATATAATGATCTTGAACTTGGTTTGAGATTAACGAACCCTTCATGAGGATAAATTGGAATAATTAGGGTTTTTGTAAATAAGAAACATATTTTAGGGTTGTTAGCCTAAAAAGGAGGTAACATTGAATAAAGAAACCTAAGAAACTCTAATGAATCCTAAGGGGCTTGGAAGCCTTAGAAAGTATCCTGTTGTCACTAGGAAGGTGTTTTGACATTAGGTAATCTAAATGTTTCAATAATTAATGGATGGTTGCATTAAGGTGCTTGCTTAGATATCTTGTTGAATTTGGATTCTATTGCTCGGGAATAGGTATGTGGTTACTCTTATGGTTAAATTGCTTTAGTTTCATGGTGATTTTTGAGGTTTCATCAGTTGCTTGGAAATAATTTCTTGATTGTCTTTTATTTCATCCAACAATAAAGTGACTATGATTACCACCATAATTATATATGTATGTCTAGCTCTGATCTTGGTCTTCCTCTATAGCTCTAATGATGATGAGATAGATGACCTTGTACATGGTCTACCATCGAGGTAGGATCATCATGTTATCACGAGTCAATGTGTTGGTCTACCCTTGGGTAGGATCATATGACTCCATGACCATGTGTATTGATCTCTCTGTAAGGTAAGATCATGGGGGTTAGTTGAGATCTACGATATGAGAGGTAGTATCCATGTCCACTACAGGGACAACACAGAGGCTAGGGTATGTAAGGATTGAGTAGTCATGTTTGAAACATAAAGTTTGCTTTGTTAAACCATAATTTCTTGCAATATGTTGTTACAATTAAATGTAAGATTACTGTTTCCCCCACATACCATTATAACTTGTTATACTGACCACCGTTTTGTTTGTCGGCGTTTTAGGTTATCAAAAAAATATATATTCCTTTAAAGTGACATTGATGGAATAAAGCTTAATAAAGAATTGGATGATTGTAGTTAGATAAGTTCTTACTTGAATAAAGACTTCCACTTCCTATATTTTGCAAGGTATGAATAGAAATTTTTTATTCCATTAAAAGTTTAGTTGTAGTAGAATTTATTAATTATTGTTGATTATTTATAAAACCATTGATCCTATTTTGGGATAATGCCTTTGACCTCTTGGTCTCCCTTAACTGGTAGTTACTGGGAGTTGGGGACGTTACATATGTTGTGCATATAATACTCGTGTTTTTGGGTACATTACCCATATTTTGGGATACACTACTCCCATTTTGGTTGTGCAATACAAATATTTACTTGTTTATGATTGTACCCAAAACACAGGTACGTACCCTAAAATATACATATGGTACCCTATATATGGGACTATATTTCTGTCATACTAATTTTTCTTAAAAATATGTCAAAATTAGTATTTTGGAAAAGGATTTTTTAAGAAATCTATTTTTTATAGTTATAAAAAATAATGTTATGACTCTAAAATCTATGGATGTGGTGTTTCAGACCATTCATTTTGCCATCCAAAAAGGATTAGCAGCGCAACTTGTTTCCCACTTGTCTTCTTCTTTGATGTGAACCATAAATATAATATAATATATAAAAATATATGGAAGCCTTTTGTTTTCATCAATTTTCATTTCATATTAAAATTTATGAGAAAAATAATTTTATACTTCTCTCCTTTTTATATTGATTTTATAATATTTGTTTCAGAATATATAAACAATAGTCTTGTTCATAGTCTTTTTTATAAAGAATTTAACATTTTTATTTAAAAAAAATTCCTTATGGATCTTAAATTTTGAATAAAATGATTTTCTTACTTTTTTTCCTCAATTTTATCTACTTCTTTCCTCAACATTGGATAATGGATAATTATATTGCGACACTCATGAGTGGACGGGCTAGTATGTGGTACATGTTACAAAGACTTTTTCAATGTAAAACCCCATGTTTCCTTCTTCACCCCACCCCTTTGGACACCTATTTTATAGTAGGCCTACTATAGAAAAGTGGTAGGAGATCAATCAAAATTTGTTATAGAATTAAACAAATCATTTTAATATTTAAAAAATATCTCTCCATTAATTTTTTTATGGGTTGGATTTTTGTTGTTCTCATTGGTTGTACTATACAATAAGTATAGGTGACCTCCTATACTACCTTTTTGCCACCCCATTACCGTAACATTCTCAAGCGTGATGCAAACACCCTCTTCATGGTATAACCCACATTGACACCTACACTCCTCCCCATTTCCCTCAGTGAGCGGTCGCCATGATCTCAGAGTTCACGACTAGGGTTGTAAATGGGTCGGGTAAAGACTTTTTCTTACCCTTACCCACGAATAGTGGGTAGGATAATTATCCTTTTCCTAAAAAATTTTATCCTACCCTTACATGCACCATTTTCCCCATAGGGTAAATGGATAGGATAAAGGTGAAATGGGTAAAATCACATGAGGATAGTATAAGATATGTTTAACAAAAAAATCAAATGATATTCCCTACATTAAATACAAGACACTCTTAAAACTAGTTTTTGATAGTAATACTTTTTTTTGATATATAACAAAAATAATAATATATAACCCGACTAGCATTTTTAATATATTATTTCATATTCATGAATCAATATTTCTCTCAAATATATGACTTTAAAAGGCAGTTTTATGCTACCCATTGCCTACTGATGTTTTGGGAATGATAATAGTACAAATTGAGAAAGTAATGGTGTTGCTTGTTGGGAGTTTTGGTAGGTATTGATACATATATTAAAATCTGAAATTATAAATTCAACCTTATACTAATGGGTAAATGGGTAAAACAGGTAGGGTAAAGTTTTTTCCTTATCTTACCATCTTTAGATGTGGATAAAGTGGGTAAAGAATAAATGGGTGGTGGATAAAAAATATGTTTACACTTACCTTACTCTGCAAGGTATGGGTAGTGAATAAACGAGAAATACCCTACCTATTTACAACCCTACTCCCGACGTCTAGCGATTCCTTATGTGGATCAAACTTGCTCCAACAATCAACCCCCTCAAAATTAAAGGACTCGACAATACTGGCTACGATCAAGTCAGTATCTGAGTACCTCCATTCAGATGGGGAGTGTCCGTGAAACATATGTTTACGATCATCAATGACATTGTCAATTACCTTACCGTCAACGTTTGCTGGATTTGTCTCGAGGTCTTCCGATACTTCAAAACATGAGGTATGATGAACTATTACGTTAGGATTACATATAGAAGGCAATGAGTTCCTCAAATTGGAGGCGTGCTTTACATGTAAACGATTAATTACAAAGTTAACAAGTAGCTTTAGTATGTTACTATTTCCAGATATCCATTTCTTAGAGATTGTAGACTAGTCCAATTGGTATTAGTTTAATCATAAAAGAATATCCTATTAGAACCATTACTTGGACATTTATGACCTCCAATGACACTTTATCTGACGTCCATTACAAGAAAAAAGATATATACAATTCAATCTAAAATAACTTGTGGAATACAATTTTTTAGGGAATAATATATGCCTCTAAAAATTTCTAAATGCGAGTTAGTTATGTGACAACTGACAAAAGAAACCTTTGCATGAATAAATATTGCCTCCAAATTCTTATGGTGTCAGTTGTCTGACAAAAACCAACATCGTTTATCAATAAAAAGTGTGAAAATTTGCACAACCAATGTCATTTTTTGGTCTAGAAATGGAAGAAGCGACTGATGGGCCTAAATTACACGTCCAAAAGGGAACAGATCTAGAGTATTCAGACTCTTAGATTTATAACTTGACACTCGTGCCCCCTCAATTGTTATACAAGGTCTGATGTAATAGGTCAGTGTCAAACCACAAAGACACGTAACTATGAGTGCTAGGAACGTAGAGTCTTATCTCAGTTACACCAACTAAGAAGGTATATTAATATAATGTTCCTCAAGGAACGATATTACTTTAACCAAGAAAACCAAATAATAGAAGAGTTAAAAAATAAAATAAGAGAACGAAAGCAAACAAGTGTGTTGTAACAGATATGGAAGGGAATTTGGATTGGGTTTCACCTAATAAAATCTTTCACGACTCACAGCTATTATATATCCTTAGTAAGATTATAAGTAATCATCGTATATATCTATTCCCTCCTTTCTTGAGCTTAGGATAGATCTAGATTATAAGGTTGTCTCTCTCTTAAGATGGCAAACAAACAATCACAAAGATAACTATATGATCATTAGCTTTAGTATTGCAACATTCATGCATTCATGTAACTCCATACCGCGAGATAATGTTAGCACTCTCCTTTCGAGGCATTAACAATCAAACATCATAAGATGGTAGCTAATCATACAAATGAAGAAATAAGAATAAGCATATGGAGATAACCATTTATAAGAGCATATATATTCAAACGGATGTAAGTATACACATGTTGGAAGGGCCTTAGTGGCTAGTCCCAACCCAAGATATGAGTTTAGCCGTCCATGTTCAGGGAAAAAATTATGGATTTACAAGTGAACAGGAACATAGTACACTACTAGAAGATGGAATTTAAGAATGGGCAAAGAAGAATTATGGAAGTAGGGGAAGCAGAGGATACACCAACTATGACCAAAGGATGCCCACAACTAATAGTTTGTTACTCCTTCCCGAAAGTTGGCGTCGATGCGATGAAGAAAGGATCTTTGTCCTCCTTCTGTCAAGGGAGAACTTTGAACAAGGAGGGGGGCAGACATCAGATGACTCTTAACCTCCCTTGTTGTCATCTGATGGCGGTGGCGACGAACAGTGGTGAGTTTCTTCTTTGACAATGCTTCATCATCCAGAGCAATGCATGACCCCCTTGTACGTCAGATATAGTCTTGTATTTATAGGTGCCAGGATGAGGGTCCTTTACTTGTTCCCCAAGCGTATGAGGTATCCTCCTCCTATCATGTGTCTAATGATCTTGAATGACTTGTTCTGTCAGTTCTTCCATCAGTTGGCAGTCATCGAGTGCTGAGTCTACCCCGCCATCGTTCGTTGGTGTAGACAGATCATCGATTGGCGAGGTCTAAGTGACCATCGCCTAGTGCCTCTGCTTGAATATCAACTGGCAACGCAGACAGGGCATCAGTGGATCATGCAGGCAAGACTTCGGTTGGCCAAGTAGGCATACAATAGGATGATGAACCCGAGGACCACTGGCTGATGGACGATGGTAGTACGCAATGGTCGTGTAACCTTACCATTTGACATTAGGCGATGGGAGCACACACTGCCCATGGGACTAGCGACTAAGATCCGATGGTTTTGTTGCTGTCTATGAAGTAGGCATCGATTGTGCAAATTGATGGAGGTCTTGTTCTTTGATTACACCTACATGAAATGTTCTTGTTACCTATCTATGGAGGTAGAGGGAGTAATTATGTGCAAGGTTAAGGAAAAGTGAATATAAATTCACATGAAGAGAGAAAATAAAGGTGAAATAAGGCATATAGTATCTACAAAATTTGATGTTATCAACTCTCCCAATCTTAGAGTCTAGTCTGTCCTCAAGCTAACAAATAGAATTAAAAAAATCAAACAATTTTAGATGACTTTATTTATAGTTTTTGGTGAGTGTGAAAAATGTGATAATGTCAGTCTTAAATCAAAGCAAAAGCATCAAGACAAGGGGTTTGTAGATCTTAGGTTGGAGTTGTGACACTTGTATTTCCTGCTACAACTTTCTTTATCAGAAAGATGTCTTCTTCATGATGCACCGATGATCATTTTCCATGTTGTACTTGCATGGCTTTTCGGTAGAGATAGCTTTCAAACCCAACTTTTATTTTTTCGATAACCTAGATATTGTTCTGGAGTAGGTTACGGTTGTAGTGTTTCCTTCTTTTCTTAGGCTTGCTCAACCATGTTTGCTGCCATAAGGGTAGTGTTACCCGATTGGGCCCTAATGTAATGTCAGGTAGTTGTATGAGGTCCCCCTTGAAATGCATGTGTGTAAAAGTTGGCTTCTAGACTCCACTACTGGGCACAACATATCTGCATTAAAAAGTGCAGCAATACACCGATCGGGCAAAGTTCTTCAACATCTTCTCGAGCACAACTCTCATGATTTGTATTCCTTTCTAATTTTATTCATTCTCATAGGATTTGGGATGATAAGATTTTAGGAGACTTTGGCTGCCATGCCTCTTTTGATCCCAAAGTAGGGATTTTTTACACTAGATGGGGTAAATGTTTCATCCTCACTAGGGTCATGTACTTTCCTACCTATACTTTGAAATAGGGTGATCAATTAGGAGCGTATTAGACTGGGTCCTCCTTAGTGGGAGGGTTCACCATAGGGGACAATCATCCTTGTGCCTTCTACATTATTTTGAGGTAAGGATGACATTAAGACATTATCATAATCAAAGTTTTAAGTATATTAAATGGCCCAAATCCGTCATTCTTGAAGTAATTACACTAAGAGTTAGCATGAAGATAGGTAAATCTAATGATAGGAGTTATGACTATATCCAAAAAAATTGGAACCAAAATTTTGCCTTTTTAGAAAATTTTATGCATAAAAGTTTCTTCAAAAGATAAAAATATAGACATGAACAAAGATTAAGTCAGATTTGGCATATTTGTCGATCAAAATTTGGTTAAGTGAGGGAGAATTGAAATATTCACTTTAGAGACATACCATGTTTGCTTGTTCAGACCTCCTCCCAAACTGATCTTCTACCCTGTCCTCAGGGTGTCAAACAAAGGGTTTGATCTAGAGCAGGCGGGTTAGGGTTAATTTTGCAATAGAGCCCATTTGGAGCATAAGATCCTCATTGCATATTAGCCTTGAAGGTGATGATAGTCATTGTCTTGGTAGTGCTCCATCTTCTGGTCTAATGTGGCCAACATATGCATCTAGAATAGAATGTAGAACCTGCATTCATTAGATAGAGGTTCTTGTTGTGGGCTCCTGTGGTAGAATTGTAGCTTCTTGAACGTCAAATCGTCTGGTATGCCTCATCCGTGTGTTTTTTATCAGCTCGAAGATCTTAATGGAAACTTGAGAAGCCTTTTGTTCTATGAAACTGTTAGGAATTTTATGATAAGTTTTGTTTCGAGCTGAATATGGCATCAGAGCTATTGTAGGAAATGGTTGTCCTGTTCATAATATCAATAGATAGTAGTGCCCAATGACCATCATACAGAATAGGAAAAAATATCCACCTTGGGACATTGTATTGGTGATGATCGATCAGGTGTTGTAGTTATTTGGACTCCTTGAGAATGATGTCTCCCATTATTTCATTAGAAACCATGTATACATCTAGGAGGTCGTCTGCCAGAAGTAGTTGACATCCTGCCATGACATTTACTATCATGTAACCTCCAGTTGTTAAAATGTCACAGAGATATGGTAGCAGTATTTGTACATTCACCCTTTCAAACATGACAACAAAGTCGTCTTTCCTTGGTTGTAGTGCGTCCAACAGAAATGTAACTTCCTCAATAGATATCCCATAACATGTGAGTTCATTGAAGTTTTTAATGGTGGGCATAATAACTTATGTTGGTCTAGGTCCTTCTACTTCTTGATCATCTAGTTCGTCTCCTTTAGTGTGCACCTTGGCCTCTAGATCAGATTTTTCTTCTAGATCTGAGGTTTGTACTATGATGTTCTCAATAATGGGTTGGATAGTAGGTTATGTTTCCTTAAGTGGTGTTGCATATGTTTCAGTTTCTTGTGGTATTATTCATTTGTCAGGAGTAGGAATAGCTACAAGAACTTCAGTAGTAGTGGTAGTTGGCGTGAGTTCAACACAGGTAGGTGGTGGTGGAGAGGATAGTTATTCTCTTCTTTCTTCAGGAACTAGGTTTTTGGTGCCTCATTAGACTTCTTCAGTAGTTCTCTCCATGGGGTCTTTATGGGCAAAGGGATCAATGGATACATCCTCCTTGGTATGTCTTCCATATACAGGTTATACAAAATCGTTTAACATGTATTATTTCCTTGAAGTATTTTCCTCTTAAATAATGGAAATCCTCATTTACAATTTATTCTAGAGGGACACCTCTATTGATGGTCTCTATCATGCTTAGTGTGATGAATGCACTATCACCTGAGTTGTTTTTTTCCTATGTCATGCTGTAGTTGATGGAAATCTCCTACCAGTTCGGGCGGTACCATCAACTGACTCCTTGTATTAACTTCTTCAGACGATTCGATACTTCTAAGATGGTCCTATGTTCTAGTTTTTCAAAGACCATTTTCTTACATGGAGGTCTTTTGCACTAAAGTTGTATGTTATTACTCTCCTTGTTGAAAGATCAACCATTTTTGGTAGCCAGTGGTTGAATGCCTCAAAAGGTAGAGTTATAAATTTTAAACTTTTGTCTATCTAGGGTGTCTTGGAGTTCCTTTAAAGATGTGGCTTCAGTATTTTCCTTGTATAGTTGCGATGCCAGGTTTGAAGTTGTGTAGAAAATGGGCCCTGCTTTATATCAATATAGGAACTCCTCCATTATAGCATTATAGTTCCACATGTGACCTTGAAAAAGGTTCTACTTATGTTTTCTTTTTGTTTGAAGTCCAAGTGGAGGTCCTTTCTCATCATAGTGTATTGGTTGTTTTGGTAGATGATGTCTTGAACGAGCTTCTCATTGTCCAAGATATCAGCAAGGACATGAATGTTGTGCACCAACATGCATGTAACCATAGATGTGTCCATGTTAGCCATCTTACATTGTAGAGGGGGTGGGTTGTTGGACTCAAACCATCTTCTGTGTTAGATACTACAGGTGGGTCTGGAAAGATTAGGTTTTCCTACTTTGGTGGAGCATCGTCGAACATATGGTCTAGGTTTCTATCATCCATTTCTAACGCCATTTATTCTATTACATCTTTGAATGATATAGGTAGCACTCCCTTCATGATATGTTCATCTAACACTAGCTCCTTCATGAAGCTTTCATAATCAGGTGGGGAATCCTTATAGTCAAAGAGGGTCAAACCCATCCATCATATCTTCCATAGTTTCCAGTATCTCCCCCCTTGCTTCTGATGATTTTGCTTTGACATCGTTCTCTCCCACTACTTCTTCATTTTCTACTAGAGCTATCGATTCTATTGGTTGCAAGGTACCCTGATTCGTCATTCCCTCAGGTCCCTTGTCCTTATTGTTGTTTGTAGAATGCACTGGTGAGGTTGGGGAAGTGGCAATATCATCATCCCCAGTGGGCACTCTCTTGTTGCTAGCAGTCTCCTTTGACTCCTCTTCCTCCAGTAGAAGAGTGAACCTACATGTGGTAGCTTCATTTAGTAACACCTCCTACCCTAGTTGTACAACGACCATCAAAATGTTGGCTTTGAGATATACATTTGTGTCTGCTGTAAAGGATGGATCGGTGGTGACTGTCTGTTGTCTTTTAATAGACGTCCTATTACTGGTGAAGGTGGCTTCCTTCCTCTTTCTCTCCATCTCTCTCAAGTGCAGGTTCTCTTGGCGTAGGTTGTCTTGCTCTTTTTGTAGAGTGTTTTCTTTTCACTCCCGCCAATGCTTGCATCACATGTACTTGGTTTGCAACCAGCTATTGCATTTGTTGTGACATGCTTAGTACCAAATGTTTGTCCATCATTAACTTTTGTACCTACTCAATAGTGCAGACACATGTGCAACTATATTAGAAATGTCTAGGGTAGAGGTTGAGACGATCTCACAAAGGTCGTCAATCTCCTATCCTATCTCTGAGAATTTTCTTGCAATAGGCATCGTTGTTGTTGCTGCTTGGATCTACCGACGGGGTTCACTTCATGACCTGCCTCATCTGCTTTGGAAGATTCTATGTGCTCTCATGTCAGTTTCCTAGCTGTTCTATGGTATTAGCTATTCCTTTCTCTGAGTGCTTTTATGCAACCCTCTTCCCTCTAATGCATTTGGCGACACGTTCCCTCTTCCTCCATTGTTTGTCTCCTCATGTTTTTTAGGATGTGAGGCTGAGCTTATTGGTCATCGTTCATTCTTTTCTGTCATAGCTTCCTCAACTACCACTTCTTTGTAGTGTTGGCTAAATGGACATCTGTAAATCCCTTTGTTTTGATAATGACAAAATTTCATTCTTGGTAATCTAACGTGCTACTTGAGTGTTGCAGGAATAAGGTGGATGACATAGCACTAGGGAATCGATATGGTTGAATAATTGTAAATGTCATGAAATGTAATCAATTATAAACATGTACAAATATATAATGTACAAGTACTTAGACTTCATGTAAATAAAGTGTTAGATCTTCCCTAGCTAAACACCACATTTAGATAGGTCATCCCCTTCAATAGTGTCACATATGCACACTCATACACACACTTAATGTCTTCATTTGAAACATTGAAACATGGTCCATCTCGGTCGACAAAATCCTCGACCGAGACACTCTCGGTCGACAATCTTCTCGACCGAGAAAGACCCAAGTAGCCGTTAGACACAGCTGACAAGGTAGTTGGCAGTTGGAGATAAACGTTGCATACACTTGATCCAGAGAGCCTGTCGGTCGACAATCTCTCGACCGAGTAGGTGTCTCGGTCGACCATTTCTCGACCGAGATGGTCTCTGACAGCAACTGCAGAATTAATTAATTAGTCGTTGTTAAAGCAACTTACTTATATCTAACGGCTAGTTAAGCACTTAGAAACCCCTAGAAAGTGTCTAGAACGTCCTTAAGCACTTGTAGGACATCCCTATAATTAGGACATGCCTTAGGACACCTAAAAACACTTGTTTTTACACTTGAGCAATCTTTGAGCATACATTGACTTTGTGCAACCTGTTTGTGAGAAATTGAGCATTGTGACAATTGGCTACTTCCCCTCTTAGCTCAAATTTCGTGTCCTATAGGCTAGCATCTCCTATCCACTGCAATTACAATTCCATACACTTTGGTTAGGAGATCTACACGCTTGATCTAGGAAAATCAAGCCTTGTGCTACAAAAGGATAAGTTGTAATTTCCTTTTTCCTTTCTTGTTCTCTATTATTGTTTGTACTCTCCTTACTACTCCTAGGTTGGAGGCTGCAGATTGGAGAGGTTGGAGATCTTCTTGGTGAAGAAGGGGACCTTGAGCTACTTCAAGAAGGCTGGTGCAACGGGAGGTTACTTCTAAAGAGGAAGGCTACTTCAAGGGGGAGCTTGGAGTTACTTCAAGAAGGCTACCTCGGGTTGGTGCATCTACTTCAAGTGAAGGTTGTTCAAGGGGTGTAAGAAAGTATTGTAAGTTGTGTAAATCCTTGTGAAGGTAATAAAATTAATACTTTCAAAATCCCAGTTGGGTAAGCAACCGGGTAGTGGACTGACAAACTTAGTATTTGCTAAGGTGGTAACCACTCTAAACACTTGTCTCCTTCTTCCATTTTCAATTGTGGTTGTTTGAGTTAAATAATTGTTAAAATATTTAAAAACTCTATTCACCCCCCCCCTCTAGTGTTTTTCAATTGGTATCAGAGCAGGCTTCAAGGAACCTTAACAAGGTCTTGAAGAATGGGTGACGGGGTGCTTAACAACCTTAACCTTGAAGGAACACTTGTTGCTAGACCTCCAGCGTTTGATGGAACAAACTACACATATTGGAAGAGAAGGATGCAGTTCTACTTCCAAGGCATCAATTGGGACTTATGGAGGATGGTGTCAACCCCATACGAGCTTCCTCAAACACAATATGCAGAGTGGGATGCAAATACGGTAAAGTTGGCTCAAATGAATGCCAAAGTTGTAAGCATTTTATATTGTTCAATTTCAGTAGGAGAATTTAATAGGATATCAAACTGTGACACAGCCTATGACATTTGGCATAGACTGTCCATAACTTATGAAGGTACAGTTCAAGTCAAGAATTCTAAGATTAGCATGCTTAAACAAAAGTTTGAACAATTCCGTATGGATCCAAATGAATCTATTAGTGAAATGTTTGCAAAATTCTTTTCTATTGTTAATGGTTTAAATTCCCTAGGAAAAACTATTCTTGAAGAAGATCAGGTATCAAAAATCCTTCGATCACTTCCTCCTAAATACAAGCCAAAGGTGACAGCCATTGAAGAAGCTAATGACCTCACTCGACTGAAAATGGAGCAACTCATTGGCAATGTAGAAGCTCATGAAGCAACCCTAGAAGAGGAAGAAAGAAGAGAACGTGAACTTCAGCAAGGAAAGAAGAAGGATGTGGCTCTAAAAGCTTCAAAGATAATCATACCAGAAATTGAGGAGTCAAGTGAAGAAGAAGGAGAAGAAGCATTGATTGTCAATGGTAAGAAATATAGAAGATTTAAATCTAACAAAATTTCTAGTTCTTCTTCTTCTCCTCCTAGGTGCTTTGAGAGTGGAAAGAAAGGACATTTCAAAAATGAATGTCCTAAAGAAAAGAAAGGAAAGAAAAGCTCACACAAGAAGAGGGGATAAAAAGCCTATAAAGCTGCATGGGACGAGTCAAGTGAAAGTGAAAGCGGAGAAGAAAAGGTGGAATGTCTAATGGCAAGAGAAGATGATGAAGACTCTCAAGAGGTAAGCCTACTTGATCTTCCTAAAGAAGAGTTAATTACTAGTTTACAAGAAACTCATGATAAGTATGTTGATGTCAAGAAGAAACTAAAGAAGGTTATCAAAACAAATGATGAGCTATATGCTAAATTAAATGATCTCTCTTCTGAAAAGAACAACATTGATCTTGAGAATTTGTCTTTAAAAACATCTTTAAATGATTACACTAAAAAGCTACTCACTCTAGAAACAAACGTTGATCTTCTCTCTCAAGAAAAGACTGAATTGTTAGCTAAACTAAAAGACTTTTAGACTCAACCAATTCTGTGTAACCATCTAGACTATGACAATGTTGTAAGAGAAAGAGACTCCCTATTATTTGATTTAGATAAAGCTAGAAAAGATTTACACAAGAAGATGGATGACATTGCTAAGCTACAAAGAAACCTACATGAGTTAAGAAGAAAAGATATCCTTGACAACATCCTAAAAGCCTCCTCTAGTTTCAATGGAAGAAAAGGTTTGGGATATGATCCAAATAAAAATCAACCCAAAAGAACTCGGACTATGTTTGTACCTAAGAACACAATTCCTAGAAAGAGAAATGAAGTTGACTCTATTACTTGTCATTTTTGTCTACATCTTGGACATTATTCATTTTCATGCCCGTATAAGACCAAGGATTCCTACTTAGTTTGGGTCCCAAAATCCCAAACTTAGTAGAGTCGAATGCAATTCAGCTGAGATATGATCAAACGCTTAATTTTGCAATTCATATTGTTTTATCTCAACTTAATAAAAGGTTTTATGCATTATGGTAATTTTCTGAACTACTGTACTGAAATAGAAACTTAGTTGGTCAAAGTATTGTCGACTGAAAATATAATCGGTCGAACTTTTGTCGACCGACCAGATGCCTGTGACAAATCAAAATCAAACAGCAACTATTTCAGTCGAAAATTTGTCAACCGAGATGAATTTCTGTTTTTAATTTGCAATACAGCAACCTTCTCGATCGACGATTAGTCGACCGAGAAAGATGTCGGTCGAACAATTGTCGACCGACTGAAGTTCTGAATCAGAATTTTTATACAGTCTCTACTTAAATGCGTCTAACCATATCAGACCATCACATGGGTACCAAAACCTACATTCTAATGCAGGATTGGGTGGTTGACAGTGGATGTTCCAAACACATGACCGGAAACAAGGATGCATTTCAAACTTTTGAAGAAAAGAAGAGTGGAACAGTCACTTTTGGAGATAACGGTAAAGGTAAAATTGTTGGAATAGGTAACATTGGTACAAACCTCGAAATAAAGAATGTTCTACTTGTTGATGGTTTGCACCATAACTTAATAAGTGTGAGTCAATTATGTGATAGTGGCTATGATGTTTTATTTAACAAAATCTGCTGCAAATTATTAATAGAAAACACTACAAATGTTGTTTATGAAGGAAAAAGAGTTGGAAATCTTTATATTCTTAGACCTAACTCTATGAAATTTGTAGTAGGAAAATGCTTGCTTGCAAATGAAAATACTTTACAATTATGGCATAAAAAGCTAGGACATGCTAGTTCACATGTTATCAAAAAGTTAGTGAAATATGATCTTGTTTGTGGTTTGCCTACTTTATCCTTTTATCAAGTTGAAAATTGTGAACCATGTAAATTGGGAAAGCAAACAAAAACCTCTTTTAAACCTAAACATGTACTTAGCACCAGTAGATCTTTAGAATTAATTCACATGGATTTATTTGGACCTATGAGGACACAATCTATCGGTGGCAAAAGATATTGTTTTGTTATTGTTGATGATTATAGTAGATATACATGGGTATATTTTATTGCAACCAAAGATGATACTATTCATGCTTTTATAAAATTTTGCTCTATGATTGAAAATCTATTACAACGAAAAATATGTACCATTAGAAGTGATCATGGTGGAGAATTTGAAAATCATGTATTTGAAGAATTTTGTACATCTCAAGGGTACACTCACAATTTCTCTGCTCCACGCACTCCACAAAAAAATGGCATAGTTGAAAGGAAAAATCGATCACTACAAGAAATGGATAGAACTATGATGCTCGAACATAACACCCCCAAAACCTTTTGGGCTGAAGCTGTAAACACCGCATGCTATGTGTTAAATAGAGTAACTGTTCACTCTCATTTGAAGAAAACTCCGTATGAAATAATACATTCTAAGAAACCTAGAGTTGATTATTTTCATACCTTTGGATCTACATGTTATATCTTAAATACCAAAGATGATAGAGATAAGTTTGATTCTAAATCACACAAATCATTCTTTTTGGGATATTCTACCTCTAGCAAAGCATTTAGAGTCTACAACACTATCTCTAGAAAAGTTGAGGAATCTATTCATATCTCTTTTCATGAAGAGTCCAAATCAAAAAATCTAGAAATAATTGATCTTACTAATCAATTTGAAAACTTAAACATACCAAATGATAGTGAGAAAGATACTACAAACAATAACCAAGGTGAAACACAACCTATACCTAGACTTATTAAGGATCATCCTCAAGAATTAATTATTGGAAATCCAAATGATAAAGTAAAAACTTGATCTTCCTTTAAGAATGTCGCAAACATGGCTTTTGTTTCTATCATTGAACCTAAGAAGATATCTGAAGCTCTTAAAGATGATTATTGGATAATAGCAATGCAAGAAGAATTAAATCAATTCACAAAAAATGATGTATGGGATTTAGTTCCTAAACCACAAAATAAAACCATCATTGGAACTAAATGGGTTTTTAGAAATAAGCTCAATGAGGCAGGAGAAGTAATAAGAAATAAAGCTTGGTTAGTATCACAAGGATATAATCAACAAGAAGGAATAGACTTTGATGAAACGTATGCACCAATAGCTAGACTTGAATCTATTAGAATGTTACTAGATATTGCTGCACATAAAAACATCAAACTCTACCAAATGGATGTCAAAAGTGCATTTCTAAACGGAATCATTCAAGAAGAAGTATATGTTGCCCAACCACCTGGTTTTGAAATACCGGAAAAAGGTGACTACGTTTATAAACTTAAGAAAGCACTTTATGGTTTAAAACAAGCACCTAGGAACTGGTATGAAAGGCTCAAGACATATCTTTTTGATAATGTTTTTTCTTTTGGAAATTCAAATTCTACTTTATTTTTCAAAACATATACATATGATTTTCTTGTTGTTCAAATATATGTTGATGATATTATTTTTGGAGCTTCAAATGAATCATTGTGCACACAATTTAGTGACATTATGCAAAAAGAATTTGAAATGAGCCTCATGGGTGAACTAACCTTCTTTCTTGGTTTCCAAATTAAACAAACGCCTGTCGAGATTTTTATAAGCCAAGAAAAGTATACTAAAGAACTCTTAAAACGTTTTGGGATGGATCAGTGCAAACATGGTACTACTCCTATGGCCACTTCTACTAAAATTGATAAGGATGAAGATGGGGAACCTATTGATGATTCCTTATATAGAGCCACGATTGGTAGTTTGCTTTACTTAACTGCTTCTAGACCGGACATCATGTTTTCCGTTGGTCTTTGTGCTCGATTTCAATCACAACCTATGCACTCTCATTTTCAAGCAGTTAAACGAATTCTTCGATACTTAGCCGGCACTACATGTTTTGGTTTATGGTATCCAAAAGGACAATCCTTGGATTTTAAAGCTTATACTGATGCTGATTATGTTGGTTGTCGACTTGATCGCAAGAGCACTAGTGGTGGTTGTTTCTTGTTAGGGAGAGGTTTAGTATCTTGGTTTAGCAAGAAACAAAACACGGTTGCCCTTTCTATAACTGAAGCTGAATATATGGCAGCCAGATCTTGTTATGCTCAAGTGCTTTATATGCAACAAGTATTAAACGATTATGGTTTTACTCTTTCATCTACACCTATCTTTTGTGACAAAACAAGCTCTATAAACTTAGCACACAATCCTATCTTACACAGCAGAGCTAAACATATTGAAATCTGTCATCACCTTTTAAGGGATCATATTTCTAAAAATCATGTTTCTCTTCATCATGTTGATACGGAAGATCAATTGGCTGATATTTTTACAAAACCACTTCCACTAGACCAATTCAACAAAATAAGGAAGCAATTTCTTATCACTCATTTGGAAGATGTTTTCATTGATATTTGTGCTTCCTAACACTGTCGTCTATCTACATCATTTTGGTTTTTAATGGACATCTTTGTCATTGAATTTGGTATTTGTTGGGACATCTAATTAAGGGGGAGTTCCATTCTTAAATGGATATCTTTTTGAAATGACAAAGGGGGAGAAATAAATATAAAACTTAGTAATTGTGCAAAACTCAATCAATGAGTTTCATAAACTCTTGGCTTTACATTGAAAGTTGCTATATTCCCTAAAGAATTGGATTTCATGTTCCATAATTCATGGGGAATAATAAGCACACATTTTATAAACAAGAGAAGAAATAAATATAAAACTTAGTAATTGTGCAAAACTCAATCAATGAGTTTCATAAACTCTTGGCTTTACATTGAAAGTTGCTATATTCCCTAAAGAATTGGATTTCATGTTCCATAATTCATGGGGAATAATAAGCACACATTTTATAAACAAGAGAAGAAATTTACAAAGGTAATCTTCAGGTATGAAACTCACATGTTTTTATACTTTCTTATTTTATATTTAGGAAATGTTTGTCATCTTCAAAAAGGGGGAGATTGTTGGCTAAATGGACATCTGTAAATCCCTTTGTTTTGATAATGACAAACATTTCATTCTTGTTAATCTAACGTGCTACTTGAGTGTTGCAGGAATAAGGTGGATGACATAGCACTAGGGAATCTATATATATGAATAATTGTAAATGTCATGAAATGTAATCAATTGTAAACTTGTACAAATATATAATGTACAAGTACTTAGACTTCATGTAAATCAAGCGTTAGATCTTCCCTAGCTAAACACCACATTTAGATAGGTCATCCCCTTCAATAGTGTCACATATGCACACTCATACACACACTTAATGCCTTCATTTGAAACATTGAAACAAGGTCCATCTCGGTCGACAAAATCCTCGACCGAGACACTCTCGGTCGACAATCTTCTCGACCGAGAAAGACCCAAGTAGCCGTTAGACACAGCTGACAAGGTAGTTGGCAGTTGGAGATAAACGTTGCAGACACTTGATCCAGAGAGCCTATCGGTCGACAATCTCTCGACCGAGTAGGTGTCTCAGTCGACCATTTCTCGACCGAGATGGTCTCTGACAACAACTGCAGAATTAATTAATTAGCCGTTGTTAAAGCAACTAACTTATATCTAACGGCTAGTTAAGCACTTAGAAACCCCTAGAAAGTGTCTAGAGCGTCCTTAAGCACTTTTAGGACATCCCTATAAATAGGACATGCCTTAGGACACCTAAAAACACTTGTTTTTACACTTGAGCAATCTTTGAGCATACATTGACTTTGTGCAACCTGTTTGTGAGAAATTGAGCATTGTGACAATTGGCTACTTCCCCTCTTAGCTCAAATTTTGTGTCCTATAGGCTAGCATCTCCTATCCACTGTAATTACAATTCCATACACTTTGGTTAGGAGATCTACACTCTTGATCTAGGCAAATCAAGCCTTGTGTGCTACAAAAGGATAAGTTGTAATTTCCTTTTTCCTTTCTTGTTCTCTATTATTGTTTGTACTCTCCTTGCTACTCCTAGGTTGGAGGCTGCGGATTGGAGAGGTTGGAGATCTTCTTGGTGAAGAAGGGGACCTTGAGCTACTTCAAGAAGGCTGGTGCAATGGGAGGTTACTTCTAAAGAGGAAGGCTACTTCAAGGGGGAGCTTGGAGTTACTTCAAGAAGGCTACCTCGGGTTGGTGCATCTACTTCAAGTGAAGGTTGTTCAAGGGGTGTAAGAAAGTGTATTTTGTGTAATTCCTTGTGAAGGTAATAAAATTAATACTTTCAAAATCCCGGTTGGGTAAGCAACCGGGTAGTGGACTGACAACCTTAGTATTTGGTAAGGTTGGAACCACTCTAAACACTTGTCTCCTTCTTCCATTTTCAATTGTGGTTGTTTGAGTTAAATAATTGTTAAAATATTTAAAAACTCTATTCACCCCCCCTCTAGTGTTTTCAACGTAGATGATGGTGGCAATCTAGGGAACCACAGGTTTCAACGTGGTAGTCTTTAAAGTCTCTTCTTCAGTGTCTTCTAGATCAACTACCTTAGGGAGTTTCTTTACTAACTTCTCAGGGATGCGCACAATCACTCTTTTCCTTTTCATTTGCTTTGTAGCTACCTCCTTCTATTTCTTCCTTGTCTGTTCTACTAGCTTGCTTGTTCTTGTTAATTGCCCAGTTCTGGGAGAGGCAGCAAGTATTTTGTCCTCCATAATTTGTAGGCGTAGTTCTATTCTAACCTTGCTAGGATGGTGGCAGATGTCAGGTACTTTTTGTCAACTAGGCATCTCCTTCTGATCTTAGAAAGTATTTTAGGTTTTTGGGATATCCTAGTTGGTATGCAATGTAAGTGATTAGACCCCCCCATATAGAAATAACGATGACCCTCTAGTCCCATTACAACTGCCAACTTCTCCGTAAGGATTTTTACTATGTTTATTGCTTTTCCCTCCATTAAACTCCATAGCATGTGGAGGTCCAGTCTAGTCACATTTTCCGTTTCTGATCTGAAAGTTAGAGCATCTATGAAGAACTTGTGCACTATCCTCATAAAATTAGAGTGCATCATAGCACCCTTTGATTGACCAGAACTATACCTGGAGTCTCGTGAAAGCTTCTCCTAGGTTTTATCAGTTTGGAAACCCCTTGTGTCCTTGTCTTTGCATCCTAAGTTGGCTCGTTCATCTTGCTCATCAGAGTCAGTAAAAATTGAGTTCAACCATTTTTCTATAAGCATGTAGTCCTTCTTCATGATACAGACTTGTGAGTTATGATCTCCCCTACATTCTATTATTTTATCAGTCGCTATTGACAACTTCTTTATGGAGGACATGATTTCTTGGGTGAGATTGTCGTAAGAAGTAATCGTGTTGAAGCAAATTTTATAAATTCCCAACTGTTTGAAATGTCATTCCACCCTATTGTATATCCCTAGCTTCTCCACAATCTCAACATCAACAATCCTATTGGCTTTGTGTTTCTTGTTTTGGAATATGTCACACCATATTTCATGGTGCTTCTCATCCCTTGCTAAAAATTAATTATCAGGTCGTTCCCTACTGACCACTATTGACAGTTCTGGAGGAGTAACTACAATTGTAGGTTGTCGAGGTGCATTTGTTTCTCTAGCTGTACCTCCTACAGTGGTCCTTGTTGTCTTTTTGGGCCTTTCATAATCAAGACTTGGTGCAACCCTTTTCTTTGGATTCTTCACCTCTTCAGACTGAGAGTATTTAAAGACCTTTATCCGTGTCAGTTCTTCATCACCTTCTAACTCCCCAGGGGTTAGCTCATCTAGCATCTTGAGCATGTCTACCTCTAATCGATATCTGATGCTTTCCTTGGTGGGTTCCCCATGTATCTTCTGGTAAGCCTCCCATTCATCCTATAACTTTTCCATCTTTTCACATTCTTCCAGGGTCATTGATGGTTTAAGTCTTTTGGTATATTCCAACTCAGGGATTTCTTGGTCTTGTCCCACTTTCCTTCCATCTTATGCTTGTAGATACTTACTATTTCTAGCAACATCAATTAGATAAACAATGATAGAGTTTTATTAGACTAATTATCAACAACGACTTAATAAAACTTGGTGGATGTAACCACCAACAACCAATACTCACTGGTTGTGAAACAAACCAAAAACTGATGGTTGGGAGGGGGGCATGAATCGATGGTTAGTAAAACCTTTTCAAACTAGAAACTGATGATCGATGGAAGAAGGGAGACAACCAGTGGTCAAAAAACTAATGGTCAATGGTCAAACAACTGATGAAAACCAATGGGTCAATGGTTATATCATTCCAAGCTAAGTTGTACCCCCTGTTGACATGTAATGGTTAACGGTCAGTGGTGGAGGAGAGAGACACCTGAAGGTTAGGATACCTAAGGTTATGGCTAGAGCATGGATGGTTGTTGGAGTAGGTTACCAACCAATGGCATTGTCGCTCATGGAAGATCTAGGATGGAAACTAATGGCCACGCAAAAATGAGGCGACAACCGATGGTTAGGGAAAATGAAGTGACAATCGATGATTAGGTGATTGTCATTAGTGGCTTGGAAATAGTTAGATGAAGTGATGGATATGTGGAGTGTTATTCTGTAAGATCAGAAACTAGGATTAGGTTTACCTTGTCATTGGCGTTCGAGGTCCCAACAATGATTGGTTGTGTGGGGGCTTTGTTCTTAGCACCACAGAGATTGACTTTCGTCTTCTCTCTTCATTCTAAGCATCATTGATTGGGAGGAAGGAGATGGTCTCTTCTTATGGTATTTCCCAAGTGTTGCATGTCTTCCATTCCTTTAGCTCTAGAGCACTCTTAGTGTCTAAGGTTTATCAAATCCTAAAGGATTTGTCATGGATGCTTATTATCCTTTTCTTTTATAGGTTTCCATCATGTCCCTTTGGTAACCATCAGATGTTGAGATCTAATGGTTTAGCTCTTAACTGTCAACCAATGGTAATTCTAGGCATTTTTCATCTAGTTGTCTTCAGGTTGATCATCTGATGGCTTCACTAGGATCCTGATTTGATGGCAGGACGATAGTCCACACTCGATGGTCTGACTGTCTGTGACACTAGATGGCTATTCTAAATGCCTGAGTTGATGGTTAGGAAGAAGGTCATAACTGGTGGTTGGTCATAATTTTTCAACCAGTGGTTCTTAACAACCAATGGGTGGTCAGTTAAACAATCAATGGTTAATCTAGAAGTATCATCTGATGCTATGTTAGAAAACCACACTCGATGGTGTCATCAGCCGATGGTTGTACTTAATGAGGATGTGATATCAATGGTTCCTTGAAAAGATCAAAGGTTGTTATAAATGACTCCTGTAATGAATAATAGAGATCCAAAACTTTCTTAAATTTATTATATGTACACTAAAGATTGCTAGAAAAGGTAGGAATGGCTAAAAATTAGGATAGAGATGAAAATAAGTTTAGTGAATTATATTAATTAGAAATAATAGCAAGCCAAAACTAAGTATGACAATTGCAAATTGTCCAAAATCTAATATAAAATAAGTTAATATCTTGGAAATTTAAAGAAAAGAAGAAATCCTTTGGCTGCCTCCCAAGAAGCACTAATTTATAGTCTTTAGCTTGACTCTCTTGTTTTTCCTTTCAGGGTTCTTTAGATGGTTCAGGTTCGGACTCTTCTAGCTAGAGTTCTGACCTCCTCACAATGGCTTCATCCTCATAGTACCTCTTTACCCTGTGACCATTCACTTGGAATGTTCTCATCTTTCTACTCGTGATTTCCATCATTTCAGATGGGTATACATTCACAACTGTAAAGGGGCCAGACCACGTGGACCTAAGTTTATTGAGAAATAACCTTATAATGGAATTGAACAATACGACCTTATAAATTTTAGACATGTCTATGATTTTGAGGTGATCATCGTACTAAACCTTCATTCTTTGTGTGTAGATGTGAGCATTTTCATATGTGTGCAAATGAAGTTCTGATAGTTCCTGTAACTGCAAGAACCTTTTCTTCCCTACAAATTTAGGGTCCATGTTCAAGAACTTTATGGCTCAAAAGGCCTCATGCTCTAGTTCAGTAGGTAGATGGAATGATTTCCCATGGATAAGCCATTAGGGAGTAGTCCTTGTCGGGGGTTTAAAAGTGGTTTAGTAATCCCATAAAGAATCGTCGAGCTTTATCGACTAATCCTTGCACGTCCTATTATCCATCTTATCTAAGATATGTTTGATTTGTCAATTTGGTCCCTCTACTTTTCCTAGAAATTTTCAGGTATTAGGGTGTTTCTACCTTGTGCCTCACTCCATATTTCTTCAGCAAAGCTTCAAACTGCAACTGCCTCTCCCCAAAGTGAGATCCCCTATCACATGATGGTGTGTGGGACATCAAAAATTAGGAAAGATGGTCTTATCAAAAAACCCAATCACAACTTTGGAGTCACAGGTCTAGGTAGCAACATCCTCTACCCATTTTGAGACATAGTCTACAACAATAAGAATATTTTGATTTCCCTTTGAGAATGGGAAAGGACCCATATAGTAAATTCCCGAAACATTAAAGATTTCTACCTCTATGCAATCAAACATTGAGATTCCATTCCTCTTTGAAATGTTTCATGCTCTTTGGCATTCCTCACATGACTTAATGTATGCTTGAGTATCTTTGAACAAGGTAGGGAAGAAAAATCTTGATTTGAGGACTTCTGTTGTCGTTATCTCTCCTCCCAGATGTCCTCCATAACACAAACAATGACATTCTCTCAAAATTTGAGGGACATCCTCTTCTAGTATGCATCTCATGTATAGACTATCAGCCCATTTCTTAAATAGAAGTGGGTCACCCCAGTAGTATTTTTTTAGGTCTGAGAATAATTTTGTCACACCCACATCCCACAATTATAACTAATCATGAGATGTGGGCATAAGTTTGATGATTATACTTTATACAAAGTTCACTCCCAACTTTTTCTTCTTTTTCAAACACTTTTCTTTCTCACATTGAATCACATAAACAAACTTTAAAAGAGAATTAAACCTTGATTTCTCTAACATGAACTCAACATTTATGATACACATCTAGACATTCATTCTTTTTCTCACACGTCCATGTGCATACAACATGATAACCATATATACTGTATTATTAAAGAAACAAAGTTACACATTATCATTTACAACTCTCTCTCAACTCTATACAAGGACCTAGAGTGACAGGGACTGACTGAACTTAACTAATCTCATACTTAACTCATGTGGTAGATCTACTCTGATGCTTTGACCTCTTCAGTCCATGAGTTATCCCTAAACATTATGAGTATAGGGGTGAGCCTACTCGCTCAGTGAATGAGTACTTCAAAGAAATAGTCTAAAACACTGATATAATTACATATATACATTTGAGCAACTGGTATCAATTATAACAACAGTAAGATTTAAAGAGACTACTCATTCACAATAATAAATATGACATGATACTCTAGATATCTACAAGAGCTAATCAATATATGAACATGCTTGATTGATGATAAAGAGGACTAATAATTCAGAAAACATACAAAGAATAATTGAATAACTGCACACACTTGTTTAACCTCTCATTCATTTTATTATTCCCTGAACCCACATGAGGTGTACCACAACATGTGAAAGAATCATAGAAAGCTACGATCTCACTATACAAGGCTTAGAAGCATGCCTAGGTTCCTAAGCCTATCTCAGCAGCTAATGGGAGCGGCCGAATATCTCAGACTCCGCCTCTCAACCAAGGTATTTAGGTGGTGAGTCAAATCCCTTAGGCTTATTGTGCATCAGTGGACCTACTAACCATTGATCACTATAACTTGTAGTTACCACACAACTGTAAGGAGTCTTCCCTACTAGTCATGACCCTCACACCCTACTGGTGTGCTCCGGCTTACCTCAATCTGGACTACCTCCAATCGGGAATCTGTTTCGTCCCCACAATGTAGGCCTCATCCTGTGAGTATTCTATAGTGTTCAGGGCATATAAATATCTAATTCACTCTTTAAATTCACAATTCAATCATCACATCAACATATTTTAGTTTAGCTTTGTAAACTGTTCATTTTGTAAACCATCTGATAAGATTTATCACAACTGAACTGTTAAGCATAATCACATCTCATACTAAGAAACATTGATATCACAATACTTTATTCACTAAACACCCTATCCTTAGGGTTTCTTTTACCTCATCCACTTATGACATGACTCGCATAAGGATTTAATGGGTCAAAAACATCCACTGAATAAAGATTTCTTTAAACAAGTCATATACAATCAACATATGTATGAAATCCTCAAATTGAACTAAATTAGGTTTTTCCATGCCATTCATTGAGATATTATGAATCAAGAATAAAAATGTATAAATAAATTCTATGATGCCAAGAAAAGCACTTCAAATGGATTTCACCATATTTATTCACAAATTTCCAACTTTTCACTCATATAGGGCTTCGCCCTCTTTATGAAGATATCAAGCAAACACTATTCACATCACGTGAAATCCAAAATAGTATCTGACATATATGTATGACACATTCAAATAAACAATCATTCATAATCAATGAGATTCAGATAGACACATTTCTCTATCTAATTATATAACAATTTCAGTTATAGTAGAAAACCCTAAAATTCAGTCTACTCTTATAACCTCGGTAAATACTTAGGGAATTCTCATTAAGATGGATTGTATCCATTTCTTATATGATTTTATCATCTGAAATTCATAAAAATAGAAGAAGAATCCATTTCATATCATTTTACAAAAAGTTGATCAAAGGAAAATTTAGGATTTGTTTGTTGCATACTAAGCAATTGAAGATTATTGATGATTTAACTATTTTTCATGAAATCTAATGTTTAAAGGAAGTTCCCACTCACCCTAAGGTGTGAAAATACCTTAAAAACACAACTCATCCCTAAAAATCTCGATCTCATATCAAATCCATAGCAATTCACTTGATTCTTCTTCCTTTCAACTTAGAAACCCTTGAAATGAGGGATTATGAAGAAAGAGTAAGAAAAGGGGAAGTTGTGATACAATTTCAGATCAAATCATAGGAATGATGGAATCTTGAAATGTGAGATAAGATTCACCATTAAAGTCTATGCAAAGAAGTCAAACTTACTTGATTTCATCATATCTCGGATAGAGAAACCCTAGATCAGCAATTCCACCACTTTCTCCTCTCAAAGCCTAACTCTCCCTCTCTCTCTAGGATTTCATTTCTCTGGAATGAATCACTAATTTTGAGATCTACTAGTGTGTTAGGTTGACCATATAGAGCAATTGATCTTCTTGGGTGAATTGCACATTGACCCCTCACTAAAATTTTTCTTATTTCAGCAGATTTTTCTATCATATAAAGTTATTGTAATTCGTGTGTTTCAAAGATCAAACCTTCTCCAAAAATTATGAAAATTTAGCATGTTGTTTATAATTGATATATAAAGCTTTAGTTAAAATTTTTGATCTTAATGAGCTACTATTAAATAAATAAAAATAGAATAGTGTATTGCTATCTAGAAATCTACAAAACAGTCAGTTGAAGAGAAAATGCCCCAGAATGGCCATGCTAGCTGCCACGGCCATGCTAAGATGGACCCATCATGATCGTGCTACCTACCACAGTCATGGTGCATTGGTTTCATCCGATTTGAGTACAAAAGTTGGTCAATAGTTCAATTCTTTCAAAATGGCCATGTGGACTAGCATGCCTGTGCCACCAATGACCTATCACAATCGTGCTACCCACCACAGTCGTGCTATCCAAGCCTACAACTACCATTTTCATTGTCCTATTCCTAAATCTATCATTCCTTTCCTACATAAGCCTATTTTGTAAAATCCCTAATTTCAATCGACTAGGGTTTATATTTTCTCAAACCCTAATTATACAAAGCGATAGCATACTTGGAGTTCTCCTTAAGTTTAACACATCATAATTGAACTACCATCCTTAATCATGTTTAATCAATGACCAATATAGATAAGCATGTATTCATCCACATAAACCCTAACTTAACCATTAATCTCAAATATGGTCATAATAATTCTTCCCTCCTTAAAATGGTTTTGCCCCCAAAACATAAATATGCAAGCAAAATATATTCAAGGTTTGTTTTAAGCTTTGGAAATCTTACATGTCATTATATTCTTGTATTTCATACTTGAATGTAGTTATCAACATTAAGTCCTTTATTTCGTTTCTAATCACAACATGTTTGAAACAGTTCCCAATGATATCAAAAGAATTATCTATGCAACAATCAATCATAGGCTAGAGAGAGAAACAACCATTTCAAAATTTTCATACTCTTGGGGTGTTACCTCAACATTGATAATCTGATCCAACTATCTCAATTCCTATGGCTCAATATGTACTATTGTTATGTATTACCTCTAAGTCACAAAAGAGAGTTCACCTTGTTGTTTTGAATTTTACTATTGTGCTACTCAAATAGCAAAATAGTCTTGAGTTGGAAGACTAGATTCAACAAAAATTTTACAATACTAAGATGGATTACTGATATGAATGACTTAAACTATCAGACACCTTTAATTAACATATTGCTTGCACATGTACAACTGAAATCATATGTAAAACAAATTTACATCCTTAGTATACCTTCAACAAATTATACTTCTAAAAACAAATTCACATATTACTAAAAGCCATTGTTTTCTCTTATCTCTCTCCTCATTCATTACTACTTACTTTTTTCTACTTATCCTTCTCATTTTAATCATGTAGATTAAACATCCTTAAAATTGAAACATACAAGGTACGAATAGATTATTCATCATTCTTTCTATCACTGCAAGAATTTATTTCATATCACACTTCACTCATATTGTATTTCTCCTTTTGTTCAAAAGACACCTCTTATATTTCAAATCTATTTCTTGTAATCATTTCCATATTATTTATCTACCTTTCAGATTAGCTACCTTTAAACCCTGAATTACTATCAGTGCTAGTTTACTTCTCATAGAGCAAATTTCATGATCTTGTTTTATAGAGATGCTAGTATTCTAGGTCAAATAACTAGCGACAACCCTTGAACTACTACAACTCCAAACATTCTAGGGTTTGGTCCTTATTAGTAGCATGACATTATTGTGGTGTGACTTTTCTCCCTTAATTTGAAAGTCAAACTTTGAATCTCACAAGTTTTACTAAAGTCTTCCTTATCTTATCAATTGAATTTCCTTTCTCCTACTTGGCCATTCATATGAATTACATTCTCAATTTACCCTACTAGGATTTCAGCATCATATTGTGTGTCATTATTACATTCACTAGATGTCTCTAACATGGTGGTTATGCATCATATATGATTCATTTTCTTATCACTTCATCCCACATTGCTCTCATTAAGGAAGATATGAAAGAGAAGATGATTCTAAGACTTAGAATTCTTATGTTCAAACATTCCCTTATTACATTTCTCGTATGTAGGTTTAATTAGTTATCAACAAGGATACTTGACTAATTAGCACTTGCTTGAATGTCGCAATCTCTTTCTTTAATAATCTATATTAACTCCATCATGTTTTCAAACCCCTCCTACTTTCCATAATCCTCTTACCATATATACTACTCTTCCACCTATCATCTTTAACTTCTACTTTTCTCTTATGATCATGTATACCATGATGTACATATTTCTTTTATCCTTCTACTAATGTGAAGTTGAAATTCTAAATCAATATTCTCTCTACTAGTTTTGTCTCTTGTTTAATACATAACATATCCTTCATTTTGAATCAAACAACTCATGCATGAGTAAAACATACTTTCTCTTTCAATCAAGTTTTTCCTTCCTGAATATAGTCAACCTTTGTATGACTTATTCATTTGTTAAGCTACACTTTTGTTCTTCTTTTAGAAACTAGTTTGTTGTTCTATAGAGACTTGGAATCCAAAGGTAGTACTAATGAATGTATTAAACTTATAATAAAGGTATACATTACATGCTCTCAATTATATCATAACCCTCATTCCTTAATCAAACTCATAATTTCGAACATTTCTCTTTGTTTCAAATAAGTTTGTTATCCTAGTCTTATGGTATACGTGTTCATGTAATTCTTATGAACATCACTTCTATGTACTTATCAGATACTTAACTCTTTTCTTCTATTTTGCCTTTACTGTGGTGTACATAAAAACATTGTACTCAATTATATAATCCATTCCTCATGATTGATTCTTACTATCTTGGCTCTTACATACTTTTCTCATATCTTTTCCATATTTCATATTTAGAGTTCATATAATACTAATAATTAATTTAATTTGAACCTTATGTCATGTTCCTTTATTCCCAATTAAGGGTTTCTCGTATGAGGCCCCAAAGGTGGATCTCAGATATCAGTTCCAACTAATTCTTAGCTATTCTAATCTTTCCCATATGTTTCAACATCTTAGTGTATGTACATTCTCACTTTGATGTGTGTCAAATCTATCTAGAGCCTACTCTTATTATATTTTTAATAGGAGTCATTAGATCCTTATAACACACCCTACCAGCCTGACTAGGCCAAACCTGCAGTCCTAAAGCCAAGAGCTACTTAGGATTAACCAACTCCTACATATTTCAAAAATGTGGAAATGTGGAAAGAATATCTACTCAAGGTAAATTCATTTACACATAACTTCTGGTCTACTTGATACAAAGAATAACTGAATCAATCTTCATGATACACAAAAATTTAAAAGAACCATACATATTCTACAAACTGATAATATGAATTCATATATATAAGAGCATTTCTATTGATTTCCAATCAAAGAAGCAATATAAAACAAGCGTTGTAGCACATTCTATCTTTAAGATCTTACTCCTTCATTACTTTTTGGTCTCCTAACCCTAATATTTCTAGGGTTTCTCTCTAGCCTATTCTCCCACTGCATGCCTGGCCAGGGCATTCAGAGAAGAATATACAGAGTAGCTTGATACTGGTCAGCGTAGGTATCTAGATACTAGGCCAGGGTATCCAAATACCCAGACTTCCCAGAGCTATAGAGACATCACCTCCTATCTGCCACACTTATAACTCTAACTTTCTATCCTAATGGTCCCTGACGACTCAGCCTAAGCTCTGATGCCAAGGTGTCAAACCCACATCCCACAATTATCACGAATCATGAGATGTGGGCATACGTTTGATGATTATACTTTATATAATGTTCACTCCCAACTTTTTCTTCTTTTTCAAACTCTTTTCTTTCTCACATTGAATCACATAAACAAACTTTACAAGAGAAATAAACCTTAATTTCTCTAACATGATCTCAACATTTATGATACACATCTAGACATTCATTCTTTTTCTCACACTTCCATGATCATACAACATGATAACCATATATATACTGTATTATTAAAGAAACAAAGCTACACATTATCATTTACAACTCTCTCTCAACTCTATACAAGGACCTAGAGTGACCGGGACCGACTGAACTTAACCAATCTCATACTTAACTCATGTGGTGGATCTACTATGATACTTTGACCTCTTCAGTGCATGAGTTATCCCTAAAAATTGTGAGTAGAGGGGTGAGCCTACTTGCTCAGTGAATGAGTACTTCAAAGAAACAATCTAAAGCACTGATATAATTATAGCATTTGAGCAACTGGTATCAATTATACTTGCAACAAGTTATGATCTCACTATACAAGGCTTAGAAGCATGCATGGGTTCCTAAACCTATCTCTCGAGTAAGACTCTGTCTGCAGCGGGCCTCAGTACGTCTACCTCTTGGAGGCTAATGGGATTGGACAGATATTTCAAACTCCACCTCTCAACATGGGTACTCAGGCAGTGAGTCAAAGCCCTTAGGCTTACTGTGCATCAGTGGATCTACTGATCACTATAACTTGTAACATAGGTACCACCGACATCCCTAGTTGGTGTTGGGTACCACATAACTATAAGGAGTCTTCCCTACTAGCTAAGACCCCCTCACCCTACTAGTGTGCTCTGGCTTACCTAGATCTGGACTACCTCCAATCAGGAATTTGTTTCCTCCCCAGAGTGCATGCCTCATCCTGTGAGGATTCTATAGTGTTCATGGAATATAAATGTCTAATTTACTCTTTAAATTCACAATTCAATCATCACATCAACATATCTTAGTTTAGCTTTGTAAACTGTTCATTTTGTAAACCATCTGATAACATTTATCACAACTAAATTGTTAAGCATAATCACATCTCATACTAAGAAACATTGATATCACAATACTTTATTCACTAAACACCCTATCCTTAGGGTTTGATTTACCTCATCCACTTATCACATGACTCACATAAGGATTTAATGGGTCATAAACATCCACTAAATAAAGATTGCTTTAAACAAGTCATATACAATCAACATATGCATGAAATCCTCGAATTGAGCTAAATTAGGTTTTTCCATGCCATTCATTGAAATATTATGAATCAAGAATAACAATGCATAAATAAAGTCTATGATGTCAAGAAAAGCACTTCAAATGGATTTCACCATATTTGTTCACAAATTTCCAACTTTTCACTCATATAGGGCTTACGAAGATATCAAGAAAACACTATTCACATCACATGAAATCCAAAATAGTATCTGACATATACATATGACACATTCAAATAAACAATCATTCATAATCAATGAGATTCAGATCGACAAATTTCTCTATCTAATTATACAGCAATTTCAGTTATAGTTGAAAACCCTAAAATTTAGTTTACTCTTATAATCTCAATAAATACTTAGAAAATTCTCATTAAGATGGATTATATCCATTTATTATAGGATTTTATCATCTGAAATTCATCAAAATAGAAGAAGAATCCATTTCATATCATTTTACAAAAAGTAGATCAAAGGAGAATTTAGGTTTTGTTTGTCGCATACTAAGCAATTGAAGATTATTGATGATTTAACTACTTTTCATGCAATATACTATTTAAAGGAAGTTCCCACTCACCCTAAGGTGTGAAAACACCTTAAAAATGCACCTCATCCCTAAAAATCTTGATCTCATATCAAATCTGTAGCAATTCACCCGATTCTTCTTCCTTTTAACTCAAAAACCCTAGAAATGAGGGATTATGAAGAAAGAGTGAGAAAAGGGGAAGTTTTGATACCATTTCAGATCAAATCAGAGGAATGACAGACTCTTGACATGTGAGAGAAGATTCACCATTAAAGTCTATGCAAAGAAGCTAAACTTACTTGATTTCATCATATCTCGGATAGAGAAACCCTAGATCATCAATTCCATCACTTTCTCCTCTCAAACCCTAACTCTCCCTCTCTCTCTCTCTCTCTAGGATTTCATTTCTTTGGAATGAATAAAAAATTATGAGATCTCCTAGTGTGTTAGGTTGACCACATAGAGCAATTGAGCTGCTTGGGTGAATTGCACGTTGACCCCTCATTAAACTTTTTCTTATTTCAATAGATTTTTCTATCATAAAAAAGTTACTATCATTCGTGTATTTCAGAGATCAAACCTTCTCAAAAAATTATGAAAATTTAGCATGTTGTTTATAATTGAGTTATAAAGCTTTAGTTAAAATTCAAATCTTTATGAGCTACCATTAAATAACTAAAAATAGAATAGTGCACAGATATCTAGAAATCTGCAGAATAGTCAGTTGAAGAGAAAATGCCGTAGAACGGCCATGCTAGCTGCCACGACCATTCTAAGATGGACCCATCATGTCCATGCTGCCTACCGCGGCCGTTTTTCATTGGTTTCATTAGCTTTGAGTACAAAAGTTGGTCAATAGTTCAATCTTTCAAAACTGTCGTGTGGACTAGCATGTCTGTACCACTAATGACCTAACACGGCCGTGCTACTAACCGGCCTAAATCGCGTGTCCTAAAATTGGAGGCGGATTTGAGGTAGTCGAGCTTTTGCATTTATAAACCCAAATCCTTCTAGGCCCCCGCAACTTTGTTTATGGGGTCGAAGTAGATATACGGGGTCGAACACAGGGACAAGGGGGGTAGTGTTGAGAACACGGAATCGACACGCTACACTCCGGAAGGTGTAAAGAGAAGTAAATTCCCGAAAAGGGAAGCAGTGAGATGTCACAAATAAAACGAAGAAAACTATCTCCAACTGGAGCTACTAGAAAGATTTAAGGTTTTAATCATTTAGCAGTTTTTAGGGGTTTTCATGCAATAGAAACAGAAAGATATTGCTCGAGCTAAAGCGAGGTATGAAGGATAAGACTCCGGTAAAACAAGCGGCGGTAGAACTAGTCCTGCACCCCTCCTCTCAAAGCGGGTACCTCTAACAAGGCATCAGCGCCCCTCTCGAGGTCACTGGACTAAAATTTGAGAGGAAAGGTCACTAAAGCAACTTTGTTCCAGGCACTCTCGTACTCCAGAATCGGACCAAACACTAGAGCCACAACACAACTCTCGAAGTTGTTGCGACGGGAAAACACAATTCGTTAGCTAAGCGAAACGCGATCCAAACATGCAAGCTAGAGTTCGGATATCAAACATAGCAGTCATCCAACATTGTGCACCAAGCATAGAGCAACAAGTAATTTAGCATCTTCTATTTCCATAGACAAATAAAGGGGTCTTAATTACAATGCATAAGTAAGGAATTAAAATGACAGAAAGTAAAGATAGGTGTCCCCTCCTTGATGTAGAAGGACGACAGTGTGTTGTAGCTCTCCAGCCCGATATCGGTCAGAGGCCTAGCCCGATACAGAGGTGTCGGGCGGCACACCCTCTCGGGCGGCACGCACCGACTGTCGACCGTATCGCTCAAGGACCCTGGCCGATACGCTCATGTCGGGCGACACACCCTCTCGGGCGGCACGCTCGACAAGCTAAGTGTATCGGTTTGATATCATGCCGGGCTAAGAGCTACGCATTGTTGTTGTCGGGCACTTGTGTCGCTCATCCACGTCGGTCGATATCGGCCCGCAGTGTCACCCGGGACAGTCCTAAGTGAACTGTCCCCTCCCTCTCAGGATGAGGAGAAGCTCACCTAATTTCGCCTGAGACAAGCACTGGGGCACGACACGTATGCTCTCGTAGTCTCCTACGAAGATAGCTCAACTCCCAACTGTCTGAATTCTAAAACTCCGAACTCCGAACTATCTTTTCGGCTCCCTGTAGCTGCTATTTATAGTCAGCTGGCCGGGAGGAGTTATGGTGCTCGAAGCGCCACGTGGCCCCCTTAAGCGCCGGTCGATGGACGACCGATACAGTTATAGCTCGGCGTGGAGGTGTCTGCTATCGGTCACGTGACGGGCGGCGCGTCTGCCGGTGGGTGGTTGTGTCGCCCGACAAGCTGGGTTGTCGGGGCGAGCCGGGCTCCCTGTCGGGTAGAAGGTGTGTCGTCCTTCAGATTCTTCTCGCGCGTCACCTCTTTGTCGAGCGTCTTTGTGTCGCCCAGCCCCTCTCGGGCAGGGGTTGTATCGGGCGTTAGGGAGGCCGAGACAGGCTTTGGACTTATTCATGGGCCAGAGCGGCCTTATTGCCCATAAATGAGGAAAACTCTGCAAAAGATAGGAAAATTGGATTGAGAGCATTGCTTGGCCAATTATTGCGAAAGTGCATACAAAAGAGAGGAAAATTGCAGAAAAGGACAGTTTTGATAACAGAAAAACAATCTAAAATATCACAAAATTTGGTGTTATCAACTCCCCCAAACTTAGCATTTTGATTGTCCTAAATCAATATTAAACTATATTTTTGTGATGCTTCATTTTGCTCAAATAACTTTCAGGCCAAGAGGTAAAACAAGTATAGTAATGCCTTTAGAGATAATGCTGCTTCACTGCAAACAAAAGACTATGTGTTTCCTTGCCTTATTATTTCAGTAAATTTTTTCTCTACAGCTTCAGCGAGACTTTGTTGTATGATTCTGAAGTTAGCTTACGCACCAAATAGCTTTATTTTCGGGGCAGAAAGTTGTGTATAGGGTAGGCTAAGGCTTTTTGGATTTTTCATTCTTGTCTCCCATCAGTCCATCCAGGTAAGGGTCTGTTAACGGGAAAGTGGTCTGTAACATCCCAGGATTTGAGGCCTCGGATAACATGATCTTAAAAGTAATGATTGGACTACCCATATCACCAAGGTGCACCTCCTTTTTCGGGAGCCCGTCACTAAAGAACTCCATAGTTAAGCGTGCTTGGCTTGGAGTAGTATTAGGATGGGTGACCAGTCGAGAAGTTGATTATGGCTTGCACGTCAATGTTGACAAAGTGCACAGTTAAGGCTAGTGGTGGTCTGTGGGGCCAATCGTCATTCTTGAAACTCTACTAGAGCCTTGGGCAGTGGGCCCGAACATTACAAATGGTATCAGAGCCATAACCCCTCCAGTAGGTGGGGCCCACATGGGCATGTGGCATGTCAGTCTTGAGCCGTGCGGTCCAGGAAAGTTGGAAAGGGCTATCCGTAGAGACGAGATGGAGCCGCCCTTGCACTGGTAGCCGTGGACGGGAGCTGGGTGTCCATTGGTGATTGTGGGTCTGCACTGAAATGGGGTCAGATTATGAGGCCATATAGTTGAGCCTTGACGAGGACGTCAAGAGTCTAAGTGGGGGAGATTGTAACATCTCAGGATTTGAGGCCTCGGATAACATGATCTTAAAAGTAATGATTGAACTACCCATATCACCAAGGTGCACCTCCTTTTCCGGGAGCCCATCACTAAAGAACTCCATAGTTAAGCCTGCTCGGCTTGGAGTAGTACTAGGATGGGTGACTAGTCGGGAAGTTGATTCTGGCTTGCGAGTCAGTGTTGACAAATTGCGCAGTTAAGGCTAGTGGTGGTCTGTGGGGCCAATCTTCATTCCTGAAACTCTACTAGAGCCTCGGGCAGTGGGCCCAGACATTACATGGGCCCTGCAGTCCAAGCCAGTTGGCTTTAGAGCAGTGATTTCACATCCTACGTACCACTGCCCCAGATCTACCATGCCTAAAGATGGGTACTTTTGGAAAACAAGTGGTGTATATATATATATATTCTTTTTATTTTATTAGGCACAACTCTCATGCTTTTATTCACGCTCATAAGGCTTCTCTCTCTTTTTGGGATTTTTGTTGGGTAAGGGGGAACAAAGAGATTCCTGCTGTTTGGGCAGCCTTTTCCTTCTCCATACTCGTCTCTTAACTGTTTGCGAGATTATTATATTTTTCGAAATTTTTGGCATGACAAAACATATTCTTTTGTTCGTTTGAAGCAGCATTATCAAAAAGATATAACAGGACTTGCGTCACATTCAGCACAAAGAAAACTAACTTGGCAAGAAGTTGCATCAGGTTTTTACTAATATAGCAACTTTGTACATATGCATGGGAACAAAATAAGTAAAGGAAAGATTTTTGAATTTTTTTTATATATGGCATACATGAGTATATCAGATATACAATAAGCCATAAGAACATAGATAAGCACATCAGATATAAAGTAAGCCAGAAAGCGTGAAGAGCTTGAAGTGGAAAATAATTTTATACCTCCCTCACTGGAACATGGGTACCCCCCCCAAACTTACTCCACACTATGTCCCAGAGTGGTGAAGAAGACAGGGTAAGTTAATGTTTATCCAGTGAGGGTTAGCTCACTGATGTGCTGCAATATGCTCCTACGAAGTTGCATCATGCCAATGGGAGGTTGTCTAGCGGGTTCACTCTGCAATCGAGAGGTTGATACAAGCGTGACCCTCAAAATTGTTTTCTTGGCCCTCTTTGCTCCTGATCCTCCATTGTGAACATGAACAAAAGGACTGATTATCAATCCCAGTTCAGTCCATCTGAGTCTGTTTTCATCCCTAGGAGTGTGTAGTCAGAGGGCCCCCTCCCCTACGGGGATGGAACCGGAAAGTCCCGATTCCACCCGGAGGCCACCGACGAAAGTACTCGTGTTGTCTCTATAGGTGGTCTTAAACCACTACAGAGACAAACTATGATAACAAGGTGATCCTCCATTGGAGCTACCAAATCAAGAAAAATCTCCCCGCATTCTATCTGCGGTAGTCGACGGCTCGCTGTCTTTGGATTTCTACGTTTCTGCCCGACAGTTGTTTCTTCATCTGCGGCCGCCATTTTTCTTGTTATCAAGTTTATTGACCATTTATATGTTAGATAGGATAAGTAAAAGAAACTTGATAAGACTTATTACAAACTTTGGCATCGTCCATCAAAAGAAAACTCGAGTCGATGCAAAATTGGGTGATACAAGGAATGTCGCGCGGCACAACATACCTCCCGATACGGGTATATCGGGCGATAAGGTTGCCAAAGAGCAACTTCCCGACAGGACGTCACAAAAGAAAAATGTGTCGCCCGACATGGCGTGTCAGGCAGACACCATCGGCCGTTATGTCGCGCTTAACTGCGTCGGGCGATACAAAATTCGACAGCGCACGATAGGAAAACTCGTGTCAGGTGACAAGCCTGTCGATCGATAAGACTGTCGAGCGATAAGCATGTCGGTCGAGAGGCCTGTCGGTCGATAAGCCTGTCGGGCTATACCTTTGCTCATAGGAGCCATCGCCCGGTACCACGGTGAAGGCAACTGGCCGACACGGGAGCTAAAGGGCGGACTACTGCATGCGTTACAGGTGGCTAAAAGTAGCAAAGTGTGACAACCCGACACGGTAAAACCACCGTTCTTATTTATAGCAAGCTCGTCCGGGGGCTAAACGGACATCTCTGAGGCTTGCGTCGGCCAACAGGTCAGGTGGTTCCCGAGACGATGGTCACATCAGTCTCATTAAGGGCATTTATTCTCATGCACGATAGGGTGCACGCCGCCCAGGAATGCCAACCGTCACGGCCGTTGTGATGCCCGAGAGACCAAAGCCCGGTACGGGCGGTCCTGTGCGCTAGCTGAGCGGCTGACCGACACGGTCTAAAATAGGCGGCCGAAAAACTTAAAACAAAGCTGGAAAAAGCATTTGACGGGCAAAACATCATTGGTCAGGGCAGAGCCCTCCCACCCTCAGACAGAAATGCTCGTCAAAGCTTCGGAAAATTCAGCGATGACCCATAAAAAAGAAGAGTTGGCATGCTCGGCGCGTGCTCTGACTCGGGCCTTATTAAAATTCATAAAGTTTGTTTTTGCTGGTTATAAGAAAAATGCAACCTATTCTATGAAAGAAAGAAAGAAGAACTCGGGCTGCCTCTCGAGGAGCACTGGGGTTTGCATCGCCAGCTCGACTAGTGTAGGACCATCTTGTTCAGCCCTCAACTGTACCCATATCTTGCAGACTGATCTCTACCCTCCTGACGAATGCTTCGTCTTCATAGAACCTTTTCACCCTGTGCCCATTTACCTGAAAGGCCTTGGTCGGATCGTCTTTGTCGTAGAGCTCCATCATTCCTTATGGATATATCATTGACACTGTGAACGGTCCAGACCACCTTGTTTGCAACTTCCCAGGGAAAAGACGAATAGAGGACTTGAATAACAATACCTTATCTCCTTTTCTTACATCCTTTCTCCTGAGATGGGCATCATGCCACAACTTTCTCCTCTGTTTGTAGATTTTTGCATTTTCGTAGGCAGTCATCCTCAGCTCTTCGAGCTCTTGGAGTTGCAAAAATCTCTTTTCTCCAGCTTTGTCGAGGTCCATATTTAGGAACTTGATTTCCCAAAGGGCCTTTTTTTCCAACTCTAAAGGTAGGTGGCAAGATTTTACATAGATGAGTCAGTAGGGGGTAGTTCCAATGGGTGTTTTGTAAGCAGTACGGTAGGCCCAAAGTGCGTCGTCAAGCTTCATGGACCAGTCTTTCCTCGTTCGATTGACAATTTTCTCCAAGATTTGCTTGATTTGCCTGTTGGAAACCTCTACCTGCCCTGACGTCTGTGGGTGGTAGGGTGTATCGATCTTGTGCCTCACTCCGTACTTGTGCAGAAGTGCTTCAAACTGTCTTTCTCCAAAGTGCGACCCCCTGTCGCTTATCAGAGTACGCGGTACACCGAAACGAGGGAAAATGGTCTTCTCGAAGAGCTTGATAACCGACTTGGCGTTGCAGGTTTGGGTGGCTACCGCTTCCACCCACTTCGATACATAATCTACTGCCACTAGTATGTATTGATACCCCCAAGATGGGGGAAACGGTCCCATGTAGTCGATCCCCCACACGTCAAATATCTCTACTTCGATCCAACTTGCCATTAGAATTTCATTCCTTCGCCCTATGTTTCCTGTAAACTGGCACTCCTTGCAAACCTTCACAAATTGTGCAGCGCCTTTAAACAAGGTGGGCCAGTAGAAACCTGACTGTAACACTTTTGTAGCTGTTCTCTCGCTACCCAGGTGTCCACCGTAGGGGGAGGCGTGGCATTCTTTCAGGATGTATGCGGTTTCTTCCTCTGGGATGCACCGCCTGTATAAGTTGTCAGCACATCTTCTGAATAGGAGATGATCATCCCAGTAGTAGTTTTTGACTTCTGCAAATAGCTTCTTTTTCTGATTGTACGTGATGTCAGGAGGCAGTTCTCCACAGGCAAGATAATTGCAGATGTCTGCAAACCAGGGTAAACTTTCTTCTTGAGCTTCTGCCAACATCAGGGCCTCGTCGGCGTAGTCGTCATTGATTTGAGGCCCTCTCTCTCTTAGTCACGATTCTTGATAGGTGGTCTGCGACTACATTCTCTGCGCCCTTCTTGTCGATAATTTCGTGGTCAAACTCTTGGAGCAGTAAGGCCCACCTCAACAGTCTGGGCTTAGCGTCTTTCTTTTGCATTAAATATTTTATAGCCCCGTGATCTGTGTATACCTTGACTTTGGCTCCAACGAGATACGACCTGAATTTATCAAACGCAAAGACGATCGCGAGCATCTCCTTCTCAATTGTTGTGTAGTTTACTTGAGCCTCATCCAACGTGCGACTAGCGTAGCAAATCACATGATGCTTTTTGTCTTTCTTTTGCCCCATGACTGCTCCAACCGCATAGTCTCTAGCGTCGCACATCAGCTCAAAAAGTAAACCCCATTCCGGCGCTTGAAGGATAGGTGGTGATATCAAAGCATTTTTCAGGGCCTGAAAACCACTTAGACAATCGTTAGAGAAAACAAATTCAGCGTCTTTTACCAGAAGATTGGACAGCGGTTTGGAAATCTTTGAGAAGTCCTTGATGAATCTTCAGTAATATCCCGCGTGCCCGAGGAAGCTTCGCACCCCCATCACAGATCTCGGTGGAGGAAGCTTGGATATTACTTCAACCTTGCTTGCGTCCACTTTGATCCCACACTTCGAGATCTTATGCCCGAGAACGATGCCCTCCCGCACAATAAAATGGCACTTCTCCCAGTTTAGAACTAGGCTGTTCTCCTCACACCTTTGAAGGACCAATGATAGATTCTTCAGATAGCTATCGAAGTCCTTCCCATAGACAGAAAAGTCGTCCATGAAAACTTCTACGATGTCTTCTAGAAAATCTGAGAACATCGATATCATGCATCGTTGAAAGGTGGCGGGGGCGTTGCAGAGTCCGAAGGGCATCCTTCAGAAGGCATAAGTGTTGTAAAGGCAGGTGAACGTTGTTTTCTCTTGATCGTCGGGTAAGATGGGTACCTGGTAAAAACCTGAAAAGCAATCAAGAAAACAAAAGAAATCGTGATGCACTAACCTTATGAGAACTTGGTCAATAAAAGGTAGTGGAAAATGATCCTTCTTTGTAGCCTGATTTAGCTTTCGATAATCTATGCACATCCACCATCCGGTGACGATCCTTACCGCCACCTCATCGCCCTTCTCACCCTTAACCACCGTCATTCCGCCCTTTTTTGGGCACTACGTGGATCAGACTTACCCAATTGCTATCTCTGATTGGGTAAATGATCCCCACATCCCTAAGCTTTATTACCTCTTTCTTGACGACCTCCTTGAGCATCTGGTTCAACTTCCTCTGGGGTTGAGCCAGAGGCTTGGCAGATTCATCCAAGTTGATGTGATGCATGCACAGGGCGGGGCTAAGGCCTTTGATATCATCTATTGAATATCCTATAGCCCTCCTGTGGAGCCTTAATTCCTCAAGGAGTCGGTCCAGCTGGTTGCTTGAAAGATCGGCGTTTATGATGACGGGGTCTCTGTGCTCTTCATCTAAGAACTCGTACTTCAGGCCTTCGGGCAATGCTTTTAACTCTGGCTTTGGTCTGGGTGCCTCCTCTTGAGGCTCCTCCTCGAGAGAGGCATACTTTGCAGACTCCACCTCTGTATCCTCTTCTTGCAAATATTTGTCAAAAAGGTTGAGAAGGTTGAGGTGCTTCGCGACCTCAGGATCTTCGATGTCGGGATCTTGACAGTTTATAGCCCTCAAGAGGGGGTCTACTGTCTGCATATCTTCCTCTACTTCCTCGCAGAATTTATTGTAGCTATCTGCGAAACATGTTGATTCAGATAGGGACAGGCTCTTCATGATCTCTTTCAGCTTGAAGTCGATATGGTCATTTCCGACCCTTAAGGTGATCATCCCCTCGGAAACATCAATCAGTGCTCTCCCTGTCAACAAGAAGGGGCGACCAAAGATGATCGGGCAACGGGGGTCTTCAGTTGTGTCGATGACGACTATATCGCAAGGGATGAAGAAGTCCCCAACCCTGATCGGCACATCTTCGACAATGCCAACGAGTCTCTTAAAGGTGTGATCCGCCAGTTCAATCCACATGTTGGTTCGAACCATGTCGGTTCGAACCATGTCGGTCAAACCCACCCTTTGTGCGAAACTAGGGGCATGAGGCTTATGCTAGCCCCCAAGTCTGCTAGACCCTTGCGCTCGACATTGTCTCCGATGGCGAACGAGATTGTGAAGGCTCCGGGATCCGTTCTCTTATTTGGCATGTCGGGCTTCAAGAAGGTGGAGGAGGCAGAAGCTAGATACACTGTCTCTGTCCTTCCTCCACTTCTCTTCTTTGTGATAAGGTCCTTGAGGAACTTGGCATACATAGACATCTCTTCCAATGCGTCAAGGAAAAGGACTTCAAGATGCAGTTTCCTGATCGAGTCCATGAACCTTTCGTGACGCCTTTTTAGATTTGCCTTGATCAGCTTATGCGGGAACGGCAGCCTTGGAGCATAAGAATTCCTCCCACCATGTAGCTTATCGGAAGGCTTCTGTGCAGGCTCTTGAGCTTCTCCTTGTCCACCTTCACCCTCTGCTGGAATGATACTCTCCGACCTCAGTTCAGGCTCTGGTTCGGCATCAGCTGTGCGCTCCACTGTCTTCCCAGACCTCAGTACCGCCATTCTGGTAGTTTCCGGATATGCAAGTGTCTTTCCCGCAGGGTTCTTTATCAGAGCCGCCATCTGGGCCAATTGTTGATCGACTTCCCATTGGCGCATCCGCAAACTTGCCATCTAGTGTTGCATGGAATTCTGAGCTCCAGGGCTGGGAAGTGCACCCTGCACAGCCGGTTGATGATAGAGTCTTGTCTTTTTATGAAAGCATGCAACTGGCAAACCAGGCTGGGCTGGTGTGAAATCTCATCTCGGCCTTGACATTCACCTTCAAACGGAGATTGCTCACAACGAGACACGGCGTCAGATCTCAAAGCAATAGGTCACTGTTCTTTAGGGTTCCTGAGATGGCACGAGAAATCAAGGTTAGAAGATAGGTTTATTAATTTCAAGAAAAGAATAATAGTAAGGAAAAAGGAGAAAAAGAAAAAGAGTATTGTCAAACTCATTGCTAAGCTTGAGGCACAAGAGTGTAGTTAGTGGATTCAGATTCATCAACAATGCCATTTTACTTTGTCCCCGGCAACGGCGCCAAAAAGTTGACCGGCCTAAATCGCGCGTCCTAAAATTGGAGGCGGATTTGAGGTAGTCGAGCTTTTACATTTATAAACCAGAATCCTTCTAGGCCCCCACAACTTTGTTTACGGGGTCGAAGTAGATATACGGGGTCGAACACAGGGACAAGGGGGGTAGTGTTGAGTACACGAAATCGACACGCTACACTCCGACAGGTATAAAGAGAAGTAAATTCCCGAAAAGGGAAGCAGTGAGATGTCACAAATAAAACGAAGAAAACTATCTCCAACTGGAGCTACTAGAAAGATTTAAGGTTTTAATCATTTAGCAGTTTTTAGGGGTTTTCATGCAACAGAAACAGAAATATATTGTTCGAGCTAAAGCGAGGTACGAAGGATAAGACTCCGGTAAAACAAGCGGCGGTAGAACCAGTCTTCCACCGCTCCTCTCGAAGAAGGTACCTCTAACAAGGCATCATCGCCCCTCTCGAGGTCACTAGACTAAAATTAGAGTGGAAAGGTCACTAAAGCAACTCCGTTCCAGGCACTCTCGTACTCCAGAATCGGACCAAACACTAGAGCCACAACACAACTCTCGAAGTTGTTGCGACGGGAAAACACGATTCGTTAGCTAAGTGAAACGCGATCCAAACATGCAAGCTAGAGTTCAGATATCAAACATAGAAGTCACCCAACATTGTGCACCAAGCATAGAGCAACAAGTAATTAAGCATCTTCTATTTCCATAGACAAATAAAGGGGTCTTAATTACAATGCATAAGTAAGGAATTAAAATGACAGAAAGTAAAGATAGGTGTCACCTCCTTGATGTAGAAGGACGACATGGTGCTGTAGCTCTCCTGCCCGATATCGGTCAGAGGCCTAGACTGATACAGAGGTGTTGGGCGGCACACCCTCTCGGGCGGCACGCACCGACTGTCGACCGTATCGCTCAAGGACCCTGGCCGATACGCTCATGTCGGGCGACACACCCTCTAGGGTGGCACGCTCGACAAGCTAAGCGTATTGGTTTGGTATCGTGTCGGGCTAAGAGCTACGCATTGTTGTTGTCGGGCACTTGTGTCGCTCATCCACGTCGGCCGATATCGGCCCGCAGTGTCGCCCGGGATGGTCCTAAGTGAACTGTCCCCTCCCTCTCAGGATGAGGAGAAGCTCACCTAATGTCGTCCGAGACAAGCACTGGGGAACGACTCGTATGCTCTCGCAGTCTCCTCCGAAGATAGCTCAACTCCCAACTGTCTGAATTCTAAAACTTCGAACTCTGAACTATCTTTTCGGCTCCCTATAGCTGCTATTTATAGTCAGCTGGCCGGGAGCAGTTATGGTGCTCGAAGCGCCACGTGGCCCCCTTAAGCGCCGGTCAATGGACGGCCGATATAGTTATAGCTCGGCGCAGAGGTGTCTGCTATCGGTCACGTGATGGGCGGCGCGTGTGCCGGTGGGTGGCTGTGTCGCCCGACAAGCTGGGTTGTCAGGGCGAGTCGGGTTCCCTGTCGGGTAGAAGGCATGTCGTCCGTCAGCTTCTTCTCGCGCGGCACCACTTTGTCGAGCATCGTTGTGTCGCCCAGCCCCTGTCGGGCAGGGGTTCTATCGGGCGTTAGGGAGGCCGAGACAGGCTTTGGACTTATTCATGGGCCGGAGCGGCCTTATTGCCCAAAAACGAGGAAAACTCTGCAAAAGATAGGAAAATTGGATTAAGAGCATTGCTTGGCCAATTATTGCGAAAGTGCATACAAAAGAGAGGAAAATAGCAGAAAAGGGAAGTTTGATAACAGAAAAAAAGTCTAAAATATCACAAAATTTGGTGTTATCAGCTACCCACCACAACCGTGCTATACAAGCCTCCAACTACCATTTTCATTGTCCTATGCCTAAATCTATCATTCCTTCCTGACATAAGTATGTTTGGTGAAAACCCTAATTTCAATCGACTTGGGTTTATATTTTCTCAAACCCTAATTATACAAAGTGATAGCATACTTGGTGTTCTCATTACGTTTAACACATCATAATTGAACTACCACCCTTAATCATGTTTAATCAATGACCAATATCACTAATCATGTTGTCATCCACATAAACCCTAACTTACCCATTAAACTCAGATACGGTCATAACAAATTTCTTTTTTTGGTTGTATGTTATGTTAGGTGGAAACCGTTAGCATGCTAAATAGTTTCATATATCAACAAACCAGGGTAGGTTGGGTTCAATGGACTTGGTCATCATTAGGGTCTCATCTGCATAGTTTTCATTGATCAGCAATGGGTTTTCTTTAGAAATCACTATCCTAGACAAGTGGCCAGCAACCACATTTTTCATCTGCTTCTTATCAATAATTTCATGATCAAAATCTTGTAGCAACAGAGACCATCTTAGTAGTCTGAGCTTAGTATCCTTATTCTTCATCAAGTACTTGATTGCACCATGATCTGTATACACCTTCACCTTTGATCCTATCAAATACGATCTAAATTTGTGGAAGGCAAATACTATCACTATTATTTCCTTCTAAGTGGTTATGTAGTTTATATGGGAATCATCTAGTGTCTTGCTATTGTAGCATATCACTGGTGTTTCTTTATTCTTCCTTTGCCCCAGACAACACCAATGGCATAATCGTTGGCATCTCACATAATTTCAAATGGACACTCCCAATTTGGAGCTTGCAAGATTGGATCTTTAGTCAAAACAACCTTCAAAGTGTTGAAAGACTCAAGGCACTTGTCAGTAAAGTTAAACTCATTGTCCTTTACAAGAAGGTTCGATACATGTTTTGCAATTTTCAAAAAATCCTTAATAAACCACCTATAATACCCGACGTGTCCCAGAAAACTTCTTACTTCTGTCAGTGATTTAGGAGGTGGGACCTTTGATATTGCCTCAATCTTGCTAAGGTCAACTTCAATCCCTTTCTCAGAGATTTTGTGTCCCAAAATAATACCCACGCGTACCATGAAGTGACACTTTTCCCAATTCAGGACTAATTGTTTTACCTCACATCTCTATAGGACTCTAGATAAGTTCTCTAGACATATGTCAAAATTAGTTCCATACACAATGAAGTCATCCATGAACACTTCCATTATGTCCTCCAAGAAATCTGAGAACATAGAGATCATGCACCTCAGGAAAGTGACATGGACATTACATAGGCCAAATGACATTATCTGAAAAGCATAAGTTCCGTAGATACAAGTGAAGGTTATCTTTTCTTGATCATCATGTCAATCGACACTTGGTATAATATTGAATGTTTGTCTAAGAAAGATAAATACAAGTGATGTGCCAATCTTTCCAGAACTTGATCAATGAAGGGTAATGGGAAATGGTCTTTCCTTGTGGAAGCTTATAATTTCCTATAGTCAATATACATATTCTAACTTGTGACGGTCCTCGTTGCCACTTCATGTCCATTCTCTCCCTTAACATATATCATCCCTCCCTTCTTGTGTATGACATGAATTTCTCTAACCCAATTACTATCGCTGATAGGATATATGATCCTAGCATCCAACAACTTTATTACCTCCTTTTTAACCACCTCCTATAGTATTTGGTTCAGCTTCCTTTGTGGTTGAACTAGCGACTTAGCTATTTCCTCCAATTTTATACGATGTATGCATAGAGAAGGGCTTATTACTTTGATATATATTCAATAGAGTATCCTATCACTTTTCCATGCAACTTCAATTCAGTTACCAATGTTTATTCTTGATCTGTCATCAAGGTTGAGTTTATAATGATAAGATTTCTTTCCTCATACACTTGAAATTCATACTTCAAGCCCTCAGGGAGTTACTTTAGCTCAGGTTTAGGCTTAGGCTCTTCCTTTTCTTTTGGCGTCTGCTCTAAGGATGCATACTTTACCATCTCAAATTTTTCTTCTTCATCATCAGTACTTCCCTCATCTGGTTGGTTTAGATACTCTAGAATCTCTGTTACTTCTGAAGATGGGCAACGGTGAGCTTCTTCTCTAATAGTGCTTCATCGTGCTAATCAATGCGTGACCCCCTTGTACTTCTCCCATGTTCTTGCATTTATAGGCACCAGGATGGGGGTTCTTTACTTGTGCCCCAAGCGTATGAGGTATCCTCCTCGTATCATGTGTCTAAAGGTCTTGAGCGACATGTTCAGTCAGTTCTACCATCAGTTGGTAACCATTGAGTGGAGAGTCTTCCCCAGCATTGGTTGTTGGCGCAAACGGGCTACCAGTTGGCGAGGTCTGAGTGACCATCACCTAAAGCCTCTACCTAACCATCGACTAGTATCGTAAATAGGCCATCGGTTGATCACATAGGAAAGCCTTCAGTTTACCATGCAGGCAGACCATCAGATGATCAACCTGAGGATCACTGGATGATGGACAGTGGTGGTACTTAATGGCCTTGCATCATTACCATTTGAAGTTGGGCAAAGGGAGCACATAGTGCCCATGGGACCAACAGCTGAGATCCGATGGTTTGTTGTTGTTTGCTCCAAATCAGCCATCGGTTGTGCAAACTGATGGAGGTATTGTTCTTTGTTTACACCTACATTATGTTCTTGTTACTTGTTTATGGGGAAGAGGGAGTAATTATGTGCAAGGTAAAGGAAAAGTGAACATACATTTGCATGAAGAGAGAGAAATAGAGGTGAAATAAGGGATGTAGTATCCACAAAATTGGAAGTTATCAACGCCACGTCCCTACAATAAAATTGTTCCCCCCGAGTTACACTCTAGTGTTGGTTCATCCACCAGAAACTGATGACTTAGGACCTACTAATGTCATTTTTTTTCATTCGGATAATGGTCACTTACATCAGTTTTTCAGACTAAAAGGACATCTAAGTTACTACATATGGTGTGAGTTTCTTAGTATGCAACTGACGATGATCACCATTACTCAAGCCAAATTTTTTTTGTTCGGATAATGGCCTCTTGTGTTGGTTTTTAAGATGCAACTGAAGTCTATGTCACTAGGTTAAGTGTTGGTATTTTTTTTGTTTGGATAATGGCCTCTTGTGTTGGTATTTTTTATTATTTAATTGACAACATATAGGTTCCAGTTTTAGCATCTTAAATGTAAATAAATAAGTTGGATTCCTAAATTATGAACTGAAATCTAAGGTTTCTGTGGGAATCTTGTTTTTACTGTGACTTTGTGATACATATGGGATGATAAAAGTGAGTTATTCTCTCTATTAAGTTTCATAACTAGTATGAAATTGAGTGGCCAATTATCTTATGTTATATCTAATAGTGTGTACCTTATTGATTGTTATTTATATACAATGTTTTATGATTAATGTTTGGGTTATTAATAATCTGGATCTTATTAGAACCATGTTGTCTAATGAGAAACATGAATACTTGATAAGAGAAGATAACCTAAGATTCGAATTAGTAGGAGAAATATTACGATACTTATGGGAAAAGGAAAAGTGTATATCTAAAATATGTAATGAATGATAGTGTGAATGTGACTTATGGATTTATGGGTTTGTATTTACATGGAATTGATATGAATCATAAACCGTAATATTAGACATTTATATGTTTTCCTAGAAACACATCCGAGATTTACTCATTAGGAGTAAATCTTGAATAGTACCCAGTTCGGGACTTTTGTTGAACACTTAATCTCACTTAGGATGTAGGTATATAATGTATAATTAGTTTCCAAGGTGTTTCATCAACACTTCCCATTTGTCTATGTTGGTGGACATTTGTCCATCTACATTGGTCTACTTGGAGAACTGCAAGGAAATGCTACCAAAATTTTCTTGAAAATCAAATACAAATTATACACTTACTAGTGAGATTAGGGGTTCAAGAATGGGATAGGTGGGACACACATTCATTACTGAACCCTAAATACTAAACCCTAATATATAAACCATAAACCTTTATTCCTAAATCCTAAATGATATACATTAATTTGTAACCCCTAAAACCTAATTATGTAAATCCTAAATCCTAATACTTGTTTTCTCTTTTATTATAGAATAAATAGATCATGGATGTCCATTCGAAATTGCTGCACCCTGGAGTTTATTACTAGTTTGGGTTAGTTTATAAGATTTGTGGAGGAACATAGGAAACAACTTGGATATAGGTTCTATGTCCATGTAGGAGTTGAAATAACAACTTGAAAGTCGACACTATGGATGAAATCAAAAGTCATGTAATGTGCAATGAGATTATACAGGGCTATGCAGAATGGTACTGGCATGGAGAGTTTCCAACAATGAGTCCAATAGATGTCGATAGCAGTACTTGTGTTGAAGAAGAAATTGCCACCGATGATGTAGATGTGAAAAACCCGATTTCGATATACATTGTTGATGTGATGCTAGATAGTTATGGGGTAAAGCACACCAATCCACCTTCCTTATTTAGAAACATTATGCATGATGTTGAAAGACTGTTATATATAGTTTGTACTAAGTTTATGAAGCTGAGTGTTGTGTTGAGATTGTATACTCTGAAGGCTAACAATAGATGGAGCGACAAAAGCGTCATGTCGTTGTTGTCTTTGGTGAAAGAAATTATTCCTAAAGACAATGATCTTCAAATCTCAACATATGAATTATAGTAAATGTTATGCCCAATGGGAATGAAGGCCAAGAAGATACATGCATGCTCGGATGCCTATGTGTTATTTCAAAAGGACTATGTCGATCTGAAAGATTGTCCAATATGTGGGGCATAAAGGTATAAAATAACTACTTCGAGGAAGTCTAATTAAACTGGCTCTCCTACCAAGGTGATGTGGTATATACCTATAATGCCATGTCTTTAATGCTTGTTTGCCAATCCTATGGTTGTAGAGAATTTAAAGTGTCATGTAGATGTTAAGAAAAATAATGATGGGATCCTAAGACATGTGTCTTATTCCCCACAGTGGAAGAAGGTTGATTTATTGTACCATGAATTTGGTGAAGAAGTCAGAAATCAAAGACTTGGGCTTTGTACATATGGGATGATTCCATATGACACATTGAGCATCCAACATAGCACTTGTCCTATTATGATTGTTATATACAATCTTCCTCCCTAGTTGTGTATGAAAAATGGGTATGTTATGTTTTCATCATTGATATCGGGCCCTAAACAACATGGCAATGACATTAATGTTTATCTTGAACCTCTGATTGATGAGTTAAAGAAACTCTGAGGAGAAGGTGTGATGACCTATGATGCATCATATAGAGAGACATTTCGTTTGCATGATATGTTGTTTTGCACTATTAGTTACTTTCCAACATATGGGAATTTGTCTAGATATAGTGTAAAAGGATCCAAAACATGCCCTATATGTGAAGCGAACACTGATTCAATATGACTAAAATGTGGTGGCAAGACTTTATATCTAGTTCATTGAAGGTTTCTTCAAAATTTCATCCTTACGAAGGTTGTGTAAAGCGTTCATTGCATCAAATGAGGAAAGGAGTGTCCCTAAACCTATATCAGGGGAGGTTGTTTATGGAAGAGTAAAAGACTTTGTTAATGCATTTAGTAAGAGATCACAATATACCATTCCCACAGAGAGTGACAATTCTTTATACAAGAAGAGTTCAATATTTTGGGATCTTCCTTATCGGAGTTCTTTGGCAGTTACACATTAAATCAATGTAATGCATGTTGAGTAAAATGTCTGTGATAGTGGCATTGGTACTCTGTTGAATATACAAGGTAAGACTAAAGATGGCATGAAATCCAAAATGGACCAACGTGAAATGGGAATAAGGAAAGAATTAACAAAAGAAGTTAGTAGTGATCAAAAACATATTTACCTCCTTGATACACATTGTCTAGAAAGGAGAAGAAAACTTTTTATGAGGGTTTGGTTAATGTTAAGGTACCACATGGATACTCTTCCAATATCTGTAAACTAGTGTCAATGAAGGATCTGAAGATCATAGGTCTTAAATCTCAAGATTGTCACACTTTAATGCAACAAATATTGCTCGTACCAACTCGATTGATACTGCCAAAGCGTGTAAGGTTTGCAAACACAAGGCTTTGTTTCTTCTTTAAGAGTCTATGCAACAAAGTTATTGATCATGAGAATCTTGATAAGTTGCAAAGAGAAGTGGTTGTTACCCTGTGCCAGCTTGAGATGTATTTTCCTCCTTCATTGTTTGATATTATGGTACCTCTTGTTGTCCATCTGATCAGGGAAGTGAAAATATTGGGACCAATTTTCTTGCATTGGATGTATCCTTTTGAATGGTACATGAATGTTTTTAAAGTTGATATTTGAAACCATTATTGGCATGAAGGAAGTGTTGTTGAGGGTTGTGTGGCCAAGGAGGTTATGGAGTTTTTCATGACTTTTTGAGTTGTAATGAAGCTCCTGCAAATGACAAGAATATTCAAGACTATTCCGGTAGAGGGACATTAGGAGCATAAGTGAAAGTAATCTTTCGTGAGCTTTGGGAACAAGCACACTTGTATATTTTCGTGAGCTTTGGGGCAATTATGTATAATTGTCTCACCCCGTAGTCTTCTACTTTTTAGGTGGTTGTCGAAGACGGAGAAATAAGAACTTAGGTGACCAATCCCAGCAACAGCAGCATCAGGAGCAGTAAATATCTCAGGTGGAGATCTAGCCTGCTTCATGGTGTAGTTTAGAGTCAATTCCTATGTGTCCTCTGTACTCTCAGGTCCTGGAGTGTTTTGAGTATGAACTCTTGAGAAGTTTTGTATCATGTTGTATATAATTACTCAAGAAGTAATTGTCAGTGATGTAAACTGTTAAATCCTTTTTCTATGGAAAAGGTTTGTGGTTTCAAGCTCTTGTCTCGAAAAGTTTTAATTTCCCGTGATTTTTGTCTTCCGCTGTTTAACGATTGCTTCCGCACATGTTTAAATCGGGATTAATTCGAAGTTTGGAGATCAGAGCCCACAATTAAGTGGTATCAGAGCTCTAGGTTCGCCGAGTCTACAGAGGCATAGGACTTAGGAAGTCGAGTCTATCTTTAGTGTTCCTTCCTTATCTAATAGAATCTTCTACTCCTCAGGAGAAGAAGATACTTAAGATGTCAGAGCCACATGATGAGTATGTGGAAGAAAGAAGTGCCAGTGCACCTCAAGGCGGTGCAGGAGTACCAGGGGTGGAACAACCTGTACCAGAACAACCTAGGGAGCCACCCCAGTTTGACCCAGCTGACATGGGTAACCCAGCAGTCCAGACAATGTTTGGGCAGTTCATGACTGCCGTGACACATATAACCGACAGGTTGCCTATGCCTGCACCTAGGGCACCTGTCCAACCAGAGGGGCAAGGTATCGGGAAGACGTTCGAGCGACTACGTCGTGTCGGATCTACCGAGTACCATGGGACTGCTGACCCCGCAGATGCTGATCTGTGGTTGACAGAGCTGGAGAAGGTTTTCAGGATCCTCAACATCCCTGAAGTTGAGAAGGTTAGACATGCTGTCTATCTTCTCAAAGGAAGTGCTGGTCACTGGTGGACCATGGAAGAGCAGAAGAGACCTGGAATAGAGATCTCGTGGGAAGACTTTCGGTGGGAATTTGTTCAAAGGTATTTCCCAAAGACCTTCCTAGACGAGAAGATCTCTTAGTTTGAGAGACTGAGACAGGGTATGATGAACATTAGCGAGTACGAAGCTAAGTTCATGGAGCTTTTGCGGTTTTGTCCGCACATGGCTGCCACAGAAGAAGAAAGAATCAGGAGATTTGAGAAGGGGTTGAATGTTGACATGTCTACCCCAGTGTCTACCTTAGAGAACCGAATGAGATTCTCTACCTTCCTTGAGTCAGTCCGAAGGATAGAGAGATCTGTGGTTGAGAAAAGACAAACCCATAAAAGATATCCACAGTTCCAGGGTTCTTCATCTAGGGATTCCAAGAAACCTAGGTTCTCTGCACCTAACCCTCCACCACCCAGATCGAGTTTTCAAACTCAATGGACACCAAGCAGAGGTAGAGGACGAAGTCAACCGCTTCAAGGGATGCACAATTCTGCATCTGTGTCAGTTACTGGACCACCTAGACCACAGCAACAGGAGAAGAGTTGCTACAACTGTGGTAAGGTGGGACACTTGATGAAGGATTTCCGTTCTAGGGATGTCGGTGTGACACAACAAACCCCGAGACAAAATCAACAGGGATCTCAGAATAGACAACATCAAGGAGCAGCTCGAGGACGTGGACAAGCGTCTCAAGCTGGATCATCAGCACCACCTCAACAGCAGGCTACAGCGAGGTTCTATGCTATGAACCCACCAGAAGCAGTGGTCAATCCACAAGTGGTGACAGGTCAGATGGAACTTTTATATTCTGATATGTCTAAATCTTGTGTAGTATCTGTTCTGATTGACCCGGGTGCTACGCACTCTTTCATCACTCGAAGAGTGATTCGTAACTGCAATATGACAACTAGTCATAGGGCAGATAAGTTGTTGTTGGAGACTCCGTTGAGCGGGTCTACTGTTCTACAAGAAGTATGCTCTCCCTGTATACTCTTCTTTTCTAAACATCGCATTCAAGTGGACCTAATACCGCTTGATATGCAAGGATTTGATATAATCCTAGGGATGGATACCTTAGAAAGGTATCGAGTTGTCTTGGATTGTGAGTCCAAGTTGACAGTGTTTGCTGATGAAAGCAACACATGGATCCTTCAAGGTGAAAGAAAGATTCTGCCCACCTGTCTTGTATCAGCTATGGTTGCTGATAAGTTGATGAGGCAAGGATGCTACGCATTCTTAGCCCATGTGGTAGATGTTACCAATGAGAGATCCAACCCTGCTGAAGTTCTGATAGTCAGGGAATTCGAGGATGTGTTTCCCGAAGAACTTCCTGGTATACCACCACCCCGGGAAATTGATTTTGAGATCAATTTGGTCCCAGATACGAAACCCATAGCCCAGACTCCGTATAGGATGGCGCCTGTTGAGATGGCAGAACTCAAGAAACAGCTTCAAGAGTTACTTGAGAAGGGTTTCATCCGACCGAGTACCTCACCTTGGGGTGCTCCGGTTTTGTTTGTTAAAAAGAAAGATGGATCGATGCGGTTGTGCATTGATTATAGACAACTCAATAAAGTAACGATAAAGAATAAGTATCCTTTGCCGAGGATTGATGATCTTTTCGACCAGTTGCGTGGTGCAACAGTCTTTTCTAAGATAGACTTAAGGTCTGGATATCATCAACTCCGCATTAAGGACAGTGACGTATCTAAGTCTGCCTTTAGGACAAGGTATGGTCACTATGAGTTCACGGTCATGTCGTTTGGACTAACCAATGCATCGGCTGCATTCATGGAACTCATGAATAGAGTCTTTCGACCTTTCCTTGATCAGTGTGTTGTCATCTTCATAGATGACATATTGATTTATAGTAAGGATGCTCAGCAGCATGAGCAACACCTTCGCCAGACTTTGACCTTGCTAAGAGAGCATAAGCTATACGCTAAGTTTAGCAAGTGCGAGTTTTGGTTATCTGAAGTGTCTTTCCTTGGACATGTGGTATCTGCCTCAGGAATTCGTGTTGACCCTGCAAAGGTAGAATCTGTTCTGCAGTGGGAACAACCGAAGACACCGACGGAGATTAGAAGTTTCTTGGGGTTAGCTGGTTATTATCGAAGGTTTATTAAGAATTTTAGTTCTATAGCCTTACCTTTAACCAAGTTAACCCGGAAGGATGTTCCTTTTGCTTGGAGTGATAAGTGTCAACAGTCTTTTCAGCTGTTGAAGGAGAGGTTGACAAGTGCACCTGTGCTTGTGTTACCTGAGCAAGGAAAGGAATATATAATCTTTTGTGATGCCTCCAAGAATGGACTTGGATGTGTGTTGATGCAGTATAAACAAGTGATTTCTTTTGCTTCCCGACAGCTTAAGAAACACGAGGAGAATTATCCGACACACGATCTAGAGTTAGCTGCTGTGGTCCATGCTTTGAAAATCTGGAGACATTATCTTTATGGAGAAACTTTCCAGATTTTCACAGACCACAAGAACCTTAAGTACATCTTCACTCAACATGATCTTAATATGAGGCAACGTCGCTGCATGGAGTTAATCAAGGACTACGATTGTACGATTGATTACCATCCGGGCAAGGCCAATGTGGTTGCAGATGCCTTGAGTAGGAAATCAGCAACATCAACCATGGATAGGGCACAACTAAGTTCCTTAGTATGCTCTAGAAGAGATATGCTTATCTCTTTAAGGCATGACAATGTGCAGTTGAAGGCATCATTGTTAGCTGGTTTGTTAGCTGAGGTGCAGATTAAACCTACCTTAAGAGAACAAATAAAGGAGGCACAACAAGTAGATGCTTTTGTACAACAGATTAGATCTGAGTTGGGTGATGAGAAGCGAGAAGGTTTTCATGAGTCAGATGACCAGGTGGCATGCTATCATGGAAGGATGATAGTGCCAGATGTGGATAACCTAAGGAAATTAGTCCTGGAAGAAGCTCATTCTTCAATGTATGCTATGCATCCAGGGAGCACCAAGATGTATCAAAACTTGAAGGATATGTATTGGTGGCCTGGGATGAAGAAGGATGTAGCTGAGTTCGTTATGAGGTGTCCTGTGTGTCAGCAGGTCAAGGCTGAACACTAGAAACCTACAGGGACAATGCAACCCTAACCCATTCCACAGTGGAAGTGGGACCATGTGACCATGGACTTTGTTGTTGGCCTACCCAGGACAAACAAAGGACATGATTCCATTTGGGTAGTTGTTGATAGGTTGACAAAGACAACGCATTTCTTACCTGTCAAAACAACCTATACTGCTGAAAGGTTATCCCAGATATATGTCCAAGAGATAGTGCGTTTGCACGGAGTTCCTGTCACTATAGTTTCTGACAGAGGTCCCCAGTTTACAAGTCGCTTTTGGGAACAGTTACACAGAGCCCTAGGCACCAAGCTAAGGTTTAGTACAGCCTTTCATCCTCAGACTGATGGACAGTCAGAAAGGACTATACAGACCTTAGAAGATCTATTGAGAGCATGTGTTCTCCAGTTTACCGGGAGTTGGGATCTACATCTAAGCTTGATAGAGTTTGCCTATAACAATAGCTATCAACATAGCATTGATATGGCACCATATGAAGCCTTATATGGCAGATGTTGTAGATCACCCTTGTGTTGGTATGAAACTGGTGAGCACCAGTTGTTAGGCCCTGATCTTGTGCAGCAAACTACAGAAATGATTAAAGTAATACAACAACAGCTTATGACTGCACAAGATAGACAAAAATCATATGCCGATAAACGTCGTAGACCCCTAGAATTCCAGGATAGAGACAGAGTGTATCTCAAGGTCTCACCTTGGAAAAGAGTCCTTCGTTTTGGGAAGAAAGGAAAGTTAGCTCCTAGATTTATGGGACCTTATCCAATTGTTGAAAAAGTTGGAAAGGTGGCCTATAGACTAGAGTTACCTCTGGAGTTGCAGAAGCTGCACCCTGTGTTTCACATTTCCATGCTGAGGAAATGTCATCCAGATACCGAGTCAGTTCTACAACCTATGGAAGTAGAATTGAATGAAGATATAACGTATGAGGAAGGACCAGTGTCAATCCTCGATAACAGAACTAAAAAGTTAAAGAAGAAGGATATAAGCCTTGCAAAAGTCCTCTGGAACCATCGTGGTGTTGAAGAAGCCACTTGGGAACTAGAAGATGAAATGAGAATAAAATATCCTGCTCTTTTCTTATAATATGCTTTATCGATTTCGGGGACGAAATCCTTTTGAAGGGGTAAAGAATTTGTAACACCCCTGACCTGGGTTATGACCTAACCCTGGAAGTTTTGCCTAAATATGTAATTAATATACTTGTGAACACTCCCTGGCATGTAATTAAGTTCCTCAGGAACATTTACTTTCAATTTTGCTCCTTTTTGTATAAAGTTGTAGCATTGTGTTGTATGCAGGGACCTATGTGCAAATTACCCAGTTTAAGGGTTGAACTTGCAAAATTCACAAGATAAGATGTTCCTTTGATGTTGAGACATCATGAAGATGTCTATGATGAAGTTTGAGGGATTTCCCAAGCTTGAGCACCAAGGTGCAGCTGTGGAAGCAATCCCCATGCTCAGAAACCCTAATTTGGGGTAAAGTGCAATTTACCCAAATTGAGGGGTCCAACTTGTAATTTTCACCATCTAGAACATCTTTTATGACTCTTGTCATCATTTAGAGTAGAAATGATGAAAGGGATACATCATTTAATAATCAGATGAGAAAAATGACCTTTGTGATAGAAATCACCTAAAATGGGTATAAAACCCTTTCATGTATGTACCCTAGTTGAAGGTTGGATTCCTTTACCCTTAGATCTTGAGATTTCATGAGATTTGCATAAGGATAGATGAGTTTGGACGTGCCTTTGAGCAAGGAGGGACCTAGATGTGATTGCCATTCTTGTGAGGTCCTTAGAGTGTAAAAGAGGCTAAAGTATATAAGCCCTTTTCCCTTGCAATTAAGTGAACGGATTTTCTTTCCTTCACTTCTCTTCCTTTCTTGCTCAAACGACTAAGGACAGCTCTGGAGCTCATGGGGGGAAGACCAACCTGTTATAGGTAAGAGAACCCCACCTTTTAGCTCGAATTCATGGAGGAATTCACTTTCTAAGGTTGGTTTTATGGTTAGCTTACTTAGTCTTCTTGTTCTAGCCGACCAAAGCAACGTTTCCTTGGAGAATTCACCTCTGACCAAGTTGTGGAAGCTCAAGGACGCCATTAAAGCTTGGAGCTTGAAGGCTTGGAGCTCTAAGATCAACCTTTAGGAGGGTTTTATAACTCTAAACTTTTGCTTTATATGTATGCTCAATTCTTGCAATTTGCTTGGTAAATTCTCCTTCTACCTCCCTTCTTCCTTGCACGTTTGCAAGCAAATCAGTGGAGAAACCGACCTTGCAAGAGGTTGAAGATGAGGGGCGTGATTCCCTATGTTACTTTTTCAAACGACCTTGGACCCTTTTGGTCCAAACGGTTGCAAACCGTTTGGGTTCAAACGGTTTCAAACCGTTTGCTCTCAAACGGTCTTGCAAGACCGTTTGGATTGAAATGGTCTCAAGACCATTTGAAAGAGTTGACCAAGGGACGACCATTTGAGGGTCTGTTCCTAATATATTGAATTTCATCTCTGCAAAGAATCAAAGTCTAATTCTTAACCATTTGGGAGTTGAAGCCACTTCAACATGAAACCCTAATCGGGTGAAAAAGTTCTGATTTGGAACATAGATCTTGTTGAGTTTTGGGTTGAAGGACCCAAACGGTCTCAAGACCGTTTGGGGATTCCTCCAAACGGTCCTAAGACCGTTTGGGCACAACCCAAGACCGTTTGAAGGTCTAGGGTTGAGTTAATCTAATAGTTTGAGGGTCCAATTGTAGGGAATTGATGAATTGTTGAAAATTGCTGATTTTGACCTAATTGGACTTCAACCTTAGTCAAAACGACTTGGAATTTGGTCAAACTTTGGGCAAACGGTCTCAAGACCGTTTGGATGATGTCCAAACGACCTCAAGACCGTTTGGGCCAAGTTTGAGCCCAATTGGAGGTCAATTGATAGGTTCAACCTTGAGTTGATTCATATTGTTGAACATTGATGACCATCCGATTTGAAACCCTAATTGAGAACGATTGAACCCTAATTGGATTGCAATTGAGGGTCAATTTGATGTCTAATAGGCTAAGGCTAACCCTAATTGACTCAATTTATAAGTGGTTAGCATAGCTTTGACCAATTGAGGGCTTCAACACACATATCCATGAACATTGGTAACCTTTGAACCACTTTGGAGGTCCAAACGGTTTGAGCCCTTTTTGGACCAAACGGTCTCAAGACCGTTTGGATACAAACGGTCTCAAGACCGTTTGAGACCAAATGGTCTCAAGACCGTTTGGGGCGAAACGGTCTCAAGACCGTTTGGGTTCAAACGACCTCAGGATCGTTTGGTCCAATCGATCTCAAGTAATTTTTGATCAAACGGTTTCAAACCGATTGAAGCTCCAAACGGTTTGGAAGTCAACCCTTCCAAACGGTCTTCACCTCCAAACGGTCTCAAGACCGTTTGGATCCAAACGGTCTCAAGACCGTTTGGGGCCAAACGGTCTCAAGACCGTTTGGGTGGTTGAAACCGTTTGAAGGTTGAAACCGTTTGGAGATTGGTGATGGTTTGTACTTAACCATTTGATAATGTAATTAGTTCAATGTTGATCCAAATTAAACCCTAATGGTAACCAAGGTCATTAAGGGACTATGTGATTAGTGAGTTAAACCATGATGGTAATCATGTATCAAATTACCAAAATACCCTTTAGGGGTCTAAAGGGATAAAACCTTGTTCTAATCAAACCCTAATCACATGATGTTGATGTTTTGGCTTATGTTAGTCAATGGAGACTTATCTCAACCCGATCTAGAGTGGTGTTGTCACCATCTACTAGTGAGAGGAGAGAGAAAGTATTTCTAGAGAGAGAAAGTATCCTAGAGAGAGAAAGTACCCTTTTTAGAAGGAAACTCTAGTAAGATACTTCAAATACACATGAATGTGCATGATTAGGGAATGACCCACCTATGTGAGGTCATGGAAACTCTAATTATGATATCTAATGGATCTTAATCTTAATTAAGAGTCTTAATGATGATGTTTCTCTTACATGATGATGTAATGAGTACAATTCACCATAGTGTGAATAGTAAACCCTAATTTTTAGGGTGATGACATGAAAGATGAATAGTAAACCCTAATTGTTGAATCGTTTACTATTACCTGTTGAATTAACCATAAAGGTTATCATGAGATGAGGGTCACACCCAGGTATGGAATACCATGTTACATTCATTGAAAGCATGTCTTAAGCTTTATGAATGATGAATCATCTTGATGCACTGTTAAGTGACATCTTTTGTGATTTATGGACTGTAAGAGCCATAAATGTTATCAAGGTCATGCTTGACAGATGACTTGAGATGAATTAACCAATGATTGTGATAAGTTAGGCCTGCTACATTTTAGTATTCTCATATATAGTTGTGTTATTGTATGATGATAAGAATACTGAATGTACCTAACTAATCAAGTGAAATGTAGAGCCCTGATCATAGATCCATCATTGTCAGAGTCTAAATGATGGTGAAACAGGTTTTCCTAAGGGAATTCCTGGATCACATACTTTTGAGTATGTGGGGTACATGGATGTGTAGAACCTTACATCCTAGTGTAGGTATTTGATGTAGATTCTTGTAGTCCGTCATACCTTCACTATAAAAGAACGGGTGAGAGGATGATGTAGATTCTAGTAGTCCATCAGACCCCACCATAAAGTCCTAAAGGTGAGATGTATCTCTACACTCCCTTAAAGACACAAATACCGTATCGGTGAAAGATAAACAAGAAATCTTCCGATAGCGAAGAGAGTACAGAATGCCACTGTAACTCTAAAAATAGCGAAGGACCAGAGTACCCTGGTGAGCTATTATAAAGACATCCCGCCAGATGTCAAACAATCAATCCTCTAACTGACTGAGGAAGATGAGGTCATAAGAATCCGGCTCTTTTAATGACCTATGTATGATACTGATGTGACTTCTTAGCGATCAGTTGGAGTATGAGTGGTATGCCTCATCTCCACATGGCATAATAATGTTTGAAAACATAATCAATAGCGTAGTATATCTGTTAAGAGTTATCTACGAGTTATTTGATTGATGTTACCTTGAGTAGTATAGATGTTCTCATATTTTGATATTGATCGAACTCTTGCTTATTATCAGAACTGCTAGTGAATATCTTGAAGGCTTTAATTGCTTTAGTTATTCCCTGCTTTGTTTATAAAGCTTCTAGTGGAGAGTTATAACTCTCGCTGGGGCAATTATGTATAATTGTCTCACCCCGTAGACTTCTACTTTTTAGGTGGTCGTCGAAGACGGAGAAATAAGAACTCAGGTGACCAATCCCAGCAACAGCAGCATCAGGAGCAGTAAATATCTCAGGTGGAGATCTAGCCTGCTTCATGGTGTAGTTTAGAGTCAAGTCCTATGTGTCCTATGTACTCTCAGGTCCTGGAGTGTTTTGAGTATGAACGCTTGAGAAGTTTTGTATCATGTTGTATATAATTACTCAAGAAGTAATTGTCAGTGATGTAAACAGTTAAATCCTTTTTCTATGGAAAAGGATTGTGGTTTCAAGCTCTTGTCTCGAAAAGTTTTAATTTCCCGTGATTTTTGTCTTCCGCTGTTTAACGATTGCTTCCGCACATGTTTAAATCGGGATTAATTCGAAGTTTGGAGATCGGAGCCCACAATAAGAGTTTCATCCAAAATAGTGGGGTCACCCTTCAATCGTTTGCATTGTATTTTTCTAGTGTAAAGGATAAGAGTCCATGTGAAGATAAAATGTCATATTATGTCATCATTGAAGACATTTGGGAGTTTAACTATATAGATTTTAGAGTTTCGATCTTTAGGAGTAATTGGGTTGATAACACCAAAGGAGTTGTAGTTGATGAATAGGGCTTCACATTAGTGAATTTTGAAAAGATTGGCAAGAAGGGTGAACCATTCATAATGGCATCACATGCAAAGTAAGTACTTTATATCGATGATCCTACAAATAAAAAATGGTCAGTTGTTCTTCATGGTAAAAGGCAATTTATTGTAGATCCTATAGATGAAGAAGAGTACTATGACACGTATGATGACTTTAGTCCATTCTCAGTTGGCTTGCCAACACCAAATATTGAAGCGGAAACTAACTTATACATGCATGGAGATCACATTGAGTGAATGTTAGTTGATATAAGATCCAGATATTAGAGGCATGCTTTTATTTTTTCAAAATGTTAGATAAACATTTTACATTCTTTATCACTTAAGTTTCATTGTTTGGATGTTTTTGATATGAAATTATTTTAGATGGGCGTCTGACCATGAGTTTGATGATTACTATGAGGATGAGCACCTATACAATGTGCTCCATGAGGATGAGAACCCTGACACTATTATAAGTTGTACTACTTTATTACACAGATGTGCATTTTACAATGTATATTTGCTGTATTGGTTTATCAAATTTAAAAGTTATATCGTTTTATGACTTATGTGTGCTTTTTGTCAATTTTAGCATGAGGATATGCCTTTGAGGATCTTGCTAAGCTTGATGTGTACATTGTAAGTGTGCAACAATACCAGACATCTCCATGATGACATGTTATCAGAGCAAAGGGGTAACATGCCGAAGCTGGTCGTTGAGTTTGATAATCAAGGAAATCCTATTGGGAAGAATCGTAGTTCTTTTGTGTCATATATAGGGGTTATGACTCATAGAAAATAGATGTAAATGTATAATCTTGGCATAAAGTTGATCCAAGAAAAAAAAGGATGTATATGGGAGGAACTATGTGTGAGATATTATCATTTATTATGATTATTTTTTAAAGCTATTTATAATTATGTTTTTAATAATATTCCATTAAGTATATAGTGTCTTTTGTAGAGCATATTTGAACTGGATGAGAAATTGCATCATAAAAAGGTGATGCAATGTTGTGGCATGGTACTAAGGAATTGTAGGAAAAATCTGACAAGAGAATACATAAAAAAAGCTAAAAAGGAAGAAAAAGTCAGCCACTGAGCAAAGGAACTATCTTGACCTGAAGGTGTGCATGGTATTTGTTACTAAGATACAAACCAATGAGTTCAAGGTATTAAGCCGCTCTCCTCATATTGAATTCATTGTATTACTTATATAACATATGGTTTGGACTAATCATTTTATAGGCAATGCTCAAAGAGAAAGGCATGCAAAGAATGTGCACAACCACACGACGGGTCCAAGTTCTATGTACATCTTTTCCAAAAGCTAGTGTGGAACATCTTCTTCTCACCAACCTACTCTTGGGACTGTGGAGTCCTCTACTGCTAGTGAACCTCTACTTCACCATGATATATGGATTGTTGGGAGGCAAACCAAATTTGGAGAATTAGCCAACATCACAATTTCTCAGACAACTGTAAAAATGGTAAAATTCAACTCTCAGAGAAATTAATATTGATGATTCTTATGTTTTACTTACCAATTACTAATGATAATGATTAGCGGGAGGTCCATGAGCAAATGAAACAAGGCAAGTTCATCCTTGAGGGAACAAGGGATGATTTGATAGTTGTTCTAGGTAACCCATAGCATTTTGGGTGTGTTAGGGATGTTAGAACTGGTATCAGTATAAGAGCCTTCTTTGGACCATCAGAGCATAAGTGCAAAGCTAGAATCTCAGAAAAGGTAAAAGAGCTTATTGCAAAGGGCATAGAGGAAGAAATGAGCAAGTATCAATCTTCTCAGGAAGTACCTGTAACGTCCCGCTCTTCATACGATGTATATCCTCCTATGATAGAGGTGGTTGGGAGTAATCCCATTGACCCACCACCTAGCATGCCTGATGTAAGTTTTTAATGATAGAGTAGTCTTTCAAAAGGATTTTTATAATATGTTTGAGTTTAGGTATATATAGATAACACTCTATGCAAATTCTTGGAGGTTGAAGCCATGCCATTTGACATTACAACAATATATTGTGCACTAGGCGAGGCTTACCCACGCCTTGAAGGTGACATGATTCATGGTGCATCGTTCCCGTCGATGCGGTTTGTATGACGTTGAGGCTTGTCTATGATGCTTGGAAGTAGACTGCACTGCCATATGACCACCCCGAGCATGAGACGATAGGTGAAGCAGGACATGGTGTAGTCGCATTGCCCAAAGTAGGAGTTGTCTATACTAATGTATGCTAAATTTACATTGGGTTTGTATCTTTATATACATGACACCACTAATATGAGATTATATATATGTAGGACATAGAGCCTAAGAAATCCCTTACAGCTCATCCTCCAACTCCACCACCTCCTCAATTCCCTGGTTAGATATAAAGGACATATTCGCTTGCTAGGTCCTCAGTGTAGGGTATGGTAGTATGGACAGACGAACATGAAGAAGGGTCACATACGATGGTCCATATTAAGGAGAACATTGTATGTCAACCTCATTATACTAGTATATTTTTGCAAGATGTTTTGGAGGTGTTTACTTATGCTTGGATGAATACATTAGTGATATAATTTTATATATGGTGAGATATTATATAGCCAAATACCTCATCATATATGTTGATATTTTTTGTTATATAATAATGTATACATGATATATGTTTTGCAACCCCATGTGGAATTTCTAGTTACATCATTAATTAGCCGTGTAATTAAAGACCATGCATCTGCCTTCCAATACTGCTCTACCACATTTAAATATTTTGGTAAAAAGAAAAGAGTGTGAAGCTAGCTCCTTACAATGTTGGGTAAGTTTACTAACTATGTTTATAATTTTAACTTCAGAATTACATTTCATTGTTGATTTTGAGTTTTAATTTATTTGACATCTTTTCACTCAAGAATAATCATTAGGTGTTATTGTTTATTGTCCCTGTGATGCTAACTAGTGTATTATCTAGACCCTAAGGGTGATGAAGTAGACAGTGGGGGACAGAATTTGAAAAAGACATTATTCACTTGAGTAAATTTTTATATTTACATCCGTTAACATATATTATACATGACTATTTACTAATATAATTTAATGTGTTACATTAATGTATAGGGCTATAAAATATTTTGAAAATGGTGGAGGAAAGGTGACAAAAAAAAAGAAAGTGATATGTTGGATTTATGTTCAGGTAGTTTTCTGAGACAAATGCATATTTTTTCCAACTATGCTTACTTTTACTTAATAACAATCTGTTATGTTGAAATTTATAGTGTCATGTACAAGACAATGGTTGGGCATGTAGATACTACGTGATGTGGCATATAAACATTATTTACAGATATAGGACACTAAGCATCTACTGCATAAAAAATGTAATCTATATATATAGTCTTGATCATCATAAGTATATAGTTTCATCAGATAATAAAATATCAAACTTTTGAATTATATACATTGTTATCTTTGCGAGTGTTTAAAATGAACTTCTATACGATGGAAAAGCTAGACGACATACAAAAACCTTATATGATAGAACAATATGATGAGAGAGGAGACCAATAGGAAAAATGCTTCATTAGATATGTCAGCTTTCAATTTGATTAGGATTAAAGAAAAACTTTTCTAAACTTTGATGTCATTAATTCTATATACATGTTCTTATGACTTCTTACAACTTTAAATTTGATGCAGTAAATTATTGGTACATATCTTTGAATGTATAATGTTTGTGAATGTGAAGATGAATGAATACAATAAGAATTGTATTTTTTCATGTCATGTGAGTGGAGTTGGTACATATGTAAATGAAGTATCATGTGTGAATGAAGTATCAATTGTGTGAATGAATGTTGAAATGAATGGATAGAATTATGTTTGAACATGTGATGAGAATGGAATTGGAGAATGGATATTGAATGTGGGTGGTTTATGGTTGTTATTGCAGGTTTTGTAGGTTGTTTGTTGGCCTTTTGTTTAGATGAACTAACAAATGGTGTTAACCTAGAGAACTGTAGGTTCTGCATCCTGTTGACCATCCAGACAGTAAGTCTACATACCTGCTATTAAAAAACAAAAGTTAGTCGTCGATTGTTACAAAAAAAATGAAAGCTAAGGTCTTCGACATTGGTTTAGGGCATCAAACTGATATTATAGGATGTGTCGGACAACATGACCATTTTGGACAACACAATCATAGTCATTAGTTTCTGTGATGCAACCATCAATGTATACCATGATCGTCGGTTTAACTGGAGCAACCGACAACTATGACGCAAAAGAAGTGTCGGTTCCTTTTGCAACCCAACAACAAATAGACCTTTTCCATTTACAAATGTGACTTGGTATGGACAAACGACGTCAGGGTCTTTTCCACAACCAACGAACGACAAATAGGTGTCAGTTCCTTTTATAACTCGATGACAAAGAGACCTTTTACAATTTAAAAGTGTGACTTGGTATGGACAAACGACGCTCGGGGTCTTTTTCATAAACGAAGATTATGAAACTTGATGTGTCAGTTTGTTTTATCATAGCAACCAAGGTTGAATATATTTATCGTTGGTTTTTGAGTCCCCGAAAAACCGATGATCTTAGGCCTCTAACTCTAGTGTCGCCCACTTAGATGTTGCCTTTTACCGACGTTGTATGTTTTAATCGATGCTAGAAGTAGTTTGTGTACTAGTACATGGAGAACATAATAACATTCAAGGCCAAGATATACATGAATAAGCTTCAAATACATTGAATTTTTCTCTAAATCAGATGCATTTTAGTTATATATGTACTTTCTCCATTATACATAAATGATTCGCATAGTCCAAAATCCAATTTTTATATGTAACTTCATACGGACAAATTCTTTTACTCGGATATTACATTTTTTTAAAGAGAAGCTACTTGTGAAGGCATCATCTACATAGTGTGCATATGGCAAGTAGCGACGGACAACTCTAATCTAATATGCAATTCTTATAAAGTAACTACTAGACGACACATATCCTCTACTACATTCTATTCTGGTCAGCATAACTTATGTATAGGGAAGAATTATCTTAGTAAGACATCAACCATGCATTGGCACTTCAAGATCATTTGCACCTACATAATCTTGGTATCCACTTTAAAGATCATTCTTGCTATCATTTTCACATACCATAATCTTGCTATCCACTTTTAAGATCATAGGTAGCAAGCATAAAGCTATATAGATCTGGTTTCCACACCAAGTTGGTCTTTCAATGCATCGGCTGCAGCAACTGCATGGTCACGTACGCCACCAGACCAATGCCAAAAGACTAATGACATCGAGTATTATCCAATGAAGTTGAAAGGAATGGACTACAATTTTTCCTTCAGCAAACCAATGATTTATGTAGAGTTAGTAATCAATAATTGCTTGAATCCTTATAAAAAAGCTTATTTCTTGACACTCTCTTTTCATAATCAAAGTGGCAAGTTTTGTTCTAGAAGTAAGCCATATAGTGTGATGCACGGATATTTAGTCATTTTACAGGCTTGTTTTCCCTTAGTTTTGTTCATGCATTTGTTATTTTTACGAGATTTTATGCTCAAACTCTTACGAATAGCCTCTTTCATTTAAATGCATCAATTAATGTATTTTTATCAAATTTTAATAAAATTTCACAAATATGAGGATTAAGACATGTTTTTGGTTATTTTTCTGGTACACATCAAGCGTGCAGACTCGGTACTACTGAGTCCAAAGTCGATAGTACCGATTTCACATCAGTAAAAACAACCAAGTGAAATGTGTAGACTCAGTACCACCGACACCCAGCTCTGTAGTACCAAATCATCATCAGTAGACCCCCCAAAGAAATGCAGAAACTCAATACACCGGCAAAAAAGTCAGTAGTACTGAGATTACATCAGACTCACGACCACTTTTTGAAGCGTCAGTACTATCGACTCAACTCGATAGTACTGAATGAGTGCGCATTTGAAGAACCCTAAACACTCGATACTACCGTGACTATTCACACAGGCAAGATCAATATCAGCGATCTAATCTGATGACTGGTGTTATTTCGTAGAAAATAGACATAATATAACTACATGGGAGGACGGTCAGACCTAAGAATCACGATGTAGTCAATTACTCAAGACTGGAGAGACAGAGGAGGAGAGACTGGGACTGAAGGCTACATCCAGGAGCAATTCTAGCACTTCCGGTGGACCATTTTGCAGTCGAGAGACAGCAGAACACCCGTGCACCGAAGGGGATTCTCCAGAGTTGCTTTTCTCTAGGGGTTAACATAGTTCATTCGTTGTTTCCCACATTTTCCCTCTTCTCTATCATGTTTTTTACTACAGAAACCATGTGGGGGCTAAACCTCTTATTCCTTAGGACCCGGAAGTAGCTCGGGGATGCACTTTATCCAAATTCTATTATTGATATAGATTTTATCTTACTATTTGAATATGAATCTATAGAAATTGTATGTTCTTATTATGCCTGATCACCACAATTAGCGTATTCGATCCTTAATTACTGATGAAAAGGGGATTAAGGGTTAGAAACACATAGGTTCACCCGTTTATCGGTGTCCCATGTGAAAGGTGGGACATAAACAAGAGGAGATTATCCAGAGTTAAATCAAAAGCACCTAACTAATGAATCAATTACTATGTGAATGGAATTGGCTTTAGAATAGGTAGGGGAACTACACTGCAAAATCGGGTAGTTTATAGCTACATGCTATTTATTCAAATTTAAAAGGAAATTTGTACCAGTTATAGGGAGGTAGAAACAGTGTCACCCATGGTGAAACTGTGTTCTAAGGAATCTGTCATCATAAAATCAATTCAATTTATTTTTCATTTTTAATTCCTTGCTTTTGTTCAAAACAACCAACCCAATCAATTTTCATTGGCCTAGCTGATCAAGCTACATTTAGTACTACGCTGTGGACAACCGCTTCCCTGAGTTCGACTTGGGTCTCATAAGGTTTATATTACAATATGTGTACACTTACATTTTGCATGCATAGGAAAGTCGTGTCAAGTTTTTGGCACCGTTGCCGGGGAAGCGACAATAGTCCAGCTCTACGAGTGTTGTGGTTGGCCACTCTAGGCCATTTTTTCTTTTTAATTTTATTTTTACTCTTTTTGAGCTGAAATTTCAAATATCAATTTTTTATTTCATGCTATCTCTTATTCTTACACCAATATTATCTCTTTCAGGTGATAGTTTATGATGTAGTTGCGTATTATGGACTACGGAGAATCCACTCATAGTAGTGCAACAGTTGCAGCATTAAGAGATAAAGCCCAAGCGTACAACAATTCGGCAAAGGGATTAACCCCTAGCATGCCAGACACGCCAGACACTCCTCCTGTAGATACACCCATTCCATTTGAACAATCAGAGATGGCTGAGGAGAAGACTATCAAGGAGAAGATCAAAGAATCACCATCAACAGCACAACTGGGTCCCATAAAAAGGCAGGCAATCGATGTGGGCAATTTTAAGATTGACCCTGGACTGGTAGCCCTGGTCAAGTCACAGGCATTCCATGGACACCATTTTGAAGACCCGATGGTTCACATCAATAGCTTTGTAGAGAGTTACGACATGCTAAAAATTGATAGGGTCCCAACAACAATTATTTATTTAAAACTATTTTCTTCATCTCTAGCCGACAAAGCAAAATCTTGGTTCTACATATGAAGCCGGAATCCATTAGGACATTGGATGAGATGATAGACGACTGCTTTGATTGTTACTTCCCACAGCAAAAGACCAACGAGTTGGTTAGGAAAATCTACAACTTCAAGCAATAGGTTGAGGAGTCTTACTCGGAGGCCTGGGAGAGATTTTAGCATATGCTGCGGAAGGTCCCACATCATGGGATTGAGCTAGAAGATCAGGCTAAAATCTTTTATTATGGCCTACATCAAGGTAAGTGGACCACATTGGACACTGCATGCAAGGGTTTCTTTCTTAACAATAAACCATCCAAGTGTCATGAGATACTATAAAATATGTCCAAGAATCAATCTTAGGGAGAAGAAAGAGAATGCCTAGAGACAATCAAGAGTGTGGGAGAGTCTAAGGTAATAAACGCTCTTAATGAAAAGTTAGACTTGATTGCCAAGAAGCTATGCCAGAAGGACATGAAATTTTCAGATGAGGAGGAAGGATAGGTCAAATATATGCATCAATAGGGGTACAGGAACAATGAGTACTCCTGGCGACAGGACCCAAAGTTCTCCTGGAAGGATCTGAACAAGTTCAAATAGGATCACAGCCAGGAAAGGCAATAAGGAATTGCACAACAACAGAACAAGGGGTCTGAAGATGAAGACATGCAAGATTTTCTGAAGAAGCTGGTGAAACAAAATGACATGGTGATCAACCAGCACCAGAGAGAGCTAAAGAACCACACGGCTCAATTCTGTAGTTTCGAGACTCATATTTCATAGATTGTAGCAGAGGTAGCAGCAATGAAGAACAATGGCAAATAGGGTTTTCTAGGTGACACGAATGCTCCATCTAGGAACCAACAGGTGAAGGACATACTGTTGAGAAGTGGTACAAGATTTCTTAGTGGAGACGAGCAAGTTCAACCCAACCCAATAGAGACAAAAGATTCAAGCAACAATGGGGAGCTGATTGTGGTGGATGCCAGAGCTGATCCAGAACAGGGTGAAGAAGATAGAATAGTTGAGACAGAGTAGCCAGAAGTGATAGGGGCAAGGCTAGATCCTTATGCCCCACCTCCTCAAAGGTCACAAGTGATACCAGTTCCCTTCCCCAATAGTGTGAAGTCCAGAAAGGCAGATCAGCAATTCAGCAAATTTTTGGACAACTTTAGAAAATTGTCTGTCAATATACCATTGATTGACGCCATTGAGTAGATACCTTCTTATGGTAAATTTCTAAAGGACATCATAAAAAAGAGGCAGATAGCTAATACCGATGTGGTGGTGCTGAAGGAGCAGGTGAGTGTGATCATTCTAGGAACGCTGCCACCAAAACGACAAGACCCGAGCTATTTCAATATCTCATGTTTCATAGGAAAGACCAAGTTTGGTGAGGCATTGTGTGATTTAGGGGCTAGCATTAATCTCATACCCTTGACAACATTCAAGAAGTTAGGCCTCAGAGAATGTAGAAAAAGTAGCATGATAATACAGCTGGAAAATAATTCGGTGGTTAGACCATATGGGATATGCAAAGATGTTCTGGTTAAAGTAGATATGTTTGTGTTTCTATCTGACTTTGTAGTATTGGAGATGTAAGATGATCATGGCAATGAACCACTACTGGGGAGTCCTTTCCAAGATACAAAAGACATGATCATGGACATGGGAAGAGGAAGATTGACACTAGGTATCCAAGATGACCGATTTGAAATACAGATGCCTGAAGTATCAAAGTCAAAGGAGAAGGAAGCTCAATGCAATAGTATGAAGCACATTAAGGGATCGGTGTCCCTATTTCTGGGAAGACCATTTTTAAATATGGTAGATGTCATGAAAAAAGTGGATAAGGGTACACTGGCAGTGGACATTATGGAAAATACTAAGGTAGTGTCCTTAGTAGAAGCTGTGTGGTATCTAGAGAATGAAGAGGAGGCAAACTTCCCACCAATAGTTGAAGAAATCAAAGCTAACTCAATTGTACAAGTTCATCCAAAGTTGTCGTTGGAGGCATGCTTGATGAAGGTGGAGAGAGACTACCCCCATTCCAACTCCTGGGAGGAATGTGCTTTGATGCTGAAAGCACTCCCGTGCTACTATAGAAGACACTTTGAGGATTTAGGGCCACCTCCCCCACCTTTGGTCTCTTCATTGGTGAATCCTCCTGATTTGTAGCTGAAGCCACTGCCCCCACATCTGAAGAATGTGTTCTTGGAGGTGGAGGAGAAGCTCCCAATCACCATCTCATCATCATTGAGCCAGAATGAGGAGGCTCAACTTCTAGGCGTACTGGAAAACCACTGAGCAGCATTCGGGTGGTCCGTGGCTAACATTAGAGGCATTTCCCCCATCCTATGCCAGCAAAAAATACAATTAGAAGGAGCTAAAGCAATAGTTCAACCATATCGACGCTTAAATCCAATTATGATGGAAGTGGTGAAGAAGGAAGTCGTGAAGCTCTTGTCGGTAGGTATAATTTATGTAATATTTGATTCCACAAGGGCAATCCTAACACAGGTTGTACCTAAGAAAGGAGGGATAGTTGTGACAACTAACTCTGCTAATGAATTAATACCGACTAGGTTAGTCACGAGGTGGAGTGTGTGTATTGATTATCGCCGCAAGGATCACTTTCCTTTACCCTTTATTGATATGATTTTGGAACGACTGGCTAGTCGTTCCCATTTCTATTTTCTCAACGGTTATTCTGGATATAATTAGATTTCTATCGAGCCTATGGATCAGGAGAAATTCACCTTCACATGTCCCTATGGCACGTTTGCCTATAGACGGATGTCGTTTGGATTGTGTAATGAACCTGCTACCTTCCAACGTTGTATGCTCGCCATTTTTTCTGACATGTTTGAATGGTGCTTGGCAGTGTTCATGGATGATTTTTTAGTTTATGGAGAGTCTTTTGAAGACAGTCTATATAACCTCAATAAAGTGTTACAGCAATGTGAAGACACTCACCTAATTATTAATTGGGAGAAATGTCATATGATGGTGAGTGAGGGGATTGTTTTAGGACACAAGTTGTCCAATAGGGGAATGGAGGTTGATCCCGTAAAAATAGAGGTTATTTCTAAGCTACCTCCACCAACATTGAAGAAGGGAGTGAGGAGTTTTTTAGGTCACGTCAGATTTTATCGCCGATTTATAAAAGATTTTTCTAAAATTGAAAAACCCCTATCTGAATTATTAGAAAAGGACATTGAGTTTTGTTTTTATGATAAATGCATTAAAGTGTTTGAGGTCCTTAAAGAAAAATTGATTTCAGCTCATGTTGTTCAAGCTCCAGATTGGAGTAAGCCATTTGAGTTGATGTGTGATGCATCAGATTATGCAGTGGGTGCAGTCTTAGGCTAGCGCCAAGACAAAGTCCCTACCGTGATATACTATGTGTTGAAGACTTTGAACGAGGATCAAATGAAACTATACCACCACTTAAAGAGAACTATTGGTTGTTGTTTTCTTTTGAAAAATTTGGCAATATTTAGTGGGGGCGAATGTAATTGTGTGGACTGATCACGCCGCCATTAAATACCTTTTACAAAAGAAAGAAAATAATCCTAGATTAATTAGGTGGATCCTTCTTTTACAAGAATTTGACATTGAAGTAAAGGATAAGGTAGGTATTTAGAATGTAGTAGCAGATCATTTCTCTAGATTAGAGAGGGTGGATGAGAGGTATGTGGACATCCCTATTGTGGAAGAATTTCCAGATGAGAAACTTTTTTCTCTCAAGGCAACATACCCTTGGTATGCTGAGATTGTGAATTACCTGGCATGTGGGATACTGCCAGACGATTGGGGATACCAGGAGAAGAAGAAATTCTTCTATTCTTTGAGATATTATGTGTGGGATGACCTGATATTGCTGAGGCAATGTAGGGATGGCATTTTGAGGAAATGTGTGCCGGAGAGTGAGTATGAGAGTATCTTGTCACATTGTCACTCACTCCCCACAGGAGGGTATCACATTAGTTCTAGGACTGCAGCTAAAGTCTTAGAGAGTGGGTTCTATTGGCCAACTTTGTTCAAAGACACTTATAACTATGTTCATTCTTGTGACTCATGTCAACATGCAGGTAACATTTGTAAAAGACATGAAATGCCCTTAAATGTGTTTCAAGAAGTTGAAGTTTTTTATTTATGGGGCATAGATTTCATGGGACCGTTTGTGTCTTCAAACTCAAACATGTACATATTACTTGCCATTGATTATGTGTCAAAATGGGTGGAAGTAATTCCAACACTGACCAATGACGCACATGTTGTATGCAAATTTGTCAAAGACAATGTTTTCTGTAGGTTTGGTGTCCCTCGGGTGATCATAAGTGACGGGGGGACTCATTTTACCAATAGGTAGTTTGGAGCTTTATTGGGTAAGTATGGGGTAATAAATTGAGTGGGTACACCATATCACCCACAAACATAGGGCCAGGTTGAGGTGTCCAATAGGGAAATTAAACAGATTTCAGAAAGGAAAGTCTCAACAAATAGGACAAATGGGAGTATGCTCCTCAATGATGCGCTATGGGCATACAGGACCGCCTATAAATCACATATAGGAACTACACCTTTTATATTGTTCTATGGGTGCTCTTGTCACTTACCTGTAGAATTGGAGCATAAGGCTAGATGGGCATTGAGATGATTGAACTTTCATTTAGATGAAGCTGGGAAACATAGAATGTTGGATTTGAATGAGTTGGATGAGTTGAGGATGAATTCCTATGAAAATGCCAAGATCTATAAAGAGAGGAAAAAGAAGATTCATGATAAGAACATCCTACATTGGGTGTTTACTCTGGGGCTAAAGGTGTTGCTTTTGAATTATAGACTGAAGTTCTATCCAGGAAAATTAAGGTCTAGATGGAGTGAACCCTATGAAAATTTGGAGGTTTTTCCCCATGGTTCTGTGAGGATCGGAGATGGAGATGTGCATTCATTGTTAATGGCCCATGGTTGAAGCACTACTTTGGGGGAGAGGTTGAGAATGGAGTTGAGGAACTCACGCTCTTGAGGCTTGAGGAGGATTGGAGGTTTTGTTTGAGTCTAGCCTAGGACGTTAAACAAGGGCGCTTGTTGGGAGGAAACCCAACTTTTTTATTGCTTTCATTAGGTTGCATTTTCATTTTCATAAGGTTTAGTTTCAATTTTTATGTTGAAAAGGTACCGTGATTTGTTATGTGTAAGTGTGCAGGTGAGGCATGGTCGGTACTATCAATTTTATACTCAGTACTATCGAATTTTGTTCAAACAAATAGGATGCAAAAGTGAGAAAATCTTGGTACTATTGACTTCTCACTCAGTACTACCGAGTTTAGGTCAGGAGCCAAGGGGCAGAAAAATTGACTATTTCGGTATTATCGAGACTGCACTCGGTAACACTGAGATTCTGAAGATTTCCGAGTGCATTACTGATGAGGACTCGGTACTACCAACCTACCTATCGGTACTAGAGACTTCTGGAAGGCCGAATTCAGTACAATGAGATGCTTTCTTGAAACGACCGAGAAATATCTTCAAATCGATACTACCGACTCAACTTGGTAGTACCAACTTTCAAAATTTTCAAGAAAAGTGGGAAAATAAAGTGACGGTCCAGATGAGCCACATTGAGTGGTCGGTACTACTGATTTGTGCACTCCAGGGAGATCCACGCCTCATTCATCATGCAACATCAGCTGTCAATACCATTGAGTTCTAGATCCTACCTAGGATCTCGGTACTACCAAATCCAATTTGATAGTACCGACTTTGGACGGTTGGGTAATTCGAGGCCTATATAAGGAGAAGACATTTTCAATTCTATTCACAACTTTAATCTCCTCTCCAGAGAAACTGCGAGCACTACTTCACTGAGTGTTGGCGGTCTGCTTCGAGCTCTCATTTCTATGTTCCCCATTCTTTTAAGGTTCGTAGGGCTCCATGGAGAGGTGATTCTATATCGACTGAGCAAGGCGAGATGGTCCCTCAACCAAACTGCCTTCATCACCCAACTCCAGAGGTCCAGGAGATTTATGAGGAGTTACGGACTAAGAATATGGTACCCATGTGGTATGGTGACTGTGTCCTCATCGAGAGCCTAGGCTTCAATGAGTACATGCGTTGGGTGCACGATATTCAAGAGATGGAGGTGGACAACCCTTTCTTTAGTGGGTGGCCCACATACTAGGAGCTTGTCTACGAGTTCATGGCGTCTCTCAATGTTCTCGTCGCCCCAGAGAAGCAGATGGACAGATAATGGTGGGAAAGAAAGGTCGAATTCTGCATCTACAACACCAAATATTCCTTCACCCTCTGTGAATTCAATCGTATCTTCAACTGGACACACGTGCCAGACCACTCACCTCCCTCGGGCTTGAACTACGAGGCAGCCTAGGAATGTTTCACTAAGGTGATAGAAGGTTTCCGTATCAGCTGGCACACCAACTCCATCACCAACATCGAGCATCCCTTTATTCACATCCTTCACCACATCCTCAACAACACTATTTTTGGCCACTCTAATCAGGGCCAAGGAAAGGTGCAGAAGACCGACCTCTTCTTTCTCCACCAACATCTCAAGGGGGAGCCAGTAAATTTTGGTTCTTTCTTCCTCCATGTTTTATCAATACGACATTTGGAGTCCAGAAAGGCACCAATTGTTTTTGGGGGTCTCATTACCCCCATTTCTCTTCATATGCAGATAGACCTCTCTACCTTACAGCCAGCGGGACCACAATATCTAGATCTTGCACATTTATGAAAGGCAGGTCTCCTCACTGTTCATTTCAACACTGTGTATGCTTGTTGCACAGTGGATGGCTGGTACAGGGAGCGGTCACTCCCTGACCCAGTCTTCTGTCAGCCAGGAGTCAAGCATCTGCAGTGGCCATTAGATGATGATGACATTGATACAGCCACAGAGGATCCCAAACAACAAGATGATAATGACGACGAGGTGGTGGAGGTGGATACCATCCCTATCACTCACCAACCTACACCGTGCAAGCAACCACAGATATATTCTACCTTGAGTTCGTTAGCCCCGCCACCGTCCCAGGACGAGCATGACACTCTTGACATGGCAGGCATGTATGGCATGATTTAGGACATCCATACAGGTCATCAACAGTAGTAGGTAACTTTGGCAAGTATACAAGACATCCAAGGAAGGCTCTACGCAAACCAACAGGTGATCTACAAGAATGAATGTCTTCTCTTGGCCAACCAAGAGAATGTTCACACTCACCTGCAATGCATTGAGCAGTACCAACAACCTTTCTAGGACCACTACTGGATCCAAGGGAACTTTGGAGGCTACCAGAAGCTGCCACTGATGCCTTCATATGATCCAAATTTTAAGGGAACATTTCCTCCACATGATCCTACCATGCCACACTACCAGCAACCAGCACCACATGATTGATCAGGGTACTCTTGTTCAACCTCTTAAGTTGGAATGTTGACTATGCAGACATAGTCATATTCAAGCTTGGGGGGTGTTGGAACAACCACTATCTTAATTTTTTTAGTGTGCATTTTAATCTTTATTTTCTATTTTTCTTATAATTATGTCATTATAGAATCCACATATATCTAGTGTAAAAAGTGGATTAATATATGCATGGGTCTCTGTAGAAATTTGCCTCTAGGTCTTTTTGAAGCAAAAAATGATGCGTTTTAAAAAATGGAGAGGTTAAGATTTATTGCAAATCTTTTGAGTCAAACCTTGAGGAAGTGTATGGGTTAGTTAACTTTGGGACATGGGATACGAATAATCTCTCAATCATCTATGAAAAGTGAATGACGAAGGTGTTTGAGCCTGAATTGATCAAACCGATAACGTGACCTTAAATGTAAATTTAAGAAGGGACTCCAACGATTACCTTGTACATAGTTCTTTTGAGATGGAAACATATTAATATTTGAAGGATTAATCTCTAGTTATGTGATTTCATCCACTTCATATTCATAATTTCCACCATCTTAAGATGATCAAGTACACTAAATCATTTCTTTTTTATTGCATAATAATGGCACAACAAGAATCATTATAGTTCGTCATTTTCCTTTACATCAGTTAGGAAAAGAAAAAAATATATATACATGAACAATTCATATGCATATCATTTAGTCACATAATACAAATATGTACATGTAGATTGCATGCATTCATCATTCATTCATCAAGGCATTATGAGATGCAAAAATATTTATGCATATCTCATACACATCTATACCCTCAAAGATATATGAGAAATTTCATGAATGTATTTAGGGGAATAAGGCCAATCATGTAAAAGGAAGAAATCTGAAGAAAAGAGAGAGAGAGAGAATTGTTTCTATTTGGAAGAGGCAGAAAGGATGTGTATCCGTTCTTTAAAAAAAGTTTCAAAACATCTCCATAATGTCCTTGATTTTTCTCCATTTGGTTCAATTTCATTGAATGAGATTTTGAGCACATGCATCATGCCACCCAATTATGTAGGCATTAGGATTCATAACTTGTTCATTCTCATCATATAGGTTCATCATACTTTAATGCTCGCATAATGATTCAGTTGTTCCTTGTGAATCTTCATAACCACCTATCCTGAACCACCCATTGCTCTTATTGGTAGCCCACTTATATGTTTTTCCTCCTCACATCATGTTTATCAAGAGGATGGCTTCCATGTAGACGGTAGTTAGGGAAAAGAGCAATGTAGATAGGAAATCACATAATGCACCAATTGTAGGCTTGATTAGTTTAATATGTTAACTTCTTTCCTGAAAGTGTTTCATTAACTAAGGGACAAATGTCTTTTATGGAATTTTTGTGGTAGCTTCAGAGTAGTTACCGGTTTAGTGATCAGCATGGCCAGTTTGAGACCGTTATGTGGGGGCGATTGAGATGAGAATTCATGTAGTATGTCCTTTTGTTGACTTGTCTCAGACAGATCCGAGAGTATGTTGCTGGAGGACGAGCGAGATTTAAGCTTAGGGGAGTTTGATGCATGGATATTTAGTCATTTTACAAGCTTTTTTTCCCTTAGTTTTGTGCATGCATTTGTTATTTTCATGAGATTTTATGCACAAACTCTTATGAATAGAATGTTTCATTGAAATGCATCCATTTATGTATTTTTTCGAATTTTAATCAAATTTCACAAATTTGAGGACTAAAACACATTTTTGGTTGTATTTCAGGTACACATCAAGCGTGCAGACTCGATACTACCGAGTACAAACTCAATAGTACTGATTTCATATCAATAAAAATAGCCAAGTGAAATGTGCAGACTCGGTAGTACCGACACCCAACTCGGTAGTACCAAATCATCAGTAGACTCCTCGAAGAATCGTAGAAACTCGATACACCGGCATAAAAGTTGGTAGTACTGAGATTACATCAGACGCGCGACCACTTTTTGAAGTGTTGGTACTATCGAATCAACTCGATAGTACCGAACGAGCGTGCATTTGAAGAACCCTACAGACTCAGTACTATCGAGGTTGTCCATGCAGGCAAGATCAACAATAATGATCTAATCTAACGATTGGTGTTATTTCGTGGAAAATAGCCATACTATAACTATGTGGGAGGATGACCAGACCTAGGCATGACGTTGTAGTCCATTACTCAAGACCGGAGAGATGGAGGAGGAGAGACTGGGACCGAAGGCTACATTCAGGAGCAATTCTAGCACTTTCGATGGACCATTTTGCTGCTGAGAGACCGTAGAATACCCATGCACCGAAGGGGATTCTCCAGAGTTGCTTTTCTCCAGGGAATAACACTGTTCATTTGATGTTTCCCACATTTTTTCTCTTCTCTATCATGTTTTTTACTACAGAAACCATACGCGGCTAAACCCCTTATTCCTTAGGACCCGAGAGTAACCCGAGGATGCACTGTATCTGAATTCTATTATTGATATAGATTTTCTCTTACTATTTGAATATGAATCTATGGAAATTGCATGTCCTTATTGTTCCTGATCACCAGAATTAGCGTATCAGATCCTTAATTACTGTTGAAAAGGGGATTAAGGGTTAGAAACTCATAGGTTCACCCATTTATCGATATCCCTTGTGAAAGGTGGGGGATAAACGGGAGGAGATTAGCCAGAGTTAAATCAAAAGCACCTAACTAATGAATCAATTACTATGAGAATGGAATTGGCTTTAGATTAGGTAGGGCAATTACACTACGAAAGCGGGTAGTTTCTAGCTCCAGGCTCTTTACTAAAATTTAAGAGAAAATTTGTACCTTTAATATGGAGGCAGATACAGTGTCACCTGTTGTGAAACTGTGTTCTAAGGAATCTGTCATCATAAAATCAATTCAATTTTATTTTCCATTTTTAATTTCTTGCTTCTATTTAAAACAACCAACCCAATCAATTTACATCAGCCTAGCTGATCAAACTGCAGTTAGTACTAGTCTCTGTACAACCGCTTCCCTGAGTTTGACTCAGGCCTCACAGGGCCTATATTACAAGACGCATACACTTGCATTTTGCATGGGTAGTAAAGTCATGTCATTGTATTATTTTTATTAATTGTAATTTCTTTTTAAATAATTATTAATTGTCAGTTCATTATTGATTAATTGTTTCTAATTATGCTTAGCATAATCTAACTAGAAATTGAAAGTTTTCAAGATCACGATGAATGAAGGCATTTTATTGAAAAAAATGAGGATGAATTATATTGGATGGCTCACAATTAGAGGTATTGGGTATATAATGGAAAGAAAATGAAAGTATCATGATCATACTTTCATATAATCTACCAGTTTATTTTTTCTAAAGAGAAACACGTGTAGATATTATAGAAAATGTTATATTTATACTCTTTCTTTATTATAAAGGATATGCATATGGGTAATCAAACTAACAAGTCATGATAGATAACAAAAATATAAACAATGTTATAGGATGCAAACACAAATCATACATATCTTATTAGTCAAAGTCGTTACTTCTTGGAGTATAAGCTACAATAAAAAGTTGACCGCTTTTGTTTTGGTTGGATGTTTACGTTATTTTTGTTCATGGTGGTGTTCAATTGATGCCATGTTCACATTGGTTTGAAGGCTCACATAATGGTTCTTTACTGCTTTGCAAATGTGCATCATCTAGTAGTTTCTCCACCTCCTCAAGGACTACTACTACTAAGAGGTTTCCCTACAAAAAGTTCTCTAATTACCCACCCAAATTTTATAAAATTCAAACACTTTAGCCATGCATAATCAATCCAAATCGATACTCTTAGTCTGTGCAAGTTTTCTAGTTTGTACTATTCTACTGCTTTTGACACTGTTTGTGGCAATGAGAAAATAGAAACATCAAAGTAGATTCTCGACCAGTGGCATAATTTTTGTATATATATATAGTATATATTTATCCATATATATATATATATATATATATATATATATATATATATATATATGTATATATAGGTTGTTCATTTGTTACTCGTGCGGGTAGCCAGAATTTTCGCTACCCACTGGAGTAACTCGGGTTAAAAGAGTAACTATATGGTACTCTGGAGTAACTCGTCTGAATAGGAAGAGTAACTATATGGTACGCTGGAGTAACTCTGATAGCAAAAGAGTAACTGCGCAGAAAATATACAGTCAGTAAATATATGGACGGGTTTTGTTATTTTGGGGGGGCAAATGATATTATTTTTGGATCAAATTTTTTGGGGATCTAGAAAAAATGGTCTTCTACAATTGCGGAAATTTTTTTTTAAAAAAATTATTGGGAAGTGTGTGCGGGTAGCTACCCGTGTGGGTATTAAAGATAAGCCCATATATATATATACATATATATAAATGTATATATGTATATATATAGATATATAGATATATATATATATATATATGTATATATTTATATATACATATATATATATATATATATATATATGTATAAGTATATATATACATATATGTATGTATACGTATGTATATGTATGTATATATATACATGTATATATACATATATGTATGTATATATATTTGTGTATATATATACATATATGTATATATACATATATATATGTATATATAGGGTAGAGATCCAGTGAGAAACATCCTATGGTGAGAGCATGAGAGGCATTTGAATAAATACATCTTGAGAGCTGTTTTTAAAAATCCAATCATATAGATGGAAAAAGCATAATTTCATTTACCTTCTCACAAAAAATCATTACAATCAGACATTATTTACATGTCCATATGTACAATATACACTTTCTACATCCAACAGTGAGCCTGAAATTCAATATAGAGCGTCAAAAAGTATTTTGTTGTTGTGAATGATCTACAAATTGGGTGGTGATAAAATTTTCTAGGAAGGTAAATATTAATATATACTTGTAATCTATACCGTTGGACATCCAACTAGAACAAACATGATGAAGTTGTCCCTCTCGTTGGCATACTAGTCACCAACTTGCTCTCCCACAACAATAATTCTTAGTTGTTCTCTCCCATTGCTATCCCTCCCTTATCGGGTAGGACTTGTTTGGGCTCTCTTGGTTACCACATCAAGAGAGGACAACAACTTTCTAAGAAACTGATTATTTGTTGTCTGTATTGTCTTCTGGGAAGACCCCAGTACCCCTCTATTTATAGGTGGGGTAAGGGCCAGGGTTCCCAGTCTGTAGAATTTGTGCGGGAGTTGAAAGGACCGGAATATCTTAAATTTTCACAACTTGTGACCACCAAAATGGTTGTATAGAGTGGAGAGTTATTCAAATGCTTCTCATTCTCTCATAAGATATGTTTCTCACTTGATCTCTGCACTTTATATATATATATATATATATATATATATATATATATATATATATATATATATATATATATATATATATATATATATATATATATATATATATATATATATATATATATATATATATATATATATATATATATATATATGGGCTCTTTGAACCAACCTCTTACACACATTCCATCCCCTTATGCCTTGAGCTTTTTGTGTGCGGTAGAAAAAACTAGAAGACATTTGATGTCTGTAGATGTTGATCTCCATTATAAATTTATCATACTCCATTAGTGTAATATTAATAATTATGAATTATTCATGATATATTGGTTGAAATCATGTTTTATACATTTTTGACACATCATGCATCTCAATTAAATTTTTATTTCAAAATGTTATAAGTATCGAATTGGTAACTACTGCTCATATATCTTACTTAAGTTTACAAAATATATTTGTTATATATTAATATTAATTCACTAATTTTTTTACATAAATTTTTTTAAACATATATGTTTATGTTTATAATTTTATTTTATTTTTTATATTCTATCGTTATTAAGAGTGATGCTTCATCTCCATGTTAGATTCATTCCAACTTTCAAATTGTTAGAAAATTAGTATTTTTCAATAAAACAATATATAATAGCAAAATTTCCAATATGCACATTTTCATCATGGTGAATATTGATAATAAACTAGGTATTTTTATATTTAATTATTAAGATATATTTTTCCTTTAATATTGTATTATTAATTAATTTATGAAGATGAAATCTAATCAAAGTAGAATCATATAGAATTCATATGCATTACATGCCTATTATGTCATTTGCAAGATTAATTTTTAGATTTTGAAAGAATTCATTTTCACCTATAAAAATTAATTTATTCACAATGACATACAAAGATATGTGTGCATTGACCATGGAAACACCCCTTTGAAAAATGAATACACATTTTACAAATACTTAGATGCAAAAGCAACTTCACTTGTGATATTCATTTTATAAAATACATTATAATCAAATAACATCATGTGTATACATTTTTTCCGCTTAATGTTCCTCATTTTTAATAAGAAGATGATCTAGTTACACTTTATAGGTGGACTGGGATAAGGACACCGTTTGTAAGATTAAATGTTCAAAAATCATAAGAGTTTTTCCACAAATAAATTTCTACAATCAACTTAATTACCATATACATTTGATATGTGTAATTTATTGACTATAACCTATTTTTTCAGTAGTTATTATTTATCACTGGAATGTTTGCATGCTGCTTTAACCTCACAATATATATAACAAACCATAGTGGCACAAAAATACTTTATTTTTGGCATTACTTTTTTTAGACTTTAATAATTAGTATTGTTAGAAAGTATATGATCTAAAATTCTACCAAGTGTCAACACATAAGCTATGTGACAAACACAACACCTTTCTTATACAAAAAATAAAATATCTAATATGAAAAAAAATCGCAATATGACATGTGCATTTCCATGTGTGTGTTTAATATTATATACATATGCATCATGTACAAACTCATGTTAGGTGTAGTCTGATGTATTCTAGATATTTTTCTTATACATCAAGATTTGGATCCATTGACCAAGAAAAGAAATCAAGTAGGTCATATTGTCTATGTTACAATTTATTTTTTTTTATATCTTCAAAAATTCTGATACTGAATCTGGAAAAGGACTACATTTACCTACTCATTAAATAAAATGTAGATTGTGAGTGTCTTGGGTCAAAACATTTTGAACCAAGATTATAACCTACTTTCCTTGAAAGTATCTTGCTTGTTACCCTTTATTGATTGGTATTCAAGAAACCTCAAGAGGATGTGAAAGATTATTGAGCTAGTGAGATTATTCGATAATAAAAAAAGAATACTCCATGTTTACTAAAAGGAAAAATTCCCTTTTTCATCAAACACTCTTGTTACCTTCCTACTAAACACTATTGAAAATGATTCATAATGAATATATGCAACTTGATAATAAAATCCATTTATTTCACTATGTAGTCTAAATAAATGCATACATTTTAAATGTGAAATTGTTCTCCATGTTTCATTGAGTTTGACTATGTTTGAAATTGACAAAAAAATATCTCACCATATTCTTGAAAAATCACGATAGATATGGTCCATTGTGTTTTCAATCATTCTAGAAATGATTAGGAGAACGTAGAAGGAAGAATGTCAGTACAAAAATTAGAAAGTAAAAAGTATAGGGTGAAACAACTATAGGGAAATATGACGACAGAGATGGAAAGGAAAATAAAAATTTCTTGCCATATTCCCCTTGACGAGCGGATCATGTCAACCATTATGGATTAGGAAGGAAGGTTTCAAGGAATATACCCAGTCCTAGAGAAAGTTCGATGACTATCCTTGCAACGATGTGCTTCTTTGGCAAGCAGCACCCGGACAGTTTTTAGTAGCGGCCTCCTAGTGTATCATCATAGAAAACATTTGACGACATCCTCCCAGCGGGTGGCAACGACCACCAATCCTCTATGTAGTATATGAACACCACTTGGAACTCCAGGTTGTGCTACTAGCTCCAACAGAAAAAAGTTGATCCTTCGAATGCCAATGTGCTAGTGTTGACCCTCTTTCCCTTGTTAACTCTCTATTTAACGGGTAAGACTTGCTCGGGCTCTCACGTTACCAAGACTATGAAAGGACAACAATTATCATAGATTATTGTTGTGTATACTGAAAGTCTTGAGTACCCCTATATTTATAGGAGGGTATAAGGAGTGGGACCTAGAGGGGATCCATTCCCTACTAAAAATTTGAAGAATTTAACATCCATTCAAAACATACTCAAAAGGTATGTTGGAATAGGAGTAAAATTTTCAAATCTCTATAATGGTATACAAAAGCCAAGTATTACAGTGGAATAAAAGTTTCATGACTATATTCAATTTTAAAAAAGATACATTATCATCTCCCATATAAGGTTTACATGGGTATTACAACATAAGGATCTAATAGAGGGCAATATAAACCTTATCAAGTTTGTCTCTAAACATCAACTTCACAAGTTAGGTTCATGTTGAAAGACATGTACTCCTTATCCTAATCCTAAGTTGGTCCTCCATGCTCCTATTGCATAACTCTGATCCTAGACATGGGTGGTTGGGAAAGCACCCAGCAAGAGAGAGAAAACTAGGTATGTGTCAACGTAAGGAACAAGAGAAAAAGATAAGAAATAACATGGAATTAAAGGATAAGATTTCATCATAAGATGAATATGGTCAATAGTATGAGGCATAAACAAAAAGATGCTTACCATAACAAAAAAATAATAAAGGATTTGCATGCATGATTAATATTGACTACCTTAACTAAGTAGGGTTGGGGAAACTACCATACCTCAACCAAATGGGTGAGGGAGAGTAACACATTCTAGTCATCTACAAAATATTTTATATTGGGGAGAGTAACACATTCCCCTAGGAGAAATAAACAGATGCCCTATCTATGGGTGGTTGTACAAAAGTACACTACATTAGCTAAATAGTCTAATAAAACCAACATGTTAAAGAGAACTATGGCAAGTAGAAGCGTCATATATATGAAACATGGCAATGGGGTACAAGACCCAAGAAATTTTGAGGCAAATATAACAAAAAAAATAATAATAGAGAGATTAGGGTTCATATAATGCCTCCTTAGGGAAATTAGGGTTAGGTTTGTAAATATCCCAACTTAGGGTGTAAAGAATGCACATACCTCTCTTATTGAGTTCAATTACCAACTTTCACCACGTTTAGATGATCTCAAGTTCAATTTGTCTATATCAAGTTAATTATATAGATTAGGGTTTTATAAATCATAATGTGCAATGAAACCCTAATTTTAGAACTTTTTGGAAAACCTCGGATTTAGACTTTGAAAATCTCACCAAACAATTTATTAGGTTCTACTAATCAAGATAGCATATTTATTTATCAAATTTGGAGTTTATATGATAAATTTGCAATTTTTAGGGCTTTTATATATTTTGTTAGATTCTCAAAAATAATCCTTTAAAACACAAAAATCAAGATTGAAACCACTTTTAATCGAAAGATCACATTTTTTCGATTCCAAAACATATTTTTTCTTAATTTTTGGACAAGTAGATCAAAAATATGATTTTTATAAAATCAACCAATTAGAATTTACTAAAAATCCAAATAAGCAAGAAATCAACTGGAGAGAGGGAAAGAGAGGGAGCAAACCTGCTGACATGAACCAATTCAGAGAGTGCCATGCGGTCAGGGGCCAAGTCAACCTCGTCAAAGAAAATAAAAACAAACATCAACTAACCAAGATGCCCATGTGCGAAAAAAGAAAGAAGGAAGACAAGGCAAGGGTAAAAGCATAAAAATATCAGGGGCTATCTTCTTCCTAGGCACGAGCGCCATTGCTTCTCCAGCGGCATGGCTGGTCCTCAGCCAAAATTTGGGAAAGCTCAAATAGGTGACGAAACAACAAAATGAAAGTTTGAGAAAGAAGAACAAGGGTCTAGAAACTAACCAATGGTCGCAATTTGGGTGAAGGGGCAATGAAACTAGCCACTAAGATGAGAATAGATTTATTAGAACTTGAGTCCTTAGTGGAAACATGTGAGGCCTTAGTGGAAGCATGTGAGGCCTCAGAAGAAATTGAAAGCAAAGAAAGATAGTGCGTGAGGCAGACGAAGTAGAGGTACCCGTATATATAGGTGAGGACAAGTGTGTTTGGGAAAAGGAAGGTGGTCATGAAGCAACTTGCTCGAGAATTGGATGTTTCACCAAAATCACAACGACAATGCAAACAATGAATCAAATTGTGTGAATTTGCCTCACTAACTCAATGCAAAGAGAATAATGCAAAATGGTGGAGAGATGAGGGAGAAAATCTGAGAAAATTGAACACAAAACTGAGTGCCACTTTCCACTATGAACGTGAGCTAGGTGACAAGTTCCTAACTGCATGATCAAAAATCCAACGGCCAAAAATGCATGTGCATCATATTTGAAGGAGTGACATTTAATGTTATTTCAAATCATATTCAGATTAAATTTATATATGTATTTATTTAACCTTTTCTCTCTCCTCAATTGAGGGTGCAAACGAATTCCATATTAAATGAAATTTTACACCTAGCCTATTTTAGACATGAGGAATCCGAATAAGGCCTTAGTTTTCACTTTTGAAGACTCTAGATATTTTATTTTATTCTTTTGAAGAAAATCATATTTTCTCTTTCCTATCATATCAGATTCATTTAGAAAACACCAATTAATGTGAAACTTCTCCCACAAGCAAACTAAAACATATGGAACATGAATTGGCCATTAATTTTATCCTTTAGGATTATTTTTCTCATTATTTGATATTTTGGACTTTATTTATAAGTTCTCTCTCCAAATATAAACATGACCATTAAAGATTATCCAAATTACATGAAAATTCACCCAAAGGTTATTTTTAACGTGTAAATTATGAACCAAGAATATTTGCCACTTTTTGGATTCACTAAATGATTTACCTCATATTTTGGAGAAAACTCACCTTTTCTTTTCTAAACAAAATGGATATTATTATTATCTCAAAATTATGAAACTTGGCCTCCAAGCCAAACCAAATCCAAGGAAAATGAATCTCAAGTTATCTTTAGTCAATTAGTTTTCCTTTTATGAATTTTAGCCCACTATCCCATATTACCACTATTTCTCAAATTGAATATTTCAATATCACATTATCATGTTTAAAGCATTATTATTCATTTTTTCTCTTCCTTGCTCCAAAAGGCTAAGGAATCTTCTAGAACAATTTCCTTTTAACATTATGCCACTTAAGTGGTAAATTTGCTTTTAAAAGCATTTACTGAGGTATTTGTGCATAAGCCCAAACATTGGCATAAATGGTGATAAACTTCACCCCAAATCACTAATAATTCCAAAAATTCAACATCAAGGACAAAAAGGTAGAAAGATAGGAAAAGCTTAGGAAAAGGGTCAAAAAGAGAATATATCTAGATTTCAATTCATTACAAAGGGTTAAGGTCAGGGTTTCCAAATAAATTGGGAGTTGAAGAGACAAATTCTCATGAATTTTCTAGAAGCTAAAAGCCATGAACCAGTCGATTCATTTCTGAATCGGTCATTTCATATGTGAAAAGGTCAGTTCAACACTTGAACTTGGCAGTTCACATGTGAATCAATTGACTAAACATTTGAATCTTTCAGTGCACTATATTTCCTATTCGGAGACATATTGACTTTCAATGTGATGGTTAATGCAAAACATGACATTGGCATCAATCCTTGATCCATCCATAGTGATCGCTTAATCGGTACTTTCACATCTAAAATAGTCAATTGACATTTTGAAACAGTAAGACATTTCATATTCTGAACCGGGCAACTCATTTCTGAATTGGATGGTTCATTTATGAACCAGGTAGTTCAAATTCCACTTCAACTAATATATAATTGATATTGTTTAAATTTAATATCTAAATACTTTAGTAATCAAGTTAAACCATATTCATAAGCATACACCTATTCTAGGTGCATGCTATGTGTGTGGCCCTATAGGTCCCAAATTACATCGGTAGTGAATGTCCATAACCAATTCAAGACATCACAAGCATTGAGGGTATCGAGCAACACATTATTGCCATACAAGTAATTGGAAAGTTGAATAACAACTTTAACCTAAAATCCATGATTAGTGTTATAGTGATCGTATAGTTATCTTATCTCTGATATCTGAGTTGAACTTGAGGCATGGAAATGTCATCCTCTCAATGTTCGATCCATGTTCCTTGAACTAGAGTGGATTGTTGAGATACATGTTAGCGCAATATCTCATATTGACTCACATGAGCATGGACATTGATTTCTTAGTCTTGCATATCAAATGGCCAATATATCAATCTCTAACATAATAGACAAATCCCATCCACGTCAGTCACAGTCAATCCCCATGTGTCACAATGTACCCGAACATCACCTTTATGACAACCCTTATTCAATATCACATTAGATGGTGTAAGAATACATGGAACGACATGTGATGAAGTAGTAACTTCATTTTTAAGAACCATAATCACCACTATTACTATAAGAGTTGATTATGACTACCATTACATGGTCTCCATGTATCACTCACAAGGTGGGTCTATCTGGTACACTATTCTCTAACAAGTACTTATGTGTTTGGTTTGATATCACATTTCATGACTGATGATACTATGTCATCAACCAACACACACTCTAGTCTTATGTATTACTATTGTTCATTTTGCTCACACAGTAACAACTGACTAGGGACATAACAAGAATGTATATACTCTTATCATATATATGATCTCATTGTTCAGGTCCTCAACCTTAAGACATATGTCATTAAAGTAACATCATTCTTTAGACATTTATTATTTTACATTATTATCTCATATTTGAATAAAATAGATTAAATGGGATTGTCTTTTATTATCATTATCAAATCAATTACATTATGCCACATTACAACCATGACATGATTTTCTCTCTGGCCATGCATACCAAAAACAACTAGTTGTGAGCTTTTCTTGCACATTTTTTTAACACACACAAAAAAAATAGGAAATCTATAGTTCCATCAAACAAAAACATCATCCTAAGTCATATATAAGCTAACATGTTGACTATTGTTGTAGGGAATCCATGCAGTTTGATGTAAACTTTTGTTAGCTTTGGTGCATTCCATGACAACTAAATAGAGATAAGAAATAGTTGATTTTATAAGTCAATTGTAACATACCTAAACCTAGCATCTCGACTCTAGAAATCCTACTCCCATGATTAGAAGATTAGAATGTTAGGTTCCTTAGATTATACCAAACAAGAATAAAGTTACACCTTAATGAATAGTGTTAATGCATTTACCATATTATGTGGCAATAGGTTATATAACTAACAACACATATCACGATATACTCATATTAACATAATAATTTAAATATGTGCTAACATTCACATAATGGTTAAATAGGAGGTATAATGTGCTTAATACATGTATTAGAAAAACAATAGGAATTTCCATGCACAATCATTTAAATTAATGTGGAATCAATGGACTAAATATGTTAAATAGTATAATGTCGAATTTTATGCATAATAATAATATATATAACTCCTTCTAGTAATGATGCGAAGATAACAAGACTGCAAATAATATATACTTATGGTAATCTTTTAATGTTAAAATAATATAGTGGTGACGAGCCCAAAACTCCAATTGTAATGAAACTCCTAAAAGGAAACCCCAAAATCCAAATTTCATGTGAAATCATATTTCTTGGGTCCTGGTTAGCTTGGGTTCCAAGTTTCAAATTATTTGAATAATCCTAACAATTATAACCTCATTTAAAAAAGAAAACATGAGAAAATGTCAAAAATATCAAATAAATTATTGAATGACTTCAATAGTGGAAACAAATCCCAAAATCATATTCTATATATCAAAATTGATATGTATGTGATTTTTCACAATATATGAATAACCTCATTATCCTAGTTTATAATATGAGAGATATCACATCTTAAGGTCCAAAAAATAAAATAAAATAAAATAGTAAAAACTTCCAAAAGGGGAAATTAATGACATAATCATATTCTTCATGTCCTAGTTAGTCGAGGTATCAAATTTTCTATTGATTGCACTTTGTTAGTCGAGGTATCAAATTTAGATGTAAAATATTAATATTAGACTTTCTTTTCCGAAAAGTTTTCTTAATGATTGCCTCACATTATTTTCTTTTCTTTTTGTGTGAGTGTATTTATCTAGTAGTTGTCTCTCACTTAGCATTTCTTTCATTGAGTCGGGTGCATCTAGTGGTGGTATTCTCTCTCCCTCACCTGATGAAATCTCCTTGACCTGTTTCCCTTTCCAAACAACAATAACTCCCTCACTCTCTCCCTCTTATATCTCTCCCTCCTCTTCCTTTTTCCTCTTCGAACATCCATTTTCTTTCCTCAGATCATTGTGAACCAATGACCCTAAATTTTTTTGGTTTTTTTACTCTCAATCATCTTAATGTATCTAATTTAGTATCTTCCTCTGTTGTACCCTTATTCCATTTCTTTCCTCTCTCCTTTATATATTAGGGAGTGAGACCACTACTATTGTTATGACCGCATCTGAGCTTAATTGGTAAATTAGGGTTTACCTGGATAATTATATGCTTAATTGGATTGATCATTACTTTAATCTAATTAATGATGATAATTCAATTATGATGTTTTAAACCTAAAAAGAACGTTAAGTGTTCTATTGTTTGAGAAATATAAACCCTAGTTGGCTGAAATTAGGGTTTTGATGGTACATGAGTATGGAATTTGATCAGGATAGCAGTGAGGTATATATTTTTTCATATTTTCTACACATTTTTTATTTAATTGAATTTTGGATATGATATGTATAACTCAATCATGCATATTTGAGAAAAATTTCAGAATATTTGAGTGTTCTTTGAATGTGTTTCTCGGTCGAACTATACTTCGACCGAAATGCTGACAGAGTGCTTTTCAACAGTGTAGTGTATTATTTTTAATTGTTTATTAGTAACTCCAAATGATCTGAAATTTTAAATGGAGATCTAAAACTCAATCATAAATAACACTTAAAAGTTTCGTAATTTTTAGATGTGTTTAGACCTTATCAGTAGATGAATTACAGTAACTGACATTTCTACAGAATTCTGGATAGAAGTTCACTATTCGATATTTATTTATTTAATGGAAGCTTGGAATGATCTCATATTTTAACTGAAGCTTTGGAATTCAATTATACACAACATGATAAATTATAATAATTTTTAGAGAAGGTTTGATCTCTGAAATACATGAATTCATAGAAACCTTTTTATGATAGAAAAATCTACTGAAATAAGAAAAAGTTTAGTGAGGGGTCAATATGCAATTATCCCATGCAGCTCAATTTCTCTATATGGTCAACCTAAAACACAAGGAGCTCTCATAATTTGTGATTCAATCCAGAGAAACAAAATCCTAGAGAGATAGAGAGAGTTAGGGTTTGAGAGGAGAAATTGATGGAGATGCTGACCTAGGGTTTTGCGGTCTGAGGAATGATGAAATCATATAAGTTTCGCTTCATTAGATATAGTTTCATAGTGAATCCTCTCTCACATGTCAAAATTCCATACGTCCTTTGATTTGATCCAAAATGGTATCAAAACTTCCCCCTTTCTCACTCTTTCTTCATAATCCCTCATTTATAGGGTTTCCGAGTTGAAAGGAAGAAGAATTGGGTGAATTGCTAGGGATTTGATATGGATTCGAGATTTTTCAGATATGGGATACGTTTTTAAGGTTTTTTCACACCTTAGGGTGAGTGGAAACTTCCTTTAAACAGTATATTGCATGAAAATTGGTTAAATCAACCATAATCTCTAATTGCTTAGTATGTGACTACAAACCCTGAATTGTCTATTTGTTCTAAGTTGTTGCAAAATGATATGAAATCGATTCTTCCTTTGTTTGAATGAATTTCAGATGATAAAATCATATTAGAAATGTATACAATGCATTCTAATGGGAATTCCCTAAGTATTCACAGAGGTTATAAGAGTAAACTAAAATATAGGGAATTTGTCTATGACTAAAATTTGTTGTATAAGTAAATAGAGAAAGTTGCTTATCTAGATCCCCTTGGTTTTGAATGATTTTTTATATAAATTCATAGTACATATATGTCAGAAACTATATTGGATTTTGTTTAAAGTGAGTAGTGTTTGTTTGGTATCTCAGTGAAGAGGGTGAAACCCTAGATGTGAGGAAAGTTGGATATTTGCGAATAGATATTGTGAAATCCATTTGAAGGGATTTTCTTAACATAATAGACTTTATTTATTCAATTTTATTATTGATGCATGATATCCCAGTGAATGGCATGGAAACCCAAATTCAGCTCAGTTCCAAGGTTTCATACATATATTGATTTTATATGATTTGTTGATAGTAGTCTTTATTCAGTGAATGTTTATGTCACATGAAATTTTTATGGGATCCATGGGAATAAGTTGTTGCCTAGTGAGAGGTGACAAGAAGTGTGATGGCCCCGTGAGCCATGAGAATACTTGTGCAACTAGTGAAATGAATACATTGGTCTAAGGACCTAGAGGTAATGGTTACTTGTTACAGAGGTAATAATGATATGTGATGATCTAAGGGTTTGAATACCCAGATCTAGTAAGTATGATAATGATGTGAAGGGATTGAGAATTCCCAATAATGTGATAAGGGATTAAGATCCCAAGTATCATGTGTTGTAAAGATTTGAAAAGTACGGGATAGATGTATTACACCTTTCTTTGTAGCATTTGTTGTGATTAAATGAATCCCTAATGGTAGGGTGTTCAATAAATCAAGTATTGTAATATCAATGTTCTCAGTTATTATTAATGATTTTTGTCATGATAAGTAATTAACTCTTAATTGAGTTATGAGATGCACAACTCAAGATTTGGGTTGATGTGCACGTTCTTTGAGAAATTACATATAAGTTGCAGGTGTTATTGATGATTACTCATATGTCAAGTAATTGACTCTTATCAGTGTAATAAGATGATAAATTGCACGATTCTAATGTGTATGTGCCAAGTGGACATGTAATATGTTAATTTAAGAATTTTAGTCTTCCTGCATGTATAGTATGTTGATTACTTAGTATATTATAGTGTTTTGAATATACTGTTCTACCAAGTTTTGAATGTTATACATGTTGTATTATAACTTCAAATAAGTAGACGTGACACCATAGAGATACCAGAGTCATGTATTAGTAACAGAAGGGTACAATGTAGAAAGAGCTTTCTAGGAATAATTAAATCATAGACTTAGAAGCCCTGAACACTGTAGAACCCCTATGTGAGGTTTGCACCTTAGGGGTGAAACGACCTAACCCTGGCAGCGTCCAGTATATGGGGGGTCGGATTGTGCTACCAGGTGGCACGGGGGATGAAGCCCTAGTGAAAGTCTCCTTAAATTATAGTTTGTAGTGTCCAACATCAACCAGAAGTCCTGGTGGCACTAGAGTATAGGAAATCCAAGAGGTGGCTTGAATCTCTGTCTGTGTGCTCAGGTTAGAGGAGGAGTCCATTTTAGGCCAGAGAGCCATTTCCCTATTGCAGACCAAGAGAGTGGTCAGACTTAGCATTTCCCGAGTGTGTCCACTAAGTCTTGTACGGTGTGATCATAGTTCACTATGAGTCTTCATATGTAGAGTGCAATGCATATGATCAGGGCATAATAAAATGAATGAGAGGTCAAACAAGTGTGTACAGTTATTCAATTATTCTTTGTATGTTTCTGAATTATTAGTTTTCTTTATGATCAATCAATCATTTCATATATTGATTACTCTTATAGATATTTAGAGTATCCTGCCATATTTATGATTGTCAATTATTAGACTCTTTAAAGCTTACTATTGTTATAATTGATATCAATTGCTCAAAAGTATATATGTAATTATATTAGTGCTTTAGACTATTTCTTTGAAGTACTCATTCACTGAGCGAATAGGCTCACCCCTCTACTCACAATTTTTAGGGATATCACATGGACTTGAAGAAGGTCATTGCATCAGAGTAGATCTTCCACAAGAGTTAATTCTGAGTATAGTTATGTTTAGTCAGTCCCTGTCACTCTAGGTCCTTGTATAGATGTGAGAGAGTTGTAAATGATGTTTTATTATGTTTGTTTCCTTAATAAGAGAGAATGCAAATGATTGTCATGTCGTATGTACATGGATGTGTGAGAAACATAATGAATGTATGGATGTGTATCATTAATGTTGAGATCATATTAGAGAAATAAAAGTTTAATTCTCTTGTAAAGTTTGTTTATGTGATTGGATGCAAGAAAATAAAGAGTTTGAAAAAGAAGAAAAAGTTAAGGGTGATCTTTGTATTACGTTAAATCCTAAATTTATGCCCTACTCTCATGATTAATGGTAATTGTGAGATTGGGGTGTAACAACTAAACTTTTCCATAACCTTTATATGTCATGTCACAACTATATCCAACCCTTTCATATTTTTTTCTATTTTGGCCTCTTCCCCAATTCATTTTTGTGTCAACACTACTCCCTGACTCCGAAAGCGGGTTTCTATACATGGAATTCTAGCAAAGTCATTTAGAACCCCTCATCTCACTTACGTATAGGATCCCTACATGAAAAATTCTCTCCCATGAGTAGGGATACTTTGTCCCCATTTTTACTTCCTTCACGACCTATTAGCAATCCCTAAATCAGTTTGGGACATTTGCACAAGATATCAACCTATTTTCACATCCTTGCACATCATTGTGGTATAGAATACCCTTTTAGATAGTCTCATCTAGGTTTTGGAAGCCTAGATTTTGATGATGAAAAGCCCTTTAAGGAATCAAGTTTTGTAACATACCCAAACCTAGAATCTTCAATCTAGAAATCCTAACCCCATGATTAGTAGATTAGAATGTTTCGTTCCTTATATTTGAACAAACAAGAATAAAGTTATACCTTAATGAATAATGATGATGCATATAACATATTATGTGGCAATAGGTTCTATAACTAACAACATATATCATAGTAAATTCATATCAACATAATAACTTAACTATATGCTAACGTTCATATAATGAATAAATAGGAGGCATAATATGCTTAATACATGTATTAGAAAAATAATTGGAATTTTCATGTGCAAGCATATAAATTAAAGTGGAATCAATGGAATAAATATGTTATGTGAGTAATATATGGAATTTTGTGCCTAATAATAAAATTTAACCCTTTTGGTAACAATTTAGAGATAATGGGACTTTAAATAATAAATAATGATGGTAACATTGTAATGTTATAATGATATAATGGTGATGAGCCCAAAACTATAATTGTAATAGAACCCCTAAAAGGAAACCTCAAAAACCAAATTCAATGCAAAATTGTGTTCCTTGGGTCCCAGTTAGCTTGGGTTCCAAGTTTCACATTATTTGAATAATCCTAACTATTATAACTTCATTTAGAAAAGAAAATATGAGAAAAATGCAATAAATATTGTATAGGTTATTTAATGACTTTAAAAGTAGAAACATATCTCAAAATGTATCTACATATAAAAATTAGTCAATTTTTAATTTTTCACAATAATTGAACAACATTTCTCTATCGCATCTGGTGGACTCATTTTCTCTCACCAATTGCCCATCATGCTGCCATTTTTGCCACCAAAGGAAGTGCTTCTAGTATGAATTTCTACAGCTTCTCGCTACACGACCTCTACACTATGGGGTAATTCCCTTGCAGGTGAGGAACGTTGAATGCCATACTCAATTTCCATTTCTTCAAACTCAAGATTCCTTGTCTGGGGAAATTTCCCCCAAACCTACGCTCAAGTTGTTGCTACCATGGCAGAGTGATGCGAAGGGGATGACCCTCACATGGGTTTTAGTTTTTTCCCACCTCATTTTCTTCTGACCTATTTTCTTCTCATTAGGATATTTTAGATTTTTGCAAACAAAAATATGTTTTCAAATCATTAGAATTTTCTCTTTATTTTAGCGTGGGTTTTATTGCCTGATTCACAAGTTGTAAAGACAGGATATTTAGCATTTTTTTATTTCAGCCATGTTATTAATAATAATTCATTATAATTAATAAAGTTGTGACTTTTGAATCAAGGAATTAATATATGACCATGAACCCAATAGCAGGTCAATGTCAAGAGTTGACTTAGGGTTTCACTTATGGATTTGGATTCTAGGGTTTCACCTAATATATAGTTAAACCCTAATTGATAGATATAATTATATATGTAGGTTTTAGTTGACTTTGGGATTGGAAAGGTAGGACTCGATATCTGACTTACCACTCAAGTTAAGGTATTATTACATTCCCTATTTTTCTATGTTGATCAGTTAACCCAAATTATCTCTCTCTGGCTAGCCTACACAATCTCTCACTTCTGGAAAAAACGTCCATGTGAAATATTCTATTTGAGTTTGATCTTATGATTGTCCTACTTTCTGGAATATTCTTTTTGACTCTGAATTGTACTTTACTTCTTGATGCAATCCTAATTTTACCTATTTTTGTGGTGGATGATTTTATTTTCAAATTTTTTGATGGCAATCTTATTTACTTTTTTATATGACTAAACTTTATACTTGTCTCTATATTATGCATGCCATGTGATTTAGTATCCCTAGAGTACTATAATTATTTTGGTTTTTGGGTTGTGTGCCCATGTTATATTTTTGGAATGGAGGTTGTGTGACCCATACCTGGGTTGTGTGCCCACTTTGGTATATATTGGGAGTTTGGCAGTACATTATTCTCTATTAGGTTTCAAGGTTATGAGTCTTGGCAACCATTGTTATTTATATTGTTCTAGTGCTATGTTTATCTCACATGTATGCATGTTGATATTCTTGTGATGGGTTTTATGCCCAAAACTTTATATGTGCTTGTGTGGCATAACTTTTATGTTGGTTTAATGACAAGTATTCTTCTTGTTTATTGTCTTTTGAAATTCATTTTCTCTTGATACCCACTTGGGTGGTCCTTTCTTTTTCTATGGGAAGCCTTCTTTATTTGACATCCTTTATTCCCCATATTGCTCAATCCCGATTTAGTATGATCATACCAACATTTATGCTGACATATTTTCTTTTTCTCCTCTTATTGGGATATGCCTCCAACCCCAGGTGTAGGTCAAGGAGAAGTTAACCAAGTTGGACCAGGATCTCATCAAGTGTAGCTAAACCTCTTTGGAAGACTGTACTTGGTGACAAGGACCTTCTAGGTGAAGCTCTTGGGAGATAGAGTTAAGATAGCTACATATACCTCTACTTAGATCCTTATGTTGTAACTTTTATATAAACCCTTTATGGGAGATGATACTGTACTTTTGTAAAATCGAATGAAGTCATGAAATATATTTCTGATTCTATACTTCTCTCTTTTGTATATCTTCATTTGAGAAAAACATTATCTCTATTCAAGCATGGTTGTAATTATATTTGTATATATGAGTTTATTCTCAAATTAAGTATGGAGTGGATCCCCTCTCAGGTCCCACTCCTTAAAAGATGGTATTTGATCCATAGTGGTCATATTTCTAACTATTTCAATGTTGTCTCCCTAATTAGAACCCTTATCTTAAATAGTCACCCTCTAAGTGAGATGTTTATCCTAGAACTTATCTTAGTTATTTAATATATGATAAATGAACAATTTAGAATGATAAGATGAACACATAATAGTCTTTATGAGTAAACCCTAGTATGAGGGGACCCTTAAGATCATATGTAGGTTGTTTAAAGTTATGAGTTTTAACTTTTGGGAGGTTTTCAACTTGAGGATGAAGCAAGGTTATGAGGATTTTGAGGTAGTGGGTTAAGAAAATCTTAAATGGAAAAATTGTGACTTGGTTCCTGATGTTGATTTTGGACCATATGTTTAGTCTTATGTCACAATGTTTTGACATAAATTACTTTTTATACTATTATATGTACAAAAAATAGGATTTTATCGAGGTTTTCCTGAACTAAGTCACAATGAAAAGATCTATGAAGTTTTGGTTGAGAAACCGTAAAATAAGTTGGGTAGAAACATCAACCCTAGTTTTGTGCATGAAGTGATGATTAGAAAGATATGTCTTATGATAAAGGTTTAGTTGACTTTTTTGTATCCAATGCCCTCTTAGTTGCTCTTGAGAACCTTAAAGTTGGTAGGCTAGTAACACAAGACATGAAATTTAACCCTGGGTGGTCTTGACTAGTTAGTTGGATGCATGATATATGAACAACATAAACACATAAAATACTCATAAAGTAATGATCCATAAGTGACCCTAATATTTTGATGTTGTTTAGTTAGGCTTATTAGGTTAAACATTTTAAGGGGTAGAGTATAGGTGGTTGATAATGTATGAATTATTATATTTTAAGGAGTAAATCCTTTTAAGGGGTGGAGTGTTGTAAGGAACTAGAAGCTAGAATATTACCCTATTCCCTGATTAGAAATCTAGTGAGATCAGTTTGCCTAGACTTAATCAAACAAGGATAAAAATTAAAATACATTCGCATAAGACCTTAATTATGTGCCATAACATAAATAGATTCATATATGCACATGATGGTACAATAAGAGGAATTAATGGATTAAATATGATAATTGAGTAAAAGGTTGATTTGCATGCATGATAATAATATATAAGTCATTTTGTAATAATATGTAATTAATAGGACTCGATAAAGTGAGTGTTGACAACAAATATATATTAATTTCATAAATATAATGCTAATAAAACAACATTCCTAATGCTACCCCAACTCATAAAAAAAAACCTCAAAATACAAATCTAATGCAAAAACCATGTTCCTTGAGTCTCAGGTTTCACATTTTTAGCATAATAATAATTATCTTAATTCAATTTAAAAAACAAAATATGAGAAAACACCAAAAGTGTTAGATAATTTACTAAATGTCTTCAAAAGTGGAAATTAACTTGTCTGGCCATAGTAGCTTAGGCGTTAAGAGTTTGGTAAGTCCCAATTAAGGACATGGGTTCAAACCCCATTGAAGGTACTTTGTGAACGGCAATCCACACTGATTTGGCATGGGAGGGGGTGACCAGACCACACCCTCTCATGCCTCAAGATTTTACCATGTCAGGTTTTCCCAGGATGAGTTCTCTTAGTCACCAAACAAAATGTGGAAATTAACTCCAAATTCAAATTTCACACACCAAAATTAGTCTGTGTAATTTTTCACATTAATTGGATGACTTACCTATTCTAGTATAGTTTAGGAGAGAGAATGTATGTTAAACATCAAAACAATAAATAATATGCTAAATAACTATAAAAGTAAAATTAATTGTAAAAATGTATTCTTCATGTTTATGTTTTCTTGTAAGACAAGTTTCAAATCTTTTGGGTGTTTCTAGATGCCTCAAATTCATAAAGGAAAGAAATTATATGATATGATCTAAAAATATTATATAAATACTAGATATTTGCAAAATTAAAAAATAATGCCAAATTTGGAATCTACATACCTTAATTATCCTAGGGGTCTAATTTCTTATTTATTGGACTTTGTTTAGATCCTCAATTTCAGAGGGAAAGAAAAGAGAATAATGCAATTAACACTTTATTCTAATCTGGTTTGTATGAGGTTTTCTAGTTTTTTTTTTAATTTGTCATCGTCTTTTGGTTCTAGGTGCAAGATCCAAGCTGTACGATGGTGATTAGATGATGTAAAACCTATCTCCTACCTCAAGTAGGATGGGGCACACGTGAACAGTAAAATCGACCTGGTTTTACATGATTTTCTCCCCAATTTCTCGACCATTCATCAAGATTCTTCACCCATTGAATTCATGAGAGGATCCCTCATTTAACAATATATAACTCGAGCCCTAGTATTCCTTATCCATGAATTTCCTTAATATTCTCCCTAGATTATCAAAGCTACCACATGTATAAACCCTAACACCCAACCTTATAAATACCTAACCCTATGTTTATCTCTGTTGCATACCACACACTCATTTTCTCACACCAATTGCCCATTGTGTTGCAGGTTTTTCCGCCAACAGAAGTCCTTCTAGTCTGAAGATCTAGATCTTCTCACCACAAAATCATTTTCATTGTGTGGTAATTCCCTTATAGGTGAGGACGTCGACTACCATACTTCATTTTTCATTTCTTTGGACTCGACATTTCTTGCCTAGGGCAATTTCCCCCAAATGTACACTCAAGCTGCTACTACCATGTCATAATGATGTGAAGGGAATGACCCACATGTTGATTACTGCTTTCAACCGCCCCCCCTCATTTTCTTTTGACCTTGTTTCTTCTTATTAGGGTATTTTTGGATTTTCGCAAACATTTAATTTAATCATTGCACCTTTGATCCAATGTACTTGTGACCAGTTTTACCCTCTCATGAAAGAAGTTGTAAAATGAGGATGCAAGCATATAAAGGTAATTTGAATATAAATTTTCATCAATAAATTAGTAAATGATATAAATCTTGTAAAAGTCATTCTTGTTTTTGAATTCTCCCAAAATTACATAAAAATATGTTTTGGAATCCTTAGAACTTTCTCTATCTTTTGGTATCATTTTTGTCACCTGATTCACAAGTTCTAAAGATTGTATTTTTATGGTTTTTTATTTCACCCGTAATCTTAGTAATAATCCATTATAACTAATAAAGTTGGGATTTTGTAATCAAGAAATTAATATATGACATTGAAACCAATAACAGGTCAATTTCGAGATACAACTTAGGGTTTTGCAGATGGACTTGGAATTCTAGGGTTTCACCTAATATATCATTAAACCCTAATTGATGGATCTAATTGTATGTGTAGGTCAGAGTTGACTTTAGTCTTGGAAGGGTAGGACTCAATATCTAACTTAACACTCAACTAAAGGTATGATTGCATTCCCTATTTTTCCATGTTGAGCAGTTAAGCCAAATTATCTCTCTCTTGATAGCCTACACAATCCTCTCTTCAGAGAATCTATTCCATGTGAAATAATTCTATTTGATTCTGATCTTATGATCATCCTACTTTATTGAATATTCTTTTTGACTCTAACTTTTACTTTTCTTCTTATTGAAACCCTAATTTTACCCACTTTTGTGGTGGATGGTTTATTGTCCATTTTTGTGATGGTAATCTTATTTATTCTATTTATATGACTGAACTTTATACTTGACTCTACATTATGCATGCCTTGTTATTCAATAACCCTAAAGTAGTGTGATTACTTTAGTTTTGGGGTTGTATGACCATGTTATATTTTTGGGATGGAGGTTGGGTTCCCCATACCTGAGTTGTGTGCTCAATTTTATATATATTGGGAGTTTTATGGTACATAATTCTCTATCAAGTTTCAAGGTTGTGAGCCTTGGTCACCATTGTTATTTTTATTTTTATAATGTTATGTTTATCTCACATGCATGCACGTTGACATTCTTGTGATATGTTTTATGCCCAAAAATTTATATGTCATTGTGTGACACAAATTTTATGTTGGTTTAATGGCAACTATTCCTCTTGTTTACTGTCTTTTGAAATTCACTTTCTCTTGATACCCACTTGGGTAGTCCTTTCTTTTTCTATGGGAATCCTTTTTTATTTGACATCCTTTATTCCTTATATTGCTCAATCCTAATTTAGTATGCTCATGCCAACATTTATGCTGACATATTTTCTTTTTCTCCTCTTGTTGGGGTATGATTCCAACCACAGGTGTAGATCAAGGAGAAGTTAACCAACTTGGACTAGGACCTCATCAAGTGTAGCTAAACCCTCTTTGGGATACTAGACTTGGAGACATGAACCTGCTAGGTGAAGCTCTTTGGAGATAGAGTTGAGATAGTTGCATATCCCTCTACTTAGATCCTTATGTTTTAACTTTCATATAAGCCCTTTATGGGAGAAGATAATGTACTTTTCTAGAATTAATTAAAGTCATGATATATTTTTTCCCTTCTATACTTCAGTCTTTTGTATATCTTCATTTGAGAATAAAATAAATTATGTCTATTTGAGCATGGTTGTAAGTATGTTTGGATAGATGAGTTTATTCTCAAATTTTGTAGGGAAAGGATCCCCTTTTAGATCCCACTCCTTACAAGATGGTATTAGACCCATAGTGATCAGATTTCTAACTGTTTCAATTTTATCTCCCTAATTAAAACCCTTACCTTAAATAGTCACCTTCTAAGTGAGATGTTTACCCTAAAACTTATCTAACTTGTTTAAGAGGTGATGAATCAACATTTTGGAATGATAAGATGCACACATAAGAATCTTGATGAGTAAACTCTAGTATTAGGGGACCCTTAAGATTATATGTAGTTTGTTGAAGGTAATGAGTTTTAACTTTAGGGAGGTTTTTGACTTGACTATGGAGCTAGGTTATGAGGATATAGAGGTAGTAGGTTATGGAGATATTAAATGGAAAAATTGTGAATTGGTTCCTCGCATTGATTTTGGGCCCTATCTTCAGTTTTATATTGCAACATTTTGAAATCAAAATACTTTTCTTTATACTACTATATGTACAAAAGAAGTTTTGGACTAAACTGAGGTGAACCAAGTCACAATGAAAATAAATGTGAAGTTTTAGTAGAGAAACCCTAAAATAAGTTGGGTAGAAATCTTAACCCTATTTGTGCATGAAGTGATGACTAGGATGATATTTCTAAGGTTTAGTTGACTTACACTTTGTATCTTATGACCTTATGGTTGCTCTTGTGAACCTTAGGGTTGGTAAGTTAGTAACACAAGACCTAAAATTCAACCCTAGGTGGTTTTGACTCATTAGTTGGATGCATGATATATGAACAACATAAACACCTAAAATACTCACAAAGTAATGATCCATAAGTGACCTTGATATTTTTATTTTTTTTAGTTTGTCTTATGAGGTTAAACCTTTTAAGGGGTGGTGTATAGGTGGTTGATAATATATGGATGATTGGATTTCTAAGACTAAATCCTTTTATTGGGGGGGGGGGGGGTGTTGTAACGAATTAGAACCTAGAATCCTACCCTATTCCCTTAATCTAGTGATATTGGTTTGCCTAGACTTTACCAAACAAGGATAAAAATTAAAACACATTCATATAATACCTTAATTATGTGCTAGAATGTAAATAGATTCATATATTCACATGATGGTAAAATAAGAAGAATCAATGAATTTAACATGTTAATTGAGTAAAAGGTGGATTTTTTATCATGATAATAATATATAAGTCTTTTTGTAATCATATTAAATTTAGAGGACTCTATTAAGTGATTTTTGACAATAAATATATATTAATTTCATAAATCTAATTCTAATAGAACATAATTCCTACTACTACCCTAACTCATAAAAATAAACTTCAAAATCAAAATATATATAACATGTTCCTAGGTTCTCAATTGCCTTAGGTGTGAACTTTCACATTATTAGCATAATAACAATTATCTTAATATTATTTGGAAAAGAAAATATGAGAAAAAGCCAAAAGTATTAAATAAATTACTAAATGTCTTTAAAAGTATAAATTAACCCCAAATTCGAATTCCCACACACCAAAATTAGTCTATGTGTAAATTTGCACATTAATTGGATGACTTATCTATTCTAGTATAGTTTAGGAAAGAGAATGTATATCAAAAATAAAAATAATAAATAATATGTTAAATAACCACAAAAGGGAAAATTAATTGTAAAATCGTATTCCTCGTGTTTAATTTTGTTTGTAGACCATGTTTCACATCTTTTGGGTGTTTATAGATACCTCAAATTCATAAAGGAATGAAATTATATGATATGATCTAAAAATATTAAAAAATATACTATATGTTTCCAAAATGAAAAATTAATGCTAAAAAAGGAATATACATGCCTTAATTAGCCTAGTAATCAACTTTCATATTTATTGGACTTTGTTTTGACCCTCAATTCGAGTGGGAAAGAAAAGGAAATAATGTAATGAACATTTTATTCTAATATGATTATTAAATATTTTTTATTTTTTATATGTCATGACCATTTAGTTTTGGGTGTGTGATCTAAGACACACAAAGGTGATCATATGGCGTGGAACACCTCTCCTACCTCAGGTAGGAAGGGGCGCACGTAAACAGTTAAATTGATCTGGTTTTTCGTGATTTTCTCCCTCATTATTGATTATTCTTTGAGATTCTTTTCCCATTAAATATGTGAGAGGATACCACATTTAACAAGCTATAACTCAAGCCCTGGTATTCCTTGTCTACAATTTGCCCAAATCTTCCCCCAACCTTCTGGAAGCAACCAAATGTATAAACCCAAACACTTAACCCTATAAATACCTAACCTCACATTGATCTTCATTGCATCATGTGGAATCATTTTCTCACACCAATTACACATCATGTTTTTTCTTTTGCCTCCAATGGAAGTCCTTCCATTCTAAAGATACATAGCTTCTTGCCGCTCAACCTTTGCACTGTGGGTTAATTCCCTTGTAGACGAGGAACTTTGACTGCCATACTTCATTTTCAATTCTTCAGACTTGAGATTTCCTGACTAGGCAATGTCCCTCAAACCTATGCTCAAGCTACTACTACCATGGCAAAATGACAAGAAGTGAATGACCCTCACGTATATTACAGGTTTCGCCCCCCCTCATTTTTTTCTAACCTTGTTTCTTCTCGTTAGGATATTTTTGTATTTTTGCAAACATTTAATTTAATCATCGCATCTTTGATCCAATATACTTGTGACCAATAATACCCCGTCACAATATAAGTTGTAAAATGAGGATGGAAGGGTATAAAGGTAATTTGAACATCAATTATCATCAATAAATTAGTAAATGATATAAATCGTGTAGAAGTCATATCTTCTTAGTGGAATCTCCAAAAATATGTTTTTGAATATAAAGATTTTTCTATATCTTTTGGCATGGTTTTTGTTTCCTGATTCACAAGTTGTAAATACTAGATTTTTAGGGTTTTTGATTTCACCCATGATCTTAATAATAATTTATTATAATTAATAAAGTCAGTACTTTTGAATTGGGAAATTAATATACGACCCTAAACCCAATAATAGGTCAATGTTGAAAGTTGACTTAGGGTTTTGCCAATGGATTTGAATTTCCTAGGTTTCACCTAATATATCATTAAACCTAATTGATGGATCTAATTATACATGTAGGTTTGGGTTGACTTTAGGCTTGGAAGGGTAGGACTTGATATTTGATTTAACATTCAATTCAAGGTATGATAGCATTCCTTATTTCTAAATTATCTCTCTCTTGATATCCTACACAATATTTCTCTTCTAAAAAATTATTCCATGTGAAATATTCTAATTTATTTTGATATTATGATCATCCTACTTTGTTGAATATTCTTTTTGAATCTGAATTGTACTTTTCTTCTTGATGGAGCCCTAATTTTACCCACTTTTTTTATGATCTTATGCCCATTTTTGTGATGGTAATCTTATTTATTCTATTTTATATGACTAAACTTTATATTGGCATGCACATTATGCATGCCTCATGATTCACTAGCCCTAGAGTAGTGTAATTACTTAGATTTTAGGGTTGTATGCTCATGTTATATTTTTGGGAAGGAGGTTGTGTGTCCCATACACAGGTTGAGTGCCCATTTTTATATATTTTGGGAGTTTGGCGGTACGTCATTCTATATCATGTTTCAAGGTTGTGAGGCTTGGCCGCCATTGTTATTCATATTGTTCTAGTGCTATGTTTATCTCACATGCATGCAGGTTGTTATTCTTGTGATGGATTTTTTTCTCAAAAATTTATAAGTGGTTGAGTGGCACAACTCTTATGATGGTTTAATGGCAAGAATTCCTCTTGTTTGTTGTCTTTTGAAATTCATTTCCTCTTAATACCTACTTGGGTAGTCCTTTCTTTTTCTATGCGAAGCCTTCTTTATTTGAAATCCTTTATTATGCTCATACCAACATTTATGCTGACGTATTTTCTTTTTCTTCTCTAGTTGGGGTTCGTTTCCAACACCAAGTTTAGGTCAAGGAGAAGTTAGCCAGGTTGGACCAGGACCTCATCAAGTGTAGATAAACCTCTTTGGAAGACTGGACTTGGTGACATAGAACTTCTAGGTGGAGCTCTTGGGAGATAGATTTGAGATAGGTACATATCCCTCTACTTAGATCCTATGTTGTTACTTTCATGTAAACCCTTTATGGGAGATGATAATGTACTTTTATAAAATTGAATAAAGTAATGAAATATATTTCCGATCTATATTGTGGTCTTTTGTATATCTTCATTTGAGAATAAAAAAATTATGTACATTTGAGTGTGCTTGTAAGTATGTTTGGATAGATGAATTTATTCTCAACTTAATTAAGGAGTGGATCCCTCTCGGGTGCCACTCCTTACAAAATGGTTTGCGAGCCATAGTAGTCAGATTTTTGACTATTTCAATTTGTCTCCATAATTATAACCTTACATTAAATAGTCACCCTCTAGTGAGATGCTTACCCTAGAACTTATCTAAGTTGTTTAACTGATGGTGAATGAATAATTTGGAATCATAAGATTCACACATAATAATCTTGATGAGTAAATTCTAGTATGAGAGACCCTTATGATCATGTGTAGGTTGTTGAAAGTTACCAGTTTTAGCTTTATGGAAGTTTTTTTACTTAAAGATGGAGCTAGGTGATGAGTATGTTGAGGTGGTAGGTTAAAGGAGATCTTAAATGGAAAAATTGTGACTTGGTTCCTCGCATTGAATTTGGGTCCTATCTTTAGTTTTATATCACAATGTTTTGACATAAAATTACTTTTCTTTATACTACTATACGTACAAAAAAAATCTAGATTTTTTAGAGGTGAACCAAGTCAGAATGAAAAGATATGTGAAGTTTTGGTAGAGTCCCTAAAATAAGTTGGGCAGAAACCTCAACCCTAGTTTTGCGTATTAAGTGATGACTAAGAAGATGTGTCTTATGATAAATGTTTAGTTTACATACCCTTTGTATCATGTGACTTTTTGGTTGCTCTTGTGAACCTTAGGGTTGGTAGGTTAGTAACAAAATGACCTGAAATTCAACCCTAGGTGGTTTTGACTCATTAGTTGGATGGATGATATCTGAACAACATAAACACCTAAAATACTCACAAACTAATAATCCGTAAGTGATTATGATACTTTGATGTTGTTTAGTCTAGATTATTAGGTTAAACCATTTAAGGGGTGGAGTATAGGTGGTTGATAATGTATGGATGATTAGATTTTGAGGATGAAATCCTTTTAAGGGGTGGAGTGTTGTAATGAACCAGAACTTAGAATTTAACCAATTCCTTGATTAGAAATCTAGTGATATCGATTTTCCTTGACTTTACCAAATAAGGAAAAAAATTAAAACACATCCATATAATACCTTAATTATTTGCTAGAATGTAAACATATTCATATATTCACATGATGGTAAAATAACAAACTTTAATAGATTAATATGTTAGTTGAGTAAAAGGTGGATTTTCATGCATGATAATAATATGTAAGTCTTTTTGTAATATATGAAATTAAGAAGACTCAATTGAGTGAGTGTTGACAATAAATATATATTAATTTCATACTAGTCTATGTGTAAATTTTCACCTTAATTGAAGGACTTATATATCCTAGTATAGTTTAAGAGAGAAAATGTATACTAAAGATCAAAATAATAAATAATATGTTAAATAACCATAAAAGGTAAATTAATTGTATAATTGTATTCCTCATGTTTAGGCTTGCTTGTAGCTGAAGTTTAACATCTTTTGGGTGTTTTTAGATGCCTCAAATTAATAAAGAAAAGAAAATATATGATATGATCTAAAAGTATTAAATAAAATAATAGATGTTTTCAAAAGTAAAAACTAATTCCAAAATGAAAATTTCCATGCCTTCATTAGCATAGTGGTCAAATTTAGTATTCATTGGACTTTGTCTAGACCCTCAGTTTGAGTGGGAAAGAAAAGGAAATAATACAATTAACACTTTATTCTAATCTGATTTGTATAAGGTTTTCTGATTTTTTTTTTCTTGTGGCCTTTTGATTCTGGTTCTGTGATCCGGGCTGCACAATGGTGATCGTATGGTGTGGAACCCATCTTCTACCTCAGGTGGGAAGGGGCACATATGAACAGAAAAACCGACCTAGATTTTGGTGACTTTCTTCCTCAATTCTTGATCATGTCTTTGCCCATTGAATTCATGAGAGGATTCCTCATTTAACTAGCTATAACTCGATCCATGTTATTCCTTATTCGTGATTTTCCCAAATCTTCTTCCAAGCGTCTCAAAGCTACCACTTGTATAAACACTAACACCCAACCTTATAAATACCTAACCCTGTGTTGATCTCTTTCGCATCATGTGGACTCATTTTCTCACAATAATTGCCCAACATGCCTTAATTACCATAGTGGTCAAATTTAGTATTTATTGGACATTGTCTAGACCCTTAATTTGAGTGGGAAAGAAAAGAAAATAATACAGTTAACACTTTATTCTAATCTGATTTGTATAAGTTTTTTTGATCGATTTTTTTTGTTTCTCGTGGCCTTTTGGTTCTGGTTGTGTGATGCAGGTTGCACAATAATTATTGTACGATATGGAACCCATCTTCTACCTCAGGTAGGAAGGGGCACACATGAATAGCAAAACCGACCAGGCTTTTGGTAACTTTCTTCCTCATTTCTTGATCATTCTTCAAGATTCTTCACCCATTGAATTCGTGAGAGGATTCTGCATTTTACTAGCTATAACTCAATTCACGTTATTCCTTATCTATGATTTTCCCAAATCTTCTTCCAATCTTCTCAAAGCTACCACTTGTATAAACCCTAACACCCAACCTTATAAATACCTAACCCTGTGTTGATATTCGTCGCATCGCGTGGACTCATTTTCTCACACCAATTGCCCAACGTGCTTCCATTTTTGCCACTAATAAAATCCCTTCCAGTCTGAAGATTTGGATCTTCTCGTCGTTCAACCTTTCACTATGGGGTAATACCCTTGTAGGTGAGGAACGTTGATTGCCATACTTCATTTTCATTTCTTCAAACTCAAGATTTTTTCCTGGAGCAGTTTCCCTCAAACATGTTCTAAAGTTATTGCTACCACAACAGAATGATGCAAAGGGGACAACCTTTGCACGAGTTATCAGTTTCTCCCCACCCATTTTCTTCTGAATTGTTTCTTCTCATTAGGGTATTTTTCATATTTTTGTAAACATTTCAATAAATCATCAGACCTTTGATCCAATGTACTTGTGACAAATAATACACTGTCATGAAATAAGTAGTAAAATGAGGATTCAAGGGTATAAAGGTAATATTAATATCAATTATCATTAATAAATTAGTAAATGATATAAATCTTGTATAAATCATATCTTCTTACTGACTCTGAAAAATGACACAAAAATATGACTATCTTTTGGTGTGGGATCTATTGCCTAATTCACAAGCTGTAAGACTGGATTTTTAGGTTTTTTTATTTCACCCATGATATCAATAATAATTTATTATAATTAATAATGTTGGGATTTTTTAATCTAGAAATTAATATATGAGCATGAACCCAATAGCAAGTTAATGTCGAGAGACGACTTAGGGTTTTTCTAATGGATTTGGGTTTCCAGGGTTTCACCTAATATATCATTAAACCCTATTTGATGGATCTAATTATATATGTAGGTTTGAGTTGACTTTAGGATTCAAAGGGTATGACTTGATGTTTGACTTAACACTTAAGTTAAGGCATGATAGAATTCCCTTTTTTCTATGTTGAGTAGTTAAACCAAATTATCTCTCTCTTGATAGTCTACATAATCTCTCTCTTCTAAATATTCATTCCATGTGAAATATTTTACTAGATTTTGATCTTATGATCATACTACTTTGTTGGACTTTATTTGGACTTTAACTTGTACTTTTATTCTTGATGAAACCCTAATTTTTCCCACTTATGTGGTTGACTTTTTTGTGATGGAAACTTAATTTATTTTATAAAAGACTAAACTTTATACTTGGCTTTACATTATGCATGACTTGAGATTCAATATCCCTAGAGTAGTGTAGTTACTTTCATTTTTGGGTTGTATGTCGATGTTATATTTTTGGTATTGAGGTTGTGTGCCCCATACCCAAGTTTTCTTCCCACTTTTATATATAATGGAAGTTTGGCAGTACGTCATTCTCTGTCAGGTTTCAAGGTTGTGACCCTTGGTGTCCATTGTTATTTATATTGTTCTAGTGTTATGTTTATCTCACATGGATGCAGTTGATATTCTTTTGTTGGGTTTTGTGCCAAAAAATTTATGTGTGCTTGTGTGGCACAAATTTTATATTGATTTAATGGAAAGTATTCCTCTTGTTTATCATTTTTTAAATTCATTTTCTCTTGATACCAACTTAGGTACTCCTTTATTTTTCTATGGGAAGCCTTGTTTATTTGACATCCTATATTCCTTATATTGCTAAATCATGATATAGTATGCTAATATTAGCATTTATGCTGACATATTTTATTTTTATCCTCTTTATGGGGTACGCTTCCAAACCCAGGTGCAGGTCAAGGAGAAGCTAACCAAGCTAGACCAAGACCTCACCAAGTTTAGCAAATCTCTTTGGAATACTAGACTTGGTGATATGGATCTACTAGGTGGAACTCTTGGGAAATAGAGTTGAGATATATGGATATCCCTCTACTAAGACCCTTATGTTGTAACTTTCATGTAAATCCTTTATGGGAATTGATAATGTACTTTTGTAAATTTGAATATAGTCATGAAATATATTTCTGTTTCCATACTTTGGTCTTTTGTATATCATCATTTGAGAATAAAAAAATTATGTCTATCTGAACATGCTTGTAGGTATGTTTGGACAAATGAGTTAATTTTCAAATTAAGTAGGGAGTGGATCCCCTTTCAAGTCCCACTCCTTACACTTTTAGAGAGTCTCCTCTAGGTTTTGGATACTTGGATTTTGAGGACAGAATGTTCTTTAAGGACTCGAGTGTTGTAACATACCCAAACCTAGAATCTTGACTCTATAAATATTGTCCCAATGATTAGTAGATTAGAATATTTGGTTCCTTAAATTTCACCGAACAAGAATAAAGGCATACCTAAATGAATAATGTTACTGCATATAACATATTATCTGGCAATATGTTTTATAACTAATAGCACATATCATAGTAAACTCATGTTAACATAATAACTTAACTATGTGATGACATTCACATAATGATTAAATGGGAGGTATAATGAGCTTAAAACATGTATTAGAAAAAGAATTGTAATTTTCATGTACAAGCATCTAAATTAAGTTGAATCAATGAAATAAATATGTAAAATGATTAAATATGGAATTTCATGCATAATAATAATATGTAACTCTTTTGGTAACAATACAAAGATAATGGGACTTCAAATATTAAATAATGATGGTAAATTTGTAATATTATAATGATATAATGGTCATGAGCCCAAAACTCTAATTGTAAAAAAACTCCTAAAAGGGAATCCTAAAATCCAATAATGTAAAAATTGTGTTCATTAGGTTCCAGTTAGTTTGGGTTATGAATTTCACATTATTTGAATAATCCTAACTACTACCACTTTATTTAGAAAAGAAAATATGATAACATGCCATAAAATCTTATATAAATTATTGAATGACTTCACAAGTGGAAACATATCCCAAAATGTATTCTACCTGCCAAAATTAATCTATGTGTGATTTTTCACAATAATTGAACAACCTTATCTATCCTAGTTTTATTTTAAAGTGAGATTATAAGTTAAGGTCCAAAATATTTAAATAAAATAGTAAACAATTGTAAAAGGGAAAATTAATGACATAATTAATTTCTTCACGTCCAATTCATCTATCTGTCAAATTTGGTGATGATTGCACTTTGTTTGATATCCCAAACTAACTATGAATGCAAATAAATATTTGAATAGTTTAGATATAGATTGTTAATACTAGATTTTTTTTCACTAAAATTCTAGTTTTAATGATTATCTTGCTTTGTTTTCTTTTCTTTCCATGTGGGTGTATTGATTCGACGGGTGTCTCTCGCTTAGTGTTTCTTTAGCTGAGTTGGGTGCATGTGGCGGTGGTCTTCTCTCCCTCACCTGACAAATTCTCCTTGTTTCCCTTTTCGAATAGTAGTAACTCTCTCCCTCTAATCTCACTCCCTCATCTTCCTTTTTCCTCTTTGACCTTCCATTTTCCTTCTTCAAATCATTGCGAACCCAATTGCTCTAAATCTTTAGGGTTTTGTATTCTTAATCGTCTCAATGAATCTGATTTATTGTCTTTCCCTGTTGTGCCCCTTGGTTCCATTTATTTTCATTATCCTTACTATTTTATGGAATCATACCACTATTAAACATTTCCATAACCTTTATGTGACTTGTATGCAACTGTATCCAACCCTCTCACATTTTTCTTTCTATTTTGGCCTCTTCCCCGGTTCATTTTTGGGTCGGCACTACTTGTTGAATCTAAGGGTGGGATCCTCTACATGGAACTCTAGAGAAGTCATTTAGAACCCCTCACCACACTCATGTGAAGGATCCTAGAACAAAAATTCAATCCCACATGTACGAATACTACTTCCACCTTTTTTTGACTTCATTTGCAACCTGTTTGTGATTCTCAAATTGGTTTGGGACATTTTCTCAACAACTCGACCTATTTTCAAATCCTTACGCTTCATTTTGGTATCACAGACCCCTTAATAGAGTCTCCTCTAGGTTTTGTACCCCACTTTGGTGCACTTTGACTCCTGGGGGATTCCAGCCACCACATGACCTCCTTGAGAGATAGTTGAGTTTGTCTTAATGAAGGGAATCTGATTTTGATGGCTTTCATCGAGGTTTTTATTGATCCACCAATTTCAAACCTCGATATGGATAGCTCTTCAAGTAAGGAGAAGAATGACCCTTCCTGCAAATTCCACAGTACACCCTAAATTCCTTTCTTTTGTGTCATTAGTAGAATGGGTAATTTCATCTTTTTCCTCATGGTGTTTTGATCTTTGGTCACACTGAGTTAGGTGTTGACTGGGCTAGATGGCAAGCCTTGACAAGGCCATATTAGGTGCCATTTAAACTTCCTAATATTTATGTTACCCTCCCCCCCCGTTGCCACACAAATGAGATAACTCAAAACAAAGTGTGGAAAATACACATATAAACAACCACATTATCATGAAAGTAGGTAAATTTAAAACTAAGATCTCATATAACCATCACATGTGGAAACTTATTACACAAAGTTTTATAAACCTGTATTACATCACATACCATGCCAGGTATATACTTCTATTTAGTGGCATCATCCACAACTTGTTATGAATGATATCATTTTCACATATACAAGACACATATACGCAAAGCACTGGCATACAGCCAGAAACAATGTATCGAGATACAACATCTAGGGACGACACTAGGACTCTACTACAATACTAGCAGCTACCAACCTTCTGCGACTATTTCTCTCTGAGCTACTCTACCTCAACAACATGATTTCTACCACAATACTAATGACTACCTATAAAGATTTAGAAACCCATTGGGTGATACCAATGTCTCAGTGAGAGATATAACTCTCAACCGATGGTTATTGCTCTAGTAGATATATCATAATAATAGACTAAACATTATGAGAAAATTTAGCTAAATGGATAATTTAAACTAATTATGCAGGTTAAGAAAGTTTAATATCTATAGCAAGTAAGAATAGAAACATGATAAGAAGGAATATGAAAAACATGTATAACATATAACTTCTCTTACCGCATTATATAACATCTAATCAATATAAGAAATAAGGCAAGGGTAAACATCCAAAGTGAGTCGTGTTTAGACCTATGCAAATATACTACATGTATGTATTATATCTTTTATTATACCTTACGGAATTTGAGTCGTACCACTCAAAGTGCAACTAACCACCGCTTGGTCACAATCAGTTCAATACAAGATCTAGGAAGAGTCAAACTCCAATATATTTTCCTCACTCGGTCAATACGAGTCTTCACCACAGTGACATAAAGTAAAACTGTCAATAGAGACATGTAGTGAAGCTGAAAACACCTAGTCCACCATTGGTACAACCACAAGGGTATGAAGCAAAACCCTACCACCGAGGCACAACCACAATTATCCTCAAACATATCACAATTATGTATATATCACTGAGACATGACTACAGACATTCTCACACTAAGGTCTAGGCATGACCACAACCATCCTCCCTAAACTTGGGATTAGGATGACATGGAAAAACAGTCACTTTCACTCTGCATACTCAATCATATGCACTCTGATTTTCAATCAGGAATACTTGCTTCACCACGCAACAACTTCTGACACTAGAATGGATCTATGGATCAGGGCACTACATGATTAGGGTTTCATTTGATTATTTAAAGCCAATAGGGTATCTTTTAACTGCATCAATCAATTTAGATACAGACCCTAGAGTGATTCTACAAAGATATGGTAGATTGCAACTTCAAGAGATATAAAATTTATAAATTATGAACTTTTTATATCACCACATGGTACTATTCCACTGTCGTACACATGGTCATCCTTATTATCATATGGCCATGGGATATCAATCCCTTGTCACACAACATAGATGATATCACCTCAATTAGGGACAAATCCACTGCCAGGGTCATTAGATCATTCACATTTTTCCCTAAACGGACATCATCACCTCTCCATGCCTCATCAAGACTAATAATTATCACACATGCGTTACATAAGTGAAACCACAATCAATCATGCAATTAAGAATTATGATGATAATGAGATAAAAAATTAGGGTTATAACAGTTTAGGAGGGAGAAAGTATTCTATCATCATGTGAATCACTTCATTCAAGCTAAGTACTGACATTATGAACTTGCAATAAGGGTTACGGTTTAACAAGGTAAATTGAATCAAGGTTTCAAATTAGAAAAGGCACTAAACCCTAATTATCATAATCTCTAAGATTCTTGTAAGCACATTGGGTCAACAATCAACATCATAAGGTCAAACGCATAAGACAACCATATGGACCAGAAATCATCATTGGTCGCATAAGACCATGACACATCATTGACCACATAATATTAGGTCACAACATTCTCTACTACCACACAAAGTAAGCCACTTTTGGCGACAAAAGAGACAAAGTATACTAGCACCCTCAATGGTCAATGAAAACATGGGCAATGTTGGATACGAAAGACATTGGGAGTTCAATCCCTCAATGACTATTGATGATGGGCATCTCAACAAACACATAGGTCCAAACCTAATAACTGAAGTGAACCATGGAAAACTTCATCAATCGAAGAACGTCCAACATCAAACTGGCAACCAAACTATGGAGAGAAATTTAGTCGACGCATAGGAACAAAACCTTGGTGACCATGCCATGAAATCAAAGTTAGTGATAATCAAAACATCAACAAAATTGGTTCCTCCTTGAAGAGAGAGAAAAAATCATCAACCAAAAGATCAAGGGTTGTCATTCCATGAAACTGAGAACCATCAAGTTCAAAACTACAAGAAATAAAGCAAATCCAAAAGCATAAAGTCAGCCATCACCATGGGAGAAAAATTGAACTATGAGGCAATAGGCAAAAGCAATGTTTCTATCATCATGGATGTATCCAAAACCTCCTTTGTCAATAAGGAAAGACAAACCATGACTATGAGGAAGAAAACAAATGTTTAACACATGCATGCAAAGATCAACACTCCCATCAACAACAAGATAAACATGCACAAGATTAGGGTTTCATCAAAGAGGGGTTTGTCTATTCAAGATTTCCATGGAACATAAACCCTAGATCATAGGTTTCATCACCAATCTACATGGAACTGTGTTTTAAAGATAGATTATTTGAATGCAAAGTTTAGTGTAACAATAATCAAGGAGAAAGTTATATAACTTGCCTTAGAGATGAAGAACAACTCCAATAGCAAGGAATCTCCAAGAAAAAAGAGAGAACCCTAGCTTGATCACCACCTTCCACAAAGCTAGAATAAACTCCAAGAAGGAAACAAACCCTAGGTCAAAAGGGAGTAGGAAGGAGAGAAAATCTCTAGGCTGAAAAGACAAGAAGGGAAGCTTTTCAACTCAACTCAAGCACCACCATGGAAAACCATGGATTCGGTCAAGAAGAGAAAAGATCTTCAAACTCTAACTTAAACACTACCATGGAGCACCATGGTTCTTCCAAGATGAGTAGGAAGAAGAGGGAAAGGAAAGAAAATTGAAGATGAAAAGGTAGATTGCTTACCAAGATGAGGAATTGGGAAAGGATCACCATGTGATCACCAAAGAAGGGTTGCTCCAAAACCCTATCTCACACACAAGAGGTTCGACCGCTCCTCTACACTTGAGCTCCACCTCCACCACAAAGAACAAGAGGGACAAGCTTCAAGGGATGTAAGAGAGAGATAGAAAAGGTTTTAGTTGCATGCAAGGAGAGAGGTTTATATATCCAATGGTAAGAGAGAGAGAAGGTAGGTTAGGTGCCCAACTAAACATGCCATGTGTTCCCTATATCCTTCATGAAAGCACCAAACTCATCGTGTAACATGGAGCGTTACAACTAAGGAAACCAAACGATCATCTGGTCCATAAAACCTCATTGACTACTGAATATTCTCAACATTCAAGGAGGACCAAAGGTTCATCGATCACTAAAGATCAAATGAGAAAACAGTTGCCCAAACCAAACCCTAGTTTTCTTGGTGAATAAAGATGATTCATAACCTCATCGACCACCAAGGCCACCAGGTACTCACCAAACCTCATAGACCGATGAAATCATGGTCAAGGGAACAACAAAGCTCACCGGTTAGCACACAAAGAAAAGTCAACCATCCACATAGGGTATCCAAGTTGACCCTAAAACATCAACACACAACACGACATCACTCAAACCAAGATGAAAAACACTTTAAAGGTACCACTTTATCCAAAATGATTCCAAAACATGTGAGGCACAAAATCATGTGAAAAACTACAAGTAAAACCTCATAAATGGGTACTTTGCAGTTAGGTAAGATCCGCCAAAAATCTATGTCAAGAGTCTTACAATTTCATATATGGCTTGGTTGAATTTTCTCATTGGTCAAGATTTCTAAAATTCATAAGTAATTATTTACTCATAGGAAAATTTTACTATAGTATGTTTTGAGATCAAGAAAATATAGTCTACCCAATGATATTCATTTTATTGCCTAATTCTACACTAATGTAAATGTGATTTTAATGTATTTTCTTATTTGTATAAAATCTATAAAATTCATACATAATAATTTATAAGTCACAAAAATAAAGTAAAACATGATAGAATAACTTGGTAAAATATAATCAACATAATAGTAGTGTTTTGAAGACCTAATTTATTGATACTAATAAGGCAATGTTTAGGGTTTATATAATTAATGCAAACCTAACCCTAATTTTATATATGCCTTTAATAGGTGTATTGAAGACCCTGGATTGGACCTAGGGTTGGCTTTAAACTTATGTAAACCTAATGTGAGGTATGTTGCATCCCTATTAATCATATTGAGCAAATAACCTATATGTTCTCTCTCTCTTGGACCTATTCACAAATTAGCCTACATGACTTCTCTCTGTTCTAAGAATTTATTTTATGTGAAAAACTCTATGCATCCATATTTATCATATTGAGAAAATCACCTATATTTTCTCTCTCTCTTGGTCCTATTCACAAATTAGCCTACACTATTTCTCTCTATTCTAAGAATTTATTTTATGTGAAAAACTCTATGTTGATATTGATCTTGTGATCAACTTACTTTGTTGGATATTCTTATTGGACTCTCATTTATATCTTGTACAAAATTATTCCATGTGGAAATTGTAACATGAATCTTTGATATCCTGACCTTCTTGTGGTGGACTTTATGAGCAATGTTGCACCTTATTTGAGTACATGATCAGATATTTATTTATGGGTCCTATGACTCCACATAATAACTTTTGGATGTTCTCATCCTATTGTTTCAAACTGACTAAAATTGTTCTTGCTTCTACATTTTTGTGCCAAGATTAGAATAATTTTATTTCGTCTAGTGGTACATGAGTACAACCATACATAGGGAAAAGTTTTTCAACCCCGAGTGTGTTTTGCCAGTCTTTATATATATAGGGTGCACTAATTCCGCCCAGGGTGTGATTTTTAACCCAAAACTTTTAGGCTGAGATCTTATGGTGTCCCAGCCTTGCTTGGAATAACCTTAGCCTGTGTTGTTAACATACACTGCTTATGAATTTCGGTATTATTACTATGACATTGTTTTGAGGTAAGAAATCTCTTATTATTTATTATCTCATTGGAATTCATTTTTCTCTTTTATATCCACTTGGATAGTGCTTTTCCTATTCTATGTGAATCATTGTTATATTTGATGTCCTTTTTCTCTTACACTGCTCAATCCCATATTAATATATTCATACTTGATTGTATGCTAATAATTTCCATCTTTGTCTTGTCTTATGGGGTATGCTTCCAACCCCAGGTGTAGGACATGGAGCACTTGACATGCAGACATGGACATGGCTTGAGAAGTTGGTGCTTGGGAGATAGACTTGAGATAGTTTACATATCCCTCTACTTAGATCTTGATGTTGTTGCTTTCATTTAAACCCTAAGTGGAAGAATATTTTGTAATCTTGTATAAATTGAATTTAGACATGATATGTTTCTATGTTGTTATATTTTGGTCTTTTTGTGTACCATAATTTGAGAAATAAAAATTTTACACCTATTACAATATGCTTGTATGTGTGTTGGACTAGATGGATTTGTTCCTCAAATTTAGTTAGGAGTAGATTTAATCTCAGATTCCACTCCTTACATCTATTGATAGTCACCCATATCAAGTCAAAACTACATAATGCTCGGCATAAACATACCACAAAATCCATCTCAGTGTGTTCCCGATTCCACTCGCATTCATGCTTGCTTTTTATGCTCAAAATTATAACATGTTGACATAAAATACATATAGCCACATGTCCATATATAAAGTTTTATGAATAACAACCAACACCAACTTCCTTGGGCTATGATACATATTAGAATTTCCTCAATGCAATGCATGCATCGATGAGTGAGCCGCTTATGGGATCTTATTTTTCTAACTCATCATCATTCAATACTCATAATATGTGATGTTGGTTAAAAACATTAGTTAAATATATGAACTCTGGTAAGTTTCCTTATGATATATCATGTTTGTTTGTATTTGTGTCTATCAATATATATATATATATATATATATATATATATATATATATATATATATATATATATATATATACATATATATACATATATATATATACATATATATATATACATAGAGAGAGGGATTGGACGAGAGAGCTAGACTATGGTGTAGTTGATTCTTTGTTTAAGGCAAATCATAGATATTTATTACATCAAGTCTTCATGTACTATTACAACTACTTTTCTATAAAAGTATATGTATATATATATATATATATATATATAGAGAGAGAGAGAGAGAGAGAGTCAGGCTAGTGTAGACTCGAGTGTACCGGAGGCACCGTAGACCTCAGTCAATTTTGAAGATGTAATAAATTTTTGAAAAATCTAAACCGTTGATATTCTTAATTATCATAAGAACATACTATATAATAAATTTTAGCTAATTTGGAAACTTATAGGTCGTGCATCTAAAGGAGGCAAAAATAATGTATTTCAAATTAATTTTGTGCGTCGATTTTGTTATCGTTAGATGACTGACTTACACTCATCCAAATGAGTTCAAATTTTGTATGTGACCTATTATTATTGTAACCATGAAGATCAATGGATTAGATTTTGGAAAAACATGGTCTAGATAGGCAAACACCATTGGGGTGTACGGCGTGATCTGTACACTCGAGTGTATTCTAGCCTGACTCTCTCTCTCTCTCTCTCTATATATATATATATATAAATATATATATATATATATATATATATATATATATATATATTGGGATTTATTCGCTACCCGCACGGATAGCCTAATGTTTTTCTACCCACACATCTAAAAGAGTAACTATATGGTACACAAACGAAACTCTAAGATCAAAAGAGTAACTACATTGATAAAAAGAATAATTATATGACTAACAAAAGTAACTACATAGAAAATATACAGTCAGTAAATATATGGACGGGTTTTTTTATTTTCGTGGGGCATGTGATATTATTTTTGGATGAATTTTTTTGGGGAGATAGATAAAATGCTCCTCTACAATTGCGAAAAAAATATTTTTAAAAAAAGTGACTGAAAGGGTGTGCGGGTATCTACCCGGGCATGTATTAAAGATTATATATATATATATATATATATATATATATATATATATATATATATATATATATATATATATATATATATATATATATATATATATATATATATATATATGGTTCATAGAGAGAGGGATTGGAGGAGTGAGCTATACTATGGTGTAGTTGATTCTTTGTTTAAGGTAAATGATAGCTATATATTGCATCAAGTCTTCATGTACTATTACAACTACTTTGCTATAGAAGTTCTATGCTGAGAGAAGAAACACATCTGAGAATTGTACTCTATCAGTAATGAAGTGGCTAGCTATATTAGCCTCTCTAAAAATGTGGCTGATGTTGATGGGTACCAGATTATTGCTTAGATCTGCTATCTCCTTGACCATTAGGGCCTTATACCCTCTCCTATATATATATATATATATATATATATATATATATAGGTAGATACATAGATACATAGATATATAGATAGATATATAGATAGATCGATAGATAGATAGATAGAAATAGGGAAACGATCCAGTGAGAAACATATATGGTGAGAGCATGAGAGGCATTTGAATAACTCTCCACATAGATCAATACTTCATAATCCAACTGTATAGATAAAAAGTATACATTAATCTCTACCTTCCTAAAAAAAATTATCACTATCCAATTTGTAGATCATTTACAACAACCAAATATATTTCGATGCTCAATATTGAATTTCAGGCTGACCGTTGGATGTCAAAAGTGTATATTGTACATATGGACATGTAAACAATGTTTGATTGCAATGATTTTTTGTGAGAAGGTAAATGAAATGATGTTTTTTCCATCTATATGGTTGGATTTCAAAAAAAAATTTATGAATTTGTAGTTATTCAAATGCCTCTCATGCTCTCACCGTAGGATGTTTGTCACTGGATCGCTACCCTATATATATATATATGTATATATGTATATATATATGTATATATATGTATATATATATATATATGTGTGTGTGTATATATAGGGATAGGGGGGGATTGGAGGAGAGAGCTAGACTATGGTGTGTTTGATTCTCTTCTTAAGGTAAATGATAGGTATTTATTGCATCAAATCTTCATGTATTATTACAACTACTTTGCTATGGAAGTTCTGTGTGGAGTGAAGAAACACATCTGAGAGTTCTGCTCCATCAGCAAATAAGTGTCTAGCTATGTTAGCCTCTCTAAAAACGTGGTTGATGTTGATGGGTACCAGATTATTGCTCAGGTCCTCTATCTCCTTGACTGTTAGGTCCACATACCCTCTCCCATGTCCTCCTTTCTTCATAGCTTCACTCAAAAGCAAGCAACCCATTTCTATGACGAGAAAGAGAAAGACCATTTGTTTCATCTTCTTCAAGGATTCTTGCATTTTCCAATGCTTCCTCCTTGAAATTTAATGTGCATTGGATGGACCTCTCTTCATATGTAGCGCAAACAAGGCCTCCATGGTCACAAAGTATGGCGTCAATGCCTACCATAGTTGAGTTTGAGCACTCCTTCCGCCGGTAGGCCCCATCTACAGTGTCAGTGCTAGCTTTGTGTCATTCCTTTTCTCTATAACATGGTCTTGAACCATGTTATAGAGACCTTATACCATTGTTGGTTCATAAACTGGCTTATCATCAAATAGGGACTTGTTCTACACTTTCAACGAGGTCCACATCAGTGTGGCTACTATTTCTACCTCCTCCTTATTATCATGGTTTAGAAGATCATGCATCATCTCCTCCACACATGCCATGTTGTTTATTAAGCTTGAGGTGTCCTTGTATGTGAATGCCTACACTCATTTTGTGTGGTTGCATTTGAAGATGGCATGTGTTATGTCTTCCTCCTCCTTCTTTCATCTTTAGAAGTATTTTATTTATGTCACTTTTCTCTTGTGAATCTTGGACACAGTGTGCAGTGTGTCCATGAAGAACATGCATAGGAAGTATGGAGAAACTTTGGCATCTAATGTTTCCCTTTTAACATCTTCTAGTCACCTTCCCCTATTTCTAGTTCACTAATATCTCACCTATTCATGAAATGTAAGTGGATCTCATTAAGAATTCACCTTGGTAGTCTGAATCCCTTACAATGGAGTGCCCTTCTTCCTACTTATAGATTGGGATGTTGGTAGATCTTTCAGCAAAGTCCCATGGCATTCTCCTTCTTATTCCAAGTTCATTCGACTCCATTAATTAGATCATTAGCATATTGTAGGGCATCATCTATGTCAATAAGCCATGGGATTTTCCCACTTATCCTAGACACCAACTAATCTTAAAATATTCTAATATTATCTCCATCCCCTACTCACCATAAAATCCTTCCTTCACATAGTTGATAGAACCTTGTATGCTCCTCCAAGTATATCTTGGCCCATGTCAAACTCCAGCCTCAATAACATTTGTCATGTTGAAACATTTTTCCTTAAGAACCTACCTAACTAGTGAACTTGTACTTGTAGCAAGTATATGACTTTTCTTGGTGAGGAGTTCTAGGTATAAGGATTTCAAATCCCTAAATCCAATGCCTCCATTTTTCTTTAGTTCACACGTTGTCTCCCACTTCATCCTAATGTATCTTCCTTTTCCCTTCCTCAGATCCTAACCAAAATCTGGTAATCATCCCACTTATTTAATCTAGTACACAATCTAGGATTTGTAAAACACTCATGACATATGTAGGTATGGGTTGGATCACTGACTTGATGAGATTTTCTTACCCTGGTCTTGGTAGTAGCTCCTCTTTCCACCCTTATATATTCTTCCAAATCATGTCCTTGATGGTACTAAAACATATTTTTTCAATCTTCCCTTAGCCATGGAAAGTCACAAGTGTTTGTCTTGTATGTCCACCTCCTCAAGTTGTAGTTTTTCTTTTATTGTAGTTCTCCTCTCAATAGTCACATAAGGTGACTTTTGATTTCTATCAATCTTTTGACCTGACATTCTTTCATACTAGTTAATTAAATTATCTCTTGGGTCACTCTTGCAAAGAAAATGCTACCATCTACAAAATAATGTGAGATATTATGGGCCCATTTTTGTTGGCCCTTGACCCGTGAATCCTTCCCTCCTAGTTTTCTTTCAACAAAGTAGAAGAAAAAAATTTAACTCAAAAAAATATAAGGATATATGTGGTCACCTTGGCACAATCCTATTGTTTGTTTTATAGATCCCCTCCTTACTTCATTGGTGATGAATGAATGTGAGATGCTACATATGCAATCATTGACTTTACTTCACCAAAGGTCAGCGACACCCATTCTAAACATAGTTTTATCCAAAAAGGGTTCTAATTAGGGACACAAAAATTGAAATAGTTAGAACCCAATTACGAATCTCTTTGAAACCACATTATAAGGATTGGGACCCGAGAGGTTATCCACTCCTAACTTAATTTGAGGAATAAACCCATATAATCCAAACACATTAAGAAGGTACTCTGGTATAGGTTTATTTTTTCATTTCTCAATTGATGGTATACAAAACCAAAGTATAGCAGAGGAAATAAATATAATGACAATTTTCAAATATACAAGATACAAGATAATCGTACTAATTGAAAGACAAAAGAATGGCTCGTCGGGCGTCTGCTGCTGCGGGTGATTTTGCGACGGAGGGGGTGCGATCTCAATTTGTTCATCCTCTTCCTTTCTTCAGACGCATAGGCATTTCTCATGAAGTCCATCAGAATCTCGAAGGTGAGCCATCATCAGATCTACAAAAAAGCCCGATCAAATGGAACAATATTAGGTCAAACCTGAAGGATGGATCAGATCTGGGGAAAAATACTGTTACATTGGAAAATGGAAAGCTTATCTACCCTAATGTCAAAGCAGTGGAAAATGCTAGCCGGTGGAGCAGATACTTGATGGGGTATGTCATCGATTTCCAACCTGTCATCCCCCTTCTCGTGGAATACTTCACAAGAATTTGGAATGTCATTGGGATGTTCGAGATTTTTGACAGAGGGAAGGGGTTTTTCCTAATATGATTTGAAGAACTACTAGATATGGAGACGTCATTGAAGGGTGACTGGTTTGTCTGCGGTAGGCCTGTCATCCTGAAGCATTGGAGCATTGGTGAAAAATTTTCAAAGCTATCTCTCTCAGAAGTTCCTGTGTGGGTCAGACTGTATAATGTGCCAATGGAGCTTTGGGATCATCATACTTTTAGTATAATTGGTTCTCTACTGGGCGAGCCACTGAAGATGGATGATGAAACTAAGAGTATCAAAAAAATGGATATGGCAAGAATCCAAGTGCTAATGAGCAAGGATGCAAGCTTCCTGAAAGAAATTACTCTCAAGAGTGATGAAGGTGTCAAGCATACTATTTACATTGAGTATGAATGGGTTCCTCATATATGTAATATGTGTGGTTTGTTTGGTCACAGTGACTGCCCCCCCCCCCCCCCCCCCCCGTGCTGTGAAGGTGAGTCAAGGAATGAAAACTCAAAAGACTAAAGTTGTCTGGGAGGTTAGGAAACCAATGGCTCTGAACAATTCTATCACTGTGCCAAATGTAGTTCTGGAGGATGAGTATCCGGGTGTTATTGAAGAGGTGACTGATGAGGAAGAAATTAGACAGAAGCTTGCTTGCCAATTTCTGGAGGTGTTGACAGTTGAAGATGATATCCTGTCGGAAAATGTGAATGAGGGGCTATCTCCTCATCCTCTGGTTAATGATGTGCTTAATGTGCTAGCTGAAACGCCTCTTCAGACTGTTGATGCTACTTTGAAAGGCAAAGGTCTGGTGGGGGTTTCATCTATTTCTCTTTCAATTGGCACTGAGAATCTTGGTCTGTTAACTCCAAGGCCTGGTATTGCTGTCCAGAGGATCTCTCCCATTAGTGAGGGGAGTTCCTTTGCTTCTTCTTGTTCTGTGAATTACATGGCGTGAAATATGGGGTTCAGAGATCCCCCAAAGTGTATGGGAAAGACGAATACTGCTGTGAGACTTGATAATCTAGTTTCTTCGATCACCCCAAAGGAATTGGAACTCTCTTCTTCAAATACTGAGGCTGTCAGTTCAACAACTGAGGTTACCAAATGACTTTACCAATCAATATTTCTTCTTGGAATGTCAGAGGACTTGGCAATAAAATCGGTCCTGTCCAAGAAGAATTAAGGAGGCTCCATTGTGATGTCATTATTCTTACTGAAACTAAAATTAGGGAAAGGAATGTGAATAGTTTGATGAACAGATACTTTTCTGAGTATGATCTTATAACTAATCTTTCTTCTCATAGATTGGGAAGCATTTTTGTTATGTATAGAAATGTCATGATTAGTAAGATTTCTGAATCTGATCAGCTTGTACATTTTAAGCTTTCTGTTGACAATTTTTCTATGCTTATTACTGCTATATATGGGCACAATGGTGATGTTGAACGGTCAGCTTTGTGGAGAGACATTGAATCCATTAGTCATTCTGTGGATTATCCTTGGGTTCTCTTGGGAGATTTTAATGTAGTTAGAACTGAGGAAGAAAGACTGAGTATTCAGCCTCCTACTAAGAAGTCCATGGAGGAATTTAACAGCTGTATTTTGAATGTTGGTTTGTTTGAAATGAAGCTCGGAGGTCCTTTCTTCTCCTGGGATAACAAGCGGAAAGGTGACATGTTCATTTCTTCTAAAATTGATCGTGTCTTCCACAATGACATTTTCTTGACTGATATTGAAGAATACAATGGTGAGTTGGTGTCTAATTCCATAAGTGATCATAGACGCTTATCTTTAAAGATTGGGAATGTCAGAAAAGTGGTGTCCCCATTCAGATTCATTAATGCGTGGACTCATAGAAAGGATTTCTTAGAGGTTGTTAAATCTGCTTGGTCTATTGAGGTGAATGGGTATGAGATTTATCGCCTTTACAAGAAGTTCAATAATGTTAAAAGGGCTCTTATCAGGTGGAATAAGGAATTTGTTGGGAACATCCATGATAATGCGAAGAATCTTAGAGTTCTTGCTAACAAAGCCCTTTTTAATTCTGATATGAACCCTACTGATGAGGACTTAAGAGTCTTTGCTAATGTTTGTAGTAAAAATGCAAAGGAGGCTGAGCTTGCTGAAGAATCTTTTATTAGGCAGAAATCTCGTGTTCAATGGCTGAAAGAAGGTAATTCTAATTCTAAATTCTTTTATGCTTCTCTCAAAAATAGAAGGCGTGGGAATAGAATTAAAGGGATCCTGATTAATGGTGTGATGTCTCATAACTCCGAAGATATTAAAACTTCTATTATGGACTTTTATCATGGTTTGTTCAATAATCCTCTTGCTGAAGGTAAAGTCTGGCATGGTGAATGGACTAGCAATGTCCTTTCTTCTGATGATAGATCTTTCCTCACTTTGAATGTGACTAGGAAGGTGGTTGAGGATATCATTGAGGATCTGAATGAAGAGAAGGCTCCTGGGCTGGATGGTCTGAATGGATGTTTTTTCAAAAAGACTTGGAGTATCATTGGGAATCATGTTTATAAAGCCATCAAGGAATTTTTTCAGAATGGAGTCTTGTTAAGGGAAGCTAACAAGACTTTTTTGACTCTCATCCCCAAAGGGAATGACTCTTCGATCATATCAAATTGGAGACCCATTCCTCTTTGTAATATCTTCTACAAGATTATCTCGAAGATCTTATCTAACAGATTAAAGAGGGTTCTTCCTTCCATCATTGATTTCAATCAATGTGCCTTTGTTCAAGGAAGACCCTTGAAAGATGATGTTCTTCTCTCAAATGAGATCCTTAGTGATTTTAAGAAAGATACAAATAATATGTGTATTCATGCAGACATATCTAAGGCCTATGATTCTGTCTCCTGGAAGTTCTTATTTTCTGTTATGCTTAAGATGAATTTCCCAGTTTCTTGGATCAAATGGATTGAAGCCCTCTTCATGTCTATGTCCTACCATGTGCTAATCAATGGTGGACCTACTGAACCTATTATTCCTTCTAATGGTATTAGACAGGGGGACCCTATTGCGCCCTATCTTTTTGTTATTGTGATGCAGGGTCTCACCACTATGATGAAACAAAAGAAAGATTTTCTGCCTATTAAAAGATCGAGTTCTCTTGTTGTTTCTCACCTGATTTTTGCAGATGATCTTATGTTTTTCCTCAAGGCTTCTGCTGGTAATGTGACTTATATCAGAAAGTTGTTGGATGACTTTGGGGAAATGTCTGGGTTGATTCTTAATCTCAACAAGAGTTCTATTATATTTAGTAGGAATGTTAATAAAGGTAACATCCTTTCCGTTCTTGACATGCCTGAGGGCAACTTGGATGATCTTAGCTATTTGGGTATTCCCCTGTTCTATGGCATGCTATCCAAGAAGAACTTCTATAAGCTCATTGATAAATTTAGCAAAAAATTAGATGCTTGGAAATCTAAAACCCTTAGTATGGCTGGCCGGATAGAGTTAATCAAGTCTACTCTTTCAACTCTCCATTTGCATTGGATGTATGCTTTCCCTTTGCCTGCTTCGGTTTTGTACTTTATTGATAAATTGGCTAGGGACTTTCTCTGGGGTAAATCTGAAGGCATAAATCATCTACACTTGGTTCCTTGGGAGAAGGTAACCCTTCCTACTAGTGAAGGAGGTTTGGGTATTAGAAGAAGTAGGGATGTTTCTCGAGCTTGTTTGATCATGAATGCTTGGGATGTCTGTAACAAGAAAGACACCCTTTGGGTTAAATGGATATCTTCCAAGTATCTGAAGGATGATAATTTCTGGCAAATTGAAGAATCAACCAATTTTTCTTGGATGTTTAATAAGGTGCTTTCTGTTAGGAAGCTTCTCTTATCTTTGATTGATTTTCATATTGGACCTAATTCCTCCTTTAAAATTTGGAAAGTTCCTTGGTGTGATTCGAATTTTCTGGGTGATTTGGTGGATTTGAATCCGATCAACTCAGGTATGGGTGCTAATGCTAACCTCGGGTCTATTATTTCTAACTCCAAGTGGAATGCTCCTAAGTCAAGGTTTGCCCATGTTTTCCTGAAGTGTATGGAAGAGTATAATGTTATCATTGAAGATGAAGATGGTCTAACTATTCTGGGAGATTCTAAGCCTAGTCTTAAGAAGGTTTGGAATTCCATTCATACTAAGGGGGATTTTAGTAATCTGTATACTTGGTTTTGGTCTAGTAAAGCTCCTAAAAACTTTATCATCCATGCGTGGAAGGTGTGTCTTAACAAATTACCTACCTCTGATTATAGTAGGAGAAGAGGGATTACTCTAGCTTCAGTTTGTTTCCTCTGTATGTGAAGACACCAATCATGTTACTTTCACTTGTGGTTATGAAAAAAACATTTGGTTGGCTTGTGCAGATTTGCTATCTATTTGTGGCCCTCCAAATAACTTTGAAGATCTTCTGGTTATTACCTCTAGTTCTTGGAAGAAGGCTGCTCTGTGCGTTATGTATCATGTGTGGTGAGAAAGAAATATTAGATTCCATGATGATAAGTGTAATACGGTGAATGTGGTTATCAAGAATATCCGGGATATTGTTTCTCTGATTAGTTAATGTTCTCCCGGAGTTTGTTTTTATTTTGGGCTGGTCTTGTTTTTCTTTGAAGGGCAGTTAATTGATGCTCTATGTTTGTTGGATATAGAAGTGCTTTGATGAAGAGGCTGCTTTGGCATGTTGGGTATCTGGATCTGCTAAAGGTGTCTTACTGCAAGCTGGTTCAACTTTCTTTTCTGGCTTCTTGGGAATCCGGGCCTGCTGAAGTTGTTTGCTGCTAGTTTTTTCTGGTTCTTTTTTCTGGAGATGTTGATGCTAGTTTGCCTGTTTTGCTGCTTCTGTTGGTGGTTTTCTTGGCTGATCTTTGGAGTTGATCTTGGTTTGGATGGTAATCATCTTGCTGATATGTGGTGGTCGAGTCTGGTGTTCAAGCTACAGTTGTTCTATGCTTTTGTTTTTATTCTGGATCGGTTGCCTGTTGGTTTCTGTTGGTTTTTCTTTTGAAGAGTTGGTGTCTGCAGCTGTATGGTTCAGTTTGCTTCTCCACGGTTGAGTTGCTGCTTGGGTCATGGTTCCAGTCAGGTTGCAGTGCCCTGTAATGCTTTTTGCTCCCCTCTCACAACATCTCGGTTGTGATGGTTGAGTTGTTCTGGTTGGATGATGTTGGGTTGATGATCTCTGTTATCCTGAGCCTGGCCTTTTCTTTAGTTGAAGTTCTGCTGAGATTTCCTTGTCTACTGCTCCCCTCTAATGTTTGGTCTGAATAGTCATGATGGCTTATTTTATGTTGCCTTCTTTCTCTACCATATGCCTCTTGGGAGTTTGGAGTCTGAAGATCTATTTGTTATATAGAGGATGGGGTTTCTGATCCGGGCTTACTTGCAATTTTCATTGTATAGTTATAGTTTGCCCTTTCTTTCTTTATTCTATCTTCAGTTTTTTTAAGATGGATAGTTTTGTACAGAAACAAAGGAAAAATACAAAAAATCCAACACACATTTTCGACCGACCAAAAAAAAAAGATACAAGATAATCTCCCAAGAGGGGATTACATGAAAGTAACAACATTAGTCTCTAAGTAGATGGATATCCAAACTATGTCAAGTCCATCTCCCATGAATATACTTCTGTAACTCAAGTCCATGTCAATCATCAAGTCTTCATGTTCTATCACCTAAGGGGTTGGAAGCATACCCCACAAAAGAAGACAATGGAAGTTGTTAGCATAAATGCCAGTATGTGCATTTTATATGGGTTAATCAACTTTAGTAAAAATGACATCAAATATAAAAAGACTTCCCATAAAAGGGAAATGTATTATCCAAGTGGATATTAAGAGAATATGAAGTTCAATAAAATGATAATCAATAAGATATGTCTTTCCTTAAAACAATATCACAATAATAAATTCACAATTCATAAGCAGTTGCATGGCGAGTAATAAATACACTAGCATATACTAAAAAGTAGGGTAGGAATCCATATATTCCATACCAAGGGATAGGAGGACTGAAACCTCATGCCAAATAAATATAGATTTTGTAGGAGGACTAAAACCTCATTGCATTAGCAGGAGTACTAAAACCTGAGTGCCTAAAATATAATATATTACAAGAGGACTAAAACTTTAGTGCATCAACAGAAGGACTAAAACCTAAGTGCCTAAACCAAATGTGGTGTCACTACTTCTAGTTATGACTAGTCCATCACACGTGCAAATAGGGAAATCAAGATAAAGTATATTCATACTCAAATAAGGGATGAGATCATACAACTAATGTCAAATGGGGTCAAAGGACCCATAAACCATCATTCAACTAATTACATGATCAAGATACATCACAAGGTCATAAAAGTCCAGAACTTTAAAATTAGGATTTCACAAGGAATAAGATGAACAAGGTATAAATTAGAATCTAGAAATAATATCCAACAAAATAAGATGATCACAAGATACATATAAACAAATAATTTCACATATAAGTAAATCTCTCAAAAGAGAGAGAAAAGTGTGTAGGGAAATATATCCAAAGGAATAAGAGCGAGATGAAACATAGGTATTTTCCCATTATAGGAATAAGGGAATGCAACATAAATCAAAAGAGAAGAATTTAATCAATTGTTCAAAATAGAATCTAGAAGATGCAACATACATTAAGAGAGATAAAAGTCAGATTAGTTGCTCAATATAACTTATAGGGGATGTGACATACCTCTAGATGTGAGTCAACTTGTCAAAGCCCAAATCCTAGGTCCAAGTAAGGGTTCCAAGGTTTGAAACACATGTGGCTGAGACAAGATAACCATATGTATCATTTCCTAAGATGACAAGACTTGGATGGCTCTTCTAAGGAACTTGAATAGGAGGATAAGGGAGAAGGTTAGGAGTCATGTCCTATTGGTCATGTGATTTCTATGTGTGTGAAGTCCACGGAGAGGGGTGTGTATATATAGAACTATTGAGCTCGAGTAGCAAGAAACTTATCATTTTTTGTTTCCTAGGGAAAATATGCATTGTATATTGTAAAGGAGAAAAGTTAAGCCATCATTAAAACATAATAGGAAAGAATCAATATAAGAAAATATCATTTCCCTTCCATTTGTTTATTTCTATGTTACATAATATATTTCCTTTTTTTGACATTTTGGTCACATCAATATTGAATTCTACATATACAATAAATAGACTTCTAAATATCCCATTGTGTAATTATTTACTCAATGTATACTTGCATCATAATTTAATGTAAAACTCTATACGATATATTTATTGACTTCATTTTCTATAATTCCATTTATCAGCCACTTATATACACTTATTTGTCCCACTATGGAATAAATTTCTCACAATGTTTCTCAGCTTACTTTTGGAGTCATTTAAAACATATATAACAATTTTATAGTAATAAAATGTATATATATTTAATTAATATTAAGTTAAATGCAAAATTCCAAATTAAGGAAACCATATATGTTGCTATTATATTTTATATTAATTATTTTTGGAGTAGATAGGTACTAATAACTCTATATATCCAAAATTAATAATTTTAAACACATGAATTTCAATTCAAATGGGTGAAAACATTATACATTGAACCATTTTTCTTTCTTTTCCTTGTTGTTAACAAATTTATGAGGTAACAGAGAGGTTTACTAAGGAAATCATTTAGTCGTGTTGATTATTATTTCTTTTTTGGGGTAAGTAATTGATTATATAAATTTGGGATTGTTTATGTGTTCAAAACAAATATATAATTGAGTTAACATATGTGTTTCCTTATTATATGCTAACTTGATTATTTTTACTTATTTATTGCTTTCAAAAATTAAGTAGAGAGAATTTGTTCTTTAAAGTTTGTTCTAGTTTATTAAAATATCTTGTACATTCTAAATTGTTGCAATTATTTTGGTTTATATTATATAACTAATAATATATTTGGAAACTAAATCCATTTTAAGATTTCCAACCATGATAAATTTTTCATTAGATTTGTCATGCATGTACAACATTGTTTCCCTTTATTTAATACCACAACTTTATTTATCACAACATCACTAAATTATACATGTATAAGCCACACAATTTGGTTTTATACTATTTATTTAGTAAATTAGTTGTTTCCTTTTAAATAATTAATTTATTATTTTTTGTCTTATCTTACATTTTTTTCTTAATGAAACCAAGATAGTTATGATTGTTCAAATAAGGTGAAACATGGCAAACAAGGGAATTGGGATCCAATGAAAACATTCTTACCATTAAATTTAATTTGAAGATTCATTTTAAGAGTTTAATACAATTATATTTTTGGGATTATCATCATTATGATATTATAACATTAAATCATTACCATCTTCACAATTATTACCAAATGAGTTTCCTTGTATTATTATGCAGGGATTTCCAAATTTTCTTATTTATCATATCAACTCCCTGTTAATTCAATATTTGTTTAGATGATGGTACATCATTCATATTTATGGACATATAAAAACAAAGTATTATTCTAAATCATGTATTAAACAAACTATACTTCTTATTAAACATATGTCAGCCATTATGTGCATAACAGATAGTAACGAAAACATATGTGACATATTAATGAATTTACTTACATGTTAGCACATAATTAAGTTATTATGTTAATATAAGTGTATTATGATATGTATTTTTTATTATAGAACCTATTACCATTGAGTTATTCATCTTATATGCATTAACAATATTCGTTAATGTATAAATTTATCCTTGATTAGTAAAAACTAAGGAACCAAGCTTACTATCCTCCTAGTCATGGAATAGGGTAAGATCTTAGATTTTGGTGTGTTACACGGATCTGGATCAGGATTTTCTTCATCACATGGGTAACCATGTAGGAGGTGTGGTGTTGGTGTGGAAGGAACTATGTTAGATGAATAATTAACCTCACGAATATTTTTTGTGGCTATACATTCATCCTGGAATGTCATCCAATCAACGTCGAGGTCAATGGGGACAATGGGATCCTTCATAGTCTCAACATGATGTTCCAGATCCTCCTACTAGAGCCGCACCGCATCAAAAAAATTGGCTGCTTGGGAGAGACATTCTGTGATATGAGGCTTGGGAACGGATTGTCTCCCATGTTAGGGTTCTTGTTCAACCAGCATCCTGTCATTATTAGTGCACATCTGCTCCAAAGCATTCAACCACTCATTCAGATCAGGTGGAGATTGATCTTCACAGTAAGGCCCTTCACTGTAACTCCCAAAACATTGCAAATTGTAGTCTGCCCCTTTGGCATAATCATCTAAATAGTATGGTTTCTCATGGTAGCATCTAAAATATGGTGCATTGAAATTAGAAATGCATCCACCCAGATAATATAGGAAATTGTGCTCGTTGATGATTTTCCACAATATGGCCTTAAACTATGGCGGATCACTTGGGCAATTTATTGACATATGGTTGTAATAACCACACATTTGGCATTGCTCGAGTTGCGATTCCAGCCACTCCATTTAACATGGTGCCTAGAAAATAGAAAATTTGAGTATCAGGCTTAAGAGAAGAAAAAGATAGTCTAATGAATGAGGATATTGTTTCCTTTACAATAGAATACAATAAATAGATAAAATCAAAAATAGAAAAAAAATCTTAGCTGAAAGAAACTATGGGACTAAACAAAATATTGTATAAAAAATAAAAAATTTCAAAAATAAAAATTTCAAAAATAAAAATTTCAAAAACAAACTAAGAATTAAAAATCAATCTGGAGTTACAAAAAAACTAAGAACTACAAAAACAAACTAGGAAACAAAAAACCTAACTTGAACTTAATAGATAAAAACAATCATATGTCTAGTTGTCATTGGCAATAACACAAAATAAGATGTGATCTTTTCATACTCCTCAAATTCTTTAAGATATGAATTTCTAACTTTTACCAAAATAATAGCACAAAAGATACCACCTAGAAGCGGTCAAGTCTTATCATAGTATGTTAAGGGTCAAACCTAAAGGATAATATTATTGAGAACAAAATTAATTTTTGGCCTAATTAAGAAAATATAATTAATAAGGGTGATTGTTTGAAGGTTTATTTGTTTAAGTAAATTAATTAATCAAGAAATATAAATTAAACTAAGTAAGAGTTGATATATAACACTATGATAAGAGTCCCAAGATGACATATTTCACCGTCATAGCCTATGTATCCATTATACCGTGTTACATCACTCATTCTTACTAATGTTAAGATTAAGGTTGAGGAATTTCATTTATTTTCAAGTACAAAATTAACAAGGCCAGGATTCCTCAAAGGTTTGAGGTGTCGTAACCTATAGATCCTTAGTCCACCGCCTTGGAGAACTCACTTTCATGATCTGATGCAGGGGTATTCTAGTTGTATATTATATCATGTATATGTCTAATATTATAACCATAATGCAATATATGTAGCTAATATATAGATCATGCAACCAATCAATTAATAAAAAAATCCACAAATCCATAAGAAAAACAACCTATGAAATTAGACTACAAGATACGGGAAACAAGGATAATCTCCACATCACAATAAAAGATCTAGTCTTTAATATAGTTTGTAATATAAAAAATAGAGAAAGAAGATGCTCATGTAGAAAGTATCAATATAAAATAGAAGATCAATGATCTCATTACCACTACCGAACCATCGCTATAGTCTTCGGTCCTAATCTCCACTAGGGCACATCTCTATGTCAAGCACTCATCTTTTATCTCCAACATTCCTTTGTGAAGGCTATGTTGGTAAGGTATGCTCAGAGAGCCAATCATATGATGATTGACATGGCATATAACATAAAGGATTTGATTAATAATTATAATATCAAAGGCAAGCTTCCAATTCATTCTATTTCACTCAGTTATGATATAATGAGGAAACATTGTGAATGTCTAAAGAACGACAATACTCAATGATGTATGTCTTCAAGTACAAGACTTGGAAAATGAGATCATATGGATGGTAAGAGTATGTACATTTTTATTTTATCCCTACTCAGTTGTTACTTTGGAAGAAAGATAGACACCAATAACTCATAAGACCGGAGTGTGAGTTGGTTGATGATGGAATCTCATTAGTCATGATATGGCATATCAAACCAAGCACATAGATACATGTTAGGGAACACTCTATCATACAGACCCACCTTCAGAGTGACATATGGAAACTATCATTGGTGGTCATAGTTAGCTCTCATAGTGAAGGTGGTGATTGTGGTTCTTAGACCTGAAGTCACTACACTCATCACATGTCATTGGGTATATTTTGAAATCATCAAACAAAATCCTAAAATAGGGTTGCCATAAAGGTGATGATTGGGTAGTTGTGACACATGAGGACCGACTGTGAGTGATGTAGATGGGATTTGTCCCTCCTGCTGGAGTTTGATATCATGGCCACTTGATAAGCAAGATTGAGAAATGCATGTGAATGCACATGTGAATTAGTATATGATACTGAGTTCACATATATCTCAGACAGTCTGCACTTGGTTCAAGGAACATGGATTGAACATTGAGAGGATGATGATTCCATGCCTTGAGTTCATTCCAGATATCAAAGACAAAGGAATTATACCATCATTGTAGCATCTTACACAGATTGTAGGTTGAAGTTATTCTATAACTTTCCATTCACTTGGGGAGCATTGATGTGAGACTAGACACTGCTCTCTACTTTATGTCATAAGTTAGTTATGGACATGTACTGCCAACCTGATATGGGACCTATAGGGTCACATAGATAGGAACTCATCTAGAATAGGAGTTTAATCTTGAATGATGATTGAATTAATTACTAAAGTGTTTAGGTATTCAATTAACACAACAAATCAATTGAATGGACTACCAACTGATCTTCTCACCCAGTGAGATGGTTGTTTGGAGTAACAAGTTGATTGAAACTGAATTGGCTGAAGTTCTACAAAAAATAGGGCACCAACATATCATCTCACTGGCTAAACCAATCAGCTCGGGTTGAGTGACACGATCAATTCACTTGATGAACCAATCGGCTCGGCTACACCGATCGAAGGTTCTAGTAGCTATCCCAAATTTGTGAGAAAGACTACTTGTTTCACTTGTTCAATTCGATTGGTACAAGAGTAAATGTTTGCATTAATTGGAAACGATTTTGCAAAATTCATAAGCAATTAGGAAATAGGAAAAATGACTAGTTCATGTGGTGAACTGACCATCTCTTGTGTGATCCAACTGGTTCAGTTGCCAACTGACCATTTCGGGACTAGAAAGTTGTAAAAATTTAAGATGTTCTAGTCCCTTCCACTCCCACACAGTTTGGGAACATAGACCCTAACCCCTATAAATAGAGGGGTATTGGGGGCTTCCCAGAACACAACTTAATTTTCTTTGGCAATTGATGTTCTCTCTAGTTGTGGTAACCAATAGAGAGCCCAAGCAAGTCCTACTAGCTATAAGGAGTGATAGCAAGGGAGAAAAAATTGTGGGAGAGCAAGTTGGTGATGAGTACACCAACGGGAGGGACAACTCCTTCCTATTTGTTCTACTAGAATAACAGGAGTTCAAGTTGGTCCATGTGGACTTCTCTAGAGGTGGGGAGACTGTTGTCTACCACTAGGAGGACAACATCAGCCTATAATTTGTGGTGAGACCAGGAGTTGCTATAGATTTCATTTGAGTCCATTGTTCATGATGAAGACCAGGAGTTGTACAAACACCATCTAAGAGAAACTAGTAGATAGTTGCACTACAACGATTTGGAGTTGTTGGACTTACTCCAAGACCAGTTATAAACTTGTTAAACCATCTTTTCTATTTCATAGTATTTGATGTGATCTTGCTGATATGGGGAATATGGATAGATAAAAATTTTATTTATGCTGCCTTTGTATGTGCCTGTATTTCCCAACAGTGGTATCAGAGCCTCGTCAATTTACTATGTTATGGGATAATCGATATGATCAGATTTTAGGTTTTATAACTTATTTATAGCATATGATGCAAATATATAAAGTGTCTCATATGAGTATCCAATCAAATACCACACAATCCCAAACTAATATATATATATATATATATATATATATATATATATATATATATATATATATATATATGGACCACATAATCCCAATTATATGATATATATGAAATTTACAAATGTGCCCTAAAAGTGGTTTTGATGGTGGATGTATAGCATGGTTATGGCCAATAACCCAATTATCTATGTGTGGTTGGATGGTTTGGTTATATTCCTATTTTTATCTCAGTTTACATACCGAGCCTCTACTTCCTTATTCCAGATGTAAAGTTGATTCTTTCCTACATTTTCTCCCCTCAAATGTAACTCGAGGTTTTGATAACACCCAAATTTATGCATTTAAGCTAAGCACTTATTTATGGTTTTGTGTCACTATAGCCTTAATATGCCCAAAATAACCCATATTTCTTATATTTTAGTAATTTATGTATTTTCTTAGATAAAGTTGCTCAACTAGCCAACTTTGGGACTTCCAGGCACTAAACCTGAAAAGACAACTATTCTCCATGATTTCTCCCCAACACACAGTTTTTGCAACATCTAGACTGTCATCCGTCATGACTGCGGTGGACTAAGCATTGATATCTTGGACCCTATTTTCAATGGCCAGTCCTTTATTAGGATGCATCCTCACCAATCAAAAAGTCTCATCGATGTGGGCCCCTCGACCACCAGTAATAGCACCCCCCTTGGGTGGGTTTGTTCCAAAATGTCGTGACTACAGCCAAGAAGAAGTAACCTCGACCGCGACTGAGGTACATCTTCCTAGACCATGACTGTGGCCAAAAAGAAGTAACCTCGATCGCAATCGAGGGACATCCTCCTGGAGCGCGACCATGGCATCTACATCTTCATCGACCGCGACCGCGACCTCGACCGCGATCACGACCATGACCATGACCATGATCTCGACTGTGACCATGACCACGACCTCAATAGTGACTGTGAAGTTAAGTCAGTGTAGACCTTGACTGTGACACTAAGTCGGTGATCTACGTCTATAAATACACACCCCCCGTGACCTGGAGAAGGGTTCCGCATCTTGGGGAGTTCCATGTGCCTATTCAGATCTTGGGAGTTTTTCCACCTTGTGGTCCTGACCTGGTGAAGTTCCCAGAACCCCGTGGGAGAGTTCGGAGGTATGAGAAGGCCAAAGTGCTTGTTCTACACCTATCTCTTTAGTGTGCTTCCATTCCCCACCATCTTCCACCTTCACTCTTAGATCTCCAAACGCGGAAGCTGAGGAGAGACAAGACTGAGGATCCATCTTCTTTGAGAGAAGGAGAACATCCACACCATTGTCTTCCACCTCCATCCTGTTGGCTAAATGGACATCCATAAAATCCCTTTGTTTTGATTATGACAAACATTTCATTTTTATTTATCTGACGAGCTACTTGAGTGTGCAGGATGACACAACTATAAGGGAAATCCAACATGAAGTATTTATATTTTCATGCAAATGTAATCATTGTAAAAACTTGTACAGAATTATAATGTACAAGTACTTAGAATCGCATGTAAATCAAGCATTGGATTTTCCCTAGCTAAACACCTTAGTCATCCATTCAATAGGACCACCTATGCACACATACGTATAACTAGTGCCTAACTTGAAACCTTAAAACAGGATCTCTCTCGATCGACCAACTCCTCGACCGAGATACTCTCGGTCGACCACATTATCGACCGAGAAAGATCCAAAAGTAGCCGTTAGACACAGCAGTTGACAGTTGCAAATAAACGTTAATCCAGAGAGCTTGTCGGTCGACAAATCCTCGACCGACTGGGCATTTCGGTCGACAAGTCCTCGACCGAGATGGTCTCTGACAGCAACTGCAGAATTAATTAACTAGCCGTTGCTAATGCGCCTAACTTATTCCTAACGGCTAGTTAAGCACTAGGAACCCCCTAGAAGTTGTCTAAAACGTCCTTAAGCATACTTAGGCTATTCCTATAAATAGGACAAGCCATAGGACACTAGAACTCACTTCTTACACTTGCTATACTTGAGAAAATACTTGAGCCCTCTTGTGCAATCTGTGTGAACTGAGCTTTGTGATCAATTGGCCATTTTCTCCTTAGCTCAAGCTCGTCCTATAGGCTAGATTTTCCTAACCCTAGCAATCACAAGTCCATCATATTGGCTAGGAAAATCCAAACGCTTGATCTAGGGAAATCAAGCCTTGAGCTACAAGGATAAGTTGTATTTTCTCTTATTCCTTTCTTGTTCCTTGTATTACTTGTACTCTCCTTGCTACTCCAGGTAGGAGGCTACGGATTGGAGAGGGTGAAGCTCTTCGTGGTGAAGAGGAAGACTTTGGACTACTTCAGAAGGCTGTCTTGACGGGAAGCTACTTCAGGAGGAAGGCTACTTCAAGGGGGAGCTTGAAGTTACTTCAAGGAAGGCTGCTTCGAGGTTGGCAAGACTACTTCAAGGTGAAGGCTGTCCAAAGGGTGTTTAGAAAGTATTGTAAATTTTATGTAACATCCTTGAGAGGTAATAAAATTTAGTACTTTCAAAATCCCGGTTGGGTAAGCAACCGGGTAGTGGACTGACACCTTAGTATTTGCTAAGGTGGAACCACTCTAAACACCTGTGTTCCTCTTCTTAATCTTTAGTTTGGTTGTTTGAGTTTAAATTACTTTAAAATCTCTATAAAACTCTATTCACCCCCCCTCTAGAGGTTTTCAATTGGTATCAGAGCAGGCTTCAAGGAGCCCTAACAAAGTCTTGAAGAAAAGATGGGGGATGGAGTGCTCAACAACCTTAACATTGAAGGAACGCTCGTTGCTCGACCTTTGGCATTTGACGGGACAAACTATCAATACTGGAAGAGAAGAATGCAATTTTACTTCCAAGGAATCAATTGGGATCTTTGGAGAATGGTATCTACACCATACACACTCCCACAAGACGAGTTCGAAGTATGGGATGCTAATACGGTAAAAATGGCCCAAATGAATGCAAAGGCAGTAAGCATTTTATATTGTTCCATTTCAGTAGGTGAATTTAATAGAGTATCAAACTGTGATACCGCATATGACATTTGGCATAGATTATCTATAACATATGAGGGTACTGTTCAAGTTAAAAACTCTAAAGTTAGTTTGCTTAAAACCAAATTTGAACATTTTCGTATGGATCCAAACGAAACTATTAGTGAAATGTATTCAAAATTTTCTACTATTGTTAATGGTTTGAGTGCTTTAGGGAAACCTGTTCTTGAGGAAGATCAGGTATCAAAAATACTTCGATCTCTTCCTCCAAAGTACAAACCAAAGGTGACAGCTATTGCAGAAGCAAACGACCTCACTCGCCTCAAAATGGAGCAGCTCATCGGAAACTTAGAAGCTCATGAGGCAGACCTAGAAGAGGAAGAAAGAAGAGAACATGAACATCAACGTGGGCCAAAGAAAGACGTGGCTCTCAAAGCATCAAAAGCTCTCTCACAAGAGAGTGAGGAATCTAGTGAAGAAGAAGGAGAAGAAGCATTGATAGTCAACGGTAAGAAATATAGAAGGTTTAAATCTAATAAAATTTCTAGCTCTTCTTCCACTCCCAGGTGCTTCGAATGTGGAAAGAAAGGACATTTCAAAAATGAATGTCCCAAAGCTAAGAAGGGAAAGAAAATCTCACATAAGAAGAAAGAAAAAGCTTATAAAGCGGCATGGGATGAAACGAGTGAAAGTGAAAGCGGAGAAGATAAAGTAGAATGTCTAATGGCAAGAGAAGATGAAGAATCTCAAGAGGAATGGGTAGTTGATAGTGGCTGCTCCAAACATATGACCGGGAACAAGGACGCCTTTCAAACCTTTGAAGAAAAGAAAAGTGGAACGGTTACCTTTGGAGACAATGGTAAGGGAAAAACCGTTGGAATAGGTAATGTTGGAACAAATCTTGAAATCAAAAATGTTCTACTAGTTGATGGATTGCATCATAATTTAATAAGTGTAAGTCAACTATGTGATAGTGGTTATGATGTGTTATTTAACAAAACCTGCTGCAAGTTATTAATAGAAAATACTACAAATGTTGTTTATGAAGGAAATAGAGTTGGAAATCTTTATATCCTTAAACCAAACTCTATGAAATCAGTAGTAGGTAAATGTTTACTTGCAAATGAAAACACCTTACAACTCTGGCATAAAAAGCTTGGTCATGCTTGTTCACATGCTATTAAAAAGTTAGTAAAATATGATCTTGTTCGTGGATTACCTGCTTTGTCTTTTGATCAAGTTGCAAATTGTGAACCTTGTACAATGCGAAAGCAAACCAAAACATCTTTTAAATCAAAACATGTACTTAGCACCAGTAGATCCTTAGAATTAATTCATATGGATTTATTTGGACCAATGAGAACACAATCTATTGGTGGTAAAAGATACTATTTTGTTATTGTTGATGATTATAGTAGATTTACATGGGTACATTTTATTGCAACTAAAGATGATACTATTCATATCTTTATGCAATTTTGTTCTAAGATTGAAAATCTTTTACAACATAAAATATGTACCATTAGAAGTGATCACGGTGGCGAATTTGAAAATCATACATTTGAAACTTTTTGTACATCTCAGGGGTATACTCACAATTTCTCTGCTCCACGTACTCCACAACAAAATGGTATTGTAGAACGGAAAAATCGATCTCTACAAGAAATGGCTAGGACCATGATGCTTGAACACAACACGCCTAAAACCTTTTGGGCTGAAGCTGTAAACACTGCTTGTTATGTGCTAAATAGAGTCACGGTTCACTCTCATTTGAAGAAAACTCCATATGAAATAATACACTCTAAGAAACCTAGAGTTGACTACTTCCATACTTTTGGCTCTACATGTTACATTTTAAACACCAAGGATGATAGAGACAAGTTTGATTCTAAATCACACAAAGCATTCTTCTTGGGATATTCTACTTCTAGCAAAGCGTTTAGGGTATATAACACTATCTCTAGAAAAGTTGAGGAATCCATTCATGTTTCTTTTCATGAGGAATCAAAATCTACAAATTTAGATATCATTGATCTCACTAATCAGTTTGAAACTATAACCATTCCCAATGATAATGAGAAAACTCCCACATCCGATTCTCCAATTGAAACACAACCTACGCCTAGGCTGATCAAGGATCATCCCCAAGAGCTAATTATTGGAGATCCACAAGATAAAGTCAAAACTAGGTCTTCTTTCCAAGATGTTGCAAACATGGCTTTTGTCTCTATCATTGAACCTAAGAAAATATCCGAAGCTCTTAAGGATGATTACTGGATAATAGCCATGCAAGAAGAATTAAATCAATTCACTAAAAACGATATATGGGATTTAGTTCTTAAACCACAAGATAAAACTATCATAGGAACTAAATGGGTTTTTAGGAACAAGCTTAATGAGGCAGGAGAAGTCATAAGGAATAAAGCACGGTTAGTTGTGAAAACCTCTAGAGGGGGGGTGAATAGAGTTTTATAGAGATTTTAAAATAATTTAAACTCAAGCAACCTCAAAGAAAGATTGGACAAAGAGACACAAGGGTTTAGAGTGGTTCCTAGCCTTAGCAAATACTAAGGTAGTCAGTCCACTACCCGGTTGCTTACCCAACCGGGATTTGAAAAGAAATTATTTTATTACCTCGCAAGGACTTTACATAAAATACATTTCTTTTCCCTAAACCCTTCAAGCAGCCTTCACCTAGAAGTAATCGCCCAACTCGAAGCAGCCTTCCCTTGAAGTAGATGCACCAACACCCGTTGCACCAGCCTTCTGAAGTAGCTTCCCGTGCGATAGCCTTCTTGAAGTAGCTTGAAGTCCCCTTCTCCACCTGAGAAGTCCACCCTCTCCAATCCGCAGCCTCCAACCCTAGGAGTAGCAAGGAGAGTACAAGGAATAAATAGGAACAAGAAAGAAATACAGAAATTACAATACCGTTGTAAGCACAAGGCTTGATTTTCCTATATCAAGCGTTTGGATCTCCCAACCAAGATATATAGCAATGTGATTATTATGTTGTAGGAGATCCTAGTCTATAGGACACGAAACGGTAGCAATATGAATGTATAACAAGTGTGGGAATTGCACTATTGCTCTAAACAGATTGCTAATGTAGTGTATGCTCAAAGATTGCACAATTGAGTATATAAGTATATTCTAGTGTCCTATGGCTTGTCCTATTTATAGGAATGGCCTAAGTATGCTTAAGGACGTTCTAGACAACTTCTAGGGGGTTCCTAGTGCTTAACTAGCCGTTAGGAATAAGTTAGGCGCATTAGCAACGGCTAGTTAATTAATTCTGCAGTTGTTGTCAGAGACCATCTCGGTCGAGGACTTGTCGACCGAGATGCCCAGTCGGTCGAGGATTTGTCGACCGACAGGCTCTCTGGATTAACGTTTATTTGCAACTGTCAACTGCTATGTCTAACGGCTACTTTTGGTCAATCTCGGTCGAGAAGTTTGTCGACCGAGAGTGTCTCGGTCGAGGAGTGTGGTCGACCGAGAATGACTCTGTTTTCAAACTTTCAATTAAGATACTAAGTGTGTGCATGAGTGTGCATTATGTGATCCTATTAGAAGGAGATGTCCTAACTAAGTGTAGTGTTTAGTTAGGGAGATCTAACGCTTGATTTACATGAAGTCTAAGTACTTGTACATTATATATTTGTACAAGTTTACATATGATTACATTGCATGACATTTATAAACATTCAAGCGTAAGGATTCCCTAGAACTTTGTCATCACCTTGTTCCTGCACACTTAAGTAGCTCGTTAGATTAATAAGAATGAAATGTTTGTCATCATCGAAACAAAGGGATTTATCATAATATCCAATTTATCCAACAATCTCCCCCTTTTTGAAGATGACAAACATTTCCTAAATATGAAATAAGGAAATATAAAGTATATGAGTTTCATACCTGAAAATTTACCTTTTGTAGCCATTTATGTTTTTCAAGTAAGTGCTGGCCAAGATGTGATGAAACTCTTTTATATATATTTTTATATTCTTTCTCCCCCTTTGTCATTTCAAAAATATCCAAGTTGAATGTTTTATTTTACTTCTCCCCCTTAATATAATGCTCCCCCTTAATTAGATATCCTATTAGGAACATTGATTTTTATCTAATTTATCCACAATTTGTTTCTCAATCATTCGCAAAGGATGTTAAGCCTTGAAATGAAATGAGATACCTTTAAGCATATGATGAAATGTATATGGATTTCTCATATATCAAAGGATGTTAAGCCCTAGATTAAATGAGAATCCTCTAAGCTTAGAGTACCTAAAATTGTCTCCATCCAAATGCAAGGGATGTTAAGCCCCATTTTGGGTAGAGAGTTCCTTCAAGTACAAGATACCAATTTCAATAAATTCATAACTTTCTTGAAAATATTCAGTTATACATAGTGATTTCAAAGTTTTTGTAAGCTTCTTTTAAACAATGATCAAAGTTTTAATGATCTCCCCCTTTTTCTTATGCTTTGCTCCCCCTTCGATAGATATCTCAAATGAAAGTTTGAATACTCAGCAAATATATAAAATGTCCAAGATTTTAACAAAGATGTATGCAATTATGTCAATCTGGAAAAACAGAAACCCAGTCGGTCGACAGTTGCTCGACCGACAATGTTCTCGGTCGACTAGTTGCTCGACCGAGAATGTTTCTGGAGAACTATTTTGTTATTTTAAAATTTAATTTTAATTTGTAATAGTTGCCTGTTTTAATTATTATTATTCCTTTATTTGTTATGCTCTACAATAATGAACTGATAACCCATATTTTGAAGATGTCATCATAAACCAAACAAATAACCATGCTAATTTCATTCAATATCATGAAGAAGATTACAATCATATAGAATTTGACTAATCATTTGTATTACAACTATTACAACTCCAACACTTCACAGGAAAGATTTAAGAATTACATTGATGTCCGGATCTTTCCCAAGAAATGGCTCGGCTCCATAGTATTGGACCAGAGTTTTCCAATCCAAAGCACCAGTTGTAGTCAACGCATATGCTTCCAGGAAAGTGGGAACTCGGTCAAAACCGAAGTGAGCAGCTATGTCTTGCAATTGTATGGAAGAAAATTGAGTATGTGCAAGATCCATTGATGGTGAAGGTGGAGGTTGATAGTAGTTGTATGAGGGGTTAAATGGGTTGAGCATGCCAGGGTTTAAAGAATGCGGATATTCATCGGTTTGGTTAGGAGAAAGGTTTTGCATTCTTTGATTTAAGTATGTCATGGCATGGTGATTGTAGTTTAATTGTCTACTAAGATGGTATTGGGAGCCAGCAATATAAGTAAGGGTATTTTGGATGGGATCAATGGAAAGGTTAGTAGGAGGAGGGGGTGGTATATCCTGATGTGATGACTCTCCTTCTACTCTTGCCCTTTTATGGCCAAAGTCAATTCCCATCTTCTCTACGGTGTTCTTACTTATCTTTGGTGGTCTACGATCCCATATGTATCCCATATCTTCAATGTTTGACTTAAGAAAATGTTGAGTAATCTGGCATACAAAATCGGCATATGGTGGATTGCCAGAAAACTCAAGCATATTTTTAAGTATTATGCGAATGAAGTTGATGGGAATTTCTTTCATGATAGCATAAATTAGACACATACGGAAGATAGGAACCTCGGATTTATTGGCTCGTGGATGTATGTTGGTGGAAACAATGAGGTTTACTATTCTACATGCCGGTTTTAGGTTTATTGCATAATAGGTTCCCCTATCTTCATGACAAGTGGTATTGGCTTGAAATATGGCTCTTTTTATATCACTAAGACTAGTGGTGTGGTCATCATGGGAAAATAAATTTATTGGATTGCCGGTGGAAAGGTCAAGGAAATCTTGATATTCATCTATATCAATTGCAAGCATGTCAAGAATATCCCCTTCGGAAAATTTAAAACTATGCCCATTGACCATGGTGTAGAAGAAAGTGGTGTCATTTTCGGTGTGGGATAGAAGATTGGCATAGAATTCGTTGACTACCTTAATGGAGTAGGAAGGAAAGGATGGATTGATGAAGTCCTTCAGCTTTTGTACTCCAAAGAGATGCTCCAGGTCGACTATGTTGATGAAGTCCATCACTTCGACCGGACGTCGGGGAAGAGGAGCTTTAGAGGAAAGCCGAAAGTATCTATCTCCAGCATCTCCGTCGACGAAGGCGATGTCATTGATGATCGTCAGTGGCAGAGTGGCTTCCCGATCTTCTCTTCTTTTTCTTCCGGCAACTTTCTTCTTCCCACGGACAGTTGATGATGAGGCCATTGTGTTTCTTGAGAGTGGAGAAGAAGTAAGGAAGATTTGAGGGTAAGAGTGCTGAAGGATTGCACGAAATTGCACTAGAGATGGACTATGGAAGCAAGGAAATGCAAGTGTGAGTAAGTGGCTCGTTTTTGCACTTATTTATAGAATTCCAGCGACCCGGTCGGTCGACGACTCGTCGACCGAGCGTCTGCAACGGTCGAGTTGCAGACGCGCCACTTGGTCCTCCAACGGTAAAGAAAACGATCATAATGGTCGGGTCGTAACGGTCATATCCAACGGCTATTTCTCGGTCGAGCGCTTGTCGACCGACGTTGTCTCGGTCGAGCACTCGTCGACCGATAGTTCGTCCGATACTGAGTCTGTTTAGAATTTGTCGGTCGAGTGAGATGAGCTGACCGAGTGATTCTCGGTCGACGAACAGACTTACTGAGTTCAAATTTTTTACTGAATTTTAATGCAAATCATAGAACATTTTTGTAGAGCATATGTATATGTATATTCCAAGGGAGTAATAATATTTAAGGTTTCTAATTACCACAAATGATTTAACGTTTTGATTTAAAAATATGCTAAGATTAAGTTCAATAAAATAATGTTCAAATAAACAATTTTTATCAAAGTTTATTTTAGGTCGCCCTTGATTACGACCATGGCGCCCCTTGGTCAAAGTTTATTTTAACCAAGAGGCATATTCTGCAGGTTTCCAGTATGAATCATTCATATACGAAGTATGAGTTCTGCAGATAGCTTGCAAATATCAATTTGAGACTAATTATGAGAGCTTAATAAGGACATCAAATATGATGAAGCATATTCAAGAATAATATCCATTCATGAATTTAAGATTACTTTGGATAGACTAAAATAAGTGATGCTTAATATAAAAGCACACAAAAATTTATTTGAAACATTTTATTCATTGCAAGTATTTCTTGAAAAGAAATGTGCAATAAAAGAATGATTAAATAGAAATGTAAGCATGATCAGTTAATTTTTATTTCATATAATCTTTCAAGAATAATTTTCACATACAATGTAAAGATTTACAGCAGTCTGAGAACAGTGATATGCTCGGTCGACAGTTGCTCGACCGAGGATCATTCGGTCGACAACTTCTCGACCGATCAAGTTTCTGGAAACTGTTTCAGAAATATATTTCAAGTGCAATATAGGCTGTATCTTATTCAATTATTTCAAAGATCAGTTTGAGATAAACATATGTGTATCAAGGTGCTATTAAATCTTTTAATTTTTGATTTTGTTATCCCTAAATGTTAAGTTGAGATAGACATAAGGATATACAAATTAAGGTCTTCGGTCATATCTCAACTTAGTCGAACCTATTTAATTTGGGGTTTTTGGAACCCATACCATCTCGACATGTTTTTTCTTGTATGGGCATGAAAAAGAATAATGTCCAAGGCGTGAGCAATAATGACAACAAATTGAATCAACCTCAAGCCTTTTTCTATGGTTTTGATCTAGGTTATTCTTGGGTATATACATTTTTGTGCCTCTAGGTATATAAACAGATTGACTCGCTTGTGTTCTTCTAGGTTGTTGATGGGATTTCTCATTAGGCTTATAACCTAGTCCTCTTCTCCCTATTTGATGATAGGAATTTTCTAATATTCTATCAAGGATTCCATTGTTGCTTAACTTACTAACTTCTTGTTGCAACTTAACGATTTCATCCATTCTTTTCTTGATATCTAATTTTGCTTGGTCTAGATTGGATGATAACATATTTCTTTCTTTCACTATATTGTCATAATCTACATGGGTGCACAATATAGGTTGTTCTTGAAAATCATTTAATTTTGTAAGCAATTCAGCTTTTTCTTGACATAGAAGATCATAGTTTGTTTCTAGAGTAAAGATCTTTACTTCACTGTTACTTAGAGATGATTTCAAGGTACGATTATCAGACATAATGCTGTCTTTTTCAAAACCAAGAGTATTCAATTTAGCATATAAATCGTCATTTTCGGATGTAAGAGCAAGAAGTCTAGCATTTAGATCATCATTTTCTTTACTGGATTTCTTTAACTTCTTTTTGCATTCAACATATTTATTATATGTTTCTTCAATAATAGCAACTAACTCCTCCTTGGGTAAATCAAGCAAGCTTACCTCTTCTTCTTCTTCCTCACTTATTGTAGCAACGAAACACTCTTTATTTGCATCTCCTTTCTTTGACCTCCATGGACATTTAGACGTAGAGTGCTTTGTTCCTAAGCACCAATTGCAACTTGTCGAACTTTGGTCCATGTTCCTTTTCTTGTGGTTGTAGTCACCTCCTCCCTTTATCTCTTCAAGACCTTGTTAGGGCTCCTTGAAGCCTCGTAGTCAGTCCACTACCCGGTTGCTTACCCAACCGGGATTTGAAAAGAAATTATTTTATTACCTCGCAAGGACTTTACATAAAATACATTTCTTTTCCCTAAACCCTTCAAGCAGCCTTCACCTAGAAGTAATCGCCCAACTCGAAGCAGCCTTCCCTTGAAGTAGATGCACCAACACCCGTTGCACCAGCCTTCTGAAGTAGCTTCCCGTGCGATAGCCTTCTTGAAGTAGCTTGAAGTCCCCTTCTCCACCTGAGAAGTCCACCCTCTCCAATCCGCAGCCTCCAACCCTAGGAGTAGCAAGGAGAGTACAAGGAATAAATAGGAACAAGAAAGAAATATAGAAATTACAATACCGTTGTAAGCACAAGGCTTGATTTTCCTATATCAAGCGTTTGTATCTCCCAACCAAGATATATAGCAATGTGATTATTATGTTGTAGGAGATCCTAGTCTATAGGACACGAAACGGTAGCAATATGAATGTATAACAAGTGTGGGAATTGCACTATTGCTCTAAACAGATTGCCAATGTAGTGTATGCTCAAAGATTGCACAATTGAGTATATAAGTATATTCTAGTGTCCTATGGCTTGTCCTATTTATAGGAATGGCCTAAGTATGCTTAAGGACATTCTAGACAACTTCTAGGGGGTTCCTAGTGCTTAACTAGCCGTTAGGAATAAGTTAGGCGCATTAGCAACGGCTAGTTAATTAATTCTGCAGTTGTTGTCAGAGACCATCTCGGTCGAGGACTTGTCGACCGAGATGCCCAGTCGGTCGAGGATTTGTCGACCGACAGGCTCTCTGGATTAACGTTTATTTGCAACTGTCAATTGCTATGTCTAACGGCTACTTTTGGTCAATCTCGGTCGAGAAGTTTGTCGACCGAGAGTGTCTCGGTCGAGGAGTGTGGTCGACCGAGAATGACTCTGTTTTCAAACTTTCAATTAAGATACTAAGTGTGTGCATGAGTGTGCATTATGTGATCCTATTAGAAGGAGATGTCCTAACTAAGTGTAGTATTTAGTTAGGGAGATCTAACGCTTGATTTACATGAAGTCTAAGTACTTGTACATTATATATTTGTACAAGTTTACATATGATTACATTGCATGACATTTATAAACATTCAAGCGTAAGGATTCCCTAGAACTTTGTCATCACCTTGTTCCTGCACACTTAAGTAGCTCGTTAGATTAATAAGAATGAAATGTTTGTCATCATCGAAACAAAGGGATTTATCATAATATCCAATTTATCCAACAAGTTGCACAAGGATATAATCAACAAGAAGGAATAGATTTTGATGAAACATATGCACCCGTAGCTAGACTTGAAGCTATTAGGATGTTACTAGCTATTGCTGCCCATAAAAACATTCAGCTATATCAAATGGATGTCAAAAGTGCATTTCTAAATGGCATCATACAAGAAGAAGTTTATGTTGCTCAACCACCTGGCTTCGAAATACCAGAAAAGGACGATCATGTTTATAAACTTAAAAAGGCACTTTATGGTCTAAAACAAGCACCTAGGACTTGGTATGAACGGCTCAAGACATATCTTTTTGATAATGGTTTCTCTATTGGAAATTCAGATTCTACTTTATTTTTCAAAACATATGCATCTGATTTCTTAGTTGTGCAAATATATGTTGATGACATTATTTTTGGTGCCTCAAATGAATCATTATGCACACAATTCAGTGACATTATGCAAAAAGAATTTGAAATGAGCCTTATGGGTGAACTAACATTCTTTCTTGGTTTTCAAATTAAGCAAACACCCGCCAGAATTTTTATAAGCCAAGAAAAATACACTAAAGAACTGTTAAAACGCTTTGGGATGGATCAATGCAAACATGCTACTACTCCTATGGCTACTTCTATTAAAATTGATAAGGATGAAAATGGGGAACCTATTGATGATTCCTTATATAGAGCCATGATTGGTAGTTTGTTATATTTAACCGCTTCTCGACCGGACATTATGTTTTCCGTTGGTCTTTGTGCTCGATTTCAATCCCAGCCTATGCAATCTCATTTTCTTGCGGTTAAACGAATTCTTCGATATCTAGCCGGCACTACTTGTTTTGGTTTATGGTATCCAAAAGGACAATCCTTGGATTTTAAAGCATATACTGATGCGGATTATGCCGGTTGTCGACTTGATCGCAAAAGTACTAGTGGTGGATGTTTCTTATTAGGTAGAGCCTTAGTATCTTGGTTTAGCAAGAAACAAAACACGGTTGCCCTATCTACAACCGAAGCTGAATATATGGCAGCTGGGTCTTGTTGTGCTCAAGTGCTTTATATGCAACAGGTTTTAAGCGATTATGGTTTTCATCTTTCATCTACACCTATTTTGTGTGACAACACAAGCGCCATAAACTTAGCACACAATCCTATTCTACACAGCCGGGCCAAACATATTGAAATCCGTCATCACTTCTTAAGGGATCACATCTCAAAGAATCATGTTTCCCTTCATCATGTTGATACGGAAAATCAATTGGCTGATATTTTTACAAAACCGCTTCCATTAGATCAATTCAACAACATTAGGAAGCAACTACTTATTACTCCGTTGGAGGATGTTTTCTTTGATATCTGCGGTTCTTAAAACAAATACTTATGCTTTTATGATTAGTATCAAAATTGATATGAACGTTTAAATTGGAAATTTGCAAATTGTTGCCTCTTGGCTAGAACGAAACTCAGCCAAGGGGCGCTACGGTCGTAGTCAAGGGCGACCTAAAACAAGCTTTGCCAAATATGCTTCTTTGGACGTCATCCTTGCTTTACATTTTGGTTATTCAATGGACATCTTTTTCGTTCGTTTTTTGATGGGATACCTAATTAAGGGGGAGTTTTTAATAAAACGGTTATCTTTTTGAAATGACAAAGGGGGAGAGATATATAAAAATATAATTTAATATTTATGACAAACTCAATCAATGAGTTTCAAAAATATACTCTTGGCTTTACATTGAAAGTTGCTATATTCCCAAATGAACTGGATTTCATGTTCCATAAGTCATTGGGGATATTAAGCACACATTTTACAAATAAGAGGAAAAGTTCCAAACGGCAATCTAAAGGTATGGCATTTATATGTTTTATATTTGCTCTATTCATATTTTGGAAATGTTTGTCATCTTCAAAAAGGGGGAGATTGTTGGCTAAATGGACATCCATAAAATCCCTTTGTTTTGATTATGACAAACATTTCATTTTTATTTATCTGACGAGCTACTTGAGTGTGCAGGATGACACAACTATAAGGGAAATCCAACATGAAGTATTTATATTTTCATGCAAATGTAATCATTGTAAAAACTTGTACAGAATTATAATGTACAAGTACTTAGAATCGCATGTAAATCAAGCATTGGATTTTCCCTAGCTAAACACCTTAGTCATCCATTCAATAGGACCACCTATGCACACATACGTATAACTAGTGCCTAACTTGAAACCTTAAAACAGGATCTCTCTCGGTCGACCAACTCCTCGACCGAGATACTCTCGGTCGACCACATTATCGACCGAGAAAGATCCAAAAGTAGCCGTTAGACACAGCAGTTGACAGTTGCAAATAAACGTTAATCCACAGAGCTTGTCGGTCGACAAATCCTCGACCGACTGGGCATTTCGGTCGACAAGTCCTCGACCGAGATGGTCTCTGACAGCAACTGCAGAATTAATTAACTAGCCGTTGCTAATGCGCCTAACTTATTCCTAACGGCTAGTTAAGCACTAGGAACCCCCTAGAAGTTGTCTAAAACGTCCTTAAGCATACTTAGGCTATTCCTATAAATAGGACAAGCCATAGGACACTAGAACTCACTTCTTACACTTGCTATACTTGAGAAAATACTTGAGCCCTCTTGTGCAATCTGTGTGAACTGAGCTTTGTGATCAATTGGCCATTTTCTCCTTAGCTCAAGCTCGTCCTATAGGCTAGATTTTCCTAACCCTAGCAATCACAAGTCCATCATATTGGCTAGGAAAATCCAAACGCTTGATCTAGGGAAATCAAGCCTTGAGCTACAAGGATAAGTTGTATTTTCTCTTATTCCTTTCTTGTTCCTTGTATTACTTGTACTCTCCTTGCTACTCCAGGTAGGAGGCTACGGATTGGAGAGGGTGAAGCTCTTCGTGGTGAAGAGGAAGACTTTGGACTACTTCAGAAGGCTGTCTTGACGGGAAGCTACTTCAGGAGGAAGGCTACTTCAAGGGGGAGCTTGAAGTTACTTCAAGGAAGGCTGCTTCGAGGTTGGCAAGACTACTTCAAGGTGAAGGCTGTCCAAAGGGTGTTTAGAAAGTATTGTAAATTTTATGTAACATCCTTGAGAGGTAATAAAATTTAGTACTTTCAAAATCCCGGTTGGGTAAGCAACCGGGTAGTGGACTGACACCTTAGTATTTGCTAAGGTGGAACCACTCTAAACACCTGTGTTCCTCTTCTTAATCTTTAGTTTGGTTGTTTGAGTTTAAATTACTTTAAAATCTCTATAAAACTCTATTCACCCCCCCTCTAGAGGTTTTCACATCCATCAACCAAGATGTTGTTTGGGGCGTATCTAAAGAGTAAGGATGCCAACGAGCCTAGAAGATCAAGGAGGAAGACCCAAAAGACAAGATACGACCTATACAGAGGCTAGGGAGTGAGATCCACCTCTCCTCTACGGGCTAAATCTCTTCTTCTTCTTCTCCTTTCTTCTACTGTTCTCCTTTCTTTCTATACAAATGATGTTCTTCCATCTTTGTTCGGTGTCAACTATGCTTGTCCATGGCTATTTGAGCTCCTTCTTGGCTATGTATCCCATTTTGGGCATGTTTATCTACTTTTACATTAAGCAAGTAGATTTAATCTAGATCTAGTATGTTTTCTATTCTATATTCTCTTTGTGGTTATTATTGCTAGTTGGGTTGATCTCTTTCTTGCTTGAACTGCTATTTCTGCCCATATCAAGAGATCCATTATAGAAATAGATAAGAGAAGATAGTTTGAAACGAAATCTGAAAGGAGGATGGTCCAAAGGTCATCTGTTCCTAACATCCTAGAATATTCTAGACTTGAGAGGGTATCTAGAATATTCTAGGATGTTGGTTTGTCATCCTCAGGAGAGGTTTCATACCATAGATGGGTTTTAATCACATTACGCGAGAGCGAGTGGGATGACCCCACAAGAACAGATACCACGGTGCATGTTATGTTTGAATGTAGGTTTCTTGTTGAGGTGTTTGATGGTTGTCTACACCCAAGAATGGGTGCATAGACTGCCCAACTTGTGGTTACATATCCAGGAACTCCTTCTCTCTAATTAGTAGAATCCTACGGAATCTATTTTGTTTTCTTTTCTTTGTTTTGTTTTCATACGTGACAATCTTTTAGACTAGTTCTAGCTCCGCACTTTTCTCTACTATCATCTTGGCTTATCTGACTTAAGAATGAAATCTCAAGTGTCCTAAACGTCACCATGTCTCTGTTTTCGACCATGTATATCTACTTCAACCCCGTAATAAAGTTGCGGGGGTCCTTGAAGGTTTCATGTTATAAATTTAAAAGTTTGATTCCTTTTGAGTCTTCTTCCCTTCCGGATGCGTGATTCGGGCCAATCAGGCTTCTCTTTACAATGCAATAAAGTAGTAGCAAGATAGTTTCCTTTATTGCAATGATAAAGATGACAATCAACATCAAGCAAGCTGACCGTTTCATGTGACAAGTGATCGGTTGGAAGACCAAGGAAGACATACTATGGGAGAGATTCAACCACGTGGTGGACCCAACTGGTCATTGGGAGGTGTCTAGAAATCACTTGGATAGGAGTCCAGACAACCATTTTACAAGTTCAATCGACTGATCAAGAGGTGAGACGACCGGTTCAAGGGTTGAACCGATCAACCTGGATTGGCAAGCACAAATCTACACCAAAAGTAGGTTCATACATATAATGTGATGATTTACCTAAGTGGTAGTAATTCCTTGTGGCTCCACTGAAGTACAATAGACATGGCCTGAACAATCACTTTTTGTTTTATACTACATGTTTACGTTGTGGGATATAACATGTATATGATACATATTGTATATGTCGTGATTGGATACAATATATATATATATATATATATATATATATATATATATATATATATATATATATATATATATATATATATATATATATATATATATATATATATATATGATATAAATAAATCCCTCAATCAAACATATTAAGTCCAAGATGCTTTCCATCAGTGGAACACATGGAAATCTTGATCGACCAAGCATAGGCTATGCCTTAGCATGGTGTGCAATTTATCTCATGGAAGTGTGATGGTAATAATGTAGGTTCCTTCCTAGTGGGGTGCATTATTATCGTGTCGGCTTTTGGGTCAGGTTTAACTAATGATTCTTAGATTGCCTGGGCCCATAGGCATATAGATAATTATGGCAAGGAGTTGTGCATATTATCTATCAAGAGTTGCATATGTTGCAATTGGAAAACATTGTCTACCTTAATTGCTGATGATTTACTGCAGTGTTGGTCGAGTGATAATCGGATCATTTTGGATCTTGGCTCATTAGAAAAATGTTTGTTGTAATTTTATGAATTGATACTTGAGGGTTGTCAATTTAATCAAAATAATGAGAGTGGTAGTTAATTAAAGACTTAATCAATATCATCAAATTTTAATCAAATAAAATCAAATCAAAATTGAGTTTTTGACAAAATTGCAAATTCTTTTATAGAATCAGATGGAAAAGAACTGATGCGATGATTTTGAGTTGCATTTATAGACCTGTTTTATATGTGTTTTATGCTTTAATTAGTCATTTTTATGGTTAATATTGCATAATTCATCCATTTTGGTCTTTGCCACTATTTTATGTCAAATCCCCTTTATTTCATCTTTTTGAGCATCAATTGTCAAATTATTATTATTTGTGTGAATTGATGTGATCTTGTCTTTGAATTTCAGGACAAACGAGTATTTTCTTCCGTCGATACCATCGACATGGTCACAGGTTTCCAGCCGAAAGAAGCAGGAAAAAGTCGATACTATCGACTTTGATGTCGATGGTATCGAGTCACCTTCAGGTTGTTGGCGAATAAGCTGTCGATAGTATCGACACCAAGTCGATACCATCGACGCACGGAGGCTACAGCGTCGCAAAACGACAAAACTGACGCCTAAAGGAAGTTGATACCATCGACCCGTATCGATGGTATCGAGATGATGTCGGGCACGACAAAGGAAGGGTTTGCTACTGTAGCGGGTCGATACCATCGACTCGCGTCGATGGTATCAACACCGTAGGATATGAGTTTGCTTTCTAATGATCTCAATCGGACGGCTGGAGTTAATTAACGACCTAATTAGGGACTTATACCTAAAGACGGCCGCCCGGACGCCAGGGAGGATCTGATTAGCCATTGCACAAGTACCGAGGAGCAATGGAAAGGAGAAAGGAGGCCAGAAGTTCATACCAGTCGATCCGGACGCTGCCGAAGACGGATTTCACCACCGAGAGGCGGGAAAGCACGTGTTCTACGCAAAGGATCAACTGATTCTTCTCCGTTCAAGGGTTTTCCCATTCAATTCACGTTTTTCATATGATTTCCCCTATTTCTACCATGTACTTGTGTGAGATGAACATGCAGGGCTAATCCCCTCCATCTTTCGGACCGGGAGTAGCCCGCGGATTCATTGTATGACCGTTTTATAAGAGTAATTCATATTTTCTCTCTTAAATCCGTGGTATAGTTTTGTTTTCTCCATATATTGTTATGCTTGATCACCATAATAATAACCTAATACCCTTAATCACTTTGAAAGAAGGATTAATGGTTGAAAAGAGATGAAATCTACATTAATCGACAAATCCCTTGACCAAGGTGGTGTAAAATTAATGGTGGACACTAAGAGATCGTTCATAATGCATCTAGTTTAGGGTATAGGTTACTACGACAGTGGAACCGACCTAAACCTAGATAGTGAATTGTACCACGACAGTGGGCAATTCTGTTTTTAGGCCATTACCCGGATAGAGAGAGAAGAGTGAGGCATTATATAAAACCTAATACAATGAAAACTCGCGGTGAAACCGCAACCCTAAAGATATCTTAAACAATTGATTAAATTAACCTTTAATTGATTGTTTGCTTTGTTTTATTTTTATTTTCTTTTAATTTTATTCAACAACCCCAATTTGTTATTCGGCTTAGCTGATCGCAAATAGTTAGTAGGAGTCTCCAACATTTCCGAGTATCCCTGTGTTCGACTCGGGCCTCACAAGGCCTGCACTACTCGACGCGTACACTTGCGTTTTTAGCGCGTAGTAAAATACACGTCAAGTTTTTGGCGCCGTTGCCGGGGATACGGCGAATTGTTGGCACTTCGAGTGCTACGAGCGGCCACTCTAGGCCACATTTTTTTTTATTTTCATTCAACTTCAAATATTTTCTTTCTATTGTTCGTTCATTTTTATACTCGTCAAAGCACTGTACTGAACTGAATTTTCTTATTTCAGGTGTTGTGTATGGTGCAAACACGCAGTACTGACTACGCAAATCCCACACCTGAGGTTCCGCTGTCGGGACATGAGGACGAAGATTTTAACGAACAAGAGCACCAAGAAGAGATAGATTCTAAATCTGAACAAGAAGAAATGGCCGAGACACAGACCATATGGGAGAAGATCAAAGCTTCTTCCTCATCAGCTTCAAAGGGGCCTATAAAGAAGCAGGCGATCAACATACCGACATATAAGATCGATCCAGCATCGATAAATTTGGTGAAATCAAATGTGTTTCATGGGCTGAAGAATGAGGATCCTGTTGCACACATCAGCCAGTTTGTTGAGAACTGCGACATGGTAAAAATTGACAGGTTTCCACAAGATGCATTGTATCTCCAGCTTTTCCCAAGTTCATTGGCGGGAGCAGCACGAGAGTGGTTACATAATCTAGACGATGAGTTCGTGGAGTCTTGGGACCATATGGTGGAGGTCTTCTTTGAGAGGTTCTTCCCTCCTGAGAAGACTAACGACATGATTTGGAAGATTCATAATTTCACCCAACAGGCTGGTGAAACATATTCTGAGACCTGGGAGCGATTTCAGGTTATGCTGACAAGGTGTCTGCATCACGGGTTGGATAAAGAGACGCAGGTGAAAATCTTCTATTTTTCTCTCTCCAAGCATGATAGGAGTAATCTGGATTCAGCCGGGTCGGGATTCTTTCTGAATAATATGGATACCAGATGTTGGGAGATATTAAAGAACATGGCTAGGAAACAGTCATGGGGTGACAGAGGCATTGTGGAGCAAGTCAGAGTTGCAGGTGAATCCAAAGTAATTAAGGAGCTGAACGGAAAGTTAGATATTCTAGCCAAGAAGTTGCTAGCTAAGGAAGATGCATCTGAGGATGAGGAAGCCCAAGTTAAATTCATGCAACAACAGGGCTATAGAAACAATGACTATGCATGGAGAAAGGACAAAAAGTTCTCATGGAAGGATCCGAATAATTTTCTGCAAGATCCAGATGCCAAGCCACAACCTAGAGCCGAGGACAAGAACACTGAATTACTTAGTCAAATGGTGCAGCAAAATCAGGAGATGATGGCTATGTTTGGTAAACAACTACAATCTCAAGGTGATATTCTAACCAAATTTGGGCAGACGCTACAAAGCCATAGAGCACAGATGCGGGCATTAGAAACCACTGTGGCATAGATTTCCAGTGAAGTGGCGGCCATCAAGCACGCCAATCAACAGAAACTGACCGAGAATGCAACCGTGGCCCAAGCACACCATCAGGTCAAGTACATATCTGTGGTAAGCAATGAGGAGGAATCCCAGGTGCCAGAGACAAAAGATCAAAGAAAATTGACTTTTAGTATAGAGGCGACACCTGCAATACCGTACCCTCGCACCTATTATGGACTAGCAGGCGGAAGCACTTTCTTCAGGAAATCTCAGCCAGCTATGAATATTACTTCTCCATCGAGGCAAGAAGAACAATTAAAGGCTGTTTGTGCACGTGTGGAAACATCTAATGCGAGAGAGGAACCACAACAAGATATTACTGTTGATGATGTCTCGTGAAAGCCCACATTAGAGGGAGTGATTGAAGTAAGCTTAGGGGAGTTGGCCCCAAAAAGCTCATATGTGCCACCTCACAGGCATGTGAGTGCAGTAGTTGTGTCAAGTCCAGGAAATCCAGGGCCAAAGAAAGAGCATCGTCATTTTAGGAAATTCTTGGAAATATTCCAAAAACTCCACATCAATATTCCATTAGTGGAGGTGATCGAGAAGGTTCCCGCCTATGGGAGGTTCATCAAAGAAATCATCAATAAGAAGAGGCGGATAAAAGACGATGATATTTGTCGGATGAATGAGACGGTGAGTTCTATGATTCACGGGAGTTCGCCAAAGAAGAGAAAAGACCCAGGAGGTTTCTACATTCTATGCTCGATAGGTGATCAACATTTTCCTAAAGTGCAATGTCATTCAGGCGCCAGCATAAATCTCATGCCTCTGGCGACATTTCAGAAACTTGGGTTAAAAGAAATCAAGAAGTCGACCGCGACAATTGAATTGGCAGATGGGTCTTTAGTGAGACCATATGGAGTATGTGAAGATGTTCTCGTCAAAGTGGATCGATTTATATTCCCGGTGGATTTTGTTGTCATGGATATGCCACCACTCCAAAGCTGTGAAATTCTTCTAGGAAGACCTTTTTAAGCAACAACGGATGTCGTGACTGCCTTAGGGAGAGGTACATTGTCCTTGGGAATTGGAGGAGATCGAGTTGAATTCAAATTACCGCACGATCCTCTAAGCACATGCCCCAAAGTGCCAAGATGATGAGCTTCAAGTCGTCTAGCCTAAGACGTTAAATAAGGGCACTTGTTGGGAGGCAACCCAACCATCGGTACAGTAGGATAGTTTGTTTACATTCGTAGTTTAATTGGTTTTTACTTAGGTTTTAGTATAAAAAAGATACCGTGATCGGTTTGTTCATTGTGCAGGCTGAGGCAGAGTCGATACCATCGACACACTCGTCGATGGTATCGAAAAGGGTACATGTTGACGACTACAAATTTCGTTCTAAGTCGATAGCATCGACAGCCTCGTCGATAGTATCGACATACCTACATGTGGTCGAAAAGGAAAAGTCGATAGTATCGACACAGGCGTCGATACCATTGAGATCTCTAGAGAAGTTCAGATCAATATGTCACAGTCAACTCGATACCATCGACGGCCATGTCGATGGTATCGACATGGTTACAGGTTGAAATGCAAGGTGGCGGTGTCGCAATGAAGAAAAGTTGATACCATCGACCCGAGTCGATGGTATCGACCATCCATGTCACTGATCCACGCAAACGAATCAACGGCGATCGCGGCTTCCACGTCATCGATCCGGGTGCAGCGTCGATACCATCGACCCATGTCGATGGTATCGACACGTCAGCGATCCGGGATTCAAGATCCAGCCATCGACGACCGTCGATACTCGCAAGGGAGGCGGATAGCATCGACAGATGTCAATACCATCGACTCGCGTCGATGGTATCGACGGACCAACAGTGGCGCCGGCCAAGTCTATATAAGGAGGTTCATGACGTCATTTAATGTCACACCTTCAGAGCTCTCTTCTTCCTTTGCGCCAAGCACTCCCCCGAGCCATCCAAGCCCGAAGAACAACAACACCGAGCGACGATCTTCACCGAGTGGAGATTCAATTCTCCATCTTCACTGAGCTCTTCTTCTAATCCTTTTCTCGTCGCAACAATGGTGCATACAACCGGAGCTTCTTCCTCACGCGCTCATATGATTGACATCCCCAAGTTCGTGCCACCACCACCATCATCAGTCGCACGTCCTCGACTTGTCCACCCATCTGCGGATGTGAAGAAGGTTTATGAAGAAATCCTGAAGCGCAAGATCGAGCCCACCCATTACGTGGATCTGGGGATGATCAATGATCTTGGCTTCAAGGCAAATCTGGATTACGTACTGAAGGGGTAGGCCCACCAAACGGGCCGTGGACACGATGAGCTTGAGTACCATGAAGATGGCCAGCCATTTTTCGGCGAGTGGCCAACGTACAAAGAGCTGGTGGCGGAATTCATGGCGTCACTGGACGTCTGTGTTGTGCCCAATGAGATATCAGCAAGCGACCGCGAGTGGGAAAAGGGCAGGGTGTCTTTTCGGCTGTACAACCGCGACTACACCATCACCCTCGAGCAGTTCAACGACATCTTCAACTGGAATCACTCGCAATACAACTACAGGCGGCTGGATAACCGCACCAACTACGACGCTCTCTTCTCCGAGTTGGTGACAGTGCCACAAGGGAAGTCGGTTAGCTACCACAATGCCGCGGTAGCCGACTTCGAGCATCCATTTGTCCGAGTCTTGCACCGGATGTTGAGCTCCACCTTGTTTGCTCGGGGCGACCTAGCCCTTAGCAAGTTTCAGGAGCCTGACCTTTTCTTTCTCTACAAGCTCCTGACGCAAAAAGAGTGCAACTAGGGCGCCTTCTTTCTGCAACGAGTTTTGGCGGTGAAGCGGAGTACGAGGAAAGCGCCGATTCACTTCGGCGGGCTAATCACCAAGCTGGCTTCATACCTCAGATTAAATTTCCAGACCCTCACTCCTCTATCTACTAAGAGCAAGGTGAACTTGCAACATTTACACCGGTCCAATCTCATTCTTCTCCGAGATGGCGTGGCGTTCGCACACTGCCACGTAAATCAAGCATATCAGCAGTGTTCTCTACCCGACCCCATCTTCAACATCGACGGCGCGCAGCATTTCCGGTGGCCAATCATAGCCATCGATTCCGATGAAGAAGACGGCGGCAACAACGGTGGCGACAATGACGAGGCGGCAGAAGAGGAGGAAGAGGTGTTCACACCTCTTCGATCACGAGTGGCACCCCGGAAGCGCCCTAGGATGCATCCGGGTGCATCTTCATCTTCTCCGCATTGGCCTCCACCACCACAGCCCTCGCAACCGAGCGAGGATGTCTATTCTATGCAAGGGATGTACACAATGCTTTAAGACATCCAGCAGATGCAGCATAACCACACAGCTGCCTATGCTGGTATTCAAGACACCACCAACCGGCTCTATGTCAACCAGTAGGCAATCTTCAAGAATGAGCGCCTTCTTTTCGCCAATCAAGAGAACATCCACGATCGGGTGCACAGGATGGAGCAGCAGCAGCAGCCGTTTTATGATCTTTACTGGAGCTAGAATTACTTTGGGGGGTACCCACAACCTCCTCCGATGCCCCAGTATGATCCGACCTTTCAGGGGCAATACCCGTCTTGGGACCCCACGGCACCGCAATACCCGCCTCCACCACCACATGACTGATCTGGTATCACTGTTCCAATCTTAAGTTTGTTTTTGACTATGAGGCCATAGTCAAATTCAAGCTTAGGGGGGTAGTTGGAACAGCTTTATCTTTTATTGTTTTTAGTTTTTAGCATTATTGCTTTTGTTATTGTTATTTGTTTTCTTGTATTTTTAGTTTTTGTAGGATCCGCATGCTATCTAGTCTAATCGTGGATGTCATAAAGTTTTTGTCATCTCATTATTTGTGCATGGGAAAAATCAAGGGAATTTAAAAATTTATGTACATGTGTGAAGCTTGTCTTTTTTAACCTTGGGCACATATCCTACGAAAATGATTGGTTTTGTCAACTTTAAAACACAATTTCACAACTGTATCCCTAATGATTCGTGAAAGAGGACGGAAATGGTTGTTTGAGCCTAAACTGACCAAATGGTAATGCGACTTTAATTGGAAGTAGGAGAGAGAAACCTCTAAACTACTACACAGGTCAGTAAGGAGGGACACATAATATCTTTCTAAGGTTCAGTCATCTAGTCTTGTGATCGTTCCACTTCATTGTTTCCATAATCCACCCAGGAATTGGAAGTAGAGTACAGTTTTAACTCTTTTTGCTTGCATAGCATCTAGATAGGACTTGCATTGCAATTGTCTATACGATTCTACATAAAAAGAAAGAAGAAAAAAATTAGAATAGTGATACATGAACATTACCCTTAGGTGCATGCCATGTAGTTGCATTCATAATTTTCATACATAAAGTATATCATGTATCTCAATTTTTCTCTAATGGTGAATTAAATTGTTCCATACCTTCTAATTAGTGCAAATTTCTGAGTATGAAGAAAAATTAGCCCAATGTAATTATCTTTAAGAAATTATGGATATAAGGGCTGGAAAAGAAGAAAGAGAAAGAAAAAAAAATCTGAAAAATCTGCACAATGAAAAAAGAGTTATTTAGAAGAAAGTAGAATAAGAAGGAGAAAGGAACGTAATATCACCTGCATTTCAGGATAATTGAGTACATGATGTAACTTAACTCGATATCCATCACATTTTGAGACGGATGGTTAGTGCATGCATCATTCCACCTAATTTTAGGCATTAGGGCATTTTTCATGTGCATTTGCATCATATAGGACATTTTTGTTTTATGCAGGTTGAAACTGTACAATACTTCCACGTTCTTCCATGAGCCACCCATTTTCATCCATCCGTTGCTCGGATTGGTAGGCCACCATGAAATTCTCCTCACTAATGAATATCAGGAGAACTACTTCCTTGTAGATGGTAGTTAGGGCGAGCAACGTAGTATATGAGATCACAAGATGCACCAAGGCTGAACCGACGAATTTTATTATGTTAACTTCCTTATGTGATAGTGTTTATCAGTTTTGAGGTCAATTTCTTTTATGGATGATTACTGTCGCCTTTAGGGTAATTACCGTTCCGTGGTTAGAGAGGGCCGGTATGTGAATGTCCGGTGCGAGTCATATGGGATGTTGGGTGTTTTGTGTTGTTTTTCAGTTGACATTTGCAATTCTATTCTAAGGATTAGTTGCTCGAGGGCGAGCAACGTTCAAGCTTAGGAGAGTTTGATGCGATGATTTTGAGTCGCATTTATAGACCCGTTTTATATGTGTTTTATGCTTTAATTAGTCTTTTTTATGGTTAATATTGCATAATTCATCCATTTTGGTCTTTGCCACTATTTATGTCAAATCCCCTTTATTTCATCATTTTGAGCATTAATTGTCAAATTATTATTATTTGTGTGAATTGATGTGATCTTGTCTTTGAATTTCAGGACAAATGAGTATTTGCTTCCGTCGATACCATCGACGGAAGTCGATACCATCGACATGGTCACAGGTTGCCAGCCGAAAGAAGTAGGAAAAAGTCAATACTATCGACTTTGATGTCGATGGTATCGAGTCACCTTTAGGTTGTTGGTGAAGAAGCAGTCGATAGTATCGACTCCAAGTCGATACCATCGACGCACGGAGGCTACAGCGTCGCAAAATGACAAAACCGACGCCTAAAGGAAGTCGATACCATCGACCCGTGTCGATGGTATCGAGATGATGTCGGACGCGACAAAGGAAGGGTTTGCTACTGCAGCGGGTCGATACCATCGACTCGTGTCGATGGTATCGATGCCGTAGGATATAAGTTTTCTTTCTAATGATCTCAATCGGACGGCTGGAGTTAATTAACGACATAATTAGGGACTTATACCTAAGGACGGCCGCCCGGACGCCAGGGAGGATCTGATTAGCCATTGCACAAGTACCGAGGAGCAGTGGAAAGGAGAAAGGAGGCCAGAAGTTCATACCAGTCGATCTGGACGCTACTGAAGATGGATTTCACCACCGAGAGGTGGGAAAGCACGTGTTCTACGCAAAGGATCAACCAGTTCTTCTCCGTTCAGGGGTTTTCCCATTCAATTCACGTTTTTCATATGATTTCCCCTATTTCTACCATGTACTTGTGTGAGATGAACATGCGGGGCTAATCCCCTCCATCTTTAGGACCTGGAGTAGCCCGGGGATTCATTGTATGACAGTTTTATAATAGTAATTCATATTTTCTCTCTTAAATCCGTGGTATAGTTTCGTTTTCTCCATATATTGTTATCCTTGATCACCATAATAATAACCTAATACCCTTAATCACTTTGAAAGAAGGATTAATGGTTGAAAAGAGAAATCCCTTGACCAAGGTGGTGTAAAATTAATGGTGGACACTGAGAGATCGTTCATAATGCATCTAGTTTAGGGTATAGGTTACTACGACAGTGGAACCGACCTAAACCTAGATAGTGAATTGTACCACGACAGTGGGCAATTCTGTTTTCAGGCCATTACCCAGATAGAGAGAGAAGAGTGAGGCATTATATAAAACCTAATACAATGAAAACCCGCGGTGAAACTGCAACCCTAAGGATATCCTAAACAATTGATTAAATTAACCTTTAATCGATAGTTTGCTTTGTTTTATTTTTATTTTCTTTTAATTTTATTCAACAACCCCAATTTGTTATTCGGCTTAGCTGATCGCAAATAGTTAGTAGGAGTCTCCAACATTTCCGAGTATCCATGTGTTCGACTCGGGCCTCACAAGGCCTGTACTACTCGACGCGTACACTTGCATTTTTAGCGCGTAGTAAAATACACGTCATGAACAACAATCATTTTTCTCCATGATCGGTCCTTGAGAAGGACAAGCTAAATGGGAACAGGTTCCATGACTGGTCCAGGACGTTGAGAATCATTATTACAAGAGAACGCAAGCTCTATGTCTTGGAGAAGCCAGAACCAGATGAACCCCTTCCAAATGCACCAAGGGATAATAGGGATGCTTACAAGAAGCATACTAAAGATGTTGTGGACATCAAGTGTCTGATGTTATGCTCCATGAACTATGAGTTGCAGAGGCAGCATGAAAACATGGATGTTATTGAGATGGTCACATGTCTCAAGAACATGTTCTAAGATCAGGCAAGACAAGAGAGATATGATGTCTCCAAGGCATTGTTCAAGTGCAACATGGCAGAAGGAGACCTAATAGGTCCTCATGTACTCAAACTCATTCAGTATATAGATAACCTAGCTAGACTGGGATTCCCCTTGGGTCAAGGGTTGGCCACTTATGTGATTCTACAGTCCTTGCTAGATTCATACAGTTAGTTTGTCATGAAGTACAACATGAATGACTTTGAGATGTCATTGACAAAGTTGTTGGGCATGTTGAGAATAGTTGAGGCACAAATGATGAAAGACAAGATAAAGTCTATGATGATGATCAGCAAGACAAAGTGGAAGTCTAAAGGCAAAGGAAAATCTAAGAAGAGTTCTAAGATGGCTAGAAGCCCAAGTCTTCATATCTCAAGGCAAAGGGAGGAATAAAGAACAGAGGTGCATGTCACCATTGTCACCAATCTAGACATTGAAAAAGAAATTGCTCAGTCTGGTTATAGGAAGGAAGTTGTTGAGGCCTCCATCTCAGGTATATGTGTTATAAGATAAATTTGATTACTTCTTCTTGATATATGATGCCAGATAGAAATCTAACATACCTAATGTGTAGGATCTGAGAAGAAGTCAAAACCTTTATGAAAGGACAAAGATGGGCAAGGCATAGCAAGAGTTGTCAAAGCTTTACTCTATATTTCAAATTATCTTAGCCCAATGGGCACATAATAGAGTTAGTTGAACTGCTATTTTGTTATGCCAGTAAAATAGAAACATTTATTTTAAACATCTTTTATGACAAGGATGGTAAATCAATAAAGTCAGTTGCTGATGTTACTGATTCAAAAGATATGAACTTGTATGGCAATGCCCAAACATCTAATGGTCATTGTATGAAATAATCTTGAGATCAATGTTTATAATGCTAATACCAAAGGATTATAATTGATAACTCAAAACAATCATTAGAAATGGTCACCTTGGATGTGTGTGTGTGTGTGTGTGTGTGTGTGTGTATATATATATATATATATATATATATATATATATATATATATATATATATATATATATATATTTATATATATATATTTATATATATACATATAGACTCCCTTGGTTATTGAACCTAAGGAAATATGCAAGTTTCACTTATGCACAATGTGACATAACATCTTTCACTAACTGTAGTGGGAGGATAAGTCTTCCACTAGACCTCATACATATTATGCATGAAAATATTATGGAATGAATGCTATAGATAGTTACTTATACTTCATTTAATTTATAGTAATATGATGATATCTACTCAGTAAAATAGAAACATAAATCTCGTGAAGTGTTAAAGGAGATTATAAATGAAGTATAACTTTGATAAGAGTATTAAGAAACTTTGATGAGATCAAATGTTGAAATACATTATATCAATACCTAGAGAACCTTCAGGATAGAACTATGAAGTGTATCACAAGTCAAATCCATCTGAACTTGATGATGTGTCAAAATAAAAGAATCATAACATGACGAGTTATCAATTAATCTAATCTTCTTATATCCTCATATATATATATATACCCATCACTAAATGATGTACCATATGAATGTTCTATAAAACATCATATATGATATGAAATGGGAATGTTCCAAATATGTCTATATGATTGAAACCTATATTGAGAAAGAAGTTTCTTGAAAGGTTTATCTGCAAACCATAAATGTTGACTAATATTATTAATCCCAATCCAATAACAAAAATGTTTTGTTAATGGGATAAATGAATTCCTAAAGAATCAATGGGAGTAAAAGTAGAACCTGAAATGTTCAAGGTCAACAGAGAGGTACAATGAGAACCAAGAGAATCACAAGTTGTTGTAGAATCTCAAGTTCGTGACATAAAACAAAATAGTTCTAGTAGAACCTATCAGAGATTGGAGGATTGTGAATCCAACAACTCAGACAGGTTGGTCATAAGTAGATGTGACAATTAATCAACTAGAAGCTATCGAGAACCATAATAGGAGTAATGGCTCAAGGACATTATGGGATACATGTAAGATAACAAGGTAGGACCTTGGCAGTGCCACCTAAAGGGGTAATACCTAAAGGATACAGTAGGGTCTTGTTGCAAAGACCTACATGGACAACATAAGAGGATGAATTGGTTGAAAAGTTTTCAAATTAGTTCAAGTTGTTGAACATGATAGAAATTCCTTTACCAATTATCATGTTTATTGTTGTACTTAATTAGGCTATGAAATTTAGCAAATGAAGGTTAAAACCATATTCCTTAATAGGAATATGTGAGAGGATGTGTATGTGACACAACCTAAAGGTTTTATAACATCATGAATGCATATATAGTCTACAAACTACAAAGTTCAATCTGGTATTGAAACAATCGTCTCAAAGATGGGATGTTTTGACTTGACAAGATAGTCAACGAGTTTGACTTGAATCAAGATAAAAGACAAAATTTTTGATTACAAACGATTTAGTGAGAGCGTATATGAATATTCCACATATAATGAGAAATAATGTTTCAATATTGATCATATTGAGAACTGCCATGGAAAACACATTCAATGAAAGATTAGGTGAAACATCCTATAAGATAGGGATCAAGACCTATAGAGATAGTTCTTGAAAGTTTCACAACTTAAGTTTGAGCACACACATTTGCAAGATTTTGAAAGAGTTCAACACTGAAGGTTTCAATGAGAGATAATCCAGATTAGTCCCTCAAGAACCATATATTCCAATTCTTGTGAAGAATGGAAATGACATGATTAAGATGCCATAGGTTGTAGCAATGGATCTATTATGAATGCTATAAATGTACTTATTTGATATAATGTTAGATGTATTAAACATGATAAGATGATATTATATTCTAGTAAGGGTTATTGGAATGTCATTGAAGATATCCATTAATACTTAAGAAGTACTTGAGGATAGATTGATAGTTGATATAAAAAGCAATAAAGGAAGTGTTAGGTGTAAAAGGTTACATAAATGCAAGCTTCCAAAATGCAAAAAATAATCGCAATAAAATATGTTTGATTTAAAGCAAAAATGTTGTTAGTTGGAAGGGTTTTGAACTAGTATCCATTAATTCTATTCTATAATAGAAGTCGAGTATACTTGTGCTATGAACACAGAGTGATGTTGTATGGATCTAGAAGTTCATATGATGAAGATATATATGTTCCAACCATTGATGACTCAATAGTGATACTGTGACAACAATGGAGCTACTTGTTAGGCAAGGAATATTAGATACCATATTACAGTAGTTTCATCTCATAGTGAAGTAATAAGAAACATGCAATATACCGACTAATAGCAAAATGTTACTAACCCACTGGATTAGCACTTGTGTAGTAGAAACATTGTGGATATGTTTAGATCACTAAGAATGACATTCATGCGTGATTGGCTCTAAGTGCAAGTGGGAGTCTATTGGTAAGGTATGCCCAGAGAGACAATCATATGATGATTTACTTGTCATATAATATAAAGTATTTTATTAATAATTATAATATCAAAGGCAAGCTTCCAATATATTCTATTTCACTCAGTTATGAGATAATGAGGAAACATTGTCAATGTCTAAAGAATAAAAATACTCAATGATGGATATCTTCAAGTACAAGACTTGGACAGTGAGATCATATGAATGCTAAGAGTATGTACATTCTTATTATGACCCTAGTCAATTGTTACTTTGGAAGGAAAATAGACACCAGTAACACATATGACTGGAGTGTGAGTTGGTTTATGATAGAATCTAATTATTCATGATATGGCATATAAAACCAAGCACACAAATACATGTTAGGGAAAAGTGTATCAGACAGACCCACCTTGAGAGTGACACATGGAAACCATCATTGGTGGTTGTAGTCATCTCCCATAGTGAAGGTGGTGATTGTGGCTTTTTGACATGAAGTCACTAAACTCATCACAGGTGATTCAGTATACTTTGACATCATCAAACATAATCCTAAAATAAGGGTTGCCATAAAGGTGATAATAGGGTAGCTATGACACATTAGGACTAATTACTAGTGATGAAGATGGGATTTGTCCCTCCTACTAGAGTTTGATATCTAGGCCACTAAATAAGCAAGATTGAGAAACGCATGTGCATGCACATGTGAATCAATATATGATATTGAGGTCACATTTATCTAAGACAGTCTTCTCTTGGTTCAAGGAACATGGATTGAATGTTAAAAGGAAGATGATTCCTTGTCTCGACTTCATTTCGGATATCAGAGACAAAGGAATTATATAAGCATTGCAACACCTTACATAGAGTATAGGTTGAAGTTGTTCTCCAACTTTCCATTCACTTGGGTAACGCTGATGTGAAACTAGGCACCTCTCTCTACTTGTGATGTCATAATTTATTAATGGACATTCACTGCCAGCGTGATATGGGACTTATAGGGTCACACACATAGGAACTCATCGAGAAGAGAAGTTTAATCCTAAATGATGATTAAATTAATTACTGGTGTTTAGTTCATGCAACAAATGAATTGATTTAGACTACCAACAAATCAGCTCACCCATGAGATAGTCGTTTGGAGTGATAGGTTGATGAGAACTAAATTGGCTGAAGTTCTACACAAAATGTGGAACCAACCAATCGACTCACTTGGTGAACCAATCGGATCAAGTTAAGAGAGACGATCTAATTCACCTGGTGAACCAATCGGATCGACTGTGCTGAATAAAGGTTCTAGTAGCTTTCTCGAATTCGTGAGAAAGATTGCTCGTTGCACTTGTTCAACTCGATTGGTATAAGAATAAATGTTGGCATTAATTGGAAATGATTTTTCCAAATTCATGAGCAATTAGGAAATAGGTGAAATGACCGCCTCGAGTCACGAACCGATCGTATCACATGTAAATCGATCAATTTAGTTGCCAACCGATCGTTTCAAGATTTGTGGGTTGCAAATTTTCTAGATCTTCTGGTCCCTTCCACTCCCACACAGATTGGGAACCTAGACCCTAACCCCCTCTATGAATATAGGGGTATTGGGGGCTTACCAGAATACAACTCAATCTCCTCTGACAATTTTTGTCCTCTCTAGTTGTGGTCACCAGTAGAGAGCATGAGCAAGTCCTACCCGCTAGAGGGAGGGATAGCAAGGGAGAAACAATTACAGAAGAGCAAGTTGGTGACTAGTATGCCAACCGAAGGGACAACTCCTTTCTATTTGTTATACTAGAATAATAGGAGTTCAAGTTGGTCCATGTAGACTTCTCTAGAGGCGAGGAGGTTATTGTCTTCTTCTAAGAGGAAAATGTCTGTTTGCAGTCCGTGGAGAGACCATGAGATGTTGTAGACGTTGAGTTTGTCATTTGTGGTGAAGACCAAGAGTTGCACAGACATCATCCAAGAGAAACTAGAAGATAGTTACACTATGACAAGATGCCGTTGGACTTGATCCAGTACCAGGTATAAACTTGTTAAACCATGTTTCATATTTCATAGTAGTTGATGCAATCTTGTTTATATGGGAAATACAGATAGATATAATTTTTGTTTCATTTGTCTTTGTATGTGCTAGTATTTCCCAATAGGATAGTGTTGTGGATGGAAGAGAATAGATCTTTAAACCTTATCATGGATGTCTGAAAGTGTTTTTATAGTAACCCACAAAATATCAGATCCATTCAAAATAATCCAATGGTAGTCAACACTTTTTATAATTTTCAGAGCCAACATAGCTGCGACTAGGAGGCCAGTCGCCATAATGGAGGTAGATGGTAAATATATTATGTTGCACAAATAGTTAAATTATACTTCCAGTCCAACTTGAATCTCTTGATTACAACATCAGATGTGGTTCTAGAGTTGTTTTAGTGTTGGGGTATATATTCCACTCCGTCGACTCACAGTGTGAGTCTGGTGACTGGATAAATGTCGAAGTCATTGTGATTTTTTCCGTACATTTGACCAAATCAAAGATGAATCATCCAACTTCCGATGCAAGTATATGCACTTGTTTTGTAAATAATAGAATTTTACATTCAATGGATTTTAAATCATCATGTTCCGAATTTGTATGAAAAATATATAGCCATTTGAGTGATCATCTATACTTTAATGATCCTCACTACCATTATTGAGGTTGCGAAGTGAGGATATGTAATCTTTGATCAATGTTTTAGTCTCTTCCTGGAGGGATATATGCATCTCTCTCAATATTGCATCAATACTACAAATAAAACACAAAAATGCATGAAATACCAACAAAATTTCATTAATTAGAAAACATTAAAAAAGTCAAATCCAAGCAAAATATGAAAAACTAAATCTGAAGTGCAACTAATAAATTAGATTAATAGACATTTACCACATATTTGCAAACCATGTGTCCCATACCAAAATTGGCTAATTCAGAAGTGGTTGGATACTAGATTTATGAAGTTTAAGGAAGAAATGAAGAAGATGTGCATCGACATTTCCTTCCTTTATTCTCTCACAAAATACCCTCCTACAGTAAATTTTTCAAAGCTCTCCTCACTAAAAAAATATATGATAGAGGAGTATGAGATTGTCAAGCTAGAAAGGACATCATCTGACATCATCTAGAGTAAATGCATGAGAAATCAAAGATTTGGGGTCTTTTGGCATCTCTTGCTTTGTTAAGCACTTCACATGCCTAAATGGCCTAGTTTATCATGAGCAAAGCATTTCTATCATGGCCTATAGTTTATAAAAAATACTAGGATTTTCCACCGACATCCTTCCTAACAAAATTATATTTCAATTAGTTGACTCTTCTACGACCTCCCCTATGGGGATCCAAAAGACATTCCTATGATAGTGACCCACAAGTGTTATTTCTCATGTGATTTTGTCATCATAGACATCACGGGGTATTTTTAATATCCCCTTGTCGTTGTGCATCCATTCCTAGAAACTGATAGAGCATTAATTGGTATTGAAGCAGGGATCTTAAGGTTAAGGCCTAGGATGAACATGCTTGACTTCAAGGTGGTCAAAAGTCTCAAGGGTCCCTCATTCCATGAGAAATGCTTCCACATCAACTATTGACAAGATGGTCCAGTTGCAATAGGAGACGCATTTTCACACCCTGATCTTTGGAACCTAGAAAGTACATGATAAATTTATTGATGAAATCACTATAGGATATATTTATGGTCATAATAAGGTTTATCTGATTTCGTGATATTTAATCTAATGATATAAGGTGACACCTAAAGTAGAATATTGAAAGAAAGTTGATGACTCTAGTTAACTATTTGAGCCATAGACCTAGTTATGATCTTAATAGTTAGAAAGAAATGTAATATTGATCAAATGTACCATTAAGAAGCTTCAATTAAGGAATTATTTCAGTTCACACTTTGATTTTTGTAATAGATAATAGGATCAGTCTTATTGACACATTGCAAGACCAATGAATGAGCTAGGTGCTCTAGAAATAATTTCAAGCCCATTTGGGCCGAGCATAGTAGCATACGGGTCCTTGGAGTACAAATTTGGGGATTTGGTGTTTTATGATCATGATAAATTCTCAAAATATTTTTATAGATAGATAACCAGAATATGAGATTATGGAAGAAATTTCAGATAATTTTGATTTAACTAGTGGCCAAGGTAAATAAATCAATAATTATGTAGAATTTATTTAAAGGACATGTTTAAAAATTCCATCTAGTTAGTTTTGACTTCATATCTTACTCATGTAAAGATGATGGTAATATATTATCTACCCCAAAATTTGTAATCAAATGAAACTATGCAGTGGACTATATAAATACTTCTTGAATTTGATTTTTTATCAAATTTTAGAAGGAAAAAAACAATAATAATAAGGGGTGACTCCAGTCCAGTGCAGACTGAAGAACACCGCCAAGGAAACATGACTCATGTAGGATCTATAAAAAGGAGAGGATCTCACCCTTGGTCTCAGGTATGGGAGGCTACAAAAGCCTCAGATTCCTATATATGAGGGGCTAGCAAGTTCTATGCTAGGATTTCACACGAAACCGAGAATGAGAGGAAGACAGATAGCATGAACAATAAGGCAAAGATGAGCCACAGCGGGAGCAGTAGGGTGGAGGCTAGGGTTTCTGAGTATGGCCTACTTTTTCTCAGCAGTAGCGCCGCCCATGCCATGGAGTTGGTGTCAGATTAGGTGGAGGCCTGAGGCAGTGAATTAGTGTCCTATTCATCTCCATGGCGGTCCTCAAAGGTGTTCCAGTTGTCGGTACCCTATTTTTGACGTCAAACAGGGGAGCCACGATCCCCTTTCACATGTGTGATGATGGACAGGCAGCATCTTCTTAGTTTGGGCCTACTGGGCGTGCATCTATGGCCAGATCTAGATGGTTGATTTCAATATCAACGGTCTACATCAATCCAAAATAGGTATTCTTCTAAAAATCATATATTGAGATAGCAATTTTTGTTTTTAGCAAATAAGGTACCTATGGAAAGATCTTCAAGTGTACAATATTGTAAAAATAAATCCAAAATATGATTTATATTTCTACTATTTATTATATGTTGGTTACCCAAAACTATATGATTTTGATGTTTTGTCAATTAAAAATAGCAACCAAATCTAGAAATTAATGCAAATTGTATTGAATGTGTATTATGATATTCTTAACATGATTTCAAAGCTCGATCTCTCTTATATAAAGTTTTATTGAAGTTTTTGATATAAATTCTAAAAGGGTATTTTGGGTATTTCACCCAGGACCTGATCATAAAATAACCTGGTATTTTTATTTAGGACATTACTACACTATGTGATTACTTTTCTAGAGATTTGATGGATTTTCTTATGTTATTATGTTAGTATGTACTTTTGTACCTAAGTGGGCATTATCTAGAATAATAGATGATAATCTTGAGACAATAAGTGATATATATGCCTAATTAAGTCTGATATTATTTATCTAAATGGTATTTTAATTTGATTTCATAATAGAGTCAAGTAAGATTAACATGTATGACAATGTTTGAGATTTTATTCTTATATGATCTATATGTTCATATTAGTGCATAAGACAATTTATGTCTTATTTGAGTATGAAGATAATATTGATTATATAGTATGAGTTTTATTTTATTTCAACGCCAAGATTTTATGGTGATCATAAAGTTATGTTTAAGAACCCTAAGTTGGTACATATAGTTAGGAAGATAGGAATTGAGATTTAGAAATAAAAAGAGGAAACATAGGATTGGACTGATAAAACTATGATGATATCCAGGTTATTAAAGTTATGGAACTTGGAATCGAGACTTCCTTACCGATACCATCTGTAAAAGAGGTAAGTGGTTCATGCCCATGAGTATTCATATTTTACATTACCATGTTTACAAGTACATTAAATAATACTTTCATGATTTATGTGGTTCAATGTTGGAAGATTTTAATGTTAAGCTATGTGAATAAGATGCTCCTCATGGTTCTATGATTATGTAAATTCTTATGCCCAAAATCCCAAATAGAGATATGTTGCCCATAATGTTTGTGATTCATGGGCCATGTCCATGAGTAAAACAATGAATCATGTTCTGACACAATTCCTTAGAAATGATTTAAATTATTGAATAAGATTTTAATATAAGATAAGCAAGTAATATAGTCATAGTTAGTTAATGATTTGGGATAACTTTGTATCAAGATTTTTAGTTCAAGTATGTTGATAGGATTTATCATATACATAGATATAGCCATGTATTTAAATTTCAATTAGAATCATGTATTCTTATATATAGAGATCGAAGAACTAGCTAGTTAATCAGATTCAATAAAATGAGTAATATCTTTAAGTTAAGTACAAGGTGAGAATACAAGTTTTGAACATATTAAGACATGATCTGATTTTCAAGATAAATGTACTGTTGGGATTAAAATGTGTTGTTAATTGACTTATGATGATAATATGAATTATGATGCATTAAGTTATGATTAAGTTTCAATATAAGATTATATAAGATTGTTATTTTAAGGTTTAAGTTGTAAGGTGTGGGCTCATATGTAAATATTAAAATTCAGGATAAGATATGATTTAATAAGATCTTATAAAGGTTAAATCATCTTGTCAGAATTCAAGTTTTTAGATACTTTGTACTTAACTTACTTTCATAAACTTGACTTAAGGTACTTTGTATGCTTAGTCTTTCTATATGTAATTCAGATCCTTTTTCCTAAGCCTCTAGACTCAGTTGTCATATGATTATTATCTATGAGGTCATTCTAATAAACCAAAGATTCAAATTAAGATGTATCTAGATAATAAGGACATCAGATTTAGATTCAGACTTAGACTATTCATTGTGTGAGTAGCCAGATACTAAAAAAAGATACATGATAAGGGTTTTACACCCAATCTCAGTTCTGAAGTAATTGAGATCCATGTTCATAATCAATTGTAGATTAAGTTTATCATTTAAGAATAAAAGATTCAGATTCAGATTCAAAATTCAGTACATGTTCAGTATTTAGTTTCAGATAAGTTCAGATTTAGAGTTTAGTAAGACTAGACTTAATTAATTCAAAACTTGCACATAATACATTATATGATAAGTCCTCACCAGAGAGTCCTAGGATGATTTAGAGGGTGTAGTGTGCCAGACACTACGAGTGTCATAGAGGGCATGTTGTGCCAATAGAGGGTGCTCTGCACCATAGAGGACACTTCTGTGTCAATAGAGGGTGTGTTGCACTATAGAGGACACTTCGGTGTCAACAGAGGGCATGTTGTGCCAATAGCGGGTGTGTTGCACCATAGAGGACACTTTGGTGTCAACAGAGGGCACGTGTGCCAACATAGGGTGTGTTGCACCATAGAGGACACTTCAATGTCAACAGAGGAGGACTTATTTTATAATGGTGGCCACAGTAAGATAAAATTTGTAATAAGAGAGAACATGTTTCCAGACAATGATAAGGTAGAAAGATAAGAATTAAGATTAAGTAATAAGAGAGAACATGTTACAGATTTTACTTAGAGTTTGATGTTAGTTTCTTTTTTATAAAATCCAATTTCAATTCTTTAGCAATGTATATTTTAGAATACTCATGCCACTTACTCTAACGACTGTTATTTTCCCAATGCATGGTTTGGGACGCAATGTCCACAAGTTTTGGAGCAGTTGAGGATTAAAGGAACAAGGAAAGGTCTAGGAGAATTCGAAGCTTTCCTAGTGGGGTGCCATCTACTGAGACGGTCCAGAGTTTGTACATCTCTTTTTATGCATAGTCTTATTACCAGAGTATATTAGATGAGTTGTACTTTTTCTTTTATCAAGGACTATGTATGAATCAGTTTTACTCAATGCAAAGTGTTTCATTTGCTTTTATATCAATGTTTATCATGTTTGTGACACTCCCATATTAAAAAAAAATATTGGTTCCGCTCGTGTGTTATGAAAATATGGGTGTTACAATATGGTATCAGAGCAATTTGGTAAATGTCCACTAGGAAAAGATGATTCTCAAAGTCACCCTAGGATGAAGATAAGAGATTAGGGTTTAGGGATAGATTTCCAAAGAAAGATACAATGACCTAGAATGACTAAGAGTTTTCACCTTAGAAGAAATAGAGATGTCATAGATAGATGTTCACCTATTCTAGGTCTCAAGTTTCAACCTAGTCCTAGCTAATGACGTTGCTCAATGGTTATGGCTAGCCAATTGAGAATTTAAGAGGAATGTCATAAGCACTAGATTTTGATGCATCTCTCATTTCTTACTGGTTCATGTGGTATGGGACACATGTATTCGTAGGTTAGTGAGAGATAGCATGTCAGGATCTCACATCTCTGGGTATGTGCTTGATCACCACATATGTAGAAATATAAGAGGTACCTAGAATACCTAAGAATAGATGGTCAACTATACCTAATGTTAGAAATGTATGACAAGGTTGAGGTAGATGCCCTAAGTATATAGCCAGGTTTAGTGTCATAAACCCTAAGGATGAGTTGATCAGCAGACCAAGATAAAGATGAATGCTCACATAAATATTTTATGAAATACACTACATATATTTTTTCATGCAATTTTTTTCATAATTGTACCTTAATATGTTGACTATTACTTGATGAAGAGGAAAGAAAAAATCCTAAGGTGGGGTAACCTCCTATAATTTAACTAAATTTCGAGGATGAAATTCCCAAAAAGGTAGGTAGTATTGTCACACCCTGATCTGTGGAACCTAGAAAGTACATGATTAAGTTATTGATGAAATCAATATAGGATATATTTATGGTCACATTAAGGTTTATCTAATTTCATGATATTTAATATAAAGATATGAGGTGACACCTAAAGTAGAATATTGTAAGAAAGTTGATGACTCTAGTTAACTGTTTGAGCCCTAGACCTAGTTATGATCTTAATAGTTAGAAAAAAATGTAATATTGATCAAATGTACCATAAAGAGGCTTCAATTGAGGAATTATTTTAGTTCACACTTTGATTTTGTAATAGAGAATAGGATCAGTCTTATGGACACATTGCAAGACCAATGAATGAGCTAGGTGCTCTAGAAATAATTTCAAGCCCATTTGGGCCGATCATAGTTTACATACGGGTCCTTGGAGTACAAATTTGGGGATTTAGTGTTTTATTCTACTGATAAATTCTCAAAATATTTTTATAGATAGTTAACCAGAATATGAGATTATGGAAGAAATTTCAGATAATTATGATTCAACTAGTGGCTAAGGTAATTAAATCAATAATTATCCAGTATTTATTTAAAGGGCATGTTTGAAGTGTCTATCTAGTTAGTTTTGACTTCATATCATACTAATTTAAAGATGATGGTAATATATTATCTACCGCTAAATTTGTAATCAAATGAAACTATGCGGTGGACTATATAAATACTTCTTGAATTTGAACTTTTATCAAATTTTAGAAGAAAAAAATAATAATAATAAGGGGTGACTCTAGCCCAGTGCGGACTAGAGAACACCGCCCAGGAAACAAGGCTCACATAGGATCCAGAAAAAAGAGAGGATCTCACCATTGGTATCAGGTATGGGAGGCTACAAAACCCTTAGATTATGGTATATGAGGGGCTAGCAAGTTCTATGATAGGGTTTCACACGAAATTGAGAACGTGAGGAAGATAGAGAGCATGAACAGTAAGGTAAAGAAGATCCATGGCAGGAGTAGTAGGGTGGAGGCTAGGGTTTCTGAGTATGGCCTACTTTTTCTCAGCAGTAGTGTTGCCTAGGCCATGGAGTTTGTGCCAGACTAAGCGGAGGCCTTAGGGAGTGAACTAGTGTCCTATTCATCTCCATGGTGGTCCTCAAAGGTCCTCCAGTTGTCGGTACCCTATTTTTGAAGTCAAACAGAAGATCTATGATCCCCTTTCACATGCGTGATGATGGATAGGCAGCGTCCGCTGAGTTTGGGCCTACTGGGCATGCAATTGCGGTCAGATCTAGATGGTTGATTTCAATATCAACGGTCTACATCAACCCAAAATAGGTATTCTTCTAAAAATCATATCTTGAGATAGGAATTTTTGTTTTTAGCAAATAAGGTACCTATGGAAAAATCTTTGAGTGTACAATATGTAAAAATATTTCCATAATATAATGTAGACTTCTACTATTTATTATACGTTGGGTAGCCAAAACTATATGATTTTGATGTTTTGTCAATTAAAAATAGCAAACGAATTTAGAAATTCATGCAAATTTTACTGAATGTGTATTACGATATTCTTAACATGATTTCAAAGCCTGATCTCTCTTATATGAAGTTTTATTAAGGTTTTTGATGTAAACCCTAATAAGGTTATTTTGGGTATTTCACCCCTGACATGATCATAAAATGACCTGGTATTTTTATTCAGGACATTACTACAATGTATGATTACTTTTCTAGACATTTGATGGATTTTCTTATGTTATTATCTTAGTATGTATTGTTGGACCTAAGTGTCCATTATCTAGAATAATATATGATTATCTTGAGACAATAAGTGAAATATATTCCTAATTAAGTATGATATTATTTATCTAAATGGTATTTTAATTTGATTTCATAATAGAGTCAAGTAAGATTAGTATGTATGACTATGTTTGAGATTTTATTTTTATATGATCTATATGTTCATATTAGTGCATAAGATGATTTATGTCTTATTTGAGTATGAAGATAATATTGATTGTATAGTATGAGTTTTAGTTTATTTCAATGCTAAGATTTTAGGGTGATCATAGATTAAAGTTATGTTTAAGAACCCTAAGTTGGTACATATAGTTATGAAGACGGGATTTGAGATTTAGAAATAAAAAGAGGGAACATAGGTTTGGGCTGATAAAACTATGATGATATCTAGGTTATTAAAGTTATGGAACTTGGAATCGATACTTCCTTACCGATACCATATGTGCAAGAGGTAAGTGGTTCATGCCCATGAGTATTCATATTTTATGTCACCATGTTTACAAGTAAATTAAACAAGACTTTCATGGTTTATGTGGTTCAATGTTGGAAGATTTTAATGTTAAGCTATGTGATTCCTCATGGTTCTATGATTATGTAAATTCTTATGCCCATAATCCCAAATAGAGATATATTTACCATAATGTTTGTGATTCATGGGCCACGTCCATGAGTAAAACAACGAATTTTGTTCTAACACAATTCCTTAGAAATGATTTAAATTATTGAATAAGATTTCAATATAAGATAAGCAAGTAATATAGTCATAGTTAATAAATGATTTGGGATAACTTTGTATCAAGATTTTAAGTTCAAGTATGTTGTTAGGATTTATCATATACATAGATATAGCCATGTATTTAAATTTCAATTGGAATCATGTTTTCTTAAATATAGAGATCCAAGAACTAAGTAGTTAATCAGATTCTATAAAATGAGTGATATCCTTAAGTTAAGTACAAGGTGAAAATACAAGTTTTGAACATATTAAGACATGATCCAATTTTCAAGATAAATGTACTGTTGGGATTAGAATGTGTTGGTAATTGACCTATGATGATAATATGAATAAAGATGCATTAAGTTATGATTAAGTTTCAAGATAATATTATATAAGATTTATATTTTAAGGTTTAAGTTGTAAGGTGTGGGCTCATATGTAAATATTAAAATTTAGGATAAGATCAAATTTAATAATATCTTATAAAGGTTAAATCATCTTGTCAGAATTCAAGTTTTGAGATACTTTCTACTTTACCTACTTTCATAAACTTGACTTAAGGTACTTTGTATGCTTAGTCTTTCTATATGTAATTCAGATCCTTTTTCCTAAGCCTCTACACTCAGTTGTCATATGATTATTATCTATGAGGTCATTCTAATAAACCAAAGTTTCAAATTAAGATGTATCTAGATAACAAGGACATCAGATTTAGATTCAAACTTAGACTACTCATTGTGTGAGTAGCCAGATACTAAATAAAGATACATGATAAGTGTAACATCCCTGACCTGGGTTATGAGTTAACCCTAGGTGTTTTCCCTAATTATGTAATTAAGATACTGGTGATTATCTTTTGGCATGTAATTAAACTCTTGAGGAACACATATTTCCATTTCTTCCCTAATTGAACAATGTTTTAGTATTGTTTTGTAATACAGGGACCTATGTGCAATTTACCCAGTTAGAAGGGTTAACTTGCAATTTGCACATGTTGAGATGTTACTCTGATGTTGAGGCATCATAAGAATGATTATGGTAAAGTTTGAAGGATTTCCCAAGCTTGAGCACCAAGGTGCAGCTGTGGAAGCAATCCATGTGCTTGAAACCCTGGTTTTGGGGTAAAATGCAATTTACCTAAAATTTGGAGTGCAAATTGTAAATTTCATCTTCTAAAATATCTTTTATAACTTTTGTCATCATTTAGAGTAGAAATGATGAAGAGGGCACTTCATTTGAATAATCATATAATAAAGAACACCTTTGTGATTAAATAATCAAGGAATAAGTATAATAGCTCTTTTATATGTATACTTTAGTAATGGGTTGATCTTCTTTGCCTTCAATTCTTGACCTTAGAAGGAGATTGTCCTTAGAAATAAGGGGTAGGGACGAGAAAAGAAGAAAGGAAGGACTTAGATGAGAAATGGGATAAAGTAGAAGCTTTATGGAGAAATTTCACCCAAAATATATATACCACTTCCTTTGCAAGCAAAGGAACGTTTCTTTCATTCCCTCACTTATCCCCCTTGCTCAAACCGACTAAGGCAGATCTCTAGAGCATAGGAGAACGACCAGGGAGTTCAAGGTAAGTTTGGATCATCCCTTTTGCTTGAATTCATGGAGGAAACTCGTTTTCAAGGTTGAATTCATGGCTAGCTCACCTAGCTTTATCTTTCTAACCATTCCTTTCCAACTTTTCCTTGGAGAATTCACCTGGGCCGACCTGTGGAGCTCAAAGACCCCATTAAATACCTGAAGCTTGGAAGCTTGGAGCTCAAGGAACAACCTTTAGGCGGGTTTTATAACTCTAAACCTTATGCTTTGATTATACATCTTTTTCTATGCATATAGTTTCTAGTTCTTCTTCTTCCCTATCTTCCCTTGCATCCTTGCAAGAAAAATCGTGAAGAAGTGCTATTGTTCTTGAGGTAGAAGATAAGGGCGTTAATTCCTATGCTTATCCACGGATTTCCACTTTACCAAACGACCTCCACCAATTGCCCATACGGTTTACACAACCGTTTGGTGGGCAAACGGTTTCAGGGTCGTATGAAGGAAAACGGCCTTCAAGACTGTTTGGTCGCGTTGACCAAGTGACGACCGTATGGGAATCTTGTTTATAATTATGTAGGTTAATCACCCACAAAACTTGAGGGGTTAACTCCAAAGTAATCGTGAGATATAAGCAAATCAATTAGCAAATCCAATTGAATTAAGTTCTGATTTTCAATCTGTTTAATTTGCCCTTTTTGGGAAAACGGTCTCAAGACCTTTTAAGATGGTTGACCAAGAATTGACCGTTTGGTATTACTGTTAATAATGATGTTGATTAATGACTCACCAAATTTTATGGATTAATTCCAAACGAGTTATGAGTTGAAGGTTGATTAATAGGGCAAATCCTAATTGAAATCAGTGCTGAAATTCCAATGAGTTAATTAGTGATTTTGGGTTGATTAGCCCAAACGGTCTCAAGACCGTTTGGGGAATCATCCAAACGGTCTCAAGACCGTTTGGGGATCACCCAAGACCGTTTAGAGGTCTGGGGTCAAGTATAGTTGACCAATTGAAGGTCCAAAGGTACCAAATCATATTGCAATTAAGTATTGATGTGATGATCAACTCAATAGATCAAACCTTGATGAATTTTCACTAGAGTCCAAAGGATGGATGGGCCAACGGTCTCAAGACCGTTTGGAATTCATCCAAACGGTCTCAAGACCGTTTGGTGCCCAAGACCGTTTGGAGGTCTAGGGTTAAGGAAATTTGATCAATTGAGGGCCCAATTACAGTGGGTTATTGAAATAATCAAATTGCTGATTTGTGACTTAATTAAGGTTCAACCCCTATCAAATCAACTTAGATTTTGATGAATTCTTGGGCAAACGGTCTCAAGACCGTTTGGAGGTTATCCAAATGATCCCAAGACCGTTTGGGACAAGTTTGAGCCCTATTGGAGGTCAATTGATGGGATCAACTTCGATTTGATTCACATTGTTGAGTGTTGATGGTTGAATGTTTATAGACCTTAATTGAACCAACTCCAACCCTAATTGGATATCAATTGTGGATCAATTGAGTGACCAATTGGTTAAGGCTAACCCTAATTGTCTCAATTGATAAGTGGTTAGCAAGCTTGAGACCAATTGAAGGCTTCAACATAGGAAATCCTAATCGAGTTTACCCTTTGAATCACCTTGGAGGTCCATGCGATCTTGAGCTTTTAGGACCATACGACTTCAGGACTGAATGAGATCATACGACTTCAGGACCAAATGAGATCATACGACTTCAGGACCGAATGAGTTCATACGACTTCAGGACCGAATGAGTTCATACGACTTTAGGACCAAATGAGTTCATACGACTTCAGGTCCGAATGAGCTCAAACGACTTCAGAAGTCAAACTATGACTAAACGGTCTTCACCCCATCTTGGGCAAACGACCTCAAGATCGTTTAAGGGTAAACGGTCTTGAGTGTCATGCGGTCTGGAAGTCAACCAAAGCTAAACGGTCTACAACCTTAAACGATCTCAGGATCGTTTGAAGGATGAAGGTGTGAAACCCATTGGGGATTTTTAAGGATAAGTCTGCCTAATGCCTTGAAGGCTTAGATGGTATGACGGTTGTTCAACCTAAACCCTAATGATACCTAGGGACATTAAGGGTCAAGTGGTTAGTATATTAACCCATGTTATGATCAATGGTGAACTTTACCAAAATACCCTTTATGGATTCAAGTAGGTAACCCCTTTTTATCATGCAAACCCCAATGGTTACAATGGTGATGACTTGGCTAGGCTTATCAATGTTGATTAGACCTAACCCAATCTAGAGGGATGTAATCATCACCTATGAGCAAGAGGAGAGAGAAAATCCCAATTATGATTGAAATCCAAGTAAAATACCTTCAATATATATGAATGTACATGATTAGGGTATGATCCACCTATGTGAGATCATGAAAACCCTATTTATGATAATTGATGAATCTTAATATTATCTGAGGACTTTAATGATGATGTTTCTCATACATGGTGATGTTATGAGATCAATTCACCAATAGGTGAATAGTAAACCCTAATTCTAGGATGATGACATGTATTGTGAATAGTAAACCCTAATTGATGAAAATCAAGGAAACCTAGGTCTTGTATGAGTAGGGAGATACAACTTCTTTAAATGAGTTATTTATTGTTATCAGTTGATTTAACCATGCAGGTTCCTATATGAGGATGATCATATCCAGGTATGGATGATGATACTATATTCATTGAAAGCATGTTGTTAGCTTTATGAATAGTGATTTATCCTGATGCCTTGTTAATAACATCTAATGAGATTGATAGGCTGTGAGAGCCATGAATACCATCAAGCTCATGCTTTAAGAGATGACTTGTGATGAGACTACTGAGAAATGATGATTATGTGAGTTAGACTTGATACATTTAGTATTCTACTTTCATAACTGTTGTTCTAATGATTAATGTTTGAAAACATGTATGATGTTAAAAGAATACTAAAATGTACCTAACTAATCAAGTATAATCATACCATGTAGAGCCCTGATCATAGATCCATCATTTTCAGGAGTTAAATGATGGTGAAACAGGTTTTCCTAAGGGAACTCCTGGATCACATACTTTTGAGTATGTGGGGAAAATGGATGCGAATGTCCTTACATCCTAGTGTAGGAATTGAAGTAGATGTATCTTAATCCATCAATCCTTCACTATGGGTTATGCCGGGGTGATGTAACACTAATCTCCCGAGGAAGTTTTTTTTATACCGCAATCGATGAGAGATAAACAAGAAATCTTTTGATGGCGAAGAGAGTACAAAATGCCACTGTGACTCTAATAGAGAAGTACCAGAATAACCTGGTAAGCTATACTAGAAGAGACATTAGATGTCCTGCATGTTGATCCTCACACTGACTGAGGAAGATGAGGTCATAAGAATCCGGCTCTTTTGATGACCTATGTATGATACCGATGCGACTTAATAGTGATCAGTTGGAGTATGAGCGGTATACCTCATCTCCGTAGGGCATAATGATGTTTGTAAAACATAATCAACCGCGTAGCAAATCTGCTTAGGTTGATCCACGAGATACATTGATTGAAGATACATTACTTAGTATACATGTTCTTCATATTCCTTAAATGTTGTTGTTCTAATTGATAACAATCTGCTGTTGATTATCTTAAAGCTTTTATTGCCTATGTTGTTCTTGAATTGTTATAATAAAGCTTCTGGCGAGGAGTTATAACTCTCGCTGGGACAATTATTTAAAATTGTCTCACCCCGTAGATTTCAACCTTTTTAGGTGGTCATCGAGGACGAAGGAATCAGTCTGCAGGTGGACAGTATCAGCAACAGCAGCACCAGGAGCAGCAGTAAATCTCAGGTGGAGATTCAGACTGCTAAGTTGTGTAGTTAGATAGTCAGTCCTATGTGTTCTCTGTACTCTCAGGTCCTTGGAGTCTTTTGGTCTGAGATTTTGATTCTGAGTTCTTGAGATTTTGTATCATGTTGTATATAATTACTCAAGAAGTAATTATCAAAGATGTAAACAATTTATCTCCTTTTATGAAAGAAGTTTTTATGGATTCAAGCTCTTATCTCGAAAAGTTTTAATTTTCCGTGATTTTTGTCTTCCGCTATTAATCGAACCGTTTCCTCTATGTTTAAATCATGTTTATATCGTGGTTTGGAGATCAGAGCCCACTATAAGGGTTTTAGACCCAATCATAATTATGAAGTAATTGAGATCCATATTCACATTCAATTGTATATTTAGTTTATCATTTAAGAATAAAAGATTTAGATTCAGATTCAGAATTCCGTACATCTTCAGTACTCAGTTTCATATAAGTTCAGATTCAGAGTTTAGTAAGACTAGACTTAAGATAATTAATTCAAAACTTCCACATAATACATTATATGATAAGTCCTCACCAGAGAGTCCCATGATGATTCAGAGGGTGCACTATGCCAAACACTGCGGGTGTCACAGAGGGCATGTTGTGCCTACAGAGGGTGTGTTGCACCATAGAGGACACTTCAGTGTCAACAGAGGACACATTGTGACAACATAGGGTGTTTTGCACCATAGAGGAAACTTTGATGTCAACAGAGGGTGTGCTGCACCATAGAGGACACTTCAATGTCAATAGAGGGAACATTGTGTCAACAAAGGGTGTGTTGCACCATAGATGACACTTTGGTGTCAATAGAGGAGGACTTATTATATAATGGAGGTCACAATCAAATAAAATGTGTAAGTAAAGATACATTAGGCTAGAGCATGCCCATAATCTCATCCATAAGTATGATGAGATGGAATTAGATAAGATAACTACAACCCATGAATGGTGGTGCAGGTCTGGAGATCCATGTACCAGGGTACATGTTTCTAGAGAATGATAAGGTAGAAAGATAAGAATTAATATTAAGTAATAAGAGAGAACATGTTACATATTTTACTCATAGTTTGATGTTAGTTTCTTGTTTATAAAATCCAATTTCAATTCTTTAGCAATGTATATTTTAGAATACTCATGCCACTTACTCTAACGACTGTTATTTTCCCAATGCATGGATGGGGACGCGATGTGCGCAGGTTTTAGAGCAGTTGAGGATTAAAGGAACAAGGAAAGGTATAGGAGATTTTCAAGCTTGCCTAGTGGGGTGCCATCTACTGAGATGGTCCAGAGTTTAGACATCTCTTTTTATGCATAGTCTTATTACCAGAGTATATTAGATGAGTTGTAGTTTTTCTTTTATCAAGGACTATGTATGAATCAGTTTTACTCATTGCAAAGTGTTTCATTTTCTTTTATTGCAATGATTATCATATTTTTGACACTCTTAAATAAAAAAAATATTGCTTCCGCTCATGTGTGATGAAAATTTGGGTGTTACACGCCTACTTCCTATGAACTCTTGAGACAACACTCATCAACTCTAATGCTCATGTGACCTGAACGATGAACAAGTGGAGCAATTTCTCATTCACTTAGATACCATCAAAGTGGACCCCAAGGATGAGTTTGAAGAGCTCAATTTTATCTCCATAACAAAGATGAGGACAAGCCCATTGAATAAAAAATGAAGCATCTACATGTGGGGAACAAACATGTCTTCCTTAACGATGACAAGGCATGCCTAGCATCAATGCATCTTACTATAGAGCAAGAAGATGAGTTGTTGATAGAATTGAAGAACAGACAGAAGGCATGGGCTACAAAAGATTAATCTAACTGGAGTGAGCCAAGTCCTATGTATGAAATGAATCAATATGATCGAAAAACACATGCCCTCCATCGAGCCTCAATGTAAGTTCAACCCAATTATGAAGGAGGTTGTGAGCAAGGAGCTGATAAAGCTACTGCTTTCTAGGATCATCTATACCATCTTTGATTCAACATGTGTGAGTCTTGTGCAAGTAGTGATTAACAAAGGGGCACACTTTTTTTTAATGAGAAGAATGTTCTTATCCCTACTTGTACTATCATTAGGTGGTGCATGTGCATAGCCTATCATAAGTTCAATAATGCTACTTAGAAGGACACTTCCTGCTCTCATTTCTTGATCAACCCTTGGAGAGACTTGCACACCAAGAGTTCTTTTGTTATTTAGATGGATATTATGGCTTCTAGCAGTTCACCATCCACCTAGGTGATCAATAAAAGACTACCTTCACATGTCTGTTTGGAATGTATGCCTCTTTACATATGTGCTTTGAGTTATGTGATGAACCTACCACCTTCTAGTGTTGCATATCCTTTATCATTTATGGCCTTACAAAGTAAATAATGGAAATCTTCATGGATGACTTCTTAGTATATGAAGATTCTTTTGACACATGTATACATCATCTCTCTCTTGTCCTAAAACATTGTAAAGAAGCACATTTGATGCTTAATAGGGAAAAATGACACTTCATGTTGAAGGCATTATTCTAGGACATCATGTATTATCTAGAGGCATTGAAGTTTTCAAGGAAAAGATAGAAGTGATCGCCAAATTCTCTCCTCCAACTATTGTAAACGAAGTCCAAGAATTTTTGGGGCACATTGTATTCTAGAGGAGGTTCATTTGACTTCAACAAGATCATTAAACCTCTTATAAATCTTCTATAGAAGGATGTGGAATTCATATTTGACTCCAACTATATGAAGAGCTTCACCATCTTAAAGGAAGCTCTTATTTATACCCCTAACCTTTGTTCCTTAGATTGGTATCTTTCTTTTGACATCATGTGTGATGACAATGACTATGTCATAAGTGTACTTCTAGGGAAGTGTGTCGACAAGAAGCATCATGTAATTTACTATACAAGAAAAATGTTGAATGATGCTTAGAGGAATTATCTGATCACTGAAAAAGGAGATTCTTGCCATTATCTATCCCTTCTAGAACATCCACTCCTCTCTAATAGTTTCACAAGTGATTGTCTACATGTATCATGCCTCCATCAAGTACTTAATGTAAATAAGGATGTGAAGCCCAGGCTTATTAGGTGGATCATATAGCTGCAAGAATTTGACTTAGAAATAAAGGACAAGAAGGGGACCAAAAATGTTGTTGTTGATCATCTTAGTAGATTCACATCCAAAATAGTAACCCAGTCCCTATAAATGACACTTTACCTCATGACCACTTAAGGTATTTACATTCACCCCATTGTATTCTAACTTTATAAATGACCTTGCTACGGGATCTCTTCATTCATATTGCACAAGAAACAAATAGAAGAAGTTCTTTTCACACATCCTCCATTACTATTGGGATCAGGCTTATTTGTTCTGATTGTGTTCAAATGGCCTTTAACTCCAATCCATCTCTAGATATGAAGCTTGTCTCATTCTCGAACAATGTCATTGTGTACCAACTGGAGGGTAGATGAGTTCTGAAAATTTTGCATCCAAGATCCATCAATCTGGGTTCTTATGACCCTCTATATACAAAGATGCTCATAGTTATGTTATGTCATGTGATCAATATCAGAGATCTGGTGATATTTCCAAGGGATGAGATGCCACTTAATCTTTGGCAAGAAGTAGTGATGTTTGATGTTCGTGTGTGGACAACATGGATCCATTTCCCTCCTCTTATGACATCTCCTACATTCTTGTCATTGTCAATTATGTTTCCGAATAGGTCAAATGCATCCCCAATAATTCTAGAGACTTTAAGGCAGTCATCAGGTTTTCCAAAAATGAGGATAACTTAATCAAAATGGGATTACTCAAAACAAAAAACACAATAAATCACTAATTAATCACATATACAAAAATGAGGATAAATTAAAACCATTTTCAATATCACCAACATGCTCTGAAATATTTCATAAGGGCCCATGATCTTGTTTATATTTATACCATACCAATAATCTTATACATTTTGTTCCATGGACTTAGCCACCACATAAATATATGTATATATATACATATATATAAATATATATGTATATATATATATAGGAGAACATTTCTCACATTCATCATATGTACAAACATATAATATGCTACTAAAAACATGATTCGATTGAAACACCATTTACAAAAAATTTATCCCAGACCTGAGAGTACAGGGATGTATCTAGGACACACTAGACAACTAACAACCTTCTCATTGGTTCAACACCATAGCTCCTGTAACAACCCCGCCTCCCGGTAACCCCCAATTAAGGGAGACCGAAAGGTCGGTGCCGCTATCCAATTAACATGATCAAAGGTTCGACAAATAATCAATAATAATTATGAAATTCTACTAACTAACTGGAATTTTCTATAAAAATAAAACTTTACTTACCTTTGAAAACTTTGGAAATCTATCTATCCAGAGCTTGAAATATTCTATCTAATCCTCCTTGTACTTTGTTTCTTATTTCAACAATGTGTCACTTTATTGTTTGATCTTTCAATTGTTGTTCCTAAAATGCCGACAAACAAAATGTCGGTCAGTATATCGAAATATATTGGTATGTGGGAACAACCGAAATCTTGCAAATATGGCTAACAATTTAATAATCAAAATCAAATTAATGAAGAAGCCAAATTACACTTTTTCGTATGACATTCTCCACCGCTTTTTCCCTAACCCTGGCATACCCACCATAGGGTTCCCTTTGCCAATGACTTAAGGCCACCTTCTCAATCCCGAGCTTGGTGCCTGGGGGTCACCACTCATGGTGCGCACTAGTCATGCAATATCATAGGCCACCTTCTCATTCCCAAGCTTGGTGCCTGGGGTCACCACTCAAGGTGTCCATTGGTCTACCCATCTGGGCCTGACCTTTGGCATCATCCATCAGGGTGGCATGTAAGTGCGAGAATACATACTTCTACTTTTGATGTGATAATCATAGTGACTTTATGATTTGCAAGTATGAACATCCAACAGATAATTTGCATTCAATGCGATTAACCATCCGGAAAATCCTTGGGAAACTAAGGCGGTTATCCATAATTAAACACATACCTGATTTGACAATTTGAACAGAAATATCCGTGCAAATAAGAATCCAAGCAAGCAAGCATTTTCAACAAGATCCTGAAATAATTATACAATTTCCTTTTATTAATCATGTCATTAAGATATATTAAATCTATCTCGCTTCCTAGGGTTTCTAGTCCATTTTTAGGGTTTCCCTTCATTTTAAACCCTAATTGATCACAAACCCTAATTAATTTCACATCTAATCCTCAATTTTAGATTAAAGGCTTAATTAACCATTAATTAAGTTCATTAAGCCTCTTTTACATTAAAGCTATTATTTTTATCCCTTTAATCTATGACAAGATCATTATACACATTTATCATCAATTCAAAGTTCATTATAGTCTAATTCGCAAATGCAGTTGATTTACCATTAATCCCACCTTTTATTCATGAGAAAACCCTAATTACTACATTTAGAGTATTTATCCACAAATTAGGAACTTTAATGCTCAAAATAGCATATTCCAACTTTAATCATGAAATTAATCAATTAAAGCCATTAATAGTCAAATTAATCAACATTAGGGTTTCAAGGCCCATTAAAGTATATTCATGTATATGAAACTCCAAATTAACTAATTATATGCAAAGTCCATCCTTTTTCTTCCTAATGTTCCTTTTTATCATTAACAGGCTAATATCCACTCTAATCAGCTATTAAACCCTTCTAATCACTTTAATCATATCAAAATAGGGCTCTTTAAACATTAATACATTAAAGTTGATGTCTTCCATTATTTTTAGAATTTCAAAAGGAACCAGGCTTTAAATATATTTTTAATGGATTCCCCTCGTTTTTCTGAGAAACTTTCATATTTTATGCGTGCTAATCCGAGCTACAAATAAATAGATATGATTTTAGCAAAAATACCTATTTTGGACCAATCAGGACGCGCCACGTCGCCTATCCCATGCAAAGCGGCTTGTTTGGAATTAGAATTGAATGACGCTCCTACCCTCCACTTAAGTGAGTCGGTGCTTCATACCCCAGGGGTATATCTATCCAATCTGCCAGCAGGTTGTCTTCAACCTCGGGCTGCTCCTGCTTCCGTCGAGCGCAACCCTAGGCGTGAGTTTGGGCGGTCATTTCTCTCTCTATCGGTCCTCATCAGTTGCCGCCACCCCATGCCCTAGCCTCGCTGCCTTCATCTGCACCTGGGGCGCCGCCCAATGTGTGGTCTACGTGGTGAGATCAGGAGCAACAAGCCTGCGTCTAGCAGCCCTTACTGCCGTCAACCAGCCGCTATTGCACCTTTGTCAGGGCACGGCTATGCTTTCTTGCCTTTGTCCTGTCATCGTGGCACATACAGCTTCCCTCACAACCCTTATCTCGGCTCCTTTCTACCCTAGGATTTTGTTGCTCCCCTCTACTAGGGTTTAGAACTAAAATGATGAAGAAACAAGGGAAGTATGTGGGATCTCTTTCCTGGACTCAGCCCAGGTCTCTTTCTCCTTTTATAGAGGAGAGTATCCATGCCCAAAAACATCCATCCAAGAGAAAACGAGTCCCACACTTAAAGGAAACATATTCCTTCAAGGAGAAGTATTATTCTTTCTCTTCATCTATTTCTTTTATATTCTCTATCCTTGGGATAATAGAATTTCGAAAATCTCTTCTTTTATCTTCGTAGTACTTTCCCTTTATTCTAATGGCACGAAATTCTATTTTCATTAAATAGAAAAATACTTCCTTTTAGCAATACCACATAATCTATGAATTATGTATTCACATTATATTCTTATTTTTCTTTTGTAAGTATTTCTCTTTCCTCTTTCTTATTTGGGACTCCTTGGATCCCAAGGAACTCTATTATTTCGAGATCCTTTTTCAAAAATACTTATTATCCTTCTAGATGCATCTATTTGCATTATTTCCCATCATCATGGTTATTTCTTATTGAAATAACTCTTTTTGAGGTTTTCTCTTTATTTCTCTTCTATTTTCTTCATTGGTATTCCTTTCACCATTAGGAATCCTTGGGATACGAAATTCCACCAAGGATTACTCAATTGTACCTATTTTCACTTGTTTACCACATTTTACCATTATTTTCAATTTCTTTCTTAATAAAGAAATACTTAATTGATCTTTTCTTTTCTTTTTGCATTATCTTTGCAACTTTGGACTCCTTAGAACCCAAGAGGCACGAAATCCTTCTTTGGATTTGCCTTCTAGAGGTTGTCACATTTTTCTTTTCTCAAATATTCAATTTTTCATTCACTAATTGAATTTTCTTGTTATTTGGGCCCAATAGCCAATAAAGCCCACAAGTCAAACAACAAGGCTATTTGAAAAAAAAAATCCATTTATTATATCAGTATTTGTCCAAATATCATTAATATGAGAAATTACATTTCTCACCAAAGGAACCCAAAATTTGGGGTTGTAACATCCTTCCCCTCTTATGAAAATTCCATCAAGTAAGCAAACAAACAGGATAAGTCTTCTTATGTTCATCAGGGCTCCCATGTGGCTTCACCCTTTCCATGGTGGTTCCCAAGAACCTTCATTATCTCATTTTCTTCCATCTGAGTTCTTTCTTACCTTGGTATATCGTACCCTCATAGGTGACTCAGGACTTTTCAACCTTTCAAAAGCTGAATAGGTTCAGGGCACAACACCTAGCTTGGGTACCTCACATAGTGCTCTAGATCGGACTCATGCAACAAATCATTTTATCATGAGGGGTAAGGTTAAACACAGCCATCTCCACCAATCCATCTCAGATGGACCCATATATCGGGGACTTAGCTTTCTCAGTTGTAACTTAGAGGGGTCAGATTTTCACATCACATATTCCCCCACAGTGAACTACATGTCAGTCTGCTTTGCATCAGCTCGTGACTCATGTCACCACTGGGCTCTCTCTCGGCCATTGCACGATCAAAGCGACTTCATCTACACACACTATGGTTCTTTTCTGACCTTCGTGAGGTCTCCTCCACCAACATCATCTTAATGAAGTGGTGATCGACACAACCTCCTTCTAGAACTTCTTGCATCCCGATTAAGGCTATGGTGGCTAACATCACATCTTAAGAACTGTCTCTATGTATCACCCTAAATGAGCACACATGCTCTCATCAGACCCTCTAGTCTGGATCATACTGTTCATTAGTATGGGGGTGATAAACTTTACTATCATGAAGTCCTTCATGTATCCACTTCCACCTAGTGAACCTTTAGTTCATGCTCAAGAACTTTTAAACTCGCATCATGGTGTAGTTTAACCATCTTTCTCTCTTAAGTAGTTCAACCGAATATGTCCTGTGACAGTGCTCTTCCTTTCTAATGTCATCTAGGTAAGGCGTTCTACCATAACCCATATTGGATTTTGACCTTCTGGGTCAAAGGGAAACTTACCACAACATCCATAGTGATGAACTCCCATTCCCTCTCAGGGACTCTTTTATCTTCTATATTGATACATTGGGTTATTGGTGTTCATCCTTCACCTTGCATGGTCACATGCTACGGGCAACTTTGTTTTAAGCATCCAGAGTGCTACCATCACTTACTATCTTTGTATTACCAAGGTATATCATGACCTCTTGTATTGTTATGATTCCTCAAGCTTGATACCTTAGAAACCCTAAACCACTCTCAAGAGGGTTTTATTACCTTCCTATCCAAAGAAGTGTATCTGAGGTTCTATTACCATCCTTTTACTACATCCAAGACTAAACTGGCTAACCAAACAACCATTAACTTGTTCACATATCTTATTACCTCTGTGTGTTAGCCAAAACTCATCTTCTTTCCAAACTTAGGGTTAGTCAAACAACCTCAACCTCTTCTAACCTCTAGTTAAACTAGGCAGCTGATGGAGCTAAGACTTACACCAAAAGATTTTCAGTCTTCCAATGGGAGTCCCAGAATTCTATCACCAAAAACCCTAGAGAGGATTGATGTCTTCCCTAGGTTTACCTAGAACTGGTGCTTAGATAACAACTCCAACCCCATAAGAGTATGGAAGCCTTATCATAGTACAGATTTAGGATCGAACCCAAAAGACAACGGTCTTGTTGCAAGCAACAAGATGGAAAACGTACAGCACTTCACTTAGTTATTTTACTAATTGGCACTTATATCAAAAGGTTGGATTTTGATTGGTTTTTAGACTAAAGCATGAAAAGTAAATAAAGCAAGTAAAACTAAGATTTAACAAATGATGATGAATCACTGGGGTTAAGCAGGTATTCACCACCGCTACACATGCATTGTATATGTACTAAGCAAGCAAGACTTATAAGCTAGATGCATGGATGTTCCACAAGACCGATGCCTTATAAGACAAGAGCGATGTATTGCATCCAAGGATGTTCCACAAGACCGATGCCTCATAAGACAAGAGCGATGCATTGCATCCTTCGATGTTCCATAAGACCGATGCCTTATAAGACAAGAGCAATGCATCGCATCCTTCAAGGGTTAAGTAGCTCTCATTCGGTACATTTCTACGCGTCAATGAAGATATGTAGTCTTCCAAAGAGAGAATCTTACTCAACCTCATGAAACGTGCATCTAAAACTAACAAGCGAGCGATAATTATCAAATCGAATAGTATCTTTGTAGGCCTAGTCTCCTATTCGGATAACCTAGCTACGAGAAGTGCGGGAATGTTGCAACGCCAGCCATTCCCGATCAAATGGTCACATGCTTTACATCATTCCCCTCGCAAAGCGTGTTCCTCGACTTACCAAGGTTACTTCCATACAGATGGAAGTGCAACGGATGATAGTGAGTTTACTCCACTCTTTGAGATACACTCCTAGACACCGAAACGGATGCGTGGTGGATACACACACCAGAAACCAACACTAAATCGGTATTCGAGTCTCGAGAGCGGTCGTAGACAAACCACAACAAAAGACAATAGATGCATACAAGAACGTGGCCATCATTCAAGCATGTATGGAACGATTTAGTATTAAAACGAAAGGATAACATCTTTTTAGTACAAAGTACAAGACATGGGCAGCGGGGCTAGTCCCCGTGCCCCAGTGGATGGAACTACTCACTCCTCATAGAGGGAGCAACAAAGGAGGAGGCAAGAAGAGATAGAAAGAACATCATCTCCACTGAGGAGAGAAGGTTGAACCCTTGGTGGAGAGAGCAACGATCTCCACCCTTCGTGGCTTGCTTGACGACGGATCTTCTCCTCTCACCTTCTTTGTTGATGAGAGAGAAGGTAGCTTTATAATGGAACGTGAGTCTCAGACCGGCAGCCTCGGGCGGTGGATGGAGTTGTTCTGGTACTAGAGAGGCAGCCTATGGACGTCTGGACTCTCCCCAGGGATGGCCCTTGAGGTCTTATTTATAGGCCTTGAGTGAGGTCAAATGGTCTGGAGACCGTTTGGCGTCAAACGGTCTTGAGATCGTTTGGCGTCAAACGGTCTTGAGACCGTTTGGCGTAAAACGGTTTTGAGATCGTTTGGCGTCAAACGGTCTTGGGACCGTTTGAACTCCATGCGGTCTTGGGACCGTTTGGCTTCATGCGGTCTCGGGACCGTTTGAACTCCATGCGGTCTTGGGACCGTTTGGCTTCATGCGGTCTCGGGACCGTTTGAACTCCATGCGGTCTTGGGACCGTTTGGCTTCATGCGGTCTCGGGACCGTTTGAACTCCATGCGGTCTTGGGACCGTTTGGCTTCATGCGGTCTCGGGACCGTTTGAACTCCATGCGGTCTTGGGACCGTTTGGCTTCATGCGGTCTCGGGACCGTTTGAACTCCATGCGGTCTTGGGACCGTTTGGCTTCATGCGGTCTCGAGACCGTTTGAACTCCATGCGGTCTTGGGACCGTTTGGCTTCACTCGGCCTTGAGGTTGGTTTATTCTTTTATGATTTTTTTGTGCTTTTTCTGTAAGTGTAAAAGGAAAAAGTTAGTTTGATGATGTATTTACAAAAAGGGGTAAAATTAGGTTTATGTACTGTATAAACGTAAAAAGAGTATGGAAAACTAAAGAAAAAGACTAAGATAAACTACTAAAATAGGAGGTTATCACCTCCCTAACTTAGAGTCTAGCTTGTCCTCAAGTTAGATAGAGCTGAGACATGAAATGGCGAGGCGATCTTAATTAGGGTCTCCATACTCTTGCTTCAATTCTTGACCTGAGTTCCCCAGGGGTCATATCGAGGCTTATTGCATGCCTTGATTCTTTTGGATTTCGAGAGTTGCTTGGATCTCAGGGTTTTTCCGTATCTCAAAATTTTCCTTGGGACCACATTTATTTTGTGCATGCCGTTGACTCTAATCAACTTTATACCTCTCTGGAAACCTACTGGAAGCTAGAGAGGGTATGAGGGTTGGCTAAAGGCTTTGAAGTGTAGCTCCCCTTCGAGTGGGGGAGGGGCTGTCTATGCTTTTTAGGATCTCACTACCGGGCATGACACATCTGCCTTTATGAGGGCAGCTGAATGTACCGGCCGGGCAAGTCCTTTATGAGCCTTTTCATATACTTGGAACTTTTAGGGTTTCACTACCGGACGCGACACATCTGCCTTTGTGAGGGCAGCGGAATGTGCCGGCCGGGTGAGCCCTTTATCAGTTCTTCATATAGGTCCTTATGCGTGGCACAACTCTCATGATTTTATTCGTCTCTCTGGCTTTTATTAAAAAACTCACATGCTTGGGTTTTGGAATGAGGATTTATTTTGGGCGGCCAAGCCTCTTTTATTTTGAAGAGAGGAAAGCTGTTCTTAAAGTTTTTCAGCATGCACTTATTTGGTTTGTGGTCCACTTGCAGATCTTTTTGATTTGGAAGTTGCCTAATTTCCCTCTCATCCTCAAGATCTCGGCTTATTTCTGCCCTGATTTTGACCTGTGGAGAGTCAGATAAAGAATTGAAGCAAAAATACGGGATCCATAGTAGGTGGAAATTGATAAATCGCCATTTGATGTCTGAGTGCTATTTACTTGCAGAGACTAACATGATTCTAGGGTTAGTTGAGGTGACTATTTTTGAAAAAGAATTGTGAAAAGAATTAAGACTTAAATAATTGTAAAAACATTTTTAAGAATGAAGAAATGTATGGAAAAAGGAAGTATAGAAGTTGATACCTAGCCCTTGTCTAATGTATCCCCCCCCTAACTTATCACATACTCTGTCCCCAGAGTGGCAAAGTGATAGGTTGAGAAATCATTAGAACAAGGGCTGCAGGTTAAGGTAGATTTTTGTTTGCCCCTGGAGAACGGAGTAGTGTAGATGCGAACTGCCCTCGTAAGGCGTGGTAGTCCACGTAAGTCATTTCCTCCACTGGTCTTTGGAGAACGATTATGGTGTACATCCAGTAGAGGACGTGGAAGCCGCAGTCGTTGGATTGTCGTATTTGCTGGGGGCATTTGTGGCAGAAGGCGGGGCGATTGAAGTGTTCCTTGTTGTATGCCTTAGTGTGCTGACTCAGAAGCTCTATTAATTTCGCAGCGCACTCTTTTGCTGTTTCTTCTGTTGGTGTCTTGGGCGTTACGACGTAGTGTCGTTGTCGGGCGTTGAACTGGCTGTCGGAACTGTTGTATATTGTAGTTGTTCCGTCTTGGAGGTTAGTTGCCAGAAGAATCCAGTGCTCTTGATGCAGGATTGGTAACATGATGAACTTCGGCATTGTATGTTGGAGATATGCGATCAACGCTTCTGTTGTGCCGAAGTGTTTGAGTTTGAGTAGATCATCCTTCATGTATGGGGATGCCATGTATGTATCTGGATTATGTTGGCCAATCTGAGACAGGTAAGCTGTCATGAGACTGACAGAAAGTTTCCCCTTATCTTGCAAAGTCTCTCGCAGTGAATCGGCCATCACGATAATGTCTTGAGATATGAATACTATGCCATCTTTTTCTGCGGAGAGATTCGCCATGATGATGCGCATTTCAAGGTCGGTGAGACCTTTGCAAGAATCGCGATCAAAATCAGGAAAAGTTGGTTTAGTGGTGTAAGCAGGATCGTTCTTGCTGGTATCTTCTTCTGGCAACTTGTGTTGTTCAGACTCTTTCAGAATTTGGCGGAAGGGTCGCCGTTGTCGACGTTGTACAGCTGAATAGAGATACCTTGGAACATCATCTGGTGACATAGTCGGATCGTTGAAATATCTTCTGTCACAGATGAGCTCCATGGCGTAGCGTCCTCGTAACGAATGGAAGTCTTCAGCTGCCAAATCGGTGAAAGGAATTTCTTGGTTCAGCGCTTGGATATGTCGGATGGTGTAGAAAGCGCTGTCCCCAGATCTCGTGGTGGCTTGAACTGGAGGGTTAATGATTCTGAACCAGGGTTGGCTCCAGTCTTGACGAAGAGAAGGGCGTACATCCCAGATTACTTTGAGCAGCCGGAAGGGTATACACCGGGCTTCACCTGCTGCGTCTCCGACGAAGTTTATTATGTCGGCTGGTAGCTCGGCGCTATTGAAGTTGTAAACTTTAGCGTCCCTTGCTTCGGTATCCACTATCATAAAAAGCCAGTGGTCCGAGACTTGGAATGGCATTGTGATATAGCGTGCCCGACGCGCTAAACCGGCACGCAGCCGCTCAATCGACCGCGCGTGCAAGCTTTTGTGTAAAAGGCCAAAAGACAATGCGGGTGAAGCGTTGAAGGCTGGTTGTATCCGCTGTTTACTTCTATAGATTTCTATACAGTTGGCGAGGAGGACACGGAAGATTGGCATTGGCATCGTAGACCAGGGTCAGAGGATGCAACGAAAATTTTCACGTGTCAACGTACGCCTGGTTTTTGTATTATTGTAAACTATGTCGTCCCCCGCTTTTGCATCGTCTACTATAGTGTTCAGGATGAAGATGTCCTGAGCATCTAAAGTAGAGATGGCTGTCGTATCAAGATCGTGCATTGTTTGTGGGAGAGGAGGTGGCGGGGGGAGGTCTTGTGGTGGAGGGGAGGCGTGCTGTTCGGGGGCCTCTTCATGGCCTTTGAGGTTGTCGTCTAGATCGGAGGCGGAGTCAAGATCTGCGTCAGTATCTAGACTCACTCGGTCTGCCTCGTCTAGGTAAGGGGGAGAAGGTGTTGAGGAGGGGGGAGAAGTTTTTGGCGAGGTAGCGCTGGCTCCTAGTATGCATTTTTGGAGCTCAGCGAAGGCCGCATCCTTGGCAGCTTCCCCCATTGACCCCATAGCGGAGTAATCAAAGAATTGGTCCCCGTAAGAGATGTTTACGTTGTCATGCTGTGGGGACTTGGGGTGGTAGTCACTTTCCTGGTGACCTTTATCAGACCCTTTATGGGAGGGTCCTGCTGCGTTCCCGGGGTCTTCACCGTCATCGTGCTTGTCTCCTGAAGATGTGTCTTTATTGGAGTCAGCAGATGAATCGGATTCGTCTTCTTTTTCATCATCATCGTCGTTGTCGGCCGCAGCTTCGTCGGTTGTCTTCTTGTTAGTCGACTTTTTGCACCGCCGGTGAGTGGCTTGTAGCTCATCGAAAGCCACTTGCAGATGCTCATGTTTCTCGAGCAGTGCGTCGTGGGCTTCTTTGAGATCTGTGTATCTGCCCTCGGCGGAGAGGAGGCGTGCTATCAGATCTGTGACTTGGGCACGTAGTTGTTGTGTTTCATTGATATTAGCTTCCTCTTGATGATGATGGAGCTGCGTAATTGTGTCGTCGATGGTGGCCAGGCGCGTGCTTAGCTCTTCTTGATTCTGCTCAAGCTTGCGGAGATTCTCTTGCAGAGGGTGAGTCTGGTTAGAGATCTCATCGACTTTTCTTGTCGTAGCTTCTTGCTGGCGCGTTGCCCCAAGGATCAGGTCTGGCAGGTTGTTAGTGTGGTTGTTGATAAGCTCAACTTGCCTAGCCACTTCATCCTGTCATTGCTAGATGCCTTGTAGGATGACAGGAAGAGCTCGATGTTGGTTGTCGATCCTGATTACCTGTTTAGATAAATCATGTACACAAGAAAAAATAGAATGTAATAGGTTAGAAGGATCGGTGAGGAGGTTTCGGACAGCGTCAAATTGATGGCCGAATTCCTCACCGATGTTAGTAAGGGGGGCCCCAGAGGCGGAAGGGTGATGTGGATGGGGCCTATGTGGGATGGTGGTAGTGTCTTGCGGAAGAGACACTGATGATGGCCCGAACTGCGTAGTGACTGTTGATGAAGTCACCAGCGGTGTCAGGGTGGTGGCGGATGTGAAGAGTGGTGGTATTTGTGGCGAAAAAGGTGGCACTGATGATGAAGGGGTGGGAACTGTGGATGTGAATGGAAAGGTGGTGAAGTCGGGCATGGAGGTGGAGAAAGGGAAGCCCGATGTTAGGGTGGGTGAAAAGGTGGATGTGAATGCTGGCGTGGATGTGGGGAGGAAAGTAGTGGTGGGGGCAGCGGAGAGCTGCTCATTTAGACTCTGGATGAAAGAGTCAAATGAGGAAGTTGTTAAGATTTCATCGTTGAACCGCTCGTCCTCCGGGTTTGGGCGGGACGTTGGTGTCCCCGACAGCTGTTGGGGCTGCAACAACCTCCTAGAAGGTCGTTTGACAGGGATTTTTGTAGGTCGAGCTGTCGGGGCTGTGATGCTCGTTTCAGTTGGGCCCGCAGTTTGTTTCTTTGTAGTGGGTGTGACCGAAGCTAGTAGATGAGTAAGCTCCTCGTCAGAAAAGAGGAGCTGTGTCATATCATAGTGTGCTAGCTCCGGTAACGGAAGGAGGGTTCTTGATGACTTAACCATCGGGCAAAATACATAGTGTAACTTTCCATCCTTTTCTTTGATTATAAATGAATTTTTCAAAGATTGTTCATTTGTAAGGATGTCGCCCTTTATTTGCGTGCATTGGGGTAATAGCCTGTCCATCTTAAAAAATTTAATTATGGATGTGACATGGCCCCCCAAACAGATCTCTTTCCCTATGAAGGCGGCGGATAATTTCTGGACCATCAACCGTCCGATGTTGACTGGCCTTCCGTTGAGGATAGACCAGAGGACAAAGAGGTCTGATATTGTAACGTTTCCTCCTTCCGTTCTTGGAAAAAGTGCGCCAGCTAGGATTTTGTGCAGAGTGCGCACAAATCCGGAGTGTATGTTGGACGCTTTGCATGTTTTGGCGTCGTATGTGGGAATCCCAGTTAAGCTTTTCCAGAATGTGTGGCAGTTGAATTCTGGATGATCAGTTCCCACTGATTTGGCCTTTTTTAGCTGCTCCAGGTCGTCAATGAATATTGAATTTAGCATATTCTCTGTTAAGACGACGTTGCTACCGAAGATTTGGGTGTCAATCCTTCTATCACCCCCATCCCGTGACCTATCTGCAATGTCGACGGGCTCCTTTGTCAGGTAGGAGAAGAATTCCGCTGTGGGCTCAATGTAGGATATTTCAGGTATTAAGCACAACCTGGTAAGGTTGGCTTTTTGTAGCGCTTTGAAGATGTGCTCGTGAATTCCCATTTTAGCTAGTATGCTGGAGCAAACATACTTGGTTGGTTTAAGGGTTTTATCGGTGGTGATGGAGGTTTGGATGGATAGGTGCTCTGGTGGTGGTATTGGGGCGGTGATGGGAATGAAGGTGGTAGGGATGGTAGCTGCAGGGGTGGTAGTGGTAGCAGCAAAGGTGGATGGTTTGGCGAAGGGTTGGTCCATGGCAGATAGAGGGTGGACTTGTTTTCTTGCCCTCTTGGGGGGCTTCCCAGATGCAGCCTTTGCAGCTTTGCGTTTTCCCTCTGTCTCTTGGGCAGAGGAGTCTTCATCGGGATTCGGTATGTAGTCTGATCCTTCATCATCGTCAGAAGAGATGTGCTCGATGTCCTCTTCAGGGGCCTCACCCAAGCATTTGGTGAGGCGGGTTATCTCACACAGGACGTCGATGATCTTGGTCTTGGGAGGGACGGCGCTGGTGGTGTTGTAAGTGTCCCTGATCTGTATGAGCCTGTCTCACTCTTCCATCATCTGCTCCCTTGTCAGAGCAGGGGTAGTTCCTGAGCCGGAAGTTTTGTTTGCTGGTGACGCCATTTCTGAAAAAGAATAAGAGTTTCATAATTAGAGAAGATTTGAAACAATGTAAATTTGATTTGTAGTTATATCTTTTATATTTTGTGAAAGCAAAAGAGAAACGAAAACCAAACGGTTGCAAGACCGTTTGGTCCCAAACGGTTTGAGGACCGTTTGGTCCCAAACGGTTTGAGGACCATTTGGTCCCACCAAACGGTTTCGGGACCGTTTGGTCCCAAACGGTTTCGGGACCGTTTGGTCCCAAACGGTTTCGGGACCGTTTGGTCCCAAACGGTTTGAGGACCGTTTGGTTCCAAACGGTTTCAAGACCGTTTGGTCCCAAACGGTTTCGAGACCGTTTGGAAAGCGAAGAGTCACAGGTCGCCGGCGCGGGAGAAGGTGGAACGGCGCGAAGGTGAAGAACGCGTCGGCGCCTTCGAAAACGATGAGAAGAACGGCAACGGCGATGAAAACGGTGGGAGAGTCGGTGAAATCTTTTGACAGCGACGGCGATGGCGGAGCAAGAGACGTCGTGCGATGGTAAAGGGAACGACATTGGCGCCATGATGGTGGCGACAGAACGGCGCGGCGACGAAGGTGACGGGTCGGTTGATGAAACCATTCGATAACGACGGCGATGGCAGCGTAAGCAGCGACTGGCGATGGAATGAGCAGCGTAAGCAACGACTAGCGATGGAATGAGCAGGGTGGAGTCGCCGGACTACCTTGCGGAAGGTGGACGGAAGGGTGACTTTGCGCGGATGCAACAGGAGCAAGAATGGAAGTTCTTCGCACGAAAACTCTGGAGAATTCGAAGATTCGAAGAGAGAAAGACAGAGGGGTAGGGTTGATATTTATAGTGATTGGTTGGTGACCTTTTGTATTCCAAACAGTTTGAAGACCGCTTGATCCCAAGCGATCTCAAGACCGTTTGGTCCCAAACGGTTTCAAGACCGTTTTGGTCCCAAACGGTTTCAGGACCGGTTGGTCTCAAACGGTTTCAAGACCGTTTGGTCCCAAACGGTTTCAAGACCGTTTGGTCCCAAACGGTTTGAGGGCTGTTTGGTCCCAAACGGTTTGAGGACCGTTTGGAGGGGCACAAAGGGTTTGTATATTTTTATGTTTGTTTTTGAGTATGTATATTATTTTTTTGTATTTTGGTTTATGAATTTTTATGTTGTTTGTTTTATGTATTGTTTTTGTAGTTTTGATTATGTAGATTTTTTTGTATTTTTAGATTAATGATGAAAGAACTTAAAGAAAGCAAAACAAATTCAAAAGAAAAAATAAAAGACTAGAAATTAGAGAAGGTGATACTGAGGTCTTGGGTTGCCTCCCAAGAAGCGCCTTGGTTTTATGTCGCTGGCTCGACGAAGTTAAAACATTATTATGCTGCTGTCATAGTATTTGATTGCTCATGTCTATTTGGCCCATGTTTAGGGTTCGATTCAGGCTGCCCATTGAAAGTGCCTGTTGGGGGATTCAATTGTCCAGCAATCTGGGCAAGCTGTGCTTCAACTGCCTTCTGTTGAGCTTGTTGGTTGGCCAGCATGGTTTGCTGAGACTAAAGCATTTGTTTTATCAAAGATAGCTCATCTTCCGGTTGTGCAGTGACATTTTTCTGAGGGTTTTGTTGTTGAGACTGTTGAATATGCAATTGCGGGTGAAGCGGGGGATGAGTGTACTGATAGTAGGCTGATTGATTTCTAGGGTAGTTAGCCCTAGGGAAATTGTTCCTTGGGTTCCCTTGATTTTGGTTAAAATTGTTTGGAAATCCAGGAGGCAGCCTACTGTCAAGTCCCCCTTGTGTTTGATGTTGCGGATTCGTAGTTCCAGAGGGATTCCCATACTGGAATCCAGGATGGTTCCTTGGTTGACTGGGATTATAATAAACTTGTCCGGGAATAGTATGGATGGAGTTGACTTGCTCTGGAATCTGATCTTCAGCCTGATTAGTGATGGCCTCATAGGATTATGGTGGTGGATGCAGATCCATCATCACATTATAGAGTATTCCGCAGGAAAGAGTCGGATGATCCGAAGCATGACAAGCTTCACAGGATCCTGTGACAGCTTTGACTTGATGAACCAGCGGGGTTTTCTTCTTATCAATTTCCCCTAGAGTTGTTTCAAGGGTTTGCTGTTTATGAGCGATTGTCTTCAAAGCTTCGGCTATTGACTTTAGTTCCATAGATTCCTCAGCTTTAAAGACTTTAAGGATGCCTTTTCCGGCTGACCGCCCCCAGTTGGACTGGTTTTCAGCTCCTAAAGTAACGATTTTCCAGGCATCTTCATAGTTTTTCCTCATGAAATTTCCTCCAGACGAGGAATCTAGGAACTGTTTAATGTCATCGCTTACCCCCCGATAAAAAGTTTCAATCAATTGATTCTGTGAAATTCCATGATGAGGGCATTTGCGTAGAAGTTCCTTGAATCTTTCCCATGCCTCAGCGAGGGTTTCTCCAGGTAGCTGGGAGAAATGGTTGATCTGCCCTCTGATTTCATAGGTCAGTGAGGGTGGAAAGAACTTCTCCAAGAATTTTTCCTCTAGAGGGGCCCAAGTGGTTATGATGGGTTCTTTGTCCAATGAGTTGTACCAACTCAAGGCCCTTCCAGATAAGGTGAAATGAAACAGGTGGAGCATTATTGCGTCGAAAGCAATACCAGCTTGCGGGACCAGGCGGCATAATGCCTTAAACCGTTTCAAATGGTCCATGCAATCGTCTCCTGAACCTCCTGAGAAGGAAATTCCTTGCATAATCTGGATCCACTGGGTCCGAAACTCAAAGTTTGGGATGTTGATGATCGGAGGCCGGACCGGGTGGTTGTCTTCGTAATTCTTCAGGACAGCATAGTCCCTCAGTTGCTTGTTTCGTAATTCGAGCTGAGCAGCCTCGGTCTCTGCTCTTATGCGGGCTTGCTCTTCTGCTCGTATCTCCGCTTGTATTTGGGCACGGGTGTCTGCAATGAGTTGTGCCCGTTGTGCGGCGATAGCAGCATTGACTCTCTCCATCACCAAAGCGGCTTGATGCTGTTCGTCAGCCATTTGACTAGCGCGTTGGCGATTGAAACGGATTCTGCGGTGGAAACTTCTCTCTACCTCGGAGTCGAACTCCGGATCAGGGGAGAATCCTCGATTATGCGGTGATTGCATATACAGGTTCTACCTGAGTAAAGAAAAGAGAACACCTTTAGATAATAGAGATAATATGAAAGCTTCAAGAAGATGATCAGTTATGATTAAAAAAGAAAGTGTAAAAATCCTAACCAACTAGAAAAATAAACTAAGTGAAATACTAACGTTCCGTTGTCCCCGGCAACGGCGCCATTTTTTGATGGAGCTAGGACTTACACCAAAAGATTTTCAGTCTTCCAATGGGAGTCCCAGAATTCTATCACCAAAAACCCTAGAGAGGATTGATGTCTTCCCTAGGTTTACCTAGAACTGGTGCTTAGATAACAACTCCAACCCCATAAGAGTATGGAAGCCTTATCATAGTACAGATTTAGGATCGAACCCAAAAGACAACGGTCTTGTTGCAAGCAACAAGATGGAAAACGTACAACACTTCACTTAGTTATTTTACTAATTGGCACTTATATCAAAAGGTTGGATTTTGATTGGTTTTTAGACTAAAGCATGAAAAGTAAATAAAGCAAGTAAAACTAAGATTTAACAAATGATGATGAATCACTGGGGTTAAGCAGGTATTCACCACCGCTACACATGCATTGTATATGTACTAAGCAAGCAAGACTTATAAGCTAGATGCATGGATGTTCCACAAGACCGATGCCTTATAAGACAAGAGCGATGCATTGCATCCAAGGATGTTCCACAAGACCGATGCCTCGTAAGACAAGAGCGATGCATTGCATCCTTCGATGTTCCACAAGACCGATGCCTTATAAGACAAGAGCAATGCATCACATCCTTCAAGGGTTAAGTAGCTCTCATTCGGTACATTTCTACGCGTCAATGAAGATATGTAGTCTTCCAAAGAGAGAATCTTACTCAACCTCATGAAATGTGCATCTAAAACTAACAAGCGAGCGATAATTATCAAATCGAATAGTATCTTTGTAGGCCTAGTCTCCTATTCGGATAACCTAGCTACGAGAAGTGCGGGAATGTTGCAACGCCAGCCATTCCCGATCAAATGGTCACATGCTTTACATCATTCCCCTCGAAAAGCGTGTTCCTCGACTTACCAAGGTTACTTCCATACAGATGGAAGTGCAACGGATGATAGTGAGTTTACTCCACTCTTTGAGATACACTCCTAGACACCGAAACGGATGCGTGGTGGATACACACACCAGAAACCAACACTAAATCGGTATTCGAGTCTCGAGAGCGGTCGTAGACAAACCACAAAAAAAGACAATAGATGCATACAAGAACGTGGCCATCATTCAAGCATGTATGGAACGATTTAGTATTAAAACGAAAGGATAACATCTTTTTAGTACAAAGTACAAGACATGGGCAGCGGGGCTAGTCCCCGCGCCCCAGTGGATGGAACTACTCGCTCCTCATAGAGGGAGAAACAAAGGAGGAGGCAAGAAGAGATAGAAAGAACATCATCTCCACTGAGGAGAGAAGGTTGAACCCTTGGTGGAGAGAGCAACGATCTCCACCCTTCGTGGCTTGCTTGACGACGGATCTTCTCCTCTCACCTTCTTTGTTGATAAGAGAGAAGGTAGCTTTGTAATGGAATGTGAGTCTCAGACCGGCAGCCTCGGGCGGTGGATGGAGTTGTTCTGGTACTAGAGAGGCAGCCTCTGGACGTCTGGACTCTCCCCAGGGATGGCCCTTGAGGTCTTATTTATAGGCCTTGAGTGAGGTCAAACGGTCTGGAGACCGTTTGGGTTCAAACGGTCTTGAGACCGTTTGGCGTCAAACGGTCTTGAGACCGTTTGGGTTCAAACGGTCTTGAGACCGTTTGGCGTCAAACGGTCTGGAGACCGTTTGGCCTCAAACGGTCTTGAGACCGTTTGGCGTCAAACGGTCTTGAGACCGTTTGGCGTCAAACGGTCTTGAGACCGTTTGGCGTCAAACGGTCTTGAGACCGTTTGGCGTCAAACGGTCTTGAGACCATTTGGCGTCAAACGGTTTTGAGATCGTTTGGCGTCAAACGGTCTTGGGACCGTTTGAACTCCATGCGGTCTTGGGACCGTTTGAACTCAATGCGGTCTTGGGACCGTTCGGCTTCATGCGGTCTCAGGACCGTTTGAACTCCATGCGGTCTTGGGACCGTTTGGCTTCATGCGGTCTCGGGACCGTTTGAACTCCACGCGGTCTTGGGACCGTTTGGCTTCATGCGGTCTCGGGACCGTTTGAACTCCATGCGGTCTTGGGACCATTTGGCTTCATGCGGTCTCGGGACCGTTTGAACTCCATGCGGTCTTGGGACCGTTTGGCTTCATGCGGTCTCGGGACCGTTTGAACTCCATGCGGTCTTGGGACCGTTTGGCTTCATGCGGTCTTGGGACCGTTTGAACTCCATGCGGTCTTGGGACCGTTTGGCTTCATGCGGTCTCGGGACCGTTTGAACTCCATGCGGTCTTGGGACCGTTTGGCTTCATGCGGTCTCGGGACCGTTTGAACTCCATGCGGTCTTGGGACCGTTTGGCTTCATTTGGTCTCGGGACCGTTTGAACTCCATGCGGTCTTAGGACCGTTTGGCTTCACTCGGCCTTGAGGTTGGTTTATTCTTTTATGATTTTTTTGTTCTTTTTCTGCAAGTGTAAAAGGAAAAAGTTAGTTTGATGATGTATTTACAAAAAGGGGTAAAATTAGGTTTATGTACCGTATAAACGTAAAAAGAGTATGGAAAACTAAAGAAAAAGACTAAGATAAACTACTAAAATAGGAGGTTATCAGCAGCTATATCTCAATTAGAGCATTCATTACCACTTCGCCTCCTTAGGTGTCAGGTAATGTTGAAGACATACACCTCCACATATTCCACTTATGATCTCATCTCAAACTCTAAGTTTGTCTTCATCAAGAAACTTTGAGCTCATCCTCATGGTTATTCAACTCAACTTTGCATAACTTGCAAATTCCACATAGCTCATGATAAAACATCCTCACAAGATGATTTCCTTAATACTCTTAGTGTTTGTAAACCATCCATGTATCATTCACTCCACAAAGGTATGCTATCATTTCTATCCTTATACCTTGTAGAAATGTTCCAAATTCCATCATCTTTTATCCTTGGTGTAAGGCATGCATACTATCCTATCTCTCACTCCCATAATAAGAGGAAATAAGCATTTGGCTGCAGTCCAAATACATAGTTCTTCCTGTTCCAAGAGTAGAGATGGTACAACCCACCTTTCCAGTACACTTTCAAATCTAAGTTGAAACGTGCCACCTATGCCACAAACATCATGATATCAAAATTACTTTCATGGAAAACTGGTCTCAACCCTACTTGGTCTAAACACAATCCTTGGCCGTCTCCTCTAGGTCTATAGGGTGCCGACACTTTTGGGGTCATCCCTTTTCCCTTATGCATCCAGAGAGTGCCCTACTCATCTGCCCCTTGGGTCCCATGAGTTCATGAAGGTGATCAATCCCCTAACCCATGGACCTTAGACAACGATAGTTGTTACCTCCCGACCTTATGGTCATGTGCAACTTAGGGAATTAGGAAACTCCTTTTTCCATCGGTCTTATCCCTACCTGACCCTAGGATAGACTTAGGATTCCATTATAGTACATGTCCAACATAGAACCTTACCCAATCCTTCATCATCTCTCTCTGCATTCATGACTGACTTTCATCCCTTCAAAGGGGTCATGGCAACCTGCCTACCTTGGTCAGGCCCCATACCGGTTACCTCCATGGTAACACATCCATATGCACTTAGAGATGGTTAACTATAGGTCTACAGGTTCAATCTCATACCATGTACTTTTCACTTAGTTTCTCAAAATCCTATGAAACTTCTTTAGGTTACCTTAAAACCAACAAAATTGGTATACACCCTACCAAAGGACCCCTCTCCCAGGATGGGAGGAAACTACAACTCTTGACAACAAGGTCACAACCGTTCTTAGGGTTTACATTCACATGAACATGCCTAACCCAGCAGCTACTAAGGCATAAGCAAGCCACCTATTAAACCATTCTAGGTCATACTTGATCTCTTTCCTCAACATTAGATCAACTTAGACGTGAATGGTTCATCAACCATACCCTTAACTTAAGGGGTTTCCTTTACCTCTACACATGAGGAGTACCATGCTTGAAACTATAGAGACTCAATTCTCATCATGAGCATTAGGTACACAACTTCCCCCCTTCGGCCAAGAACCCTAGGTTCATGTTTGGATATCCAACTACATGCTCAACCTCTTAACCATGAATCAAGCAGGTCCAAGGTATGCCAGGTACTCCCATGATCCTTCTATATGAGCAACACCTCATAGTTGAGTCCTCCTCAAGGACAACCAACTAGGTATAAAGCCCCACAACTGGTTACTTGAACCTCCTCAGGGTGTAAGGCACTCTTTGTCTCATCTCAGTAGGTAAACTCCTATACCTTAGGCACATAAGTTCCAGAACCATCATCCTCTCTTTAGGGTTTGGTTCCCCTAAGGCCATCAAGATAATATCATCCTCCATGGATCAAACATGAGGCAACCACTATCATCCACTTAGGTCGCATCATCCTCAACCATCCATTGTTCCTAAGTCTCAGAACCTAAGCTTCCAACCTTCTTGCTTGAGTCCTACTTTACTCTCTAGAACTAACTCTACATCCAACCTTACTACCAGATGTCCTTTCTCCATGAAGGATCAAGCTTTACTAGCATACCTTCACATGGGTGAATCATATGATCGAACTTAGGTTTACTCAATATCATTCATAGCCCTTTATGCTTATTCCATGATCCCTTAACCAGGGTTTCGTCAAGCTATGCCCTACTTGCCTAAACCCATAGGGTAACTATAGGTTCTCTTCTAACCTCATCCATGAAGGAGCTATCCTTCTCTCTAGCATGCACGACCCTCTCCAGGGTTGGTCGCCAAAGGTACTAGGTCATCTACCCTTTTATGGCATCCCAAAGGCATGTCCAACCAAACACTCAGTCAGCCATGACATCTAACTCATCATGTCATCTCTCTCTCTAACCTTCACTTAGGGTTAGGGTTAACATCATCCTCAAAGGATGTGCTATGTATCTACTTTTAATGCAGGTCTCTACCTCCAAGACTAACTCTCTCTACTCATCCTCCTGCCAAGGAGGTCTATCCTCATGTCTCTCCTGAGGGTAATGACAACTCGTGTCAGACGACCTAAGCATGTATCTTTAGTTTACGCTTAATCTATTAAGCTTATGTCCATGACATCTTATTTACATGCTTTTCATTAATTTGGTGGAGGATTCCTTAGTCCTTATCGACCTTACCCATACCTCAAGAGGGTGAGGAGAAGAGAGAAAACCCTAATCCTTAAGGTCCTTAACAGAATTTGAGTTGAGAAGGGATGAACGAGATGAGAGAGTCCTAAAGGTGTCTTATTTTGAGTCATATCCTAAGACATCAGCCAAGCTGTCACACAATTCGGGAGTCCTCATATTCTGACTAGCGGTGCGGAGGAAAATATTTCCAGCCCCCGGAAGTGATCCTCTTATAGACACCTCAATCTTTTGGACACTCCTCTAATAACTCCCTTGGTTCTATGGAATTTGTAAAATTTAATAATTATTAATGATTAGATGAGGAACCTATGCTCTGATACAAATTGTAACAACCCTACCTCTCGGTAACCCCAATTAAGGGAGACCGAAAGGTCGGTGCCGTTATCTAATTAATAGGATCAAAGGTTCGACAAATAATCAATAATAATTATGAAATTCAACTAACTAACTGGAATTTGGTATAAAATTAAAACTTTACTTACCTTTGAAAACTTTGGAAATCTATCTATCCAGAGCTTGAAATATTCTATCTAATCCTCCTTGTACTTTATTTCTTATTTCAACAATGTGTCACTTTACTATTTGTTCTTTCAATTGTTGTTCCTAAAACGCCGACAAACAAAACGTCGGTCAGTATATCGAAAGATACTGGTATTTGGGAACAACCGAAATCTTGCAAATATGGCTAACAATTTAATAATCACAATCAAATTAATTAACACGTCAATTTACACTTTTCAGTATGACATTCTCCACCGCTTTATCCCTAGCCCTGGCATACCCACCTTAGGGTGCCCTTTTCCAATGACTTAAGGCCACCTTCTCAATCTTGAGCTTGGTGACTGGGGGTCACCACTCATGGTTCCCACTAGTCATGCAATATCATAGGCCACCTTCTCATTCCCGATCTTGGTTCCTGGGGTCACCACTCAAGGTATCCATTGGTCTACCCATCTGGGCCTGACCTTTGGCATCATCCATCAGGGTGGCATGTAAGTGCGAGAATACATACTTCTATTTTTAATGTGATAATCATAGTGACTTTATGATTTGAAAGTATGAACATCCAACAGATAATTTGCATTCAATCTGATTAACCATCTAGAAAATCCTCGGGAAACTAAGGCGTTTATCCATAATTAACCACATACATGATTTGACAATTTGAACAAAAATATCCATGCAAATAAGAATCCAAGCAAGCAAGCATTTTCAATAAGATCCTGAAATAATTATACAATTTCCTTTTATTACTCATGTCATTAAGATCTATTAAATCTATCTCACTTCCTAGGATTTCTAGTCCACCTTTAGGGTTTCCATTGTAATTAGGGTTTCCCTTCATTTTAAACCCTAATTGATCACAAACCCTAATTATTTTCACATCTAATCCTCAATTTTAGATTAAAGGCTTAATCAACCATTAATTAAGTTCATTAAGCCTCTTTTACATTAAATCTATTATTTTTATCCCTTTAATCCATGACAAGATCATTATACGCATTTATCATCAATTCAAAGTTCATTATAGTCTAATTCGCAAATGCAGTTGATTTACCATTAATCCCACCTTTTATTCATGAGAAAACCCTAATTACTACATTTAGAGTATTTATCCACAAATTAGGAACTTTAATGCTCAAAATAGCATATTCCAACTTTAATCACGAAATTAATCAATTAAAGCCATTAATAGTCAAATTAATCAACATTAGGGTTTTAAGGCCCATTAAAGTATATTCATGCATATGAAACTCCAAATTAACTAATTATATGCAAAGTCCATCCTTTTTCTTCCTAATGTTCCTTTTTATCATTAACAAGCTAATATCCACTCTAATCAACTATTAAACCCTTCTAATCACTTTAATCATATCAAAATAGGGTTCTTTAAATATTAATACATTAATGTTTATGTCTTCCATTATTTTTCGAATTTCAAAAGGAATCAGGCTTTAATTATATTTTTATTGGATTCCCCTCATTTTTCTGAGCAACTTTCATATTTTATGCGTGCTAATCCGAGCTACAAATAAATAGATATGATTTTAGTAAAAATACCTATTTTGGACCAATCAGGACGCGCCACGTCGCCTATCCCATGCAAAGCGGCTTGTTTGGAATTAGAATTGAATGACTCTCCTGCCTCCAATTAAGTGAGTCGGCGCTTCATACCCCGGGGGTATATCTGTCCAATCTGCCAACAAGGGCGTGACTTTGGGCGGAGGTTTCTCTCTCTCTCAGTCCTCATCAGCTGCCGCCACCCCACGCCCTAGCCTCGCCGCCTTCATCCGCACCTGGCGCGGCACCCAGTGCGTGATTTATGTGGCGAGGTCAGGAGCAACAGGCCTATGCCTAGCAGCCCTTGCTGCCGTCAACCATCCGCTATTGCACCTTCGTCAGGGCACGACTATGCTTTCTTGCCTTCGTTCTGTCATTGTGGCACACACAACTTCCCTCACAACCCTTATCTCGGCTCCTTGCTGCCCTAGGATTGTGTGGCTCCCCTCTACTAGGGTTTAGAACTAAAACGATGAAGAAACAAGGGAAGTACGTGTGATCTCCTTCCTGGACTCGGCCCAGGTCTCTTTCTCCTTTTATAGAGGAGAGTATACACGCCCAAAAACATCCATCCAAGAGAAAATGAGTCCCACACTTAAAGGAAACATATTCCTTCAAGGAGAAGTATTCTTCTCTCTCTTCATCTATTTCTTTGATATTCTCTATCCTTGGGATAATAGAATTTCGAAAATCTCTTCTTTTATCTTATTAGTACTTGCCCTTTATTCTAATGGCATGAAATTCTATTTTCATTAAATAGAAAAATATTTCCTTTTAGCAATACCACATAATCTATGAATTATTGACCGGCCTAAATCGCACGTCCAAAAGTTGGAGGCGGATTTGAGGTAGTCGAGCTTTTACATTTATAAACCCGAATCCTTCTAGGCCCCCGCAACTTTGCTTACGGGGTCAAAGTAGACATACGGGGTCGAACACAGGGACAAGGGTGGTAGTGTTGAGAACCCAGAATCGACACGCTACACTCTGGTAGGCATAGAGATATAAATTCCCAAAAGGGAAACAGCAAGATGTCACAAACAAAATAGAGAAAACTATCTCCAACTGGAGCTACTAGAGAGATTTAAGATTTTAGTCATTTAGCAGTTTTTAGGGGTTTCCAGGAAATAGAAACAGAAAGATAAAAACTAAAGCCAGAGCAAGGTACGAAGGATAAGACTACAGTAAAACAAGCGGCAGCAGTAACATCCTGCACCCCTCCTCTCAGAGCGGGTACCTCTAACCAAGCGTCAACACCCCTCTCGAGGTTGTTGGACTTAAGTTAGAGTGGAATGTTACTAAAACAACTCCATTCCAGGCACTCTCGTACTCCAGAATCGGACCAAACACTAGAGCCACAACACAACTCTCGAAGTTGTTGCGACGGGAAAAACACGATTCGGTAGCTAAGCGAAATTCGATCCTAACATGCAAGCTAGAGTTCAAATATCAAACATAGCAGTCATCCAATATTTTGCACCAAGCATATAGCAGCAAGTAATTAAGCTTTTCCATTTCTATAAACGTATAAAGGTTTGATTACAATGCAGGAATTAAAGAGTTAAATAACATAAGTAAAGATAGGTATCACCTTCTTGATGTAGAAGGACGATAGACTACAGTGGCTCTCCAGCTCGATACCGGTCAGGAGCCTAGCCCGATATAGTGACGTCGGGCGGCACACCCTCTCGGGCGGCACACATTGACTGTCAACTGTATCGCTCAAGTGCCCTGGCCGATATGCTCATGTCGGGCGGCACGCATGACGGGCAAAGCGTATCGGGTTCGATATCATGTCGGGCATGGAGCGATGTGTCCTAATGTCGGTCACTTGTGTCGATCATCCACGTCGGTCGATATCGGCTGCAGTGTCGCCCGGGACGGTCCTAGGTGAATCATCCCCTCCCTCTCAGGATGAGGAAGAGCTCACCTAGAGTTTCCCGGCACGAGGACTGGGGCACGATACTCCTACTCTCGTAGTTTCCTCTAAAGATCGCTTGAAGCTCGCAACTGTCTGAACCTCCCTTTTCGACTTCCTGTAGCTGCTATTTATAGGCAGCGGTTGGGGGAAGTTATGGTGCTCGAAGTGCCATGTATCCTCTTTATTCGTGGGTCAGTGGACGTCCTATATGGGTATCGCTCGGCGCATGGGTGTCGGCTATCGGTCACGTGACGGGCGGTGTGCCTACCGGTGGGTGGCTGTGTCGCCCGACAAGCTGGGTTGTCGAGCGAGCTTGGCTCCCTGTCGGGTAGAAGGCGTATCGTCTGTCAGCTTCTTCTTGCGTGGCATCCATTTGTCATGCGTCATTGTGTCGCTCCACCCAGGTTGGGTAAGGGTTGTATCGGGCGTCAGGAAGGCCGAAGCAGACTTAGACTTATTTGTGGGCCGGGATGGCCTTATTGCGCCAAAATGAGGAAAAATTCTGCAAAAGATGGAAAAATTGGATTAAGAGCATTGCTTTGCCAATTATTGCGAAAGGGCTAATAAAAGAGAGGAAAATAGCAGAAAAGGGCAGTTTTGATAACAAAATACAGGGCAAAAACATCACAAAAAAGGTGTTATCAACTCCCCCAAACTTAGCGTTTTGATTGTCCTCAATCAATATTTAAACTATATTTTAGCGATGCTTCTCCTGGTCGGAATAGCTCTCTGTTCGAAAGATGAAACAAGAATTGTAATGCCTAAAAGATAATGTTGTCTCATTACGAACAAAAGACTTAGTTTTTCCTGTCTTATTGTTTAAGTAAGATTCTTCTCTACAGCTTCGGTGAGACTTTGTTGTATGATTCCGATGTTAGCTTACACACCAAATAGCTTTATTTTTGGGGCAGAAAGTTATGTATCGGGTAGGCTAAGGCTTTTTGGGGTTTTTCCTTGTTTCCCATCGGTCCATCCAGGTAAGGGTCCGTTAGAGGGCAAGTGTTCCCTACAGTCCAAGCCAGTTGGCTTTAGAGCAATGATTTCACATCCTACGTACTACTGCCCCGGATCTACCATGCCTAAAGATGGTTACTTTTGGAAAACAAGTGTGTATATATGTTTTTTTTCTTTTCTTTTATTGGGCACAACTCTCATGCTTTTATTCACACTCATAAGGCTTCTCTCTCTTTTTGGGATTTTTGTTGGGTAAGGGGAAAACAAAGAGATTTCTGTTGTTTGAGCAGCTTTTTCTTTCTTCATACTCGTCTCTTAGCTGGTTTGTGAGATTATTATATTTTTTGAAATTTTTGACATGGTAGAACATACTCTTTTGTTCATTTGAAGCAGCATTATCAAAAAGATATAATCAGAACTTGCATCTCGTTAAGCACAAAGAAAACTAACTTTGCAAGAAGTCGCAACAGGTTTTCACTATTATAGCAACTTTGTACATATGTATGGAGATGATATATAAACAAATAATTTTCGAAACTTTGGTATGAACATGTATATGTACACAAAGAATCAAAAGAATAACGAATTTAAGACAAAAGCATGAAGAAATTGAGTTAGAATTTTCAAAATTTTGTACCTCCCTCTCTGGTACATGGTACCCCCCCCCCAAACTTACTCCACACTCTGTCCCAAAGTTGTGAAGTAGATAAGGTGAGGTAATGTTTATTCCAGTGAGGTTGCGCCTGCGTCAGATAGAAGCTCCCACACATATTCCCCCCTTTTGCTGTGATAGAAGGTGTGGTGGAGCTGATCGGGCGTTTCTTTGTTCGCCATCCATTCCAAGACGTAGATGCCGCAGTCGTTGGATAGGGGAAGTTGTTGCGGACTGTGGTGGCAGAACTGGAGTTCGTGCCACTTTCCTCCTTGCATGTCCAGGTATGGTTGGATCATCCTTGCCACCTTGTTGTAGTATTTTCAGACCAGGCATTCGACGGATGTCAAAGATTCTGATGTACATGGCACTGGATGGTTCTTGTTGCTGTCTGAGCTGTTGTAGAGAATTCCTGCTCACTGCCGGGTGTACACAGTTAGGAGCGTCCAATGATTGTAATGCAGAATTGGCAAAAAGATAGTGCCTGGAACCCCGCCTCTCAATTCTGCCAGAAAATTTTGCTTCGCTCCTGTTTCGTTGATGAGGCAGACGTCGTTGAATAGCATGGGTTGGGCTATGTATGCATGTTCTAGCTTTGGCTGTATATACTGGATGTAAGCGGCTGCAACTGTTACAGCCAAGCACCCTCCTCCCTTCACCAAGTCCCTTAGATCGTCGACCGAGACTACGATATCACCTGCCTCAAAGGGTAGAATCAGCTAACTTCAGCTGGATTATATTGACCTGCTCTTATGTGAGAGTTGCACATGAAAAGCGGTCAAAATTTGTGATCAGCCCTTCTGAAGCTTCAGGCAAAGCATTGTCCTCCGTCCCATGCACTTTCTTCAGGACCACCAACTGCTTGTCTGCCCCATGTGTGATGGTCGCCACTTCCTCTTCTTTTTCTGAGGAGCTGCTGGACTAGGGGAGAGTTTTCTTCCAGGTCACTATCCAGCAGCTGCTCCGGTACCCTTGCGTTCCTGAAATAGCGCTTTTCTTGATTAGCAACATGGCGTAAATGCTCCTACGTTGATAGAAGGACGTGCCTTTGAGGACTCCCAAGTTTCCAAATGTGTTGAGCGCCTCAATTGCACCCAAGATGGTGATAGCGCTGTTTCCACTCCCCTCTTCTATTTGTACGGGGAGGTCTCGGATAGCGAATAAGTTCCAAGGTCCTTGGTAACGTTGGCTTCCACACTTTATGGCTCGTAGCAGACGCAATGGCAGGAGTCTCTGCTTCGCATCCTCCGGGCGGTAGAAAACACCCCCGGAGCATGGCACTTCGGCATTGCTGCAGCACAGCAGCCGGACGTCGCGGTTTCTGAGGTCTACCATGCATAGATACCACACGTTCTGGTGCTTGTACGGGGCCAAAACTAGGTTCGACCTATGCTCTTCAATATGCTGCAGCATGTCGGCCACCGCACGGGAGTCTGGATCTCCCGTCATCAACCTTCTTGCCAAGGTCGGGGTGGTTGTGTATACTGCTATCCGACCTGTCCTACTGCTGATACTCTCTATTATCGCATTCTTCAGGACCCTGAATAGTCTTTTACCGACCACGGTCGGCGTGCGGAACATGCCGCGAAGAACCTTACGCCGCACCGAAAGGTAGCCATCGGTCCAGACGACGTCATCTTCATCTGCCTGCGATCGCAAGACCTTATTCAGCAGCTTTTGGTCTCTGATCGTCAGGTATCCGATGGCTTGTCTGTCAAAATCAGCCATCTCGAAAGAGGGTATCTCAGATGGCTCACGAAATCTGTCCGCCATCGAGCGCCTCCGTTGGGGTAGAAGTGTTTTATTGACTGTGTAGACATCCCCCTTTTCTCCCTCGGACTCTTCAGAAGAGTCTCCCCCGATGCTGATATCTACGCTTTCGTCTTCAACTTCATCTAGGGGGACGGAGATGTTTGCATCTCCCAATCCTAAGGAGTTCTCCTGTCTGCCGGGAGTTCCTTCGGCCGATCCTTATTGCGTCCCCTCCTCGGGCATAGAGGATCATCCGCTGGAGGAGGAGGAGGAGGACGATGTTCCCGAGGGGGAACCTGATGAAGAGGGATGACAGCCCCGAATGGGAGGTGACGACGACCGTCTCAGCTGCCTTCGGCACGGATGGTCATCACTTCTGTCCATTCTCTCCTCGAGCCTGTTGAGTCGTTGGAGAACTTGCTGCATTGTTGCATTCAAGGCCTCTAGTCCGCCGAGTAGGCTCGCTAGAGTCAGCATCTCTCTTTCTTGGCTATTCAGCCTGTCTTGGAAAGATGCAAGTTTGCGGGTTAGGGAAGTACTAGTAGCAGAGTCGATATTTGTTACCTCCCGCAAATCGTCGAGCTCGTGTCTGAGCATCATTCCGAGCAATGGAGGAGCTTCGGTGGGTCTCCCTTTCGTCCTCGCGACATCTTATTCACGCGATGGTCTACCAGGAGAAGTAGAATCTATAAAAATCGTACGCGATCCAGATGTCCCCAGGTGGGGCGTCGGCACTTTTTTAGGTGTCTCCGTCTTGCCTTCTCGTCTGGGTGGGGATGACCGTGGTGAAGGCGGACTCTGCTCCACCTCTGCACTGTGAGCGATCTCCTCGACTACTGCAGGCGGGGACTTCGGCGGAGGTGTTGGTGTTCTTTCGAGTTCCCTCAGGAACTCATCGAACATCCCGTTGTAGTTGCCCTGCTAAAATTGCCCTTCCGCCTCTACAGTGACGGGAACTGCGGTCGTCTCTTCCGCGGCAGATCCCGTAGTCTCTGTCCCGGTGACCTCAACGATCACCGGCTCTTTCTCAGTTTCTACCGTCCATGCTGTGGCGGTGGCTGGTATGGTCGGAGCGGCGACAACTCTATCAGCAGTTGTCGTCGGTAGCTTTGGGGTTGGCCTCTCCGGGGCCCTGGTCGATGTGGTGAAAGCTGTGTTATTTGCTATAGCTTCAATCTCGGCGGTAGTGAAGACCAATTTCTCTGCGTCGTAGTTGGCGCAGCGAGGGAGGGGGAGGAGTATATTTGTCCTTGAAAACTTGTAGAAGAAGTTCCTCCCCTCCTTCCTGACGATGTTGGTCCTCATCAGGTACTTGGTGTCAAACATCCCGTTGCCTTGCATCCTCGAATGGCTGCGCGGCTTGTTTGGTTACCTGAGTCCTACTGCAATGAGATTGACGATGCCACCCATGCAGTACTCCTTGGTGGCTTCCTTCATTGGGTGCATCCTATTCAGCAAAAACTGACCGAGGTTGATCACTCGGCCCTCCATTATGTGCCACATGACGTGGAGCTCTTCTGTGTAGATGTTGTTGGATTCGTTCTTGCTGAACATCAAGCATGCCACCAGCTTGTGCACTATCCTCCAGAAATAGGAGTGCACCGTCACGACCTTTCTTCCCGGCTTGAACGAAAATTCGCCAGTAAGATTTCTCCAAAGCTGCACATGATTGAACCCGTCTCCCTCGGTGATCCTCTCACCATTGTCCATCAGGTTCTTCTCCTCCTCGTTGGAGGGGAAGATCTTGTTCAAGAGCTTCTCGGAGATGGTGTACTACGTATTGTAAAGTTGGGCCTGGAGTCTGTCTGGCATGCCAAATTCTTCGTTCTCCGCCGGAGAGTTCTTCACCTGGTGGAGAGAAGACATAAACTCCATCGTCAGCTTAGTGTACGAAGAAGACCGGCTGAAATTGATCTTCTTCAGCCCTGCCACAGCTAGTACGCCCTTCAGCCTCTTCACGATTCCTAGCTCAGCAAACGAGGCTCTATGGCAGAACCTACTCAGTCGGTAGACCTTGGTCACCAGCTCAGCATATCGGCGAGTATGCTCGCCGTCTCTTGGTTCGAAGCTTCCCGATAAGAATTCTGGGAGTTCCGTTGCTGCTAAAGGTGTCAGTGTTGGAATTGGAGCCGCCGCCTCTCCAACCCTAGTCCTCTTCCCTATTGCCGATGTCCCAGCTGGTCCTGGGTGTGGGCGCTTATGCCTGGCAGATTGCCCTTTAGCAGCAGTCTCTGGGTAGACTCTCCTGCCTTGTGTGTCAACTGGGACATCGGTTGTCTTGATGCGGGCCATTTCTATAAGACAATAAGAAAAATACCTTAATTGAATGTGCCATTGGAAGAAGTATATAATAAAGAATAAATTTGTGACTAGGTATTTTTCTGTACAAGGACTGTCTGGAAACCTCGTATCGGACGACTAGATATGGGTATCGCTCAATACGTCAAAAGATCAAACACGCGATAAGGACAGGGTGGTAGGGCGATGAACGCGCATTAGGTCTGTCGCTCAAAATGGGCGTGTCGGGCGATACAAGGGCGATAAGATAAGATGCCCAATACGGTCCTCTTGAAAGAAAAGCAGCGTGTCGCCCGATAACAAAAACAGGTGAGGTGATGCAAAAATGGGCGACACGGTTATCGCCCGACATGGTGTATCTGGCATAGGTACGTTGCGTGACATCCATATCGGGCAATGCATAGAAACCGTAAGGCCGATAAGCTACTTGCTTAAAGAAAGAAACGTGTCAGGCGACACGGTCTGCCGGGCGATATGGTCTGTCGGGCTATACCTTGTTGTAATCTGAACTACCGCACGATACGAGAGAATTGCAGTCTTGCGCGACACGGGAGCAGAAGCACAAGTTATTTAGCACGATACGGGAGCGTGGAAAATAGTAAGGCAAGGAGCCCGACACGGTAAAAACTCACCTCTTTATATAGAAAACTCAACAGTAAAACCGGGGCACGCGTCGGCCGTTAAGGCAACACATAAGTCGGCAAGTCCTACTGTCAGCTCGACCGTTGTGCTCCAAAAAGTCCCACCGCTCAATAAGCATGCACACACAGAACTGGTTGGGTTGCCTCCTGCTTCGAAAAGAAAACAAAACAGTTTAAACTGTGACTGATGAGTAAAACATAAAAGTCAGCGTATGTGGCACATGCACTGACTCGGGCCTTATTACAATCCAAATGTTTGTAATGTAATGTTTGTTTTGCAGGAAAGTAAATTGCATCCTATTCTAGGAAAGAAAAGAAAGCTCGGGTTGCCTCCTGAGGAGCGCTGTAGTTTTCGTCTCCATCTTGACGGCTCCATCTTTTTCAGTCCTCATCCGCTAACATCATCCATCTCTTGCAACTCGATCTCCACCTTCTCTCGATCACATCCCTGCCTTCTTTACAGTTTCGGTATTGGACGGTATTTTTCCTGAGGGATTCTTCATTAATTCGACCATTTGAGCTAATTGCTGATCCATCTGGCGTTGGTGCGTATGCATATCCTCCATTTGAACCTGTAATGAGTTCAAAACACCTGAACTTGATAATGTGCTCTGCGCCAACTGGTTGTTAATTGTGTCCTGCCTTTTCACAAAATCAAACAACTGTCCCACCACATCTGCTTGGTTCGAAGCCTTGTCCTATCCTTGTTCTCTGGCTGATCCTTGGTATTTAGCTTGCCCCTGGAAACCTCCTTTGTTCACTTGGAAGGGGGTGTTTTTGGTGTATTGACTTGGTCCTCCCCTCTTCTCAAAAGCTTGGGGCGGCTTAGTGGAGTTATGCAACTGATGAGAATTCTCAGCTGCCTCCTTGTTTCCATAGCTGAAACCAGGGTGGTCTGGTCTTTTGAAATTTACAAAAGAGACTTTTTCAGTCTCTTTGGCCTCAGACTCAGTGTCGCTTGATGCTTCCGGTCGGGTGTAGATGCAATTATCTATCCCATGGCCACCTTTTCCATATGTTACACATTTCATTACTTTTTCCACATGCTTCTTCCCCTTCGCGCCAGATTCCTTCAGCTGCTTTACATCTGTGGATATTTTCTGAATCTGAGAAGTGATGGTCTCCAGAGCCCTGGACTCAAGAGAGGACCCTTCACTGACCTTTTTCGCCTGTCCTCTGTCAGATCTATCATATTCAGTGTCGGCTTGCAGCTCGGCCATATTTTTTATGATCCTTTCATACTTGCTCGGCTTTTTCCCTAGGAAGTCACTTCCTGCTACCGCATTCAGTGACACTCATTCATCGGGAGTCAGGCCATTGTCGAAGGTGGTGACAAAGAAGCCCTTCTTGTAATTATGATGGGGGCAATCCCTCAGGTACTCTTGGAACCGCTCCCAAGCATCGTGGAGGCTTTCGTTTGGCTTTTGCATGAAGGAGGTTATTTTCTATCGGTTTCTGATCGTTCTCTCGGTGGGGTAAAACTTATTTACGAATGCTTCAGCTAATGCTCCCCATCCGTTCAAGGACCGGTGGGGTAACCTGAGGTACCAGGACAGTGCTTTGTCCTCCAGTGAAAAGATGAAGCCTTTGCAATATATAACCTCCTGGGGGACCCCCCGCATCTTTATTATGTCGTAGATGTTCTTGAAGGCATCGAGGTGATGGTAGGGGTTGTCATTTTTCGAACTTCCCCTGAAGCTTTTGTTCTGGATCATAGAGATCACAGAAGGCTTAAGCTTGAAATTGGCTGCGCTGAATCACGGGGTGATGACGGGACATCTGGAGTTGTTGGCTTTTGTTGATGTCACCTCTCTCAGCGTCTTTTCTTCCTCCTCGGAGTCATCATTGTCGTCGTCTCGTCGGTTATGTCCCTGATCTTGATTCCTCCGGTTTCAGTGGTGGTGGCAATGCCTAGCTCGAGGGTGTTCTTCCTCAAAGTGTTCTGATTCCTGATCTTCAAGCTGATTATTGTCGTCATAGCGGTCGTCGCCATCTGGTGGAGGTGATTCATGCCCAAATCTTCCTAGTTGTTCCACTTCAAAGTGTTGTCGATCGACTCGGGGAGACATGGTTTTGATGATTGTGCTTGATTGGACAGTCGAGTGGCATCGGAACTCGGGGAAACAGACTACTATTCTTCAGGGTTCCTGAAATGGCACGAAAAATCAAGTTTAGGAAATTGAATTTTTTTTAGGCAAAGAAAAACAATAAGAAAAAGAAAAAGAGTGTTGTCAAGCTCATTTATGAGCTTGAGGCATGGGAGTGTAGTTAGTGGATTCGGATTCATGTATAGTACCATTTTTGCCTTGTCCCCGGCAACGGTGCCAAAAAGTTGACCGACCTAAATCGCACGTCCAAAAGTGGGAGGCGGATTTGAGGTAGTCGAGCTTTTATATTTATAAACATGAATCCTTCTAGGCCCCCATAACTTTTCTTACGGGGTCAAACACAGGGACAAGGGTGGTAGTGTTGAGAACCCAGAATCGACACGCTACACTCCGGTAGACATAGAGATATAAATTTCCAAAAGGGAAACAACAAGATGTCACAAACAAAATAGAGAAAACTATCTCCAACTGGAGCTACTATAGAGATTTAAGGTTTTAGTCATTTAGCAGTTTTTAGGGGTTTCCAGGCAACAGAAACAGAAAGATAAAAACTAAAGCCAGAGCAAGGTACGAAGGATAAGACTACAGTAAAACAAGCGGCAGCAGTAACATCCTGCACCCCTCCTCTCAGAGTGGGTACCTCTAACCAAGCATCAACACCCCTCTCGAGGTTGCTGGACTTAAGTTAGAGTAGAATGTTACTGAAACAACTCCGTTCTAGGCACTCTCGTACTCCAGAATTGGGCCAAACACTAGAGCCACAACACAACTCTCGAATTTGTTGCGACGGGAAAAATACGATTTGGTAGCTAAGCGAAACGCAATCCTAGCATGCAAGCCAGAGTTCAGATATCAAACATAGCAGTCATCCAACATTTTGCACCAAGCATAGAGCAGCAAGTAATTAAGCTTTTCCATTTCTATAAACATATAAAGGTTTGATTACAATACAGGAATTAAAGAGTTAAATCATAGAAGTAAAGATAGGTATCACCTTCTTGATGTAGAAGGACGATAGACTATAGCAGCTCTCCAGCCCGATACCGGTCAGGAGCCTAGCCCGATATAGTGACGTCGGGCGGCACGCATCGACTGTCGACTGTATCGCTCAACTGCCCTGGTCGATACACTCATGTCGGGCGGCACACCCTCTCGGGCGGCACGCATGACGGGCGAAGCATATCGGGTTCGATATCATGTCGGGCATGGAGCGACGCGTCCTACTGTTGGGCACTTGTGTCGCTCATCCACGTTGGCCGATATCGGCCGCAGTGTCGCCCGGGACGGTCCTAGGTGAATCATCCCCTCCCTATCGGGATGAGGAAGAGCTCACCTAGAGTTGCTCGGCATGAGGACTGGGGCACGATACTCCTGCTCTCGTAGTTTCCTCTGAAGATCGCTCGAAGCTCGCAACTGTCCGAACCTCCCTTTTCGACTTCCTGTAGCTGCTATTTATAGGCAGTGGCTGGGGGAAGTTATGGTGCTCGAAGCACCACGTGTCCTCCTTATTCGCGGGTCGGTGGATGGCCGATACGGGTATCGCTCGACGCAGGGGTGTCGGCTATCGGTCACGTGATGGGTGGCGTGCCTGCCGGTGGATGGCTGTGTCGCCCGACAAGCTGGGTTGTCGGGCGAGCTTGGCTCCCTGTCAGGTAGAAGGTGTGTCGTCCGTCAGCTTCTTCTTGCGTGACATCCCTTTGTCGTGCGTCATTGTGTCGCTCCACCCATGTCGGGCAGGGGTTGTATCGGGCGTCAGAAAGGTTGAAGCAGACTTGGACTTATTTGTGGGCCGGGACGGTCTTAATGCACCAAAATGAGGAAAAATTCTGCAAAAGATGGAAAAATTGGATTAAGAGCATTGCTTGGCCAATTATTGCGAAAGTGCTAATAAAAGAGAGGAAAATAGCAGAAAAGGGCAGTTTTGATAACAAAATACAGGGCAAAAACATCACAAAAAAGGTGTTATCAATTATGTATTCACATTATATTCTTATTTTTCTTTTATAAGTATTTTCTCTTTCCTCTTTCTTATTTGGGACTCCTTGTATCCCAAGGAACTCTATTATTTCGAGATCCTTTTTCAAAAATACTTATTATCGTTCTAGATGCATCTATTTGCATTATTTCCCATCATCATGGTTATTTCTTATTAAAATAACTCTTTTTGAGGTTTTCTCTTTATTTCTCTTCTATTTTCTTCATTGGTATTCATTTCACCATTAGGAATCCTTAGGATACAAAATTCCACCAAGGATTACTCAATTGTACCTCTTTTCACTTGTTTTCCACATTTTACCATTATTTTCAATTTCTTTCTTAATAAAGAAATACTTAATTGATCTTTTCTTTTCTTTTTGCATTATCTTTGCAACTTTGGACTCCTTGGAACCCAAGGAACCCAAGAGGCACAAAATCCTTCTTTGGATTTGCCTTCTAGAGGTTTTCACATTTTCTTTTCTCAAATATTCAATTATTCATTCACTAATTGAATTTTCTTGTTATTTGGGCCCAATAGCCAATAAAGCCCACAAGTCAAACAACAAGGCTATTTTAAATGAAATCCATTTATTATATCATTATTTGTCCAAATATCTTTAATATGAGAAATTACATTTCTCACCAAAGGAACCCAAAATTTGGGGTTGTAACAACTCCTCATTGCTTCCACAGGTCTTTCTACCGTTGCTTCCGATCACCTAAAATATTTGGTGACCCATGAGGTGAGACCCATGTCCCAGCAAGAGATATAACATCCAACAATGCTTATTGATTACAATAGTTTATGTAATTGAATAGTTTATTAGGTTGAATAAACATGTTAAACAAAAGTTATACTAAGGGATATGATTAACAAGATACTTTAAGGATCAGATGACGACTATCACCATTAGCCTAACTATCATCATATGCCTTACTAATGGTATAAGCAGTCTAGAAGTATGAGCAACTCTAATGCCATGAAAAATTCTAGCATCATAAGCATACCTAACAATGTTAGCATGTCTAACAAGTTGACCAGATATACATTATAAGTAGAGCTAATAGTATAAGCTCAATTGTTTGCATAAGCATGTTAGTTGTTTAAACATCTTTAATTATAGAAGCATGGCTAGTAGTTATGCACCTCAACTTATCGAGGCATAGCTAGCAGTGTAAGAATAGTTAACAGCATGAGATGACTATCATCATAAACATAACTAATGGTGGTAGTATATCTATCAACTTGAACATGGATATTGTATGTATATCTCTATAACATGAGCATATTTGCAGCATAAGCATATTTACTATCTTTTAATGCATTAAACTTCATCTCTATGTACAAATAAGGGTTATCATCATATGTGAAGCGTTGTGCATAACCCTAAACAGATATGCTACACAACTATATTGCATCTTTTATTAAGACCTGAGGAATTTATGGATACCACTCAAATTCCAATTGACCATTGCTAAGTCAAAATTAGTGCCATACATGATCTAGGAAGAGACAGACTCCTAACATCTTCTCCGCCCCCAATAAGTATGGGTCTGCCACAATGACACATAAGGTTAAGCTGCTGATAACACTCATTTTAGGGCTATTTATAGCTTATATTTTCCTATCAAAACTGCCCTCTAAAGTACTTTTCCTCTAATTTTTGTCAAGATTTTGCACAAAAGTAAACTGTGCTCTAACCCTAACTCTTTTTCCATCTTTTGTACAAATTTCTCCCTGTTTTATACCTAAAAGACCACTAAAGGCCCATCCCGACTGATGAACGACGCCCACCCGCATCGGCCCTTCTACCAGCCACCCGACACGTCACTTACCCGTCATGGCTTTAGCCCGATATAGCAGCAATGCGACACAGACATGTCGCGCAAGGTGGCTCTAACGGGTGATACGCCACTTACCCGATAGAGGACTCTGCCTGCCACGACTGATCATCCCGTTAAGGCATGTCGCACGATGTCGCACGATACGAGCCCCTCATAGGTAGTGTTTGTCTGCCATGGCCACCTGATACGATTGCAACCTGACACGTGGCGACCGGCTATGTCGGGTGACACACAGGTGTCGACCATCCCCGAAGTCACAAAAAGGGAGCAGATTTAGGATGCATGGCCCCACGAGAACCGCAACTTCTCCCAACCCCTGCCTATAAATAGCAACTATAGGACTCCTATGGGATGGGTCGGAATCTCGTGAAAGCTAACCTTGGAAAGCATCTAAAGGTAGTGTGTCGACTCCCAAAGCGTGTTGGGCGATACTAGGTGAGCACTCCCCTAACCTAAGAGGGGCGGGAGTGGTTCATTTAGAACCCATCTCGATAGCCGCAGCAGCCCGGTATGACAAAGAAGGCCACCCGATGTGTCAGGTACCTAGAAGGGCTCCTGCCTGAGATGGCTTGCCCCCCTACACCTGATACAAGGAACCCAAGAACCTAAGTCACCTCTAACCCAAAAAGATACCGAACCTGATACGGTCCACCCGTCACGGTGTGTCGCCCAAGAGAGCTAGCCGCCCGACATGGCTGTATCGGGTAGAGAGCCTTGGCTGATACGTCTGCCCGTCACGGTGTGTCGCCTGAGAGGGGGCTAGCTGCCCGACATAGGCATATCGGGAAGAACTCTCACCTGGTATCAGGTTAGAGATTGCTTAGGGATCTTCTACTGTATATTGACCCCCCATATCAAGGGGGCCGCTATCTATCTTCCCTTTTTTTACAACAATTTACTTTCATTCATCACGCATTGTAACTGAACCCTTTTTCATATCTATGATTATAGAATTAGTGGAGTTTAATATTTGTTGTTTTGTGTATGGTTTCTTTTTGTTGGATGATTTCTTTGTAGCATCTAAACTCTAGCATGTATGCTTGGGTCATGTTTTGACTAGCTATCAAATTGTGTTTCCCGTTTCAACTCCTTCGACAGAGGGATGTTGTAACTCTAGAGTTCAGTCTGATCCAGGAGTATGAGAGTGCCCAGGATCGGGGCCGCCCTGACTTTCCTCCCACTCCAACTCATGTTCATTATTCTTGAGAGAGGGTGTTGGTACATAGTTGGAGGCACCCTCTTTGAGAGAGGAGGGTGCAGGAGGTTTTCTGCTACCGCCTATTATTCCTAAGTCTTCTTCCTTCATGAATTACATTTACGATAGTTTTATCTCCCCATATTCTATTTCGCAAAACCTTTATAAAAAACTCTTAACCCAAAAACATAATTCTTTCTTGTAGCTCCATTTGGAGATAGTCTTTTAGTTTATTTCCTTCGGTTCCTTTAATCTTGTTTTCAACCACTATCTCCCTTGGGGACACATTCTATTCTCTCTCTTATCGGAGTACAAAGTGTTGATTCTGCATTCTTAGCATGACCACCCTTGTCCCTGTATTCGACCCCGATCGCTACATTGGACCCTGTTATCGTTGCGGGGGCCTGAAATTCAGGTTATCTATTTAAAAGTCTAACTACTTTAATCCACTCCTTTTGGACGCGTGATTTAGGCCAGTCAACTTTTTGGCGCCGCTGCCGGGGACAAGGAAAAATGGTACTGTTAACGAACACGAGTCCACTCACTATACTCTCGTGCCTCAAGCTTTGCAATAAGCTTGACAACACTCTTACTTAAAGCCCTCTAATCTAAATCTAAGCAAAATAGTTCGATTCATCAACTATGATTTTCTAACTTGATTCTATGTTCTATTTAGGTACCTAGGAAGAAGGTTTTGCTCGATTCAAATCTAGTCATCATGCTGCCTCACGTGGAACCACCACTTCCTGTGGACGAGCAAAATGCTAGAGATGGACCACACCCACCTCCACATGGGGACGATGACTGTTACAATAAAGATCATTTACATGAAGAGCTAGAAGAACCTGAACCAAAGTGACCTGAGAATGATCGCCACCATGAAGAGCGTCATCACCGCCGGAGGCATAGAAGGAACCACCATGATCAAGAGCAGAATCATAGGAACAACAACAATGACTATGTCGAGGAGGAAGAAAAGACCCTCCGAGAGTTGGCTGCAACGAAAGCCAACAATTTAAGATGTCCAGTGATTGTTCCACGGTTTGATGCTATGAATTTTGAGCTAAAACCCGTTGTGATTTCCATGATTCAGAATAAGAGCTTTCAAGGGAGTTCCAAGAATGACAATCCTTATCATCACCTCGATGCTTTCAAAAATATATGTGACACCATCAAAATGAGGGGGGTTTCACAAGAAGTGATTTACTACAAGGGTTTCATATTTTCCTTGGAGGACAAGGCACTGTCATGGTACCTTGGACTGCCTCATAAATCTTTGAATGGATGGAATGCTTTAGTAGATGCTTTTGTAAACAAGTTCTACCCTACCGAGAAGACTGTCAGGAACAGGACAAAGATCACATCTTCCACACAAAAACAGGAGAGAATCTGTATAAGGCTTGGGATAGATACCACGAATACCAGAGGGACTACCCTTACCAAAATTACAAGAAGGGTTTTCTGATAACAACATTCTATAATGGTCTAACTCCTGAAGAGAGAGTTTCACTAAATGCAGCAGCAAGAAGCAACTTTCTTGGGAAGAAGCCCAGCAGATCTAAAAAGATCATTGAGAACATGACTGAATTACAAGACGGATATGAGTATGATAGAATTGATAGAGGATACACGAAGAAAGCCACTAGTGAAGGACCATAAATCGAGTCAAAAGCACTGGAGGCGATAACATCTCAGATTCAAAAGATAGCTACAGACGTCCAATGGTTGAAGGAGTCTGGAGGAAAAGGAATGAAACAGATTGAGAAGGTTATGAAGTGTGTAACCTGTGGTGAAGTAGGCCACAGAGTAGATAGTTGTGTATACTCGACCTGAAGAGTCTAGTGAAAGTGATTTGGAAGATGAGGAAGCTGTGAACGTATCCTACGTCACGTTCAGGAGGCCGGACCACCCTGGCTTCAGTAATGGCAACAAGGATGCCGCAATAAATTCACATCAGCTGAACAACCCACCCAAGAAGCAGCCTGTCTTTGAGAAAAGAAGCAGACAAGGACAATACGTCAAGACGAGCTCTTTTCAGTCGAATAAAACCAATTACTGAGGTCACGGAAAGTTTCAACCTCGTCAAGTCACTAATACGAGTCAAGGGCAGGTGCAAGCTCAAGGGCTGAGCTAGACAAATAGCAACAACTAGCTGGACTTAGTGGCTCAGCTTTTTGACTTTGTTAAAAGGCAGGACACCATTAATAATCAGCTTGCGCAAAGTGCACTATCCAACTTAGGAGTTTTGAATTTTATGCAAGTCCAGATGGGTGTATGCAAACTCATCAGCATCAGACAGACCAACAGCTAGCTCAGTTAGCCAAGCTTGTGAAGAATCTGTCGGGGAAGATCCCTTCTAGTACAGAGTTTGCCAACATGGCAACCCTCAGATCGAGATGTAGGATAGATCGCCCTGAAGAGCTGAGGGTAGAAGAACCCAAGCAAGAGAAGATTGCAGAAAATCCAGGCAGGGGAGAGAGCCAGCACCCTCTAGTTAGGGAGCAAGGACCTAGTGAGGAATTTTTTGCTAAGAGATACTCACCAAGGTTACTGTTTCCGTACAAGATGGTGAAGGCTCACCTCAAGAAAAGGTATGAAAAGTTTATGGATTCAGTGAAAGAGCTTCACCTGGAGGTACCATTTCTCGACGCTTTGGAAGAAATGTCAACCTACGCCAAGTTTTTAAAGGATCTAATCACAAAGAAAATACGAGGTGGAAGGATCAAAATAGTGCATCTAGCCGTTATGTCATCTGCCTTTGTGAAAGCATACTTACCAACTAAGAGAAAGGACCTTGGGGCCTTTACTATACCCTTTGCGGTAGGAGACAACGTTGAAAGAAAAGGTCTCGCTGATTTGGGGGCTAGTATAGGCCTCATGCCTCTAAGTCTCGCACAATGCTTAGGACTGACTGATATGGTTAGGACTAATATGAGGATAGAGTTGGTAGACCATACCTTTAAAAGGCCGGTAGGGATAGTCGAAGATGTCCCGATAAGAGTAGGAAATTTCTTCATTCCTTGTGATATCATTATCATCGATACCGTTGAGGACCCTAAGTGCCCCATCATCTTCGGTCGTCCTTTCTTGGCAACTGGAAGGGAACTTATTGATGTCATTGAGGGCGTGATTACCCTAAGGATCGGGGATGATAATATTGATTTCAAGTTAAAGGATCTATGAAAGGACTGTCATTGTTGGAATCAACTTACTTCATGGATAGCTATAATCAATACTGTGAAGAAATAGCAGAAGACGCATCAGTGGTAGATCCTCTTATGAGATCTTTAAATGAAGAAAACTCAGAGGTTAACAACCTTGAGATAGTTGAGATACTCGACTACCTGAACCAAGATGAAGGGGATCTGAGCAATGAAGAAGAACTGGTCGAGACAGTGATGTATGCTTCTCTGGAATCGACCGAGGAAGAAGAGAAAGTACAAAAACCTTCACCATAGCTGAAGCAACTACCGAAAGGTTTGAAGTATGAGTTCTTAGATAAATAAGAAAGACATCTTGTCATTGTCAATTCCAATCTAACCAAGGAAAAACTAGAAAAACTCCTTAAAGAGTTGAGGCTCCACAGATAAGCTATTGGGTATTCGGTGGATGACATTAAGGGGCTAAGCCCTTCCCTATGTATGCATCGAATAAATCTTGAAGAATCTATGAAACCCCTAAGGAAGTTGAACCAAATGTTGAAGGAAGTTGTAAAGAAGGAGGTAATCAAACTCAGAGATGCGGGCATTATATACCCAATCAGCGATAGCAACTGGGTGAGCCTGATTCATGTGGCACCTAAGAAAGGGGGTATGACCGTCATAAAAGGTGATAAAGGTGATGAGGTAGCCATCCGTACTATTACCGGATGGAGGATGTGCATTGATTATAGGAAGCTAAATCAAGCCACTAAGAAAGACCACTACCCTATCCCTTTTATCGATCAAGTGCTCGAGAGGCTAGCTCATCATGAGTACTTTTATTTCTTGGATGGATATTCCAGGTTTTACCAAGTTCCTATATTTCCAGATGATCAAGAGAAGGCCACCTTCACCTATTTGTATGGTACGTATGCTTTTCGCTGGATACCATTCGGGCTATGCAATGCTCCTGCAACGTTTCAACTTTGCATGATCGCAATGTTCTCAGATTTCCTGGAAGACATTGTAGAGGTCTTTATGGACGATTTCTCTATTTATGGAAAGAATTTTGATGCCTGTTTGAAGAACCTATCTTTAGTTCTACAATGCTGCTAGAAGAAGAACTTAGTACTTAACTAGGAAAAGTGCCATTTTATGGTACAAGAATGCATAGTTCTCGGTCATAAAGTTTCCAAGAGAGGAATTGAAGTTGATGTAAGCAAGGTCGAGTCTATTTCTAGACTACCTCCGCAAAAGTCCATGACAGGAGTGTGAAGTTTCCTCGGTCATGCAGGCTATTATAGGTGGTTCATCAAGGATTTCTCAAAGATATCCAAACCTCTTTCGAACCTGCTAATAAAGGACGCAGAATTCATCTTTAGTGATGATTGTTTGAAGGCTTTTCAGTCTCTGAAGGAGGCTTTAGTGAATCCCCCGATTCTTCAAGCTCCAGGCTGGGAGCTTCCTTTTGAGTTGATGTACGATGCTAGAGACTATGTTGTGGGGGTTTTCCTAGGACAGACTAAGGATAAGAAACATCATGTAATTTTCTATGCCAGCCGAACCCTAGACGAGGTGTAGGTAAACTATACAACCACATAGAAGGAAATGTTAGCAATCGTCTTCGCGTTTGACAAGTTCAGATCCTATCTCTATGGAGCAAAAGTAAAAGTCTATACTGATCATGGAGATATTCGCTACTTGATGCAAAAGTAGGATACAAAGCCCAGATTGCTGAGATGGGCACGGCTACTTCAAGAGTTTAATCATGAGATAATTGATAAGAATGGGAAGGAAAATGTAGTCATAGATCATATTTCAAGAATAACCTCTGAGGAAGAAAGCAAGTTGCCTATTAATGACAACTATGTTGATGAAGCTTTGTTGATGGTTCAGTCCGACGAGCCAACCTTTCCTTAGTTTGTGGTCATTTGCAATTACCTAGCTTGTAGACAGCTACCACCTGGAATCACCTACAACCAGAGAAAGAAGCTCTTATCTGATGTCAAGAACTACTATTGGGATGACCCCTTACTTTTCAAAAGGTGTTCTGACAGCCTGTACAGAAGATATATACCAGAAGAGGAGGTCCCAAGTATTTTAAAAGAATGCCATTCTTCACCCTATGGGGGGCACCATGGCAGAGACAGAACAGCCGCTAAAGTTCTTCAATCTGGGTTTTTCTGGCCTACACTATTCAAGGATGCAGTTGCCTACGTGAAAGTCTGCAAGGAATGCCAATCTACCAAGAATATCAGAAGAACAAATGAAATGCCTTTATCAAATTGGATAGAAGTCGACATCTTTGACATCTGGGGAATAGACTACATGGGTCCATTTCCCCTGTCAAAAGGTTATCAATACATCCTAGTAGCAGTGGACTATGTATCAAAGTGGGTTGAGGTAGTTGCTACTCAAACTTGTGAATCCAAGTCTGTGATTAAGCTATTTGAGAAAACCATCTTTACTCGCTTTGGGGTACCTCGATCTGTGATAAGCGATGGCAGATCACACTTTGGAGAGAAGCAGTTTGAAGCACTACTGAAGAAGTATGAGGTCAGGAACAAGGTTGCTACACCATACTTGTGACACACCGATCACAAAAAACATAATTTATTTAAGCAGAAGTGATCACTAAGAAGCAGATTACCAAAAATCACTAAAAATTAAAACCATTTTACAAAGAGGTGCACACATAGGAAAACTCTTTCATAAAGAACCGGAGTAACTTAATTACATACGGGTTCACAAGTACATGTCATGTATCATCTTTCTTTGAGGATTACATGCATCAACTGCTCAGTTAAACTAAACACAAGCAGTATGAAATCTCGAGGCACTAAACAAAAATCTCGGAATCATCAACTACTACTCCGAGGACTTGAGAGTACAGAGACGACACATAGGACTCTATGTACATATATACAAGACATATCACCCAGTGTCTCCACCTGAGAATACATTGTTGTTCCTACTGTTGCTGTTGATGTCCTCCACCAATTGAAAGATTCCTGCCTCCTCATCCACATCCCCCTAAAAATGTGGTTCCCACGGGGGTGAGACAATTGTAAAATTGCCCTAGCGAGAGATATAACTTTCCGCCAGAAACATTATTATTGCAGTTTAATAGGATAAACCTAGATAGAGGAATCATAATTGTTCAACAGTGGTTATTTCATTGTCTAACATATTAGAACATTATTTTTATATAAAGCATTGCATCTATAACTTGATAGAGCATCATGTGACTTATCCATTAAGGAATATGAAGAACATGTATAACATTTATTCAATATAGAGTTATACCCGCAACATATATTCTCTTCAGGCTTAGATCACATGGCTAATGTCTGGCATTGTCTTTGTGGAGTCAATGCATGTAGCCATATTCTTTTAACAAAGTACTAGGATCTTAATCCCTCATCTCATCAAGTACATTTCTATTTATTAACAAGTTCATCATCATGATTATAGAATATGGGTATTCGAACCCTTAACTCATCATAGAATACGTGTTACCACTTATTAGGTAACTTAATAACTTTAGGTCATCTGACCAAGTACATTATGATTCTTGTTTCAAAAAGTATTCCACATAGTTCACAAAGCTCATATCACCTCTTATTACCCCTTAATAGGCAATAAGGCATATTATGGCTTATGAAGCTCATAAACAATTTCAATAATTAAAAACATCATATGGCACACAGGGCTCACTAATTTTTTAGATTACCTCTCATTGAGAAACAAAGCATATGAAGTCTTATAAGGCCTATAAAACATTCTCAATATACATAGCATCATAGCCCATACTTGGTTATGCTCTTCATCTCAACATACCTGCATGATTAGTACTCACGATAACAATTATATATCAGTACCATGCAATACAAGGGTTTTCTTATTACATTCATAACTCATCAATCTATATTTGAGCTTCACATAGGATTACTCTATTTTAGGACTTCACATAGCATCACCCTGTATTAGGGTTTCACATAGCATTACCCTATATTAGGGTTTCACATAGCGTTACCATGTATTAGGGTTTCACATAGCATTACCATGTATTAGGGTTTATTATATCTCATTACCCAATTTAGAGTTAGGATGCACTATTCACATCAGATTAGGGTTCATCATGTCCTTTTACCCAATTTAGGGTTTACTGTAACATTACATAACATCACCCTGGATTAGGGTTTTCCATAAATAACCATATAGGTTCTCAAGATCATGTTATTAATGGTTAAGTCATATTTCATTCTTCCACACAGCTAGGAATCAATATGGATAACATAAGTATTCAATCATACTTATGTATTCTCATCATTCATCATCAAATGAATTATCAACACAAAGTATAAGTGTCTCTCTCAGCTTTATCAGAATATGATTGCATCATAGTTTATTGGTTTGGATTAACCTTTTCAGAAGGAATGTTAGCCTACACTTATGAAAGTGCATTACATCTCAAGGAAACAACTAACATGACACACTTCATGTGTCACTCATCCAAATATATTAGATTTAAAACACATTAAGGTATATCAATATTGAGGTGCTGGATGTGATATCTATTATACTTTGATGTATCACTTCCCTCATCACCTTTATCTTACTTGAGTTCATCCACTTAGCTTGTATTAGGGTATTTCCCATCCTAATACATTATGCACCAGTTCATCACAATACCACCCCCAAACATCTGGGCAGGTGGAGGTGTCAAACAGGCAGATCAAGCAAATCTTAGAAAGGACTGTCAGCCGCACGTGGAAAGATTGGGCGTTGAAGTTAGACGATGCTCTTTGGGCCTATAAAACTACATAAAATATGCCCATAGGCACAATGCCTTACATGTTAATCTATGGAAAATCTTTCCACTTACCATTAGAGCTTGAACGCAAGGCCCTCTGTGCAATCATGTTTCTGAATATGGACCTAGAAAAGGCTAGGCAAAAGAGGTTACTATAGCTCCAGGAGCTCGAGGAGCTGAGATTACACACTTACGAAAATGCAAGGATTTACAAGCAGAGGACCAAGGTGTGGCATGATGCCCACATGAAGAGAAAGGACGTTAGCAAAGGTGATAAAGTTCTTTTATTTAAATCCTTTATCCTCCTTTTTCCAGGTAAGTTGCAAACAAGGTGGTTCAGACCCTTCACAGTGGTGAAGATCTATCCTTCAGGGATGATGGAACTGCACGACAAATACGATCCAACAAAAGTCTTTCTGGTGAACGGGCACAGAGTCAAGTGGTACTATGAAGATGAAGAGTTCATAAGTAGATCAGAGATAGACCTATAAGATGTTGAAACAACAACCAAAGGAGTAGAGTGAAGGACTTTGAAGCTGTCGAGCTGACGACGGAAACCACAACGCTCCTTGGGAGGCAGCCCAAGTCTTTACTTTCCTTAGAATAGGATGTTATTTCCTTTCCTGTAAGAAAAACATTATGAACGCTATCAATGTAATAAGGCTTGAGTCAGTGCATGCGCCACATGCACAAACTCTCTCATTTTGTGGGCCACCGACTTAGTTTTTATGTGTTGATGAGTAATAATATCTGAGACTGGAAGTCATTTCCTTTAAGACAATGATGTTTTGCCCATCAATGGTATCCTTTCTTTAGTTTTAGTTTTTCCTCTCTTATTTTGTTTTTCTTTGTTTTGTTTTGTTTTCCCTTTTGAAGCTTGTATCAGGCACGCAAAGTTGCCATACCCGATACCTTTATCTCTGGCCCTATCGGGCATCTGACTAACCTTTGCCTATGTCGTGTAGTAGTGTCGGACAATCAACATGTTGCACGCATTATGTTGTATCGGGATATTAATCGTCCAGACCTATATCGGGCGAGACTCCTCGATCCGCGCAACACACCCTTATCAGGAAATGATATCAGGCATCAGACTTTAACGATGAATCTGTGTCACGCGATACACCAAGCTCGCGGGACATGCCTTACCGCCGCGATCAAGTTGCAATCAGGATGCCAAATCGACCCTTGACATGGCTGATTAGACTAATTTAACTGCTCATCTCGAGAATGATTGGTCTCCTCGCGCGACACGTGTCCCAGTTTTTCCCAATTTACCCCCGCCCGAGATGGCTATATATAGTAACCTCGGTTAAACGTGTCGGGCACTTGCATTTACTTTTTACCTACTCCCTTATCGTGCATCTGCCGTTAGCTTTTACCCTCACACCGACCATCCTTGCGAGCTCTCGTATCGCGCATCAATCATTCAGAAACAGGTATAGCTCGATATGACCTATTGTATCGGGCAACTTGTATCGTGCAACTTTAGTTGACTGTGTCGCACGAGGTTTTTGTGCCACGCAATATGAGGTGCACGACACCCGTATCGGGTAAGATAGTTCAACTCATGTCGCCTGACACTCTTTCATATCGGGCGGCGCTTGTATCAGACAACGTCGATATCAGGGTCCTTTTGACCATGTTGCGTGATACACGTATCGCGCGACACGTATCATGCATGATGACCAGTATCGTATCGGCCATCGAATTTTTGTTGTGTGATACCTATATCATGCGACACTTTTGTGGGGCTGACGTATCGGGAAGCCATGTCGGGCAAAGTTCATTTGGTTAATGATACCTGATACCCGATATCGACTTGTTTGTGTCGGTCTTTGTCTAGTTTCAACTTAAAAAGTATCGCCTACATTGTATCGGGGGACACAACCCTGCCGCCCGATATGAGGTAAGGTGACCCATTCAGAAGTTTTGATGATTACTAATACTTTCATTTGACAATTATAGAAATGGCCCGCACCAAGCAAACCATCGTCTAAGTAGATGAGCATGGTCGGAGGATCAACACAGAGGCCACAGCAGAAGCCTCCATAGTTGGGAAGAAGTGCCCGGACCCCGACTCAGCGGGGCCATCTGAGGTCGAGAAGAGGCCAAGAACAGAAGCGGCGGAAGCCCCATCAACGATAGCAGAACCCTGGCCCATTCTCCAGGCCAGTTCGTGCTCGGGAATGAGGAGCATCAACATAGGTACATGGAACTAGCGGCCAAGATCTATAGGCTGACCAGGTTCTGCCACTAGCCCTCCTTCCACCACCTGGGAATCTTCAACAGACTGGACAATGTCTTAGGAGTTGTCGGGCTGAAGACGATCTTCTTCAACCTCTCTGAATCATACACTGAACTCACCAAGGAGTTCATGTCCTCCCCCCGACGAGTCCATAATGGTCCAGAAGAAGTGGAGAGATATGGAGGGACAGACCGGCTGCAGGGCCAGTTATACAACGTTGAGCACAAGATTTCAGAAAAGCTACTCAACAAAATCTTCTCCTCCTTAGAAGACGAGAAGGAAATGTTGAATAGAGGCGCCAGGATTGGCGAGGGAGACAACTGCAACCCGGTCGGTGTCAGGAAGAAACTAACTAGTAAGTCATCCTACAAGCCGGGAAGCAAAGTGGCAGCCATTCACTCATGCTTTTGGAGGATCATCCACAAGATCGTGGCTTGTATCCTGTTCAGAAAGTATGAGACGAGCAACATATACACCGAAGAACTCCATCTCATGTGGTACATGATGGAGGGCAAGGTTGTCAATCTAGGATGCTTCTTGTTGAACCGGTTGTACCCGATAAAAGATGCCACCAAGGAGTATTGCATGGGTGGCATCATCAATCTGATTGCGGCAAGGTTGGGATACCTGAAGGAGATGCACATCCTGTCGAGGACCCGAGGCGACGACAGGATCGACATTAAGTTCTTGCAAAGGGCCAACATTATCAAGAAGGAGGGTCGCTGGTACTTCTACAAGTTTGCAAGAACTTCCATGCTTCTACCCCTCCTGCTCTGCATCAACTATGATGTAGAGAAGTTGTTCTTCACCATATCAAAGATCGAAGTTTTAGAGGTTGAAGCATCATATGCCGCCACCGCTAGGATACAAGAAAGGGTGGAAGCAAGGGGAGGACCAATTCTTGTCGACGTGCGGCAGAACAAATCTTCCATAGTCCCTGCCGAGCCACCCTCCGCCCCCACGCAATTGTCGGCAGCCACTGATAAAGTTGTCATCGCTACTCCTATCCCATCCGTGGCCACCCCAACAACAACTACCACGGCTATAGAAGAAGTAATCGAAATCGTAGAGGTCGCTGAGACAACCGGGGCTGAGACAACGATGATAGCCCTGAGTGAAGCTGCCACAGGAGAGACAGTCATAGTTCCCAAGCTTCTGTTGAGCCTTCAATGGTGGAGGAGATGGTACAACTAGATGCCAGCAACGGGGCATTCGCTGAGCTCCTCGAGACGGAGCTCAAGGATGCACAACCCATGCCGCCACCGACATCGCTGCCAACGTCGATGGTGGTAGCTTTGGAGGAGGTCGCCGAAAACCAGATGGTAGAACAACAGCCACCCACCTCGCTCCCTTCTCTACCAACACCGACAAGCGAGGCAGAGGCTTCCACGAAGGTGCCAACGCCTCACCCTGAAGAGATGCCCTTGTGGACGGTACAGATGGGCTCAGACCCGCCTGAAGTCGAGCAGTCATCGGGCCAACCTTCACGCGCGAGGAGCGTCACGAGATCGAGAGGGCGATCTGACACAACACCTCTGTCTTTGGGGGAGATCCTTGGTCAAGAATTCGAACATTTGCGGGAGGTAACGAGCAACCACTTAGTTACCTTTTCTTCCCTTACCCGCAAATTTTCTATTTTCCAGCAGAGGCTTAGCGAACAGGAGCGGCAGCTGCAAACTCTAGTTGGCCTTCTCAGCCAACTAGAGACACTTAACACAACACTACAGCAGGCCCTCCTACGCCTCAACATAGTTGAGGAGAAGCTTAACCAGAGGGATGGCCACCCCCGTTCAAGACAGCCAAGGAGGTCTCCATCACCTCCTGGCTTAGGTTCCCAGCCCTCCTCATCAGCATCCTCCTCTGGGACGTCATCCACTTCCTTCTCTAGACAGCCTTCCACAACACCCAAGGAAGGAACGACACACAAGACAGCCAACGGGGATCCAGCCAGACAGGAGAGCTCCCGTGGCATGGAAGAAGATGCTCCCTCTACCTCACTAGATGAAGCTAAAGACAACAATGAATCAATTGGGGTCAGGGAGGACTCTTATGATGAATCAGAGGGAGAGGGGGGGGACATTTACACATCAAACAAAAGACAACCCCCCAAAGGAAGAAGCTCGACGGCAAATGCATTTTCTGTGCCGTTGGAGATCACTTCATTCGAGATGGTAGATTTTGACAGAAGAGCCATCAGATACCAGACGATCAGGGACCAAATGCTGTTGAACAAGGTCCTGAGATCGCAGGCTGATGAAGAAGACTTTGTCTGGAGTGAGGGATACTTCTCTACACGATGGGGGGAGCTGAGGATTATATTCCGCTCACCAGCCGTCATCACAAAGAAGTTGTTCAGGGTCCTGGAAGGCGCCATACTGGAGAACACTAGGATAGGCCGATAGCTGATATATACCGCCACCCCAGCCTTGGCAAGAAGGTTGATGATGGGGTTGTACGATTCTATTCTGGTGGCCAACATGTTGGAGCACATCGAAGAACACAACGCAACATTGGTGTTGGCCCCTTACAAGCAATAAAAAAAATTGGTTCCTATGTGTGGCTGATCTCCAGAATCATGATGTCCAGCTCCTCAGCTATTGTAATGAGGAGGTCTCACGCTCAGGACACATGTTTGTATGCCCCAAAGATAAGATTCTCAGGCTCCTTCTGCTGCGTCTATTCTGAGTGATCAAGTATGGAGTCCAACGCCACTCTGGAATATGGAATTTCTTCAGCATCGGAGACTTCCCCATCCAAGAAGAAGCGGGAAGTGGGAACAGCACCATCATTGTCCTTCGTGCCATTGAGTTGCTCCACATTTTCGGATACTTAAGGCAGCTCAAGGGTCAGAACTTCTACCAGCTCAGAAGCACTTATGCACTTCTACTGATCAAGGACGGGCACTATTTCCAAGGTGAAGGCGTCCCAGAGAAGTTGTTGGATAGTGATCAAGAAGACATATCCTCCCCGCCCAGTAGCCCTCTAGAAAAAGAAGCCGAGAAGGCCACAAACATTTATAGGGCAGGCAAGCGGATGGACGTTCTAGAAGAAGTAATTTCAAAAGAAGGCCATGCTTCGCCTGATGCTTCAGAAGAAATGATCAGCAACTTCGACCGTTCCTCGTGCTCTACACTAACACAGAAACAGGTAAACGAGATTCTATAGAACTTAGATGACTCTACCCCCGCAGATGTCATCTATGAGGCAGGCAGTGTTATAATCCCAGTTGATGATTTAAGGGACATGGTGAAAGAAGGAGGATGTTTGGCAATATCAGTGGCGTCCGCCTACATCTAGATACTATAGAGAAAGTTTGAACACGCATACATAGCCCATCCAATGTTGTTCAATGACATTTACCTTGCCGATGAGTCAGGAGCAAAACAATCTTTTCCAGGAAGAGATACAGAGCAGAATGCCACGTGTCATCTTCCTACCTATCCTGTACAACAACCATTGGATGCTCCTTATGATGTACACTCACCCACGAGCAAGAATTTTCTACAACAGCTCAGATAGCAACAAAGATCATCCAGTGTAGTGTACATCGACAACATTGACACCCCTCGAGCGCTTATTAAGAAAATACTATACGGAGGTAGCAATGTTGATCCAGCCATTCTTGGAGACGGCTGAGAGCAAATGGCATGAGCTTCAATTCTGCCACAGCACTCAACAACAAGTTCCTCTATCCAATGACTGCGACATCTTCGTGCTAGAATGGATCTCTAGCTCGGTGACGCTACAATAAACACCTGACAAGCTCCACCACATCGACTATCACAACAAATGTGGAGAATATGTGTGGGATCTTATATCTAACAGAGGCGCGCTCACCACCTAGCCCTCACTGACTTATCACTACCTCACCTTATCTTTTCTCACAACTCTGGGACAGAGTGTGGGATAAGTTTGGGGGGGTACTATATATTAGTGAGAGAGGTATAAAATTCTCCCATTTTGCATTTTTGTCTTTCTTCTTTCTTTTTAACATACCATATGTACATATACATCTACATATACAAATCTGAACAAAATAGTGCATATACAACTCCTTACCTCTGTACAACTGTACAAATATACAAAATAGTGCATATCAGATACCTCTTCTTCCACATTGTTCTCTTTGTGTCTAAGGTGGTGCACGTGTTTGTTATGATCATTCTGAAAACACAGTCTCAAACGAAAAAAAAGGCTACCACTTTTTCTACGCCAATTTTGAAAAAAATATAATCTCACAACAGCTAAGAGATGTGCATATGAAGGAAAAAGCTACCCGAACAGCAAAACTCTTTTTCCCCCTTATCCGCCAAAATCCCAAAATGAAGAAAAAAAAAGAGAAAAGCCTTATGAGAGTGAATAAAAGCATGAGAGTTGTGCCTAATGAAAAAAACACTTGTTCTTCTAAAAGTTCTCATCTTTAGGCACGGTAGATCTAGGGAAGTGGTACGTAGGATGTGAAATCACTGCTCTAAAGCCAACTGGCTTGGACTGCAGGGACCACTTGCCTACTAATGGACCCGTACCTGGATGGACCGGTGGGAAACAAGAAAAACCCAAAAAATCCTTAACCTTCCCAAAAAACCCAACTTCTTGCTCCCAAAAGCTGTTCGGTGTGAAAGCTAACTTCAAAACCATGCACCAAAATCTCGTTGAAGCTAAAGAGAAAATTTCTGCGTAGATAAGGCAATGAAAAATAATAAAGCATGTTTCTCGTGAGTAGATGTAATTTTCTTAATGAACGTCTTGAAAAAACGCACTTAAACCCCTTGACTGAGGAAAGTGTATGGTCATGAAGTAGTATCGCAAACGAAACTTTAAAATAAGTACAGTTTGATTGAGGACAATCAAAATGCTAAGTTTGGGGGAGTTGATAACACTCATTTTAGGGCTATTTATAGCTTACATTTTCCTATCAAAATTTCCCTCTAAACTGCTTTTCCTCTAATTTTTGTCATGATTTTGCACATAAGTAAACTGCGCTCTAACCCTAACTCTTTTTCCATCTTTTGTATAGATTTCTCCCTGTTTTATAACTAAAATACCGCAAAAGGTCTGTCCCGGCCCATGAACGGCACATCGGCCCTTCTACCAGCCACCTGACACGTCACTTACCCTTCATGGCTTCAGCCCGATATAGCAGTAACGCGACACAGACATGTCACGCAAGGTGCCTCTAATGGGTGATACGCCACTTACCCGACAAAGGACTTTTCCCACCACGATTGATCTTCCCGTTAAGGCATGTCACGCAATACGAGCCCCTCATCAATAGTGTTTGCCCGCCATGGCCACCTGATATGATTGCAACCCGACATGCGGTGACCTACTGTGCTGGGCGACACACAAGTGTCGACCATCCCCGAAGCCATGAAAAGGGAGCTGATTTAGAACACATGGCCCCATGAGAACCGCAACTTCTCACAGCCACTGCCTATAAATAAAAACTACAAGACTTCGATGGGGCGGGTTGGAATCTCATTAAATCTAACCTTGGAAAGCATCTGAAGGTAGTGTGTCGACTCCCACGGTGTGTCGGGTGATACTAGGTGAGCACTCCCCCAACTCGAGAGGGGTAGGAGTGGTTCACTTAGAAGTCGTCCCGATAGCCGTAGCAGCCTGTTATGATAAAGAAGGCCACCCGACGTGTTAGGTTCCTAGAAGGGCTCCTGCCCGAGATGGCTCACCTCTCTACACCCGATACAAGGAACCCAAGAACCTAAGTCACCTATAACCCAGCAAGATACCGAACCCGATATGGTCCAACTGTCACGGTGTGTTGCCAGAGAGGGCTAGCCGCCCGACACGGCCGTATCGGGTAGGGAGCCTTGGTCGATACGTCTGCCCATCATGGTGTTTCGCTTGAGAGGAGGCTAGCCTCCCGACACTAGAATATCAGGCAGATCTCTTGCCTGGTATCGGGTTAGAGATTGCTTAGGGGTCTGTTGTTGTATATCAACCCCCTATATCAAGGGGGCCGATATCTATCTTCCCTTTTTTTATAGAAATTTACTTTCATTCATCACACATTGTAACAGAACCCTTTTTCATATCTATGATTATGGAATTAGTGGAGTTTAATATATGTTGTTCTGTGTATGGTTTCTTTTTGTTTGATGATTTCTGTGTAGCATCTAAACTCTAGCTTGTATGGTTGGATCATGTTTTTACTAGCAGTCGAATTGTGTTTCCCATTTCAACTCCTTCAAGAGAGGGATGTTGTAACTCTAGAGTTCAGTCTGATCCGGGAGTATGAGAGTGCCCAGGATCGGGGCCGCCCCAACTTTCTTCCCACTCCAACTCATGTTCATTACTCTTGAAAGAGGGTGTTGGCACATAGTTGGAGGCACCCTCTTTGAGAGAGGAGGGTGTAGGAGGTTTTCCACTACCACCTGTTATGCTGAAGTCTTCTTCCTTTGTGCATTACCTTTATGATAGTTTTATCTCCCCAAATTCTATTTTTCAAAACCTTTATAAAAACCTCTTAACCCAAAAACTTAATTCTTTCTCGTAGCTCCATTTGGAGATAGTCTTTTGGTTTATTTCCTTTGGTTGCTTTAATCTTGTTTTCAACCTCTTTCTCCCTTGGGGACACATTCTATTCTCTCTCTTATCGGAGTACAAAGTGTTGATTCTGCGTTCTTAGCACAACCACCCTTGTCCCTTTGTTCGACCCCAATCGCTACATCGGACCCCATTATCGTTGCGGGGGCCTGAAAGTCGGGTTATCTATTTAAAAGTTCGACTACTTTAATCGGCTCCTTTTGGACATGCAATTTAGGCTGGTCAGCTGCTAACAACCTAGTCCATCCTTGGTACAGGTCACCACACTAGTGAAAGGAAGTGGGCATGCAAACCCTACCATCTGAGGTACAACCACATTTGTCCTCAATATCATCACATATATAGTCACTGAGATACGACCGCATCTGTTCTCAAACATAGGGCTAGTTATGACCACAACCATCCTCCCTAAACACTTGGAGTCAGATTGACAAGCACCCCTCATACTCAATAGTATGTGCTCCAAGTTTCCCTTAGGAATTCTCATTTCACCATCCAGTAATTTCTGACACATCGATGGATCTATGGCACAGGGAAACTACATGATTAGGGTTCCACTTGATTAGTTATCCCAATTGGGTGAATCAAGGTTGCATCAAATAAGTGGACATACAAACCCTAATTCAGTTCTAGCAAGCATTGATATATAGCAACTCCAAAAGATATAAAATATATGAGACATAATACTTGATCACAATTACCACATGTTACTATTCATTGTCACACATGAGTTCACACTTGTCCTCATATCACTACAATACACAATTCTTTATTACATCATGAAGAGGATTACACCTCATTTGGGGCTCAACTATGCCCAGAGGTCATTAAGACCATAACACTATTCCCTGCAAGATCATCATTATCTTTCCATGCCTTATAACAAGGGTCAACAACATCACTTTACATGTGATATACAAGTTCAGCACAACATTGCATTAAAGAGCTAAAAGATGTTAAACATAACATACCAGTGTTAGCATTCCTTTATTACATTAATGAACAAGGAAGCTAGGTATGATTAACCAACATCATACTCATAGTGATCATATTTAACATAAGAAAGCATCAATCATGAGACTATGATAACCACAAGTTAACATATTAATGTTATAATCATATTAGGAAGATCATTCCATCATTAAGCCTTAATATAAATATCCATTGTCAACTATTTGCACTAGGTTCAACAAGATAAGTATTATTGAGTCTACATCAGCACTCATACACACACCCTAGCTCACAGCATCCTCATCAGATCATGGAGATATAGGTTATAGTATCACCACTGAATCCCATACTATCCTTAAGTATGGAGCAACAAATATTACAAAGTTTAACCCTCACATTATAGCAGAGTTTCAGCAAGAACAAAGAGTGTATTCCATTATCACATCAATCATTCAAGAGGACTAGTTATGATTAATCGCCATCACCTAGTTATATTAGGGTTAGGTGTAATAAGATATACATCATTAGGGTTACACTTTCCCATTATGATGATTATCAATTATATCATTCAAGGGCAAATGTAAGATCACAAGATGGAGGGTGTTGCACCATCAAATTAATATCATTAGAGTCATAGTTATACACTTTAAGCTTCACTCATAATCATTGGATGTTGAAATATCAAATCATAATCCTTGGATTATGTGATCTATTCAAAACCCTAGAACAATGAACATATGGGAACTAGGTTAACCATCGGTTGTGGTACTAGGTATCACCATTAATTGGTAAGGTCAACATCAACATCTGTTTAGCACCATCCATTGATACTATGAGAAGAGTATTAAACCATCGATTGATGAGATTATAAAAGAGTGTAGAACTAACCTGAGGTGTGACCATTGGTTGACACCATCGGTTGTCACCATTGATCATCACCATCGGTGGCCATGAAGGCATCACCATAGGTTCTAACCAAGAAGCAACCACCATTTCCTATATGAAGGTGGAAATCAATATAAAACACTAAACATAAGCATAGGTTGGACCATCCCTTAGGCCACTAAAACCATCAGTTATGTTGTATACAAAAAGTTTTAAAACATCACTAAGGATTACTTTTGGTTGTCACACTTAAGCCAAACCAAAACAACAAGAACATCAACCATCGGGTTAGGGATTAGAAGAGCTAAAATAGCAGTAAAACCCTAGATATAACCCATTGTTTAAGGATATCCATGGGCCATATATTTGGCATATAAACAATTTCTAGCTATTTTTATATCTTATGCAAGTCCTACCTAAGATCTCAGGTTGGTTTATAGCTATAAACTATACAAGAACATCACTTAAAACTCAAACCCTAAACAATGATAGTTTTTGTGATGGAGTGGACTTTTGGAAATCCTAAAATGTCCAATGACACAAGTGAATTTGTGCATGTTGAGTTATCATAAGAGTTTCATGTGCTTTGGAGAAGTTTGGATGGTGATTGATATTTACATTATGATTAATATCCCAAAGTTAATATTATTTTGAGGAATTTAATTGTTTGGTCAAATAGTTAAGTTTTGACTCTAACATTGGATGGGAAGTAGCTTGGATGATAATGAAGTTATGCATAAAGTTTTGTAATGTTTTGAGGTTCCTATAAAGAGATATTGATGTTTGAAGTTTGTGAATAAATGTATGTATTGGTCACTTTAGGACTATGTTTATCGATTATTATAGCATAAGATTTGAGTAACAACAATATATCACACCCTTGATATGGGTTGCCATGAATTAGTAATGTAGAGTTGCTTTGACCCTTGGATGGAAATGATCATGGGGCAAGGAGGTTTGCGATTGTCCGGTGCATGACTATGTAACCACGACCACTTTTCGTGGAGTGAGTGGAGAGCGACACTAGCCTGGCAGTTCTTTGCCTCATCAATAACTACAGGGTCTTAGTAAGATACACAAGACAACTGCATCAGGTAGAGTCGACCTCTAATCAACCCTCCACCGTCAGTCCCAGTGAGAGGATGGAAATAGTAGATTAGGGAGATCCGTCAGAACCTCCAGAAGCGACATCTTGGAGTTGTAGTCGGGGAGAAGACCAGAAACAATGTTCACACGAGCGGAGCCTAGGGCGTCCAGCCTCGCCGGACTCCCAAGTAGCAGGAGGAGGAATCCATGGCGGCATGTCTGTGATGGACACCCCTTACAGACGTGACAAAGGCAGGTGAAGCTTCCCCAGCCATGGCAGCAACTGGTGTTGGCGACCTCACAGAGAAGGAGAGGAGATCCACAGTCGATGAATCTGATGATGGCATTAGAAGAGGACAGACAGGATCTGAGGTCTGTTGAATCCTTGTCGGAGTCCAGTCGAGACGACTGCATCGTGAAAATAGAGAGTCCCGCTGTAGACTCAACGTGAGAGAAAGGATGACATGGCTGAGATCTCACCCACAATCCTACCCAACGGTGACGCGAAGCACGGGTAGAGCCGAGGATCTCCACATGACCATGTTGGATTTCCTAGCTGTAGAAAGTGGTTGTTCAGAGGAAGAAAGCACTACCCAATTTGCTCACCGGAGCCGAGCTGTGCAGCGGCGCCCTTGCGCAACAAATAACTGGCGACATGTTCTCGCATCGTTGGATCCTCTGGAGAGAATGAACATAAGGGTAGAAGTTTCTTCCCATAGTAGCTGGGCGAAGAACCTTGGAGCTGCAGTTTGTTCCTCGTCAGTTTTGGGCCAGCGGCGGCGGCTTTCAAGGGAGGAACAGAGAGCTGCTCAACGCGACTTGCTTTGTTTGCGTGAGAAAGAAAAGGAGAAAGCCCGAACTTGTTCAAATCCACTCAGACCCACGGTGAACCAGACAATCACGCTTGAATCGGCTCCAGACCAAGAAAGAAATAGCTGTGAACCCAGGAAACTAAATCAAAGAGTTGTGCTTATCCTCAATACCATGTGGCGCAATCCAATTGGCAACCAGAGGTAAATATTTCAGAAATGTCCAGATCTGCAATAATTAATAGATATTAGCTTGATGATCAGAAAATACAAGTAATATATCAAAATTCTCAGAAAAATGCATAGAACGCAATGGAAGCATAATATCAGTCTTTTTATGCACTAATATCTGTTATATCATATAAGTAGTGAAATGCTCATTTGATGGATAATAAATATCAAACAATGGCCTAAAATCATGATAAAATGTCAGTAGATTCGTGATTATGTTTATAATGCATATGATGTCAGCTATGGTCATGTTGATGTACGAAATCATGTAATTTGCTCAATATGGCTAATTAGGGCTAATAACCCTAAAGAAAATGTAATAAATACATGCATGCTCAATAAATGATGAAATTTACAGAGTAAGCTCGTATCAGTATATGGAAACTCAGATTTAACTATGAGATCACGATGATGCACAAAATTCATATTATATGAAGAGCACCTTTAATACATGTGATGTAACCCTGAAATGGGTAATGAAAGTGACATAATGTTAATATGTTCACATAATAACGTGACACATATGTTTATCCAGTTGATGAACTATAATTTGGAATATGACATCAGTAATATATATCTAAGACAAAAATACAAGTAATCATGAGAATATCCTAAAGAGATAAGCTAAACCCTAATGAACACAATTAGGGTTAAGATGAGATGTAAGATGATGAGAACCTGATGATAATACATGATCTTGTCTTAATCAAGTTTATCAAATATATAGATGGCATGGATGTATGTGATGATTAGGTTTCTCTTCATCAAGGTACGCCATTACCTCTTGCTTGGCTTATTATACATTATGATTGTGTTATATGGTAGTAAAGACTTGGCATATGGTATTGATTGAAATGGTTGTTCTTTTATGATATGTTGCATGATTTTCCATACTTATTACTATGAACACATGAAACATAATATATTTGTTCCATTATATGAAAGCACTAATTCTCTTTGGTAGCATAGTGTTGGAAAGTGATCATTCTCTTTGGTAGAATATCACATTGTACAATGATCTAACTCTTTGGTAGTAGATCATAAGGCCTTACATCTCATTCTCTTTGGTAGCAGAGATGATGCGTTATTCCCTCAAGTGGCAAATGCATGGATATATAATGGAAAATGTGATTAAAATATATGTGTTCTCTCTTTTGTTAATGAACATCTTTGTGCAAGTATACGTTTTTCTTATATTCTTCTGTTACTGCCAAGTAATAGTTTTATCTTATTACCAAGATATGATGAGAGGTATATAAAAGACACGTAGGCGTACTCAGTACAATATTCTTGAATATTGTGCTGACGTGTACCGCATGTAATTTTTGTTTAGGTTGTGGTTATACTCTTGAAGACCCAGGATAGTTGAGAGTTGTGTGGTGAGCTGATGTACAGGTGGACCTGTTGTCTTAAGATCATGTAGTTTAGTGGTAGTACATGTATATTTATAGTTTGTTGTTCAATATGTAATATCAAGTGATGTAACAATTCATGTTGTAACTATATGTTGAATGGTGAACATGTGTGTATGGTTTTATTGTTGTTCATGTACATGTGCTACTGATTGTTTCCTTCTAACTTCCTCTGATTTTCTTCTTCTTAGCCTAGTGTGGGATGTTTAAATTGGGATTCTCACTGAGGTGAGGGTTTCAATTTGGACGTCACACATCAGATTAAGTTTTAGAAAATCTGGGGACGTCAAAATTTTCTTCAAGCTTAGAGCATCATTTACTAGGTTTACGGTAACCACTGACCATAGGTCACCAAAATAGCATAACCATCGGTTCTAGAGTTGACTAAAGTCATCAAGATAGCAACAAGACAAGAACCATCGGTCATGCATAGGTACTAACCATCAGTCACTAGTGAAAGGAAGGAAAACTAGTTAATTAGTACATCGAAGGAACCACCATTTATCCCTACTTAGTCACCATCAGATAAGACCATTGCTAGGCACTTAAAACCATTGATTTAAGGCACAATAGGAAATACAAAACAACATCAGGGTAACTACCAATGGTTGGCATGCCCATGCCAAACCAAACAGCACAAAGGCTAAACCATCAGATTGTTGGTATGTATGCCCAGAGAGCCAATCATATGATGATTGGATTGGCATACGTTCTATTTTATTTGATAGTTATCAAAGGCAAGCTTCTAATTAATTCTATCTCAATCAATTATAAGATATATGAGGGAGCAGAATGAATGTCTAAAGAATGACAATACTCAATGACGTATGTCTTCAAGTACGTGACTTGAACAATGAGATCATATGGATGCTAGGAGTATGTACATTCTTGTTATGTCCCTAGTCGGATGTCATTGTGGAAGATTGATAGACAACAATGACACATCAAGACTAGAGTGTGTGTTGGTTGATAACAGTGTCTCATTAGTCATGATATATGATATCAAACCAAGAACATAGATACATTTTGGAGAACAATGTATCAGACAGACCCACCATGAGAGTGATACATGGAACTATGCAATGGTAGTCAGAATCATCTCTAATAGTGATGGTGGTGATTGTGATTCATAGACCTAAAATCACTACACTCATCGAATGTGATTGGGTACACTTTGACATCATCAGACGTAGTCCTAAAACATGGGTTGTTATAACGGTGATGATAGGGTGGCTTTGACGCATGACACATACTATGAGTGATAGATATGGGATTTGTCCCTCCTAAGGGAGTATGATGTCCAGGCCACTTGATAACCGAGACTGAGAAAGGCATGCGCATGCACATGTGAATCCATATATGATATTTATGTCACACATATCTCAGACAGTCTGCTCTAGCTCAAGAAACATGAATGAACATTGAAAGGATGACAACTCCATGCCTTGAGTTCATTTAGGATATCAGAGACAAAGGAATCATACATTCACTAGAACACCAATCATAGACTGTAGGATTGAAAGTTTATTCTCCAACTTTCCTTTTCACTTGAGTAGCACTGATGTGCGACTAGGTATCGCTCTTTGCTTGTGATGTCATAAGCTAGTTATGGACATTCACTATCAATGTGAATTGGGACCTATAGGGTCACACACAAAGGATAAACCTGGAAGAGGATTTTATACATGAATGGTGTTTGAATTGATTACTAAATTGTTTAGGTATCAATCAAACATTCAATCAATAGACTTGACTCAGAATCATCAAGTTCAAGTGTGAACCAACTAATTAGAGTGTCAGATTGATTGAGAACTGAATTGACTGTGTTCTGCACAAATTGGACCACAAACCGACTAGTTCACTGGGTGAACTGATTGGCTCATGGTCAGTGAGATGATCGGTTCACTCTGGTGAATTGATTGGTTCAGTTGGACCAAACAAGTAGTGTTGAGTTGTCCGAGTTTGTGAGAAAAAAACATTCACTTGTTCAATTCGATTGGGACAAGAATTAATCTTTTCCGTTAATTAGAAATGAATAAGGAAAGTCAATTGTACGCAAGTCTGGGAAGTGAAATGATCGGTTCACTGGGTGAACTGATCGGTTCACTGGGTGAACTGACCAGTTCACACTTCCAACCGACCAGTTCAATAATGAAACGATCGGCTCACCTTGCCAAATGACTATTTCAGTTATGAAACGACCGGTTCGTGACATGGATGTTATTGCACTAACAAATTCACTCGGGGTTGAAATCCCCGAGTTTTTAACCGAAACTTGTGCAATAATACCACCCACAAGTAGACGGGTCTTATCATAGTATAGTTAAGGATCGAATCCCAAGGGACAACGTTTTTAAGAATTGCTGCCACTCTGGTCTAGTTCAAGTGTAACATCCCAGGATTTGAGGCCTCGGATAAGTTGATCTTAAAAGGAATGATTGGACTACCCATATCACCAAGGTGCACCTCCTTTTCAGGAAGCCCATCTCTAAAGAACTCCATAGTTAAGTCTGCTCAGCTTGGAGTAGTACTAGGATGGGTGACCAGTCGGGAAGTTGATCCTGGCTTGCGGGTCAGTGTGGACAAAGTGCACAGTTAAGGCTAGTGGTGGTCTGTGGGGCCAGTCGTCATTCCTGAAACTCTACTAGAGCCTTGGGCAGCGGGCCCGGGCTTTACAAATGGTATCAGAGCCATAACCACTCCAGTAGGTGGGGCCCACATGGGCATGTGGCATGCCAGTCTTGAGCCGTGCGGCCCAGGCAAGTTGGAAAGGGCTATCCATAGAGACGAGATGGAGCCGCCCTTGCATTGGTAGCCGTGGACGGGAGTTGGGTGTCCATGGGTCATTGTGGTTCTGCACTAAAATGGGGTCAATTATGAGGTCATATAGTTGAGTCTTGACGAGGACGTCAAGATTCTAAGTGGGGGAGATTGTAACATCCCAGGATTTGAGGCCTCGGATAAGTTGATCTTAAAAGGAATGATTGGACTACCCATATCACCAAGGTGCACCTCCTTTTCAGGAAGCCCATCTCTAAAGAACTCCATAATTAAGTGTGCTCAACTTGGAGTAGTACTAGGATGGGTGACCAGTCAGGAAGTTGATCCTGGCTTGCGGGTCAGTGTGGACATAGTGCGTTGTTAAGGCTAGTGGTGGTCTATGGGGCCAGTCGATATTCCTGAAACTCTACTAGAGCCTTGGGCAGTGGACCCAGGCTTTACATCAAGTAAGTCTAATATTTAGAACAAAGGTTGATTTGAGTTTAATTAAACTAAATGCAAGAAAGTAAAGAACAAAATTAAAGTTGAATCTAGATTAATGATGGGGATCAATGGGGTGGTCCTGGGTTTCACCGCCACTACACATGCAAACATATCCAATCACAAACATCCAGGAAAGATCTAATTATCCAAATAGAACTACTACAAACCCTCCCGGAGGGATGTTTAGGTTCGCATAAGCATCACCCTAGCCATTAGATTTCTTGTCGCCATCCAGATAATGCACTTACAGTTCTGAAGATACAAATATCCAACTGAAGCTGTGGGGCCCCTATACTGGCGTTAGGCACATAGAAGCGTCACTGTGGGCTAGATGGCTCGTCCCCACACAGATCATTCACTTATGACCTCAGGGAATCCCATCCTATGTCTAGTCAAGGAGTCAACCACATTAATTGATATTATATCCTACATATATAAGTTCTCGCAACATAGGAAAGAACAAGATAAAAGCAAGCAGGTGATCAAGCTACAAGAAAAGATCGACTAATTAATAGCGAAATGAAAAGTTATATACATGCCATGGAATGTTTAACAAAAGAACATGTAAGCATGGACAGCGGGGCTAGTCCCCGAACCCCAATGAAATGAAACTACTCGCTCATGGAGTGAGAAATAAGAAAAACAAGAGATAGGGAAGGTTCCGCCATGAGCATGGTGTAGAAGAGTGTCGTAGCTCGGTGAAGATGATGCGGTCTTCTATGCTCTGTCGGAGCAGATCTAGACGAGGATTGAGGGACACCACAATAGATGGGGCATACTTTCTCTCTCCACCTTCATTCTCTTCTCGTCCTCCTTTCTCATAGTAGGAGGAGCTGCTTTTGAATGTGTATGTGGTGTGGATTGTGGACTGGATGGATGCGCAAACTTGCCGCTCAGCTTGGCTGTGGAGATCATCCTCCACCAGGGTTCGAGCATGGAGGCATGTAGCTTGGTGGTGGAGTGGAGGATGTGGACATACGTAGGCGGGGGATTTTCCCAAGGGTCGAGCACACTAGGTTCAGCCTAGTGGTGGAGTTGTTGTTGTAGATCGGAGGGAGTAGGGTCGAGCTCGCAAAGCAGCCGGGCGGCGTCCCAGATCTGATGCCCAAATTGGGACCCTTATGGTTCTATTTATTGGCTTGGATGGAGTCCCACTTGGTTTGGACTTTGGTCCTCACGTTTTTGGTGTGAGCCATCTTATACAATTTTAGAAACCATTATGTTCTTCACAGTTTTGGCTTCTCATGATCTCTGACTTCATGGTTTGGAAAACTTGAAAATCCCTCACGGTTTGGAAACCGTGAAGCTGCATCTCTATCTTCTCGGTTTTGGCTCTTCACGGTTTCCTTCCAACTGGTCCTCGCGGTCTTTCACTCCAATCAGTCTTGAATCCTCACGTTCTCGGCTTCATGGTCTGGAGTTCACATTCTGGCCATGTGGTTTTGGAGAATCACTACCACCACTTAGTTTTGGACGTTCGGTCCTCATCTAATCGGTCTTGCAGAACGACCATCATTGGTCTCACGGTCTCGTGCCCTAGCGCTCTTCTCAATCTTGTGGTTTCTCAGCCTTCACGGTCTTGAAACCACGAGGCACCAAGCGGTCACAAGACCGCGAGGAGCAGGTGTATCAGGGGCGGGAAGTGGCTAGCGGAGAGAGGAAGAGGGGAAGGAAAGAGAAAGGAGGCGTTGTAGGTTCTCATGGTTTAAAGATGCAAACAGACTTGAAGACCAATGGGTTCCAATCGGTTTTGAGGACCAGTTAGGCAGGTGACAGTGAGCAAGTTGTGAATGGAGAGAGGAAGGCATGGATCGTGATGGTGAGGAGGATGATGTAGCGATTAGTTGCAGGTGTAAGCGACAAAGATGGAGATGATGGCTGCTCCTTGCGGTCTTAGGGTCAGATGCTCCATACAGTCTTGATACCATGAAGGCAGATGAAGGAGAGGCATCGATCTATGATCTGATGGTGTAGAAAGCTCGCGGTCTTGAGACTGTGTAGGGGATGGGAACCATGTAGAGGTGAAGACTGAGAGGGCAGATAGAGTAAGGTTTGAAACCCAAAGAGGGTGGAGATGGACGTAAGGGTGATGTCGATGAAGATGGAAGTAAATAGTTAATGATGATCATTGATGGAAGGTGAAGAAGATGAACGGTGTTGATGAAGGCAGATTAAGATGTGCTCGATATCAACAGAGGAGGTGAAGTTGATCAGGGATGTGGAGATGAGAGGAGGATCTAGGGTTGAGTGAAGGTGGACCCCGATGAAGATTCAACCTCAATAATGACCTGCATAAAATCGATAGAAATTAGTCAATAACTCAATAATTCAACTAATTAGGCAAAATTGCACATTCTAAGATTTAGGAGATGAAATCAAATGTATTGAGTTGAATTGGGCCCACAATGGCGACTTGAAATCATGATGAATATGCATTCATCAAAACACCCCGAACTTAAACATTGCTCGTCCTCGAGTAACACAAAATCTGAAACAGTCACCAAATGAATACTTTCAACTCGTGTGATTGCCTCATCTTCAGATCATGATTGTTTCTTCTCTGCTCTGTGTGACTAAGCATCTCAACTTCCTGAGATCACTGAACACATCTTACCATATCTCCATTCCTAAGTTTGTTTTCCAACATCACTTCCTCCTCACTTTTTCCAACAACAAGCATTTCTAAGAGTTTTGTAAGATTCCATAGATACCCATAGAACAACAAGTGTGCACCTGATCTGACATTGGTGTATTTCAGGATGGTGGAGGCATTCATTGTTCCTTTAGGTAGAAAGGGAGTTAAGGGTGGTATGGAAGGAAGAAATAAATCTCTCCTCTATTCGACTCGAGATTTTTATTTTATGATTGCAATTTCATTGATTGCATTTTTTTGGTGCGAATCTCTCCTCTATTCGACTCGAGATTGCATTTTTCTATGTGCACATTGGCATCTTTTCTTGGTGGTACCCCCTATTAAATAGTGAGGGGTATTGAAGAAGCGGACATAGAGAGAGGTGGTGTGCCACCCCAAACTTAGGGTTTGGAATTATTTTGGCTATTTTTGTTTCCTTTTGATGGATGGAGGGGTAAGAAGATGATAAAAGAAGCATAGAAGAGAGTTCAGATCAGAATGCAACTTGATTTACAATTCAGTATATCGGGTCATTTTCTATATCGTACTCAGCTCAAATAATGATTTGATGAGGATCCAGTGGAGATTTCATGTTATTTTTCCACTTGTCGGTTAGGAAGTGCAACGTGTTTGATCCTATCAGTTCGACAGACACTTGCCATTTTTATAGAGGATCATGATGTTAGGATTCATAAGCTTCACAAGATGATTTTGATCAATAGGTTGGTTCCAAAAAGTGTCATGTTGAGGATCTACTTCGAATAAGGAGGGTATTTTGATTCAAAATGCATAGAGAGAGAAACCAGCCAGCTAGGTAATGGCAAAAAGCATCAAAACTTCATCAAGTTTCTATACAATTTCTTTGAAAATTTAAATTTTTTTGAAAATTTTGATCAAAAATGCAATGATGAAATCTTAAGTCTGAACGATGAAATCTTAAGTCTAAAATAGATGGGTGTGGGTGGAAAGTAAAGTACGTACCACCCACCCTCCACCCCAAACTTAGAAATTTGCTCGTTCCAAGCAAGCTCTAAATTTGAGATGGAGGGGAAAATTCATGTCAGTTGTACCACTATATGTGGTTGTGTTTCGATCAGTGCTCGTCCTCCATCTGAAAATCTAAAAAATGAAGACTAATCAGAACTTAAGATAGCATCTCGCGATGCAATTTTTATTCAGTGCAAAATTTTCTAAAAAGTAAAAACAAAATTAAGGAAATTTTCTAATTTAGAATTTAAAAGTAAAAATGAAATTATTGATCGGGTTTCCTCCCAACAACTTCCTTTGTTTTACGTCGATGGCTCGACGTGGATACTATAACCATGGTGGGGCTCTGGGTGGAGCTTGAGTTGGATTGACATATTCTCTTGGTGGTTTCTTTCTCAACCATTCATTTATCTTTGCTTTGATTCTTGCCTCTCGTATTCTTCCCCATACATTGTGGGTAGTGTCGGAACAGATAGGGAAACAACTTGAGTTTTGTCACTCAATGTGAGGCGGAGAATATTTGAAGGGAGTCTAAACGGCTTCATTGATAAAGTAGTGTTGTTGTGGCTTAGAAGAAAAGTTCATTTGTTGATGTAGTATCCCGTCATTGTAGCAACGCTAGTCATTGATGTCAATCAGATATGGATCTGGGGGATGTTCTTAATAGAAACTACAACACAAACCTTGTTGCGGAGGGAAGATGAAATCAGTAGTCTCTGTCTGTTGGGCTATTGGTGCATTCTAGAGGATGGTTGTTTCTAGATGAGGAGGCTCATGGACACCTGTAGAAGGTTCAGTATGTGTAACAATAGGGTTGAGAGGTGTCTCCACCATAGTTGACGACATTTCTTTTGTCTCTACATAGATTGGTTCACTCTCAGTCTTCTCTTCATCATTGCCTTTTTTTGAGGGAACATTAGATTTTGAAGAAAGGAATTTCTGCTGCATCTGAGTGAATTGATTAACACAGTCAACAAAATATGCTTCTTCTTCTTTAGTGCGCTCCTTAGCACTTTTGGATGGATAGAAATCAAAAGATTGGTTTCCCACCCTTAAGGTCAAGACTCCAGCTTCAACATTGATCAGAGCTCTAGCAGTTGAGAGGAAAGGTCTTCCAAAAAGGAGGGGGTAGCGTGGATTCTCCCTGATGTCCATAACTACAAAATCACATGTGACATATAGATTCCCAAGCCTTACAGGGATGTCTTCTATTATGCCAACTCGCTTGATCATAGAGGAGTCAGCAAGCTCGATGGACATTCTAGTAGGTAAGAAATTAGTGAGGTCCAATTTGTTGCATAGGCTAAGAGGAATGATAGAAATGCTAGCTCTAAGATCAGTTAGACCTAGGCGGTTGATGGAATCACTTATAGAGTAGGAAATTCTGAAAGAACATGGATCCTTATGTTTGTGAGGCATCCTATTCATTACTATATCTGATGATGCTCTTTCCAGTTTCACCATCTGATGTTCTTCAGTTTTGAACTTCCGACAGAGCAGGATTTGAAGAACTTTGACCATTGGGGCATCTCAGCCATGGCATCCAAGAGTGGGATATTGACATACAACTTTTTCATGATTTCCTTGAATTTGTTGAACCTAGTATCGAGCTAGGTAAAATTCTCTCGATTTGGAAACAACACACGAGGTTTGTATACTGGAACAACTAGCTCAGGCGAGTCTTATGCATCAACATCAATAGGTTCCTCAGAACTTGCCTTGTCAGTCTTATCATTCTGAGTGGCACCTGCACTATGCTCAGCACCGTGGACATTTGTCACGGTGAAAGGAGTCATGGGTTCTGGTAAGATAAAGCTTGAACAAGTTGTCATAGATTTAAGTTGTTCCATGTGCCTCGGTTTGTCTTCTGGTTTCCCAGCTAAAGCTCCAACAGGTGGCTTGAGGCTAGCTGTAAGTTGAGCTAGTTAAGATTCAATGGAAATCTGGTGTGCTTGCTAGTTAGCTATCAATGTTTGTTGTGAATGTAACATCTTCTCAATGGCTGACAGTTTATCATTAGGAGAGATGGGTCTAGCTTGTTGCCCTTGTTGTTGATTATGTTAAGGTACTTGATTGGGGTCTTGGAACTAAGGGTTGCTTTGGTAATTGTTGTGGTTCCTATTCTGGAAGTTACCCCTAAAGTTCCCTTGATTCCCAAAATCTTATTGTTGGTTGTTTAAACCAAATTGATGTGAGTTTACCTCTCCCAAAGGGTTTCCATACTGAAAAATGGGATGGTTCCTATTCTGATTTGGGTTATAGTATCCTTGACCAGGGATGGTGTTGACAACATTCAGATTTTCCATCTGGCCAGTATCTCCTTGTCCATTGACTTTTCTTAAAACAACATCATAAAGAACATTGCAGGATAAAGTAGAGTGGTCATTGCCTTTACAGGCTTCACAAAATAGAGAGGAATACTTGACTTTCTCTTGTTGTTGAGGGGGTGAGCATCTTCTTTCAAAAGCAGCAATAGATGATTCAAGATGATGTTGCTTGGCGACTATGAGCTTGAGGGATTCAACAATAGACTTGTATTCGGGAGTAGCTTCTATCATAGCTACCTTTAGAACTCCTTTACTTACGGGTCTACCCCAGTTGGCTTGATTTTTAGCTCTAAGGGTGACAACCTTCCATACGCTATCATAGCTTTGACGCATGAAGTTTCTCTGGATGAGGAGTCTAAGAACCTTTTGATGTCATCATCCACACCCCTATAGAAGATCTCAATGAGTTGATTCTTAGGAATTCCATGGTGTGGACACTTGTGTAGAAGCTCTTTGTATCTTTCCCATGCTTCAGCTAGGGATTCTCCAGGGACATATGTGAATTGAGTTATACATCCCCTGATTTCATAGGTGAGAGAAGGAGGATATAACTTCTCTAGGAAGACATTTTGAAGTTGTTCCCAGGTGGTGATGGGTTCACATTGCAAGGAATTGTACCAACTTATATCTCTATTATTAAGAGAATACTTGAACATATGGAGTCGGATGGCATCGTCTGAGACACCATTTTGATTTATCATAGCACATAGATCAATAAACCTCAGAAGGTGTTCCTGACTATCTTCTCCTTGCTTACCATAGAATGAGTTGTTTTGAAGCAAGGTGATCCAATGTGCTTAGATCTCAAAGTTTGGAGCATTGATGGGTGGAGGTTTTACAAGGTGATGAACGTCAGCAGCTTTAGGGATTGAGAACTCCCTAAGGTCCTTTTGTAGTTCTGCTACTTGCAACGCTACTTGTGCTGCTTGGATTTCTTCTCAAACTGTAGCTCTGCCTTCTTGCATAACCTATCTCTTTGTGCATTAAGGGCATGAGTGACCCATCAGGATATTTCCTCCTCTTGAGCCATCCTCGCTTGGTTCTCTCTACTTTGACGACAAAAAGTTCGTTCGATCTCAGGATCAAAGCTAGCAGCAAGGTCGGAACAGTTCGAGCGGTGCATACACTAGTCTTTGGGGGTACCTAGGATGGAAAAAAATTCAGAAGTAAGATTAACGAAGTAGAACTAAATTCAAGAGGATGATCGATTATATCAAAAGAAAAGCAAAAACCTAGATTAGCCTTAATAGAACTAGATTTGACTAACTGATTCCGTTGTCCCCGGCAATAGTGCCAGAATTTGACGTGGAATGTTATCACACTAACAAATTCACTCAGGGTTGAAATCTCAGAGTTTTTAACCAAAACATGTGCAATAATACCACCCGCAAGCAGATGGGTCTTATCGCAGTATAGTTAAGGATCGAATCCCAAGGGACAATGTTTTTAAGAATTGTTGCTAGTCTGGTCTAGTTCAAGTAAGGCTAATATTTAGAACAAAGGTTGATTTGAGTTTAATTACACTAAATGCAAGAAAGTAAAGAATAGAATTAAAGTTGAATCTAGATTAATGATGGGGATCGATGGGGTGGTCTCGGGTTTCACCGCCACTACACATGCAAACATATCCAATCACAAACATCCAAGAAAGATCTAACTATCCAAATAGAACTACTGTGAACTGAAAAACCACTAGAGGGGGGGTGAATAGGGTTTTAAAGTTAATTCAACAATTATTTAACTCAAACAACCAACCACAAAAATATTGGACAAGGGGACAAGGATTTAGAGTGGTTCCAACCTTAGCAAATACTAAGGAAGTCAGTCCACTACCCGGTTGCTTACCCAACCGGGATTTTGAAAGAATTAAATTTTATTACCTCGCAAGGACTTTACATAAAATTACAATTCTTTCACCAAACCCTTTGAACAGCCTTCACCTAGAAGTAATTGCACCAACCTTGAAGCAGCCTTCTTGAAGTAACTTCAAGCTCCCCCTTGAAGTAGCCTTCCTCTTGAAGTAGCTTCCCATTGCAATAGCTTTCTTGAAGTAGTTCGAAGTCCACCTTCTCCACTGAGAAGAACCTTCTCCAATCCATAGCCTCCAACCCTAGGAGTAGCAAGGAGAATACAAAGGATAAAAGGAACAAGAAGGAAAACGGAAATTACACTTAACCTTTGAAGCACAAGGCTTGATTTGCCTATATCAAGCGTGTAGATCTCCTAACCAATGTATATGGAAGTGTGATTGCTGTGGATAGGAGATACTAGCCTATAGGACATGAAATTAGAGCAAGGAGAAGAATAGCCAATGCAAGTGTTGCTCAATTTCTCAAAATAGATTGACAATTGAAAGCGTAAGCTCCAATGTATCACAAGTGTAGATTAGTGAGTTTAGGTGTCCTAAGGAATGTCCTGTTTATAGAAATGGCCTACAAGTGCTTAAGGACGTTCTAGACACTTTCTAGGGGGTTCTTAGTGCTCAACTAGTCATTATGTGTCCACTAATTGCATTTGCAACGGCTAGTTAATTGACCCTGAAAAAGTGCAGACATAACTCTTCTCGGTCGAAGTTTTGTCGACCGAGAGTCCTTCTCGGTCGAAGATTTGTCGACCGAGGGACTTCCTGGAGCAAGTGTTTACAACGTTCATTTCCAACTCCCAACCACCTTGTCTGCTGGGTCTAACGGCTAGTAGGGTCTATTCTCAATCGAAGATTTTGTCGACTGAGAGTTTGTCGGTCGAAGTTTTTGTCGACCGATATTTTCTCAATCGACGATTTGTCGACTGAGAAAATTACTGACTCAATGTATTCATTTACTAAGTGTGTGTATCAATGTGCAATTGTGATACTATCTTGGGGAATGACCTATCTAAGTGTTGTGAGTGGATAGGGAAGATCTAAACACTTCATTTACATGATATCTAATTACTTGTACATTAAATACTTGTACATGCATTTACATTTGATTACAATCATGAAAATAAAGCGATTTTATCAAATTGTTCTTCCAAGTCTTTGTTATCCACCACCTTATATGCTTGTTCCTGAAATACTCAAATAGCATGTTAAAACCACAAGAATGAAATGTTTGTCATCATCGAAACAAAGGGATTATACTAATGTCAATTTTTCCAAAAATCTCCCCCTTTTTGAAGATGACAAACATTTCCTAAATATAAAATAAGGAAATATAAATCATATGAGTTTCATACCTGAAGTTTACCTTTTTGTTGCCATTATAGTTTTGCAAGTGTGTGTCGGCCGAGATATTATGAAACTCATTTTATTTTATGTTTTTGATTTTATATTATTTCTCCCCCTTTGTCATTTCAAAAGGATATCCAATTTTAAAAACAAGGGATGCAAACCACTTATTGTCAAATTTAGCCACAATATATTTCTCAATCATTTGCAAAGGATGTTAAGCCTTGAAATGATATGAGATTCTCTTAAGTTCATGGCATATGTGTATTGATTTCTCATCCATTTTTCAAGGGATGTTAAGCCCTAAAAATGACATGAGAATCCTTTAAGCTTATAGTAGAATACATGTATGTATCTCTAACCAAATACACGGGATGTTAAGCCCAAATTTGTTTAGAGAGTGCCATTAAGAGCAAGATATATGTCATATGCATGAATATTGTAAATTTCTTTGTTTTTCATAACCAAAACTACTTTTAAGGATACTAAGATCATAACAAGCTTTAAATGATGTTTACAAAGTTTTGTAAGCTTCTTAATCTTATAATCAAGATAGTTTGTGTGAGCTCCCCCTTAATCTTATAATCAATATTAGATCATAATAAGTTGACCTTTTATGCACATATTTTGAATCAAGATACTAAGATTAAGTGCAGTAAAATGATGTCCAAATAAGCATTGTGTCAAGCTTATTTTAGGTCGACCTTGACTACGACCATAGCGCCCCTTGGTCAAATTTGATTTCAACCAAGATGCAATTTCTGCAGATTTACAGTTTAAGCACTTTCATTGAATTACACATTTATGTTAATATATGTGAAATATAAAGTTTTTATGTAATATGATCAAATGTATATTAATTTGAAGCATTTTGAGTGATACCTATTTTGAAGAAGTTTTATCAATTGAAAGCTTAATATAGGCATCACAATGAAGTCTTTGTCTTTAATTTTCCTAAACTGTATGTTTTACATTCATTTTGAATGATATCTCATAAGCTTTTCTATAGGTACATAAATATCAATTCCCATTTCTTTTTGTACCGTCATTTTTAGATTAATCATAAGATTCTTTAGAGACATATATCCTTGAAAGCAAGATTAATATCTTAAAATCAAGTTTTTGCTTTTGATTTCTTAGAACAAGCAAATAGATAAAACATTAATATTTTTGTTCTAAGAGACATTGTTTGTCTTGTCATAGCATCATCATTCATAATAATAATTATCTATTATGTCAAGATGCATTTATGCTATGGCATTTTCAATGATCTTGAAAAGTATCCATTCATGGTTTGTATATATGCATCACAGATTATTTTAGACAAACCAATGAAACACAATGATCATGGCACAACAAATTATGATAGAAAAGTAGAAGCATATCCATAATACAATGATCAACATATAACTTCAATAATTATGATCATTTAAGCTAAATTTCAACACACATGGTTCCTATATAGATATACCAAGAAGTACTTAGGAAAAACCATGTGGATTATGATAAAACAATAACTTCCTTGATTAAACCCATTCATAATTTTCTATTTTAAGTCAAACCATGTAGAGGATAATACCAAGATAATCTCATTTATGGTTCATGGATTTTCAAATTGAAGACAAACCATGTAAATGAATATGCTTAATAAACTTTTTCAATAAATGAATAAGGTTTGTTCAAAATCAGTCTTCATATAACACTTTTGCAATATGTTTAAGGATTTCATATAGTGCTATATCTTAATTCATGATGCAAAAGATCAATATGTCTTGTTTCAAAGATGATCTCCAAGAGTTATTCTTGATTAAAGCACTTTTTATTATTGCTGAATTGATAGCAAATAAGAAACAGCAGAACATATTTTCCAAACTTTTGCTCGGTCGAACAATTTGTCGACCGAATTATATTCGGTTGAAGTATTTCTCGACCGAGAATGTTTCTACAAATTTTATTCAGAAATCTATATGTTCTAGTTTATGTGTTGTAATACTTTGTTATTCAATTGTGTGAAGTTGAGATAGATATAAGGTTACTCAATTCAAGATTATTGATCATATCTCATACTTAATTAGTGCATATACATTTTGATGTCACAATGATATTTATTCTTTTGATTTTCTTAGAACAAATTATCATTATCATTCTAATGGAAATTTTAAGATAGACTATTTATGCTTAATCATCAAGAAAGTAGCAATTGAAATTTGATAACATTTGAATTTTCAAAGAAAGCATAATCAATTTCAATTTGCATACAGATCAGAATTTTACAAGTTGTAGTTTGAATCAAGTTTAATGCGGATGTTATTAACATATATGTAATGATGCAAACTACTAATATGCTTGAGAAATTTGTCTTCAAGATATGTGACTTATTTTTCCAATCAAGTATGTCTACTTATAGTAAGAGTATAGATTTCAGTATCATTTTTCTTTGCAAGCATCATTTTTGCAGCAATTTTAGTAAAATCTATCTTTTTCTCTTGTATACTTGATAATTTAATCACGAAAAGTATTTAGTTTTGATGCTCATATATTCTTCCTTTTGATTTGGATCATTCAAATGTTTAAAGCACAAGAATATATAAAGTTCATTATATGCTTAAGTTGATTGTGATTTAAGTGTCTTTTATTTAAACAGTCTTGCTAGAGTTTTACTCGGTCGAAAAAGTTTTCGACCGACATTGTCTCGGTCGACAATTTCTCGACCGAAATTGTTACTGTTTCTGTATTGTTTTCAGTAATTGTTTCTAAATAAAACATATATCACTTCCAATTCAATTATACAATTTAAAACTCAGTTTAGTTGAGATAAAACATATGAATATCAAGGCAACATTTTGATCAAATCTCAACTAATATTATTCAAATCTTTAGATTTTAAGAACCCTAATTAAGACAAGTTTTCAAGGATGTGTCTCTACAGATTTGTAGATTTAGAAATTTTAATTACTTGAATCAATTTGTTATTTCATTATGTTAAGTTGAGATAGACATAGAGATATACAACTAGAGTCTTTGGTCATATCTCAACTTAAATTTATTCATTTAGTTTGGGGGTTTTGGAGCCCATACTAACTCAACATCCTTTTTCTTGTATGGACATGAGAAAGAATAATGTCCAAGACGCAAAAAATAGTGACAACATATGGAATCAACCTCATATCTCTTTCTATGATTTTGTTCAAGGTTTTTCTTGGGTATGTATTTGCCTTTGGGTACATACATAGATTGACTCTTTGGCACTTGTGTTCTTCCCCAACTAGGTTTTTGATAAGATTTTCCTTTAGGCTCATATCCTAGTCCTCTCCTTCCAATTTGATGATACGAATTATTTAAAATTTTATCAAGAGTATCATTGTTACTCAAACTATTAACTTTTTGTTGCAGCTTAACAATCTCATCCATTCTTTTATTTATGTCTAACTTTGCTTGATCTAGATTAGATAACAAGGAATCTCTTTCTTTCACTATAGTATCATAATCTAGATGTGTACACAGAACAGGTTGTTTTTGAAGATCATTTACTTGAGTTTGCAATTTTAACTTTTCTAGAGAAAGAAGATTGCAATTTGCTTCTACAGATTTTAGCTTAATATCATGACCTTCAATAACCTTTTTGAGATCTTCATTTTCAGATGTAAGAGCAAGAAGCTTAGCATGTAACTCATCATTTGCTTTATTAGATTTCTTTAATTTCTTCTTGCACTCAATATATTTATTGTGTGTCTCTTCAAGACAAGCAACTAGCTCTTCTTTAGATAAATCAAGAAGGCCTACCTCTTCTTCTTGTTATTCACTTATTGTAGCAATAATACATTCTTTATGTGTATCTTCCTTCTTTGACCTCCACGGGCAACCAAGTGTTGTGTGGCTTGTTCCTAAGCACCAACTGCAACTTGTTGTAGATTGGTCCATACTTTTCCTTTGTTTGTGGTTGTAGACACCACCACCCTTCATACTTCAAGACTAGATTAGAGCTCCTTGAAGCCTGCTCTGATACCAATTGAAAAATCACTAGAGGGGGGTGAATAGGGTTTTAAAGTTAATTCAAAAATTATTTAACTCAAACAACCAACCACAAAAATATTGGACAAGGGGACAAGGATTTAGAGTGGTTCCAACCTTAGCAAATACTAAGGAAGTCAGTCCACTACCCGGTTGCTTACCCAACCGGGATTTTGAAAGAAATAAATTTTATTACCTAGCAAGGACTTTACATAAAATTACAATTCTTTCACCAAACCCTTCGAACAGCCTTCACCTAGAAGTAATTGCACCAACCTTGAAGCAGCCTTCTTGAAGTAACTTCAAGCTCCCCCTTGAAGTAGCCTTCCTCTTGAAGTAGCTTCCTCTTGCAATAGCCTTCTTGAAGTAGTTCGAATTCCACCTTCTCCACCGAGAAGAACCTTCTCCAATCTGCAGCCTCCAACCCTAGGAGTAGCAAGGAGAATACAAAGGATAAAAGGAACAAGAAGGAAAATGGAAATTACACTTAACCTTTGAAGCACAAGGCTTGATTTGCCTATATTAAGCGTGTAGATCTCCTAACCAATGTATATGGAAGTGTGATTGCTGTGGATAGGAGATACTAGCCTATAGGACACGAAATTAGAGCAAGGAGAAGAATAGCCAATGCAAGTGTTGCTCAATTTCTCAAAACAGATTGACAATTGCAAGTGTAAGCTCAAGTGTATCACAAGTGTAGATTAGTGAGTTTAGGTGTCCTAAGGCATGTCCTATTTATAGAAATGGCCTACAAGTGCTTAAGGACGTTCTAGACACTTTATAGGGGGTTCTTAGTGCTCAACTAGCCGTTATGTGTCCACTAATTGCATTTGCAACGGCTAGTTAATTGACCCTGAAAAGTGCAGACAGAACTCTTCTCGGTCGAAGATTTGTTGACCGAGAGTCCTTCTCGGTCGAAGATTTGTCGACCGAGGGACTTCCTAGAGCAAGTATTTACAACATTCATTTCCAACTCCCAACCACCTTGTCTGCTGGGTCTAACGGCTAGTAGGGTCTATTCTCGATCGAAGATTTTGTCGACCGAGAGTTTCTCAGTCGAAGTTTTTGTCAACCGATATTTTCTCGATCGACGATTTGTCGACTGAGAAAATTACTGACTCAATGTATTCATTTACTAAGTGTGTGTATCAATGTGCAATTGTGATACTATCTTGGGGAATGACCTATCTAAGTGTTGTGAGTCGATAGGGAAGATCTAAACGCTTGATTTACATGATATCTAATTACTTGTACATTATATACTTGTACAAGCATTTACATTTGATTACAATCATGAAAATAAAGCGATTTTATCATATTTTTCTTCCATGTCTTTGTTATCCACCACCTTATATGCTTGTTCCTGAAATACTCAAATAGCATGTTAAAACCACAAGAATGAAATGTTTGTCATCATCGAAACAAAGGGATTATACTAATGTCAATTTATCCAACAAACCCTCCCGAAGGGATGTTTAGGTTCACGTAAGCATCACCCTAGGCATCAGATTTCTCGTCTCCATCTGGATCATGCACTTACAGTTCCAAAGATATAGATATCCAACTGAAGTTGTGGGCCCTCTATACAAGCGTTTGGCACACAAAAGCATCACTGTGGGATTGATGGCTCATCCCCACACAGATCATTCACTTAAAACCTTAGGGAATCCCATCCTATTTCTAGTCAGGGAGTCAGCCGCATTAATCGACATTCTATCCAACATATAGAAGTTCTCGCAACATAGGAAAGAACAAGATAAAAGCAAGAAGGTGATCAAGCTACAAGCAAACATCGACGATTAACAGTGAAATGAAAAGTTATGTACATGCCATGGAATGTTTAACAAAAGAACATGTAAGCATGGGCAGCGGGGCTAGTCCCCGCAACCCAGCGAAATGAAACTACTCGCTCATGACACAAGAAATAAGAAAAACAAGGGAGAGGGAAGGTTCTTCCATGAGCATGGTGCAGAAGAGTGTCGTAGCTCGGTGAAGATGATGCGGTCTTCTATGACATGTCAGAGCAGATCTGGATGAGGAGCGAGGGACACCATGGCAGATGGGGTAGACTTTCTCTCTCCACCTTCCTTCTCTTCTCGTCCTCCTTGCTCGCAGTAGGAGGAGTTGCTTTTGGATGCATATGTGGTGTGGATTGTAGACTGGATGGATGTGCAAGCTTGTCGCTCAGCTTGGCTGTGGAGATCGTCCTCCACCAGGGGTCGATTCTGGAGGCACATAGCCTGGTGGTGGAGTGGAGGATGTGGAGATTCGTAGGCAGAGGATTTGCCCAGGGGTCGAGCACACTAGGTGCAGCCTGGTGGTGGAGTTGTTGTTGTAGATCGGAGGGAGCAGGGGTCAAGCTCGCAAACCAGCCTGGTGGCATCCCAGATCCGATGCCCGAGTTGGGACCCTTATGGTTCTATTTATAATCTTGGATGGAGTCCCACTTGGTTTGGAATTCGGTCCTCATGCATTTGGTGTGAGCCATCTTACACAGTTTTGGAAACTGTTAGGTTCTTCATAGTTTTGGCTTCTCACGATCTCTGCCTTCACGGTTTGGAAAACCTAAAAAGCCCTCACGGTTTGGAAACTACAAGGTTGTGCCTCTGTCTTCTCAGTTTTGGCTCTGCACGATTTTCTTCCAACAAATCCTCGCGGTCTGTCACTCCAAACGGTCTTGAATTCTTGTGTTCTCAGCTTCACAGTCTGGAGTTCACGGTCTGGCCTCGCGGTTTTGGAGAATTGTTGTCGCCACTCAGTTTTGGACGTTTGGTCTTCGTCCAATCAGTCTTGAAGAATGGCCATCATTGGCCTCACGGTCTCGCACCCTAGTGCTCTTCTCGGTCTTGCGGTTGCTCAGCCTTCACGGTCTTGAAACTGCAAGGTGCCAAGCAGTTGTAAGACTATGAGGAGCAGGTGTGTCGGGGGCGGGCAGTGGCTAGAGGAGAGAGGAAGAGGGGAAGGAAGGTGAATGGAGGCCTTGCAGGTCCTTGCGGTTTAGAGATGCAAATGATCTTGAAGACCGATGGGTTCCAATCGGTTTTGAGGACCGGTTAGGCAGGTGGCAGTGAGCAAGTTGTGAATAGAGGGAAGAAGGTGTGGATCGTGATGGCGAAGAGGACGACGCAGTGATCAGTTGCAGGTGTAAGCGACAAATACGGAGATCGTGGATGCTCCTTGCGGTCTTGGGGTCGGACGCTCCATACGGTCTTGAGACTATGAAGCCAGATGAAGGACAGGTGTCGATCTACGATCTGATGGAGTAGAAAGCTCGCAGTCTTGAGACCATGTAGGGGATGGAAACTGAGTAGAGGTGAAGACCGAGAGGGAAGATAGATTAGGGTTTGAAACCAAAAGAGGGTGGAGATGGATGTAAGGGTGATGTTGATGAAGATGGAAGTAGAGAGTGAAGCAAGTGATGGTGATGATCATTGATGGAAGGTGACGAAGATGAAGGGTGTTGATAAGGTGGATTAAGATGTGCTCGAGATCAACGGAGGAGGTGAAGTTGATCAGGGATGTGGCAATGATAGGAGGATCTAGGGTTGAGTGAAGGTGGACCCCAGATGAAGATTCAACCTCAATTGTGACCTACATAAAATCGATATAGAATTTAGTTAATAACTCGATAATTCAACTAATTAGGAAAAATTGCACATTATAAGATTTAGGAGATGAAGTCGAATGTATTGAGTTGAATTGGGCCCAAAATGGCAAGTTGAAATCATGATGAATATGCATTCATCAGTTCGCCTTCCACAGTGCAAATTGTTCATAGAAATTTCTGACCCTTCTACTCCTACACAGACTGGGAACCCTGACCCTTCCCTCTGCTATAAATAGAGGGGTACAAGGGGCTTCTCCAGATACACAACTCAGAACATCAGTTACTCTGCAAAGTTGTTGTCCTCTCTGGTTGTGGAAACTAAGAGAGCCCAAGCATGTTCTACCCGTACAAGGAGGAACAGTGAGGGAAAGACAACTATAGAATAGCAATTGGTTGTGGGAGAGTGTGTCGGTGACTAGTACGCCGACAGAAGTAGACAACTCTTTCTAGTCTATTCTTTAGGATGATTAGAGTTCCCGGTAGTCCGTGTGGACAATCTATAGAGGTGGGAGACTTCTACCTCTTAGGATGACAACAGTCAGCCACAGTCTAGGTCAAGACAAAGAGTTGCACATATGTCATCGAAGAGAGGTGGTTGAAGACCACACTAGATGTGAGGTATTATCGATGAGAAAGCCTTAGGACCAGGTATATCTCACCAAAATCATCCTTCCCATTATATAGATGATGATGCGATCTACTAGTTATGTGTTTATGGTCAAGTAAAATTTTTGTTTCCGTTGCCTACTCTGACCATGTAAAACCCAACACGGATTGCCATGGAAAAGGAGGAAAATAGCTCCAAAACCCTATCAAGTCCCTATATAGTATATCAAAAACCATTTTTTCTCACATTAAAGAAAGATCTAGGGTTTCTCCTACCAAGAAGGGTACGTTCACAAGGTTTAGGATCCATTATTGAAGGAAAACTACTTAAGGATCATCGTATAAGTTGAAACCCTAAACAAGGTAGCTTCTTTTAGCTTAGAACTTCATTTTTAGAGTAGAAGCATGAGCATGCATGGTGGTCGTAAACAATAACATTGGATAAAATTATATAACTAACCTCTATGAAGATGGTGAAGCTCTAAAAATAAAAGAAACTTGAGAAAGGAGGGTAGGAAACCCTAGTTTCAAATATGAACTCAACCAACAAAGCTTCTTCTTCAAGAAAGGGAGTAAACCCTAAGTGAAGAGAGAAAGAAAGGTGTGTTTTTTAAGCTTTAGGACAAGCTCTACCATGGAAAACCATGGTTCCATCTAGGAATAAGGAAGAAGAACAATCAAAGAAACAAAAGAGTGAAGGAGAAACTTACTAGCTTTTTTTTAAGCCAGGGGTCACTTTTATTCATCCCACACCCCTCTTGTGGGCCAAAACATCAAGTAAAGATATACATCTCCCGCTCTTATAACTCGGGTATCATCTAAAAAAGGAGGAGAAAGAAACAAGCAAGGAAAAAGGAAACACTAAGTACACAGGCGATGAGTAGAAATATAAGGCATGCCTTGTCTGTCCATAAGAATGAGGCCTCTGACTCTTCTAGGAAACAGGGAATGTTCCATGCAAATAAAGGAGTTAGCCTGAGTGTTTCCCCAATTACCCAATTCTCTAGGAGCAGAATTGATCGGTTTGGGTATGTGATGACCAATCATAGAAAAATCGTCAATGATGTCACGCATCTCCCTGGTGAAGGAGGTCGCTCTCCAAGGTTCCTTGGTGTTTTTCCATTGAATGTTATAGGTATGAATATCATCCACCTCAAAAATAGAAATAGAAAGATTCTTATCATCCGCAATGGGGAGAGCAATAGCACATGTGACTAGATGAGCAATTGTGTAGTCCTTTTCTTTGAGCCATACTCTGAAAATGAGTCTCACATTTCCAAAGGAATTGCAAATAATGCCTACTGCCCACCGCCTATTGTTTCCTACTGGATCGATGCCTTTGCCAATAGTAAGATTAAGTTTGAGGTTAGCTATGTCAGGAGGTGACCATCGTACTAGGCTAATGCTCTTAAGTCTGGTTTGTGGCTCATCAATGTTACTAGCATCCAGGTTTCTATAAAAATTAGCAGATTCGATTTTAGAAAAAGATTTATTTCTAAGATAATGGTTAAGGTGATAAACGACATCATTCCATTGTGAGTGCAAGTCAGGAATGTGTCCATCAAACATGCTGGTGCATCTGCATCGCCAAATGAACCAAGTGATGAGGGCTAATAAAGTTCCAGAAATCTAGGATTTAGGGGATGAGCTGTGGTGTGATCGTGCACAAATGGCTGTGATATCAAAGATAGAGGAAGGGTGATCATCACCAGTGACATCTGCTAGCTTTTTCCATAAAAAAGTGGCAACTTGTCCTTCAATGAAGAGATGATGAACCATTTCAATAGAGGGTGTATCGCAGCATGAGCATCTGGAGGCCATCATGATGTGGCATCGAGAAATGTTTTCGTCAGTCGGAATGGCTCTACGAGCAATCTTCCATAAAAAAACACTAGCCTTGGGGATGTTGATCTTCCAAATGCCATCGAGAGAAGGAGAGAAAGGTAAGGTATCCGCTTCCTAAAATAGATGTTTCTAGACTGAACTGACGGTAAAGGAACCTTGGGGGTTCAGAGTCCAGACGAGCTTGTCATCATAAGAAGAGATGGTAGGACAATTATCTTTAATGACTTGTATTCCTTCATCGTTGAAGATCTGGTGTAAAGATTCCCAATCCCAGCCTCCTTCAGTCGACCAAAAATCTCTAAGTTTGAAGTCAAGTCTTCAGTCGCTAGCATGAAGAGTGTAGCCAAGGAGAGATGTTCCACTCCACCTCGAATCCCAGATAGAAAGGTCACCTTTGCCAACGATCCACTTACATGAGTTGTGAAGAGGGGGAAGGTGCGCCAAATCTGTTTCCATTGCGGGGAAGCATATGACCCCATCTTAAAATAAGGTGGATGAAGGCCAGCTCTGCTCGAATAAGGGGAGAAATACTTGGTGCGACAAAAAATGGCCCAAGGTGAAGCTCCAACAGAAACCTCCCAGCAAGCTTTGTACAGGAAAGATCTAGTGAGCGATCTCACCGAGTCTAGCCCAAGGCCGCCAAGGGATGTCGGTGTAGCAACAGAACGCCAAGAGACCTAAGTCTTGCATTTTTTGTTGTCTCTTCCTGTCCAAAGAAGAAACTTACTAGCTTAGGTCAGAAATAGCAAAGGATGCTTTACAAACCCTAAAAGAGGGTAGATCTGAGCTCTAGCCATACATGTAAGAAGTTTGACCATCATCTTCTTCCTTGGACATGTACTTCACTTACCTAGAAGGGAGTACGAATATCTAACATTAGGGGATATAAAATGGTCTAAAAGGTTTCGATTGTGTGCAAAAGGAGAGTTATATAAATGTCATGAATAAGGGAGAAAGGAAGCTTTAGGTGTTCATCTAGGTTGCCAAGTGTCAAAGACTATTTTGCATATAAAACAGTAGGTCCATCAGTAGTCCTATAGTTTAACCATTAGTACTAGGTTCTAGGAAGACCATTGGTCATCCCAAATAGGGTAGCCATTGGTCTTCACCCAGAAAAGGACCATCGGCCATCACATATAACCATAAAAGGATAAAAAGGTACATTCTGCCCACCATCAGTTGAGGGCCTCCATCTACCTCAAGCATCGGTTTCACCACTTATAGGGTGAACCATAGACCTCCCTACATGTAGGGTAACCATTTCTTGGCACCCCCACCAAGCAAAACCCTTGGTCTCCTTGGTTGCAAACTTAGCAACTCCATCATCCATGAAGGAGTAAAACCCTAATTCACCATAGAAGAGAATCACCACCAAACCAAGGTACAATTGAGAGCCCCATGGCTCAAAAAGATCAAGAACGATCATGTGACATCTAAGGAACATAATTCATGGGACCAATTGCAAGAAAAATCTTATATTTTGGTAAATTGTAGAAAAGTCCAAAATGTGCACAAAATTGCATAGCTTGCAAAAAAAGTGTCCAAACTTTACCAAACTTGAAACTTAAGCTTTTCACATGATATCAAAATACTAAAAATGTTTAATTAAGGTTGCAATCACTCAATTATGGTAATTAAGCATGTTTAACCAAAAAGGAAGGTTCATGGTTTCACAACCATAAACCCTTAATAGGGATTTCACCCCCAAAATCCAAGGTAGACTAAGATGAGCACCTCACATGTACCTCATACACAAAACTAAACATTATTACTTCCATATCATGATGATGTCACATCATTCTCATAGGATTCATGTTTTTCTCCTTTAACTCTTGCTTGTCACAACCTGAGTTAGCATATGAATTTCCACATAAGAAACATATGTATGTAACTCCACCTCTACTGTCCCTATCACTTGTCCTATACCAGGGTGATACTTCCTTATCCATGGAACATAGGAACTACTGTGCAACTTTTGCAACTCAAGTAGTACCTCCATCTTAGAACTCAAGCTATCATCATGAATAATTTCCATCTATTACTGATTCATCATATCTCTTACTATAGTCTATTGTATCAACACATAACTCACAAGCCATACTTTGCTACCCTAGCACATTCTTCATCTTATAATACATCATGTATTCAAAGATGAATTCCCTCATGTGCTAAGTCACTTATACCATCAACATCTAGTGTCATTCTTTACTTAAGTGGTCATACACTATTTTTGCCTTATATAGGTTTACATAGCATCCTTATCAGATGTATTGTAACCCTAAGAATACACTTTAGGAAATCTCAAACTCACTCTTACTGAACTGGTCACACATAAGTATTTCTGCTTCAACATTCTTAAGGTATAGAAAAGATGAAGACCATGCAACTGACCATCTCTAAATTACATTAAGATTTCATCACTTCGTTCCTCCTATCCATAAATGCTAGTGATACATTGGTTAGTCTAAACAACATAACTCTAAACTCATCATGACCATATAACTTATGTCATCCACTCTAATTTTTATCCATTAATGTTCTAATCCTAGGTATATCTTAAAGGGATATTGTAGCACGTATCTGCTAATCAAAAAACCATCTATCCTTGTTAGTTGTCTTACCCAACTAGTCAGCAGACAATACACAACATTATATAATCACTCTTCTCCTTTCAAACCTCACTTAGAGGATTAACATTAATTCTCTTTCTCTCTCTCTAAGGGAGAGGAATACTTCGGAAAGCTTTATCTAATAAACATATCCAACCTTCACATACTTCCCATACTATTTGTGCATCTTAGATACTAGGATTCATCACCTTGGTATCCACCTTATGTGCTATAAAGAACTCACATCCCTATCTCCTATACTTTCACCAACATAACAAATCTCAAAGCATATAAGATGAGTCTTCCTAATTATTGGAAGGCTAAAAAAGCATACTCATTATAGACTTTAACATTTTGGAACCATGTTCCAAGTAACCACATGACATATCAAGATATCTAATCCTAAGATTACAACAAATCCATGTATGCCAAGTGGTATAAGATCCACTTGAACATGGTGCCTCAAAAATAGAGAACACAAAGGGAAACATACTTCCCAAACACAGAAGCATTGTCTAAGGGTTACCAGCAAAGGAGTTAACTGATTCTATCTTTATCATGCATGTTACCCCTTTCATTTAACATTTTACCCTTTTAGATTAGGTTCCTTGTGATAAACATAAGAATTATTAAAATTATCATATCTCATTGTTCTTTTCTTGTTAACTATTCATCATTCTCGTGTATGCTCTCTCACTTTATCATGTTTTTCAACCACCTATCAAGGGGTAACACATCATATTTCAATTTTCCTAAATGATTTCCTTTATATGTCAGTATATTTTTATTCTAATACTTTCTTATACACATAGGTTGGTCTGAGTTTTACTCAGATTCCACTTTATTCCTCTAGTATTGTTCTTATTCAACTTCTCTTATCATATTTATTTTAGGATCTCTCTTCTCTTCACATATTCATACTTTGTATCATTCTATTATCATGGGTTTATCGCTCTTTTTATGATAACATTGAGGTACCAACACCATGATTTCTGATTAATTATGCTCTTTAGATTGTTTAAAAATGACCACTTGATCAAAGTACTCAGAAAGAAATCAATTTAAGAGTTCCATACTTACCTTTTCTTCAATAATTGAATACCTGGCTAGGGCATCCAAGTACTGAGATTAGGCAGTATGTACCATGTTTTCATGTAATGCTCCTAACTTAGACATCATTCTAGTCCTAAGTCCTAATGTCCATGTAGACTTAGTGGATCTAAAGATCTAATACCAACTTGTGAGAACTCATTAGAATAAATGATATTACTCAAAACACAAAACAGAGTCAATCAATAATTAATCGCATATCCAAAAATGAGGATAAATTAAAATTGATTTCAACATCACCAACATGCTCTGAAATATTTCATAAGGGTCCAACATCTTGTTAATATTTATAACATACCAAGAATCTTATACAATTTGTTCCATTACCTCAGCCACCATATATATATATATATATATATATATATATATATATATATATATATATATATATATATATATATATATATATATATATATATATATATATATATATATATATATATATATATATATATATATATATATATATATATATATATATATATATATATATATATATATATATATATGTTAGCGATCCAGTGAAAAAATCCTACAGGGAGAGCATCAGAGGCATTTGAACAACTAAAAAGTTGTAACTATTTTTTTAAATGCAACCATATAGATGGGAAAAGCATCAATTCATTTATGTTCTCAAAAAAATCATTGCAATCAGACATTGTTCCCATGTCCATATGTACAATATACACTTTTTGCATCCAACGGTCAGCCTAAAATTCATTATAGAGCATCAAAAAGTATTTTTTTGTTTTGAATGATATTCAAACGGGATGGTGATAACATTTTATAGGAAGGTAAATATTAAGTTATGTTTGTAATAAATATGATTAGATTATTAAAAGTTGGTCCATGTGAAGAGTTATTCAAATGCCTCCCATGCTCTCACCAAGATATGTTTCTTACTGGATCATTGTCATACATATACATATTTATATACATATATACATATATATATGTATATATATATGTATATGTATATATATATATGTATATGTATATATATGTATGTATATATATATATATATATATATATATATATATATATATATATATATATATATATAGGAGAACATTTCTTGCATTAATCACATGTACAAGCATATAATATGCTACTAAAACCATGATTCGACAAAAAAAATTCTCTTGGACTTGAGAGTATTGGGACGATTCTTGGACACACTAGACAACTAACAACCTTCTCAAAGGTTCAACACCATATCTCCTAATTTCTTCCATGGGTCTACTGTCACTATTGTTGGTCACCTAAAAATAATGTGGTGGCCAATGAGGTGAGACCCATGTCCCAGCAAGAGATATAACCTCCAACAACCCTTATTGATTATAGCAGTTTGTGCAGTTGAACAGTTTAAGCCGAACAAACATGTTAAATAGATAGTCATAGTAAGGGATATGATTAACAAGATGCTTTAAGGATCAAATAACAACTATCAACATTAGCTTGACTATCATCATATGCCTTTCTAATGGTATAAGTATTCTAGAATCATGAGCAACTCTAATTCATGAAAAACTCTAGCATCATAAGCATAGATAACAATGTTAGCTTGTCTAACAAGTTGAGAATATATATATTATAAGTAGATCTAACAGTATAACCAAAACTCTTTGCATAAGCATGATTAGTAGTTTAAACATCTTTAATTATAGAAGCATGGCTAGCAGTTAAGCATCTCAAATTATGGAGGCATAGCTAGCAGTGTAAGCATAGTTACTAGAATGAGATGACTATCATCATAAACATAAACAATAGTGGTAGTATATTAATCAACTTGAACATGTCGATTGTATTTATATTTCTATAAGATGAGCATATCCACAACATAAGCATATCTACTATCTTTTAATACATTAAACATCATCTCTATGTAAAGAGAACGAACAAGAGATATCATCCAATGTGAAGTATTGTGTATAACCCTAAATAGATATGCTACATGGTTGCATTACATATTTTATTAAGACTTGAGGAATTTAAGGATACCACTCAAATTCTAATTGACCACTGCTAAGACTATATCAGTGCCAGACAAGATCTAGGAAAATTCGAGATCCTATGATCTTCTCCACCCCCGGTCAGTATGGGTTTGCCAAAGGGACACATAAGGTCAAGCTTCTAATAGCCTAGTTTTTCCTTGGTACAGGTCACGACACTAGTGAAACGAGGTGGGTATGCAAACCCTACCATCTGAGGTACAACTATACTTGTCCTCAATATCATTACATATATAATCATCAAGACACGACTGCAGCCATTCTAAAACTAAGGGCTAGGTATGACCACAACCAACCTCCATAAATAATTGGTGTTAGGATGACAAGCACCCCTTATACTCAACAGTATGCACTCTGAGTTTGCCTTAGGAATATGTGTTTCACCATCCAGTAAGTTCTGACACTCGGATGGATCTATGACACATGGAAATTACATGATTAAGGTTCCACTTGATTAGTTATGTCAATTGGGTGAATTAAGGTTGCATCAAACAAGTGGACATAAAAACCCTAATTCAATTCTAGCAAGCATTGATATATAGCAACTCCAAAAGATATAAAATGTATGACACATAATGCTTGATCACAATCACCACATGGTATTACTCATTGTCATGTATGAGTTCACACTTGTCATCATATCATCATAGTACACAATTCCTTATCACATCATGAAGAGGATTACATCTTGTTTAGGGCTCAACCATGCCCAAAGGTCATTAAGACCATGAAACTATTCCCTACAAGATCAACATTATCTTTCCATGCTTTATAACAAGGCTCATCAACATCACTTTACAAGTAATGCATAAGCTCAACACAATATTGCCTTAAAGAGATAAAATATGTCCATAACATAAAATAGCAAGGTTATCTAAGCATTAAGAGCATTCATGTATTACATTAACAAACAAGGAATCTATGTATGATTAACCACTGTCATACTCATAGTGCACATATTTAACATAAGAGAGCATCAATCATGAGACTATATAACCACCAGTTAACACATTAAGCTTATAATCATATTAGGAAGATTATTACACCATTAAACTATCATATAAATAGCCATCTTCAACTGTTTGCATTAGTTTCAACAAGATAAGTATTATTGAGTCTACATCAGCACTCATACACACACCCTAACTCATGGCATCCTCATCAGATCATGGAGCCATAGGGTAAAATATCACCATTGAATCCCTTACTATCCTCATATATGGATCCACGAACAATACAAGGTTTAACCCTTGCATTATAGCATACTAGAGTTTCAGCAACAACAAGAGAGTATTCCATCATTACATTAATCATTATAGAGGGATAGTTATGATTAATCACCATCACCTAGTTGTATTAGGGTTAGGTGTAACAAGCTATACATCATTAGGGTTACACTTTCCCATTATGATGATTATCAATATATTCATTCAAGGGCAACGGTAAGATCACAAAATGGAGGGTATTGCACCATCAAATTCATATCATTAGAGTCACAATTATACACTTTAAGCTTCACTCATAATCATTGGATGTTGAAACATCAAATCCTAATCCTTGGATTATGTGCTCTATTCAAAACTCTAGGTTGAGTTGTAGATTCAACCCTTGAATCCATCAACTAAGGAACCATTGGATTAGGGTTTTGAAGAATGAACCTATGGGAACTAGGTTCACCATCAGTTATGGTACTAGGGATCACCATCGATTGGTAAGGTCAACATCAACTTCGGTTTAGCATCATCCGTTCATACTATGAGAAGAGCATTGAACCATTTGTTGATGAGCTTATAAAAGAGTGTAGAACTAACCTAAGGTGTGACCATCGGTTGTCACCATTGCTCATTACCATCAGTTGCCACAAAGGCATCACCATCGGTTCTAACCAAGAAGCAACCATTGGTTCCTAAATGAAGGTGGAAATCAGTGTAAAAACTAAACATAGCAATTGGTTGGACCATCCCTTAGGCCACTAAAACCATCGGTTGTGCTGCATCCACAAAGGTCTAAAACATCACTAAGGTTGACCATTAGTTGGCATACTTAAGCCAAACCAAAATAGCAAGAATAGGAACCATCGGGTTAGGGTATAGAAGTTCTAAAACAACACTAAAACCCTAGATATAACCCATTTTTTAAGGATCTCCATGGGCCATATTTGGCATATAAATAAGGTCTAGCTATTGTTCTATTTTAGGCAAGTCATACCAAAGATCTCAGGTTGGTTTATTGCTATAAACTATTCAATAATAGAACTTAAAACTCAAACCTTAAACATGGATAGTTTTCTTCAAGCTTAGAGAATCATTTACTAGGTTTAGGGTAACCATTGACCATAGGTGTCCAAAATAGCATAAACATCGGTTCTAGGGTTGAGTAAAGTCATCAAAACAGCAGCAAGGCAGTAACCCTCGATCATGTATGTAAGACCCCCAACCTATGTTTTGAGTTAACCTTGTTTGCTTTGGCTTGATGATGTGTATAAAAACTTTCTCTAATCCTTTGGCATGATCTTAGAGATTGTGGAGAGCTTTAGTTTCCAGTTTGAGCATGTTTGTATAATTTTTGTGCTTGTTGCCCTTGTTTTGGTGCAAATTACAATTTACCCAAGTTGAGGGGTTATCTTGCAATTTGTCACCTCTAGAGTGTTCATTCTCTCTCTTGGCGTCGTAATAGAGGCTGTGGTTCTATGGGAGCCTTGTTTGAGATTTGCTTGAGTGGTGGAATCACCTTGGGTGATTAGAGTTTTCTAGGATTTGTGTACCTTGTGTGATGTCTCGACCTCAGTTGTGGCCTAGGGCTTGTTAGGTGGGTGTCACAGTCAAGACACCTCCCCCAATGTGTTTTTCATGACCTACGTGGTTTTGGAAGATCTTGGGTCAAGATATTTGCCTTTGTATAGAGTGCCTCGACCTAGGAGGGGTTTGGTGACCTTGTGTCGTGACCTTGTTGTGTTTGGTGATGTTTTCGTGACCATGGACGGTGTTCCATGGTGGGTCATGACCATGACCATGTGGGTGACCTAAGTGGATCGAGACCTAGCATAGAGTGTACCACCATCTCATGCATGTGAGTGTTAAGTGGTTGCATGCTAGTTTCTTGGGTGGACAAGTGTCCCTTTGGAGCCCTATCTTGTAGACACCTCATCTCTTGCCCTACCTCTCTCCTCCTTTGTTACATAAGCCCTCTTCTCTCCACACAAGTGATCATTTTCAGATATCTTCCTTCTTCATCCTTGCTTGGTCGTCCTTGAAGCTTGGTGGAATAATGAGGTGTTGTTCTTGGTGCGTTGAAGGAGGATCGACCTTGCATGTGGTTCTTGTGGTCACCCTTCATCATCTTCTACCTTGGTAAGTGTTTAGCTTTTGTTTATGGTGTTTCTACCCCGTCTTCTTCCCTTTTTCTCGGCCTTAGACCATGTTTTGACATGGTGGTCATTCTTGAGAGTACACTCCTCTTGAAAAGGGGTCATAGTCCATGTTTTGACAAGGCAACACCCAAGTGAGGGGAACTTTCTTCTCTCTTTCCCCCTTCTTTCTTTTGGTTCAACCTTGAGATTCTTGCTCTCTTTCCTTGGGAAATCTTTGACCATGGTGTCTTATTTTTCTTGAGGTGTCCTTGTAGTTGAGGGTGGATCTTTTGGTGAAGCTTCATCATCCTTTGGATCGTGTGTTTGGAGTGTGCAACCCTTGGAGTGACCTTCTTTCATCTGGGTTATATAACTCTTAACCTTCTCTATTAATGCACTTTTTCTACATGCATGCTACTATTTTCTATCTCTAAAATGTTTCCTTAACATGTTGGTAGATAATGTTAGACTCTAGAACTTGTTTGATATTGATATCATGTTTGGCTTGGATGGAATCTGAAACCCTAGTTTTGTACCCAATTTTGATGATCGAGTGTTTTGGAATTCTATGAAGTTTTGGTTCTATTTTGGTGCAGTTTAACTTGGTTCTCTCTCTTGTTTGAAATCCCTTTTCTTGGTGGTTTCATGCTGCAAGTGTTAGGGTTTTAATGATCGATTTTGGGATACATTTTCCTTCTTGAGTATGGTGGTGTTCCATGTTGTTCTCTTTTGTTTTCGCCATGGATTACCTCCATTTTGATCTTGGTTACCATTGGTCTTGGTGGTGGCTTGACCCTTGGTGGTCAGTATCCCTTATTTTTTCTTTGGGTCATGAAAACTTGGTGTGATAGCCTTGGGTTGAGACAACTGACCTAGTTGGAGGTCGTGACATCCTATTCCTTGATAGACGTGACACCTATTCCCTAGTCGGTCAAGACAACCCTAGTTTTGTTCGAGATGCTTCCTTCCTTCTTGGGGTCACGACATGTTGGTAGGTGGTCTTGACCCTTTTGTGTCAGGTCACAACACCTACCATGCTGGTTGGTCACGACATGCCCTAGTTCTGGTCGCAACATGCAGGTGGTGGATGGTCGCGACCCATGTTGGTGGGTGGTCGCGGCACATGGTTGGTGGATGGTTGAGACACATGCTTGTGTACTCAATCAATATACATCTATGAGTAATGTATAAGACACATGTAGTGTTGTGTGGATAGTTGTTTTCATAGCCCTTACAATAATTTTGACCCCTAAAGTGTTCCATGAAAATGGGAGGTGCCATATCTAGGGTTTAGGGATTATAACTTGATCTACTACTCAGTGATAACTGCCTAGTATTGCTTAATATATTTTATCTGTTGATTATATATCATTTAGTTGAATCTACTCAACCTTCTTAGTATGCTACTTGTTGCTCAACTTATATGTGCTTTTAATAGACGTTGGTGGAGTTTTATATCTCTCGCTGGGACATTCAGTCACACCTTGTGGGTTTCCACATCTTTTAGGTAATCGAGAATGAGGAAATAGAGAACATGATGTTGGTGCTAAGCAGCAAGAGAACTAGTAGATATTGAAAGGTTGTACATTCTGCTTATGTATAGAAGTAGAGTCCTATTTATCATCCTTGTACACTCAGGTCCTTAGGGAGGTTTTTGTTGTATGTATCAGTATGAGGTTTTGGTTTTATGTCTATTATTGTATAGAGATGGAATATATGTATATGAATAGGCTACCTTGTGAGATAGGATGTGGCTTGAGAGCTAGTGAATAGTATCTTGTGTAATGTTTTGGGTACGTAATATATTATACATGTGGCTTTTGTTGACACATGTGCAGTATGTTGTGACTCCTATGGTTTGATAAAATTAGTTTTAATTTCCTGTGTTTTATGGTAACTTGGGTGTTAAGTTTTGTTTTCTATAGTTTGGCTTTGAATAATCTTAATTTTTGTAGTGTGGGGTGTCATAATGCATAGGTACCAACCAACAGTCACCAAGGAAAATAAGGAAAACTAGTTCATTAGTACATAGAAGTAACCGCCATTTATCCCTACTTAGTCACCATCAGATAAGTCCATCACTAGACACATAAGACCATTGATTTAAGGAATTAAAGCTAAGATAAAACATCAGCAGGGTACCTACCATTGATTTGCATACCCATGCCAAACCAAATAGCACAAAGTCTAAACCATCGGATTGCCATGGAAAAGGAGGACAATAGCTCCAAAACCCTAATCATAGCCATATATATTATACCAAAAACCATCATTTTCTCACATGAAAGCAATATCTAGGGTTGATTCTGTTGGTATGTATGCCCTGAGAGCCAATCATGGGATGATTGGTGGGATACATTAAGATTGATTTGATAAACATCAAAGGTGAGCTTCCAATTCTTTCTGGTTCAATCATATGAGATAGTGATAGAACAGATTGAATGTCTAGAGAATGACAGTACTCAATGACGTATGCCTTCAGGTTCATGACCTGAACGATGAGATCATACGGATGCTAAGAGTTTGTACATTCTTGTTATGTCCCTAGTCAGATGTCATTGTGGAAGGTAGATAGACAGCAATGACACACAAGACTAGATTGTGGTGTTGGTTGATGACAGAATCTCATTAGTCATGATATAGAGATATCAAACCAAACACATAGGTACTTGTTAGAGAACAAGTGTACCAGACAGACCCACCGTGAGTTTGACACATGGAACCATGAGATGGTAGTCACAGTCAGTACTCACAGTGATGGTGGTGAGTGTGATTCTTAGACCTGAAATCACTGCACTCAACACATGTCGTTGGGCACACTTTGACATCATCAAACTCAGTCCTGAAACATGGGTTGTTATAAAGGTGATGATTGGGTGGCTTTGACACATGGGGCTTTTGAGGGGTGAGTGATAGATATGGGATTTGTCCCTCCTGAGGGAGTTTGATATCCATGGCCACTTGATGAGTAGGATTGAGAAAGGCGTGCACGCATGTGTGAATCAGTATATGATATTGATGTCATACATATCTCTTCCAATCTACTCTGAGATCAAGGAAGTGAATGAACGTTGACAGGATGACTGTTCCATGCCTCGAGTTCATTCGGGATATCAGTGACAAAGGAATTATACATTTGCTGTAACACCATTCACGGATTGTAGGATGAAAGTTGTTCTCCAACTTTCTACTTTCACTTGGGTAGCACTGATGTGTGACTAGGCACCGCTCTTTGCTTGTGAAGTCATAAGTGTTATGGACTTTCACTACCAACGTGAAATGGACCTGCAGGGTCACACACATAGGACTTAACCTGGAAGAGGAGTTTTGTCCACAAAGCAATGTTTAGATTGATTACTAAAGGAGTTTAGTAGTTCAATTAAACACTCAATCAGTTGATAGCTCAATATCATATGGTTCAAGGTGTTGGACGCATTGATTGGAGTATCAGATTCATTGAAATCACAATTGACTGATTTTGCCCAACCTGTGTTCCCAACCGATCGGCTCATATGATGAACCGGTCAGATGAGGTGCTGAACCGGTCGGCTGGAGTGTCCAGGCCGATCAGCTCATGCCCAGGTTGAAACGACCGGTTCAAGAGTTGAACCGATCGGCTCAACTGGTGCAACCGACCAGTTGGGAAAGTCATGTCGGCAAGAATTTTCCTTTGGTTTTAAAATTGCCCAATTCGATTGGGAATAATATTGGTATTCGATACAAATCGGGAAGGAAACAAGGAAAGTCTTTTTGAGCCGGATTAGGACCATGAACTGATCGGTTCAGGGAACCAACTGATCGGTTGGAGTGCCCCAAACGATCGGCTCAGGTCCAACCGATCGGCTCAATGGCCAAACCGATCAGTTCAGTGGTGAACCGATCATTTCATGTTGCGAACCGGTTGCTTTTTGAAAATTCTCAAACCCTTCTACTCCTGCTTTAGTCCCGCATTGCTCGGGATGGAGAACCCTGTCCCATGACTCTCCTATATATAGGGGTATTGGGGGCTTCTCAAAGTACAACTCAGTGCAACCAGTTGCTCTGCAAGTTGTCGTTCTCTCTGGTTTTGGTAACCGTGAGAGAGCCCGAGCAAGTGCTTCCCGCAAAAGGGAGGTGCAGCAAGGGAAGGACAACTGTAGTTGCAACAGGAGGCAGGAGAGCGTGTTGGCGACTAGTACGTCAACAGGAGGGTGTGACTCCTTCCACTTCCTTGTGGGACAAGGAGAGTGGAGTTCCAGGTGGTTCGTGTGGACTACTACAGAGGCGGGAGGACACTGCCGCTTAGGAGGACAACTGTCATCCGACAGTCCAGTTCGAGTAGGAGTTGTCAGTCCCGGTGCGACCAGGAGCTGCACAGACACCGTCGAAGTCCGGAGTTGAAGACCGCGCATTGCGCGAGGTATTGTCGCCGAGCAAGCCTCGGGACAAGGTATGATTCCGCAAACCATCCTTTCCTATTATATAGACGTTGACGCGTTTCCTCGGTATGGGTTGGGGGAGAAATTTTTTTTGTTTCCGCTGCCTTCTCTGTCTCCCCTAAAACCCAACAGTGGTATCAGAGCCACGTCAACTACTCTATATTTTAGGAATATCGATATGATCGATTTTGGTTTGTCGCCTTTATTTATTGCATACGATGCGAATAATATCGGCTTTATGCATGTCCAATCTTAAATCCACAAATCCCTAATTACATATATGATATGTATTATTAATGCACTCGATACGCGTCGCCCTTAAATGAGTTTTGTGGTGGATGTGTGTAGCGTGATTATGGCCTATAAACCCCTATCTGTGTGTGGTTGTTTGTGGTTGCTTGCATCTCGGTCTGCGCACCGATCTTCCCTCTCTTATTCCTGATGTAACTCAAAATAATTCGAGATTCTTTCCTACCTTTGCTCCCCCCGAATGTAACTCGGGGTTTCCTTTTTAAAGCAATGTAATAAATAGGATAGATTTTATTTCCTGTTATGTCAAAGACCGGCGGACATCAAGACGACTGTTCAGACGGTCGGTTCAAGAAGTGAACCGATCGGTTGACCTTCCAGACGATCGGTTCAAGGAGTGAACCGATCGGTTGATGACCGGTTCGAGGAGTGAGACGAGCGGGTGGCGGACATGACGAGATGCACGACCACCAGGCGAACCGATTGGGGTGAGGAGCCAACCGATCGGATGGTGGCACCTAGACGACCGGCTGGAGAGTACAGATCATTCATGTGATGAGTTGATCAACTCGGAAGGCAAGGCACAGAGTTCATCTTTTACTGGTTGCATGTGATGTAGACCTAGATGACCGTGATTCCTCTTGGCTCGAGGAATCACATTAGGATGGCCATGATCATCGCTTTTTATCGTTTTGTGCATGTTTTCTATGGGATATAGCATGTATATGATACGTACTATGTATTGTGGTGATTGGATATGTATATGTATATAAAACCAAATCCCTCATTAAAATATTAAGTATTACATGCCTTCCATTAGCGGCACACATGAAAAGCTCGATCGACCAAGCGTAGGTTACGCCAAAGCGTGGTGCACCGTCTATCTTGTGGAAGTGTGAAGGGTAGACATGTAGGTTCTTCCAAAGCAGGGTGCATGTTTACCGTGTCGGCTTTTGGGTTAGACTTAACTGGTGATTCTTAGAGCGTCTAGGCCCATAGGCAAGGAATGTTCATGGCAAGGTGTTGTGCATGTTCATTCAACAAGAGTTGCATATGATGCAATTGGCAAGAGTTGCCTACCTGAGAGATCTAAGTTGTGGGCGATCAGCCAAAGCTGACTCATGACTTAGAGGATTTCAGGATCTTACCCTCTAGAAGGTTGTACGCTGCAATCTTCCGAATTGATGGTGAGGGCTATCAATTTGAAGTAAATAGTGGGAGCGATAATTAATTAAAGGCCTAATTATATCGTCAAATTTTCAAATCAATCAAATAAGTCAAAATGAGTTTTTGGACTAAAATTGCATATTTTCCTTTTTGTAGTTCAAATGGCAACAAACAACAACAACTTTTCTTTGCAATCGGTCCTTGACAAGGACAAGCTAAATGGGACAAACTTCCACGACTGGTATCAGACATTGAGAATTGTTCTCACTCAAGAGCGTAAGCTCTATGTCCTGGATACTCCAATTCCAGAGGAACCCGCTCCTAATGCACCAAAGACAGAAAGGGATGCTTACAAGAAGCATTCTGATGATGCCATTGATGCAAAGTGCTTGATGCTATGTTCAATGAACCATGAGTTACAGAGGCAACATGAGAACATGGGTGTCATAGAGATGATTCTGCATCTCAGGAACATGTATGAAGATCAGGCACGGCAAGAGAGGTACAATGTTTCTAGGGCGTTGTTCAAGTGTGTCATGACAGAAGGAGATCCAGTTGGTCCTCACACACTCAAGATGATTGGGTATGTGGAGAACCTGCAGAGACTGGGATTTCCACTGAGCCAAGAGTTGGCTACTGACGTGATACTGCAATCATTGCCAGAATCTTACAGTCAGTTTGTGATGAACTACAACATGAACAACTTTGATAGGCCACTGTCAGAGTTGTTGGGCATGTTGAGGACAACCGAGTTACAGATGAAGAAGGACAAGCCTAAAGATGTGATGGTGATCACGAGCAAGAAAGACAAGTCCAAGTGCAAGGGCAAGGGCAAAGCTAAGAAAGGTTCTGAAGCTAGCCAGGAGTCCAAGCCATCTTCAGCTCTCAAGGCCAAGGGAGGCGTGACCAAGAAAGGAAATTGCCACCATTGTCAAAAACCAGGACATTGGAAAAGCAATTGTCCTCTCTACCTGGAAGAACAAAAGAAGAAGGAGGCGACTGAAACCTCTACTTAAAGGTGTCATGAAAGTAAACTTGTAACACTTTTGAGATATATGATATCAAGATGTAAAGTGTAAAGCATTCTTACTTGGGGCAAGTGTTGCCTTTATATATAGGAATACTTTAGTTTATTTTCAACCAATAAGGCATGTAATACAGTTATGAACTGCTATTTCATACTTGCCAATAGATAGAAACACTTTATTTTTGCATATTGTATGACAATGATGGCAATTAATAAAGAGATGTTTCAATTTATAAAGATGTGATCTTTGTGGCAATGCCTTATTTATCTTGTGATATTTGATATGCATAAGATAAGACGATACCTAAAAGTTATAGATAACTCAAACAATTTAATTAGCATTAATCATGAGAAATTCATTTCTAGTTTCCATGTGATAGATAAAACTAGACTCTTTTGGTTAGAGAACCAGTAAGGGACATGAATATCTTGGACATGATTAATCAATCTTCACTAAAGTAGTGGAAGAGTGATTATCCTATTAGGTATAATACATGTGATGTATTTACATACCTATTGGAATAAATGCTAATACTTCAAATGGTGTTTAGAGAAATACCAATATGAATGTCTTGAAATGTTCAAGATTATCATAAATGAAGTACAAATTTGGTAAAGTATTAATTCTTGATGAGATCAATGAATGAAATACTTGGACCAAATGTTTGAGATCCTTATGAGTGATTATGATAGTGTATCATAGTGAACTCATGATTAAGGCATGGTGATGTCTGAATCAAGAAGGAATTATACTCTAAGGAGTTAGAGAATGATTATCAAATAACTGAATTCTTCTTAATAAAAGAATACCCCACACTAATAAAAGAAATTAAGGATCACAAGGGTTGTGAGTTCTTATATCTTTAACAGATACACCTCAATTATCATATGTGATGAGTTGTTCATGTGATGAGTCAACTATCAAGATGAATATGAGGAACCGAATCTTGAGTTATGGTTTATGACCATTACATCCTAAATGACTTCCATGTGAACCATAAGGTATGACCTTGATGGTAGCACTCATTGGATCATATCCATAAGTGCAGATGAGTCTTAAGTGTTAAGACACATGGATAACATTTTGAGAAGGATGATGCTTGTTGATTGCAACTTAATGACTAAGACATTTGGCATATGGACACTAAAACCAAATTCCTATGAGGAATAAAACCAGGATGTGTACGTGACACATCCTATAAGGTTTATGAATCCACTAATGCAAATGAAGTCTATAAGTTACAATGGACTAATCAATGTGATTGATTGAGTACAAGCAACTCAAAATTGGATCTTTATTTTGATAATATAATCAAAGGGTTTGACTGATATGTCAAAGATAAAGAAGTGATCTGTGATTTAGTGGGAGCGTATTCACATTCCACATATTGATGTGAAATGGAATTGTTCTAGAATGGAAATACTAAAGTGGAAATTATCTTTAAGGAAGATAGAGATGTTTCCTATGTGATAGGAATAGAGATCTATAGAGATAGTTCTCGAAAATCTTTTGACCTGGAAAGAGAAAGCATACATTGGAAATATGTACTGAAGTGTTCAGTATGCACAGATTCAGTGGGAGAAAACTTGTCCATGTTACATGGAGTTAGTATCCCAAGGCCAAGTGTCCAATTCTTATGAAGAATGGGAACACTAAGAATATATATGGATCTATCATGTATGTAATCATCCCATTGTCTTGCATGTATGACATGGCAAGAATAAAGTGCATCCATCATCTTGTATGTAGGACATGGCAATATGATGTGCTCATCCTGATAACTCATATGTGGGACATGACAAGTGGATGTTTGTCTACTTCCAGTAAGGGTTACTGGAATACCATGAGAACTTGATAAGTGCTTGTGAAGTACTAGTTCTATGGAGATAAGGAAGAGTTCGATGTAAAGAGTTACATTGATGCGAACTTCCGAAAGGACAGAAAATTAATCGCAAAGTATACATAAGATGTATAAAAGAGAATGTTTGTTGATAATTGGAAGTGTTCCAATAAAGCCATTTGAAAAGGGAAATGCCGAGTATCTATGTGTTAGTGAACAACAATGGATACTATATGGATCTGAAAGTTCATGAGATGAACTTATATTCCACTCATTGATGACAAGTCTGGAATCCTTGATTATGCAATGTGGCTAAAGTTTAGCAAATGGAATACAAGATCGCATATTACGGCAACTCCATCTCATACGTGTGACGTACAGTCAAGAGATGAGAGACATGCAATTTATACAGACTTTGGCAAGGTGTTGCCATTACTCACTATGTTGGCACTAAAGCACGGTAACATGTGGGACATGTTTGAAGATCACTATGAATATGATTCATGGGTGATTGGCTCGCAGTGCAAGTGGGAGTATGTTGGTATGTATGCCCTGAGATCCAATCATGGGATGATTGGTGGGATACATTAAGATTGATTTGATAAACATCAAAGGCGAGCTTCCAATTCTTTCTGGTTCAATCATATGAGATAGTGATAGAACAAATTGAATGTCTAGAGAATGACAGTACTCAATGACGTATGCCTTCAGGTTCATGACCTGAACAATGAGATCATACGGATGCTAAGAGTTTGTACATTCTTGTTATGTCCCTAGTCGGATGTCATTGTGGAAGGTAGATAGACAACAATGACACACAAGACTAGATTGTGGTGTTGGTTGATGACAGAATCTCATTAGGCATAGCTAGCAGTGTAAGCATAGTTACTAGCATGAGATGACTATCATCATAAACATAAACAATAGTGGTAGTATATTAATCAACTTGAACATGTCGATTGTATTTATATTTCTATAACATGAGCATATCCACAACATAAGCATATCTACTATCTTTTAATGCATTAAACATCATCTCTATGTAAAGAGAACGAACAAGAGACATCATCCAATGTGAAGTATTGTGTATAACCCTAAATAGATATGCTACATGGTTGCGTTACATATTTTATTAAGACTTGAGGAATTTAAGGATACCACTCAAATTCTAATTGACCACTGCTAAGACTAAATCAGTGCCAGACAAGATCTAGGAAGATTCGAGATCCTATGATCTTCTCCACCCCGGTCAGTATGGGTTTGCCAAAGGGACACATAAGGTCAAGCTTCTAATAGCCTAGTTTTTCCTTGGTACAGGTCACGACACTAGTGAAACGAGGTGGGTATGCAAACCCTACCATCTGAGGTACAACTATACTTGTCCTCAATATCATTACATATATAATCATCAAGACACGACTGCAGCCATTCTAAAACTAAGGGCTAGGTATGACCACAACCAACCTCCATAAATAATTGGTGTTAGGATGACAAGCACCCCTTATACTCAACAGTAAGCAGCAAGAGAACTAGTAGATATTGAAAGGTTGTACATTCTGCTTATGTATAGAAGTAGAGTCCTATTTATCATCCTTGTACACTCAGGTCCTTAGGGAGGTTTTTGTTGTATGTATCAGTATGAGGTTTTGGTTTTATGTCTATTATTGTATAGAGATGGAATATATGTATATGAATAGGCTACCTTGTGAGATAGTATGTGGCTTGAGAGCTAGTGAATAGTATCTTGTGTAATGTTTTGGGTACGTAATATATTATACATGTGGCTTTTGTTGACACATGTGCAGTATGTTGTGACTCCTATGGTTTGATAAAATTAGTTTTAATTTCCTGTGTTTTATGGTAACTTGGGTGTTAAGTTTTGTTTTCTATAGTTTGGCTTTGAATAATCTTAATTTTTGTAGTGTGGGGTGTCATAATGCATAGGTACCAACCAACAGTCACCAAGGAAAATAAGGAAAACTAGTTCATTAGTACATAGAAGTAACCGCCATTTATCCCTACTTAGTCGCCATCAGATAAGTCCATCACTAGACACATAAGACCATTGATTTAAGGAATTAAAGCTAAGATAAAACATCAGCAGGGTACCTACCATTGATTTGCATACCCATGCCAAACCAAATAGCACAAAGTCTAAACCATCGGATTGCCATGGAAAAGGAGGACAATAGCTCCAAAACCCTAATCATAGCCATATATATTATACCAAAAACCATCATTTTCTCACATGAAAGCAATATCTAGGGTTGATTTTGTTGGTATGTATGCCCTGAGAGCCAATCATGGGATGATTGGTGGGATACATTAAGATTGATTTGATAAACATCAAAGGTGAGCTTCCAATTCTTTCTGGTTCAATCATATGAGATAGTGATAGAACAGATTGAATGTCTAGAGAATGACAGTACTCAATGACGTATGCCTTCAGGTTCATGACCTGAACGATGAGATCATATGGATGCTAAGAGTTTGTACATTCTTGTTATGTCCCTAGTCGGATGTCATTGTGGAAGGTAGATAGACAGCAATGACACACAAGACTAGATTGTGGTGTTGGTTGATGACAGAATCTCATTAGTCATGATATAGAGATATCAAACCAAACACATAGGTACTTGTTAGAGAACAAGTGTACCGGACAGACCCACCGTGAGTTTGACACATGGAACCATGAGATGGTAGTCACAGTCAGTACTCACAGTGATGGTGGTGAGTGTGATTCTTAGACCTGAAATCACTGCACTCAACACATGTCGTTGGGCACACTTTGACATCATCAAACTCAGTCCTGAAACATGGGTTGTTATAAAGGTGATGATTGGGTGGCTTTGACACATGGGGCTTTTGAGGGGTGAGTGATAGATATGGGATTTGTCCCTCCTGAGGGAGTTTGATATCCATGGCCACTTGATGAGTAGGATTGAGAAAGGCATGCACGCATGTGTGAATCAGTATATGATATTGATGTCATACATATCTCTTCCAGTCTACTGTGAGATCAAGGAAGTGAATGAACGTTGACAAGATGACTGTTCCATGCCTCGAGTTCATTCGGGATATCAGTGACAAAGGAATTATACATTCACTGTAACACCATTCACGGATTGTAGGATGAAAGTTGTTCTCCAACTTTCTACTTTCACTTGGGTAGCACTGATGTGTGACTAGGCACCGCTCTTTGCTTGTGAAGTCATAAGTGTTATGGACTTTCACTGCCAACGTGAAATGGACCTGCAGGGTCACACACATAGGACTTAACCTGGAAGAGGAGTTTTGTCCACAAAGCAATGTTTAGATTGATTACTAAAGGAGTTTAGTAGTTCAATTAAACACTCAATCAGTTGATAGCTCAATATCATATGGTTCAAGGTGTTGGACGCATTGATTGGAGTATCAGATTCATTGAAATCACAATTGAATGATTTTGCCCAACCTGTGTTCCCAACCGATCGGCTCATATGATGAACCGGTCAGATGAGGTGCTGAACCGGTCGGCTGGAGTGTCCAGGCCGATCAGCTCATGCCCAGGTTGAAACGACCGGTTCAAGAGTTGAACCGATCGGCTCAACTGGTGCAACCGACCAGTTGGGAAAGTCATGTCGGCAAGAATTTTCCTTTGGTTTTAAAATTGCCCAATTCGATTGGGAATAATATTGGTATTCGATACAAATGGGGAAGGAAACAAGGAAAGTCTTTTTGAGCCGGATTAGGACCATGAACCGATCGGTTCAGGGAACCAACTGATCGGTTGGAGTGCCCCAAACGATCGGCTCAGGTCCAACCGATCGGCTCAATGGCCAAACCGATCAGTTCAGTGGTGAACCGATCATTTCATGTTGCGAACCGGTTGCTTTTTGAAAATTCTCGAACCCTTCTACTCCTGCTTTAGTCCCGCATTGCCCGGGATGGAGAACCCTGTCCCATGACTCTCCTATATATATAGGGGTATTGGGGGCTTCTCAAAGTACAGCTCAGTGCAACCAGTTGCTCTGCAAGTTGTCGTTCTCTCTGGTTTTGGTAACCGTGAGAGAGCCCGAGCAAGTGCTTCCCGCAAAAGGGAGGTGCAGCAAGGGAAGGACAACTGCAGTTGCAACAGGAGGCAGGAGAGCGTGTTGGCGACAAGTACGTCAACAGGAGGGTGCAAATCCTTCCACTTCCTTGTGGGATAAGGAGAGTGGAGTTCCAGGTGGTCCGTGTGGACTACTATAGAGGCGGGAGGACACTGCCGCTTAGGAGGACAACTATCATCCGACAGTCCGGTTCGAGTAGGAGTTGTCAGTCCCGGTGTGACCAGGAGCTGCACAGACACCGTCGAAGTCCGGAGTTGAAGACCGCACATTGCGCGAGGTATTGTCGCCGAGCAAGCCTCGGGACAAGGTATGATTCCGCAAACCATCCTTTCCTATTATATAGACGTTGACGCGTTTCCTCGGTATGGGTTGGGGGAGAAATTTTTTTTGTTTCCGCTGCCTTCTCTGTCTCCCCTAAAACCCAACAGATTCTACCAACACGGGTATGAGAACAGGGTTTAGGATCCATTATTGAAGTAAAACTACTTAAGGATCATCATATAAGTTGAAACCCAGGGCAAGGTAGCTTCTTTCAGCTTAGAACTTCGTTTTTAGAGTAGAAGCATGGACATGCATTGTGGTAGTAAACAATAAATGTGGAACAAGCTATATAAGTTGTTGGGTTTTAGGGGAGGCAGAGAAGGCAGTAGAAAAAAAAATCCCCAAACCAAGAACGAAGGAATCGTGTCAACGTCTATACAATAGGAAGGATGGTTTGTAGAGACATACCTTGTCCCGAGGCTTGCTCGCAAATGTTACCTCACGGCTTGACTGGTCTTCACCTACGGTCTTGGATGGTGTCTGCGTAGCTCCTGGTCTCACCGGGACTATCGAGATTAACAGTTGTCCTCCAAGTGGTAGAAGTCTCCCGCCTCTGTAGTAGTCCACACGGACCACCTTGAACTCTGATCGCCTTGTCTTACAAGGCACCGGAAGGAGTTGTACCCTCCTATCGACGTACTTGTAACTGACACACTCTTGCCACCAGTCATTTTTTTGTAGTTGTCTTTCCCTTGTTGTGCCACCCTTATCATGTAGCACTTGCTCGGGCTCTCCTAGTTACCACAACTAGAGAGAACGACAACTTTGTAGAGCAACTAGTGTTCTGAGATTTTGTACCTGAGAAGCCCCCAATACCCCTATATATATAGGAGGGTCATGGGATAGGGTTCTCTACCCTAGGCAATGTAGGATTAAAGCAGGAGTATAAGGGTACACTATTTTCCACAAAACAACCAATTGTGCCTGCTGAACCGATCGTTTCAAGCATGAACCGATCGGTTAGGATCCTGAGTCGATCAGTTCACATCTGAACCAGTCAGTTGGGATACCTGAGCCGAATAGTTCATGCTTGATCCGATCGGTTTGTTGTCCTGGTCCAACTCAAATTAACTTTCATGTTCATTTCCAACTAATCAAATATTAGTCCTTGTCCAAATCAAATTTGTACAAGTGAAATAAATATGTATTTGCAAAAAGTGTCTTCTGACTTTACAAATGATCGCAGTTGGTCACACGAATCGACTGGCTCAACAATTGAGCTGATTATTTCATTGACACATGAGCCGATCGACTCACCACTTTGACTCGGTCAGTTCACCAACCTGAGCCAATCGGTTCATCATATGAGCCAATCGGTTGGGTGTGCAGACTGTGCAAAATTAGTCAATTGCAATTTCACTCAATCTGATACTCTAATCAATCGATCCAACACCTTGAACACTATGATTTTGAGCTATCAATTAATTGACTATTTAATTGAACTACTAAACTCCTTTAGCAATCAATCTAAGAATCGTTTGTGGATAAACTCCTCTTCCATGTCAAATCCTATGTGTGTGACCCTACAAGCCCATTTCACGTTGGCAGTGAAAGTCCATAACACTTATGACTTCACAAGAAAAGAGCGGTGCCTAGTCACACATTAGTGCTACCCAAGTGAAAAGGAAAGTTGGAGAACAACTTTCAATCCTACAATCTATGAATGGTGTTACAGTGAATGTATAATTCCATTATCACTGATATCCTGAATGAATTCAAGGCATGGAACAGTCATCCTATCAACGTTCATTCACTTTCTTGATCTCAGAGTAGATTGGAGGAGATATGCATGACATCAATATCACATATTGATTCACACATGTGTCTGCACACCTATCTCAATCCTACTCATCAAGTGTCCATGGATATCAAACTCCCTCAGGAGGGACAAATCCCATATCTATCACTCACCCCTCAAAAGCCCCATGTGTCAAAGCCACCCAATCATCACCTTTATAACAACCCATGTTTCAGGACTGTGTTTGATGATGTCAAAGTGTACCCAATGACATGTGTTGAGTGTAGTGATTTCATGTCAAAGAATCACACTCACCACCATCACTGTGAGAACTAAGTGTGACTACCATGTCATGGTTCCATGTGTGAAACTCACAGTGGGTCTATCTGGTACACTTGTTCTCTAACAATTACCTATGTGTTTGGTTTGACATCTCCATATCATGACTAACAAGATTCTGTCATCAACCAACACCACAATCTAGTCTTGTGTGTCATTGTTGTCAATCTACCTTCCACAATGACATCTGACTAGGGACATAATAAGAATGTACAAACTCTTAGCATCTGTATGATCTCATCATTCATGTTCTGAACCTGAAAGCATACATCATTGAGTATTGTCATTCTCCAAAAATTCAATCTGCTCTATCATTATCTCATATGACTGAACCAGAAAGAACTGGAAGCTTGCCTTTGATGTTTATTAAATCAATCTTAATGTAACCCACCAATCATCCCATGATTGGCTCTCAGGGCATACATACCAACAGACTCCCACTTGCACTGCGATTCAATCACCATTGAATCTTATTCATAGTGATCTTCAAACGTGTCCCACATATTACTATGCTCTAGTGCTTATGCAGTGAGTTATGGCAACACTTTGCCAAAGTCGGTATTAACTGCATGTCTCTCATTTCTTCACTGTACGTCACACGTATGAGATGGAGTTGTTGTAATATGTGATCTAGTGTTCCTTTGCTACCCTTTAGCCACATTGCATGACCAAGTTCTCCTTAACTTGTAATCAATGACCATAATAACTATAAGTTCATCTCATGAACTTCCAAATCCATATGGTATCCACTGATGTTCTCTAACACATGGATACTCAGTTTTCCCTTTTAAACGACTTTATTGGAATGTTTCCATTTATCAACAAACATTCACTTTTATATATCTCGTATATATATATATATATATATATATATATATATATATATATATATATATATATATATATATATATATATTGTGATTTATTTTCTTTCCTATTCGGAAGTTCACATCCGTGTAACGCTTTACAGTGAACTCTTCCTTATTTACATAGAACTAGTACTTCTCAAGTACTTATCAAATTCTTATGGTATTCCAGTAACCCTTACTAGAACTAGACAGACATCCACTCGTCATGTCCCACATATGAGTTATCAGGATGAGCACATCGTATTGTCATATCCTACATACAAGATGATGAATGCAATTTATTCTTGCTATGTCCATCAATGCAAGATAATGGGATAATTACATACATGATAGATCCATATCTATTCTTAGTGTTCCCATTCTTCATAAGAATTGGACACTTGGCCTTGGGATACTAACTCCATGTAACATGGACAAGTTTTCTCCCACTGAATCTGTGTACATTGAAACCTTCAGTATAGATTGCCAATGTATGCTTTCTCTTTTCAAGTCAAGAGCTTTTTGAGAACTGTCTTTATAGATCTCTATTCCTATTACATAGGAAATGTCTCTGTCTTCCTTAAAGATAATTTCCACTTTGGATTCCATTCTATAACATCTAATTCCTCATCGACATGTGTAATGCAAATATGCTCCCACTAAATCACAGATCCCTTCTTTATCTTTGTCATATTAGTCAAACCCTTTGACTATATTATCAAAGTAAAGATCCAACTCTGAGTTGCTTGTTCTCAATCAATCACATTGATTAGTCCATTGTAACTTATAGATTTCATTTGCATTAATGGATTCATAAACCTTATAGGTTGTGCCACGTACATATCCTTGTTTTATTCCTCATAGGAATGCATTTTAGTGTCCGTATGCCAAATTTCTTAGTCACTAAGTCACAATCAACAAGCATCATCCTTCTCAAAATGTTATCCATGTGTCTTAACGCTTAAGACTCATTTGCACTTATGGATTTCATCCCAATGGGTGCTACCATCAAGGTCATACCTTATGGTTCACATGGAAGTTATTTAGGATGTAATGGTCATAAACCATAACTCAAAATCCGGTTCCTCATATTCATCTAGATAGTTGATTCATCACATGACCAACTCATCACATAGATAATCGATGTGTATATGTCAAGATATAAGAACTCATAACTCCTTGTGATTCTTAATGTCCTTTATTAGTCTGGGGTATTCTTTATTTAAGATAAAATTAGTTATTTGATAATCATCCTCTAACTCCTTAGAGTATGGCTCCTTGTTGATTTAGATATCACCATGCCTAAATCATGAGTTCACTATGATACACAATCATAATCACACATAAGGATCTCAAACATTTGGTCCAAGTATTTCATTCATTGATCTCATCAAGTATTAACACTACCAAATCCATACTTCATCTATGATATTCTTGAACACTTCAACATATTCATATTGGTATTTATCTAAACACTATTTGAAGTACTAGCATTAACTCTAATAGGTATGTAAATACATCACATGTATTATACCTAATAGGATAATCATTCTCCCACTACCAGTAGTGATGATTGATTAATCATGTCTAAGAGATTCATATCTCTTACTGGTTATCTAACCAAAAGAGTCTGGATTTTTCCATCATATGGAAACTAGAAATGAATTTCTCATGATAATGTTAATTTCTTGTTTGAGCTATCAGTAACTTTTAGGTATCATTTTATCTTATGCATACCAAGTATCACAAGATAAACAAGGCATTGCCACAAGGAAACATCAACTTTATTAATTTCCATTATTGTCATACAATATGAAAATATAAGGTGTTTCTATCGATTGGCAAATATGAAATAGCAGTTTATAACTCTATTACATGCCTTCAAGGTTGAAATAAACTAAAGTACTCCTATCTATGGCGGCAACACTTGCCCCATTTATTAGGTGCTTTACACTTTATCTCTTGGTATCATATACCTTAAAAGTGTTATAAGTTTATTTAATGACACCTTCAGGTGGAGACGTCTATCGCCTCCTTCTTTAGTTCTTCCAGATAGATTGGACAATTCCTTTTCCAATGTCCTGGCTTTTGACAATGGTGGCAATCACCTCTCTTGGTCACGCCTCCCTTGGCCTTGAGAGTTGAAGACGACTTGGGTTGCTAGCTAGCATCATAACCTTTCTCAGCCTTACCCTTGCCCTTGTGCTTGGACTTGCCTTTCTTGTTGTTGATTATCATCACAGATTTAGGCTTGTCCTTCTTCATCTGTGCCTCAGCTGTCCTCAACATGCCCAACAACTCTGTCAATGGCCTGTCAAAGTTGTTCATGTTGTATTTCATCATAAACTAGCTGTATCATTTTGGCAATGATTGCAGTATCATGTCAGTAGCCAACTCTTGGCTCAGGGGAAATCTCAGTCTTGTCAGGTTCTCCACATACCCAATTATTTCGAGTGTGTGTAGACCAAATGGATCTCCTTATATCATGACACACTTGAGCGGCACCCTGGAGACATCATATCTCTCTTGTCGTGCTTGATCTTCATACATGTTCTTGAGATGTTGAATCATCTCAATGACACCCATGTTCTCATGTTGTCTCTGCAACGCATGGTTAATGAAGCACAACATCAAGCACTTTGCATCAATGGTATCTTCAGAATGCTTCTTATAAGCATCCCTTTCTGCCGTTGGTGCGGTAGGAGCGGGGTCCTCTGGATCTATACTATCTAGGACATAGAGCTTTCGCTCTTGAGTGAGAATGATTCTTAATGTCCTAAACCAGTCGTGGAAGTTAGTCCCATTCAGCTTGTCCTTTTCAAGGACCGATCGCAACGAAACGTGATTGTTGTTTGCTGTCATTTGTACTACAAAAGGAAATGTATGCAATTTAGTCCAAAACTCAATTTTGACTTATTTGATTGATTTGAAAGGTTGACGATGTAATTAGGACATTAATTAATTATCACTCCCACTATTTTTGTTCAAATTGATAGACCTCACCATCAATTCAGAAGATTGCAGTGTACAATCTTCTAGTGGGTCAAGATCATGAAATCCTCTGAGTCATGGACCAGCTAGGGATGTCACCCACAACTTAGATCTTCCATGTTGGCAACTTTTTCCAATTGCATCATATGCAACTCTTGAAAGATATCATGTGCAACTCCTTGCCATGATCACCTCCATGCCTCAAGGTGCTAGATCCTATCTAGGTCACCTTGTTAAGTCTGACCCAGAGCCAATATGATGAATATGCATCATGCTAGGGTAGACCCACATATCCATCCTTCACGCTTCCACGAGATAGACGGTGCACCATGCTAGGGCGTTCCCACACTTGGCCAATCAAGCTTTTCACATGTGTCATATTTGAAAGGAATCTAAAACATTAATATTTAATGAGGGATTTGGTTTTTATAGGTACATATACATATCAAATCACCACAATACATAGTATGTATCATATACATGCTATATACCAACGAAAACATGTGAAATGATAAAAGTGATGATTATGGCCATCCTAATGTGATTCCTCAAGCAAAGAGGAATCACGGTCATCTAGGTCTACATCACATGCAATGTGTACAAGATGAGCTTTGTGCTTTGCCTTCACTGGGTTTGATCAACTCATCTCCATGATTGATCGGCTCACCATCAAGTTGGTCGATTGGGTGCCACCAGCCGATCGATTGGCTCCTCCAACCGATCGGTTCATGTGGTCGTCGTGCATCTCCTCATGGATACCACCCTCTTGTCTAGTTCCTCGAACCAGTCATCTAGAATGCCAACTGATTGGTTCATGCCTTGAACCGATACTCTCAGTCATCATCAGGTTGTCCTCCATTCTTTGACATAACAGGAAATAAAAGTTCTATCATATTTACATTTGTATTGAGAAACCCCAAGTTACATTCAGGGGGAGCAAAGGTAGGAAAGAAATCACAAGTTATCTCGAGTTACATCAAGACAAAAGAGGTAGGGAATCGGTGCACAGACTGAGATGTAAGAAACCACATTCAACCATACATAGACATAAGGTTTATTGGCCATAACCACACTATACATCCACCACAAATCTTGTTTAAGGGTGACACACATTGAGTACATTCATATTACATATCATATATGTATATTGGGATTTGTGGATTTAGGAATTGACATGCATAAAGCCAATTTTATTCGCATTGTATGCAATAATTAAAGGCGAAAAAACAAAACCGATCACATCGATAATCCTAAAGTATAGAGCAGTTGACGTGGCTTTGATACCACTATTGGATTTTAGGGGAGGAAGAGAAGGCAGCGGAAACAAAAAAAATCCCCAAACCCAGAATGAAAGAATCACATCAACGTCTATACAATAGGAAGGATGGTTTGTAGAGACATACCTTGCCCCGAGGCTTGCTCGGTGACGTTACCTCATGGCTTGCATGGTCTTAACCTCCAGTCTTGGACGATGTCTATGCAGCTCCTGGTCTCACCAGGACTGTCGGGATTGACAGCTGTCCTCCAAGCGACAGAAGTCTCCTGCCTCTGTAGTAGTCCACACGGACAACTTGGAACTCTGATCGCCTTGTCGTACAAGGCACCCGAAGGAGTTAAACCCTCCTGTCAATGTACTAGTCACTAACACACTTGTTAGTATGTATGCCCTGAGAGCCAATCATGGGATGATTGGTGGGATACATTAAGATTGATTTGATAAACATCAAAGGCAAGCTTCCAATTCTTTTTGGTTCAGTCATATGAGATAATGATAGAAAAAATTGAATGTCTAGAGAATGACAGTACTCAATGACGTATGCTTTCAGGTTGAGGACCTAAACGATGAGATCATGCAGATGCTAAGAGTTTGTACATTCTTACTATGTCCCTAGTCGGATGTCATTGTGGAAGGTAGATTGCCAGCAATGACACACAAGAATAGATTGTGATGTTGGTTGATGGCAGAATCTCTTTAGTCCTGATATGGAGATATCAAACCAAACACATAGGTACTTGTTAGAGAACAAGTGTACCGGACAGACCCAATGTGAGTTTGACACATGGAACCATGACATGGTAGTCACAGTCAGTTCTCATAGTGATGGTGGTGAGTGTGATTATTTGACCTAAAATCACTACACTCAACACATGTCATTGGGTACACTTTGACATCATCAAATGCAATCCTGAAACATGGGTTGTTATAAAGGTGATGATTAGGTGGCTTTGACACATGGGCCTTTTGAGGGGTGAGTGATAGATATGGGATTTGTCCCTCCTGAGGGAGTTTGATATTCATGGCCACTTGATGAGTAGGATTGAGATAGGAGTCCATGCATGTGTGAATTAGTATGTGATATTGATGTCATACGTATCTCCTCCAATCTACTCTAAGATCAAGAAAGTGAATGAACATTGAAAGGATGATTGTTTCATGCCTTGAGTTCATTCGGGATATTAGCGATAAAGTAATTATACATTCACTGTAACACCATTCACAGATTGTGGAATTGAAAGTTGTTCTCCAACTTTCCTTTTCACTTGGGTAACACTTATGTGTGACTAGGCACCACTCTTTGCTTGTGAAGTCATAAGTGTTATAGACTTCCACTGCCAACGTGAAATGGACGTGTAGGGTCACACATATATGATTTAACTTGGAAGAGGAGTTTATCCACAAATGATGTTTAGATTGATTACTAAAGGAGTTTAGTGTTTAATTAAACACTCAATCAATTGATAGCTTAGTATCATAGTGTTCAAGGTGTTGGATCGATTGATTAGAGTATCAGATTGATTGGAACTACAATTGACTGATTTGCACAGTCTACTGCCCCAACCGATCGGCTCACAGGGTTGAACCTATCGGCTCAGGTTGTTGAACCGATCGGCTCAACTGGTGAGTCGATTGGCTCATGTTTCATGAAACGATCGGCTCAATTGTTGAACCGGTTGATTTGTGGGCCAACTGAGATCGGTTGGAAAGTCAGAAGACTATTTTGCAAATACAATTTGTTTCACTTGTAAAAATTTGATTTGGACAAGGATTAATATTTGATTAGTTGGAAACAAATATGAAAGTCAATTTGACTTGGACCAGGACCACGAACCGATTGGCTCAGAAGTGAATCGATCGTCTCAGGTGTCCCAACCGATCGGTTGAGGTGTGAACCGATCGGCTCAGGTCCTCAACTGATCGTTTCATGCTTGAAACGATCGGTTCAGCTAGCACAGTTGGTTGTTTTGTGGAAAATCTTGAACCCTTCTACTCGTGCTTTAATCCCACATTGCCTGGGGTAGAGAACCCTGTCCCATGACCCACCTATATATAGGGGTACTGGGGGATTCTCAGGAACAACAACTCAGAACACCAGTTGCTCTGCAAATTTGTCCTTCTCTCTGGTTGTGGTAACCGAGAGAGCTCGAGTAAGTGCTACCTGATAAGGGAGGCACAACAAGGGAAAGACAACTACAGAAAAGTGATCGGTGGTAGGAGAGTGTCAGTGACTAGTACTCTAACAGGAGGGTACGAGTCTTTCCTATTCCTTGTGGGACAAGGAGATCGGAGTTCCAGGTGGTCCGTGTGGACTACTGTAGAGGTGGGAGACTTCTGTCGCTCAGAGGACAACTGTCAATCCCGACAGTCCCGGTGAGACCAGGAGCTGCACAGACACCATCTAAGACCAGAGGTGAAGACCGTGCAAGCCGTGAGGTAACATCCCCAAGCAAGTCTCGGGACAAGGTATGTCTCTACAAACCATCCTTCCTATTGTATAGACGTTGATGCAATTCCTTTATTCTGGGTTTGGGAGGAAATTTTTTATTTCCGATGCCTTCTCTGTCTCCCCTAAAACCCAACAGTGGTATCAGATCCTAAAAGGGATGAATTGTTATAGTCAACATTAAGGCTCAAAACATGTTAAAAAATACATTAGTTCCTTTCATATGAATGATGTTTTGACATGTAGGTCAGATAAATAGAAGTGTGGCATTGGTAAAAGAATAGATGTATCAGTCAAAAAAAGGCTCCTACTTGCACTAGTAAACACATATAAATCAAATTATCTATGGTTTGAATGACTATGAGAAATCAAAAGTTCAACACATTCACTATTTATATTGGTTATATTGGTGTATATGATGGAGTTTCAAAAAACAAACATATACCCCCATAATATTGTTACATTATGATGTTTTCCATCCATGATAGGAGGCATGGGTGTATGTTTGCATATTTATCATCCTTTTGGGGATGGGTGGGTAGAGTTGCATGATTGTCAACAACACCACATTCATTAATGCAAGATATATATTCTATGTCAAGCTTTCTTTGAACCCTTAAAATTACTATCTTTTTGAGTTCATTACATATCATGTAGATGGGATTTTAGATGCTCACCAATTCCAAAGGTGGGTGTCTCAATAAATCTCTCATAGGTGGGATCAAATATCAAAAGCAAACAAATATCCTTTTAGTTAACATATTCATACAATCATTATTACATCATATAAAATAGTTTTTCAAGTTAGTGAATGATTTAAGAAGTGTACCCCATGTGTCAATTTATGCTATAAATGCAATTATCCTTATAAGAAAAGTGACATTATTTCAAGCAAATAATATATACAACCTATAACATTATTATATTAATTTTTACTCCCTAGATAATTTGCCTTAATGCCTTGTTTCAATGTACTTCTATTGGTCAAGTTGATGATCTATGATTATACATAGACCTCCTTTTGGATTGAGCTATAAGGAATCTATTAATAATATATTTATTTAAAAAGCAAATTAGATTGAACATATAAATTAGACCAAAAAGTTTTATTTATCTTCCTAAGGAAATATGCATATATTATATTGTGACATCTGAATCCAATCTACCCAAATAATACCCTAATTTAATTCAATATCCATTAGAACATATAATATAGTAATTTCATCGTTAATAAGTATTGTATATTTGTGAATTATTTAAGTTCCTCTGTAGTGGATGTCAAGTTGACCAACACATGTTCCCATACAGCATGTCCCTTTAGGGGTTTCCACAAATGTCATGGTAAGCCCTTTTTTCCATATATTTTTTCACTCATCTTTGAGCCTTGCATTTGTCATAGTGAAGAAATGAGAGACATGCAGTTAATACCGACTTTGGCAAAGTGTTCCATAGCTCACTGCGTAAGAACTAGAGCATAGTAACATGTGGGACATGTTTGATGATCACTATGAATAAGATTCAAGGGTGATAGGCTCGCAGTGCAAGTGGGAGTCTGTTGGTATGTAAGCCCTGAGAGCCAATCATGGGATGATTGGTGGGATACATTAAGATTAATTTAATAAACATCAAAGGCAAGCTTCCAATTCTTTCTGGTTCAGTCATATGAGATAATGATAGAGCAGATTGAATGTCTAAAGAATGACAATACTCAATGACGTATGCTTTCAAGTTCGGGACTTGAACGATGAGATCATACGGATGCTAAGAGTTTGTACATTCTTATTATGACCCTAGTTGGATGTCATTGTGGAAGGTAGATTGACAGCAATGACAAACAAGACTAGATTGTGGTGTTGGTTGATGACAGAATCTTGTTAATCATGATATGGAGATATCAAACCAAACACATAGGTACTTGTTAGAGAACAAGTGTACCGGACAAACCCACCGTGAGTTTAACACATGAACCCATGACATGGTAGTCACATTCAGTTCTCACAGTGATGGTGGTGAGTGTGATTCTTTGACCTGAAATCAGTACACTCAACACATGTCATTAGGTACACTTTGACATCATCAAATGCAGTCCTAAAACATGGGTTGTTATAACGGTGATGATTGGGTGGCTTTGACACATGGGGCTTTTGAGGGGTGAGTGATAGATATGGGATTTGTCCCTCCTGAGGGAGTTTGATATCCATGGACACTTGATGAGTAGGATTGAGATAGGTGTGCACACGCATGTGTGAATCAGTATGTGATATTGATGTCATACATATCTCCTCCAATCTACTCTGAGATCAAGAAAGTGAATGAACGTTGACAGGATGACTGTTCCATGCCTTGATTTCATTCAGGATATCAGTGACAAAGGAATTATACATTTACTATGACACCATTCACGGATTGTAGGATTGAAAGTTGTTCTTCAACTTTCCTTTTCACTTGGGTAGCACTGATGTGTGACTAGGCACCGCTCTTTGCTTGTGAAGTCATAAGTGTTATGGAATTTCACTACCAATGTGAAATGGGCCTGCAGGGTCACACACATAGGAATTGACCTGGAAGAGGAGTTTATCCACAAACGATGTTTAGATTGATTGCTAAAGGAGTTTAGTAGTTCAATTAAACACTCAATTAATTGATATCTCAAAATCATAGTGTCCAAGGTGTTGGACTTATTGATTAAAGTATCCAATTGATAGAAACTGCAATTGACTAATTTTTCACAGTCTGCACACCCAACCGATCGGCTCATATGATGAATCGATCAGCTCAGGTTTGTGAACCGACCAACTCAAAGTGGTGAGTCGATCGTCTCATGTGTCAATGAAATGATCGGCTCAATTGTTGAACCGGCCAATTCGTGTGAACAACCGAGATCGTTTGGAAAGTCAGAAGACACTTTTTGCAAAATACATATTTGTTTCACTTGTACAAATTTTATTTGGACAAGGACTAATATTTGATTAGTTGGAAATGAACATGAAAGTCAATTTGAGTTGGACCAGGACCATGAATCGATCAGCTCAGGTGTCCCAACCGACCAGTTTAGATGTGAACCGATCGACTCAGGTCCCCAACCGATCGGTTCATGCTTTAAATGATTGGTTCAGCTGGTGCAGTTGGTTGTTTTGTGGAAAATCTCGAACCCTTCTACTCCTTCTTTAATCCTGCATTGCCCGGGGTAGAGAACCTGATCCCATGACCCTCCTATATATAGGGGTATTGGGGACTTCTCAGGTACAACAACTTAGAACACTAGTTGCCCTACAAAGTTGTCGTTCTCTCTGGTTGTGGTAACCAGGAGAGCCCAAGCGAGTGCTACCCGACAAGGGAGGCACAACAAGGGAAAGACAACTGCAGAAAAGTGACTGGTGGCAGGAGAGTGTGTTGATGACTAGTACGCTGATAGGAGGGTATGAGTCCTTCCGATGCCTTGTACGACAAGGTGATCGGAGTTCCAGGTGGTCCGTGTGGACTACTACAAAGGCGGGAGACTTCTACTGCTCGTAGGACAACTGTAAATCCCCACAGTCCCGGTGAGACCACGAGCTGCACAGACACCGTCCAAGACCAGAGGTGAAGACCGCACAAGCCGCAAGGTAACGTTGCCGAGCAAACCTCAAGACTAGGTATGTCTCTACAAACCATCCTTCCTATTATATAGACGTTGACACGATTCCTTCAATCTGGATTTGGGGAATTTTTTTTGTTTCCTCTACCTTCTCTGCCTCCCCTAAAACCCAATAGTGGTATCATAGCCACGTCAACTTCTCTATACTTTAAGATTATCGATGTGATCTATTTTGGTTTGTCGCCTTTACTTATTGCATATGATGCGAATAAAATTGGCTTTTTGCATGTCCAATCCTAAATCCACAAATCCCAATATGCATATATGATATGTAATATGAATGCACTCGATACGTGTCACCCCTAAATCAGTTTTGTGGTGGATGTATAGTGTGGTTATGGCCAATAAACCCTATGTATGTGTGCTTGGTTGAATGCGGTTGCTTGCATCTCAGTTTGTGTATTGATTCCCTATCACCTATTCTTGATGTAACTCGAGATAACTCGAGATTTCTTTCCTACCTCTGCTCCCCTTGAATGTAACTCGGGGTTTCCCTATTCAAATGTAAAATAGGATAGATCTTTTATTTCATGTTATGTCAAAGAACAGTGGGCAACCTGACGACGACTGAGACGATCGGTTCAAGGAGTGAACTGATCGATTGGTGATCTAGATGACCAGTTTGAGGAGCAAACCGATTGGGTGGAGGCCATGAGGAGATGCACGATGACCAGGCGAACCAATCGGTTGGAGGAGCCAACCGATCGGCTAGTGGCACCCAGACGACCGGCCAGGGCGAGCAGGTCATTCATGTGATGAGCTGATAAACTCGGACGGCTATAGCACTTCATAACGGATAGGTTGCATGTGATGTAGACCTAGATGACCGTGATTCCTCTTGGTTCAAGGAATCACATTAGGATGGCCATAATCATCACTTTTATCATTTTGCATGTTTTCTGTAAGGACCCTGACCTGCGTTTAGGGTTTACCCTATTTGTTTTGCTTAATCTTGGTGCTTTGGTGCTTGCTAATCACCTTTAGTGGTGATTAGGGTTTTTTTGTGCTTTGTTGAGAGTTTGAGGGGCTACTTGCAAATAACCCAAGTTTAGGGTTTTGTGTGCAAGTTTGCCATCTTGTGAGATGTTCCCCTCTCTTTGCTTGGGCTTGTTGTTTGAGTTTCTTGGGCCTTGGTTGAGCTTGTTTGGGCCTTGGGGTGCTTGGTTTGGGCTTGCTTGAGCCTTGTGTCGGCCAAGACTAGCTTGTGTCACCCAAGGAGGAGTGTGTGTTGCCCAGGTACCTTGGTGTGTCACCCAGTGGAGCTGCTTGTTGTGTCGCCCATGATGCTTGGTCCAGCCTTGACCATGTTTGGTGGACACATGGTGCATATCTTGGACAAGTGTCTCATGCCATGCTAGGGTGGTGGTTTGAGCCCTACGATAAGTGTCCCTTGGGTGGACGACACATAGCATGTATCTACCTTGTTTTCTCCTCCCTTTCCTTCTATATAGGTGGTTCTTTCCCTTGCCTTAACTTCCTTTGATCTTTTGGTCTCTCCTCCACCATGAGTGCGTGACACTCCTTCCCTCTTTTCTTGTGTTGGCCGATACATTCTCTTGGAGTTGAAGTGGTGGCCGATACACCCTCTTGGATCAGCTTTGGTGGATGATACCCCTTGGACCTTGGAGTGCTTCTTCTTCCTTGGAGCTTGGAGCTTAAGGCGGGTTGCATAATTTCTAACCCTAACTCCTTTTCCTCTAGCTATGATCTTGTTGCATGTTAGTAGTCTAGCTTAGTACCTTGTTTTAGTACCTTTCTTTGATAGTTTTGATGTCCGATTCCCCCCCCCCTTAGGGTTTAGGGTTTCCTTGTGTACCTTGCTTTCTAGGGTTTGTGTTTCCTTGTACTGGAGGTTGAAGATGACCTGTTGGGTGATACCCTCTCTTGTTTGGGTGTGTTGGACAACATGGGTACCTTGTGATGGACGACATGGTGAGAGTTCTAGGGGTTGGGCGTTATCCCTGCCCTTGTGATGGGCGATAGGGTGAGCTAGAGTAGGGTTGGTCGATATGGTGGTGATGGACGACATGATGGTCTTCTTGTGATGAGCGATATCCTTGTTCTTGATGGACGTTAGACCATGTGTAACATGGTGATCCTTGTAGTGATCCTTGTAGTGGACGACAGGGCCAAGTATGGCATGTGTGCTTGGGGTTGGACGATAGTCCTTGAGCATCGGGCGTTGCTTTTGGGTTGTGACGGGCGTTGCGGCAGAGGTGTGACGGGCGTTTCCCGATAGGCATGGGATGCCTGACACCCCTGACGCGCGACACCCCCTGGTGACGCTATGTCGTGGGGTTGAGTGCAACGCAGCGTTGCTGCATTCCCATGCTATATCCGTGTGAAGTTGTCTATGGTGAGGGCAGTGAGGAGTTTTAGTGAGGGTTATGAAATCCTATAGTGACGGTCCCTTGTGATGCGAAAGTGGTTGGCTATGCACCGATAAACGATGGTGGTTTCTTGTTAGTAATAACAACAATGATTATGATGCTGATAATAGTAGTAATGGTGATAATGATAGCAATGATGCTGATAATAGTAGTAATGGTGATAATGATAGCAATGATGTTGATAATAGTAGTAATGGTGATAATGGTAGTAATGATGCAAATGATAGTAGTAATAATAATAAGAAGGAAATAGTAATGACATCAATGATGCGATCCTTATGTTTATCTGTAGTTACACTAGTAGCTTGCATAATGATAATAATGATAATAGTGGATGGTGACAGTCATGATAGTGGTAATAATAGTGTTTGCTCTGTATACTCAACATGATTTCTATATATAGTGAACACCTTGATTATTTGTATAATTTTGAGATGAGGATAAGTATAGGTATGGTTTGTTAATGATGTGCTTAATACACTTCATCATCAAATAGTGTAAGAATAAGTACAATATCTTGAATATCATCTTATGATGGTAAGTATAGTCTTTATGTTGATAGTATGATTATTGTGTACCCTAACCATGCAGGTGATGTTTAGCCATGAAAATGCTATGTGACATATGTAATGAGTAACATCACTTTGATAATACTCTGATTGATGAGATTGTATGTATGATGTGTTGTTCCATGATGATGATGTAAGCCTTGAAGAGGCATTGGCAGTACATGATGAGGGATTTAAGTCCCATGGTATGTGATGGTCCTTGAGATGGATCTGGATGGTTGGCAAGAGGCCAAGTGGTAACATGTGATGTTGAATCCTTAAGATGGATCAGGTTGATGTGGTTTCAATAATAATATAATGTTATTTACTTTCTTTATATCTTGCATGTTATAAAACTTGGTTGAACCTTGCAATCCATCTAAAAGATATTAATTAATTATAGTGAAATCATATCATGTAGTTTGCCCTGGCCATAGATCCATCATCATCAGGACTTGGTGATGGTGAAACAGGTTCTCCTACGGGTTAACCTGGAAGCACATATTGTTGAATATGTGTAGGTTGCTCCTATCCTGAAAATGAGGAGGTAAGAGTGTAACTTCGGTTGCAGACTTAGATATATGTATATAGAGCATGGTGAACATGCCCATGGCTCAGGATATGTGATGTGTGGAGCATGAATGTGTTCATGGCTCAGAGCACGGTGAATAGGCCCGTGGCTCAGTTTTACTAGCGCCGAGACTTGTACCAAGGCGGGCTAGAGTGAGGGTAGTCTATGGAGCTGACCCTGTGGCTTAGACCACTTCAGCATGTGACTACGGTCCTGCTTGTGTTGTGCTCATGTACTGACCATGAGGTGGGAGGTCATGGAGTTCGGCTCTTCCATTGACCTTGTATGGCACCGGCTTGGGTTTCGTAACCGAAGGTTAGATTTGAACGGTACAGTTCAAATCCTCAGGGCCTAATAACACGTAATATTGTCGTTTAGTATTTTCTACTTAAGATAAACATGAAACATTGGTTGAGGCCTTGTTTTTGTAATATTTATGTTATATCTGCAGTTACTTCTATGTACATCATGTATGTGGTGATATGTCATATCTTGATAATCAGGTTATGTGGCATTATATCTTATTCTGATAATCATGTTACTTAGAGATATATTATGTCTTGTCAATCATGTTCCATTGAAAGATATCTGGTTATATGCTTTTGTACAGCTGGTAAGCTTGTCAGTAAGGATAGCTTTGCTTTATATAGACTGCTCTTGATATACCTGTTGATAGTTATCTATTGTTATAGTTTATCTTGATGAGGTTCTATAGTTGCGGTGGGAAGTTATGTTTCCCGCTGGGACAATTATTCAATTGTCTCACCCCTCTGGTTTACACCCTTTTTAGATGGTCGAGGTAGACGTGGTCGTGGTCGGGGTGTTGCGGACGAGCAGCTTGACAAGTAGTAGAAGGCAAGCGATGGATATGATGTTGTTTTGGATGTTTTGTAGTAGAGTCTAGAGTCGTCCCTGTACTCTCAGGTCCTTGGCAGTGTTTTGACGTTGTTTCACGTGAACGATCGACGATGTTTGTATATCCTGCTATTGGCCGGATGTGGGTCTTTATATATATGAACAGGTGGTGAACTCATGTGATGGATGAACAGCTATTTCTTGAAGCTGTGAACACGTATCAGATCTCGTGTATGTATATATATGACATGTTTCCTTGCAGGATGAGGACTGGAAAGTAATAGTTTCACAGATTATCTATTTTCCGCAATTGGTTTTAATTAACCCGTGTTTTCATAATCTGTGGTTATGGTGATTTCCACACGTTTTCGCGTAACACCTCATTATCTATATGATAATGGGATGTGTTGCCACAGTTTTTGGTATCAGAGCCATAGGTTCATTGAGTCTACAGGGATTTAAGACTAGGTTGAGTATGTTCTTATGAGTTTTCCAAGTTTTCTTACAACATCTTTTGCCCCCAGCGGAAGAAAAGCCAAGATGTCTGGAAACCATGAAGAACATGCTCCTGAGCATAGTGATGTTGCATCGGTTGATGGAGCAGATGGACAGACACATGAAGATCGGGTGCCTGAGGGTCCCCAATTTAACCCAGCCATACTTGAACATCCTGCTTATCAACATCTTATGGGGCAGTTGATGGCTACAATGAATCTCATGGTTGAGCGATTACCAGTGCCTCCTCCGCGAGTACAGGTTCCCCATGGAGAAGCATCGGGTATTGGGAAGACCTTCGAGCGGCTTCGCCGAGTTGGAGCTTTAGAGTATGCTAGAACGGCTGATCCAGCGGATGCAGATCTGTGGCTGACAAGTCTCGAGAAGGCTTTCCGGATCCTTGACATCCCCGAAGCAGACAAGGTAAAGCATGTTGTCTACCTTCTGAAAGGTAGTGCTGGTCACTGGTGGACCATCAAAGAAGAGAAGCGGCCAGGCGAGGTGATCTGTTGGGGAGTGTTCCGACGCGAGTTCATCACCAGATACTTCCCAAAGACGTATATGGATGAGAAGGTGAGTCAGTTCGAGAACCTGAGACAAGGAACGATGAACATCACCGAGTAGGAAGCTAAGTTTATGGATCTGTTGAGGTTTTGTCCTCACATGGCGGCAACAGATGAGGAACAGATCAGACGTTTCGAGAAGGGTTTGAGTGCTGAGTTGAAAACCCCTGTGTCTGCGTTGGAGAACCGAGAGCAGTTGGCTACGTTTGTGGAATCAGTTCGACGGATCGAGAGGAAAGTACGGGAGAAAAGAGAGTCTATGTCTCTTAAAAGACATGCACAGTTTCAAGGACGAAGGTTTGGTGGCTTTAAGAAGCCTAGGTTTTCGGCACCGTCAGCGATGAGAAGTTCTGGTGTACCATCTCAGTGGTCTCTGAGTAAGGAGAAAGGTTATGTTTCTTCACCGTCTAAAGTGCATAGTTCAGCTTCTGTGGCAGTGACAGGGCCAGCTAGGCCACTAGTTGACGAAAGAGCATGCCATATGTGTGGTCAGGTCAGGCATTGGAAATTCAATTGCTCGAATAGAGATGTTGAAGTGATGCAGCAGCCGAGACAGAGTCTTCAGAGGTCAAAGAGGCCAAAGCCCAGTGGTAGCAGAGGACGAGGACACGGTCAAGCGTCTGAAGCGGGATCGTCTTCTCAAGGAAGCAGAGGTCGTGGACAGCAAGCAATGGCTCGATTCTATGCAATGAGTCAGCCGGAGGCAATAGTCAACCTGCGAGTAGTGACAGGTCAGATGGAGTTATTTCATTTTGATATGTCTTCTTCTTGCCTTATATCTGTTCTGGTTGACCCGGGTGCTACGCACTCTTTTATCGCCTATAGTATGCTTGAAAACTATCGTTTACCTGTTAGTTGTAAGAAGGATAGTTTGTTTCTAGAAACCCCTCTTGATGGTTCCTCTTTGCTTCGAGAAGAGTGTCCATCTTGTGTCTTGTCTTTCTCGGGACACCACATCCAAGTGGATCTTATACCACTTGATATGCATGGTTTCGATGTTATCCTTGGGATGGATACCTTAGAGAGGTATAAGGTTGTTTTGGACTGTGGTTCCAAGCAGGCAGTGTTTGATGTTGCTGGAGAGAAGTGGGTCTTCCAGGGAGATAGAAAGATTCTTCCGAAGTGTTTAGTATCAGCTATGGTGGCAGATAAGTTGTTACGACAAGGACGTGAGGCGTTTTTAGCTCCCGTGGTGGATACTGTTATGGTTACCAAGGTGAAAGGTCCTAGTCTCGAGGAGGTGTCCGTGGTTCGAGAGTTTGCAGATGTGTTTCCTGAGGAGTTTCCTGGTATTCCTCTACCCCGAGAGATTGATTTCGAGATCAATCTGGTCCCAGGAACACAGCCAGTTGCACAGTCACTGTATCAGATGGCTCCAGTAGAGATGGCAGAGTTGAAAAAGCAGTTGCAAGAGTTGTTGGAGAAAGGTTTTATCCGACCGAGTACGTCGCCTTGGGGAGCTCCAGTGTTGTTTGTTAAGAATAAGGATGGTTTAATGCGGTTGTGTATAGACTACCGACAGTTGAACAAAGTCACGATCAAGAATAAGTACCCGTTGCCGAGGATAGATGATCTGTTCGATTAGTTGCATGGTGCTACAGTGTTTTCAAAGATCGATCTACGGTCTGGATATCATCAGTTGACAATTAAGGCGGATGACATACCAAAGTCAGCTTTCAGGACGAGGTATGGTCATTTTGAGTTCGTGGTTATGCCGTTTGGATTAACCAATGCACCTGCTGCTTTCATTCATCTGATGAACAGAGTGTTCTGTCCGTTCTTAGATCAGTTTGTTGTAGTCTTTATAGATGACATCTTGATCTATAGTCGGGACAGGCTAGATCATGAACAACATCTTTGTTGAGCGTTGACTCTTCTTCATCAACGTCAGTTGTATGCCAAGTTCAGTAAGTGTGAGTTCTGGTTGGAAGAAGTGACTTTCTTAGGTCATGTGATATCTGCTGAATGAGTCAAAGTAGACCTGAAGAAGGTAGAATCCGTTGTGGATTGGGAATGGCCGAAGACACCGATAGAAGTTCATAGTTTTCTTGGTTTGGCAGGATACTACCGGAGGTTTATCAAGGACTTCAGTGCGATCGCGTTGCCGATGACGAAGTTGACCAGGAAGGATGTACCTTTTGTTTGGGATGATCGATGTCAGCAAGCTTTCCAGAGTTTAAAAGAGAAGCTGACCAGTGCTCCAGTGTTGATCTTGCCAGAGCCTGGGAAAGGCTATGTTGTCTTCTATGATGCTTCCAAGAAAGGTTTAGGTTGTGTGTTGATGCAGAAAGATCATGTGGTTTCTTTTGCCTCGCGACAGCTCAAGAAACATGAGGAGAACTATCTGACTCGTGACTTGGATTTGGCAGCAGTGGTTCATGCGTTAAAGATTTGGAGACACTATGTGTATGGGGAAGTGTGTCAGATCTTTACGGATCATAAGAATCTGAAGTACATCTTTACGTAGTAAGAGTTGAACATGCGACAACGACGATGGATGGAGTTGATCAATGATTATGACTGCACTATCGAGTATCACCCTGGTAAAGTGAACGTGGTAGCTGATGCGCTTAGCAGAAAGTCTTCTTCTCTTTCTTAAAAGAAGGCACGGTTGAGTTCTCTGGTATGCCCTAGGCGAGATATGTTTGTTTCTCTGCTACAGATGAATGTGCAGATGGAAGTTTCCTTGTTGTCTGGTCTTTTCGCACAGGTGCAAGTTAAGCCTACGTTGAGACACCAGATCAAGGATGCACATCAAACAGATGATGCAGTATAGTTGATTAGATCAGAGTTCGGCAGCGACAAGCGTGATGGATTTCATGAGTCTGAGGATGGACTAGTTTGCTATCGTGATAGGATGGTGGTTCCAGATGCTGATGAGCTAAGGAAGTTGGTGCTTGAGAAGGCACATACATCGATGTATGCTATGCATCCAGGTGTCACCAAGATGTATCATAGTCTGAAGGACTTGTACTGGTGGCCCGGTTTGAAGAAAGATGTAGCTGAGTTTGTGGCGAGATGTGCGGTTTGTCAGCAAGTGAAAGCTGAGCATCAGAATCTGGAAGGTATGTTACAACCTTTGTCGATACCGCAGTGGAAATGGGATCATATAACTATGGATTTCGTAGTTCATCTACCCCAGACAACTAGGAATCATGATTCCATTTGGGTGATAGTGGACAGACTGACAAAGTCTGCCTATTTTCTACCAGTGAAGACGACGTATACAGCTGAGAAACTAGCTTGAGTGTATGTGGATGAGATAGTACGTTTGCACGGTGTGCCAGCAACAATAGTTTCAGACAGAGGTCCTCAGTTTACGAGTCGTTTTTGGGAATAGTTGCTCAGAGCGTTGGGAATGCAGTTGAGGTTCAGTACAGCTTTTCACCCACAGACAGATGGACAGTCTGAGAGGACTATTCAGATTTTGGAAGATCTACTTCGAGCTTGTGTTTTGCAGTTTCTAGGCAACTGGGATGTACATCTGAGTTTGATAGAGTTTGCTTACAACAACAGTTATCAGCGGAGCATTGACATGGTTCCTTATGCAGCTTTGTATGGAAGGAAGTGCATATCTCCTTTGTGTTGGTATGAGTCTGGTGAGTATCAACTTTTGGGTCCTGAGTTAGTACAGTAGACGACAGATAAGATCAAGGTGATACATCAACAGTTGAAAGTGGCACAGGACAGGCAGAAGTCTTATGCAGACAATCGCCGATGACCTTTGGAATTCTAGGTAGGAGACAAAGTGTATCTTAAAGTCTCTCCGTGGAAAGGTGTGCTAAGGTTTGGTCGGAAGGGTAAGTTACCTCCCAGGTATATGGGGCCTTACTCAGTCATAGCACGTGTTGGCAAGGTAGCTTATGAGTTAGAGTTACCTCCAGAATTGCACAGGTTGCACCCTGTGTTCCATGTCAGTATGCTAAAGAAAAGTCATCTGGATTCAGGTACAATGATACAGCCTATTGAGGTTGAGCTTGATGCAGATGTGACCTACGAGGAAGGTCCTGTGGCGATCCTTGACAGAAGGATCAAGAAGCTGAATAGGAAGGACCTGGTTCTTGTGAAGGTTCTTTAGCAACTGCGTGGCATTGAGGAAGCCACGTGGGAGCTTGAGGAAGAGATGAGGAGGAAGTATCCCTCGCTTATCTCTTCGGATTTCGGGGACGAAATCCCTTAAAGGGGGTTAGCTTGTAAGGACACTAACCTGCGTTTAGGGTTTATCCTATTTGTTTTGCTTAATCTTGGTGCTTTGGTGCTTGCTAATCACCTTTAGTGGTGATTAGGGTTTTGTTGTGCTTTGTTGAGAGTTTGAGGGGCTACTTGCAAATAACCCAAGTTTAGGGTTTTGTGTGCAAGTTTTTCATCTTGTGAGATGTTCCCCTCTCTTTGCTTCCTCTAGGGTTGAGAGGAAGGCTTGGGCTTGTTGTTTGAGTTTCTTGGGCCTTGGTTGAGCTTGTTTGGGCCTTGGGGTGCTTTTTTTGGGCTTGCTTGAGCCTTGTGTCGGCCAAGACTAGCTTGTGTCGCCCAAGGAGGAGTGTGTGTTGCCCAAGTACCTTGGTGTGTCGCCCAGTGGAGCTGCTTGTTGTGTCGCCCATGATGCTTGGTCCAGCCTTGACCATGTTTGGTGGACACATGGTGCATATCTTGGACAAGTGTCTCATGCCATGCTAGGGTGGTGGTTTGAGCCCTAGGACAAGTGTCCCTTGGGTGGACGACACATAGCATTTATCTACCTTGTTTTTCTCCTCCCTTTCCTTCTATATAGGTGGTTCTTTCCCTTGCCTTAGCTTCCTTTGATCTTTTGGTCTCTCCTCCACCTTGAGTGCACGGCACTCCTTCCCTCTTTGCTTGTCTTGGCTGATACACTCTCTTGGAGTTGAAGTGGCGACCGATACACCCTCTTAGATCAGCTTTGGTGGACGATACCCCTTGGACCTTGGAGTGCTTCTTCTTCCTTGGAGCTTGGAGCTTAAGGCGGGTTGCATAATTTCTAACCCTAACTCCTTTTCCTCTAGCTATGATCTTGTTGCATGTTAGTAGTCTAGCTTAGTACCTTGTTTTAGTACCTTGCTTTGATAGTTTTGATGGCCGATTCCCCCCCCTTAGGATTTAGGGTTTCCTTGTGTACCTTGCTTTCTAGGGTTTGTGTTTCCTTGTGCTGGAGGTTGACGATGACCTGTTGGGCGATACCCTCTCTTGTTTGGGTGTGTTGGACGACATGGTACCTTGTGATGGATGACATGGTGAGAGTTATAGGGGTTGGGCGTTATCCCTGCCGTTGTGATGGGCGATAGGGTGAGCTAGAGTAGGGTTGGCTAATATGGTGGTGATGGACGACATGATGGTCTTCTTGTGATGAGTGATATCCTTGTTCTTGATGGACGTTAGACCATGTGTAACATGGTGATCCTTGTGGTGATCCTTGTAGTGGACGACAGGGCCAAGTATGGCATGTGTGCTTGGGGTTGGAAGATAGTCCTTGAGCATCGGGCGTTGCTTTTGGGTTTTTACGGGCGTTGCGGCAGAGGTGTGACGGGTGTTGCCTGATAGGCATGGATGCCCGACACCCCTGACGCGCGACACCCCTTGGTGACGCTGTGTCGTGGGGTTGAGTGCAACGTAGCGTTGCTGCATTCCCATGCTATAGCCGTGTGAAGCTGTCTATGGTGAGGGTAGTGAGGAGTTTTAGTGAGGGTTATGAGATCCTATAGTGACGGTCCCTTGTGATGCGAAAGTGGTTGGCTATGCACCGATAAACGATGGTAGTGTCTTGTTAGTAATAACAACAATGATTATGATGATGATAATAGTAGTAATGGTGATAATGATAGCAATGATGATGATAATAGTAGTAATGGTGATAATGATAGCAATGATGCTAATAATAGTAGTAATGGTGATAATGATAGCAATGATGCTGATAATAGTAGTAATGGTGATAATGGTAGTAATGATGCAGATGATAGTAGTAATAATAATAAGAAGGAAATAGTAATGACATCAATGATGCGATCCTTATGTTTATCTCTAGTTACCCTAGTAGCTTGCATAATGATAATAATGATAATAGTGGATGGTGACAGTCATGATAGTGGTAATAATAGTGTTTGCTCTGTATACTCAACATGATTTCTATATATAGTGAACACCATAATTATTTGTATAATTTTGAGATGAGGATAAGTATAGGTATGGTTTGTTAATGATGTGCTTAATACACTTGATCATCAAATAGTGTAAGAATAAGTACAGTATCTTGAATATCATCTTGTGATGGTAAGTATAGTCTTTATGTTGAAAGTATGATTATTGTGTACCCTAACCATGCAGGTGATGTTTAGCCATGAAAAGGCTATGTGACATATGTGATGAGTAACATCACTTTGATAATACTGTGATTGATGAGATTGTATGTATGATGTGTTGTTCCATGATGATGATGTAAGCCTTGAAGAGGCATTGGCAGTACATGATGAGGGATTTAAGTCCCATGGTATGTGATGGTCCTTGAGATGGATCTGGATGGTTGGCAAGAGGCCAAGTGGTAACATGTGATGTTGAATCCTTGAGATTGATCAGGTTGATGTGGTTTCAATAATAATATAATGTTATTTAATTTCTGTTATATCTTGCAAGTTATACAACTTGGTTGAACCTTGCAATCCATCTAATTATATTAATTAATTACAGTGAAATCATATCATGTAGTTTGCCCTAGCCATAGATCCATCATCGTCAGGACTTGGTGATGGTGAAACAGGTTCTCCTACGGGTTAACCTAGAAGCGCATATTGTTGAATATGTGTAGGTTGCTCCTAGCCTGAAAATGAGGAGGTAAGAGTGTAACTTCGGTTGCAGACTCAGATATATGTATATAGAGCATGGTGAACAGGCCCATGGCTCAGGATATGTGATGTGTGGAGCATGAATGTGTTCATGGCTCAGAGCACGGTGAACAGGCTTGTGGCTCAGTTTTACTAGCGCCGAGACCTGTACCAAGGCGGGCTAGAGTGAGGGTAGCCTATGGAGCTGACCCTATGGCTTAGACCACTTCAGAATGTGACTACGGTCCTGCTTGTGTTGTGCTCGTGTACTGACCACGAGGTGGGAGGTCGTGGAGTCCAGCTCTTCCATTGACCTTGTATGGCACCGGCTTGGGTTTCGTAACCGAAGGTTGGATTTGAACGGTACGGTTCAAATCCTTAGGGCCTAATAACACGTAATACAGCCGTTTAGTATTTTCTACTTAAGATAAACACAAAACATTGGTTGAGGCCTTGTTTGTGTAATATTTATGTTATATCTGCAGTTACTTCTATGTACATCAGGTATGTGGTGATATGTCGTATCTTGATAATCAAGTTATGTGGCATTATATCTTATTTTGATAATCATGTTACTTAGAGATATATTATGTCTTGTCAATCATGTTCCATTGAAAGATATCTGGTTATATGCTTTTGTACAGCTGGTAAGCTTGTCAGTAAGGATAGCTTTGCTTTATATAGACTGCTCTTGATATACCTATTGATAGGTATCTAGTGTTATAGTTTATCTTGCAGAGGTTATGTAGTTGTGGTGGGAAGTTATGTTTCCCACTGGGAAAATTGTTCAATTGTCTCACCTCGTTGGTTTACACCCTTTTTAGGTGGTCGAGGTAGATGTGGTCGTGGTCGGGGTGTTGCAGACGAGCAGCTTGACGAGCAGTAGAAGGCAAGCGATGGATATGCTGCTATTTTGGATGTTTTGTAGTAGAGTCTAGAGTCATCACTGTACTCTCAGGTCCTTGGCAGTGTTTTGACGTTGTTTCACGATGAACGATCGAAGATGTTTGTATATCCTGCTGTTGGCCGGATGTGGGCCTTTATGTATATGAACAGGTGGTGAACTCATGTGATGGATGAATAGCTGTTTCTTGAAGCTGTGAACACGTATCAGATCTCGTGTATGTATATATATGACATATTTCCTTGTAGGATGAGGACTGGAAAGTAATAGTTTCACAGTTTATTTGTTTTCCGCAATCGGTTTTAATTAACCCGTGTTTTCATAATCTGTGGTTATGGTGATTTCCGCACGTTTTCATGTAACACCTCGTTATCTATATGATAATGGGATGTGTTGCCACAGGTTTTGGTATCAGAGCCATAGGTTCGCTGAGTCTACAGGGATTTAGGACTAGGTTGAGTCTGTTCTTATGAGTTTTCCAAGTTTTCTTACAACATCTTCTGCCCCCAGCGGAAGAAAAGCCAAGATGTTTGGAAACCATGAAGAACATGCTCCTGAGCATAGTGATGATGCATCGGTTGATGGAGTAGATGGACAGGCACATGAAGATCGGGTGCCTGAGGGTCCCCAATTTAACCCAGCCATACTTGAACATCCTGCATATCAACAACTTATGGGGCAGTTGATGGCTATGATGAATCTCATGGTTGAGCGATTACCAGTGCCTCCTCCATGAGCACAGGTTCCCCATGGAGAAGCATCGGGTATTGGGAAGACCTTCGAGCGGCTTCGCCGAGTTGGAGCTTCGAAGTATGGTGGAACGGCTGATCCAGTGGATGCAGATTTGTGGCTGACAAGTCTCGAGAAGGCTTTCCGGATCCTTGACATCCCCGAAGAAGACAAGGTAAAGCATGATGTCTACCTTTTGAAAGGTAGTGTTGGTCACTGGTGGACCATAGAAGAAGGGAAGCGGCCTGCCGAGGTGATCTATTGGGGAGTGTTCTGACGCGAGTTCGTCACCAGATACTTCCCAAAGACGTATATGGATGAGAAGGTAAGTCAGTTCGAGAACCTGAGATAAGGAACGACGAACATCACCGAGTACAAAGCTAAGTTTATGGATCTGTTGAGGTTTTGTCCTCACATGGTGGCAACAGATGAGGAACGGATCAGACGTTTCGAGAAGGATTTGAGTGCTGAGTTGAAAACCCATGTGTCTGTGTTGGAGAACTGAGAGCGGTTTGCTACGTTCGTGAAATCAGTTCGACGGATCGAGAGGACAGTACGGGAGAAAAGAGAGTCTATGTCTCTTAAAAGACCTGCTCAGTTTCAAGGACGAAGGTTTGGTGGCTTTAAGAAGCCGAGGTTTTCGGCACTGTCAGCGATGAGAAGTTCTGGTGTACCATCTCAGTGGTCTCCGAGTAAGGCGAAAGGTTATGTTTCTTCGCCGTCTAAAGCGCATAGTTCAGCTTCTGTGGCAGTGACAGGGCCAGCTAGGCCACGAGTTGAAGAAAGAGCATGCCATATGTGTGGTCAGGTCGGGCATTGGAAGTTCAATTGCCCGAATAGAGATGTTGAAGTGACACAGCAGCCGAGACAGAGTCTTCAGAGGTCAGAGAGGCCACAGCCCAGTGGTAGGAGAGGACGAGGACGCGGTCAAGCGTCTCAAGTGGGATCGTCTGCTCAAGGAAGCAGAGGTCGTGGACAGCAAGCAAATGCTCGATTCTATGCAATGAGTCAGCCGGAGGCAATAGTCAACCCACGAGTAGTGACAGGTCAGATGGAGTTATTTCATTATGATATGTCTTCTTCTTGCCTTATATCTGTTAGTTGTAAGAAGGATAATTTGTTGCTAGAAACCCCTCTTGATGGTTCCTCTTTGCTTCGAGAATAGTGTCCATCTTGTGTCTTGTCTTTCTCGGGATACCGCATCTAAGTGGATCTTATACCGCTTGATATGAATGGTTTCGATGTTATCCTTGGGATGGATACCTTAGAGAGGTATAAGGTTGTTTTGGACTGTGGTTCCAAGCAGGCAATTTTTGATGTTGCTGGAGAGAAGTGGGTCTTCCAGGGAGATAGGAAGATTCTTCCGACGTGTTTAGTATCAGCTATGGTGGCAGATAAGTTGTTACGACAAGGACGTGAGGCGTTTTTAGCTCACGTGGTGGATACCGTTGTGGTTACCAAGGCAAAAGGTCCTAGTCTGGAGGAGGTGTCCATGGTTCGAGAGTTTGTAGACGTGTTTCCTGAGGAGTTTCCTGGTGTTCCTCCACCCCGAGAGATTGATTTCGAGATCAATCTGGTCCTAGGAACACAGCCAGTTGCACAGTCACCATATCGGATGGCTCCAGTAGAGATGGCAGAGTTGAAAAAGTAGTTGCAAGAGTTGTTGGAGAAAGGTTTTATCTGACCGAGTACGTCTCCTTGGGGAGCTCCAGTGTTGTTTGTTAAGAAGAAGGATGGTTCGATGCAGTTCTGTATAGACTACCGGCAGTTGAACAAAGTCATGATCAAGAAAAAGTACCCATTGCCGATGATAGATGATCTGTTCGATCAGTTGTGTGGTGCTACAGTGTTTTCAAAGATCGATCTACGGTCTGGATATCATCAGTTGAGAATTAAGGCAGATGACATACCAAAGTCAGCTTTCAGGACGAGGTATGGTCATTTTGAGTTTGTGGTTATGCCGTTTGGATCAACCAATGCACCTGCTGCTTTCATGGATCTGATGAACAGAGTGTTCTGTCCATTCTGAATTGATGGTGAGGGCTATCAATTTGAACAAAAATAGTGGGAGAAATAGTTAATAAAGTCCTAATTATATCGTCAACTTTTCAATTCAATCAAATAAGTCAAAATTGAGTTTTAGACTAAATTGCATATATTTCCTTTTGTAATACAAATGACAACAAACAACAATCACTTTTCATTGCGATCAGTCCTTGAAAAGGACAAGCTCAATGGGACTAACTTCCACGACTGGTTTAGGACATTGAGAATTGTTCTCACTTAAGAGTGAAAGCTCTATGTCCTAGATACTCCAATTCTAGAGGAACCTGCTCCTATTGCAACAAAGGCAAAATGGGATGCTTACAAGAAGCATTCTGAAGATGCCATTGATGCAAAGTGCTTGATGTTATGCTCCATGAACCACAAGTTGTAGAAACAACATGACAACATGGGTGTCATTGAGATGATTCAGCATCTCAAGAACATGTATGAAGATCAAGCACGATAAGAGAGATATGATGTCTCCAGGGCGTTGTTCAAGTGTGTCATGACAGAAGGAGATCTGGTTGGTCCTCACACACTCAAGATGATTGGGTATGTGGAGAAGCTTACGAGACTGGGATTTCCCCTGAGCCAAGAGTTGGCTACTGACGTGATATTGCAATCATTGTCAGAATCCTACAGTTAGTTTGTGATGAACTACAACATGAATAACTTTGATAAGCCATTGACAGAGTTGTTAGGCATGTTGAGGACAGCCGAGGCACAAATGAAGAAGGACAAGCCTAAGTCAGTGATGATGATCAGCAACAAGAAAGGCAAGTCCAAGTGCAAGGGCAAATGCAAGGCTAAGAAAGGTTCTGATGCTAGCCAGTAGCCCAAGTCATCTTCAACTCTCAAGGCTAAGGGAGGCATGACCAAGAGAGGCAATTGCCACCATTTTCAAAAACCAGGACATTGGAAAAGTAATTGTCCACTCTATCTGGAAGAACTAAAGAAGAAGGAGGCAACAGACGTCTCCACCTGAAGGTGTCATGAAATAAACTTGTAACACTTTTTAAGGTATATGATACCAAGATATAAAGTGTAAAGCACCCAATAAATGGGGCAAATGTTGCCACCATAAATAGGAGTACTTTAGTTTATTTTCAGCCTTAAAGGCATGTAATAGAGTTATGAACTGCTATTTCATATTTGCCAATAGATAGAAACACATTATTTTTGCATATTGTATGACAGTAATGGCAATTAATAAGTTGATGTTTCCTTATGGAAATGTCTTGTTTATCTTGTGGTACTTGGTATGCATAAGATAAAATGATAACTAAAAGTTATTAATAACTCAAACGATCAAATTAGCATTGTCATGAAAAATCCATCTATAGTTTCCATATCATGGATAAATCTAGACTCTTTTGGTTAGAGAACCAATAAGAGACATGAATCTCTTAGATATGATCAATCAATCTTCACTAGTGGTAGTGGAAGATTGATTATCCTATAAGGTATAATACATGTGATGTATTTACATACCTATTGGAGCAAATGCTAATACCTCAAATGGTGTTTTACCAAAATGAATATCTTGAAGTGTTCAAGAATATCATAGATGAAGTACAAATTTGGCAAAGTGTTAATTCATGATGAGATCAATGAATGAAATACTTAGACCAAATGTTTGAGAACCTTATGAGTGATTATGATAGTGTATCATAGTGAGCTCATGATTAAGGCATGGTGATGTCTAAATCAACAAGGAGTCATACTCTAAGGAGTTAGAGGATGATTATCAAATAACTAATTTCTTCTTAACAAAAAATAACACACACTAATAAAGGACATTAAGAATCACAAGGAGTTGTGAGTTCTTATATCCTTGACAGATACACCTCGATTATCTATGTGATGAGTTGGTCATGTGATAAGTCAACTATCTAGATGATATTGAGGAACCAGATTTTGAGTTATGGTTTATGAGCATTACATCCTAAATAACTTCCATGTGAACCATAAGGTATGACCTTGATGGTAGCACCCATTGGGATGAAATCCATAAGTGTGAATGAGTCTTAAGCGTTAAGACACATGGATAACATTTTGAGAAGGATGATGCTTGTTGATTGCAACTTAATGACTAAAAGATTTGGCATACAGATACTGAAACTGCATTCCTATAAGGAATAAGACAAGGATGTGTATGTGACACAACCTATAAGGTTTATGAATCCATTAATGCAAATGAAGTCTATAAGTTACAATGGACTAATCATTGTGATTGATTAAGTATAAGAAACTTAAATTTGGATCTTTACTTTGATGATATGGTCAAAGGGTTTGACTGATATGTCAAAGATAAAGAAGGGATCTGTAATTTAGTGGGAGCGTATTCACATTCCACATGTTGATGTGAAATGGAAATGTTCTAGAATGGAAATCCAAAGTGGAAATTATCTTTAGGGAAGATAGAGACGTTTCCTATGTGATAGGAATAGAGATCTATAAAGATAGTTCTCAAAAACCTCTTGACCTGAAAAAAGAAAGCATACATTGGCAATCTATACTGAAGGGTTCAATGTGCACAGATTCAGTGGGAGAAAATTTGTCCATCTTACATGGAGTTTGTATCCCAAGGCCGAGTGTCCAATTCTTATGAAGAATGGGAGCACTAAGAATAGATATGGATCTATCATGTATGTAATCATCCCATTATTTTGCATGTACATGACATAGCAAGAATAAAATGCATTCATCATCTTGTATGTAGGACATGACAATATGATATGCTCATCCTGATAACTTGTATGTGGGACATGATGAGTGGATGTCTGTCTAGTTCCAGTAAGGGTTACTGGAATACCATAAGAACTTGATAAGTACTTAAGAAGTACTAGTTCTATGGAAATAAGGAAGGGTTCACTGTAAAAGAGTTATACTAATGTGAACTTCCAAGAAGGATAGAAAATTAATTGCAAAATATATATGGGATATATATAAAAGTGAATGTTTGTTAATAAATGAAAATGTTCCAAAAAAGTCATTTCAAAAGGAAAAGTCGGGAATCTGTGTGTTGGAGAATAGTAGTGGATACTATATGGATCTACGAGTTCATAGAGATGATTTTATAGTTATTCTGGTCATTAATGACAAGTTAGGAGTGCTTGGTCATGCAATGTAGCTAAAGGTTAGCAAAGGAATACTAGATCGCATATTACGGCAACTCCATCTCATATGTGTGACGTACCGTGAAGAGATGAGAGACATGCAGTTAATATCGACTTTGGAAAAACATTGCCATAACTCACTATGTTAGCACTAGAGCACAGTAACATGTGGGACATGTTTGAAGATCACTATGAATATGATTCAAGGGTGATTGGCTCACAATGCAAGTGGGAGTCTGTTGGTATGTATGCCCTGAGAGCCAATTATGGGATGATTGGTGGGATACATTAAGATTTATTTGATAAACATCAAAGGCAAGCTTCCAATTCTATCTGGTTCAGTCATATGAGATAATGATAGAACAGATTGAATGTCTATAGAATGATAGTACTCAATGACGTATGCTTTCAAGTTACGGACCTAAACGATGAGATCATGCGGATGCTCAGAGTTTGTACATTCTTATTATGTCCCTAGTCGGATGTCATTGTGGAAGGTAGATAGACATCAATGACACACAGGACTATATTTTGGTGTTGGTTGATGACAAAATCTCATTAGTCATCATATGGAGATATCAAACTAAACACATAGGTACTTGTTAGAGAACAAGTGTACCGGACAGACCCACTGTGAGTTTGACACATGGAACCATGACATGGTAGTCACAGTCAGTTCTCACAGTGATGGTGGTGAGTGTGATTCTTTGACCTGAAATCACTACACTCAACACGTCATTGGGTACACTTTGACATCATCAAATACAATCCTAAAACATGGGTTGTTATAAAGGTGATGATTGGGTGGCTTTGACACATGGGGCTTTTGAGGGTTGAGTGATAGATATGGGATTTGTCCCTCATGAGGGAGTTTGATATCCAAGGCCACTTGATGAGTAGGATTGAGATAGGTGTGCACGCATGTGTGAAATAGTATGGGATATTGGTGTAATATGTATCTCCTCCAATCTACTCTGAGATCAAGAAAGTGAATGAACATTGAAAGGATAATTGTTCCATGCCTTGAGTTCATTCGGGATATCAGTGACAATGGAATTATACATTCACTATAACACCATTCATGGATTGTAGGATTGAAAGTTGTTCTCCAACTTTCCTTTTCACTTGGGTAACACTGATGTGTGAGTAGGCACCGCTCTTTGCTTGTGAAGTCATAAGTGTTATAGACTTCCACTGCCAATGTGAAATGGACCTGCAGGGTCACACACATAGGATTTAACCTGGAAGAGGAGTTTATCCACAAACGATGTTTAGATTGATTACTAAAGGAGTTTAGTAGTTCAATTAAACACTCAATCAATTGATAGCTCAGTATCATAGTGTTCAAGGTGTTGGACTGATTGATTAGAGTATCGGATGGATTGGAACAACAATTGACTGATTTGCATAGTCTACTGCCCCAACCGATCAGCTCAAGTTTCCAAACCGATCGGCTCAAGTGTTGAGTCGATCAGCTCATGTGTCATGAAAAGATCAGCTCAATTGTTGAACCGGTTGATTCGTGGACCAACCGAGATCGTTTGGAAAGTCAATAGACTATTTTGCAAATACAATTTGTTTCACTTGTACAAATTCAATTTGGACAAGGATTAATATTTGATTAGTTGGAAACAAATATGAAAGTCAATTTGAGTTGGACCAGGACCACGAACCGATCAGCTCAGAAGTGAACCGATCGGTTTAGGTCCTCAACTGATCGTTTCATGCTTGAAACGATCAGTTTAGCTAGCGCAGTTGGTTGTTTTGTGGAAAATCTTGAACACTTCTACTCCTGTTTTAATCTCGCATTGTCTGGGGTAGAGAACCTTGTCCCATGACCCTCCTATATATATAGGGGTACTAGGGGCTTCTCAAGAACAACAACTCAGAACACCAATTGCACTGCAAAGTTGTCATTCTCTCTGGTTGTGGTAACTGAGAGAGCCTGGGCAAGTGCTACTCGATAAGGGAGGCACATCAAGGGAAAGACAACTATAGAAAAGTGACTGGTGGCAGGAGAGTGTGTCGGTGACTAGTACACTGACAGGAGGGTACGACTCTTTCTGATTCCTTATGGGACAAGGAGATCAGAGTTCCAGGTGGTCCGAGTGGACTACTACAGAGGTGGGAGACTTCTGTCGCTCAGAGGACAACTGTCAATCCCAACAGTCCCGGTGAGACCAGGAGTTGCACAGACACCGTCCAAGACCAGAGGTGAAGACCGAGCAAGCCGTGAGGTAATATCGCTGAGAAAGCCTCGGGACAACGTATCTCTCTACAAACCATCCATCCTATTGTATAGACATTACACGATTCCTTTATTCTGGGTTTGGCAGAAGAAATTTTTTGTTTTCACTACCTTCTCTATGTCCCCTAAATCCCAACAACACTCTCCTACCACCAGTCGCTTTTCTGCAGTTGTCTTTCCCTTGTTGTGCCTCACTTGTCGGGTAGAACTTTCTTGGGCTTTCCTGGTTACCACAACCAGAGAGAACGACAACTTTTCATAGCAACTAGTATTCTGAGTTGTTGTACCTAAGAAGCCCCCAATACCCCTATATATATAGGAAGGTCATGGGATAGGGTTCTCTACTCCGGGCAATGAGGGATTAAAGCAGGAGTAGAAGGGTTTAATATTTTCCACAAAACAACCAACTGTGCCAGCTAAACCGATCGTTTCAAGCATGAACCGATCGGTTGGGGACCAGAGCTTATCAGTTCACATCTGAATCGGTCAGTTGGGACACCTTAGCCGATCAGTTCATGCTTGAGCCGATTGGTATGTAGTCTTGGTCCAACTCAAATTGACTTTCATGTTCATTTCCAACTAATCAAATATTAGTCCTTGTCCAAATCAAATTTGTACAAGTGAAACAAATATGTATTTGCAAAAAGAGTCTTCTGACTTTCCAAACGATCTTGGTTGGTCACACGAATCGACCAGTTCAACAATTGAGCCGATCATTTCATTGACACATGAGTCGATCAACTCACCACTTTGAGCTGGTCAGTTCACCAACCTGAGTCGATCGTTTCATCATATGAGTTGATCGATTGGGTGTGCAGACTATGCAAAATCAGTCCATTGTAGTTTCAATCAATCTAATACTCTAATCAATCAGTCCAACACGTTGAACACTATGATTTTGAGCTATCAATTAATTGAGTGTTTAATTGAACTACTAAACTCCTTTAGCAATCAATCTAAACATCATTTGTGGAGAAACTCCTCTTCCAGGTCAAATCTTATGTGTGTGACCCTGTAGGCCCATTTCACGTTGGAAGTGAAAGTCCATAACACTTATGACTTCACAAGCAAAGAGTGGTTCCTAGTCACACATCAGTGCTACGCAAGTGAAAAGGAAAGTTCGAGAACAACTTTCAATCCTACAATCCGTGAATGGTGTTACAGTGAATGTATAATTCCTTTGTCATTGATATCCCGAATGAACTCAAGGCATGGAACAGTCATCCTGTCAACGTCATTCACTTTCTTGATCTCAGAGTAGATTGGAGGAGATATGTATGACATCAATATCCCATACTGATTCACACATGTGTGCACATGCCTATCTCAATCCTACTCATCAAGTGGCCATGGATATCAAACTCCCTCAGGAGGGACAAATCCCATATCTATCACTCACCCCTCAAAATCCCCATGTGTCAAAGCCACCCAATCATCACCTTTATAACAACCCGTGTTTCAAGACTGCGTTTGATGATGTCAAAGTATACCAATGAAATGTGTTGAGTGTAGTGATTTCAGGTCAAAGAATCACACTCACCAACATCACTGTGAGAACTGACTGTGACTACCATGTCATGGTTCCATGTGTCAAACTCACGGTGTGTGAAAGACTGGATTTCTGGCTTATTTCCGAGGAAGGAATTTATTTTAAGGTGTGTAGGATGTGATGGAGTGGACTTTTGGAATCCTAAAATGTCCAATGACACAAGTGAAGTCATACATGTTGATTTGTTTTGAGAATCTGAAGTGTGTTAGTAAAGTTGGAGTGTTGATTGAGGCTTGTATAATGATTTGGATCCATAAGTTATGCCTATTTGAGGAATTTAATTGAATGGTCTAACAATTGATTTTTGGCACCAAACTCGTGTACAAGGTACCTTTTGTAGTGAGGAAGCTATGGTTAAAATTTGGTGGCAATTGGATGTTCCTAGAGGGAGTTGTTAAGGTTTAATTTTTGGAAAATAATGTGTTTTATTGAAGGATGATGGACCACAATTGTGAGTTCTTTGCCTAGGTTAGCTGGGTCATGCACCCATGGGTCCTTGGCTGGGAAGCATGGATATGTTATGGCCTTAGATCCCTAATCCAGTAGATACAACTCCATATGTTGAGAGTGCCACAGATCCAACATGGTGTGGACGGATTCTACCCTTCGATGAGATCAGACGGTCAAAATGCACAGTCTTCCACCTAGAAGTTAGAAGGTGATCATGTACATCTGAATGATCCCACATCATGAGTGGTGGCCTAAGGAAGAAAGGGGAGTGGGTGGTTGCTTTGGCCTTTTCGATACATACAGACCGACACACTAGACCACTCAAGGCTGCTTCACCGTCACCTGAGTATGGAAACAGACCACGACGCATCCCTGTGTGAGGTTAGATGTCGAGCCCAATTTTTGGGTGATGTCGACGGGAGCCATGCCGAAGGGAGACGTAGCCACAGAGGTCAGACCATAAAGACAAGCCAACAAGGGTGTCGTGGGAGAAATGGAGAAAGAATAAGGGAGGTGGCAAAACCTACAGAGGTCTATTTTCTCATTGTCGAGCCACGTCGACGCAACAGAAGTGAAGGCGGCGGCTCTGGCGGTGCTAACACAGACTCGCATGGAGGAGGATGTGTGACGAGACTCCCATTGGGATGAGGACGGTGACCTCAGGCAGACCAAGACAGAGAGGAGAACCCCCTTTCACCACCGCAGTAGCAGCTGTGAATGGTGAGCCCTAGCACCGGCAGCCACCGGACGTCTTTGGGTAGCCGAGATGGTCAGGGGGAAGTCCTTGAACCTATTGGTGGTAGTTTTAGTAAGCTAGCAGCAAGGAAATGACCGAGACATCTCTCTAGAGAGAAGACCTGTGACGGCGGCGATCCAACTCATCTGGAGCTTGGAAGGCAAGGAAGAGGATCCTTGACGTCGAGGAGGTCTGTCTGGGATGCACAAAGATGCTGCTGGCCGAAAAAGCTTGAACAGAGGTTCAACCGGCCTTATCTTGCTCACCGGTGTCTTCCGTTGCAGCGGCGCCCATAGAACCTGAATCGTGGGACTCTGAGATCGCGATTTGCAAGAGAAAGAAAGGACCAGGTCCCGCTTTCAGTTAAACCGGTTGGTCTAGCTAGAGACAATGCAATGAACCAGACCAGTTTTGAACTAAATGAACCGTCGGCTCAGTGCGGCCAGGATATAAGGAGCCGCGTCCAAGCAGAGCCACATGGCGACTGATGGTTGGCCACAAAAAGGTAAATATCCCTAAAACACTTAGTTTTTGTATAAATCATAATAATTAGCTCGTGCATCAGAAAAATGCAAACAAAGTACCCAAATTCTCAGAAAAAAAATGAGTAGAACACAGTAGAATGATAATATCACGCTTTTAATGCATCAATAACAGTGATATCATGTAAGATGTATTATTCTTGTTTCATGAGTAATATATATCAAATGATGGTCTAAAATTATGAAAATATGTCAACAAATTCATATTCATGTTTATAATGAATATGATGTCAGATATGGTCATGTTGATACACAAAAGCATATAATTTGATTAATATGGCTAATTAGGGTTAATAACACTAAATATAATGAAAGTGACATAATGATAAATATGTTCACATAATAATATGACACATCAGTATATCCAGTTGATGAACTATAATATGGAATATGACATCAGTAAGATAAATCTAATGACAAGAATGCAAGTAATAATGGAAATATACTAAGGAGCTAAGCTAAACCATAATGAACACAATTAGGGTTAAGATGAGATATAAGAAGATGAGAACCTGATGATAGTATGTGGTCTTGTCTTAATCAGGTTTGACCAAGGTTATAGTTGACATGAGGGGTATCTGATGGTTAGGTTTGTCTTTCTCGATCTAAGGTATTCCATTACCTCTTACTTGGCTTATTATACAATATGCTTGTGTTATATGTGTAGTAAAATATTTGGCATATGATATTGGATGAAATTATTGTTCGTGCATGATATGTTACTTGATTTTTCATACTAATGGTTATGAACACATGAAACATAATATATATGTTCCATTATATGAAAGCACTAATTCTCTTTGGTAGCATAGTGCTGGAAAGTGATCATTCTCTGTGGTAGCAGATCACATTGTACAATGATCTAACTCTTTGGTAGTAGATCATAAAGCCTTACATCTCATTCTCTTTGGTAGCAGAGATGATGCATTATTCCCTCAGGTGGCAAATGCATGGATATATAATGGAAAATAAGCTTAAAATATGTGTTCGCTTTTGTTAATGAATATCTTTGTGCAAGTATACGCTTTTCTTATATTCTTCTGTTACTGCCAAGTATTAGTTTTATCTTATTGCCAAGATTTGATGAGAGGTATATAAAAGACACGTAGGCGTACTCAGTACAATATTCTTGAATATTGTGCTGACGTGTATCGCATGTAATCTTTTGTTTAGGTTGTGGCTTATGATCTTGAAGATCCAGGATAGTGAGAGTTGTGTGGCGAGCTGATGTACAGGTGGACATGTTGTCTTAAGATCCTGTTGTTTAGATTTAGTATATGTATATGTATAAGTTTGTTGTTCAATATGTAATATCAAATATTGTACCAATTCATGTTGTAATTATATGTTGAATGGGGAACATGTGTGTATGGTTTTATTATTGTTCATGTACATGTGCTACTATTGTTTCCTTCTGACTCCCTTGATTTTCTTCTTCTTTAACCTGGTGTGGGGTATTTAAATTGGGATTCTCACTGAGGTGAGGGATTCAATTTGGACGTCATACATCAGATTAAGTTTTAGAAAATCTGGGGACGTCACAGGTGGTATCAGAGCATAAACAATAGCAAAGCCTGACATTTGCTCATTATGCAACTCAAAACCAAAGAACCTTGAACTTAATAATCTTTTAGTGTTAGATTAGTCATCTTTTAGAGACTAGATCTGGCCTAGCCTCTAGGTTAGCACCTAGATGTCTGAGAACTAGGTGTAGACTGGTGCTTGTTGTATAGCAAGTCCTTAGATGTCGTTCTTTCCTTATAGTGTAGCGGTATGGGACATTGCATATTTGGAAATGGCGTACATCAAGGGAAGAGAAACCCTAGACATATTGTGCACGTTGTCTAGAGTAGCTACACTAGTCTACCCCTTGTTCTCACCCTTTTCACTAGTTTTCATGACACTGTACTCTCTACTATGTGTGGGACACTCGTTTTCAAGATTTGGTTTTTGATTCCAAACGGATCGAACCTCGATAGTTTTCTCTGACGCTTGTTTTATCGGAGAAAAACTATATAATATTTTATTATGTATATGTATTACAAAAATGTGTCCCCACACATGTACGAGTAGGAGGTGGTCATGCAACCCAAGTGAAAGTGATGACATCAGTCTAGAAGAGAGAGTAGTTCTAGATTAGATGTCTAGAGCCTTGTCTGGATGTATGATAGATGGAATAGACGAAATAAGTTATGATGATATAATGCAAGTCTTATATAGGTGCTATAAGATGGTTATGATGATCTATATTTGTCTTTGAGGACATGAGTTCAAATTTGAGGTTTTGATATAAGTTTTAATGATGCAAGTATGCATTCTTTTATGAGATAAGATATGTTAAGTTAAGACAAGTTGTGAGTCAGCATGAGCCTCAAGCGCTTTTACAAAGGATGAGCTCTAGTGTTAGGACCAGTTTTGGGGTTAGCTCAAGAGAGAGAAAGACCCACAGGGAGAAGGTCAGAGAACCTAAACTCCAAGATATGATAATTCTGAGATATGTGATATGATATGTCCTAAACTAGACTACTCCTGAGTGAATGAGTTGTGTTTCTTAATGCATGATTCCTATAGTCTTGTTGAACCGTAGATGTCCTTGGGAGGACCAAACCCTAGAGACAAAGAGAGGTTGATTATATATGTGCATATGTGAACATCGATATGAGTAACTACCATTTGGGTGAGGGGGAGAGCCCAAGACCCTAGAGGAGGTAGCTATGTTAGTTCTGTGAAGCCTCATGCTCGGGTTGGTGGTTTCCCACATAGGAATCTAGTGGTATGTATGAGCGAGTTTTGGGTAAGCATGTCTCATGGGTAGAAACCTATCAAGAGTGTGTAGCATGTTTTGGGTTGTGCTTATTTGGCTAGAGCTTGTAAAGCTATCTCTAGTGCCAATGAGGTATACCTGAGGACCCCAGACCAGAGGGAAGATATAGTTTGTACATATGAGATATTCATAGGGATGAGTTAGCTCAGAGAGATTGAGCATGTCACTACCCTCATGATATGGGACAGAAGAACCTTAGTTGGACTAGATAAAGTTTTGATATATGTTTAACAAGCCAATCACATAAGTTTGCTTAACACAACCATGATATAATATATGTAAGGATGTGATCTAATCTCGAGATGTGATATATAGACATGATATGATGGAAACCTAGAGATGGTTTAATAGATATCAATGCATAAATGATTAACCATATATATGAATAATGATGATAATGTGAAAATGTTGGCTAATCTTGCGATGAAATAAAATGTAAATGTTATAACTTATTATGAGCAATGAAATAAGATCATATGAATGAAACATGTTACATGAGGTGTTAACCTTAGTGCTTAATAAAGATGAAAAATATAATTTGACAGTTAACACAACATAATACTTATGACACCTTGACATGATCTAGATGGATAAAGTGGGTTAACTTTAGTTAACTCCCTCCTAAAAGGCATATGTTAATGTTGAACATGTTCTAACAAATTATCTCAATAAAATGTTGATGAAACCTTGATGTATGGGGTTAACTTTAATTAACTCCTTTATAACATGATAATATGATGTGTAAATCTTAAGCATGTCTAAAGATAAAGATGCAACCCTAACACATGAGATACATCATGATGTAACCTAACCTCCTAAACCAATGAGTGGTTCGCCCTTATATCACCTTAGATGTTTGAAAACATCCTAATAGTTGGGATATAGTTCTAGAGCTTTTTACTATGTTGTACATAGAATGGTGCCTACATGTGGATGAGAGAAATATAAGGTTTTCCCTGGAAGTATGATTATGGCTTACTTTTGAGGATGAAAGTTCTTTTTAGATGTATATGATGTGAAAGAATGGATTTCTGGCTTAATTCCGAGGACGGAATTTCTTTTAAGGTGTGTAGGATGTGATGGAGTGAACTTTTGGAATCCTAAAATGTCTAATGACACAAGTGAAGTCATACATGTTGAGTTGTTTTGAGAATCCCAAGTGTGTTAGTAAAGTTGAAGTGTTGATTGAGGCTTGTATAATGATTTGGATCCATAAGTTATGCCTATTTGAGGAATTTAATTGAATGGTCTAACAATTGATTTTTGGCACCAAACTCGTGTACAAGGTACCTTTTGTAGTGAGGAAGCTATGGTTAAAATTTGGTGGCAATTGGATGTTCCTAGAGGGAGTTGTTAAGGTTTAATTTTTGGAAAATAATGTGTTTTATTGAAGGATGATGGACCAAAATTGTGAGTTCTTTGCCTAGGTTAGTTGGGTCATGCACCCATGGGTCCTTGTCTGGGAAGCATGGATATGTTATGGCCTTAGATCCCTGATCCAGCAGATACAACTCCATATGTTGAGAGTGCCACGGATCCAACATGGTGTGGACAGATTCTAGCCTTCGATGAGATCAGACGGTCAAAATTCATAGTCTTCCACCTAGCAATTAGAAGGTGATCGTGTACATTTGAATGATCACACGTCATGAGTGGTGGCCTAAGGAAGAAAGGGGAGTGGGTGGTTGCTTTGGCCTTTTCGATACATACAGACCGACACACTAGACCACTCAAGGCTGCTTCACCATCACCTGAGTATGGAAACAGACCACGATGCATCCCTATGTGAAGTTAGATGTCGAGCCCAGTTTTTGGGTGATGTCGACAGGAGCCATGCCAAAGGGAGACGCTGCCACAGAGGTCTGACCACAAAGCCAAGCCAACAAGGGCGTTGTGGGAGAAATGGAGAAATAAGAAGGGAGGTGGCAAAACCTGCAAAGGTCCATTTTCTCGTTGTCGAGCCATGCCGACACAACAGAAGTGAAGGTGGCGGCTCTGGCGGTGCTAGCACAGACTCGCATGGAGGAGGATGTGCACCGAGACTCCCATTGGGATGAGGAAGGTGACCTCAAGCAGACCAAGATAGAGAGGAGAACCCCCTTTCACCACCGTAGTAGCAGTTGTGAATGGTGAGCCCCAGCTCCGGTAGCCACCGGACGTCTTTGGGTAGCTGAGATGGTCGGGGGGAAGTCCTCGAACCAGTTGGTGGTACAAACGGCCGAGACATCTCTCCAGAGAGAAGACCTGTAACGGCGGCGATCTGACTCGGATGGAGCTTGGAAGGCGAGGAAGAGGATCCTTGACATCGAAGAGGTCTGTCTGGGATGCACGAAGATGCTGCTGGCTGAAAAAGATTGAACAAAGGTTCAACCAGCCCTATCTTCCTCACCGGTGTCTTCCGTTGCGGCGGCGCCCAGAGAACCTGAATCGTGGGACTCTGAGATCATGATTTGCGTGAGAAAGAAAGGACCAGGTCCCACATTCAGTTAAACTGGTTGGTCTAGCTAGAGACAAGGCAATGAACCAGACCAGTTTTGAACTAACTGAACCACCGACTCAGTACGGCCATGATATAAGGAGTCGCGTCCGAGCAGAGCCACATGGCGACTGATGGTTGGCCACAAAAAGGTAAATATCCCGAAAACACTTAGTTTTTGTATAAATCATAATAATTAGCTCGAGCATCAGAAAAATACAAACAAATTACCCAAATTCTCAGAAAAATGAGTAGAACATAGTAGAATGGTAATATCAGGCTTTTGATGCATCAATAACAGTGATGTCATGTAAGATGTATTATTCTTGTTTCATGAGTAATAAATATCAAATGATGGTCTAAAATTATGAAAATATGTCAGCAAGTTCATATTCATGTTTATAATGCATATGATGTCATATATGGTCATGTTGATTCACAAAAGCATATAATTTGATTAATATGGCTAATTAGGGCTAATAGCACTAAAGATAATGCAATTAATGCATACATGCTCAATAAATGATGAAATTTGTAGAACTCTCTTATATCAATAATTGGTAGTTAATATGTTACTCGGATATTAGTTAGATGCATGGAATTCATGTCATATGAAGAGAACCCTTAATACATGTGATGTAACCTTAATATGGTTAATGAAAGTGACATAATGATAAATATGTTCACATAATAATATGACACATCAGTATATGTAGTTGATGAACTATAATATGGAATATGACATCAGTAAGATAAATCTAATGACAAGAATGCAAGGAATAATGGAAATATACTAAGGAGCTAAGCTAAACCATAATGAACACAATTCAGGTTAAGATGAGATATAAGAAGATGAGAACATGATGATAGTATGTGGTCTTGTCTTAATCAGGTTTGACCAAGGTTATAGTTGACATGAGGGATATATGATGGTTAGGTTTGTCTTTCTTGATCTAAGGTACGCCATTACCTCTTACTTGGCTTATTATACAATATGCTTGTGTTATATGTGTACTAAAATACTTGGCATATGATATTGGATGAAATGATTGTTCTTGCATGATATTTTACTTGATTTTCCATAATAATGGTTATGAACACATGAAACATAATATATTTGTTCCATTATATGAAAGTACCAATTCTCTTTGGTAGCATAGTGCTAGAAAGTGATCATTCTCTTTGGTAGCAGATCACATTGTACAATGATCTAACTCTTTGGTAGTAGATCATAAGGCCTTACATCTCATTCTCTTTGGTAGTAGAGATGATGCCTTATTCCCTCAGGTGGCAAATGCATGGATATATAATGGAAAATAATCTTAAAATATGTGTTCTCTTTTGTTAATGAATATCTTTGTGCAAGTATACACTTTTCTTATATTCTTCTATTACTGCCAAGTATTAGTTTTATCTTATTGCCGAGATATGATGAGAGGTATATGAAAGACACGTAGGCGTACTCAGTACAATATTCTTGAAGATTGTGCTAATGTGTACCGCATGTAATCTTTTGTTTAGGTTGTGGCTTATGATCTTGAAGATCCAGGATAGTGAGAGTTGTGTGGCGAGATGATGTACAGGTGGACCTGTTGTCTTAAGATCATGTTGTTTAGATGTAGTATACGTATATGTATAAGTTTGTTGTTCAATATGTAATATCAAATGTTGTAGCAATTCATGTTGTAATTATATGTTGAATGGTGAACATGTGTGTATGGTTTTATTACTATTCATGTACATGTGCTACTGTTGTTTCCTTATGACTCCCTTGATTTTCTTCTTCTTAACCTGGTGTGGGGTATTTAAATTGGGATTCTCACCGAGGTGACAGTTTCAATTTGGACGTCATACATCAGATTAAGTTTGAGAAAATTTGGGGACGTCACATGGTGGGTCTGTATGGTACACTTGTTCTCTAACAAGTACCTATGTGTTTGGTTTGATATCTCCATATCGTGACTAATGAGATGTTGTCATCAACCAACACCAAAATCTAGTCTTGTGTGTCATTGCTATCAATCTACCTTCCACAATGACAACTGACTAGGGACATAATAAGAATGTACAAACTCTTTGCATCCATATGATCTCATCGTTCAGGTCCTGGACCTGAAAGCATACATCATTGAGTACTGTCATTCTCTAGACATTCAATCTTCTCTATCATTATCTCATATGACTGAACCAGAAAAGAATTAGAAGCTTGTCTTTGATGTTAATTAAGTCAATCTTAATGTATCCCACCAATCATCCCATGATTGGCTCTCAGGGCATACATACCAACAGACTCCCACTTGCACTGTGATCCAATCACCCTTGAATCATATTCATAGTGATCTTCAAACATGTCCCACATGTTACTATGCTCTAGTGCTTACGCAGTGAGTTATGCCAACACTTTGCCAAATTCTGAATTAACTGCATGTTTCTCATTTCTTCGTTGTACGTTACACGTATGAGATGGAGTTTTTGTAATATGTGATCTAGTGTTCCTTTGCTAACCTTTAGCCACATTGCATGACCAAGTTCTCCTTAACTTGTCATCAATGACCGGAATAACTATAAGTTCATCTCATGAACTTCCAAATCCATATAGTATCCACTGAAGTTCTCTAACAAATGGATACTTGTCTTTTCCTTTTAAACAGATTTATGAGAACGTTTCCATTTATCAACAAACATTTACTTATATATATATATATATATATATATATATATATATATATATATATTGTGATTTATTTTCTATCCTACCCGGAAGTTTGCATTCGTGTAACTCTTTAAAGTGAACTCTTCCTTATTTCCATAGAACTAGTACTTCTCAAGTACTTATCAAATTCTTATCGTATTCCAGTAACCCTTACTAGAACTAGACAGACATCCAATCGTCATGTCCCACATACGAGTTATCAGGATGAGCACATCATATTGTCATATCCTACATACAAGATGATGAATGCATTATATTCTTGCTATGTCCATACATGCTAGATAATGGGATAATTACATACATGATAGATCCATATCTATTCTTAGTGTTCCCATTCTTCATAATAATTGGACACTTGGCCTTGGGATACTAACTCCATGTTACATGGACAAGTTTTCTTCGACTGAATCTGTGCACATTGAACCCTTCAGTATAGATTGCCAATGTATGCTCTCTCTTTTCAGGTCAAGAGGTTTTCGAGAACTATCTTTATATATCTCTATTCCTATTACCTAGGAAATGTTTCTATCTTCCTTAAAGATAATTTCCACTTTGGATTCCATTCTAGAACATCTCATTCCTCATTGACATGTGGAATGCAAATATGCTCCCACTAAATCACATATCCCTTCTTTATCTTTGTCATATCAATCAAACCCTTTGACTATATTATCAAAGTAAAGATCTAGTTCTGAGTTGCTTGAACTCAATCAATCACATTGATTAGTCCATTGTAACTTATAGACTTCATTTGCATTAATGGATTCATAAACCTTATAGGTTGTGTCACATAGACATCCTTGTTTCATTCCTCATAGGAATGCGGTTTTAGTATCCGTATGCCAAATTTCTTAGTTACTAAGTCGCAATCAACAAGCGTCATCCTTCTCAAAATGTTATCCATGTGTCTTAACGCTTAAGACTCATTCACACTTATGGATTTCATCCCAATGGGTGCTACCATCAAGGTCATACCTTATGGTTCACATGGAAGTCATTTAGGATGTAATGGTCATAAACCATAACTCAAAATCCAATTCCTCATATTCATCTAGATAGTTGATTCATCACATGACCAACTCATCACATAGATAATCGAGGTGTATATGTCAAGGATATAAGAACTCATAACTACTTGTGATTCTTAATGTCCTTTATTAATATGGGGTATTCTTTATTTAAGAAGAAATTAGTTATTTGATAATCATCCTCTAACTCCTTAGAGTATGACTCCTTGTTGATTTAGACATCAGCATGCCTTAATAATGAGTTCACTATGATACACAATCATAATCACACATAAGGAACTCAAACATTTAGTCCAAGTATTTAATTCATTGATCTCATCAGGTATTAACAATTTACCAAATTTGTACTTCATCTATGATATTCTTGAACACTTCAAGATATTCATATTGGTATTTCTCTAAACATTGTTTGAAGTACTAGCATTAACTCTAATAGGTATGTAAATACATCACATGTATTATACCTAATAGGATAATCATTCTCCCACTACCACTAGTGATGATTGATTAATCATGTTTAAGAGATTCATATCTCTTACTGGTTCTCTAACCAAAAGAGTCTAGATTTATCCATCATATGGAAACTAGAAATGAATTTCTCATGATAATGCTAATTCATTGTTTGAGTTATTAGTAACTTTTAGGTATCATTTTATCTTATGCATGCCAAGTATCACAAGATAAACAAGGCATTGACACAAGGAAACATCAAATTTATTAATTTCCATTATTGTCATACAATATGCAAATATAAGGTGTTTCTATCCATTGGCAAATATGAAATAGCATTTTATAACTCCATTACATGCCTTCAAGGCTGAAATAAACTAAAGTACTCCTATCTATGGCGGCAACACTTGCCCCATTTATTGGGTGTTTCACACTTTATATCTTGGTATCTGATAACACCAAATTTTGTGATATTTTAGACTATTTTTCTATTATCAAAACTGCCCTTTTCTGCTATTTTCCTCTCTTTTGTATGCACTTTCGCAATAATAGGCCAAACAATGCTCTTAATCCAATTTTCCTATCTTTTGCAGAGTTTTTATTCATTTTTTGGCAATAAGGCCGCTCCGGCCCATGAATAAGTTCAAGCCTATCTCGGCCTCCCTGACGCCCGATACAACCCCTGCCCGACAGGGGCTGGGCGACACAAAGACGCCCGACAAAGAGGTGTCACGTGAGAAGAAGCTGTCGGACGACACGCCTTCTACTCGACAGGGAGCCCGACTCGCCCCGACAACCCAGCTTGTCGGGCGACACAGCCACCCACCGACAGACGTGCCGCCCGTCACGTGACCAATAGCAGACACCTCCACGCCGAGCTATAACTGTATCAGCCGTCCATCAACCGATACTTAAGGGGGCCACGTGGCGCTTCGAGCACCATAACTCCTCCCGGCCAGCTGACTATAAATAGCAGCTACAGGGAGCCGAAAAGACAGTTCGGAGTTTTAGAATTTGGACAGTTGGGAGTTGAGCTATCTTCCTAGGAGACTGCGAGAGCATACGTGTCGTGCTCCAGTGCTTGTCTCAGGTGACACTAGGTGAGCTTCTCCTCATCCCGAGAGGGAGGAGACAGTTCACTTAGGACTGTCCCGGGCGACACTGCAGGCCGATATCGGCCAAAGTAGATGAGCGACACAAGTGCCCGACAGCAACAATGCGTAGCTCTTAGCCCGACACGATATCAAACGGATACGCTTAGCTTGTTGAGCGTGCCGCCCGAGAGGGTGTGCCGCCCGACACCTCTGTATCGGGCTAGGCCTCTGACCGATATCGGGAAGGAGAGCTACATCACCCTGTCATCCTTCTACATCAATGAGGCGACACCTATCTTTACTTTCTGTCATTTTAATTCCTTACTTATGCATTGTAATTAAGACCCTTTATTTGTCTATGGAAATAGAAGATGCTTAATTACTTGTTGCTCTATGCTTGGTGCACAATGTTGGATGACTGCTATGTTTGATATCCGAACTCTAGCTTGCATGTTTGGATCGCGTTTCACTTAGCTAAAGAATCGTGTTTTCCCGTCACAACAACTTCGAGAGTTGTGTTGTGGCTCTAGTGTTTGGTCCGATTCTGGAGTACGAGAGTGCCTAGAACAGAGTTGCTTTAGTGACCTTTCCACTCTAATTTTAGTCCAGTGACCTCGAGAGGGGCGCTGATGCCTTGTTAGAGGTACCCGCTTCGAGAGGAGGGGTGCAGGACTGGTTCTACCGCCGCTTGTTTTACCGGAGTCTTATCCTTCGTACCTCGCTTTAGCTCGAGCAATATCTTTCTGTTTCTGTTGCATGAAAACCCCTAAAAACTGCTAAATGACTGAAACCTTAAATCTTTCTAGTAGCTCTAGTTGGAGATAGTTTTCTTCGTTTTATTTGTGACATCTTACTGCTTCCCTTTTCGGGAATTTACTTCTCTTTATACCTGCCGGAGTGTAGCGTGTCGATTCCGTGTTCTCAACATTACCCCCTTGTCCCTGTGTTCGACCCCGTATATCTACTTCGACCCCGTAAACAAAGTTGCGGGGGCCTAGAAGGATTCAAGTTTATAAATGTAAAAGATCGACTACCTCAAATCTGCCTCCAATTTTAGGACACGCGATTTAGGCCGATCAGTATCATATACCTCAAAAGTGTAATAAGTTTATTTCATGACACCTTCAGGTGGAGACGTATGTTGCCTCTTTCTTCTTTAGTTCTTCTAGATAGAGTGGACAATTCCTTTTCCAATGTCCTGGGTTTTGACAATGGTGACAATTGCCTCTCTTGGTCACGCCTCCCTTGGCCTTGAGAGTTGAAGATGACTTGGGTTGCTGGCTAGCATCATAACCTTTCTTAGCCTTTCCCTTGCCCTTAAGCTTGGACTTGCCTTTCTTGTTGCTGATCATCATCATAGATTTAGGCTTGTCCTTCTTCATTTGTGCCTTGGTTGTCCTCAACATGCCCAACAACTCTGTCAATGGCCTGTCAAAGTTGTTCATGTTGTAGTTCATCACAAACTGATTGTAGGATTCTAGCAATGATTGCAGTATCATGTCAGTAGCCAACTCTTGGCTCAGGGGAAATCCCAGTCTTGTTAGGTTTTCCACATACCCAATCATTTTGAGCGTGTGTGGACCAATTGGATCTCCTTCTGTTATGACACACTTGAACAGTGCCCTAGAGACATCATATCTCTCTTGTCATGCTTGATCTTCATGCATGTTCTTGAGATGCTGAATCATCTCAATGACACCCATGTTCTCATGTTGTGTCTGCAACTCGTGGTTCATGGAGCTCAACATCAAGCACTTTACATCAATGGCATCTTCAGAATGCTTCTTATAAGCACCCCTTTCTGTCTTTGGTCCGGTAGGAGCAGGTTCCTCTGGAGCTGGAGTATCCAGGACATAGACCTTTCACTCTTGAGTGAGAACGATTCTCAATGTCCTAAACTAGTCGTGGAAGTTAGTCCCATTCAGCTTGTCCTTTTCAAGGACCGATCGCAATGAAAAGTGATTGTTGTTTGTTGTCATTTGTCCTAAAAAAGGAAATGTATACAATTTAGTCCAAAAATTAATTTTGACTTATTTGATTGATTTGAAAGGTTGATGATATAATTAGGACTTTAATTCATTATTGCTCCCACTATTTTTGTTCAAATTGATAGCCCTCACCATCAATTCAGAAGATTGTAGCATACAATCTTCTAGTGGGTCAAGATCCCGAAATCCTCTGAGCCATGGACCAGCTAAGGTTGTCACCCACAACTTAGATCTTCCAGGTAGGCAACTTTTGCCAATTGCATCATATGCAACTCTTGAAAGATGTCATGTGCAACTCCTTGCCATGGTCACCTCCATGCCTCAAGGTGCTAGATCCTATCTAGGTCACCTAGTTAAGTCTGACCCAAAGCCAACACGATGAATATGCTCCCTACTAGGGTAGACCCACATATCCATCCTTCACGCTTCCACGAGAAAAACGGTGCACCAAGCTAGGGTGTGCCCACACTTGGCAGATCAAGCTTTTCATGTGTGTCATATTTGGAAGGCATCTAAAACTTTAATATTTAATGAGGGATTTGGTTTGTATAGGTACATATACATATCCAATCACCACAATACATAGTATGTATCATATACATGATATATCCCACAGAAAACACATGAAATGATAAAAGTGATGACTATGGTCATCCTAATGTGGTTCCTCGACCCAAGAGGAATCACGATCATCTAGGTCTACATCACATGCAACATGTATAAGATGAACTATGTGCTTTTCCTTTACTGGGTTTGATCAACTCATCTCCATGATTGACCAGATCACCAACAGGTCGGTCGGTTGGGTGCCACCAGTCGATCGATTGGCTCCTCCAACTGATCGGTTCGTCTGGTCGTCGTGCATCTCCTCATGGCCGCCACCCGCATTTCTAGTTCCTCGAACCAGTCGTCTAGAATGCCAACTGATCGGTTCATGCCTTGAACTGATCATCTCTATCGTCGTCAGGTTGTACGCCATTTTTTGACATAATTGGAAATAAATGTTCTTTCCTATTTACATTTGTATTGAGAAACCCCAAGTTACATTTGGGGGGAGCAAAGGTAGGAAATAAATCTCAAGTTATTTTGAGTTATATCAAGAAAAAGAGGTAGGGAATCGGTGCACAGACCAAGATGTAAGCAACCACATTCAACCATACACAGACATAAGGTTTATTGGCCATAACCACATTATACATCCACCACAAAACTCGTTTAAGGGCGACGTGCATCGAGTACATTCATATTACATATCATATATGTATATTGGGATTTGTGGATTTAGGATTGGACATGCATAAAGCCAATTTTATTCGCATCGTATGCAATAAATAAAGGCGACAAACCAAAATAAATCATATCAATAATCCTAAAGTATAGAGTAGTTGACGTGCCTCTGATACCACTGTTGGGTTTTAGGGGAGGCAGAGAAGGCAGCGGAAACAAAAAACTTTCCCCAAACCCAGAATGAAGGAATCGTGTCAACGTCTATACAATAGGAAGGATGGTTTGTAGAGACATACCTAGTCCCGAAGCTTCCTCGGAAACGTTACCTCATGGCTTCCGCGGTCTTCACCTCTGGTCTTAGATGGTGTCTGTGCATCTCCTGGTCTCACCAGGACAATGGGGATTGATAGTTGTCCTCTGAGCGGCAGAAGTCTCCTGCCTCTGTAGTAGTCCACACGGACCATCTGGAACTCCGATCACCTTATCGTACCAGGCACCGGAAGGAGTCGTAACCTCCTGTCAGCGTACTAGTCACCAACACACTCTCCTGCCACCAGTCGCTTTTCTACGATTGTCTTTCCCTTGCTGTGCCTCCCTTATCGGGTAGCACTTTCTCGGGCTCTCCTGGTTACAACAACCAGAGAGAATGACAACTTTGTAGGGCAACTAGTGTTCTAAGTTGTTGTACGTGAGAAGCCCCCAATACCCCTATATATATAGGAGGGTCATGGGACAGGGTTCTCTACCCCAGGCAATGCGGGATTAAAGTAGGAGTAGAAGGGTTCGATATTTTCCACAAAACAACCAACTGCGCCAGCTGAACCGATCGTTTCAAGCATGAACCGATCAGTTGGGGACCTGGGTCGATCGGTTCACATCTGAACCGGTCGGTTGGGACACCTGAGCCGATCGGTTCATACTTGAGCCAATCGGTTCGTGGTCCTGGTCCAACTCAAATTGAGTTTCATGTTCATTTCCAACTAATCAAATATTAGTCCTTGTCCAAATCAAATTTGTACAAGTGAAACAAATATGTATTTTGCAAAAGAGTCTTCTGACTTTCCAAACAATCTCGGTTGGTCACACGAATCGACCAGTTCAACAATTGATATGATCGTTTCATTGACACATGGGTCGATTGACTCACCACTTTGATCCGGTCGGTTCACCAACCTAAGCCGATCGGTTCATCATATGAGTTGATCGGTTGGGTGTGTAGACTGCGCAAAATCAGTCAATTGTAGTTTCTATCAATATGATACTCTAATCAATTGGTCCAACACCTTGAACACTATGATTTTGAGATATCAATTAATTCAGTGTTTAATTGAACTACTAAACTCCTTTAACAATCAATCTAAACATTATTTGTGGATAAACTCCTCTTCCAGGTCAATTCCTATGTGTGTGACCATGTAGGCCCATTTCACATTGGTAGTGAAATTCCATAACACTTATGACTTCACAAGCAAAGAGGGGTGCCTAGTCACACATCAGTGCTACCAAAGTGAAAAGGAAAGTTGGAAAACAACTTTCAATCCTACAATACATGAATGGTGTTATAGCAAATGCATAATTCCTTTGTCACTGATATCCTGAATGAACTCAAGGCATGGAACAATCATCCTGACAACATTCATTCACTTTCTTGATCTCAGAGTAGATTGGAGTAGATATGTATGACATCAATATCACATATTGATTCACACATGCGTATGCACACCTATCTCAATCCTACTTATCAAGTGGCCATGGATATCAAACTCCCTCAGGAGGGACAAATCTCATATCTATCACTCACCCCTCCAAAGCCCCATGTGTCAAAGCCACCCAATCATCATCTTTATAACAACCAATGCTTTAGGACTGTGTTTGATGATGTCAAAGTGTACCCAACGACATGTGTTGAGTGTATTGATTTTAGGTCAAAGAATCACACTCACCACCATCACTGTGAGAACTGACTGTGACTACCATGTCATGGTTCCATGTGTCAAACTCATGGTGGGTCTGTCTAGTACACTTGTTCTCCAACAAGTACCTATGTGTTTGGTTTGATATCTCCATATCATGACTAACGAGATTCTGTCATCAACCAACACCACAATCTAGTCTTGTGTGTCATTGCTGTCAATCTACCTTCCACAATGACATCCGACTAGGGACATAATAAGAATGTACAAACTCTTAGCATCTGTATGATCTCATCGTTCAGGTCCTAAACTTGAAAGCATATGTCATTGAGTATTGTCATTCTCTAGACATTCAATTTGCTCTATCATTATCTCATATGATTGAACCAGAAAGAATTGGAAGCTTGCCTTTGATGTTTATTATATCAATCTTAATGTATCCCACCAATCATCCCATGATTGGCTCTCAGGGCATACATACCAACAGACTCCCACTTGCACTACGAGCCAAACACCCTTGAATCAAATTCATAGTGATCTTCAAACATGTCCCACATGTTACTATGCTCTAGTGCTTATGCAGTGAGCTATGGAACACTTTGCTAAAGTCGGTATTAACTGCATGTATCTCATTTCTTCGTTGTGACAAATGCAAGGCTCAAAGATGAGTGAAAAAATATATGGAAAAAAGGGCTTACCATGACATGTGTGGAAACCCCTAAAGGGACATGTTGTATGGGAACATGTGTTGGTCAACTTGACATCAATTACAGAGGAACTTAAATAATTTACAAATATACAATACTTATTAACGATGAAATTACTATATTATATGCTGTAATGGATATTGAATTAAATTAGGGTATTATTTGGGTAGATTGGATTCGGATGTCACAATATAATATATGCATATTTCCTTAGGAAGATAAAATAAACTTTTTGGTCTAATTTATATGTTCAATCTAATTTTCTTTTTAAATAAATATATTATTAATAGATTCCTTATAGCTCAATCCAAAAGGAGGTATGTGTATAATCATAGATCATCAACTTGACCAATAGAAGTACATTCAAACAAGGCATTAAGGCAAATTATCTAGGGAGTAAAAATAAATATAATAATGTTAGAGGTTGTATATATTATTTGCTTGAAATAATGTCACTTTTCTTATAAGGATAATTGCATTTATAGCATAAATTGACACATGGGGTACACTTCTTAAATCTGTTCACTAACTTGAAAAACTATTTTAGATGATGTAATAATGATTGTATGAATATGTTAACTAAAAGGATATTTGTTTGCTTTTTATATTTGATCCCACCTATGAGATATTTATTGAGACACCCACCTAAAATGCAAGATATATATTGAGCATCTAAAATGACATCTACATGATATGTAATGAACTCAAAAAGATAGTAATTTTAAGGGTTCAAAGAAAGCTTGACATAAAATATATATCTTGCATTAATGAATGTGGTGTTGTTGACAATCATGCCACGCTACCCACCCATCCCCAAAAGGATGCTAAATAAGCAAACATACACCCATGCCTCCTATCATGGATGACAAACATCATAATGTAACAATATTATGGGAGTATATGTTTGTTTTTTTAAACTCCATCATATACACCAATCTAACCATTATAAATAGTGAATGTGTGGAACTTTTGATTTCTCATAGTCATTCAAACCATAGATAATTTGAGTTATATGTGTTGACCAGTGCAAGTAGGAGCCTTTTTTTGACTGATACATCTATTCTTTTACCAATGCCACACTTCTATTTATCTGACCTACATGTCAAAACATCATTCATATGAAAGGAACTAATGTATTTTTTAACATGTTTTGAGCCTTAATGTTGACTGTAACAATTCATCCCTTTTAGGTTGACACATTCTTGGTAATAATCTCACTATATTGTTGCATATTCTTCAATGCAAAATAGACACCCCATAAAATTATATGGGTTTTCCTCTTTCCCTGCTTTGGTCAAAACAACCATATGAGACCCAATTATAGACTACTTTAATGTAATGCTCTCATACTAGACTAGTTCTTCCCTTTTAGCTGATGATTGTAGGGTTCTAACAAATACTTTCCTCTTAATATTCCCTCTTACTTTACTAGGCTTCACCCTCCTGGGAAAGATTAGGTTTTTCCTTGATAAACCTTGTAGAGATTTCCTATAGAACCACAAGAAACTCCATCAAGTATCTTGGGACATCGTATGGCTACCAGATTTTGAAGGTGATTGGGGAATATAATCCTAAACACAATGGGATTCATGCTTCACACACAAATATCTATATACTTTACAAAAAAAGTGGCATACTATTGGTGTAAAATAGTTACCACTAAATACTACAAGAAAACTCCCTTTCAGACACCCATTCTAGTACACACATTCTCTTTCATATGGAAACACATTTTTTCAACAAAATACCCTAGAAAACCTCTTTTGCACTCCCATAACATGTCAACTATCCTTCTTGTTTGATCCTTGACTAGATGGATACATCATATCTTTTGACCTAAACCTTATGTACGCTCCCTTACCTAGCATAACACTTTATATAGCTACAAAATATATGTGAAGTATAAGTTCAAATTCAAATTAAATGATATGCCTTTCGTCTACCATACGCCACAAACACCTTACAATATATCCTTCTACACATATCCTACCCACAAAAAAATCATACATTGTATGGATTTGGGATAATACTTTACGATAAAAGAGGCTTTTAACCTCCCAAATTTTAGAGGCTCAACACCACCTTTTACAAATTCTTTTGGCCCATCAACTTTAGGCCCAATGTTATTCAGTTGATCTGGAGGCTGTGTCAATAAACTCCTCCTTGGTTAAAATCTTAATACTTGAAGCATTCATGGTTCATTCCCATACATGTTTTTAATGGGACACTTCATAATCACCCACCCTAATATTTTTTACAATGTGATTTGGCCCATAATATATGGCTTCACTTTGATATTAGGCTACTCCAACCTTTTATACAATTATGATAGTCACATTCATGTTTATAACTTTATTTCCGACATATATATCTCTTATCCCATTGATACAATAAATTTCCCTATGGAACATATGAATAAAAGAAATTAAAACCTCCTTCATAATTAGTAAAATATTGCACAGTCTATTATTAACCCTAATTATCATTTTTTATTCTTGTATATAATGCTCTCCCTTATTATAGGTTTTTCTAGCAAACTCAACTCGTCCATATATAGATACTCAACTCATTGTCCTGACGCTCCTTGTCTCGCCCTATTCTTGGATAAGTGGATAATGATGATGACACTACCCCTCATGATCCCCCACAGTGTGGCTACCACCCATGGTATGCCTACATAAGGGTTGTTATGACACTGCCCCTCATGATTGTTCTCCCACTACTTTAATATTATTTGTAGCCTTAAATCATATAAACCTATCATACTCGATGCCATCCATTTTGACTAATATAATGAGGTTGTCAAAAAACAAAGTAGGGGCATTCATTACTCAATTTATTTATCACATTGTTACATCTAGTAACACTTCATGCTTATACTAACATGGGTGGGAATGCAATTTTATTTATGCCATGTCGTATATGTGGGGTATGCATGTGTACTGATGCCTAGCTTTACATTATGGCTTGGGAGCTGCTGCATTGTAGTTTATATAGCAAGATGATCATTCCTGACGAACCTCACTATAATGGAATCAGTGTTCTTGCCCAGTACAAGTAGTTTATCCAAATAAATATACACGAAATACTCAAGAGATGCATAAAAGTCATTATCAACAATATAATTAGCATGTTCAACATGAAGTAAGCATACCTTTATTTTGATTCAAGAGTAAAAGAGTGTGTAATATCCCATGTTTTTGGTCTAAAATGAAATGATCTAAAAAGTAATTATCTGACTATCTCTATCAACAAGGTGTACCTCCTTTTTCAGTAGTCCAACAATGGTACTCTAGAGTTAAATGTGTTTGAGTAAGAGTAGTTCTAGAATATGTGATGGTAAGGAAGTAGAACCTAGGTTGTGTCTGAAAGAGGACAAAGCATGCATACGGGCTAGTCTTGGTCTATGGGATTGGTCATCATTCCTGAACTCTACTGGAGCCTTTGGCTTAGGGCATAGGCATTAGAAATGGTATCAAGGCTACTTCCTCTCCAATAGGTGGGGCCTAAATGGGCATGTGGTATGACAATCTTGAGATATGTGGTTTAAGCATGATGGGAAGGGATATTGGTGTTGATGGAGCCACCTTTGTATACCTAGTGATGAATGAGATCTGTGAGTACATGGGACATTATGGGACTACAAAAAATGGAAAAGAGATTATGAGGCCATATATTTGATACTTAATGAGGAAGTCAAGAGTATAAGAGGAATATATTGTAATATACTAGGATATTAGGCCTCATATAAAATGAAAATGGAAGTAATTATTTGACTACCCACATCAACAAGGTGTGCCTCCTTTTCATGTAGCTAATAGATATGTACTCCACAGTTAAATATGCTCATGTTGGATTAGTATATAGATAGTGCCATGTCTTGAAGTTGAAGTTGAATTGTGTGAGTGAGAGCAAAGTGTGCAACAAAGGCTAGTATTGATCTATGAAAACATTTATTATTTCTAAAACTTTGTTAAAGCCTTGGGATTTAGGCCTAGGCATTAAATGTGGTGTCATAGCTAGTTCTAACCTAGTTGGTGGACCCATGTAGACATGTGGCACCCTAGTCTTGAGCTATGTAGTCCAAACAAGTTAGAAATGGTTGTCATTTGAATGGGAGCTAAGTATACATGGGCCATTATGAGTCTACATTGAAATTGTAAATGTGACATCCCACTGCCATAAGAGCTAGATCACTCAGAAAAACTGATTAAAATGATGATGGTCATTATTAACATTAAACATACAAGGATAATAGGTTTAAGATTTTACATTTCACATAAGGATAATAATATCAGTTCTATGTATGATTTGTAAAATTTTCATCACAGACGTATTGGTTCTTATACCACAAACTAATCATTGTTACAAAATTTGCCCACACTCGCGCATATATCATATCATAAAAATGATTTTTGTTTTAGGATCTCATAAGGGATGTTACTATAGAGCATGCATATAGAGTGTATACCTCATATAAATACAGCTATACAGGTCGTGCACGCATGTCAAAAACTCAAGCTAGGAATACATAAGATAAAATTTCCCCACTCAAAGTTGCGAGTATAGGGACAATAGTTAACGAAAACCCCTACACACAAACTTCACTTAATCCCAGGAGAAATTCATGCAAATGTCACCTACCCCCTAGAGCCCTTCACACTAACATCACCTACCTCCTTGTCAAAGACAACCTCCCTCTAGGTTGATCTTGTCTACCATTGTTAGGAAAACTTTGCCACTCACCTAAAATATGTTGAGAGACAGGGGGTGAAACCCCAAGTCAAGTTGATATGATATAACATATAAAACATCCATTACTTACCCAAGATAATGATTGGTAAACATTTATATATGAGAGATAATAGTGTACTTTAAAGTACACATTTATCATACTCCACCTCTATCCTCATAAGCACATGTAAGAGATATTATGAAATATAAGCACATTTAAGTGTGCAATAAGTAAATCATATAACAAGAGAACATCCATGTTCATCTTCAAATAAACCTATATATATATTCCACTCAACTGAACTTACATATTGTATAATGCCCTGGTCAGATTATGTCCTACTGTTCAAATGGTTCTTTAGGTGCTACTAAGCCATTCTAGAAATATGTATAAGATCTAAGGATATTTGGACTCCATTAATTCTCTCCACATAACCTTGCGTCAAAGTCATGTAACCAAAATGTAGAGAATCTAATGGCTAAGTCCACTATGGATGTTTTCCTAAAAGCATATCAACTAATTACAAGACCATCTTGGGTACACAGGTTAATGTGTCCAACATAGGTTAACAACCCATCATATCATATATCAATCCTCCATCACATATCATATACCAATTATTATCTGACCATCTGCCTTCAATGAGTCATGATCACAGTATAAAGACATTAGGGTCTATCAACTTGAAGTATCCCAACATATTCAACAAATTATGGCTCAAATCATCTTCTCACAATATAAGTTGTTACCAGATTAACGTGTTTTACTATTTCCCCTAACAACTAAGGGGAATTTATTTATAGACTCAAGGCTCTACATGTTTATTTTTCTCTTTATTAGTTAGGTTTTGTACTCTATAGCTACATCAAGCAAGGTATACACATGACTAACATAAGAAAGTAAATAATCATATTACTATAACTTTAGAATATATGAAATGCATGGTTATCAGATTCTTGCTTCTCAAATTAGGGTACATAGTCACATGCAAAGTCACATCAACTCTTACCCCAAAAACACAATATCCAAAGTGTATTGAAGATATGAATATCAATTTAGAGTCGAATCCTTTCAAGATATCCATGCTAAACTATCACATATTACTCCTCTTGAAGACACTCATAGCAATATTATACTATAGATAGATAAGAAATATCATTTACTCAAAAGTGATTGTTTTTAAATAGTTTAATCAACATAATATTATTTGAAAGACTTAAATAGTCCTGAAAAGATATCCTCTAAGAATGAATAACATAAAACTCAAACCTACTCATGCATATCTTATCTTCATTCATAAAGTCAATTTTTTGAGCTCATCATGTCAAATCGAGTAGAATCTATGCAAGGAAATATTAAACAACCATGTTTTTATTGTGAAGAGACTACTTGTGAAGTGTAGCTCCAGTATGCAACTTATATTCTCACTATTTCTAGGTTAATCATGTACAAAGACATCACCTTTTATCATTATAAATAATATTATAAAAAGGTTCAGTTTGCATGTACGGGGTAGGTAATAAATGAAACAAAAGTTATATCATTTGTCTTATGATAGTGAAACAAGTGCTCATGTGAAGAACAATGGGGAATCTTCAAGCTTCATGACAAGCTCAAAAATCAATGGACAAATCTCCAAAATATGACCTTCTCCCTCTTAAGGTTTTCTACAACCATAGATCCATGTCCAAAATACAACTAGAGAAATGATCGAGAAGAAAGATATGGTGTAACACTAAATAGTCGAAACCTTAGAGAAACCCAATAAGAAAATGATCCTAGGAGGAACAAGATGATGGGTTGTAAAAAATAATGAATAATAGGAGGTTCACCTACTCAAATCTAGGTTTGGAAGGTACCAAGAAGCTCTTCAATCTTCACAAAAGAAGGGATTAAAAGAAAACAACATGGATGATAAAAATTGATGGAAGCAAAATGTTAATCAATAGACATCAACCGATGATGTCTCACTCTATTTCAAAACCTCAGGGATCATATCACACAAGTGAGGTGCGGAAGGAAGGACAAGGAGGGGTATCCATAACCCTAGAGGAGAGATAAAGGGAAGTTAAACATGTCCTTCTATCTGTCAACAAAATGATGCCTTCGATGGTTTGTCATCTCACCTACAGATGACACAGATTTTCCATCGATATGTAGGACTAGAAACATCATTGCTAGACAGTGTCATCATGCCATTGATAGACATGGGCAGGGATTTCATCAGTAGTCATTGTCAGTCCAAGCACTTAGGAAATTCATCTATAGATGTCCACTTGGATCTTTATTAGTAGAAAATTCTAGCAAACTATTGTTTGTCCTTTATAGGATTTCCTTCAATACTTAATTGATGAATACTCTTTTCTAAATAAACCAATTGATCCATCATTAGCCAACTGATGAAAGCACATAAGGTTATAAGACCAGATATTTCCATAGGTACTCTGCTAATGGAAAAGCAAAGAAACTTCATTAGTCCTCAATCGATAAGAAATAAGACACACTTCCATTAGTGTTCAATCAAAAGGAACACTTCTTGTGATGCATCGTTCGAATAAAACGTTATTAACTTAGAGGAAGAAATCACTAAGCAGCGGATTACCAAAAATCACTAAAAATTAAAACCATTTTACAGAGAGGTCCACACATAGGAAAACTCATTCACAAAGAATTGAAGTAATTTAATTACATACTAGTTCACAAGTACATGTCTTGTATCATCTTTTTTTGAGAATTACAAGCATCAATTGCCATGTTAAACTAAACACAGGCAGTATAAAATCTCGAGGCACTGAGCCAAAATCTTGAAAGCACTAACTACTACTCCGAGGACCTGAGAGTACAGAGACGACACATAGGATTCTATGTACCCCTATACAAAACATATCAGCTAGTGTCTCCACTTGAGGATTCACTGTTGTCCTTTTTGTTGTTGTTGTTGTTGTTGCTGTCCTTCACCTACTGAAGGATTGCTGCCTCCTCGTCCGCACCCACCTAAAAATGTGATTCCCACGGGGGTGAGACAATTATAAATTGCCCCAACGAGAGATATAACTCTCCGCCAGAAACATTGTTATTGCAGTTTATTAAGATAAATCTGAACAGAGGAATCATAATTGTTTAACAGCAGTTAATTCATTATCTAACAGATTAGAACATTAATCTTATCTAAAGCCTTTCAGCTATAACATGATAGAGCAGCATGTCATTTATCCAATAAGGAATATAAATAACATGCATAACGTTCATCCGCTATGTTAAGTAGGATAATATCAACCAATGTTTCTCATATTTCAACTTTATGCAAATACAGTACATGACTGATTATATTTTACACTTTAGGTGTCAAACTGCAATTAGCTTGCCATGGTATATTGACATCTTCACTATAGAGTTATAGCCGTAGCATATACTCTCTTCAGGCTTAGATCACATAGCTAATGTCTGGCATTGTTTTATGGAGTCATGACCTGTAGCCATACTCTTTCAACAAGGTATTGGGATCTTAATCCCTCATCTCATCAGGTACATTTCCATTTCTTAACAAGTTCATCACCATAATTATAGAATATCGGTATTCAAACCTTTAGTTTATCATAGAATACTTGTTACCACTTATCATGTAATATAATACCTTCAGGTCATTTGACCAAGGTAAGCATGATTCTTAATACATAAGCATTCCACATAGCACACAAATCTTAATTCACCTCTTGTGACCTCTTAATAGGCAACAAGTCATATTATGGATTATGAAGCCCATAAAAATTTTCAATAATTAAAATATCATATGACACAAAGGGCTCTTTAATTTCATATTACCTCTCACTAAGCAACAAAGCAAATGAAGGCTTATAAGGCCTATAAAACATTTTCAATATACAGAGCATCATAGCTCATACCTGGCTATGCTTATCATTTCAACATACCTGCATGATTAGTACTCATGATAATAGTTATAATGCTTTCATATCACCACCATGCAACACAAAGTAATACAACTATTCCCTTTTTAGGGTTAGGATTCCTCTTACATATCATCACCCTTTATTAGGGTTTTCCACAAATAATCATTTAGGTTCTTAAGATCATATTAATAATGATTGAACCTTAATTCATTTCTCCACACAGCAAGGAGCCAACGTTGATAACATAAGCATTTAGTCATGCTTATTTATTCTCATCATTTATCATTAAATGAATTATCACACAAGACATGAGTCCCTCTCTCAACATTACCAAAATATGATTACATCATACTTTATTAACTTGGCTTAACCTTTTCTTAAGGTATGTTAGCCTACACTTATCAAAGTACATTACTTAATAATATAACAATTGTCATGACACACTTCATGTGTCACTCATCCAAATATATTGGATTTAAAATACCACAAGGTGTATAAATCTTAAGGTGTTGGATGTGATATCTATCATGTCTTGATGTATCACTTCCCTCGTCACCTTTATCTTACTTGAATTCATCCACTTAGCTTGTATTAGGGTATTTCCCATCCTAATACTTTATGCATCAACTCGTCACATTTATCATGTAATGTATTGGATATAAGTCACTTATTTAGAATATACAACCATTGCCAGTGATATGGACTCATCTTTGAGTTAGGAACTATTAATATAAAGATTTCCATTATCAACCCCTTTAGGTGTTTCACTTATCAATATATTAGTTACTATTCCATTATTAGGAATAGGGTTTTTCATCTTTATAAATTAGGGTTCACATAACATCTTACCACATCTGGGTTTCACATAACATTACCCAATGTTAGGGCTTCACATCACATCACCCAGTGTTAGGGCTTCACATAGCATTACCCTATACTAGGGTTTTCATATACCTTTACCCTATTTTAGGGATTAGGTTTACCATTCACATCTAAGTAAGGTTTCTCACACCTAATTTCCCAAATTAGGGTTAGGACGCACAATTCTCATCAAATTAGGGTTACATCATCACCCAGATTAGAGTCTCACTCAGCTTTGCCCTAAATTAGGGTCAGGGTTCAATAATCTTTTCAATTAGGGTTTCATGATCTCATTATTATGGATCAAACCCTAATTACATATTTTATTCATAATGAAAGTATTAGGGCTTAATTATATAAGCATTCCTTTCTCTCTTCTCTCTCTCATCCTTTCTAGGATGTTAAGTACTCCAAGATTGATCTAGGCCAGCTCTTCATTTCAGTACACATAGTTAGGGTTAATCATTATAATCACCTTTGGACTACATCATTATCAATCGAGTAGCTAAATGACCTTTAATCATATTTAGGTGTCCAATTAGTTTGACCAATTTGGGCTTCAAATAGTCTTGGTCACTTAGAACCCAAACGGTCTTGGTCACTCAGACCTTAAATGGTTTGAAACCGTTTAAGCAAAATAATAATGAAACCGTATGGACAATTTACACATGAGACCACTTGGGTGTCCATACGGTTTGAGACCGTTTGGTCTCAAATGGTCTTAAGGATGTTTGGTCTCAAACGGTCTTAAGGCCGTTTGGTCCAAACTCTTTCAAAACCGAATGGACCAAAAAGGTCTTCCATCACCTTATCAATTCAGGATTTCAATCCTTAAACCAACTATCAATTGAACCACTGATTTATTCTTCATTTGAACCATTGAATCACCCTTCAATTGGACCTTCAATTAGGGTATTGTACCCAATTGAATTAGGGTTTATAATCAAGAAACCATCAATTAGGGTTTTGAAATCGAGGAAACATCAACGGTTGACATTGTGGAAGTAATTCAATTGAAATCATTAGATCATCATCAAACCATGACATGACCTGACCTCAAACGGTCTTGAGGTCGTTTGGATGACCTCCAAATGGTGTTGAGGTCGTTTGACCCATCCCATCATTGATATTTTTGAAAATCAATTAGGGTTTGCATCATTGAATCAATCATCAATTTAACTATTGATTGTATTTCAATTTGATATCACTGGACCTTCAACCATCCAATCATACACCAACATAGACCTCTAAACGGTCTTGGTTGACCTCCAAACGGTCTTGAAACCATTTGGGTGACCTCCAAACGTTCTTGAGACCGTTTGGGTTAGTCAACCCAAAAATTAAATCAATCAATTGAGAATTGTAGCACTTAACCCGATTAGGGTTTCTAATTGAAGGATTGTTCATATATTGAATCAATCAATTGGATCCATTAGATCATCATCCAACATGTACTACGGTCCTGACCTCAAATGGTCAGCCCATACAAATGATCAACCATTCCAAATGGTTTGGGATGCAAACCGCCAAATGGTTTGCAAACCGTTTGGTCTCCAAACGGTTTGGTGAAATCGATTGGACCAAAAATTATGAAACTATTTGCAATAGATATTTGTGGAGGTGTGTTCTTATGATGATTTCATCATCATCAAGCTATAAAAACATGACTCTTTCTGTGGTTTTCATGATGATTGCATCAATCAACCAAATAAAATTTTGGGAATTAAGAAGGAATCAACAATTGATAAAGATATGGAATCCATAACAAAGTTCAAGGGTTCAAGTTATATAACCCGCCTTCAATTGAGCTTCAAAGCTTCAACCTCCACGTATTTAATGGTGAAAGAAACACCTTCCACTATCCCAAACTCGTCCTTAAGCTTTGAGTGAAAAGGAATGGCTAGAATTGAAGATGGAATGGAGATAAGAAGAAATCATGCATTGATTTTCGATTTCCACCATGGAATCAAGGTGAAAGAAGGTCAAGAAGTTTACCAACAGGTTGGGGGTCGTCCTCCTGTTTCTCCAAGCTCCCTTGGTCATTTTTGCAAGCAAGAAGTGAAAGTGGTTTCGAACTTACCCTTTCAACTCATGGATAAAGGAGCATATAGATGAATTTTATTGAAAATTCATTTAAGAGAGAGAAAGTAGGGATTATCTCCTCCATTTCCTTGCCACTTGCTCCCTTCACTTCCTTAGATACGAGGCTATCTTCCTTGCCTCATATTACTCTCAATTATCCACGATTTATTGGAAAACAAACTAAGCACCTTAAATCATATTATAATAATATCCATAAGTGAGTGGATATTTCTTTTCCTTTTCTTAATGTGAGTGGGTTCTCCACTCACGTAGATATTTCCATTCCCTTTGCAAGGCAAAAGGACTTCCACACTTGTTGATTTTCAACCAACACAATTTTTGGCTGAAGGGCAATCCAATTAATATATTTATTTTTGCATTAAATTGAAGTAAAGATCCAATTTTGTTTAAATCTTGATTATTTTAATATCAAGATTCTCTCTCTTCCAAAATGATTCAAATGAGGCACCCCTCTCAAATTATTTTCTCTACATGATGCCAAGACTCATGAGGGACCATCTTGACGTGGCATTTTGCATATTGAACCCTAGGTTTTGGGTAAATTGCACATTACACCAAAACTAGGTTTTAATGCACAAACATTACTCAACAAGCTCTTTCTTGTTATTCAGGCTTGTAGAAGCCATACTACTGCATCATACTCATTCCCATGATGCTTCAACATATTAGGAACATTTTTCCATGCACAATTTGCAATTTAACACCTCAACTTGGGTAATTTGCATTTTAGTCCAAGACAAGTAAAACATTATTTCAACATTATTCAAAAAGGACTAAAATTGAAATGTAAGTTCCTCTTTAGCCTTAGTTACTTTTAAAAATATAAGAGCAAGCATATAATCCATTTTATTAAGCAGAACATCTAGGTTTAAGCATAACCCAGGTCAGGGATGTTACAAATTATAAACCCCTAACAAGGATTTTGTCCCTGAAATCCCAAGAAAAGGAGAGACATATTTTATTCATTCATCATACCATTAAATCTCCACATAACATCTTAATGTCATGGGGATACCATAGATCTTTAATCCACAAAAAGTTCTTCCACACAGGGTTATTCTAAAGAAATCTTTTTAGCTTGATAAACTTTTCCACCAATTACAATTGTTCCTTCTATTAGTTCAACCTTATCAATGTTTATGTTTATGCAGAGCATAAACTCCTAACATATGATGTCCATATTATTTTGTGTAACTAGATTGACCAATATAGGTAACCAACATAAATCATCTATTATATATCTGATACCTGAATCCTTAGTTTGGTATTCATCATATGTGTTGAGAACACATCTCATCCTTATCATATTCATTTCTCTATTGTTACTTCCAAGGGTACACATGCACAAGGTATTTCTTTTATTTTTAGGACATTGCTTGTTCTAGATATCATTATCATGGAACCAAAGTCCAAAGCAAACTGATACTTTTCTAAGTATCCATCAACGGATTATTTCTAATCCATGTACATCAAATGTCATAATACTTACTTGATTATCATGTTGATGAAAGGAAGAAACATAAAGGAACATACTCATATCATTACTCAAGGTTGTTTATCAAAGGGGAAACATATATATTTAAGAGAGGTAATCCACTCATCAATCCTTTATTTGTTTGGGAAAGTTCACTTAGCAATTCCTATGTAATTGGGAAAGTTTACTTAGCACTTCCTCATTAGTTGGGAAAGTTCACTTAGAACTTCCTCATTAGTTGGGAAAGTTCACTTAGAACTTCCTCATAGTTGGGAAAGTTCACTTAGCACTTCCTTATTAGTTGGGAAAGTTCACTTAGCACTTCCTCATTAGTTGGGAAAGTTCACTTAGCACTTCCTCATTAGTTGGGAAAGTTCACTTAGCACTTCCTCATTAGTTGGGAAAGTTCACTTAGCACTTCCTCATTAGTTGGGAAAGTTCACTTAGCACTTCCTCATTAGTTGGGAAAGTTCACTTAGCACTTCCTCATTAGTTGGGAAAGTTCACTTAGCACTTCATCATTAGTTGGGAAAGTTCACTTTAGCAATCCCTATATTATTTGGGAAAGTTCACTCAGCAATTCCTATGTAATTGGGAAAGTTCACTATAGCAATCCCTATATTATTTGGTTTCATTATACCCACTAGATTGTTTCAGAATGACTACTTGATCAGAGTAATCAGAAAGATAACAATCTAGGAGTTCCATACTTGCCCTATCTCCAATAATCATATACCTGGCCAGGGTATACAAGTATTGAGATTATGTAGTATGCACTTGATTTACTACCATATTCCTCACTTTTCATATCATTATACATACATGACTCTTCATTCCTGGATTTTCTTCAGGAATCACTTCTATATTTCATCTTTTATCACATAGATAAGAGAGATTATAAAGCATTTTAAGGAATACTAAGTAAAATGTAAATTCTCATCTTCCTTATATCCTTATAGGACTAGTCAGAGGAAGTTCAAAAAGAACTACTTTCTTATTTTTAACACATAGAATCATGAAATGAAATATCATAATGAATCTATTTCATCTGACCTATCACAACCCGAGGGTTGACTATTGCATCAGATTGATTCATTGCATAGAACCTTGCAATTGTTTGTTGTTGACCATGTGCTTGATTGTTAGGTGTTGATGAACCATCTTGGGACGCTTGTCTACGTCCTCTATTATTACTATAAAACCGCCTCCTTTGTGAGCCTTGCTGACTCTTCCTTGGAGGTAGAGTCGCCATTGAATTCCCATCTGGACAATCCTTTGCTAGATATCCCGGTTGTCTACATTGGTAACAGATCCTGGTCGCAAGATAGGGTATGTGAGATCTAGTCACCGATGTTGATGCTATGCCGGGGGCTTTACTTTGAGCAATACTATGGTCCCTACCCGTACTTGACGTCCATTGTGTCTGGATATTGAATCTCGATGGTGTTGACGATGCAGAAAATCTCAACTTCTTAAAACTTTTAGATCTTTTTCCTTGAAACTGAGTGTATACCTTCTTACCACTGGTTTGTCGTTTCTCAATTTCAGACCTTTCTATCCTCCTTACTGACTCCACAAAAGTGGCAAACCTCTCCCTATTCTTTAAAGTAGACACATGAGTGGTCAATTCAGCATTCAACCCCTTCTCAAAATGATGAATTCTTTCCTCATCATTAACTGCCATATGCGGACAAAACCGCAACAGCTCCATGAACTTAGCTTCATACTCGCTAACGTTCATATGTCCTTGTCTGATTCTCTCAAATTGAGAGATCTTCTTGTCTAGATACGTCTTAGGGAAGTATCTACTGTCGAATTCTTGTCGAAATACCTCCTATCCAATTTCTTCACATGGCCTCTTATCTTCTTCTATAATCCACCAGTGACCAGCACTCCCTTTTAGGAGGTACACAACATGTCTTACCTTCTCAGCGTCAGGAATATCAAGGATCCTGAAAGCCTTCTCCAGCTCCGTCAGCCACAAATCAGCATCTACTGGATCAGCTGTACCAGCATAATCTATGGCTCCAACCCGGCGAAGTCTCTCAAAAGTCTTGCCGGCTCCATATCCCTCATTGTGGGCTGGTTCCCTAGGTGTAGGTGGTGGAATCCTATCCACCATATGCGTCATAGTCGCCATAAACTTCCCAAACAGGGTATGGAAAGTTGGATTCTCTAATGCAGCTTGATCAAGATGAGGAATCTCAGGTACGGGTTCCTCCCTAGCTTGATCCCTTGCACCTTTTCCTGGTGCAGCAACACTGCTCTCAGCAGCGTGTTCATCATGTGATCTAGACATCTTCAAGTTCTTCTTCTCCTATATGAGTAGAAGACACTATCAGATAAAATTGGAAGACACTAGAACAGACTCAACAACCTTAATGCTATGTCTCTGTAGACTCAGCAAACCTAGAGCTCTGATACCACTAAATTGTGATGCATTGTTCGAATAAAATGTTATTAACTTAGAGGAAGCAATCACTAAGCAGTGGATTACTGAAAATCACTAAAAATTAAAACCATTTTACGGAGAGGTCCACACATAGGAAAACTCTTTCACAAAGAACTGAAGTAATTTAATTACATACTAGTTCACAAGTACATGTCATGTATCATCTTTTTCTAAGAATTACAAACATCAACTGCCCTGTTAAACTAAACACAGGTAGTATAAAATCTCGAGGCACTGAGCCAAAATCTCGAAAGCACTAACTACTACTCCAAGGATCTGAGAGTATAGAGACGACACGTAGGATTCTATGTACACCTATACAAAACATATCAGCCAGTGTCTCCACTTGAGGATTCACTGCTATCCTTGCTATTGTTGTTGTTGTTGTTGTTGTTGTCCTTCACCTACTAAAGGATTCCTACCTCCTCGTCTGCGCCCACCTAAAAATGTGATTCCCACGGGGGTGAGACAACTGTAAATTGCCCCAGTGAGAGATATAACTCTCTGTCAGAAACATTATTATTGTAGTTTATTAAGATAAATATGAATAGAGGAATCATAATTGTTTAACAACAATTAATTCATTGTCTAACATATTAGAACATTAATCTTATCTAAAGCCTTTTAGCTATAACCTGATAGAGTAGCATGTCATTTATCCAATAAAGAATATAAATAACATGTATAACATTTATCCGTTATGTTAAGCAGGATAATATCAACCAATGTTTCTCATATTTCAACTTTATGCAAATACACTACATGGCTGGTTATATTTTACACTTCAGGTGTCAAACTGCAATTAGCTTGTCATGGTATATTGACATCTTCACTATAGAGTTATAGCCACAACATATACTCTCTTTAGGCTTAGATCACATAGCTAATGCCTGTCATTGTTTTGTGGAGTCATGGCATGTAGCCATACTCTTTCAACAAGTTATTGGGATCTTAATCCCTCATCTCATCAGGTACATTTCCATTTCTTAACAAGTTCATCATCATGATTATAGAATATGGGTATTCAAACCTTTTATTTATCATAGAATACTTGTTACCACTTAACATGTAACTTAATACCTTTAGGTCATTTGACCAAGGTAAGCATTATTCTTACTACATAATCATTCCACATAGCACACAAAGCTTAATTCACCTCTTGTTACCTCTTAATAGGCAACAAGGCATATTATGGCATATGAAGCCCATAAACAATTTCAATAATTAAAACATCATTTGACACACAGGGCTCATTAATTTTAGATTACCTCTCACTAAGCAACAAAGCATATGAAGGCTTATAAGGCCTATAAAACATTTTCAATATACAGAGCATCATAGCTCATACCTGGCTATGCTTATCATTTCAACATACCTACATTATTAGTACTCATGATAACAGTTATAATGCTTTCATATTAGCACCATGCAACACAAAGTAATACCACTGTTCCCTTTTTAGGGTTAGGATTCCTCTTACATATCATCACCCTTTATTAGGGTTTTCCACAAATAACCATTTAGGTTCTTAAGATCATGTTAATAATGATTGAACCTTAATTCATTGCTCCACACAGCTAGGAGCCAACATTGATAACATAAGCATTTAATCATGCTTATTTATTCTCATCATTTATCATTAAATGAATTATCACACAGGATATGAGTCCCTCTCTCAACTTTACTAGAATATGATTACATCATACTTTATTAACTTGGCTTAACCTTTTCTTAAGGTATGTTAGCCTACACTTATCAAAGTGCATTACTTCATAATATAACAATTGTCATGACACACTTCATGTGTCACTCATCCAAATATATTGGATTTAAAATACCACAAGGTGTATGAATCTTAAGGTGTTGGATGTGATATCTATCATGTCTTGATGTATCACTTCCCTCGTCACCTTTATCTTACTTGAATTTATCCACTTAGCTTGTATTAGGGTATTTCCCATCTTAATACTTTATGCATCAACTATTCACATTTATCATGTAATGTATTGGACATAAGTCACTTATTTAGAATATACAACCATTGCCAGTGATATGGACTCATCTTTGAGTTAGGAACTATTATTATAAAGATTTACATTATCAACCTCTTTAGGTATTTCACTTATCAATATATTAGTTACTATTCCATTATTAGGAATAGGGTTTTTCATCTTTATAAATTAGGGTTCACATAACATCTTTCCACATCTGGGTTTAACATAACATTACCCACTGTTAGGGATTCACATCACATCACCCAGTGTTAGGGCTTCACATAACATTACCCTATACTAGGGTTTTCATATACCTTTACCCTATTTTAGGGATTAGGTTTACCATTCACATCTAAGTAAGGTTTCTCACACCCAATTGCCCAAATTAGGGTTAGGACGCATAATTATCATCAAATTAGGGTTATATCATCACCCATATTAGAGTCTCACTCAGCTTTGCCCTAAATTAGGGGCAGGGTTCAATAATCTTTTTAATTAGGGTTTCATGATCTCATTATTATGGATCAAACCCTAATTACATATTTTATTCATAATGAGAGTATTGGGGCTTAATTATATAAGCATTCCTTTCTCTCTTCTCTCTCTCATCCTTTCTAGGATGTTAAGTACTCCAAGATTGATCTAGGTTAGCTCTTCATTTAAATACACACAGTTAGGGTTAATCATTATAATCACCTTTAGACTACATCATTATCAATCGAGTAGCTAACTAACCTTTAATCATATTTAGGTGTCCAAATGGTTTGACCAATTTGGGCTTCAAATAGTCTTGGTCACTTAGACCCCAAACAGTCTTGGTCACTCATACCTTAAATGGTTTGAAACCGTTTAAGCAAAACAATAATGAAATCGTATGGACAATTTACACATGAGAACACTTGGGTCTCCAAGTGGTTTGAAATTGTTTGGTCTCAAACGGTCTTGAGACCATTTGATCCCAAATGGTCTTGAGACCGTTTGGACTCAAACGGCCTTGAGACCGTTTGGTCCAAACTCTCTCAAGACCGAATGGACCAAAAAGGTCTTCCATCACCTTATCAATTCAGGATTTCAATCATTAAACCATCTATCAATTGAGCCACTGATTTATTCTTCAATTGACCAATTGAATCACCCTTCAATTGGACCTTCAATTAGGGTATTGTACCCAATTGAACTAGGGTTTATAATCAAGAAACCATCAATTAGGGTTTTGAAATTGAGGAACCATCAATGGTTGACATTGTGGAACTAATTCAATTGAAATAATTGGATCATCATCAAACCATGACATGACCTGACCTCAAATGGTCTTGAGGTCATTTGCATGACCTCCAAATGGTCTTGAGGTCGTTTGACCCATCCCATCATTGATATTTGTAAAAATCAATTAGGGTTTGCATCATTGAATCAATCATCAATTTAGTCGTGGATTGTATTTCAATTTGATAACACTAGACCTTCAACCATCCAATCATACACCAACATAGACCTCTAAACGGTCTTGGTTGACCTCCAAACGGTCTTGAGACCGTTTGGGTTAGTCAACCCAAAAATTAAATCAATTAATTGAGAATTTCAACACTTAACCCGATTAGGGTTTCTAATTGAAGGATTGTCCATATATTGAATCAATCAATTGGATCCATTAGATCATCATCCAACATGTACCTGGGTCCTGACCTCAAACGGTCAACCCATCCAAACGGTCAACCATTCTAAATGGTTTGGGATCCAAACCTCCAAACTGTTGGCAAACTGTTTGGTCTCCAAACGGTTTGGTGAAACCGATTGGACCAAAAATTATGAAACCATTTACAATATATATTTGTGGAGCTGTGTGCTTATGATGATGTCATCATCATCAAGATATAAACCCACAAAGCTTGCTATGGTTTTCATGGTGATTGCATCAATCAGCCAAATAAAATTTTGGGAATTAAGAGAATCAACAATTGATAAAGATATGGAATCCATAACAAAGTTCAAGGGTTCAAGTTATATAACACGCCTTCAATTGAGCTTCAAAGTTTCAACCTCCACGTATTTAATGGTGAAAGCAACACCTTCCACTATCCCAAGCTCTTTCTTAAGCTTTGAGTGAAAAGGAATGGCTAGAATTGAAGATGGAATGGAGATAAGAAAAAATCATGCATTGATTTTCGATTTCCACCATGGAATCAAGGTGAAAGAAGGTCAAGAAGCTTACCAACAGGTTGGGGGTCGTCCTCATGTTGCTCCAAGATCCCTTGGTCGTTTTTTTCAAGCAAGAACTGAAAGTGTTTTCGAACTTACCCTTTCAACTCATGGATAAAGGAGCATATATATGAATTTTATTGAAAATTCATTTAAGAGAGAGAAAGTAGGGATTATCTCCTCCATTTCCTTACCACTTGCTCCCTTCCCTTCATTAGATACGAGGCTATCTTACTTGCCTCATATTCCTCTCAATTATTCACGATTTAAAGGAAAACAAACTAAGCACCTTAAATCATATTATAATAATATCCATAAGTGAGTGGATATTTCTTTTCCTTTTCTTAATGTGAGTGGGTTCTCCACTCACGTAGATATTTCCATTTCCTTTGCAAGGCACAAGGACGTCCACACTTGTTGATTTTCAACCAACACAATTTTTGGTTGAAGGGCGATCCAATTAATATATTTATTTTTGCATTAAATTGAAGTAAAGTTCCAATTATGTTTAAATCTTGATTATTTTAATATCAAGATTCTCTCTCTTCTAAAATGATTCAAATGAGGCGCCCCTCTCAAATTATTTTCTCTACATGATGCCAAGACTCATGAGGGACCCTATTGAAGTGTCATTTTGCATATTGAACCCTAGGTTTTGGGTAAATTGCACATTACACCAAAACTAGGTTTTAATGCACAAACATTACTCAACATGCTCTTTCTTGTTATTCAGGCTTGTAGAAGCCATATTAATGCATCATACTCATTCCCATGATGCTTCAACATATGAGGAACATTTTGCCATACACAATTTGCAATTTAACCCCTCAACTTGCGTAATTTGCATTTTAGTCCAAGATAAGTAAAACATTATTTCAACATTATTCAAAAAGGACTAAAATTGAAATGTAAGGTCCTCTTCAGCCTTAATTACTTTTCAAAATATAAGAGAAATCATATAATCCATTTTATTAAGCAAAACATCTAGGTTTAAGCATAACCTAGGTCAGGGATGTTACACTTCCATCGATAATCCAACCAATAAAAGGGAGGAAACATTGGTTAAGTCATCTAAGTACAATTAACTATTTCCAATCTAGATAGAGAAAGAAGAGAGCAAACATGCTACATGCAAATTTCAAGGAAGCCCTCCAATGTGGGTAATTTGCACATAGAGCCTCAACAAGACACTAACCATCTGAACACTAAACTTAGTCAAAGTCATCAAGCATCCAAGCACATGATTAAGGTAACAAAATAGTTTTAAAAATCTAAACCAGGTCAAAGGGGCTTACAACTATAAACCCTAACAAGTATTTTTCCCTAAAATCATAGGAAAACAAGGTTAGATACTTCATGCACATCTCCTCCTCAAGATCCCACATGGACTCCTCCACTCCATGGTAGTGCCAAAACACATTCACTAGCACAATGTCATGTCTCAACTTATGAACTCATTTGTACAAGACAATAGAGGAACTTCTACACATGATACATCTTCATCAAGTTCCACCTTAATTGGTTGGATTATCTTCTATCTACTTTAAAGTCACTTCCTTAAAAAGGACAAATGGAACACATTATGGAGTATGTGAATTCAAGGTGGTAACTCCAACTCATAAGACATCTGCCAACATGGGAAATAACATGGTAAGGCCCCATAAATCTATGTGCCAATATATCGCACTTGCCAAACCTCATAATTCCCTTCGATGGTGACACATTGAGGTAAACCTGGTCTTCTAGTTGGAATTCTAACAGTCTGTGATGTCTATTAGCACAAGAATTATTTCTATCATTAATAAATCCATATTTATCCAATTTTATTACATCTTCTGGATATCATCGATAAATTTCACTCCATTTTCGGGGATGGTACATGTTGTTTTTGGAATTTGATTGTTTGTGTATCTTGTATAATCTTGTTCATATTTCCTTGTACAACTTTTTAGAATTATTTTGTAATTTTGTACCATAAGTTATTGTCTTAGGTTTTTGTAATTTATTATGCCTACCTAGACCCATTTTTGTAGTATGTCTCCTCCTATCGAGTTTCCATTCCGATAGTACTTCTTTCTAGTCTATTTTTATAATTTTTTATCTTGTTCCATAATTTATTCTCTTGTATTTTTGTAATTTATTTTACCTACTGAGACCCATTTCGGTAGTCTATCTCTTAAGATTACCTTTGTAATTTTTAGTTCTTTTGGCTAACCCTTATCTTGTTGAGATCTTTCATCATTTTTTAGGGATTCTCCTTCTAATTTGTTTCAAAGAAAATCTTTCAAATGGGGTCAACACATTAGATTTCACAATCGTGTGGTTATTACAAACATACATTGCTACACCATCCTAATGTGTCCCCAAATCAAGGTAGAACTTTATATAAACTCGGGTCCACCTATCCGGTTAGGTATGATGTAAATTCTATCCCACAATATCTTGAGGGTTTCTATAAGGAACCATTATACCTTTATCCATATTTTGATTATGAGTATTATGATGGGGGTATGACCAACAGAACCTTGGGGAATATGACCCCATTTATGATACCCAATGTACCCCTCAACAAGAAGAGTGACTTAGGGCTTTAGAAAGGATGGAATTTGTATAGTAGTAAAAATAAAAGAAAAGGCATGCCTTGATGGCTACTTTTCTATAAGCCCAATCTCAAAATCTAGATTGTCCAAATATGTCCCCCCAATGTTTTGGTGATACCGTGTAGTACTAAATATTCCCGCCAATATGTATGCAATGAAAATTACAATAAAACATATTCTAAAGATTATAATGAGGATCAATGCCATCCACATAAATATAAGGGGTTCTATGACCAATAATATTATAGGGGGTATGGTGAGGAAAACCAAGAAAATTTTGGTGAATATGAACGTGCTTGTGAAACCCAATACACTCCTCAACAAGAAGAGAGACTTAGGTCCCTAAAAAGATAGTAGTAGAGAAAAAGAAAATTGTGTACAACTGATAAGTCATTTTAGATAACTGACAAGCCATGTTAGCTATGTTACTAGAGGCCCAATCACAGAGACCCTCAGAGGAGTTAGAGTAGTCTAAGATGGTTCCTTGTGATGATGACGATGATTACCCATTTTTATATCATGTACATCGGACCCCACCTAGATAGGACTGACCAATGAGTCGTATTCTTCATGCAATGAGGATGTTGGTATCATGACCTTTCCGGTAGAGGATTTACTACTTGAGTATGAAAAGTCACATCACGAGAGTCATTCTTATCTTGAATCTCCAACAACTCCTGCCATCCTTGACAACAATCCAGATTTTATAAATGACTAATCCCCTTTTATTTAACCTATTTTGGATAATAAGCCTACTCCCCCCAGTGATGAAATATTTCCTCACACTATGCCACTACTAGTTTCTTTTTCACATATGGCTGATCTAGTTGGGGAGCCACCAGCACTTGAAGACAGTCACATGCGCTCACTCCTCGATTGTAAAGATGTTACTCCCATTTTGTTTCCTCCTGAACCTTTGGGAGAATCTTGCATAGAGGAACTTGAGCCAAATGCTATATCAACAAAGAAATCCACTAATAACATTGACCACAATGTTGATTGCATGATTTTCTAGGAGAAAAAAAATATTTATAATGCTAATTTATTGAATTTATTCATTTCATATTAGCACCAATTATCGTGTGCAAATATAGGTGATAAGAAGTCATATGAGCCAGATCCTCTTCCTGAACTTGCATAGTTGGCACCTCATATGCTATCAGACTAGATAAGGCTCCACCTTGAGTCAATCCTTCCCGATCCATATACATTGATAACACTTGCTCCACTATTTAAGGAAGAATTATGGATCTTACTGGAACGACTATGGGGAAAGAGCAACATTAACTTTTCCCGACTAAAATCTCCTTTGAGCTTCAAAGACCACCCAATCATCGGGTACACTATGAAGTTCCTCCTTGAAAGGTTCCAGTCCTTGTTAACATTTCATTTAGCTAGATGTTCTTTATGCTACCAGGACCCCATGGTGATCTTTGCAATTTTCTCCCCTTCACTTTAGATTTATTTTTGCTCGGGATGAGTAAAAGTTTAAGTTTGGGGTGGAGGCGGGTGTACATACTCATTCCATCGATTCTATTTTTCAGTTCTTGCACATTTTTATTATGTTATGTAGTTAGCTCTAAATTTTTCAACAAAAAAAATCTTTTACTTTTTGTCCTTATCAAGTGGGCCATGCCTTTATCTAGTTGGCCATGATGATATACATATTTATCAATATGCCCCATTTAATGATGCAAATTCCTCTATAATATAATTATAAACTATGCCATTGATGTGAATTATCTTTTCACCTATGATTTGAATTAACACCATTCTTGGAAAAGATGACAAGTCATAGAGGAATTATAGGATTCAAAAATAATGTTTCCTTATCTAAAGTTTTACATTGACTTGAAAATTTTCTTCATTTAGCATAATTTAGAATTAATTGACCCAATATCTGATACTCGTGATGCGCTTAAATTTAGAAATGAGTTGCACAAAGAATAACTTTTTTCTACACTTATTCCATCACCTTCTTATATCTTCATATGCAAACAAAAATAAAAAGCCAATGTGCCAAACACCAAGTTTGGGGTGGCACGCCCCCTTTTCCTCCATCTTTTACTTCTTCTATGCCCCTAATAAATTTAATATGGTAGTACCATCAAGAAAAGATGCCAAAAAGAGCACACCAAAACATGTGGTCAATGTAACTGTAGACAAAAAATAATAATAAGGCCTCAAGACAAATAGAGGAGAGGTCGCTTCCTACGATACCTCCTTCACTCCAATTTTATGCCCATGGAAGTCTACAAAACCCCATAAAATTCTTGAGCCATGTTATGTGCATATAACTTGAATGAATATGTTGGATTACCAAATACAAAGGAAATATGAAATACGTTTTTATTGTGGGTCTTAAAATAGAACCAAGTCATGAAATAGTCTTGAAGTAAGAGATATAAAAATTGTTTTTTGTGAATCCAAAAAGTCAATGTTCGTTTGCCATATTTGGTGCAAGAACTTAAGTGGCATTATGTGAGTGAGGATGATAGGCCAAAAGTATTATGTGGAAGTGATTTAAATTTTATTTTTCTTGAGAATGAGCAATGGTCAAGTTTGGGGTATTTGATAAATGCATATTTAACTATTTTATTTACATCTTTTAGATATCCTTTTAAGATTGTTTTGTTGATTATTTTTCTAGTTTTAGAATTGATTGTCTTAATTAAGATTTTTTATCTTAATTGGATTTCAAATTATGTTTATTGAATTTTGTAGGAAAATGTCATAGTCACTCCAAAGATCAAATACTTTGAGATATGATCACACAATTTCACGTAGTGCCTGATTTAAATATATACCATGCACCAAAATTGTATAACTTTTGCATCCCAAAGTAGAATTTACTGACTAAGTATGCATTGGAAAGAGAAATTAAAAATATATAGTAAAAACATATTTGGGGACCACTTTTAAACTTGTGATTGGCTCGAAAATTTTCTTGAAACTACAGTTGTGGGAATCTCTATCAAAAAGAAATCAAAGTATCAAGATACTTAAAGGCAATCAATAGTTTTCTCTATTGACCAGATCTAGAAAGTTTTAGCCACTGGCCAGGAGTCCTCTACAAAGTATTGTATGTAGTGTTTACACCCTTCCTTCTCCTATAAAAGGAGGGGGGACTCCAAAGCAAAAGGCATCCAATATTTAGTGGTAGCCATTCAGTTTTCTAGTATGTAGATCACATCTTGTATAGTGTTGGATCTCATTTTAGTTGGCATTTCTTATAGTTTTATTATATACTACTAGATTCTTTTGGGGTATGAGGGCTATCCTCATAGACTGCTATTTTTTGTTGCAGTCAATTTCTTATCTCAATAAAAGAATGATTCTTCTCTATTTCTACTTTAATCATTAGATAGATTTATACATTCTTGTGGGGTGATATGACTGTGGATCTCCTCAAGAACAAACCCATAGTCCCTTAATTATGATTATAATCTTTCTATATTTTATCTTGTACTCATTTTTTTGATAGAATAATTACATTCCTATGGGGTTCTAAGACCTCGGGCTCTTGGAAGAATGAACCCATAATCTATTGACGCGATCACCTGATTTAAATTATGATTTTTGAATCTATTTAACATATTTCTTATAGCTCATGGTGATGCAACCACCTAATCTATGGGTTCAAACCTAGGATCTGAGTCACATATATCTCGAAGAGACCTCGGATAGTTATGTGTTGGATGGTTGGATGAGAAACTATAAATATTGGGACCAACAGGTTTATGGGAAGTCTGACCCATGTGCGATTGCGCTTTGTAAGGACACATCCACATGGTCCTAATTTGGCTATTGAGATCTACAAGTTGATTTGTAGAGTTTTAGCATGGATTTTGGTGGTGACCCCTCTGGCCCTTAGTTCTTTCAGTATTTCTCCTTAGCTGCATTTTATTTCAGCATTTTTATTTTTGTTCTTAGTTCTTAATCAAACTCTCTCAATCGGAATTTTATTTCTTATTCTTATAAATTGGGTTTGATTCTGAACCATATTGTTTCATCCATCCCTTGGATCAATACCTATATATACTAATTTTACTCAATGCATACATCAAGTTGACAACCTACTTCGAAGGTCAAACTCTAGGACTTGTCCTAGTCATTGTTGCATATGCAACGACATGCATCAATCATGCATTGCTTTCAACTTCTGCACGATCACCTTGATCTTTTCTATCATTTGTTTAACTAACTTGGAACCAAACAATTGATACACACATGCTTCATATCAACACAGAGGTGAATTGCAACTCCTCTCAGAGATCCTTGTATGATTCCATGTCTAGAATTTTGGTAGCTATTGTTATAAGAAAACTCAAACAAACAAAGGTAGATGTCCCAACTTTTAGGAAACTAAAGAACTTATGGACTTAGTAGGACCTCAAAAGTCTGTGTCATTCTCTTTCAGTGGATATATATATATATATATATATATATGGGTGGAAGGTTGTGTTGAACTTTAACTACATTCTCAATGTCGTGTGCAAACGATCCCTGAACCTACTTGTAAACTACGGTCCTTGGTCAGACACTATTGTTGTTAGTACCCCATGAAATCATACAATCTCATCAATATAAATTTATGCCAACTTTTCTACAAAGTAGGAAATCTTCACTTGAAGGAAGTGTTCTACATATGTTAACTTGTCAATCACCACCCAAGTCGAATCATGCCTTTTGTCCGTTCGAAGAGACCAACCACAAGTTACATGGTTACATGTCCCACTTCCATTTTGGTAATGCCATTGGTAGTAACATCCATGTTGGCTTCAATGCTCTGCTTTGACTTGTTGATAGACTAGACACTTGATAACAAACATTGCCATGTATTTCTTCAATCCTAACCACCATCATAGATCTTTTATATTATGATGCATCTTAATCTTATTGAGGTGTATATCGAAGTGTGTTCTTCTTCTAACATGTCTTCCTCAACCCATTCCACATTGGGAATCACCATACTGTTACGATAACATAACATCCCATTCTCTAACTCATGAAATCTAACATGTTTCCCATTTCCAAGTTTTGACCTAGTTTTCATATCATAGTATGTGTGTATTGTGTATCCTTTATCTACAACATCAACATGGGATTGACTTACAACTAGGATAACAATCCTCTACCATGGAGACTTCTATCTGCACAATCATCTATAATAGAGACACAAACATGTTGCTAACTTAACTCCAGATCGTATGCCATATAGTTCTCATGTTTCTTAACTTTCCTAGATACAAAAGAAATCATGTACTTGTCTTGCATCAACATAAACCCTAGACTATCCTTTGAAGCCTCAAAGAAAACTATGCATCCTTTTCCAAGTTCTGGATATACTAAAATAGGTTTGTACATCAACTTTTATTTCACAAGATGGTATCACAAACTTGGAAATTAGATTCTAACTATATCCGTTTTATCTCACTAGGTAGAACCCCTACTTTACATGGAAAAAATCGAAATGATATGTTTACCCTAAAGTATACCTATGTTTTCATGAGATGATGCAAGGAAGATGAATAATCATATGTATTACACATATGGGTCTTTATGAGTAAAACCTAATATGATGGGACCCATAATCTCATACCCTAATATGTAAGTTGGTTGTGACATATCTCTTTGGATGTTAGGAGATTTAAATTTAGGATGGATTTAAGTAATGAGGATTATATAGTGATAGGATAAGGATATCATAGTACTAAATTTGTGACTTTGTTCTTGCATTTCCTCTATTTATATCATAGATTTCTTGAAGAAAAAAATATTTTCCATTATACTACCATATATAAATATATATATGGATTTGATCAATGTTTTCTATGAATAATACACAACATAGGAACGAAATAAGTTTGTTGGGGAAACCCTAGAAATAGTTAGGATAGAAATATCAAACCATAGTTGTTAGTGTGAAGTGATGACTGGGAAGATGTGGTTCGTATTAAAGGTTTAGTGACCTACCCTTATGTCTCCTTTAAGTTGTAGGGAGTTGGATGAAATGACTCTTTAGACGCTCATATAAACCTTAGTGTTTTCATGTGAGAACCTCCATGACCTAAAAATCAACCCTAGGTTGATTATATCATCTATTTGGAGGGATGACCTGTGTGTATCATAAACACGCCAATATGTTTGATCTAAACCTTTGACACCTTTAAGAGTACTTTAATTTCTCTTATTAGGTTAAACCTTTCAAAGGGATGGAGAGTATTTGGTTGGTACCTAATTCAAGGGAATTAGGGTTCATGGATAAGGAAGATAGATTTTGATATCTTACACGGCTCCAACCCTAAGAAATATTTCATCATTAAAATTTAACCATTATACCCTAATATGGACATCTGATGAGTTTATATGACTTTATATGTCTTGTTTGACTTAAAGGAAATATTAGTAATTATATAATGTAAAACATAGTATAGTTTCACCACTAACCTTAATAGGATGGAAATAATAGGTAGTCAGTGATAAGATGGTTAATATGGATCAATACTACATAATTGGACTCTTGTATAAAATATCCTAGCTCACATAATGTAAATATCTCATACACTTAAAATGAACTAATGCCATTTAATTCAGGGATACATTTAACAATATATGGTGATTTCATATAATGACTAATATATGCATGCAAATATGCATGTGTTTCCAACCCTTAGTAAGGGAACTAATTCAATTAATATGTTTAGTAGTGATGGAATCGAGTTGAATATAACCAAATTAGTAAGATTGATTGGAAACATCCAAATGTGAAAAAGGATATATGGATTAAGGAGATTTGGTTTGTTTTTTTAATTGGAAAGATAATACCACCAAATATCTTTAAAATCAATTTGGAAATAAATATTAGGTATGGGTACATGTCAAATGTAGGGAAATTCAATCATTTGAAGATAATCCTATAACAAATCTAATGTCAACACATTATCCATAAATATATAAATTTGGTGAAAATGTGGAAATAACATCTTTTATCCTAATCTATTGAGTAACTTAATAGATGATGACAGAAGTCGAAAGTAATGTGAGATTTTGATTCATCATATATTAGTTGTCTAATGGGCCAAGTTTTACACTGAATGAGTAATTCTAGATGCCTTAGTTTCATTTAGGAAAGAAAATGTATGATTAACTCTAAGATATGAAATAACAAAATGGATTATCCCTAAAGTGGATACTAATGGAAAAATTCATATTCTATGGTTAGATTAGATTCAAAGTTCCTTTTTATTTAAACCTTGTTTGAGCCTCAAATCAATTAGGAAAGAAATATAATAAAATTTTAAACTGAACTATATGAAAATCATTTAAGATTATGATTTTATATGGTTTTCAATTTTAATGTGTCATGTGCATGACCATCATCTAGACCATCGGATATAGATCTAACAATTCTCACCACGTGTCGTACCTTGGTTAGTAGATTGCAAGACTTTGTACACCAAGTGCATAAAAACACAGAGACTTATTCACACTTTTCTCCCTCATCTCTCAATGGTTTTCAAAATTTATTTTCCATTGAATTCATTGATTGATTCCACACCGACCAAGCAATTACTTGGTCCATAGTTTTTCAAAACATGGAAACCCCCAATATTGCATAAATTATTTCTTCCTTCCAAATTATAGACATCTCCACACCTTTTTTCACCCATATGTATCTATACATAGAGCACCACTGACCCCCTAGCAAATATCCTCCACTCTCAATTTCACCTCCCACATTTGGAACCACCAAGCCGAACCCAGCTTTCTTCACAAATGATGTTGAGTTCATGTCGACAACATGTTGCATCTTTGACCCAATTTGAACTACGTTAAGCTTCACTGGAGTCTCCCCTATGTTTCTCAATCACATATAAGCCTCTTTTTTGTCCTATGGTACTTCAAAAAGTTATGTTTTTGACATTTGATAGTGGTCTTCAGTGGGGTCATTTAGGTAATCTTTGATCTAGACTTCTCACTCCCAACTACGTTTATCCTTCAACAATGTTTTGCTAATCTTTGTTCTAAAACCCAAAGCTAGTTGTTTCAAGCTCATCTATAATATTTGTCAACTTTGTTCCTTCTGATCTAAGTGATGTTTTCACATTCTTCTTGCTGATTTAGCAAAGCACATGCTACATTGAGTTCATTGACAATTAAAGAGTAGTTTAGGGGTTTTAGGTTGCTCATGTTGTTGAGTTTCTGGAATATAGTCCTTCCTCATCCTCCTGCCATGATGATGGCATGGAGTTTCTTCTCTACTGAATCTTAGAGCATGTGTCATGGCTCGCTGAGACCAAAAACACTTCATTGAAGTCACCTGTGAAATTTGTCCATTATGATGATCCAGTCTTGTCTAGTTTAGATCACCACTTGGAGCTTTAATTACTTTATTATTCACCGTAAGAAGGGAAGAACATTCCCAATATGGTGCTTCTAGTTTTACCATCAACACCTCTATTTTCATGTCACTATAAAAAGGGGGTATTTTGATAACTCTATCAATTTCATGTTCAGTTAGATTCACAGCATTTTACATCACTTTTACATTATTTTCCCATCAAGTGTCTATGTCAATATATTGTGATGTGATGGACATACTTCCTTTTCATTCGTTCAATTAATTTATAAATCAAACAAACACTCACTACGAAAAATATGGTCTTTAACTACAAAAACATTTGTAGTGAAAACCCCAAAATTTGTACCTAAAAACTTTGGCTACATTTATCCTTACATTTAGAATATGAAGCTAATACCCATGTAGCTAATTGTTTAGGCTACATTTTTCAAAGTTGTAGTTAGGTTTTCCTCTGGCTACAAATTCATATGTAACCCTAATTGTAGGTAAAAAATGTCCTTACACATAAAATTGTTGTTGCCATTGTAGCTAAATATATGACTACAATTCAATTTGTAGCTATGATATGTAGGGAGAAATGACATTGGTTACAATTTGTATTTGTAGTTCATGTATAGAAAAAATTAGCACTTACTAAACTTGTAATTATAGCTAGTGTGTAGTGAAAGACACTATGTACTACACATACATATGTAGTGACATACATTATGTATCGAATCAGTCTCTTGCCAATTTAGAGGGCTTTTTCAAAAAGAAGAAAATGTGAATAGTGATCAAGATTGAGTTGTGATTATAATGTCAAAAATGATAGTTTTATTTAGATTTGAACAATGAGTACACATGGGGAGGACATTAACCTGGCCCCTATTTTACAATATGCATGGAAAAAAGATACATGTATACAATATCTTCTTCTGACTGCCTCTATCCACTATAGACTCTATATTCCACATGATCATGTGCATATTCTTCTATCTTGATTTTTCTTTTGTATTAATTCCACCGCTTGTATCATTAACAAATATGATAACATTGATAAACCCATAAGAAGAGAAAGACTGCTAAGGAATTGCTCTTCTTGATTGAAAATAGAGAACTTCTCCATGCTCTGCTTCTGATTGGCCATAGGAAGATCTTATAGTTGATATTGATATTCATGGAGATTTTTTAAAGAAAAATCATTCTCATCAACAATTGGAAGTTCCATCGGGTCCCCAAGTTTGGGGTTTCCATATATCTCAACACATATTTTGTGAATCTGAGACTATATATTGGAGAATTCCTTTATCCTCTCTTCCTTTTGTTGTGGTAGTTATTCCTGTACAAGAGATATGGCAGCCAGCTACAACTTGACCTGCGGTAACATAATCTACTATGTTATCAACATAAATTTATAACAAGGAGTCCACATTTGGAGGACCAGGGAAGGTCAATTAGGTTGATTTGGAAGTTAACAACATTCTAAAAGAAGAGCGTATATGTGAAATTAGTGATGGGTTCAGTTACATGATACATATTGCTATCAATGGACTCCATGTCCATCTAAAAACTATGAAAAAATAGGGTAGTTTTAGGATTAACATTCTGGTTGGCTGCACTCTAAGGAAAGGGCAAGTTTTGACATTTTGGTATGTTTTAGTCCAAAAGTGAGCACAAATAATGGGGATAAACTACGCAAGAAAAGGAAATGAAAGGTGGAAATTATTTAATTGAAAAACATAGATGTCAAGAAATGTGCTGGTTATACATGGCAGCAAGGAGGGTAGGGTAGATTCTTGATGTGGTAAGGCAAATGCACTTTCAACATTTCTTCAAAAGCAAACTAAGAATGTAAACTATAAAATACTAATAATATAATTTACATGAGACATGGACGTGTAGAAAGAATCAAGCCTGGAATTTGGTGATTGGTTCACTAATCAATAATGTAAGCTTAGAAAGGCAAATTTCAGCCACCATATCCTAAGCATCCTTACAAGAATTAATATAGAAATGAATAATCAAAGAGTTGAGCATGAAAATCATACAGAAAATGTATGATGTCTACAAAACCAAAATAAGTACTTGTTTAAGCTAACAAATGAGTTAATATCAATGCATCTATGTATTAACTGCCTACATTATATGTAGTATAAAAGCAAGAAGAAATTGCATCTATTGACATTACAACACTAAATGGGGAAGCAGAGGATGAAAAGACAGATAATACTAGACTTCATGAGCTATTACTTACCTAAAGAAGCAGAAGCACCAAAATAAAAGCTTGGGCTTGACGCACCAGAAACATATGCTTGAACTTGAATTCTAAAAAGGATTTAGTGAATCACAAATCTTTAACTTCTGAAGCTCCAAGTTAGTGTTTTGGTTATCAATATTCTACAAGAAAACACATGAGATGAGATAAGAAACTCTGAAAATTTGTTTTTTCAATTGAAGTGTGTCTCTCTATTTTTGTATTATGAAATGTGACTATACAAGTTTCCATGCCTATACAATAGTTTATTGACAAGGAACGACGTTGAAATCTAGAGTATTTGAAAGGAAAATATATCCTCTGTAACACTCAGAGCAATATATCAAATGCCCATCAACAAAAGTTGAGAAACAACAAGTCCCCAACAAGGAGGGATGAGATACTAGCCTGCAGCTCCATGAACCAGTAGGCATTCAAAAGTGAAGACAATAGTAGGAAATAAGGAAGAGATATGCCTGCAACTCCATAATCTAGAGGACAAACATGATCACGAAAGTCCACACACTAATTATAGTCATCAATCCCTCCATGAACCAGTAGTCATTTTAGTTTGATGGAAGTAAATGCATAAATATCATCACCTAAATATGCACCAAAGAGACTATATTTTTGCACCATGACCCATGATGACATATTAGGCTAGACCTATATGTGTAAAGACCAAGTCTCTACTATAAATCATGGCAACCAAAATCATCAATTGTGTAGCAGCGGAAATTTAAAACTTGACTTTATTCAAAATGTATAAAGAGTACATTACAAAATTTTCTCAAATGGGGTACATCTTTATGCAAGAACAAGGATCTAGGTAGAGGAAGACTTAACTAATACAACATTGTCTCCAAACAAACTACTTAAGACATAAAACCAACAATGATCAAGCTAACTATGTGTTCCTCTTCTTCTTCTCCTATCCTTAGTCTTAGGTTCACCAAGCTTCCATGCGCACTCTGATCCTAACCTGGATGGTTGGGGTCATCCAGCAAGAGAAAGATACAAGGTATGTGTTAAAAATAGGATAAAGGCAATTAATAAGCTAAGCAAAAATATTTCGTTAAGGGATTTCAAGAAGTGAGAGCAAATGAGTGAATAAGATTCTAGAAAACTGCCACATTCCAATATCAACAAATATCACAATTGCATGAATATTAATTATGACTCAAAATCCTCTCAATGTAGGGTGAGGCACCTACCGGACCTCACCAATGGCAGGGGGACTAAAACCGCAGTGCCTAAAAAGTGACACGGGGACTAAAACCCCAGTGCCTAAAATATAAAATGGCAGGGAGACTAAAACCCTAATGCCTGGCAGGGGGACTAAAGCCCCAGTGCCCTATGGGTGGTTTGTACTCATGTACACTACATTGTCAATTGGCCAATAACTATATCATGCATAAACATTCATTTGGCAGTAGAGTGAAAAGTATATCAAGATAACAACATAGCATTGGGAATAAAACCCAAGAATAAAATAAATAGGCCATCATAGGCCACCACAATATCCAAGAACCCCAAGAAATAAAGGAGCCAATATAAGCAACAACATTATTCAATATTTCTAAGTATTTCAAAAAGATGAGCCAACATAGGCAATATCAAGATTCACATAATTCAAATAGATGAGTCATAATGGCAATAAAAGCATCAAATATATAAAGAGCCAAATAAAGGAATGTTGAAGGATAACAAAGCTAGCACATCCATAGGGTAGGGTTGGATAAGATCCCAACTGAAGAGTAGGTAGTTTGCACAATTACCTTCCACATAGATTTCACATTCACCATGGATGTTCACATAAATATGATTCTCATACAAAATAGGTTGCACATACTGAAATAGGGCTCACATACATGTTTTAATTAATTACCTATAACATTCACCAAATTGATTGCAATCCATTCCATTTTTCCCTAGTTACATTATTACACATGAATTAATATATATAAAGACATAATTCATAGGAAAAACCCTAATTTTACAAAACCACGATCTAGGGTTTAAAACCTAGTCCAAACGATTACTCATATTCTCCTGATTAATAAAACATATTTTATTTTACAATTTGGAGTTAAAATGGATTAATTAGGTATTTTAGAATATTTTATATACTTAAAAAGGTATTCAAAGCAAACTTCGAAAAAGGAATCATAATTGGGACTCAAAAACCATAAAATCAGGTTCTACATGAAAAATCCTTTCCATTGACTATTTATTTGCATTTTTCTGACCATGGATCGATTTACTATGAATTAAGTAAATCTGACCAATCAGATTGCAAGAAAACCTTAGCGTGATAGGTATTTATATGAAAATGGAATTCGATGTAAATAGCAGGTGAAAAGACTAAAGTACCCTTGTGGGTTAAACAAATCTATCACAGCCGCAGGGGCACGCTTTTCATTTGCACAATCTGATTGTTTGCGTTGGCGAGAGATAACCAGGGGCGAAAACCCAAAAATACCCCCGGCGATATAATTCTATCGATTGAAACAGCAGGGACTCCAGGGTCATTTGACGACCTGGATTGTTACCCTCACAGCCATGGCCACGAGCAAGCAGCTCCAGGTGCCAGGCTCCCATGTCAACCTGGTCATCTGCTGAGGCTCTGATTAGGGGACCATGCCGGGGAGCTTCATCGAGGCCAGGAGGAGGTGAGGGAGCAAACAAAGAGAAGGTCGATGCAGAGACTACTCAACCACCGCAGAGAACCAGAGAAATCGAGGCATCATTTGGAGATCAAAACCCAAAACGAAATAGCGGAGTCGGGAAACGGAGATTGGGGATCAACTTGCGAGGTGAAAACGGACCTAGGTCAGGTCCTAGAGTGGGCGGAGGAGTACTAGAATGCCAACTAGCAGGTGGCGGCGGAGCTCGGCAGTGAGCTTATAGGGCACAACGACCGGGGGCGTCTCGAGGCAAAACAAAGAAACAGGATTGAAGGATGGGAGTCTAGGGTTCTTAATATGCAAGCAATTGAGCGGAGATGGCTTCATGAGTCCAGGTGATTTCGTCGTCGCCGGGGAAGAAGATCGAGTAGGTTGGGGAGTATCGGGCAAGGTGCGAAGAAATTAGTGGAGGAGGACGAAAGGTAGCGGCCCGAGGGTTGTTTCTGTAGCCTTATATAGGCAGAGCGAGGCGTCTAGGACCTTCTGTAGCTTCACGACAAGGAAGAGGTGGAGGCCCCGATTGGGCGTTTCGTCCACACGGAGCGAGAGGCGAGAAGATGGGGCTCATTTGAACCGGCGTGGGAAGCCGAACGCATCGGAAGCGGAACCGCGCGAGAAGGTGGTCAGACAAGGGAGAACCGGGTCAAGGGACCCTGACTGCTCAGCTGCACGAAAGGTCTCGAGGAGGAAGATGACCTCCTAGTCGTCGGATCAACACGTGCATGAAATGGAGCCATCAGATTAGGGTCCACGGTGGTCCGGTTCGCGTGACAAAGGAAAATAACCGAAATCATAGCGTTACATACGATTTAAATGAAATCGATTCAGCTACCATACACACTTTAATAAAAGCTTATAAAATCAATTTGAGGGGTCAAATGAAGTCCAAATGACACCAAATTTGGACCACATGCTCATATTAAAGTGTAGAACAATGCTATGCAATTATATTCTCGTTTTACTCATTATTTGTCCTTAATTAATATATTGCTCATTTAAATATATATTAACACATTAAAAGGTGTGAATTATTATGAAATGACTATATTAATGCAACTAGTGAGTCAAATTCGAGGTGATATATATATGAGTATTAAGGGCAAAATATCAACCTTTAAATATGTTTACACACATTTATCATCAAATTGGAGGAGAGAGAAAATAAAGAGGTTAATATACTCATAATTAATTCAAATGCTTATTATTAATAATATCTTTATCCAAAAAGCTCCAAATTAATATTATCTACTTATATCCATCCTTAATGACCAAATTACATTATTAACCTTCACTTATCTCCTTAATTAGGTTATTTGTGCAAACACCCTTCCATTATCGTAAATGTTGGAAAAGGATAATTTTAAACATTGAATTGTGCTCAAATTGCACCAGGGGTCCAAAAAGAATATAAAACAAGGGAAATTTATGAAAAATATCCAAATGGACTAGAAGGCCAAGAAAATCTCAAAAGTGGGTAAATTGCAGGGAAGACCCTGAATTTCAGTATGTTAAAGCACACCACCCCTTAAAGAGGATTTTGTCCCCGAAATCACAACAAGAGGAAAGAGAGGGTGAGTGTGCATCAACCCAGCCTTAAACAACTAGGTTATAACACTTAATATAGGGTACAACACAAAATCTACATAAGTCAGGTGTTACTAAGGTTTCCACAAAACCTATGCCTTTTATCAACTCAACCTAATTAACATTTTTTCCTTATTAATATAATCTACATCATGAGGAGGTATCTTATATATTATACTACTACTTGTGCCACATTTTAATCAAAACAATTATATCTCAATATTATATCATGTGTATTTCCCTCATCAAGGGTTTTAAGTACAATTAGGGTTTACTAAGCCATTTCAACATTAATTAATGTATTAGATCAAAAATCTTAATAACATGAATTCATTTTCCATTATCCTCTTAAAACTATCATGTAGAATTATCACAAATTATTTTGTAGAAAAAGTTCATATTATCCAACAAGTTATTAAGCCTATAATAATTCCAAATAATGTTCATATTACACATTGTCATGTCATCTTTCATATTCATATTAATGACATCATTAATCATTTTCGTCCATTACACTTCATATTATAAATTGCACATATTTTAATACACCTTAGGCATTTTATGAATATTTATGTGAATCCAATTATTCATTATCATATTTGAGTTATTACATGCATTTTAGTGAATATGATGTAACACATTAAATATTAATGAATTAATCCACATATCAAGTTATGATGAGGTGTTCATTAGAGAACAAGGTGATATACCTTATATATATTGATAACTTTGTGACTATAATCCATTTACATGCATTAAGGTATATTATGTGATGATGACGCCTAATGTCACTAATGTATCATGAAAGGCATTAAGGGTATATATATGTATATGTTGTCAAGGCTAGATGATTACATATTAGGTTTTAGGTCAACATGATCATTATATGTTAAAGCATCCTTAGGGTGCATTGTCCTTACATATTTTACCATTAGGGTGGCATAGTCAACATTATGTATATTCACCATTAGTAACTTGTTTATTATGTGCATCAAGCCTATATGCGAAGGTTCAAACATATGAATTATCTCTATATGACTTATTACATTTTCATGTGTGCATAAACAAACAAGTTGAATTACAAGTATAATGTGTTTGGTAAATTATTGTTCACATAAGTTATTATGTACATATGTCCACATGGATAGGGTTTCTAACTCTAAAGGTATTTGATTTTTCTTTTAATTGGGATTCCATCCCCCTAAAAAGGGATTTCGTCCTCGAAATCAGATTTGCAAAACCAAATAGGGTACTAACACCATTACCCTCATCCTACCCCTTAAAAGGGTCAACTAAGTCAAACTAAGCTAAGGGTAAAAGGGTACATAAAACTCACTATAAGGATTTACTAACCAAGCTTCAAGGTGCAACATAGGGTACACTAAACCCTAAACATAGGAGTATAAGGTATTAAGGATGATTTTTGTGTAAGAGATCAAATCATCACTTAAGGTTTTCCTAAGGTATTCAACATTTAGGCAACATGCCCAAAGATAGACTATTTCGACCTGTCTGTATCAGATCAGGCCAGGCTAGGTCATATGAGCTAAGGAGTCCTCGTGACCAAGCTAGTGGGGTGGAGGAAAATATTGCCATCCCCCAAGCTCTGACCCTTTCTAGACACCATCACTTTCAACTTCTTGCTCTAGTAGCTTCTCAATAGACAATTCACCAAAAAGTTGACAAAATTTATTTTTAATTAACATATTATTATGATACTAAATGAAACTTTCATGCTAGGTCAACTCTAAGGTGAAAAACTAACTAAAGGGAAACTATATATGATAAGGGTTCTATCTAGGAGACAATTTGAATTAGTCAAGAATCCGACTACCTTGATTCTCTGATACCATGCTGTAAAGACCAAGTCTCTACTATAAACCATGGCAACCAAAATCATCAATTGTGTAGCAGTGGAAATTTAAAACTTGACTTTATTCAAAATGTATAAAGAGTACATTACAAAATTTTCCCAAATGGGGTACATCTTTATACAAGAACAAGGATCTAGGTAGAGGAAGACTTAACTAATACAACATTATCTCCAAACAAACTACTTAAGACATAAAAACAACTATGATCAAGATAACTATGTGTTCCTCTTCTTCTTCTCCTATCCTTAGTCTTAGGTTCACCAAGCTTCCATGCACACTCTGATCCTAACCTGGATGGTTGGGGTCATCCAACAAGAGAAAGATACAAGGTATGTGTTAAAAATAGGAAAATGGCAATTAATAAGCTAAGCAAAAATATTCCACTAAGAGATTTCAAGAAGTGAGAGCAAATGAGTGAATAAGATTCTAGAAAACTGCCACATTCCAATATCAACAAATATCACAATTGCATGAATATTAATTATGACTCAACATCCTCTCAATGTAGGGTGAGGCACCTACCGGACCTCACCAATGGCAGGGGGACTAAAACCCCAGTGCCTAAAAAGTGGCAGGGGGACTAAAACCCCAGTGCCTAATATATAAAATGGCAGGGGGACTAAAACCCCAGTGCCCGGCAGGGGAACTAAAACCCCAGTGCCCTGTGGGTGGTTTGTACTCATCTACACTACATTGTCAAATGGTCAATAACTATATCATGCATAAACATTCACTTGGCAGTAGAGTGAAAAGTATATCAAGATAACAACATAGCATTGGGAATAAAACCCAAGAATAAAATAAATAGGCCATCATAGGCCACCACAATATCCAAGAACCCCAAGAAATAAAGGATCCAATATAAGCAACAACATTATTCAATATTTCCAAGTATTTCAAAAAGATGAGCCAACATAGGCAATAGCAAGATTCACATAATTCAAATAGATGAGTCATAATGGCAATAAAAGCATCAAATATATAAAGAGCCAAATAAAGGAATGTTGAAGGATAACAAAGCTAGCACATCTTTAGGGTAGGGTTGGATAAGATCCCAACTGAAGAGTAGGTAGTTTGCACAATTACCTTCCACATAGATTTCACATTCACCATGGATGTTCACATAAATATGATTCTCATACAAAATAGGTTGCACATACTGAAATAGGGCTCACATACCTGTTTTAATTAATTATCTATAACATTAACCAAACTAATTGCAATCCATTCCATTTTTCCCTAGTTACATTATTACACATGAATTAATATATATAAAGACATAATTCATAGGAAAAACCCTAATTTTACAAAACCACAATCTAGGGTTTAAAACCTAGTCCAAACGATTACTCATATTCTCCTGATTAATAAAACATATTTTATTTTACAATTTGGAGTTAAAATGGATTAATTAGGTATTTTAGAATATTTTATATACTTAAAAAGGTATTCAAAGCAAACTTCAAAAAAGGAATCATAATTGGGACTCAAAAACCAAAAAATTAGGTTCTACATGAAAAATCCTTTCCATTGACTATTTATTTGCATTTTTCTGACCATGGATCGATTTGCTTTGAATTAAGTAAATCTGACCAATCAGATTGCAAGAAAACCTTAGCGTGACAGGTATTTAAATGAAAATGGAATTCGATGTAAATAGCAGGTGAAAAGACTAAAGTACCCTTGTGGGTTAAAGAAATCTATAACAGCCGCAGGGGCACGCTTGTCATTTGCACAATCTGATTGTTTGCCTTGGTGAGAGATAACCAAGGGCGAAAAACCAAAAATACCCCTGGCGATATAATTCTATCGATTGAAGCAGCAGGGACTCCAGGGTCATTTGACGACCTGGATTGTTTCCCTCGCAGCCATGGCCGCGAGCAAGCAGCTCCAGGGGCCAGGCTCCCATGTCAACCTAGTCATCTGCTGAGGCTCTAATCAGGGGACCATGCCAGGGAGCTTCGTCGAGGCCAGGCGGAGGTGAGGGATCAAACAAAGAGAAGGTCGATGCAGAGACTACTCAACCACCGTGGAGAACCAGAGAAACAGGGGCATCGTTTGGAGATCAAAACCCAAAAGGAAACAGCGGAGCCGGGAAACGGAGATCAGGGATCAACTTGCGAGGTGAAAATGGACCTAGGTCAGGTCCTAGAGCGGGCAGAGGAGCACTAGAATGCCAACTAGCAGGTGGCGGTGGAGCTCGGCAGCGAGCTTATAGGGCACATCGACTGGGGGCGTCTCGAGGAGAAACAAAGAAACAGGATTGAAGGACGGGAGTCTAGGGTTCTTACTACACAAGCAATTGAGCCGAGATGGCTTCATGAGTCCAGGTGAGGTCACCGTCGCCGGGGAAGAAGATCAAGTAGGTTGGGGAGTATCGGGCAAGGTGCAAAGAAATTAGTGGAGGAGGACGAAAGGTAGCGGCTCGAGGGTTGTTTCTGCAGCCGTCTAGGACCTTCTGTAGCTTCACGACAGGGAAGAGGTGGAGGCCCCGATTGGGCATTTCATCCACACGGAGTGAGAGGCGACAAGATGGGGCTCATTAGAACCAGAGTGGGAAGCCGAACGCACCGGCAACGATATCGCGTGGGAAGGTGGTCAAACGAGGGAGAATCGGGTCGAGGGACCTTGACTGCTAAGCTGCACGAAAGGTCTCGAGGAGGAAGATGACCTCCTGGTCATCGGATCAACACACGCGTGAAATGGAGCCGTCAGATTAGGGTCCACGGTGGTCCAGTTCACGTGAAAAAGGAAATAAACCAAAATCATAGTGTTACATACGATTTATATGAAATCGATTCAGCTACCATAGTCACACTTTAATAAAAGCTTATAAAATCAATTTGAGGGGTCAAATGAAGTCCAAATGACACCAAATTTGGACCACATGCTCATATTAAAGTGTAGAACAATGCTATGTAATTATATTCTCGTTTTACTCATTATTTGTCCTTAATTAATATATTGCTCATTTAAATATATATTAACACTTTAATAGGTGTGAATTATTATGAAATGACTATATTAATGCAACTAGTGAGTCAAATTCAAGGTGATAGATATATATGAGTATTAAGGGCAAAATATCAACCTTTAAATATGTTTTCACACATTTATCATCAAATTGGAGGAGAGAGAAAGTAAAGAGGTTAATATACTTGTAATTAATTCAAATGCTTATTATTATTAATATATTTATCCAAAAAGCTCCAAATTAATATTATCTACTTATATCCATCCTTAATGACCAAATTACATTATTAACCTTCACTTATCTCCTTAATTGGGTTATTTGTGCAAACACCCTTCCATTATCATAAATGTTGGAAAAGGATAATTTTAAACATTGAATTGTGCTCAAATTGCACCAGGGGTCCAAAAAGAATATAAAACAAGGGACATTTATGAAAAAGGTCCAAATGGACTAGAAGGCTAAGAAAAGCTCAAAAGTGGGTAAATTGCAGGGAAGACCCTGAATTTCAGTATGTTACATATGCTTTGATATTGGCCCTAGACAGTAACTCGAGTGTTTGATTGCAATTAATCATAGGAGAAAAATAGATAATCACCAAAAATGTTATCTGAAAAGACTAATTTTGCACCATGATGGCATACCACACCAAGGGCCACAACATGTCTAATAACCTAACTCAATAAGTAGGTGATTTAAGTTTTCAATCCACATTGAATGTATGTCAGGGAAAATATTCCTTCTTTAGCATACATTGTTCCCAAGAACAAATTTCTATTGACAAAATGAGTTTAAACTAAGCATATTCACATGTTTACTACGTGATGCAGGAAGATAAACTTTGTTTCACAGTAATACGTATGCATGCCTTTTGATTTGCAGTTGCATATCATGATAGAACCTTGGTGCTAAAATGTAAACCAATAAGAAATACATCACCCATATTATTAGACGTTGTAGCATCTAAGATAGTTGTTTTATGCTGTAATGAGATAATGGTTGTCTATACAATAAAAAATGACAGCATGCTCCTATGGATGGGTTCATATAGGCCAATAAAAATGTAGCTATCTTCTGTAATAATAATCACATCTCAGTGTGGAGATGGCTTTCAAACAGACTAGTGGTGCTACACTTTATGTAGTTAGAAAATTTTATTGCTATAAATTCAATGGTTAACAATCCAAAGGACATAGGAAATTCAGTGTATCTATAACACATAAGCATAGATACTGAACAAAGCAATTATGGTTGTGTATTACAATAATTGAAACAGATCATGTTGCACATTCCAAGTATTATGCATCTCGTTGATTTTCTTCATTACTTAAAAACACCCAGAATTTGACTTCCCATTGTATGAGACTACATACTTCTAACTTCTAAGCATAATTTTGGGTCAAATTGACAGTAGTGAATCAGCCATATAGAACATAGTGATAATAAACACTTCAGAAAAGTTCTTAATCGGGTTTTATAAAAGCTAAGACACTTGGCAAAACCCCAACACAACATATGTAAACCTAGAGACTAAAAGTAGGACAATCCATTAAAAAATATACTTGATGGATATCAAATAGATACCTCTATGGTGATTTATGGTGTACTCTCTTTTTATATATCCCCTCATCTTGTGCAGAATAAGGTCTACATCTGCATCCATGGTGATTAATTGCTTCTTTTATTCTTTTCATTCGTTCAATTGGCGAGTTGGTGGCTAGCTTTATCAGATTGGTTTAGTAATGGATTTTGAAGCTCATCTTTGCACACATACTTCCCAGGTTGATGTTAATGAGTTATAATAGCTATATCACATCCATGTATGTGTTTAACATGAGTATTATGCTCATGAGATTTCCAACGCCATTGTGATGATGGTATGAATTATCATGATTATTATCATCATCAAGTACTGAAAGGGATCAGAAATTAACTTCAACATCAAGGGATGAATGGGATCAGAAAGGGTAAAATACCTTTTTGAATCAGAAGAAAGAGCAGAAACCACATTTCTCATAGACAAGTTTGATTTTTGACCTGCACTTATTGAACCATTTGATTTTTTATGTTTCATAGCAAGAGTTGCCCATATAATTTCTATCTGGGGACTCAAGGAGTAAAAAGGATGCATTTATGTATTCTGCAACACATTTCAAAGCAAAGCCATACCTATTGAACAATGACATCAGGTGTACTTCCTTTTATCATATGAACAACATCCACGACAGTCTTCTCTTAAACATTTTGCACAGTCGAAATGGAAAGCACATATCCTACTATCCAAAGTATGGCGAACACAACTTTTGCATAATATAGGAATTTGGATATAGACAAAAGCTATTTGTATATAAGATATATAAGTAAAAGAAGTCAGAACTTTAAATATTCTCCATTGTCATGAAGACATATAACTAAGAACAATTTATGTGTGTATGAATTATTTCTAGTAGCACCCATGTATATGAATAAGAAAATCATAGAAAACTATGCTTTCTGAACCAACATTTCAAAATCATATCAGGACGTGATACCAGTGGTACTATGGTTGGGCCACTGCTTGTTTTCAGGCTTGCATAGGCTGGTTTACTCAAATTTGATAGATTGTACAACCAAATGTAAGGTATCCATAATATGGGAAGTAATCTATGAGTTTATGAGTTTTGGTTGAAACCATAATGGAAATCAAAATTTTCGAGTAGCAATTCTCTAGAAATAGCTAAATAGGCAAAGAATAAGATATATGTGGTGTTCATAAACCCAAATCTATGAAGTTAAATGTGCTTTGCATTCTTGGAATTACATATTTTTATCATTCATTCAAGAAAATGATTTTAATTATGGAGACAGAGAAATGTGCATGTTGATTTACTTATACAATAAAAGAATCAGCACGGAAACCACAAATCTGCAAAATGGATCCCTTCCCCCTTTCAAATTCAGCTGCATTCTTGTATATTTGAGGTAAACAATTAGGAAAAAGCGACTAAAATAGATATCATTCATGTATTTTACCTGTAAAGTCACATGTTCCACTAATGTCATGATGGCAATCAGCTATAATATTCAATTTAGAAAGAAAATCGTTCATTTCTATAGATGATGATTTGAATGGACAGACCAACTCATAGACTTATCAGGAAAGAAGTAAAATTGCTAAAAGTATGAGTCATTTAAGAGTTGGTCCCATTAAACATATAATGTTCTAAAAAAACTTTGGATCATCTAGTCCGTCGAACAAAATGTATTCAATCAAAAGTAAAGCAACTTTAGTAATTAATCAATGAATATATGGCTGGGAAGTGAATTCGACCACATATGATTTGGAAGCAAGGCGAGAGTAAGACTTATTAGGTTGGTAAATCAGGCATTATATCGTAACTCTGCAAAGAATTGGCATGTTTACTTTGAAAAAATCTTATGGGTCACATAGAGAGTATGGAAAAATAACAACATTTGCATACTACATTCAATGTAATTCGAATTCCCATGATCATAAAAAATTTTCATATACAACATTTTCAATATTATTCACTCCTATTCAACAATCAGGCTTCTCACGCTCTACTTTTTTTACTTCTCTTCTAGGAAAGGACTGATCGTATTTGCATTTTATGTGAGCTGAGGTATGTCCAAGAGATGATATAGAGGGTATTTTCATACTAGGTATACTTAAGCGCATACAACCATAAAAAATTAACCATATCACCAGGACAATCAAGGATGATTATATGGATTATAACTTGTATTCATGTATACCTCGTTCAGTTGATATAATGGAGCACCTTCAGGCAACATTGGTTGCCACTACTTATACACACAAATCCAAAATTGATTATATGAAGCTTTCTCCCTTGTTTTTTTTCCTTTGGGTCTAACTGATAAGTATCTATTCGATGGGACACTGGAGAACCTCGAGGCAATAATGGTTTCCAAAGTTTATATGGATGAATCTGGTGTTAATTATATAAGGATTTTCCCCCATACGCTAAACTGAACTAGTCATAGTATGATCTCTTTTCCTGTTAGTTGGTGTTGGCCAATATATGAATTAGATGTGGAAGCCTCTTTACACAGAGACTTGCAGGAGATGTTACATATGGAACAACCACTTAGTTTAATACTTGAGGGGGGTATTCAAACCAAGCCTGCAGGCTACAAATGATTGTTTATGATCTTAAGCACAGTCCTGAGCTTTCATTTGATAAAACAACATATGTTCAAGTTGTCTTTACATTCCTTAGTTCTCATTGTATTCAATCCATTTCTATGAAGAAAAATCTAAATACGTGGTGAGATATTACTTTATGCAGCAGGGATATCTTGGGTAAATAAAGAAATATCCATGTAAACCATGTTGTTTCCAAATATTTCAGGACGTCGTGTTTTTTTAGGGACTGGAATAGCTCATACAAGAAAAATAGGGAATCTCGATCACAAAGGAAATTGCACTTTGCAACACCTTGTGGAACAAACATGGTGGGATGTAGAGCAAAAATTCTCTTATATATCAATCACAGCCTCTGGGGTGATAACCCTGAGGAACTGGAAACAAGAAAAGATACAAATGCCTAGTTGGAAAGTTAAATGGTTTTAGAATTTTAGAGCAGATGCTTCATTATGATGACTAAATAGCTAAATTGTTTAAAGTTTAAATTACTGACTATAATAAGCATAACCAACAGGTGGATGAGAAAGACAAACCAATACAGGAAGAAGCTACTAATCATTGGCAACTATTGGAAAAATATGTTAAAAGTTAAATGTCATGACACATACACAATATAAAGGAAAGGAATATGTAATGGCCATTGGATTATAAGAGACTATACATCCGTATGCGTATCAAACATTAGCATGACTAAAGATCAAAAGGTATAATGCTACAAGAGGTTCTGATTAATGGAGAAGGAAAAACATTTCCTCGGACATCAATGAGAAATCTGATAAATGCATGCACTCATTTCATCAACATTTTAAGGAGAACTTTGGAACTTCCTCCACTCAACTGAATTGATGTACGAAGCAAACACAAAAACAAAAAGAGTTTCATCAAAGGAAGCTTCTTATTCAGGCAGACAGCCAAAGCACATCTGCACAAACTCCAAGAAAATGCATTGAAGTTAACCCAGCCATAGTGTATTATTATCTCTTAGACCCTATTATTCCAGATGTAAAATGCATTGAAGAAATTGAACAAATTATGCATTCTATATTCTTTGAATCGGATTACTGATCCTTATAACAAGAATCTTGAATTAATTTGCTGACATTAATTCAAATACATGGGTACAAACATAAAATATAAACCAAGAAATTCATCACATCTGGTTCACATCAACAAGAAAATATCACGAGAGCACATAAATCAAAATTTCGGATCACCAAATTACAAGCTTCAAACATAAAACAGGCTAATGTGTGGAACAATATCCATACCTCAAATCATAATGTCCACTTCTCCTACCAACCAAAATCAAAAAAATTGTTGCCTTCAAGCACAATAATGTTTCTCTCCATGGCTTCAATGCATAGACTACATTTCTTGTTTATATGTATCCATCTACTCGCTTATTTGCTTTTTAGATTCTTGCAAAGTTATAAAATGAATTTTGAAAGGGAACAAGTCTAACAAAAATGATGCCAAGGCTACCTTAGATAGGAACAAGATCTTACATAGCGGCTTGAGGATTTCTAACAGTAGGCATGTACAGACATGATTAACCACATATTAATACTAGAAATGCAGCTACCAAACTATGTTGGACTTTATTTAGGAATGAGTTTTACATATTAGTCTAAAATTGACTTGTTCTGAGTTGTTGCAAATGATTGTTCATTATGTATAAAAGTTGTGTCTCGTACTGTTTCCTTGACCTGAAAAACAAACAACAAAGAAAATGAGTAAGCATCAATTAGGAATAAAGTAAAGTAACCTATTAGTATTCAATAGTGCATGTTCTTGTTTGCATTATGGAACACGCAAGACTTAACTGACAAGCCTTCACTTAATTAATATATCACACATACATTTAGTTTATTATCATCCATTAAAAACCACACATTTGGGACCATTAAACACTCCTCCACCTAACCTCATATTAGTTATGGATAGAAAAAAATAGAAGGTAATTATTTTATAAAAACTTTACAAAGCATGAAGTACTAGATGGAGTTAACCGATAGTGAATGAGCTAAAAACATTTAGTGTGGTAGAAAATTATCGATATCTGTAATATAATTCCAAATTAACCATGCATAAATCTGTGGTGTTTCCATGATCACCTTCACATAGGCAGTAGGGACAAAATAGTTCTCCTTGTACACCTTGACGAAAGGACATCATTATGGCATGTGTAGTAGAAGGTCGATCAGAGTTTTTAACATTTGTTTGAGTATGCTTTATACTAGTTCACCATCTAAAATATATATGGTGTATCGCTTCCCTATCCCCTGCTAGATATTTACACAATGAGATAACATGCATTCATTCTATAGCCAAGAAATAAACAATAGGGGAATGACAAATAGCTTTAAATATAATAGATGGCATGAAGTGATGTTGCCAATGCATCACATACTATAAACCTGACCTAAACTTGCAGCATGTGAATTGAATTTGGCTAGACTCCATCATGTTATGGCAAGGTCATGCCTAATGATGTGAAGTTTATATTCACATAAGTTGGGTAGTAGGTCAGCTAATGAAACCGGACCAATTTTCAATCAAAAACCAATCAATGATATAGACTATTTATACAATATTATAGGAAAAATACCTCTACTAAATTACATATATGGTAGAAAAAATTCATAAATGAGAAATAACACTAGAAGAATGACCAAATGATCTAATTGATATAGCTATTGAAGTAGACAACAATGAGCCATATTGCGGTCATGTCAAACAGTTCTACCCAAAATGTACAAAGTGAAATTAGCATAACCTGTAAACTTGTTGAGGTCATACCCATTGTGTAAAAAGTGAATTCAGTATGAACTGGAAACCGGATGAGGTCAAATGAAACTGAATCCACTGCCAAGAATCAAACATATTACAATACATTAGGTATTAAACGGCTAAATCTGAATAGTTCCTCAGTTTTGAACTATAGTATGGTATTTGATTTGGGAGTCAAAAACTCCCATGCTTCTATCATATTCTGCTAAGAAAATCAAATCACCTCTTCTTGTTTTCCCAAATGAGGGTCTGAGCATTATATCCTCAGTCGTAGTTATACTACGAAGTTTTTTACTTGGTTTCGAAGCATAGTTTGATTGTTGGATTTATGAATCTTCTACTATGTGCTTTCTTCAGTTTACATAGATTTTCGGGAAAGTTGTGATTGTTTAGGTGATGCATGTTTTATAAGATTCTCTTTTATGGAGATTTTGTGGTTTGGAAGCTTGTTACGATACTCAGTTTCAAATAAATACTTTTCAGGTTTTTTGTACCCTCTATCTGATTTTTCTTCTGTGTATATGACTTTCGCAACAACGCAATGCTTGACTGAGTTTACTCTTCGGCTGAATATCATGGTGGTTTTCTCACATCCCAGAAGACTCTTTGTGCTCTTTGGATTTATTCTTACTCAGTTGGCTAGAAAATTTTGTTTCTCACAGTAGTCAAAGATATATGTGTTATGTTCTCAGCCATTTTAGAAAGCTTCTTCTAGTTCTTGTTTAACTAACATCATTTGGATTTCTATCATGGTGTTTAGATACAGCTGCATTGGCTGATCTTTTTTTCCTTGTTCTTGAGATCTCTGTTGATTGAGAAATCTTCTGTACTATCAAGATACAAAGCTTCTTGACCCAAATTTTCTGGGCACTATTGATTTTTACTGATGCTGCATTTTTAGCAGGTTCAAAGGTTACCCTTGGGGTATTTGCAATGACAACCAATTTAGGATCCTGGTAATGGCTGTGAAATAAAGCCCAGGTATTTGGGAACTATTTACTTGAATGTATAGGGGTTCTCCATGGGTTGTAAGTTTCATGAAAAAGTAGTTATAACAAAATGGAAGTGCATTCTGATGCCGAAAACATGGTGGACAGACTACTGGCTGACATCATGGGTGATACTCCTAAAATTCTGATGTTCAAAGAGGCATGCACCATTTCACCATCCTACTTGTAGTTCAATGAAGGTACATAAGAAGAGCTTGACAACCTCCACTTGATCCATCTCTATACCTTTGCAAGTTACGATGAATCTTTATGTCATAAAACACAACATTGAAAATATGGCGGTATCTTATAATAGTAAAATTAATATGCCTAATGTGCAAAGTGACAATCAAATAAAATAAGATCCCATCAAATGACAATGTTATAAAATAAGATCCCATCAAATAAGTGTTCGTAATTGAAAATTATATATGTAAACCCAAAAAGAAAATCAGGCAATGATATAAAACAGAACTTATTGTGTGGATATAAAAAATTAATACCTTGTTAATTGACGTAATGCAATCCATATGAGATATATCATACGATTGTGCATTGCTAACCTCTTCTACCTTTCCTATGGTGTTTGATGGACAATTAATGGTTTAGCTTTTCACAAAGATGTTGAGATTTGCATGGAGAGGAACCCTGTCATTGCTCAATGGTGGTTAGAGATCATTACAACATTGGCATACTTACAATGTTGAGAACCTGGAGACAGTATTGAAATATTTTATAAATACATAACACAGATCCACAGTACATATAACCTCAATTGATGGTTTTGTATTCATAATAACCATAGTACCACCTAAATGTACACCTTCATTGACGTAATTGTTGTTTCAGAGAGAACGAGTGGTTTCCTATCAGAGATCATCAGAGATGACTACACCTAAGATGACCAGAGTAATTACTAAAAGGGAGAGGAGAAGTCACTTCAAAATGATGGGCATGAGGCATAGGACTTACAGGTCTGTGGGCTGCGGCGCCCTCAGGACTTTACGCAGAGATGCTGAAAAAAAGAGCAATTAGCAGCACCCCAAAAAATTAGGCGGAGTCTCCAAGAAGAAAATTGGTCACCTACACCCTCTGGTGACTAGGCATAGGAGTTGAGAATAGGAGAGCAGCAAATGAGGAGGACAGTGCGCTGCGGTGCGCTTAGTGGGTGGGTGCCGAGAGGGGAGACTCAGATTCTCAGAGGAGTATGGATCGCGACCCCGGGAGAGGGATTTGAGCGAAATCAGGGAAAGAAGAGGTATCGGGGCCATCGTGTGTGAGTGCGCGGGAGATAGATGGGAGGGAATCAATTTTTGAGATGGTGTGAAAGTAATTATGTAACTAATTACAATTGTTTTACCTATATTATTATATTTTGTAAGTGAATCTGGTTTCAACTATAGATAAACTTTATGTAATTAGAAGAATTTTAGCTAAATAATTATATTTTTGTTGTGACTATTGACTTTGGTAATTCGTAGTAATCAATCTCTACGTCAAAAAGATACAAATAGTAGTCTCTGGAACTCGAAAAATTATATGTACATGTGGGTATAAGTATGGCAACCTAATTGATTAGTAATATAAACAAAACTTTTAGGGTTTATGTAATTAATGTTAACTTAACCTTAGTTTCATATAAGCTTTCAGTAGATGGTTTGTGACCTGATATGGAATTAGGGTTGATTGTGGACATATCTAGAATGATTATGAGGTATGTTGCATCCCTTTATCACATTAATAAATTACCTCTGCTTTCTCTCTCTTGATCCTTTAGAAACATATTACCCTATACACTTTCTCTCTCTTTTGAGTTGTTGAGTCATGTGAGTGTTTATATGTTGATATTGATCCAATGATCTTAAGAAGCAGATATGCATGTTGAACTCTAAAGTTATATCTTGATCTTGTTTTTCATGTTGTAATCATACTTTGTGCTTTTTAACTAAGTTGCTCGATTTGAGCCATGGAATTCAATCTTCAAGTGATGGCCTCTTATGGTATTGTTATGAATCTTAATTTCTAAAATGGTTGAATACTTCTACTTGGTAACATTTGGATGTTTTCATCCTTTATTTGAGCTTGACTATACTTTATCTTGCATGCCGTATTTGCATATGTGATTTGACTAGTGATAACTAGAAGTAGTGATTCCATGTTTTTAGGCAATGGGTTTTATTCCCCTATCATGGACTAAGGTTTTAATCCTTATGCAACATATAATATCTTGTGAATTGAGGTTTTAGTCCTCCTACCAAGCATTTTAGTTTTAGTCCTCCTTCCATGCATTGAGGTTTTAGTCCTCCTGCAAATACTCTATTTATTTAGCACTGAGGTTTTACTCTTCCTGCCTCTTGTATTGAATATATGGGTTCCTACCCTACTTCTTAGTATGTACTAGTCTGGTTTATACTCACCATGCATTGTTTATGATCGTGATATTTTGTTGTGAGATGGTTTAAGGCAATAAAATCTATTTTTTCCTCTTAAATGAAACACCTTGTTGGCAATCCTTATTCTTTTGCTCATCCATTTGGATACTTTGATATCTTTCTCTTAATTTGGGAAGCCTTGATAAGTATATTATCGTCCTTTTCCCCAAATATTTCTCAATTCCTATTTATTTGCACATTTTGACTTTTTATGTTGACAACTTCCACACATGTTCTTCTTTTGTGGAGTATGCTTCCAACCCTTAGGTGAAGTATAGGGAAGACTTGTCTTGCAAACCAAGACTTTGTCTGAATGACCATGACTTGTCAAGTGTAGATTTTTGTAAGAGATAGACTTGAAGTAGCCCAGACTCCCCTCTACTTAGTTGTTGAATATGTTACCTTCATGCAAACCCCCAAGGGTAGATTATTTTCTTTTTCTTAATTGGCAATTCATTCATCCCCTCGCTCGAGAGTTCAAACTCATGACCTGTCAGTCACACAACATCACTTTTACCACTCAGGTGCCACTTCATTGGCAAACAAACATGTTCATTTTATAATAGGTAGTATTTATTTAAATACACACACAAATATATATATATATATATATATATGGATTGTTGGGGGAAACCCATCTATACATGTGAAGGCCTAATAAAAGATATTATGTAATCTTGTAAATTGAAAACATTCATGATATTTTTTTTGTGTTATACTTTAGTCTTTATGATATTCATTTATGAAAGATTAAATAATAGTTACTCATCCATTGTGAAAATTGGTGTGTGTTTTCTATATGGATGATGACTCTTATTTGATTTATTAAGGAGTAGATCCCCTCTCAAGTCCCACTCCTTAACAGATGGTATTAGAGCCCTAGCGATTGGATTCTGACTTTTCTATTTATCTCCCTATATAGAACTCCTACACTACATGGAAACTATAACATCCCAATTTTATATAACATATAATTCATTGAGAAGAAGCATAATCTTATTAGGAATGTCATAAAAATGATAATCATTGCATAAAAATAAAGTTTAAATAAACCCAACACAAGATACATTGCATAATTTCTCATATCTCAAACTCATTACATAAAACCCACACTTTTAACTAAGACATGTGTCTCGTAAGCATAAAGAAAATCTAATCTATTGATAGTTGGAACTCCACCAGGTCTAGTCTCAGATGTCCTTGAGCTCCTTCTTTAGTTGGTCCTCAGATAGCTCTATCCTTGTCTTTGCTCCTTTCATGCGAGCATCACGCCCCGAACCATGTATAAAGCATATTGTAAGTGGAATTGAAAATATTATAAAACTGAAATAACATATTCTTTGAAAAGAAAATAGTTAACATCATGAAAATAAACTTTGATTTTCATCATTGTCTTGTATCTAACTTATATAAGAATCCTTAAGATTTGCAATGAGGTGCCTCTCCTCCTTGCATTGAAGTGCTTTGTATGCTAGGAAAGTCCATGATTTGCACCAAAGTGCACTGTATGCTAGGAAAGCCCATGATTTGTACTGATGTATGCTATGTGCTAAGTGTTATGAAAGCCTGTAACAAGGATATTATATAAGCTACATTCATTACTTTACTCTTACTCTTGAATGCTCTTTACTCTTGATCTTAAACCTGGATATGATGTGATATGATGATTTTTCAAAACAAATAATAAAAAAGGATTTCATTTATTTGTTAACTATTAACTTTAATAATCAAAACTATAACATGATAATACATTCACATAATAACATGTACATTGTATACAATGCATATAAACATCCAATAACTATGTTCAAAGTGCATGGACCACTTATAGAGATTGGGAAAACTCCTAGTCACCCTCTTTAGGCTAATGAAACCCTAGGTACCCTGTAGAACAATTTTGAATTCGTTAATATTTAATATCAACTTGATTTCTAGGGTTTTAGGGTTCTTTATGGATTGATGAAAACTGATTCAAAATAGGCTTCAAAACCACTTTAGTGTTATTTTTATTTCATTATCATTCCAAAAAGTATTTTTATGAAAATTTATGAGACGAAATGAATTAGTTATGTATTTATCAATATTGGACCAATCAAAAAACTCCATGGCGATTTATAAAATCCCTAGAAAAATACTACAAAAGATGCCAATTGGATAATGACATGGCCCAATGGCTTGATGCCACAAGGATTGTAGGAACCAACATTTAAGGCTCGCCCAAACAAATCTTACGACAATAATTCCCATACCAAAGTGTGACGCATCAATATTAACTAAGGGCAAGATTATAAGAATAGCATGCCTTGATCTTCCCTTCCTTTTCAATCTCATGAGGAAATCAGAGAACTTCACAAAGCTCGATCTAAGAACCCAAACTATAAACTAATAGGAACAAAGACCAAACCACAAAGGCCACAAGAAAAACAACTTCGTTACAAACCTGGCGAGCCTATGGAGGAGCTGTGATGTGGCCAGAGGCCCAAAAACTAGTTGCCACCATTCATAGTGTGGAGGCTGACAAGAGAACACTTGGAAGCACCCTGTGGTGCAAATCAAGGAGGCCAACCACAGGTGTAAACTCTCAAAGTTTGCAAAAAAGTTGGGGATAGTCAATGATGAAGAACCATGGCAAAACTATGGATGGTTGTGAAGAAAGCACCTGAATTCACAGGACTATGAACAAGAGCAATGTAAAGGGGGAAATCTAAATACCTTGCTTTGCTTTGGGTCAAATTGAAGGCTCAGAGAACTCTCAGGTGTCTTGTGAAGATGAATTTAGGTGTCGGTGGTCGTCATGGAGGTCTAAAACCCTAAGAAGACTTCTCTAATAAGTGCTAGGTGGAGATTGACCTCACTTGGTAGGGTACCAAAAATTGCATATGAATCTCCAATCTCAAGGAGATTTTGGAGGTCTGAGTGTCATTTTAGAAGCACTATTTGTAGGTGCAATGTCCTGTAGTGACCAGTAATCCCAACTGTGATGGGAAAATGGGGGATGCAATGAATTTGTTGTCGACTGGGGACTCTAGGGCATGAAATCCTAACATGTAAGAGATTGAAAGCTTTGGGGAGAGGTAAGGATGGTGAGGGGAAGATTTATTCACACTGAGAAAGTAGATAGAGAGAACACTAAAGGTGAAATTATATGGTATCATATGCTCTCCTCTCTGACTTGGAGTCACGTGAGGAGGATGAGCGTCTAGCGCTCAATGGGTCCATGAACGCAATAACATAACTAAGTCATTTGATTAGGTCTGAAATAGGAAACCACGAAATTAAGGTGTGTGTGACTCATTAGGATGATGCAAGCTTATAATCTACTTAGGACTATTGTTGATGAGTCATTATCTATCCTTACTATAATTAGTGGGTCTAGATTTATCCAAAAGAGACCAAAATTGGTAGGTTGCCCAATTGGACCACGAGGAATCCAAAATAGGAGTTAATTTTCTTATTTGGAAGTCCCACTCATATGTATTCTACATTTTAGTAATAAATATGAATTAATTATGTAGGATAATCTAAAATAAACTTGAGACTCATATTCGGGTAAACCCAGATGTTACTGATTTAAGTTCATAATAAAATTATTTGGTCAATGAATTATTATTAAAAGGATCAGTTTCACTTTTAACCCCCTATGTATCATTAATTTACCAATTACGGTTACATTTGATGAAATTTGAATCACCATTGGAATGATGAAAGGAATTTTGTAAAAAATAATGGGAACATTACTTTAGTATTATTTGAGTTCCATATTTGCATTAGTTTTTAACAGAATCTTCAAGATTTATAATTTGAAACTAGGGTTTTCTAATTTAGGATTATTTATATTCAAAAAATTAGGGTGTTATAGATTTCCTAGAAATGATATGTTTACCCTTTAATATACCTATGTTTCTCATGAGATGATGGAAGTAAGATGTATAAATGTATGTGTTACACATAAGGGTCTGGATGACCAAACCCTAATGTGATGGGATCTATAAGCTCATACCCTAATATGTAAATTAGTTGTGACATATCTCTTTCGATGTTAGGAGATTTGACTTTAGGATGGAGTTAAGTAATGAGGATGCTATAGTAATATTCAAAGGAGATCTTAATCTAGAAAATTTGTGACTTGGTTCTCAAATTCATTTTTAGCTCATTTAGGATTTATGTCGCATGAGTTTTTAGAAAAATTCTTATTTCCACTTATACTACCATGTGTACAAAAAGAATATTCAGATTTCATTGATGTTTTCTTGAACTAAGTCATTATTTTGGGTGAATAAAGACCTTGTATTGCTTTTTTGTATTTTTGTATAGGTGTAGAAAAGAAAGGGTACTTGTGAGAGAAAAAAAGATTCTCATCACGTTATCTATACATTTGCCTAGAAGAATGGCAAAGAAAAAGAAGAAGGGATCAAGAAACTATACAACAAAAAAGACACGGGGTTAAGCAAACAAAGCCCATAATAAAAGAAAGTTGAAAACATACGACAATCCTAACCCATCATTTAGGAAACCTCACTTTGTTCATAGACCAACAGCCTTTTGGGACTCCGCAATTGAAGGTCCTAGGAAACAAGCTTAAGAAAAATGGTCTTTCAAGCTGAGAAATTAAGGGAGCATATGCACATAGTAGCCTTGATCAAGCACCGTAATGATGTAACATCCACATACTTATTGTTATAAACTCTCAAATTTCTTTCAAACCATATGGAATGCATGATCATAATTCCCATAAGGTGTTCTTTCCTAAACACCAAGTCAAATTCCTAATAGCTTGCATAATCAATGGTAGGGAAGTTGCTATGCTTACCTTCTAAGCAATCATATGAAAACTCTCGGGACCATTAAATTCTAAACCTAAGAAAAGATAGGATCATCAACTCCTCTTTTCTTGATATTATTCCAAGTCAATATTAGGTTAACTTTAGTTTCATTACAAGCCAAAATTCTATCCTCTCCACCAATAGGTTTGAGATACCATTAAGAAATTTTATCAAAGCATCATGCAACCTGGAAGAAGAAAAGTTGCATTGAGTCCTATACACAATGGGGGTATAATCTCAAACCTAGTTGTGAGTATGGAGTGATGACTAGAAAGATGTGTTTTGTATCAAAGGTGTAGTGGACATACCCTTTTGTCTTTGTTAATTTATAGGGAGTTGTGCCTGGTGATTCTTTCGATACTCTATGAACCTTAGAGTTGTTAGGTTAGAACCCCAAAGACCTAAAACTCAACGCTCAATGGACAGTATCATCTATTTGAAGGCAAGATCTATATGTATCATAAACACACCTTATGTCTTTAAGAGTTTACTTTGACTTATTAAGTTAAATATTTTTATGGGATGTATAGAAGTTGGTTGGTAGTGTAAGGATAGTTGGATTCTAAGACAAAATATTTTTAAGGGTGGAGTGTTGTAACATATTGAATTTTGCTTCCTTATCCCTGAAACACTAATTCCCCTTAATTAGGTATCAAAGGGTAGTTCATAGTATTTCGCAAACAAGGTATATAGTATACCCTAACATGGACATGTGATGACTTTAGATGACCTTTTATGCCTTGCTTGACTTCATGAAATATTAGGAATCATATAATGTAATATATATATGTCCTCTTTCACCCTTAACCTAAGTTGGGTGGATATAATAAGTAGTTAGTGATGACATGGTTCATTTTTATGGATAATAAACCATTAGACTTCTACATTCAATATCATAGCTTTCTTAACGTAAACAAATCATACACTTAAAATAAACTAGAAAAGTGTAATTCAGAGATCCATGTAACAATATATATCAATTTTAATATGACGAATAATATATGCATGCAAATAGGCATGTGTCTTGAACTGTCAATAAGTTAACCAATTCAATTAATATGTGTAATAGTCATTGAAAAGATTTTGAATGTATCCAAATTATAAAGAATCATGAAAATATACTATTGGGTGTAAAAATAATATATAGAATAAGGGAGAGTTGGTCTATCTTTTTAAATAACCACCAAATATCTTTAAGGAATTTGGAATTAAATAATCAATTTTCATTGATGTGAGCATTTCAAAATGTCAATCATGTGAATATAATCCTAAATCTAATCTAACGTCAAAACATCATCCTTAAATGTTTTCTTTTAGTGAATGTATATGGATATAACCTCTTCTAACCTTCATCCATTGGATAACTTATTAACATTGACAAAAGTTGAAACTAATGTGATATCTAGATTCCTTGTGCATTAGTTTCCTTTTGGGCCAAGTTTCACATTAAATGAATAATTTTATATACCTTAATTTCATTCAAGAAAGAAAATATGTAGTTAACTATAATATATAAAGTAACATAATGGATTACCGTAAAAGTGGGATCTAATGAAAAATTCGGATTCTACATGCTTTGATTATTGTAGGTGTAAAGTTTAATTTTATTTGAACCTTGTTTGGGACCTCAGACAAATTAGAAAATATAAATAATAAACATTTAAATTAAACTATATGAAAAGCATTTAATATTAGGACTTCATATGCTTTCTGGTTTCAATGTGCCATTTACACGGGTTTCCTCTTCCTTTGGGAGTGCATCCATCATCTAGAACATTGAATCTGGGTCAGACAGTTCTCAACCTATCTCCTACCTTGGGTAGGAGACTACAAGACTTTGAACAAGTAAGTATGAAAACATAGATACTTATTCACACTTTTCTCCTTCATCTATCCATGGTTTTCTAAATTTTCTTTGCCATTGAATTTGTTGCTTGATTTCATATTCAACAAGCTATTACTTGAGCCCTAATTTCCCAAAATGTGGAACCCCCAATCGTGTGCAAACTCCTTCTTCTTCTCCAAGTTATAGACATCTTCACACCATTGTTCACCCTTATTTATCTATCCCTAGATAACCACTAACCCTCTCAAAAATATGCTCCATTATCAGTTTCACCTCCCATGTCTTGAGTGACATGCTGTGATAGGATGAACTTTTGGAGTTCTTAATTACTTAATGACAAATTGTTAATCCTAAGTAGGGTTTTGATCATTTGGATGTGCTCCAATTAGTTTGGAAAAAAAATTGAATGTCATTGAGGTTAGTGTTATAACTAATGCCCCTAAGTATGTGCCATTTTGGATTAAGTGGTGGACTCGTCAAATAGTGGTAATTTGGCACCAACATCTAGTATAGTCTAGCATGAGTATTCTAAAGCTATGTTTGAAGTCTCACATAATCTATGATGTCCCTCGTAAAAGGTATGGATGATAGAATGTTGATTAAATGATTAATAATCGAGGAATGTAATGAACAAGTATATAACCCGTTACCCTAAGTTGTTGGCATGTGCCTTGTCACGCCTTGGAGAAGTGGGCATGTGACGTTGTTGTTTTCTTGAGTAGGCGGTAAAGTCATACACAACCATCAGGTTGTAGATCGGTGGCATGGAGGTATTTCGGCTCTTGGATGGATACATGAGAGGGTTGAGAAGTTATCCCCGACTCAAGTTCAAAGCCACAATGTGGGAGGCAGTTCAACCCTTACTAGATCAGGCCTACATGATCATTGTTCATGGGTGGAAAGCAGTTGCCTTCCCCACTTTCTCAGTGATACCTCTATTCCTAAATGTAGTCTTTCAGACTTAACTAGAGGAAGAACGACCAATCCCTTTTGTTATCTTCTCCACCGCAGGTTGCAGGTGGTTTGAGGGAGGAGTTAGACAATGAGAGAGGATGAGGAGGAGAGCCTTGCGGTCGATCCATGGATAGGCCTTCTCGTCACCAGTGGAGCGTCTCTGGTGATAGCAAACTTGCAGGAAGCTTCCAACCGCACCCAAGCAGCGAGATCGAAAGGGTGGAGGAGCAGTTGAGCAGGAGTATGGAAACATCTCGTAGGTCGACTAAGGAGGAGAGAGTGGATGAGTCTTCATTAGGGGACAACAGTAGTAGTGGGTGGTCATCTTCTAGCCCAGGATCTTGCTCATGGCTTCCTCTGGTGATGGCACACTCACAAGGACCGTCGAGGGAGGATGCAAAGGCCCCCATGACCGACATAGCCGCGGAGACACCGCTAGACTTGCGAGCAGCCACAAAAGGCACCCGGGAGTCGTCGGGCTTCCTTGTTGCGGTCAGAACGGTCAAGGAGGAGATGGAGGAGATCTGCAGGGATTCTTCATCTGAACTTGATAGGGCGGTGATTCCCTTGGCAGCCAGAGAAGACACCGCAAAGATGGAGAACATGGCAGACTCACACAATCACGCAGGAAGCAAGGAGCCCCACTGCATGATCCAAGGATGCAGTTGTCAGGAGGCATGAAGCTGAGATCATGAGGAGGTGTTGTTCTATTGCTTGCCGGAGGTGAGCTGTGTAGCGGCGCCCTTGCAGAACAGATCCCAGCGGTGGGGAACAGGTGCAGGCGGAGTCCAGCCAGAGATGAGGCCCGCGGCGGTGCTGCATCATGGGAGAAGAGAGATGTGAATCGGCCACAGTGAGAAAACCAGATCGCTTAACCTTGGTTTCCACGTGGCGGCGTACCACTGGCTGAAAAGGTAAATATTTTCGATAAATATCCAGTTTGTTAGATGAATAATAGAAATTAGCTCGAGCATCATAAAAATACAAACGATGTACCAAATTGTTCAGAAAAATGCATAGAACAATATGAAAGCATAATATCTGGCCTTTTAATGCTTTAATATCAGTGATATCATATAAGATGTGTAATGCTTTTTCATGGATAATAAATATCAAATGGTGCTATAAAATTATGATAAAATGTCAGTAAGTCTATAATCATGTTTTTAGTCCATATAAGGTCAGTAATCATGATGTTGATGCACGAAATCATGTAATTTTCTTAGAATGCCTATTTAGGGCTAATAACCCTAAATAAAATGCAATAAATGATGAAATTCACAGAGTAAGCTCATATTAGTATATGGAACCTCAATTTTAATTATGAGATCATAATGATGAACATAATCCATGTTATATGAAGATGAATCTTAATACATGTTATAAAACCCAAATCTAGCTTAATGATGCAACCTATGGTTAATATGTGCACAAAAAGGATATGGAACCTGATGTTCAGGTGATGAACTTTGATAATGAGATGTAATCTGGAAAATGACATCAGTGAGATAATCATAAGATAAGAATACAAGTAATGATGCACATATCCTAATGAACTAAGAGAAACTCTAATGAACACGACTAGGGTTAAGATGAGATGTAAGATGATGAGAACCTGATGGTGATATGTGGTCTTATCTTAATCAGGGGTTGACAAATATATAGATGACATGAGGAATAGTTGATGATTAGTATATCTATTTGGAAGGTGCTCCATTACCTCTTACTTGGCTTATTATACATTATGCTTGTGTTATATGGTAGTAAAGACTTGGCATATGGTATTGATTGAAATGATTGTTCTTGTATGATATGTTGGTTGGTTTTCTATACTTACTACTATGAACACATCAAACATAATATATATGTTCCATTATATGAAAGTACCAACTCTTTGGCAGTGTGCTTGGAAGTGACCGAACTCTTTGGTAGTGGTCACATTGTACATGTGGAAGCACCAACTCTTTGGTAGTGTGCTTGGACCCAACTCTTTGGTAGTGGTCACATTGTACATATGATCCAACACTTTAGTAGTGATCATAAAGGCCTTGAGATATAATGGAAAATAAGCTTAGTATATGTGTTCTCTTTTGTTAATGAATACCTTTGTGCAAGTATACACTTTTCTTATATTATTCTATTACTACCAAGTATATTAGTTTTATCTTATTGCCAAGATATGATGAGAGGTAAATAAAAGACACGTAGGCGTACTCATTACAATATTCTTGAATATTGACTTGACCTGTACCGCATGTAATCTGTTATTTAGGTTGTGGTTATGCTCATGAAGAACCAGGATAGTTGAGAGTTGTGTGGCGAGCTGATGTACAGGTGGACCTGTTGTCTTAAGATCATGTAGTTTAGATGTAGTACATGTATATGTATAAGTTTGCTATTCAATATGTAATATCAAATGTTGTAACAATTCATGTTGTAATTATATGTTGAATGGTGAACATGTGTTGTGGTTTGTTTATTGTTCTTGTGCATGTGCTACTGATTGTTTCCTTTTGACTCCCTCTGATTTTCTTCTTCTTAGCATTGTGTAGGATGTTTAAATTGGGATTCTTGCTGAGGTGAGGGTTTCAATTTGGATGTCACACATCAGATTAAGTTTTAGAAAATCTGGGGACATCATAGGTGGTATCAGAGCATGAATAATAGCAAAGCCTGACATTTGCTCACTATGCAACTCAAAACTGAACAACCTTGAACCTTTAAAAATCTTTAGGGTTAGATTAGTCATCTTTAGAGACTAGATCTGACCTACCCTCTAGGTTAGCACCTAGATGTTGGAGAACTAGGTCTAGATTGGTGCTTGTTGTATAGCAGGTCCTTAGATGTCATTATTTCCTTGTAGTGCAGTGGTATGGGACGTTGCACTGTTTGGAAATGACGTGCATCAAGGGAAGAGAAACCCTAGACATATTGCACACGTTGTCTAGAGTAGCTACACCAGTCTACCCCTTGTTCTCACCCTTTTCACTAGTTTTCATGACACTGTACTCTCTACTACGTGTGGGACACTCATTTTCAGGATTTGGTTTTTGATTCCAAACGGATCGAACCTTGATAGTTTTCTCTGATGCTTGTTTTATCGGAGAAAAACTATATAATATTTTATTATGTATATGTATTACAAAAATGTGTCCCCACACATGTATGAGTAGGAGGTGGTCATGAAACCTAATTGAAAGTGAATGACATCAATCTAGAAGAGAGAGTAGTTCTAGATTAGATGTCTAGAGCCTTGTTGGAATATGTGATAGATGAAATAAGTTTTGACAATATGATGTAGGCCTTATACAGATGGTATAAGATGGTTTACGATAATATATGTTTGTCTTTGAGGACTTAGGTCCAGTTTTGAGGATTTGAGATAAGTGTTGATGATGCAAGTAACTAAGCTTTTATGAGATAAGATAAGTTAAGATAAGACAAGGTTGTGAATCAGCATGAGCCTCAAGCTCTTTTACAAGGAGGACCTCTAGTGTTAGGACCAGTTTTAGGGTTAGCTCAAGAGAGAGAGAGACCCATAGGGAGAAGGTCAGAGAACGTAAACTCCAAGATATGAGAATTATGAGATATGTGATATGATATGTCCTAACCTAGAATACTCCTGCGTGATTGAGTTGAGTTGCTTTATGCATGATTCCTATAGCCTTGTTGGACCCTAGTTGTCCTTGGGAAGACCAAACCCTAGAGACAGAGAGAGGTTGGTTATATGCGCATTTGTGAATATGATTATGAGAACCTACCATCTGGGTGAGGGAGAGAGCCCAAGACCTTGGAGGAGGTAGCTATGTTAGTTTTTATGAAGCCTCGAGATCGGTTTGGTGGTTCCCCACATAGGACACTAGTAGCATGTGTAAAAGATAGTGTTGAGTAAGGATAACTCATGGGTAGAGACATATGAAGAGTATGTCATATCATGTTTTGGTTTGTGCTTATGTGGCTAGAGCTCGTAAAGTAATCAACTAGAGCCAATGAGGTAATCTAAGAACCCTAGACTAAGAGAGGGAAGATAAGTTTTTGTTTATGAGACACTCATAGAGTTGAGTTAGCTCAGAGAGAGACTGAGCATGTCACTACCATAGTGGTATGGTTTAGAGGAACCTCATTTGGACTAGATGAAGTTTTTATATATGTTTTATTAGCCACTCACATAAGTTTGTTTAGCACAACCGTGATATAATGTGTGTATGGATGTGATCTAATCTTGAGACGTGATATATAGATATAACATGGTGGAAAACCTAAAGATGGTTTAATAGAAATCAAAGTATAAATGGTTAACCATATACATGAATAATGCTCATTATGTGAAAATTGATGGCTAATCTAGTGATGGAATCACAAGTAAATGTTGCAGTTTATTATGAGTAATAAAATAAGATCATATGAATGAAACATGTTCCATGAGGTGTTAATCATAGTGCTTAATAAAGATGAAAATATCGTTTGACAATTAGCACAACATAATGATTAAGGTGCCTTGATATAATGGGTTAACTTTAGTTAACTCCCTTAAAACATGGTATTATGATGAGGGAACCCTAATGCAAGGTTAATATAAGGTGCAACCATAATATATGAGACACGTAATGACATAATTAGAATTTCTAAACCCTTGTTTGAGCCTTCTATGGAGTGAGGTTTCACCCTTGATGGTTGTAAAACCCCCCTAATAGTTCTTTGGATACATGGTTCTAGGTAACTTTTGCGGATATGTTACACATAGAATGGTGACTACATGTGGATGAGAGCAAGATGAGGTTTTCCCTGGAAATATGAGTATGGTTTACTTTCGAGGATGAAAGTTCTTTTAAGATGTATATGATGTGAAAGGCTGGATTTCTGGCTTAATTTTAAGGACGGAATTTCTTTTAAGGTGTGTAGGATATGATAGGCTAAACTTTTGGAGTACTTAATTACTTAATGACAAATTGTTAATCCTAAGTAGGGTTTTGATCATTTGGATGTGCTCCAATTAGTTTGGAAAAACAATTGAAAGTCATTGAGGTTAGTGTTATAACTAATGCCCCTAAGTATGTGCCATTTTGGATCAAGTGGTGGACTGGTCAAATAGTGGTAATTTGGCACCAACATCTAGTATAGTGTAGCATGAGTATTCTAAAGCTATGTTTGAAGTCTCACATAATCTATGATGTCCCTCGTAAAAGGTATGGATGATAGAATGTTGATTAAATGATTAATAATCGAGGAATGTAATGAACAAGTATATAACTTGTTACCCTAAGTTGTTGGCATGTGCCTTGTCACGCCTTGGAGAAGTGGGCATGTGACGTTGTTGTTTTATGAAGTAGGTGGTACAATCATACACAACCATATGGTTGCAGATCGGTGGCATGGAGGAATTTTGGCCCTTAGATGGATACATGAGAAGGTTGAGAAGTTATCCCTGACTCAAGTTCAAAGCCACAACATGGGAGGCAGTTCAACCCTTACTTGATCAGGCCTACATGATCATTGTTCGTGGGTGGAAAGAAGTTGTCTTCCCCACTTTCTCTGTGATACCTCGATTCCTAAATGCAATCTTTCAGATGCAACTAGAGGAAGAATGACCAATCCCTTTTGTTATCTTCTGCACCGCAGGTTGCAGGTGGTTTGAGGGAGAAGTTAGACAACAAGAGAGGATGAGGAGGAGAGCCTGGCGGTCGACCCATGGACAAGCCTTCTTTTCACCAGTGGAGCGTCTCTGGTGACAGAAAACTTGCAGGAAGCTTCCGACCGCACCCAAGCAGTGAGATCGAGAGGGTGGAGGAGCAGCTGAGCAGGAGTATGGAAACATCTCGTAGGTCAGCTAAGGAGGAGAGAGTGGATGAGTCTTCATTAGGGAACAACAGTAGTAGCGGGTGGTCATCTTCTAGCCCAGGATCTTTCTCATGGCTTCCGCTGGTGACATCGCACTCACAAGGACCATCGAGGGAGAATGCAAAGGCCCCCATGACCGATGTAGCCGTGGAGACACCACTAGACTTGCGAGCAGCCACAAGAGGTGCACGGGAGTCATCGGGCTTCCTTTTTGCTGTCAGAACGGTCAAGGAGGAGATGGAGGAGATCTATAGGGATTCTTCATCTGCACCTGATAGGGCGGTGATTCCCTTGGAAGCTAGAGAAGACACCGCAAAGATGGAGAACATGGCAGACTCACGTAGTCATGCAGGAAGCAAGGAGCCCCGCTGCATGATCCAAGGATGTAGTTGTCAAGAGGCATGAAGCCGAGAATAAGAGGAGGTGTTGTTCTTTTGCTTGTCAGAGGTGAGTTGTGCAGTGGCGCCCTTGCAGAACAGATCCCAACAGTGGTGAGAAGGTGCGGGCAGAGTCCAGCTAGAGACGAGGCCTGTGGTAGTGCTGCGTCGTGGGAGAAGAGAGATGTGAATCGGCCGCAGCAAGCAAACCAGATCGCTTAACCTTGGTTGCCACGTGGCAGCGTACCACTGGATGAAAAGCTAAATATTTTCGATAAATATCAAGTTTATTAGACGAATAATATAAATTATCTCGAGCATCATAAAAATACAAACAAGGTACCAAATTGTTCAGAAAAATGAATAGAATAATATGAAAGCATAATATCTGGCCTTTTGATGCTTTAATATCAGTGATATCATGTAAGATGTGTAATGCTTTTTCATGGATAATAAATATCAAATGGTGATATAAAATTATGATAAAATGGCATTAAGTCTATAATCATGTTTTTAGTCCATATAAGATCAGTAATCATGATGTTGATGCACGAAATCATGTAATTTTCTTAGAATGTCTATTTAGGGCTAATAATCCTAAATAAAATGCAATAAATGCACACATGCTCAATAAATGATGAAATTCACAGAGTAAGCTCATATTAGTATATGGAACCTCGGCTTTAATTATGAGATCATAATGATGAACATAATCCATGTTATATGAAGATGAATCTTAATACATTTTATAAAACCCTAATCTAGGTTAATGATGCAACCTAGGGTTAATATGTGCACAAAAAGGATATGGAACCTGATGTTCAGATGATGAACTTTGATAATGAGATGTAATCTGGAAAATGACATCAGTGAGATAATCATAAGATAAGAATATAAGTAATTATGCACATATCCTAATGAACTAAGAGAAACTCTAATGAACATGACTAGGGTTAAGATGAGATGTAAGATGATGAGAACCTGATGGTGATATGTGGTCTTATCTTAATCAGGGGTTGACAAAGGTATAGATGACATGAGGAATAGGTGATGATTAGTATATCTCTTTGGAAGGTATGACATTACCTCTTACTTGCCTTATTATACATTATGCTTGTGTTATATGGTAATAAAGACTTGGCATATGGTATTGATTGAAATGATTGTTCTTGTATGATATGTTGGTTGGTTTTCTATACTTACTGCTATGAACACATCAAACATAATATATCTATTCCATTATATGAAAGCACCAACTCTTTGGCAGTGTGCTTGGAAGTGACTGAACTCTTTGGTAGTGGTCACATTGTACATATGGAAGCACCAACTCTTTGGTAGTGTGCTTGGACCCAACTCTTTGGTAGTGGTCACATTGTACATATGATCCAACTCTTTGGTAGTGATCATAAAGGCCTTGAGATATAATGGAAAATAAGCTTAGTATAGGTGTTCTCTTTTGTTAATGAATACATTTGTGCAAGTATACACTTTTCTTATATTCTTCTATTACTGCCAAGTATATTAGTTTTATCTTATTGCCAAGATAGGATGAGAGGTAAATAAAAAACATGTAGGCGTACTCAGTACAATATTCTTGAATATTGTGTTGGCGTGTACCGCATGTAATCTTTTTTTAGGTTGTGGTTATGCTCATGAAGAACCAAGATAGTTGAGAGTTGTGTGGCGAGCTGATGTACAGGTGGACCTGTTGTCTTAAGATCATGTAGTTTAGATGTAGTACATGTATATGTATAAGTTTTCTATTCAATATGTAATATCAAATGTTGTAATAATTCATGTTTTAATTATATGTTGAATGGTGAACATGTGTTGTGGTTTGTTTATTGTTCATGTGCATGTGCTACTGATTGTTTCCTTTTGAATCCCTCTGATTTTATTCTTCTTAGCCTTGTGTGGGATGTTTAAATTGGGATTCTCACTGAGGTGAGGGTTTCAATTTAGACGTCACACATCATATTAAGTTTTAGAAAATCTTGGGACGTCACACATGCCGAACCCAACTTTTTTCTCTGATGACCTTGATTCTGTGTCGAGAACATGTTGCATATCTGACCCAGTTGGAACTATGGTAAGCTTTCTTGAATCCCCTCGTATATTTCTTGTTCACCTATAAACCACCCCCTTTTCTCATCTGCAAGTTTTATGGTCAGGTTTTTGACTTTTAACTGTGATCATTGGTGGAATGGTTCAGGCAAGCCTTGAACCCAGACTTCTTATCTCCAACTTCTCTTAGGCCTCGACGATGTTTTCCTAGTCTTTATTATCACATTCAGGGCTAGTTATTTCAAGATCTTCTTCAAGATTTCTATCATTTCATCTAATCTAAGTGACATTTTGATGTGCTTCTTGTTCATTTGCCAAATCACATGTTTCCTTGAGTTCTTTGACAATTAGAGAGTTGTCCAGGGGTATAAAGTTGCTCACATTTCTTAATATTTGGTATCTAGTACTTCCATGGCCTCCTTCCATGGTATGGGCGTGGAGTTTCTTCTCATGTGCGTCTTAGAGACAGTCAATCCTATTCTCATTGAGACATGAAGACTTGATCAGAGTCACCTTTGAAATTTTTTCATTGAGCTAATTCAGTTTTGTCCAATTTAGATCACCAGTTGGAGTTGTGATTGCTTTGCTTCTGACGACATGGAGTAACATACCCAGTATGGTTGTTCCACTGTTATTCAGCCATTTCCTTTTTCACATCAGCATAGGAAGTGGGTATTTTGATAACTCTTTTGAGTTTAATTTTAGTTAGTTGAATGGGTTGTATATGTCTTCTTCACATTATTGTCCCATCACATGGCTATTTTGATATCTTGTGAAGTGAGGCCCTACCATATTTTCATTTAATCAATTTATTTACAAATCAAATAAACATTATGAAGTTTGATAATGCATAGTGATTAATATGTCAGCCATAAAGATAAAAATAACTAGTCAAATGGAATTTGGGAAAAAATATCACATGTTGGTATAAGTTTGATAACATAATTGATTAATTTTAAAAAGGAAAATTTTTAAGGTTTATGTAATTATGTTAACTCCAATTTCACATATGCTTTTAATTTTGTGGCTTGTGAACCTGTATGGAAGTATGATTGACAATGGACATATCTAGAATGATTATGATTTAAGTTGTGTCCCTTCTTTATCATATTGAGCAATTACCTATGTTTTCTCTCTCTCTATCCTTATGAGACATGTTATCGTATACACTTTATCTTTCTTATGAGATGTTGACTTGTGTGAGTGGCTATATGTTGATATTGATCATATGAACTTTTAAACTTTGAATATGTGTGTTGAACTCTAAAGTTATATCTTGATCATCCTTTTTCATGTTTTAACCCTACTTATGTAGTTTTAAACTAAGTTTCTCTTTTTGAGACATGGAATCCTATTTTCAAGTTATGGCCTCTTATGGTCTTATGAATTATCTTAACTTTGTATATGGTTAAATACTTGTTTATGGGTCATCTGACCCCACTTGATAACATTTGGATGTTCTCATACCTTATTTTAGGTTGATTAGACTTTATCTTGCTTGCCTTTTTTGCATGTGTTATTTTTCTAGTAATAACTAAAAGTAGTGACACCATGTTTCTACACATTGGATTTTATTCCCCTTCCATGAACTGAGGTTTTATTCCTCCTGTAATATATAACATTTTGGGCATTAAGGTTTCTTACTAGACATTGAGGTTTTTGTCCTCCTCCCAAACACTAACATTTTAGTCCTCGATCCATGCATTGAGGTTTTAGTCCCCCTAGATATTGCAAGGCCCCTAAACTTGTTTAATGAGTTAAACAGGCTTAATTAACATAAATTAATTCTTATAACCCTAATATAACCTTGTTATATGCTTTTAAATCATAAAACAAGCTTAAGTTTCAAATTTGGTCCAATTTGGACATTGTTTGAGCAAGTTATGCAATTTATTAACATTTTGGACTTTTCTGCAATTTACCCAATTGAGAGGTTTTATTTGTAATTTATCACTTACATTATGTTCCATGGATACTCTCTCATCATTCTTGAGCTTGTTGAGCCATGGGGTGCCTATTTAAACATTGGTTTGAAGGTGTTTTCTCCAAGGGTATTTTAGGGTTTACCCCTTCACGGATGAGCTACCTTTAGTAGCTATCAACTAATGAATTATTTGATTGGCTGGGAAATTCGACAAAGGAAAGATAATCAGGTCTATACACATGGTGGGGGATCTTCTTTTGTGTGTTCTTGTATATTCTTAATAAATTAAGGCCCTGGACACTTGGATAGATACTAGAACATCAACTTTTTCTTTATCTTTATCTTAATGTTTCATATACTTAACCCCAAGCACCAAAATGAGCCATTTTCTCTCAACCACTTCCCTCCTTCTCCCAACCTCGTTCTCCCTCTGTTATACTGCACATTTTTTTGTCCAAGGAAGAAGAAAGTGGGGATCTTCTTGGAAAACAAATAGAGGGTTGCAATTGACTTCATTTTAGGGTTGAAAAAGCTTCCTTCTAGTGATCTTGACCTAAAAGAGTAAGAATTCCCTTCTTTCCTCCATTTATTTCTTTTTTATCCTTCCTATTAGCTTTCTCCAGGTTGGAACCTTGTTGTTACATGGTAGAAATTTTTCTAAAGCTCTAAAACCCTACCTCTCTTGCTTTTTATGCTTAGGGTTTGATCATTTGATGAAGAAAGGTGCTAGATGGACGAATTCATAGCTTATTCTTGGATTTTCTACACTACCTGCATGAGTTTTATTCTGTGTTGGGTTTCATCTTCTCATTAGAGGCAAGTTTTATAACTTGCTCCACGTTTATTGCTTACCATATGCTTTCTAGATCATGTTCTTGCTTGAAAATGATGATGCATGCACTAAAAAGCTATGCTTGACTTGGATTTCGATTTTTATAATGTTTCCTATTCTGATTTCAGTTATATATGAACATATGATCATGTATATGTTATTCCTAAGGTATAATATTACTTGTATTAGGTTGTTTTGACAATCTATGGTGCTAAGCATCTATCAAGCAATGGTCAATTTTAGGGTTTTAAGTTGATTTCTTCTATAAACCCATGACCCGATGATGGTACCATTGCAACAACTCTATGGTGTTGTCTTCATGACAACTAATGGTCGTGATCAAAGGTTTCATATGATGGTGACAACCTATGGTCACCCCCTTAGGTCGGGTTTTGGATCAATTAGAAGTAATATGATCAACCATTAAGTACCCTACTGATGTTATCAATCAATGATGACATTAGCTTAATATTTGATGTTGATTAATGAATATAGTGTTGATCTAACAACCTATGGTTATTTAATGATCACTAATGATGGTGTATCATGTCTCTACAACCTATGGTGAGTTAGCCATTGTATTTGTAGCATTAATTAAGCCTTAGACCAATGGTTTCTTGGGTCACTTGATGCAATGGCCGAACCCATACTGTAATTGATGGTTTTAACATATGAACTTGACCCAATGGTCAATATATAATGTTTATTCCTCCAATAAAGTGTAATGATTTCTAATATAATATGTTGGTCCTAATAATTTGATTTAGATGGTTTCCTTTATATGATCATCTTAAGGATCTTACTTGTTAACAATGGATGGCTTATTTTAAATGAACAGTCGATTGTGGGTTTTACCTTACTCTCAATGGAACTTTTTGTGTTGTTAATCAAGGGATGTCTAGGGTTAGATGGTGACTCTTTCTAGAGCACAAATCAAGGACTTCATAGGTGGTTTATCCAAGGTGTTTACTTATGTAAACAACCAATGGTCTTACCTTTTAAACATCCAATGGTTCTGGGTGACATTGTGGTATGGTGATATGGGTTGAATGATGATGGAAAAATTGGAGGGTTACCCTTAATAAGGTATTCTTACCTATTCACTGATATGAATCGAGGGGATGATAATCATATTTTGTTTATATGTAACCCTAATAAGGTATAGCTTGTTATACCTAGCTTTAATATGACTAAATGATGGTAATTGGGTATGAATAGTCCTTGAATGACTAATACAATCATGGAGTCATCTCTTACTGTTGTTGAAACCCTAGTATTCTATAACCCAATGGTTACACCTTGATTTATGTGTGGGTTCATACTTGATAATAGTATGGAATTTGATGTTTATGCTTCACCTTATGCATCCATGATCCAATGGGGATGTCGTGAGTTAGGGTTTGGGTATAAGTGTTTATTAGTAGCATTGATATAATTTATCATGTTGAACCTAACTCTAATGCAAATAGATAAAGATGAGTATTCATGTTTAACATTCTTATATGATGGAATGATGGTGGAATAACCTCCTTAATATGAGCATAACCTTAATGTGTTAATTGGTGGTTATCATAGCCACATGGTTGACACTTTCTTATGCTAAACATGTCCATCATGAATATGATGAGTGTTAATCATATCTAGATTCCTTGCATGTTGATGTAATAAAGGAATGTTCTTAGTGTTAATATAACCCTACTATGATTGTTTATGAATATATCTGTGATGTCCCCGGATTTTCTAAAACTTAATCTGATGTGTGACGTCCAAATTGAAACCCTCACCTCAGCGAGAATCCCAATTTAAACATCCCACACAAGGCTAAGAAGAAGAAAATCAGAGGAAGTCATACGGAAACCATCAGTAGCACATATACATGAACAATAAACAAACCACAACACATGTTCACCATTCAACATATAATTACAACATGAATTGTTACAACATTTGATATTACATATTGAACAGCAAACTATACATATACATGTACTACAACTAAACTACAGGATCTTAAGACAACAGGTCCACATGTACATCAGCTCGCCACACAACTCTCAACTATCTTGGATCTTCAAGAGCATAACCACAACCTAAACAAAAGATTACATGCGGTACACGTCAGCACAATATTTCATGAATATTGTACTGAGTACGCCTACGTGTCTTTTATATACCTCTCATCATATCTTGGCAATAAGATAAAACTAATATACTTGGCAGTAACAGAAGAATAAAAGAAAAGCATATACTTGCACAAGGATATTCATTAACAAAAGAGAACACATATTTTAAGCACATTTTCCATTATATATCAAGGCCTTTATGATCACTACCAAAGAGTTAGATCATCTGTACAAGGTGACCACTACCAAAGAGTTAGGTCAGACCACTACCAAAGAGTTAGGTCATATGTACAATGTGACCACTACCAAAGAGTTAGGTCACTTCCAAGCACACTACCAAAGAGTTAGTGCTTTCATATAATAGAACCTATATATTATGTTTCATGTGTTCATAGCTGTAATCATGGAAAATCATGCAACGTATCATACCAGAACAATCATTTCATCCAATACCATATGCCAAGTATTTTACTACTCATATAAAACAAGCATATTATATAATAAGCCAAGTAAGAGGTAATGGCGTACCTTCCAAAGAGACATCCTATTCACAACATATTCCTGATATCAACTATATCCTTGATTAAACCTGATTAAGACAAGATCATACACTATCATCAGGTTCTTATCATCTCAACCCTAATTATGTCCATTAGGGTTTCTCTTATCTCATTAGGTTATATACATTATTACTTGTATTATCTTATGATTATCTTACTGATGTCATTTTCCAGATTACATCTCATTATAAAAGCTCATTATCTGAGCATTAGGTTCACTATCCTTTTTGTGCACATATTAACCCTAGTTACATGTATTACTCGAATTAGGGTTTTATCATATGTAATATGGGTCATCTTCGTATAATATTAATTCCATGAATCTAACTGATATCTGAGTTACATATTAGTCTCACATTACTGATATGAGCTTACTCTGTGAATTTCATCATTTATTGAGCATGTATATATTTAATACATTTTATTTAGGGTTATAGGCCCTAATTAGACATATTAAGCAAATTACATGATTTCGTACATCAACATGATCATCCTTGACATCAGGTTCATTATAAACATTATTATGGAGTTACTGACATTTTTCCATAATTTTATGTCATCATTTTCTATTTATTATCCACTAAATGAGCATTATACATCTTTCATGATATCACTGAGATTAGAGCATCAAAAGCCTGATATTATGCTCCCATTGTGTTCTACACATTTTTCTGAACATTTTGGTATATTATATGTATTTTTCTGATGCTCGAGCTATTTTCTATGATTTATAGAAATCTGACAATTATCTGAGATATTTACCTATTTAGACGAACCGAGAGCCGCCAAGTGGCATAAGGGTTGGCACAACTCAAAGCTTGGGTCGCTGGTTTGCTTGGTCTGGAGCCGGTTCTCAGCTCCTGAACCCAGTTTAGTTCAACTTTGGGTGGTCGGTCTTCCCCCTTCTTCTTTCTTTCTTCGCTCGGCAGGTCCAGAACTCGCGCGCGCCCCTGTCTTCCGCGTGCGCCGCCGCACACCGCCTCTCCGGTGAGCGCTCGATCGCCCTCCAAAGCTCCTCGTCTTCTTCTTTGGCCGCCAGTAGCTCCGACGTCCCCAGTTAGACATCCACGGCTACTCAGAAGCTCGCCTTAGCCCTTGAGTATCCATCCCCGCGAGCTCGGCGTCGCCTGGTCCAGGCACAGCGGAGCAAAAAGGGGCAAAATGCCCCAGCTTCGTGAAGCTCTGAAGAAAAGCCTCCAAGGCGTTCGCAAGGCCTCTAGAAACTCAACCCTGGTGTCCCTTTGTAGTGCGATGCGCTTCTCGCACCTCCTCAAGCTCCACCTTCTGCTCCGGCAAGGTGACCTTTGGCTACCAAGAAAACCACCATGATAGTCCACCCAAACCGCGGGGTTGGACTCCCTTGAGCTCGTGCCTACTTCAGCCGTTCTTAGCTCCAGTCGTCACCCACTCTAGCTCCATTCTCTACTCCTAACTGCCACCTGCAGTTGCGGTGGAGAAGATAGAGCGCGGGAGAGCTCATTCTCTGTGCTCGCTTGGTTAAAGAGAGTATGTGAGGGGTCAGAGTACTAGTTGGGATGAGCCGAGATCAACTGCTCGCTCAAACTTCCCTCTCTCCCCACGATCTCAGACAGTAGTGGGAGGGGAGGTCACAAGAGAAACGGTTCTCCTGCCATGTTTGACCGCAAGGTTAGGGATGAACCAGAAACCCTTGATCTCACATCTAAGGGTCAGCATCAACGCCCATCAAGGCAAATCCGTGACTGACTCAAAATAAAGGTTCCAGCCACTTGATTTGCTTCCAACGGCCATGACCTATCCTCTCATCCGACCCTTAACCAAAGGGGTTGCGTGACACTAATAAAGACCATAATCTTAGGTCTATTAAACACCAAAAAGTGCAATATTTCACAAAATTCTAACATACATAACTTCCTCTAGGATGCTCCAATTGACACCAAATTTTAACCATAGATTTCCTACCACTCAAGCTACCTTCTACACAAATTTGGTGCCAAAACTCAATTATTAGGTCATCCAATTAAATTCCTCAAGAAGGCATATAAAGAGAGATCTTAATCATTATATAAATCTCATTCAACATTTCCACTTTACCAAAACACTTGGAACTCTCATTATAACTCAAGATATGGATTATAATATGTTATTGGAGATTTATGTATTTCAAAAATCCACTCCATCACATCCTACACACCTTAAAAGATATTTCGTCCTCGAAATTAAGCCAGAAAACCACTTTGTCACATCATGTACATCTTAAAAGAACTTTCGTCCTCGAAAGTCAACCATATTCGTACTTCAAGGAAAACTACCATGAATTCATCCACATGTGGGCAATATTCTATGTGCATCATATCCGCAAAGGTTACCTAGAACCATGTATCCAAAGCACCATTAGGAGGTTTCAAAGGCATAAAGGGTGAAACCTCACTCCATAGAAGGCTCCAACAAGGGTTTAGAAGATTAGGTTATGTCCTTACATATCTCACATGTTAGATTTGCTTCCTTATCTTTAGCCATGCATTAGGATTCCTACATCATATTATCATGTTCCAAAGGAGTTAACCCAAGATAAACTCACACATCAAGGTTTCATCGACATTTTATTTAGTTCATTGTTAGAACATGTTCATCATTGACATATGCCTTTTAGGAGGGAGTTAATTAAAATTAACCCACTTTATCCATCTAGATCGTACCAAGGTGCCATAAACATTATGTTGTGCCAACTATCAAACTATATTTTTATCATTATTAAGCACTAAGCTTAACACTTTGTGTAACATATTTCATTTATATGATCTTATTTCATTGCTCATAACAAATTACAACATTTACTAGTGATTTCATCACAAGATTAGCCAACAACATCACATTGTCATCATTATTTATGTATATGGTTAACCATTTATGCATCGATATGTATTTAACCATCTCTAGGTTTACAACATATCATATTTATATATCACATCTTGAGATTAGATCACATATTTACCTATATTTTATCATGGTTGTGCTAAACGAACTTTTGCAAGTGGCTTGTGAAACATATATCAAAACTTTATCTAGTCCAATTGAGGTTTTCCTAACCCATACCACGAGTGTAGTTCCATGCTCAGTCTCTCTGAGCTAACTCAACTCTATGAGTATCTCATATGTACAAACTATATCTTCCCTCTCGGTCTAGGGTTCTCAGGTATACCTCATTGGCACTCGTCATCAACTTCACAAGCTTTAGCCACATAAGCACAACCCAAAACATGCTACAACATCCTTTTCATATGTCTCTACCCCTGAAACATGCTTACCCAGAACTCTCTTATATACACCACTAGATTCCTTTGTGGGAAACCACCAACCCGAGCACGAGGCTTCATAGAACTAACATAGCTACCTCCTCCAGGGTCTTGGGCTCTCTCCCTCACCCAGATGGCAGGCACTCATATTCATGTTCACATATGCACATATAACCAGCCTCTCTCTGATTCTAGGGTTTGGTCTTCCCAAGGACATCTAGGGTTCAGCAAGACTATAGGAATCATGCATAAAGCAACTCAACTCAATCACTCAGAAGTATTCTAGTTTAGGACATATCACATATCTCAGAATTTTCACATCTTGGAGTTTAGGTTCTCTAACCTTCTCCCAATGGGTCTCACTCTCTCTGGAGTTATACCCAAAACTGGTCCTAACACTAGAGGTCCTCCTTTGTGAAAGAGCTTGAGGCTCATGCTGACTCACAACCTTGTCTTAACTTAACTTATCTCCTCTCATAAAAGAACTCATACTTGCATCATCAAAACTTATCTCAAATCCTCAAAACTGAACTTGCATCCTCAAAGACAAACATAGATCATCACAAACTATCTTATATCATCTATATAAGACTTAGATCGTATCATCAAACTTATTCTATCCATCTATCATATATGTTCCAACAAGGCTCTAGACATCTAATCTAGACTACTCTCTCTTCTAGATTGATGTCATTCACTTTCACTTAGGTTACATGACTACCTCCTACTCGTACATGTGTGGGGACACATTTTTGTAATACATATACATAATAAAATATTATATAGTTTTTCTCCGATAAAACAAGCGTCAGAGAAAACTATCGAGGTTCGATCTATTTGGAATCAAAAACCAAATCCTGAAACGAGTGCCCCACACATAGTAGAGAGTTCGGTGTCATGAAAACTAGTGAAAGGGGTGAGAACATGGTGTAGACTAGTGTAGCTACTCTAGACAACGTGCGCAATATGTCTAGGGTCTCTCTTCCCTTGATGCACGTCATTTCCAAATAGTGCAACGTCCCATACCGCTGCACTACAAGGAAAGAACGACATCTAAGGACTTGCTACTCAACAAGCACCAATCTAGACCTAGTTCTCGGACATCTAGGTGCTAACCTAGGGGCTAGGTCAGATCTAGTCTCTAAAAGACGACTAATCTAACCCTAAAGATTATTAAGGTTCAAGGTTCTTTAGTTTTGTGTTGTATAATGAGCAAATGTCAGGCTTTGCTATTGTTCATGCTCTGATACCACCTGTGACGTCCCCGGATTTTCTAAAACTTAATCTGATGTGTGACATCCAAATTGAAACCCTCACCTCAGCGAGAATCCCAATTTAAACATCCCACATGAGGCTAAGAAGAAGAAAATCAGAGGAAGTCATACGGAAACCATCAGTAGCACATATACATGAACAATAAACAAACCACAACACATGTTCACCATTCAACATATAATTACAACATGAATTGTTACAACATTTGATATTACATATTGAACAGCAAACTATACATATACATGTACTACAACTAAACTACAGGATCTTAAGACAACAGGTCCACCTGTACATCAGCTCACCACACAACTCTCAACTATCTTGGATCTTCAAGAGCATAACCACAACCTAAACAAAAGATTACATGCGGTACACGTCAGCACAATATTTCAAGAATATTGTACTGAGTACGCCTACGTGTCTTTTATATACCTCTCATCATATCTTGGCAATAAGATAAAACTAATATACTTGGCAGTAACAGAAGAATAAAAGAAAAGCATATACTTGCACAAGGATATTCATTAACAAAAGAGAACACATATTTTAAGCACATTTTCCATTATATATCAAGGCCTTTATGATCACTACCAAAGAGTTAGATCATCTGTACAAGGTGACCACTACCAAAGAGTTAGGTCAAACCACTACCAAAGAGTTAGGTCATATGTACAATGTGACCACTACCAAAGAGTTAGGTCACTTCCAAGCACACTACCAAAGAGTTAGTTCTTTCATATAATAGAACCTATATATTATGTTTCATGTGTTCATAGCAGTAATCATGGAAAATCATGCAACGTATCATACCAGAACAATCATTTCATCCAATACCATATGCCAAGTATTTTACTACTCATATAAAACAAGCATATTATATAATAAGCCAAGTAAGAGGTAATGGCGTACCTTCCAAAGAGACATCCTATTCACAACATATTCCTGATATCAACTATATCCTTGATTAAACCTGATTAAGACAAGATCATACACTATCATCAGGTTCTTATCATCTCAACCCTAATTATGTCCATTAGGGTTTCTCTTATCTCATTAGGTTATATACATTATTACTTGTATTATCTTATGATTATCTTACTGATGTCATTTTCCAGATTACATCTCATTATCAAAGCTCATTATCTGAGCATTAGGTTCACTATCCTTTTTGTGCACATATTAACCCTAGTTACATGTATTACTTGAATTAGGGTTTCATCATATGTATTATGCGTCATCTTCGTATAATATTAATTCCATGAATCTAACTGATATCTGAGTTACATATTAGTCTCACATTACTGATATGAGCTTACTCTGTGAATTTCATCATTTATTGAGCATGTATATATTTAATACATTTTATTTAGGGTTATAGGCCCTAATTAGACATATTAAGCAAATTACATGATTTCGTACATCAACATGATCATCCTTGACATCAGGTGCATTATAAACATTATTATGGAGTTACTGACATTTTTCCATAATTTTATGTCATCATTTGCTATTAATCCACTAAAGGAGCATTATACATCTTTCATGATATCACTAAGATTAGAGCATCAAAAGCCTGATATTATGCTCTCATTGTGTTCTACGCATTTTTCTGAACATTTTGGTATATTATATGTATTTTTCTGATGCTCGAGCTATTTTCTATGATTTATAGAAATCTGACAATTATCTGAGATATTTACCTATTTAGACGAACCGAGAGCCGCCAAGTGGCATAAGGGTTGGCACAACTCAAAGCTTGGGCCACTGGTTTGCTTGGTCTGGAGCCGGTTCTCAGCTCCTGAACCCGGTTTAGTTCAACTTTGGGTGGCCGGTCTTCCCCCTTCTTCTTTCTTTCTTCGCTCGGCAGGTCCAGAACTCGCGCGCGCCCCTGTCTTCCGCGTGCGCCGCCGCACACCGCCTCTCCGGTGAGTGCTCGATCACCCTCCAAAGCTCCTCGTCTTCTTCTTTGGCTGCCAGTAGCTCCGAAGTCCCCAGTTAGACATCCACGGCTACTCAGAAGCTCGCCTTAGCCCTTGAGTATCCATCCCCGTGAGCTCGGCGTCGCCTGGTCCAGGCACAACGGAGCAAAAAGGGGCAAAATGCCCCAGCTTCGTGAAGCTCTGAAGAAAAGCCTCCAAGGCGTTCGCAAGGCCTCCAGAAACTCGACCCTGGTGTCCCTTTGTAGTGCGATGCACTTCTCGCACCTCCTCAAGCTCCACCTTCTGCTCCGGCAAGGTGACCTTTGGCTACCAAGAAAACCACCATGATAGTCCACCCAAACCGTGGGGTTGGACTCCCTTGAGCTCGTGCCTACTTCAGCCGTTCTTAGCTCCAGTCGTCACCCACTCTAGCTCCATTCTCTACTCCTAACTGCCACCTGCAGTTGCGGTGGAGAAGATAGAGCGTGGGAGAGCTCATTCTCTGTGCCCGCTTGGTTAAAGAGAGTATGTGAGGGGTCAGAGTACTAGTTGGGATGAGCCGAGATCAACTGCTCGCTCAAACTTCCCTCTCTCCCCACAATCTCAGACAGTAGTGGGAGGGGAGGTTACAAGAGAAACAATTCTCCTGCCATGTTTGACCGCAAGGTTAGGGATGAACCAGAAACTTTTGATCTCACATCTAAGGGTCAGCATCAACGCCCATCAAGGCAAATCCGTGACTGACTCAAAATAAAGGTTCCAGCCACTCGATTTGCTTCCAACGGCCATGATCTATCCTCTCATCCGACCCTTAACCAAAGGGGTTGTGTGACACTAATTAAGACCATAATCTTAGGTCTATTAAACACCAAAAAGTGCAATATTTCACAAAATTCTAACATACATAACTTCCTCTAGGATGCTCCAATTGACACCAAATTTTAACCATAGATTTCCTACCACTCAAGATACCTTCTACACAAATTTGGTGCCAAAACTCAATTATTAGGTCATCCAATTAAATTCCTCAAGAAGGCATATAAAGAGAGATCTTAATCATTATATAAATCTCATTCAACATTTCCACTTTACCAAAACACTTGGAACTCTCATTATAACTCAAGATATGGATTCTAATATGTTATTGGAGATTTATGGATTTCAAAAATCCACTCCATCACAATATCCTAGCTCATTAATGCAATATTGTGTTGATATGGTGTATTATATGTAAGTGATGTTGTTGAGCCTTGTTATAAGGCATGGAAAGATAATGATGATCTTGTAGGGATAGTATGATGGTCTTAATGACCTTTGGGCATGGTTGAGCCCTGAATGAGGTGTAATCCTCTTGTGTTTATAAGGGTTGATACCCTGTGATATTGTGAAAAGGATTTATATCTTGTGATAGTATGATGACTAGTGTAGCCTCATGAATGGCAAGTAAATAGTACCATGTGATAATGAGATGAGAAATTATGTTTCACACATTTTATATCTTTTGAAGTTGTGATATTTATATGCTTGTTAGAAGTGAATTATGGTTTGTATGTCCACTTGTTTGATGCAACCTTAGTTCACCCAATTGGCATAACTAATCAAGTGAAACTCTAATCATGTAGTGCCCGATGTCATAGATCCATTTGAGTGTCAGAACTTGCCAGATGATGAAATGAGTATTCCTAAGGGAAACTCGGAGCACATAATGATGAGTATGCGGGGTGATTGTCATCCTGAATTTAAGTGTTTAGGGAGGATGAGTGTGGTCATACCTAGCCCTTAGTTTGAGAACGACTGCGGTCATGTCTCGGTGATCATATATGTGATGAGATTGGAGGACAACTTCTATTTCACCTCGGATGGTAGGGTATGCGTACCCACCTCCTTTCACTAGTGTCATGACCTGTACCAAGGACGGACTAGGATGGTAGCAGCTTGACCTTATGTGTTGCTATGGAAGACCTGTACTGATCGGGAGCGGAGAAGATCTTAGGAATCTGGCTCTCCCTATATCTTGTATGGCATTGATTGCAACCAAGCAGTGGTCAGTTGGAACTTGAGTGGTATCCTCAAATTCCTCAGGGCATAATAAAAGATGTAATACAGTTGTATAGCATATCAGTTTAGGGTTATACACAATGCTTCACATTGGATGATAACCCTTGTTTGTTCTCTTTACATAAAGATGATTCTTAGTGCAATTAAGAGATAATAGATATACTTATGTTGTGGATATGCTTAAGATTGTAGTTGCGTACATACAGTAGCCATGATTATGTTGATAACTATACTACTATTGCTGATTATAATCATGATGCTAGCTATCTCATGTTGTTAGTTATGTTTAGCATGCTAGCCATGTCTTTGTCACTAGAGATGCATATACTTCTAATCATACTTATCTAGATATTTGTGCTTATGTTTTTAGCTCTTCTTCTGATGTTGATATGTTCAACCAATTAGACATGCTCATGTTGTTAGCTATGCTATGTTACTAGACATGCTCATGATGCTAGATATGCATATGCTACTGAATTGCTTATATTGTTAAAAAGATAAAGGATGATATTCTGGCTAATGATGATAGTTATTATCTACTCCTTTATGTATTTTGTTAATCATCAGTACTACTGGTCTTATTTGTTATATCTTATTAAATTGCTTAACTGTTTAATTACTTAAAAATGTTGTAATTAATAATTGTTGTTGGAGGTTATATCTCTTGTTGGGACATGGGTCTCACCCTTGTGGTTTGCCACATTTTTTAGGTAATTAGAAGTGATGAAAACAAACATGTAGCAGAAAAGAGGAGCTATATTAATGAATCTTTAAGAAAGTTGATTAGATGTCTAGTTTGTCCTAGAGTCATCCATGTACTCTCAGGTCCGGGCAGGAAAAGTTTGTATATGGTGTTTCAAACGAATCAAACTTTTCTTAGCATATTAATGCTTGTTTGTGTGGCATATATGAATATTGTTCTCCGGTGTATATGTGTTGTGGCTAAGGCAATAGAACAATTTATATAAAATTCTTGGCATAGTATGTATATAAGAAAGATGTTGGGAACTTATGCAAATGTTTCTGAGTGGGTGCTGATGTTGAAATTGGTTTTAATTTACCCATATTTTCGGGTATGTGGTTTATTGGTGATTGATTGTGTTTTATGTTTTGAGTAATCTCGTTTAGTGTAAGGGGTTCTCACACATATGATATATATATTTGGGCACTGAGGTTTTAGTCCTCTTTCATATACTATATATAGTTGGGCACTGAGGTTCTAGTCCTCATGCCCCTTGGTATGTAATATATGGGTTCCTACCCTGCTTTTTAGTACATGCTAATTTGTTATTGTAAGGACCCTGACCCAGGTTTTGGGCTAACCCTCTTTGCTTTACTTATTAAAGGTGATTAGAACCTTAATCTAATCTCTCTAGATGTTTTGTTATCATGTGATAAGCTCATGTTTCCAGTTTGGTCTCGTTTGGATGTTGTTTGAGCAATGTTTGCTTGTTTTGGACCAAAGTGCAATTTACCAAAACTAAGGGATTATATTGCAATATGTCACATGTAAAGCATGCCTTTAGTTCTCTTGCATCATTATAAAGATAATGATGATGTGGGGCACCTTGTGGAGGACCTATGTTTCATGTTTGAGCTTGGTTGGTTGATGTTTATGCTTTATGTGCTAGTTTTGGTGTAAATTGCAAATTACCCAAAGTGGAGGGTCAATATGCAATTTATGAGCCCTAGAGTCACCGCCCTTCTGTTTTTCATCATCTAGAATGTGGATGGAGGTAGGGGCACCTTGTTTGGTTGATAGATGAGGAGTGACACCTCTATATGGTCTTTATATCACATATGTGTTACATAGGCCACCTTGTCCTTTAGTGTATCGGCTAAGGCTTGAAGGTGTGTCGCCCATGAGAGGTGTGTCGGCCATGGCAGTTTCCCAGCTGCACAATACACATCCTATAGTGTATCACCAGGCCATGCATGAGCTGCTAGGGTGGCAACAAGTGGCGTTATGACCTAGAGCAAGTGGCACCTTGGTTTATGTGGTTATGACACCTCTCCCTTGCTACCTCTCTCTTCCTTGGTGTATATAACTCCCTTCCTCCTTATCCAAGCAATCCTTTCAGCCACCTTCCTTCCCCTACCTGTATGGGATGACATGGGAGCTTTGGGATCTAAGGAAGACTCCCATGGAGCATGGAGGGGCAAGCTCCTTGGCCATGGAAACTCCTTGATCCGACCTTGGTGAGTCATGCTTCTTTGCTAGTTTTTCCTTGTGCTTTCTTATTCACCTTCCTATCCCCCTCTCGGCCATGGATAGGCCCTTGATAAGAGTAATCAAGGCCGTGGTTATCTCCCCTCCTTTCTTCTTCTTGAGCTATACATAACCATGGTTTTTTCTTCTTCTTCTTCCTTTCTTTCTTGAGGTGATGATGATGGTGCCGAAGGCATGTTTGGAGCTTTGGATGGGTGTTGTTCTTGGAGAAGAATGTGAGTTTGCTGCTTGAACCAAGAAGCTTGATGCCTTTCTTGGAGATCCTCTTAAGGTGGGTTACATAATTGTTAACCATCCCTATTATGCACACTCTCCATATATGTATATAATGGTTCTTGTACTTAAATCGTTACCTTTCCACCATTATAGATATATATATATATATGGAACTTGGAATCTTATCTAATGGGAATGCTACGTTTTATTACTTCCTTTAGCTTGTTTTCATTGTGCAAGATGGTAATGGGTGGCTAGAGGTTGAAGATGACTAGCCCGATATGGGGCTTTACCCGATACAACTATGCTTTGCCCGATATAGTACCTTGTTTAATGAGTTATGCGTTGGTTGATGGTTTGTGGCAATACCCCTTTCTCTCCTTTGGAATTGAAAGGTGAGCCTATGGACTAGATGTTTGGGTGTTATGATGTAGTGACTGATACCTCTTTCCTACCCTAGGGTTAAGGTTTGGACGATATGGAGCTTCAACCCTAGCTTGGGTGATAGGGTTGTCCTGGATGGTATGAATGATCTACCCTTATTGCACGACATGGACTTGAGGTTGAAGATGACCAACTTGGTATGGTTCTTGTACCCTTACACGATACACCTTTTTGGTGCCCTAAACCATACCCTCCTTATCTAGGGTTTGCCTTGAACCATATGTTTCCCGATATGACTCCTTACCATGGTAGTATTGTTGGGCGATATGGATAAGTCTTGAGCCTAGAATGATGGAACCCTAGGTGGGTGATACCATGGCTGCCTCCCTGACCATTATGAGCATGGTTGAGGGGCTTTTGTGTCGGGCATGAGGTTTCTGCTTGTACGACACTCTCTAAGCGAGTTTCCTGACATGGTGCCTTAGTGGTCACCCTGCCCATGGACGACATGGAGCCTTGAGTGATAAAGTTGCCCTAATCCTAAGCTGACCGATAGGGGTACTCTTGTTTTGATGATTCCTTGGGCGATATGTTGGGTGCCCAATATGGTGCTCCATGAGCGACAAGGATATGAGGATGGGAGATATGGACGATCCCTTGATATGCTGCATGATATCATCAACCCTAGAACTTTATGAGTGTGTAGGTGTGCATGGTTTGGGTGACATCAGGGATAAGTGTGTGGCCGATACCCCACAAGGAGATATGTTACCTTAACCGCTATGCCTTGCCCGACACATGGTCTCTCTCTTGGATGTTTACCCAACATTAGTTCAGACTTGATAGCTTGATGGTCCTAGAGTTGAGGTTTGACCAGTACATGTGTTGAGCTTGATAGTACCTTGGACGATAGGGTACCATGGGCATCATGGCAACATTGAAGTAGTGTACCTTGGGTGGTATGAAAGCCCCTTGAGTATCTTGACGTGCTAACCAAGTAGGTGTGCTTGTTGGGCGCCATGGTCTTGGCTGATATGGCCTTAGGCGGTAGAGAGTTGAGGGTTGCTCAGTATGAAACCCTAACCCTAATGGGCGGTAGGATTTTAGATGGTAGATGGTGCCCATGTGCTAAACAACACCTAGTTGCCCGATACCACCTTGCATGTGGATGCATGATACATGATATAGCCCTAGTTGCACGATGCCCCCTTTTTGGGTGAGAATTGGTACCCTACCCGATACTCCCTTTTAGTGAAGGATTGTTTCGTCGCTTTATCTTTTTGGTGAGGGTAGGCGACACCTTTAGTGAGGGTTGTGCCTAACCCGATAACCCTATGCATGTTTTTCAAGGTTACACCTTTGATCATGATGAGCTATGATAAGATAGGTTGTGAACCCTTGTATAGTGGTTACCTATGGTTAGTGATAGATGAAATTCTAATTAAGTTGGATGGTGGATCATGGTGTATGATCCTTAAAGATAATCCTTAGGGATGATGTGCACATGTTTTAAGATATAGGGTATGATTGGATACCCATGATGTGGTAATAGTGGTATGTATTGATTTATACACTGGTTATGACATTGATCTGCATATGTTCATAATGATGGAAGAATATTCCAATGCTATAAACCGTAATTTTAATGAAATGATAATCCAAGACATGTTCATGAGATATGGGGCATGATGGATGATCATAGTTTGATAACAATAATCTAAATTGACTACAGACACAACTATGAACATGGATGTTGTTCCAATCTTGTGCACCTAAATTCTTGATAGCCTGGTGATCATAATATGTTCTCTAAGACCTATGTTCTATGTTTGGTGATCCAGCTATCTCTTTCTTATGCAAGGTGACCATGCAGGTGTATTCAAGTCATAGCCAACTAAGAGCTATGGTGATTATATGATTACATGCTTTGTATAGCACTTGATATAGGTGAAATATCTAAGTGATAATGATATGTCTTATTGATGAGATAACATGTATCACCAGTATGATGAGAAAGACATGTTGAGGTGTAATCCTCTAGTAATGACATGAGGGATTGATATTACATAATGATGTTGATGATGCCTTGAGAGGCACTGGTGTAATGTGATGAACTCAGGGATTGATATCCCATGATGATGTGAAATGATGAAGCCTTGATAGGCAGTAGCACTATGAGATGATGTAAGGGATTTATATCCCATGGCAATGTGATGATTGTTGAGGGAAATGGAAATAGTAGTAGCAATATAACATCAATGTAATGAATCTAATGTTGTTCATGTTTTATATATATGGTTGCATAATACAACTTGATTGCCCCCAAAATCCACTTAAGATACATTAACTAATTACAGATGAATCTCTCATGTAGTTGCCCTGGCCATAGATCCATCATCGTCAGTAGCTCGTGATGGTGAAACGGGTTCTCCTGTAGGTTAACTCGGAGCGCATATTGTTGAATATGTGAGGTTTCTCCTAGCCTAAAATAGAGAGGATTCGAGTGCAGCTACGGTTGCAGACTTGAGATAGATAGAGCATGGTGAACATGCCCATGGCTCAGTGTGATAGAGCATGAATGCGTTCATGGCTCAGGGAGCATGGTGAACTAGCCCATGGCTCAGATATACTAGTGTTGAGACCTGTACCAAGGCAGGCTATAGAAAGGGTAGCCTACGGGAGCTGACCCTGTGGCTGAGGTCACTTAAGCATGAGACTGCGGTCCTACTTTGGTTCTCATGCACTAACCACGAGGTGGGAGGTCATGGAGTTTGGCTCTTCCATTGACCTTATATGGCACTGGCTCCGGGTTTCACAGCCGTCGGTTGGATCTGAGTGGTGCAGCTCACTTCCTCAGGGCATAACAATATGTAATCCAGCCGAATAGTATTTATTGCTTAAGGCAAAACACGGAACATTGGTTGAGGCCCTTCTTGTGTAGTTGATCTTATTATACCTTGCAGTTACTTATACGTTCCTTATGTTATGTGGTAAGATCTTATAAATCTTATCTTGTCAATCATGTTCCATAAAAGAATACCTGGTTATAGGCCTCATAAAAATCTTGGTAGTTTAGCCCTGCTCAGTATGTTGCCCTTATAGTCTGCTTATATCTAATATCTATGATCATAATAAAGCTGGTAGAGGGTTATGTTTCTCGTTGGGATTGTGTGTCTTACCCCGCTGGTTAATAACCCTTTTTAGGTGGACGTGCCTGGCGAGATGAAGATCATGTAGCTACGGATGTTATGCAGAGGTATCGCACCTGGTGGGATAGATAGTATCTAGCAGTAGAGTCCTATGTGTCATCCATGTACACTCAGGTCTTCGAGAGAGATTTTTCGATATTTTTCTTACAAAGATCGATGTACGGTTCCTGGTATGTATCTTGATGAAAAGCATCTGGCACACAGTTATTTCATGTAACGCAATGATGGGAAATTATGTTGTAGCACCTTGGAAATACGCTATGAAATGAAAAGTGTTGGCTCAGATATCATATGTTTCATCTTGTGGTTCTTGTCGTGAATCGGTTTTAATTTCCCGTGTTTTTCGGTAATCCGCTGGTTAGCATGTAATTGCATTTTGTTGTGGATGGGGTGTTACAGTGTTTGGTATCAGAGCTCTAGGTTCGCCGAGCCTACAGTGACACTAGGACTAGGATTAGGATGGTGTCTAAGGTTGGACTGTGACATGATATATGGTGCATACTACCTAATCTCAGTACTTGATTCCCTGGCCAGGTATTCAAATATTGAAGACAAAGGTAAGTATGGAGCATTAGATTGTTTTCTCCTTGATTACTCTAATCAAGTAGTCATTCTGGAGCAATCTAAAGAGCATAACAAAATTAAGAATATGATGAGATAAGTTCTTGAAACTGTAATCTCAAGAGATATATAGGATAAAAGACTAATTAACTTGTGATAACAACGTAAGTTAAATCATAGAACTTATAAAAGATGAAGAAAGTACCTGAAAGCAAAGATAAAGTTAGAAGAAAGAGAAGAATAAGTGATGAGTAAACAAGATGGAACCTGAGATAATCTCAGACCAACCAATGAACATAAGCAAAAATGTGAAAGAATAAAGTGCAAATTCGTGGTAAGAAAAAGAGAACAAGGGAGATGATCCTTGTTCAATAATGAATATGTGAAGAATAACAATCTTTTTCACAAAAAGAAAAAAAAATCTGATATAATCAGGAACTAATCATGATTATGATAAAATGGTAACAAGAGAAGAAGAATAATGACATATAATGGTCTTGATGTTTCCTGTGCGGAGTGCAAGGAACCCAAGAAGATACAATATAAAAACTAGATGGAACAAGGTTTAACGATGTACAAACGGTTGGAAACTCATGTAAGGATCAAAGAAAGTGATAATATCCTCCCCTTTGATATGAAACCATAGATGTTGATGGGTTGATGGGAGGAGTTTGTTATTTTGCATCCCTTCCTTTTGAGGGAGTGGCTCTCAAGTGGACCTTATGTCACTTGATATGTGTGCCTTTGAAGTGATCGATGTTTGGATACTTCGAAAAGTATCAGTTGATCTTGGACTTTGGTTTCCAAGATGGGGATGTCTTTGATGGATGATGACGGTAGGATCCTCTTGGCATGCCTTCTGAGAAGGGGTTGAGAATCAAGATTCCTAGATCGTAGAGGTATGAAGGTGAACTATCCTGATCGATCATCCTTGACCTTGAACCTACAAGCTGGAAGCTTGTTTTAGAAGTCTGGATCTATGTGGTGACCCTCGAAGTAGCAGTTTGACATCACAGAGGAACGCTGATAAGGATAAGCAAGTGAGGACTGGATGGTTTGATCAGGCAGCAGATGACAACAGGCACCAGTTAGATCTTGTGGCATAAGCTGGCCAGAAATGGTAGTATGACCAATGTGTGGTGGCAGGTTGAATGGAGTCACTCCATTTTGCTTTGTCTTTTTCTTGCCTCTTATCTGCTCTTGTTGATCCAGTTCAGGATGTACCCTCCTTTGAGTGCTTGTTGTACGTTTGGCAGATGTTTCCTTCCTGTTAGTCAGAAGAGAGATAGTCTATTGTCGAGCACCTTGTTGATGACCTAGTTGTATAGGATGAAGTATACTCTTCTCTGTATCCGTTCCTTTCCTGGATGTGATAGTCAAGTGAACCCCTTTCTGTGTGACATGTCAAGGATCGTTATAACCCTGGGAATGGATATCCTTGGAAAGGTGTGATGTTGTCTCAGATGGAAAGGTTGGCTTTGGATTGATCCGGCTAAGTGCCTATAGTGTGGCTATCTTATGTTAGGGGTTTATGCTCCACATAAACATGACATCGGAAGGTATGCAGCCAAGGGAATGAAGTGTTGTAAGGTCACCTTGGGAAAGTTCATCTAGTTGAGCCTGATTCCTTGGAATACTCCTAGCCAAGTTTCGAGTAACAAAAGATCCAGGTGGGATATGCAGCAGTTAGAGATGGGTGAACAAGGGTTGGGCATCCTATCCTACTCAGTTGAGATAGTGCATATTTATTACCAACTGGGTTGGTACTCGTTGTGCTCTTGGGAGCTGACGTGAACACATGACAGGCTTGAAACCTAGATGATGTGGTTGTTGTTAACCCAATATGTATAACTCCTCTCATGTTGAGCCTTGAGCGATACATACTGAGGTGTCGTATGAGCCCTGTCATGTGCATATCGGTGTTTAGTAAGAGTATGTATCTTGTGATAACCTCTTCTGAGAAAGATTCCTCTTGAGTAGAGACATCCTTTGTGAAAAGAGAAGGAACAGTTGAAACATATAGAATAGAAAGATAGTGATACAAGTTATGCAAAGCTTAGGTGCCAAGTTTGTGAGATCAGAGTAGTGCAGTGGAAACGTAATGAGGAATATGATACATCAGTAGAAGGAACTAATACCTGAGTAATACGAGTTGCATATAATGTTCCAGTATCTAAGAGTGTTACCAGACAAAGAATGATGAGACCGAGGGTTGAGTCTATGACCAGTACAAGGAAATCCTGAGTGGCTCTGGAGAAGAGAAAGTATGTTGGTCATAGATCTGTGACACTTAGGATCCTTACGGAGTTGTATGATGTGACACGCAAGTAACACTCGTCTTCCTTCCCTTTGGGATTTCGGGGACGAAATCCTTGTTAGGGGTTTATGACTTTTAAGGACCCTGACCCAGGTTTTGGGATAACCCTCTTTGATTTGCTTATGAAAGGTGCTTAGAACCTTAATCTAATCCCTCTAGATGTTTTGTTATCATGTGACAAGCTCATGTTTCCAGTTTGGTCCCGTTTGGATGATGTTTGAGCAATGTTTGCTTGTTTTGGACCAAAGTGCAATTTACCCAAAGTAAGGGATTATATTGCAATATGTCACATGTAAAGCATGCCTTTAGTTCTCTTGAATCATTATAAAGAGATTGATTATGTGGGGCACCTTGTGGAGGACCTATGTTTCAAGTTTGAGCTTGGCTGGTTGATGTTTATGCTTTATGTGCTAGTTTTGGTGTAGATTGTAAATTACCCAAAGTGGAGGGTCAATATGCAATTTATCAGCCCTAGAGTCACCTCCCTTCTGTTTTTCATCATCTAGAATGTGGATGAAGGTAGGGGCACCTTGTTTCGTTGATAGATGAGGAGTGACACCTCTATATGGTCTTTATATGACATATGTGTCACATAGGCCACCTTGTCCTTTGGTGTATCGGCTAAGGCTTGAAGGTGTGTCGCCCATGAGAGGTGTGTCGTCCATGGAAGTTGCCCAGATGCACGATACACATCCTAGAGTGCATCACCAGACCATGCATGAGCTGCTAGGGTGGCAACAAGTGGCGTTATGAGCTAGAGCAAGTGGCACCTTGGTTTATGTGGTTATGACACCTCTCCCTTGCTACCTCTCTCTTCCTTGGTGTATATAACTCCCTTCCTCCTTAGCCAAGAAATCCTTTCGGCCACCTTCCTTCCCCTACCTGTATGGGATGAGCATGGGAGCTTCAGTATCTAAGGAAGACTCCCATGGAGCATGGAGGGGCAAGCTCCTTGGTCATGGAAACTCCTTGATTCGACCTTGGTGAGTCATGCTTCTTTGCTAGTTTTTCCTTGTGCTATCTTATTCACCTTCCTCTCCCCCTCTCGGACATGGATAGGCCCTTTATAAGAGTAAGCAAGGCCGTGGTTATCTCCCCTCCTTTTTTCTTCTTGAGCTATACATAACCATGGTTTCTTCTTCTTCTTATTCCTTTGTTTCTTGAGGTGATGATGATGGTGCCGAAGGCATGTTTGGAGCTTTGAATGGGTGCTGTTCTTGGAGAAGAACGTGAGTTTTCTACTTGGACCAAGAAGCTTGATGCCTTTCTTGGAGATCCTCTTAAGGATGGTTATATAACTCTTAACCATCCCTATTATGCTTACTCTCCATATATGTATATAATGGTTCTTGTACTTAAATTGTTACCTTTCCTCCATGATAGATATATATATATATGGAACTTGGAATCTTATCTAATGGGAATGCTACGTTTTATTAATGCCTTTAGCTTGTTTTCCTTGAGTAATATGGTAATGGGTGGCTAGAGGTTGAAGATGACTAGCCCGATATGGGGCTTTACCTGATACAACTATGCTTTTCCCGATACAGTACCTTGTTTAATGAGTTATGTGTTGGTTGATGGTTTGTGGCAATACCCCTTTCTCTCCTTTGGACTTGAAAGGTGAGCCTATGGACTAGATGTTTGGGTGTTATGATGTAGTGACCGATACCTCTTTCCTACCCTAGGGTTAAGGTTTGGACAATATGGAGCGTCCACCCAAGCTTGGGTGATAGGGTTGTCCTGGATGGCATGAATTGTTATTAACCCCAATTTTTGGGTTCAATTGGTGAGAAATTTAATTTCTCATATTAAAGATATTTGAAAAAAATAATGATATAATTTTATTCAAATAAATGGATTTCGTTTACAATAGCCTTGATGTTTGTGTTGTGGGCTTTATTGGCTATTGGGCCCAATAAAAGGAAATTCAATTAGTAAATGGATAATTGAATTTCTAAGAAAAGAAATATGTAGAAACCTCTAGAAGGCAAATCTAAAGAGGATTTCGTGCCTCTTGGGTTCCTTGGGTTCCAAGGAGTCCAAAGTTGCAAAAATAAAGCAATGAGAAAAGGAAGGATTAATTAAGTATTTCTTTATTAAGAAATAAATTGGAAATAATGATAAAATGTGGAAAATGAGTGGAAAGAGGCATAAATGAGATTTCTTGGAGAAATTTCGTATCCATGAGATTATTAATATTAAAAGGAATGCCAATGAGGAAAATAAAAGAGAAATAAAAAGAAATCCTCAAAAAGAAATATTTTATTAAGAAATAAACATGATAATGCAAAATAATGCATATAGGTGCATTAAGAAGGATAATGAGTATTCCAATAAAATAAATTTCGAAATAAAGAGTGCCTTGGGATCCAAGGAGTCCCAATAAAAAGGAAAGAAAGAGAAAATACTAAAAAGGCAAAATAAGAGGATAATGTGTTGCTTTATTAATGGATTATGTAATTTTGATAAAAGGAAGTATTTTCCTAAGGAGGTATATACATATATGTATATTTTCATGGCCAATGGATTAAAAAGCAAGAATAAAAAGAGTAAGTAGAAGGAATTTCGAATTCCTAAAACATCCAAATAATAATGGATGTTAGAAAAGAATAAGGAAGAGAGAGAAAGAAGGGTTGCTACTTCACAACCAAGGAAATGTGTTTCCTTTCAAGTTGGGACTTGGGACCCCTTGAGGCATGCCTTAGGGCTTCATATCCACCCCTATAAGAAAGGTGGAACCCCTGCTTCGAGATCCAGAGGGATTCTATGCAGTGCTTCTTCTTCTTCTTTCTCTACTAAAACCTAACCATGAATGCATGAATCATCCTGGCGGCTAGCGGTTGTAGGAGGATCGTAGTTGGGGCATGATGCTCCCAGGTCTCTATAGGGGGAGCTTGGACATCGTCCCTTGGCCCCAACATCTGCACGGCGCCGCAGTTCAAATTGCAGGGCAGCCATCATGGCAGACCCACTGGGCTCGACCCCAGCCAACCTGCCGTCTGCCAAAGGCACCTCCAGGTGCGCAAGGGGGCGGCGGAGCAAGGAGACCAAGCTCTGGTCGTCGTCGGGGTCCGGAGGAGAAGAGAGAGCCGCGCCCAGCCTGCAGATCGGCAGCTAGGGCGGCTGCCTTCGGCCTGCTCAAGGTTGAAGAAAGGGGAAGCAACATTGGATGGTTATACCCCTGACTTAGCAAGGGCCGCTCGAGTTAAGTGGAGGGTAGCGCGGTAATTTGATTATAATTCCTAAAGGGGCGTGTTGCATGGCTATGCTGACGTGTCAACATGCTATTGGCCAAGTAAGTGTTTTTCTTGCAAAATTCGTAACTTAAGATTCTTAGTTCGGATGACAAAAAGTTATATATGAAAGTTGATCCTCAGAACGAGAGGAATCCAAATAAATTATGTTTGAAGTCTGATTCTATTTGCAATCCGAAAATTAATGGAAGTAATCATCTTTAATACTTTAAAGATTAAGGAACCCTAATCTGATATAATTAGTGTGTTTAATAGGGTTTAATGGATCATTGGAGTTGATGTTAATCTGTTAAATGTAAAAAGGAACATTGAGTTAAAAAAAGGAAGAACTTTTCACGTGATTAGTCTAATTTAGAGTTTATATGCTTGAAATTGGAAATGTACATAAAGTTATCATCTTTAATGATTTAACTACGGAAAAACCCTTAGATTTGATGATAGATGGATAATTCAAGCTGATATTAACCTGTTGCTAATAAAAGTGAAAATAGGATTTAAAAAGATGATCTTTTTAGTTGGTTTAATTTAGGGTTCTATGTACAGGAATATGCCTTAATGGGATTAGAAACCCTAATTTATGTTGATATGAATTCTAATGGTTTTAATTGTACAAATCGAAGAATAAAATAGAGATATGATGATTTGAAGATAAATTGAGTATCAAAGATCTTTAATGTGAATTATTTGGATAGTTAGTGTTTCCTAGTGTATAAAAGTGGAAATAGTAATAAATAAGGTTCATATATGTGAATTGAACTATAATGAAATATGATTTGTCAATTTGGAAGAAACTGAAGATGATAATTAGCCTTAATGTTTTGGTTATGACCTAAAAGGATAAAGATAATAGTTTTATCATTAAAAGTGATAAATGCATACTGAAAGCTAAAACCCTAAAGTTGGCCTAGAAATCATAAGGTGAAATCCAAGTTGATCTAGAGGATGTTTTGAATAAAACAATGACAGTTGGATGTTATGCATTATTTTCAGGATATTGTTGATTGCTTGTTAATTGTGTTGAATGTTAATGCATGGACATCAAGTTACTATGGATCAGGTATGTGGTTACGATTATGAATAACCGCTTTAGGTTTTCTGATGGATTCCCGGATGTTTAATCGCATTGAATGCAACTAAACTGTTGAATGTTTATTTCTTTCATGCAAAGTATAAAGCGACTATGACTATCACATAATGTATATGCGTTCTAGCTCAATCCTTGATTCCCCCTGTGTCGTAATGGCTGACCTGATAAAAGACTACCTAGAGGGTAGGTACATCAGGTCATGAATGACTTTGACTGCCTAGAGGGTAGGGTCATGAATGACTTTGACTGCCTAGAGGGTAGGGTCATGAATGACTTTGGCTGCCTAGAGGGCAGGTCCATCAAGTCACCTTAATAGAGGTACCATGTAAGTCCTTATAGGGACAACACAGAGTTGTGGAAAAGATGGATTGAGTAGTTTGGCTTAAAACATAATCTTGGTTGTTAAATGATTAATTGAATGATTACATGGTTATCATATTTGCATGATTATCTGTTTCCCCCACATACCAGCTTCGGCTGACCGACGTTTTGTTTGTCAGCATTTTAGGTACAATGAAAAGAACAAACAGTAAAGTGGCACATGTGATACTAAAAGGGAATTAAAGTACAAAGGAGGATTAGATAGATTAGTATCGGTGTGGATAAAAGTTTAGAGATCCAAGTTTTCAAAAGGTATGTAAAGAAAAATTGTATTACCATTTTCAGTATAGTCTGTTAGAATTTGATAATTTTTTATGGTTATATGTCGAACCTTTGATCCGGGATTAATGGATGCGGCTCAACCTCTTGGTCTCCTTAATTGGGGGTTATCGGGAGGTGGGGTCGTAACATTTGGTATCAGAGCCTGGGTTCCTCAATTAACCATTAATAATTATTAAATTTTACAAACTCCATAGAACCCAAGGGAGTTATTAGAGGAGTATCCGAAAGACGGAGGTGTCTAGAAAGGGATCACGACCGGGGGCTGGCAAGATTTTCCTCTGCACCGCTAGTCAGAATACGAGGACTCCCGGACCCGTGTGACCGCCTGGCCAAAGTCTTAGGGTATGAATCGAAATAAGATACCTTTAGGACTTCTCATCTTATTCATCCCTTCTCATCACAAAATTCTGATAAGGACCTAAAGGATTAGGGTCTTCTTTCTTCTCCTCACCCTCTTGAGGTATGGGTAATGTTAATAAGGTTTAATGAATCCTCCATAAAATTAATGAAAAACATGTAAATAAGAAGTCATGGACATAAGCTTAATAGATCAAGCGCAAATTAAAGAATAGATACATGCTTAGGTCATATGACATAAGTTGTCATGTCCTCAGAATAGACCTGAGAGTAGACCTTCTTGTCAGGAGGATAAGTTAGTCTTGGAGATAGAGATCTCCATTGTAAGTAGAGACCTGGAACACCCTCTGAGGATGATGCTAACCCTAACCCTAAGTGAAGGTTAGAGAGAGATGAGTTGGACCAGGTGTTTGAAAGGACATGCCTTTGGGATGCCGTAGGATCCATGGGTGACCTAGCACCTTTGGCAACCCCAACCCTGGGAAGGGTCGTGCATGTTAGAGTACATGATAGCTCTTTAGATTATGATATTAGTGAAGGACCATAGAAACCCCATGGGCTTGTACCAGTAGGGCATAGCTGGAACCTAGGGCACGTCATAGTGCTGACGGTAGGATGAAACCCTGGATAAGGAATTATGATGGAGCATAAAGGGTTATGGATGACCTTGAGCAACTATAAGTTCGAACCTAGGCTTCACCCATGTAGAGCATGCCTTTGAGGTTGATCCTCCATGAAGAAAGGACCTCTAATGGTGAGGTTGGATGTGGGGATAGCTCTAGAGAGAGCAGGAAACCCAGCAAGAAGGTTGGAAGCCTAAAACTCTGAAAAATGGATGATAGTGGTTGCCTCATGATCGATTCCTGAAAGTTGATGATACCTTGGTTGTCTTTAGAGGGACCGAACCTAGAGAAAAGATGAAGCTTCTGGTACCTACGTTCCTATGGTATAGATGTTCACTTTTCGAGGTAGGAAGAAGAGTTCCTTAGACCTAGAAAAGTGTAGTAGCAGGTTATGAGGCCTTGTACCTTGTTGGAGGACCCAACCCTAGGTGTTACTCGAGTTGAAGGATGACAAGAAGTACATGTCATGCCTTGTGCATGCTTGGTTCGTAGTTAAGAGATAGAGCATGCAGTTGGACACCTACAAGTGAACCTAGGGTCCTAGGTTTAAGAGGGGGAGCAGTGTACTTAATGCTCATGGTGAGAGTTGAGTTCCTGGTCGAAGCGAGCATGGTACTTCTCATGAATAGAGGAAAAGGGAAGCCCCTTAAGTTTAAGGTATGTTTGATGAACCCCTCACAACTAGGATAATGATAAGGGAAAGAATAATCTTGATCCAACTTTGAGGAAAGAGGACAAGAATGACCTAGCATGGTGATCTGCTTATGCCTTAATAGATTGCTAGGGTTGAGTAGGATCGTGTGGATGTAAACCCTAGAGCTTTTGTGACCTTGTTGTAAAGAGATAGTTTTCCTCCCATCCTGGGAGAGCGACCCCTTTTGTAGGGTGTATAACAGTCTTGTTGGTTAAGGTAACCTGAAGAGGTCTCACAAGATCATGAGAAGTTAAGTGAAAAGTACATGGTATGAGAATGAACCTGTAAGACCCATAGATAACCATCTCTAATTGCATGTGAATGTGTTACCATGGAGGTAACCAGTATGGGGCTTGACCAAGGTAGGCAGGTTGCCATGATGCCTATGAATGGATGAGAGGCAGCCCATGAATGCAGAAAGAGAGATGATGAAGACTTGGGTAAGGTTCTAAGTGAAAATGTTCCGTAATGGAGAATCCTAAGTCTATCCTCGGGTCAGGTAGGGATAAGACCGATGAAAGTAGGAGTTGCCTAATTCCCCAGTTGCACATGACCATAGGGTCGGGAGGTAACAGCTATCATTGTCTAAGGGCCATGGGTTAGGAGATTGATCACCTTCATGAACTCATGGGACCCAAAGGGCAGATGAGTAGGGCACTCTCTTGATGCATGAGGGAAGAGGGATGACCCCAAAAGAGTCGGTACCCTATAGACCTAGAGGAGATGACCAAGGATATAAACCTCAGTAGGTTCAAGACTAGTTTGATATCATGATGGTTGTGATGAAGAGACATATGCGGCACGTTGCAACTTAGATTTAAAGGTGTACTGGCAAGGTGGGATGTACCATCTCTACTCTTGGAATAGGAAGAACTCTGTATTTGGACTACAGCCAAATGCTTATTTCCTCCTGTTATGGGGGTGAGAGATAGGACATTATGCATGACATACACCAAGGATAAGAGATGATGTAGGTTGAAGCGTTGCCACGAGAAATGGGATAGAGAAGATATCTACCCTGGTAAAGTGAATGATACATGGATGATTTGTAAACCCTAAGAGGAATGAGGTAGTCACCTTATGAGGATGTTTCTAGAATGAGCTAAGTGGAGCTTACAAGTTATACCAGGTTGAGTTTGGTCAACATGATGATGAAATCAGAGAGTGTTCTTATGAAGATAAAAATATAGTTTGAGGTGACATGATAAGTGAAATACATGGAAGTGTAATGTTACCTAATACCTAAGGATGTGAAGTGGTAATGGATGCTCTGGTTAAGACTTGTTTGACTAGAAGTTAGAAGAGGTTGTTTGGCTAACCCTAAGTTTGAAAAGGAGAAGTGTTTGGATAACACTTAGATGTAACAAGATACATTGAAAAGATATGGTTGTTTGGTTAGCCAGCCTAGTTCTTGATACAATAAAAGGATGGTGGTAGAACCTCAGATACACTTCTTTGGAAAAGAAGGTGATGAAACCCAGACTAGAGTGGTTTAGGGTTTCAGAGGTATCGATCTTGAAGAATCATGACATACAGGAAATCATGATTGAAGATCACCATACACCGGGGTAAATGGCAATAGCACTTTGGATGCTTAAGATGAAGTTGCATGTGGTTTATGGCCATGCAAGCCAGGAGGTAAAGGACGAATCTCATTAACCCAGTGTATCGATATAGAGGACAAAAGAGTCCCTAAGAGGGAATGGGAGTTCATCACCATGGATGTTGTGATAGGTCTCCCCTAGACCGAGGAAGGTCGAGATGCATTATGGGTTATGGTAGATCGCCTTACCTAGTTGACATGAGAAGGAAGGAGTTCTGTCAAGGGACAAATCTGGTTGAATTACCCATGAGAGGGACGGTTCAACTACACCATGAAGTGAGTTTAAAGGTTCTTGAGTTTGACCTAAAGGTTCACTTCCATAAAGTGGAAGTAGGTACATGAAGAACTCAATGTTAGTATAGTTTATCACCCCTAACTATGGTTAGTATGATCCAGACTAAAGGGTCTGATGAGGGCATGTGTGCTCATTCAGGGTGATATCTAGAGATAGTTCTTGTCCTATGAAAGATGTGACAATCACCACCATAGCCAGTATCGGGTTTTATATGAAGCTCTATAAGGGAGGTTGTGTCGATCACCACTTCAGTAAGGTGATGTTGGTGAAAAGGGCCACATGATGGTTAGAAAAGGACCACATGATGGTTAGAAAAGGGACCCCAGTACGTGTAGATGAAGTCACTTTGATTGTGCAAGGGCTGAAAGGAGCCTAGAGACGATGAGAGTCGTGAGAAGATGCAAAGTAGACTGACATACAAGTTACTGTGGGAGAAAATGTGACATAAAAATCCGACCCCTCTAAGTTATATCTAAGAGAGATGAGTCCCCGATACATGGGTCCATTATAGATGGATGGGTGGAGAAGGTTAGGTTTGACCCTACCCCTCATGATAGAGTAACGTGAGATGTTTTCCATGTGTCCAATTCAGAGCACTATGTGAGGTACCCCGACCATGTGCTGAGAGATTAACCTAGTGAGCCCCAAGGGAGGCTGAAATGACCTGAGTCACCTGTGTTGTTTATAGACGCCAGAGTGAAAGAACTCAGGGAAAAGAATAAGTGATGATAAAGGTTCTATGGAAGTACCATGAGTAAGGAAAAGCCACATAGGGGCCAATGATGGACATGGGAAGTCTTATCCTGAATTGTTTGTTTGTTTGATTGATTCATAGAATTTTGAGGACAAAATTCCTATAAGAGGGGAAGGATGTTATAACCCCAATTTTTGGGTTCAATTGGTGAGAAATTTAATTTCTCATATTAAAGATATTTGAAAAAAATAATGATATAATTTTCTTCAAATAAATGGATTTCGTTTACAATAGCCTTGATGTTTTTGTTGTGGGCTTTATTGGCTATTGGGCCCAATAAAAGGAAAATAATAAAGGAAATTCAATTAGTAAATGGATAATTGAATTTCTAAGAAAAGAAATATGTAGAAACCTCTAGAAGGCAAATCTAAAGAGGATTTCGTGCCTCTTGGGTTCCTTGGGTTCCAAGGAGTCCAAAGTTGCAAAAATAAAGCAATGAGAAAAGGAAGGATTAATTAAGTATTTCTTTATTAAGAAATAAATTGGAAATAATGATAAAATGTGGAAAATGAGTGGAAAGAGGCATAAATGAGATTTCTTGGAGAAATTTCGTATCTATGAGATTATTAATATTAAAAGGAATGCCAATGAGGAAAATAAAAGAGAAATAAAAAGAAATCCTCAAAAAGAAATATTTTATTAAGAAATAAACATGATAATGCAAAATAATGCATATAGGTGCATTAAGAAGGATAATGAGTATTCCAATAAAATAAATTTCGAAATAAAGAGTGCCTTGGGATCCAAGGAGTCCCAATAAAAAGGAAAGAAAGAGAAAATACTAAAAAGGCAAAATAAGAGGATAATGTGCTGCTTTATTAATGGATTATGTAATTTTGATAAAAGGAAGTATTTTCCTAAGGAGGTATATACATATATGTATATTTTTGTGGCCAATGGATTAAAAAGCAAGAATAAAAAGATTAAGTAGAAGGAATTTCGAATTCCTAAAACATCCAAATAATAATGGATGTTAGAAAAGAATAAGGAAGAGAGAGAAAGAAGGGTTGTTACTTCACAACCAAGGAAATGTGTTTCCTTTCAAGTTGGGACTTGGGACCCCTTGAGGCACGCCTTAGGGCTTCATATCCACCCCTATAAGAAGGGTGGAACCCCTGCTTTGAGATCCAGAGGGATTCTACACAGTGCTTCTTCTTCTTCTTTCTCTACTAAAACCTAACCATGAATGCATGAATCATCCTGGCGGCTAGCGGCTGTAGGAGGATCGTAGTTGGGGCATGATGCTCCCAGGTCTCTAGAGGGGGAGCTTGGACATCGTCCCTTGGCCCCCAACATCCGCACGGCGCCGCAGTTCAAATTGTAGGGCAGCCATCGTGGCAGACCCGCTGGGCTCGACCCCAGCCGACCTGTCGTCTGCCAAAGGCACCTCCAGGTGCGCAAGGGGGCGGCGGAGCAAGGAGACCAAGCTCTGGTCGTCGTCGGGGTCCGGAGGAGAAGAGAGAGCCGCGCCCAGCCTGCAGATCGGCAGCTAGGGCGGCTGCCTTCGGCCTGCTCAAGGTTGAAGAAAGGGGAAGCAACATTGGACGGTTATACCCCTGACTTAGCAAGGGCCGCTCGAGTTAAGTGGAGGGTAGCGCGGTAATTTGATTATAATTCCTAAAGGGGCGTGTTGCATGGCTATGCTGACGTGTCAGCATGCTATTGGCCAAGTAAGTGTTTTTCTTACAAAATTTGTAACTTAAGATTCTTAGTTCAGATGACAAAAAGTTATATATGAAAGTTGATCCTCAGAATGAGAGGAATCCAAATAAATTATGTTTGAAGTCTGATTCTATTTGCAATCTGAAAATTAATGGAAGTAATCATCTTTAATACTTTAAAGATTAAGGAACCCTAATCTGATATGATTAGTGTGTTTAATAGGGTTTAATGGATCATTGGAGTTGATGTTAATCTATTAAATGTAAAAAGGAACATTGAGTTAAAAAAAGGAATAACTTTTCACGTGATTAGTCTAATTTAGAGTTTATATGCTTGAAATTGGAAATGTACATAAAGTTATCATCTTTAATGATTTAACTAAGGAAAAACCCTTAGATTTGATGATAGATGGATAACTCAAGCTGATATTAACCTGTTGCTAATAAAAGTGAAAATAGGATTTAAAAAGATGATCTTTTTAGTTGGTTTAATTTAGGGTTCTATGTACAGGAATATGCCCTAATGGGATTAGAAACCCTAATTTATGTTGATATGAATTCTAATGGTTTTAATTGTACAAATCGAAGAATAAAATAGAGATATGATGATTTGAAGATAAATTGAGTATCAAAGATCTTTAATGTGAATTATTTGGATAGTTAGTGTCTCCTAGTGTATAAAAGTGGAAATAGTAATAAATAAGGTTCATATATGTGAATTGAACTATAATGAAATATGATTTGTCAATTTGGAAGAAACTGAAGATGATAATTAGCCTTAATGTTTTTGTTATGACCTAAAAGGATAAAGATAATAGTTTTAGCATTAAAAGTGATAAATGCATACTGAAAGCTAAAACCCTAAAGTTGGCCTAGAAATCATAAGGTGAAATCCAAGTTGATCTTGAGGATGTTTTGAATAAAACAATGACAGTTGGATGTTATGCATTATTTTCAGGATATTGTTGATTGCTTGTTAATTGTGTTGAATGTTAATGCATGGACATCAAGTTACTATGGATCAGGTATGTGGTTACAATTATGAATAACCGCTTTAGGTTTTCCGATGGATTCCCGGATGTTTAATCGCATTGAATGCAACTAAACTGTTGAATGTTTATTTCTTTCATGCAAAATATAAAGCGACTATGACTATCACATAATGTATATGCCTTCTAGCTCAATCCTTGATTCCCCCTGTGTCATAATGGATGACCTGATAAAAGACTACCTAGAGGGTAGGTCATCAGGTCATGAATGACTTTGACTACCTAGAGGGTAGGGTCATGAATGACTTTGACTGCCTAGAGGGTAGGGTCATGAATGACTTTGGTTGCCTAGAGGACAGGTTCATCAAGTCACCTTAATAGAGGTACCATGTAAGTCCTTATAGGGACAACACAGAGTTGTGGAAAAGATGGATTGAGTAGTTTGGCTTAAAACGTAATCTTGGTTGTTAAATGATTAATTGAATGATTACATGGTTATCATAGTTGCACGATTATCTGTTTCCCCCACATACCAGCTTCGGCTGACCGATGTTTTGTTTGTCGGCGTTTTAGGTACAATGAAAAGAACAAATAGTAAAGTGGCACATGTGATACTAAAAGGGAATTAAAGTACAAAGGAGGATTAGATAGATTAGTATCAGTGTGGATAAAAGTTTAGAGATCCAAGTTTTTAAAAGGTATGTAAAGAAAAATTTTATTACCATTTTTAGTATAGTCTGTTAGAATTTGATAATTGTTTATGGTTATATGTCGAACCTTTGATCCGGGATTAATGGATGCGGCTCAACCTCTTGGTCTCCCTTAATTGGGGGTTATCGGGAGGTGGGGTCGTAACATGAATGATCTACCCTTGTTGCACGACATGGACTTGAGGTTGAAGATGACCAACTTGGTATGGTCCTTGTACCCTTGCACAGTACACCTTTTTGGTTCCCTAAACGATACCCCCCTTATCTAGGGTTTTCCTTGAACGATATGTTGCCCGATATGACTCCTTACCATGGTAGTATTGTTGGGCGATATGGATAAGTCTTCAGCCTAGAATGATGGAACCCTAGGTGGGCAATACCATGGCTGCCTCCCTGACCGTTATGAGTGTAGTTGAGGGGCTTTTGTGACGGGAATGAGGTTTGTGCTTGCACGACACTCTCTAAGTGAGTTTCCCGACATGGTGCCTTAGTGGTCACCCTGCCCATGGACGACATGGAGCCTTGAGTGATAAAGTTGCCCTAATCCTAAGCTGATCGATAGGGGTACTCTTGTTGTGATGATTCCTTGGGCGATATGTTGGGTGCCCAATATGGTGCTCCATGAGTGACAAGGATATGACGATGGTTGATATGGATGATCCCTTCATATGCTTCCCGATATCATCAACCCTAGAACTTTATGAGTGTGTAGGTGTGCATGGTTTGGGTGACATCAGGGATAAGTGTGTGGTCGATACCCCACAAGGAGATATGTTAACCAGACCGCTATGCCTTGCCCGACACATGGTCTCTCTCTTGGATGTTTACCTAACATGAGTTCAGACTTGATAGCTTGGATGGTCCTCGAATTGAGGTTTGACCGGTACATGTGTTGATCTTGATAGTACCTTGGACGATAGGGTACCATGGGTGTCATGGCAACATTGAAGTAGTGTACCATGGGTGGTATGAAAGCCCCTTGAGTATCTTGACGTGTTAACCAAGTAGGTGTTCTTGTTGGGCGCCATGGTCTTGGCCGATATGGCCTTAGGCGGTAGAGAGTTGAGGGTTGCTCAGTATGAAACCCTAAACCTAATGGGAAGTAGGGTTTTGGATGATAGATGGTGCCCATGTGCTACACAATGTCTGGTTGCCCGATACCACCCTACATGTGGATTCACGATACATGATATAGCCCTAGTTGCACGATGCCCCCTTTTTGGGTGAGAATTGGTACTGAATCTGATACTCCCTTTTAGTGAGGGATGGTTTGGTCGCTTTATGTTTTTGGTGAGGGTAGGCGACACCTTTAGTGAGGGTTGTGCCTAACCCGATAACCCTATGAATGTTTCTCGAGCTTACACCTTTGATCATGATGAGCTATGACAAGATAGGTTGTGAACCCTTGTATAGTGGTTACCTATGGTTAGTGATAGATGAACTTCTGATTGAGTTGGATGGTGGATCATGTTGTATGATCCTTAAAGATAATCCTTAGGGATGATGTGCACATGTTTTAAGATATAGGGTATGATGGGATACCCATGATGTGGTAACAGTAGTATGTATTGATTTATACACTGGTTATGACATTGATCTGCATATGTTCATAATGATGGAAGAATATTCCAATGTTATAAACCTTAATTTTGATGAAATGATAATCCAAGACATGTTCATGAGATATGGGGCATGATGCATGCTCACAGTTTGATAACAATAATCTAAATTGACTACAAACACAGCTATGAACATGGATGTTGTTCCAATCCTGTGCACCTAAATTCTTGATAGCCTGGTGATCATAATATGTTCTCTAAGACCTATGTTCTATGTTTGGTGATCCAGTTATCTCTTTCTTATGCAAGGTGACCATGCAGGTGTATTGAATTCATAGACAAGTAAGAGCTATGGTGATTATATGATGACGTGCTTTGTATAGCACTTGATATAGGTGCAATATCTAAGTGATAATGATATGTCTTGTTGATGAGATAACATGTATCACTAGTATGATGAGAAAGGCATGTTGAGGTGTAATCCTCTAGTAAGGACATGAGGGATTGATATTCCCTAATGATGTTGATGATGCCTTGAGACGCACTGGTGTAATGTGATGAACTCAGGGATTGGTATCCCATGATGATGTGAAATGATGAAGCCTTAAGAGGCAGTAGTACTATGAGATGATATGAGGTATTTATATCCCATGGAAATGTGATGATTGTTGAGGGCAATGGAAATAGCAGTAGCAATATAACATCAATGTAATGAATCTAATGTTGTTCATGTTTTATATATATGGTTGCTTAATACAACTTGATTGCCCCAACAATCCACTTAAAATACATTAACTAATTACATATGAATCTCTCATGTAGTTGCCCTGGCCATAGATCCATCATCGTTAGTAGCTGGTGATGGTGAAATGGGTTCTCCTACAGGTTAAACCCGGAGCGCATATTGTTGAATATGTGAGGTTTCTCCTAGCCTAAAATAAAGAGGATTCGAGTGCAGCTGCGGTTGCAGACTCGGGATAGATAGAGCATGGTGAACATGCCCATGGCTCAGTGTGATAGAGCATGAATGCATTCATGGCTCAGGGAGCATGGTGAACTGGCCCGTGGCTCAGATATACTAGTGTCGAGACCTGTACCAAGGCGGGCTAGAGAAAGGGTAGCCTACGGGAGCTGACCCTATGGCTGAGGCCACTTAAGCATGAGACTGCGACTCTTCCATTGACCTTGTATGGCACCGACTCTGGGTTTCGCAGCCGTCGATTGGATCTGAGTGGTGTTGCTCACTTCCTCATGGCATAACAATACGTAATCCTGCCGAATAGTATTTATTGCTTAAGGCAAAACACGGAACATTGGTTGAGGCCCTGCTTCTGTAGTTGATCTTGTTATACCTTGCAGTTACTTATACGTTCCTTATGTTATGTGGTAAGATCTTATAAATGTTATCTTGTCAATCATGTTCCATAAAGAGTGCCTAGTTATAGGCCTCATAAATATCTTGGTAGTTTAGCCCTTCTCAGTATGTTGCCCTTATAGTCTGCTTATATCTAATATCTATGATCTTAATAAAGCGGGTAGAGGGTTATGTTTCTCATTGGGACTATGTGTCTCACCCTGCTGGTTAATAACCCTTTTTAGGTGGACGTGCCTGGTGATATGAAGATCATGTGGCTACGGATGTTATGCAGAGGTATCACACCTAGTGGGATAGATAGTGTCTAGCAGTAGAGTCCTATGTGTCGTCCCTGTACACTCAGGTCTTCGGGAGAGATTTTTTTTATGTTTCTTGTACAAAGATCGATGTACAGTTCCTGGTATGTATCTTGATGAAAAGTATCATGGCAAACATTTATTTCATGTAACGCAGTGATGGGAAATTATGTTGTAGCACCTTGGAAATACGTTATGAAATGAAAAGTGTTGGCTCAGATATCATATGTTTCATCTTGTGGTGCTTGTCGTGAATCGGTTTTAATTTCTCGTGTTTTTCGTTAATCCGCTAGTTAGCATGTAATCGTGTTTTGTTGTGGATGGGATGTTACAATTATATACTTTCCATGTATTGCTTATGATAGTGGTATTTTGTTGTGAGGTTGTTTAAGGAAAGCAACACTCAATTTGATTATCATCTTTAAGTGAAACACTTTTTTGGTAATCCTTATTCTTTTCATCACCCAGATTGATTCTTTGATATTTTCTCTAGATTTGGTTATCCTTGAAAAGTGTATTGTTGTCCCTTTCCCCTAATATTACTCAATCTTTATTGATATGCACATATAGCTTTTTTGTTGACAACTTCCACATTTTATTCTTTTGTGGGGTATGCTTCCAACCCCTTCGGTGAAGGACATGGAAGATTTTTGTTGGCAAGCAGGACTTTGGATGAATGACTAAGAATATTGAGTGTAGTTGTTTTGTGGATGATAGATTTGAAGTAGCTCAAAATTCTATATTCTTATTTTTTTAATATGGTACCTTCATGGAAACACCCAAGGGAGAGAATATTATAATATCTTATAAACTATAAATAGTCATGATATTTTATATTATTTTTATACTTTGTTCTCAATGATATCCATTTCTTAAGAATTAAATAATAGTTATTCGTTCAATGTGAAAAATTGGTGTGTGTGTTTTATATATATGATGACTCTTATTTGATTTAATAAGGAATGGATCCCCTCTCAGGTCCCACTCCTTACACCTTCCTCTTTCTTGGCTTCTTCCTATAGATCCTAATGATCCATCTTGGAAATCTTGTCGATGCCCTCTGTTGTCACTATCGCTAAGCTATTTTAAACCATGTTGGTTCTACCCTTGGTGTTGAGATATCTCTTGGTTCAACTATGGGCAAAAGATATTCAGATGCCCCATTTGAGGGCAATAAAATAAGTTGCTTCATGGGGAGCCACGTGGCTCATATAGTTATGCCACATGTGTGGACCCTAAATTGTATTCCCCATATGAAGGAAGTCCCCCACTTCTGCCTCTACTAGGTGACCACTATGGCCAGCGTTGTTCACTCAGCTCTGACATAGACGTGCTTTGCTGAGACTGCCAAAAATTATTGCCTTAGTGGTTTAGAAAACCTATTACTCTTGGATCCCCTAGAAAACTACCCAAATGACTTTACTAACTTCCTCTTGGAATGATTTTCATGGATGAATATTGTCACCCTCTTGATTCTCTTTATAGACTCTGCAAAAGTAGAAAACTTCTTGTGTGACTCTAAGGTCGATGCTAACTTATCCAACTTGACATCCATCCCCTTCTCCAACTATCTAATCTTCCATCTTGGTCAGTGACATATGTAGGAAAAACCTCAACAACTCTATAGACTAAACTTCATACTCATTCATTGTCATCATTCTTTGTCTTAGATATTCAAATTGTGTAATCTTATCATCTGTATAGGACTTAGAGAAGTATCAATTCTCAAACTCCCTCCTAAACTTCATCCACAAGATGACCTCACCTAGTGTCTTCTACTCCCTAATGGCCCACCAATAGATAATATTCACCTTCAACATGTAGATAATGATCTTCACCTTGTCTAAATCTTGTATTTTCAATAGCTAAAATGACTTTTTCAACTCTATAAGACAAATAAATCGTGTTTGTCACATTTTTTGTACCCAAGTATTCCATGGCTCCCATGCGCTTAGACCATTTAAATGTCATACTAGACCACATAGGCTCAACATTTGATGTGTAAGCCTTGCTTGTGGAGATTTGTATCTTCTCAACAAACTGGGTAAATATAGACATCATTTGCCCAAACATGGCCTAAAAGGTCGGATGGACAACCATTTTCGGCTCTAGAGGCAATACCTCTAGTCGCTCAGTTGTTCATTCTCTATTTTAGGTGTTCTCTCCTCATGTGTACACCGCCTCCTAACACATATAGGCAGAACATAAATGATCTATGCATGTTCTTCATGATGTCTAGCTGTATCTACATAATCATAACCAATGGTTAGATATTGTAGATTGGTAAGTACATACACAACAACCTAATCCTATGTCCCTATAGACTTAGCAAACCTAGTCTATGACACCAAAAGCATGGTGATGTTTGACTACTATAAGAGCAAGATTACTCAATAAAACCCAACAAAAATGGCAATCATCATTATCAATTAGACAGACAAGGATCACAGGTCTAAATTATTTCATTACAAAACAAGGATAATAATACGAGTTCCATGCCATATCCAAAAATGTTCACCATAGACATATTACATGTTTTTACCATGAATTGATCCTTAATACAATATATGACCACAATCACATATACATCATATCATTAAAATGGTTTTTCTTTTAGAATCAAATAAGGGATGTTATTGCAAAGCATGCACATAAATCTTAAGATGCATATAACTACAACTCTAGAGGCCATGCACACATGTCAAAAACTCAAGTTGGACATACATATAAAGAAACTTTCCCACCCTAACATGAGAGTAAAGGGACAATGCTCGACCAGTACCCCTATAGAGAAACTTCAGTTAATCATAGGAGTAGGTCATGCAAATACCACATATCTATAGGACCCCTTAATATAGACATCACATACCTCCTTATCTAAAACTGAATCTCTTCAGGTTGATCTCCTCCAGTGCCAAGAAAACTCTTTTGCTCACCTAAAAGATGTGGAGAAACCATGGGGTGAGACCTTAAGTCTCAATGATATTATATAATGTCTAATACATCCATTACTTACCCAAGATCAAATAAATCTTGAATGAAGATAAGTAAATATTTAGATAAGAGAAATAACGGTGTACTTAAAAGTGCCCACTTACCATAATATGCATGTATCACTTGGTAGAGATGCTAGGCAATATATGAAAATTTTAGTTTGTAATAAGTAAGTAAAATGTGAAGATTACATTCATTTTCACTTCCAAATAAACCTAAATATATATGCTACTCAGGTTGGATTTCATATTGTACAATGTGTTGGGCAGAGTGAGTTGTACCACTCAATCAACTAGATATATGCTACTGAGTCATTCTAGAAATTGGTATAAGATCTAGGGATATATGGAATCCATTAGTTATGTTCATGTAACCTTAATTCAAAGAGAGGTAACCAAAATGTAGAAAGACCATTGAATAAGTCTATTATGGATATTTTCTTAAAAGTGAATCCACCAATAACAGACCCACCCTTGGCACAGAGGACACAACGTAAAACTTAGGGTGAAAACCCCTCATGCCATAAAATCAATTATTCATCACGTGTCATATACCATTTCTTACCAAACCATCAACCTTTACCAAATCATGATCACATATTTAAGATATTACAGTATATTGACCCTAAGAGTCCTTATATATTCATCAATATTTTTCTCTAAGTATCTTCTAATGATTTAATTTGCTCCAAGATTAAATCATTTCACTACTCTCCCTAATAACCTAGAGGAATATATCTATGGTCTTAGGGATTTACATGATTATGTTTATCTTTATTAGTTAGGTTCATTACTCAATAGCTACATCAAGAAAGCTATACATGTAACCAACATAAGAAAGTAAATCATCAGATCATTGTAACTTTATAAGATATTAATGTCATGGTTATCAGATTCTAGCTTCTCAAGGTAGGGCACATAATCACACCTAACATCACATTACGTCTTTCTACAAAAATAAAGTCTCCATAGAGTACTTTAGATATTAATATCATTTGGGAGTTGAATCCTTTCTAGGGATCCATGTTAAATGTAAGACCCCTAACCTTGCTTAATAATTTGAACATGCTTAATTAGAATAATTTAGTTACTAAAACCTTAATAAAACAATATTAGGTGCTTTGATATCATATGACAAGCTTAAGTTTCAAGTTTGGTCTAGTTTGGACATTGTTTGAGCAAGTTATGGAATTTTGTGCATGTTTTGGACTTTCTTGCAATTTACCCATACCTGATCTTTTCTTGAAATTTTTCACATTATTTATGTTCCTAATATGTTTTCTTATCATGATTGATCTTTTTGGCCCATGAGGCACCTATATGTACCTTTCTTTGGTGGTGTTACCCTCCTCGGGTAAGTTAGGGTTTTGCTCTCATGGATGAGCTACCTTGAGAGGCCATCAACAGATGGTTCCCCTATATGAGTGACATCCAATGGTCATCCTTATTTGGGACAACTGAAGGTGATCTCTGTAGGTGTTAGTTCAATGGTTTTCTCTCTTGGGGTCCCTTGGGCTGGTGGTTCACTTGGAAGGGGTGACCAATCGATGGTTTTCCACCTCGTAACCTAGGGTTTCAAGAACCAATGGTCACCAAGTGATGAAACTTGATGGTTGGCTTGTTGGTCCAACATTCTATGGATTAGAAGACTCCCACGACTGATGGATCTATTTTTTGCATGGACGTGATGGTTATAGGCCATGGACACATTGCAAACCTAATAGGACACCTCAAGCTTCTTTACTTCTTATCCATAAGCTTTATATACCTCTCATTTTGCACCCAAAATGAACCTTTTTTATCTCTATCTCTTCTTTTATGTCTAGTTCTTTTTCCTACTCTTCTTGGTATAGAAACAAGTGCCCAAGGTATAAGGAGGTGGTCGGACTTCTTCCATGTGTGGCTAGAGCTTGGATCTACCCTCCTTTTGAGCTTGTGGAGCTTCCTTTGCTTGTTCTTGACATAAGCAAGTAAGTTTTTCCTTCTCTCCTTCAGTTATATTGCTATATTACCTTGTTCTTCCTTCTTCCTAGATGGAACCATGGTTTTTCATGGTAAATCTTGCTCTAGATATTAAAGAACCCTTGTTTCTAGCTTCCTTGACCTAGGGTTTGCTCTCTTTCTTGGAGAAGAAGCTTACTTGGATGTGTGGAGTGTGAAGCTAGGGTTTTCTTCATCTTTTTCTCAAGTCGTCTTGATTTTTGGAGCTTATTCTTCTTCCTATAGGCTAATTATATAATCTTCTACACGTGTATTGCTTACTACTACCTTGCATATTCATATTCTTGATTTAAAATGAAGTTCTAAGCATAAAGAAGCCACATTTGCCTAGGGTTTTAACTTAACTATTGTTATTTGAATAGAGCCATGGATGAACCTGAAACCTTTTTCATGATCTTCCTAAAGTGGAGGAAGACTTAGGCCTTGCTTACATGTCAGAGAAAGTTTCTTAGTACCTCTCAAACGATGGGTTACAATTAGGGTTTTGAGTTGTTTTTCCGCTTGGTTTGCAAAAGTGATGGTGCACTTCTTTGTTAGAACCGATGACTTGTCTTGGTAGTTTTGTTTGCTATTTCCTATAACAACCAATGGTAATCCCTTAGTTAAATTTTGGACTCTTGATATGCCCAAGACATGATGTTTTAGTGCTCTAAGGATGGTTTAACTGATGGTTTTCTATCTTCCACCAAGTGATGGTTTCTCTTGTGCTTTTGCCTTGTTTTACCACTTGTTGATGACAACTAATGGAGGCACTGGATCTAACAATCGATGGTCGTATGTCTCATCAACCAATGGTTGTTTTAACTCCAAGACTTGATGGTCCAATGACCTCTGACCATCAATCGATGGCTCTTCTGGTTCAAACACTCGATGGTGTCAACCCATGGGAGTTCTGACTATGTGATCTGATGGTGACACTGAGTATCACAACCGATGGTGGTCATGAACACCACAACTAATGGTGAGACTAGGTTTTTATGTGATGATTCTTTGTTCCCTAATATGGTGGTTTTCTTACTTGACTGGTTTAAGAGTGTTGACTTATATCACAGCTGATGGTTTGAATGAAGAACATGATCCTATGGTTAGGGTTGATGCCTCAACATCCGATGATTTTGGGTGAAGCCCATGGTCTAAGGTTTTGGTTTTGATGATGTGAATTTGATGGATGAATGCTCTTCATTGTGGTCTTACCTTTGCCCTCATATGAGCATAATTGATAATCACGATGATGAGTTGATGTGTAATTGTGATGAAGCATAGCTTGTTACACCTAACCCTAATGTTATTAATTGATGATTGTTAATCACTATCAACCCTTTTGAATGATTAATATGATAATGAAACACTCTCTTATTGGTGTTGAAACCCTAATATGTTGCTACATGAATATCATAGTTCCTTTCTATGTTATAGTCATATGTCATATGTTTGGAGATGGGTTGTTGAGCCTTGTTATAAAGCATGGTAAGGTAATAATTTCCTTGAAAGGATTGATGAGATGGTCTTAGTTACCTTTGGGTATGGTTGAGCCCTGATGGAGGTGTAATCCTCTTTGTTATGTGACAAGGGATGGAACATTGGAATAATGTGATAAGGATTTGTATCATGTGGTGCTATGATGACAAGTGGGGTCTCATGAATGGCAATGAATAGTATCATGTGGTGATGTGATTAAGATTCATACCTCAAATGTTTTATATCTTCTAAAGTTATTATATTTATATGCTTGATAAGAAATGAATTAGGTTTTGTATTTCTACTTGTTTGATGCATCTTAATTCACCTTATTTGCATTAAATAATCAACTGAAACCCCAATCATGTAGTGCATTGTGTCATAGAAACATCTTCACTATCATAACTTGTTGTATGGTGAAACGAGTATCCCTAAGGGGAGCTCAGAGTCACATACATAACATGTTGAGTATGCGTGGGTGCAAGTGAGTGTATATCCTTGACATCCTGACCCCAAGGTTATTGAGAACGGCTGCGGTTGTGTCTTGAATATTTGTTATGTGAGATGTGATTGAGGACAGATGTGGTTGTACCTCAGATTATAGGGTTTGCATACCCTAGTTTCTAGTGTCGTGACTTGTACCAAGGATGAACTAAGTGTTTAGCAGCTTGAAAATATGTCATTGTAGGCAGCTTGACTATTATGTCATAGTATTTTAACTTATACTGACCAAGAAGGAGAGATCTTGGGATATCGGTAGTCCTAGATCTTATACGGAAATGAATAGCGCTTTGCAGTGTTCAGTTGGACTTTGGGTGGTACAACTCAAACTCCCCAAGACATAATAAAAGATGTAATATATACTTCTAGTATATCTACTAGGGTTAAATATGCTTCATATTGTATGTTAACACATGCCTTTATATCCTACACTGTTACTTGTTATATAAATGCAATTAGAGAAATCAATTGTGATTAAATGATAAATTTACTTGCCCTCTTGTATATCTTGTTAATCCTACCTACTTCTATACTTAAATTGTTTAGTTACTTAACTTCTTAACCTACTCAATATGATTATCCTATTTAATATCCAATAACCTGTTGTAATCAATAATTGTTGTAGAGGGTTATATCTCTTGTTGAGACATGAGTCTCACCTAGTGGGTCACCACATGCTTTTGGGTGGTCGTCGGCAATGTGGTCAATATTTTGATGTAGAAGAGGAGCATCTTGGTGATCAATAGACATTGAAGGTTGGATAGTTGTAGTTCTTAATATTAGAGTCCTAGTTTCATCCATGTACTCTTAGGTTCGGGAATGTGATGTTTTGTAGATGATATACATGTATCGACATGAGTTTTTGGCAGTATGCCAGTGTTTGTATATATGGCATGTAGATGGGAATACCTCTTTTATATACAGGTTGTGTCTTAAGACACTAGATACATATGTAAATACCTATGGTATGTGAACTTATGGAAAGTTGGGCCTTCATGTAAATGTTTGAGAACATGTTTGTGATGTTGGAATTGGTTTAAATTATTATGCTTTTTTGGCTATGTGATTAGTTAAGTAGTTAATTATGTTTTATGTTTTGAGTAATCTCTTTTAGTGTGATGATGTGTCATAGTTAAGTTGGTATCAGAGCTTTAGGTTCACTGAGTATACATGGACATATGACTTAGTTTTTGTGTATGTTCTTATGTAATCCAACATATCTAATCATGGCTTATGCTTATGCAAATATGTCTAGAGAATATGAAGAGCACGTAGAGAGTAGTTGTTTCATACCAGGAGGTAGTGCTAGGAGGAAGGATAGACATGATAGAGTGCATGAGATGTGGCTGGATCCGCCCACGATGCCTCAGTTTGACCTGACAACCATGGCCAACCCTATGTTTTAGTCCATGTTTGGGCAGATTATGGACATGATTACGCATCTAGCAGAAAGAGAACCCACACCTCAAGATAGGGCAATTGTCCCTATTACGGAAATCCAGGGTGTCGGGAAGATATTTGAAAGGATCAGACATGTCGGGGCGGTTGAATATGCTGGTACATCAGACCCACCAGACGCCGACATGTGGCTGATGTAGTCAAAAAAGGCATTCAAGATCCTCAGCATCCCTAAAGAGGAAAAGGTGAAACATGCGGTGTATGTTTTGAAAGGTAGTGATGGCCATTGGTGGGCCATAGAAGAGGAGAAGAGGTCGAGAGTTGTGATTGGATGGGAGGAGTTTCGATCGGATTTTGTCTGTCGATACTTCTCAGAGACATATGTGGATGAGAAGATCAAATGGTTTGAGAAGATCCATCAGGGATTGATGACCATCAATGAGTATGAATTGAAGTTGATTGAGCTTCTGAGGTTCTTCCCTTACATGGCAGTGACAGATAAGGAAAGGATTTTTAGGTTCATGAAACATCTAAGTACGGAATTGACTACGACAGTGTTAGCTTTGGAGAACAGAGAGGTTTTCCACCTTTGTGAAATCGGTGAGGAGGATAGAATGCTCTACTATCAAGAAATGTGAAGCCAATGCCAAGAAAAGGTTGGCTCAATTTTAGGGGCAGTCATCTGGAGGCTTTCAGAAGCCAAGGTTTTATTCTCCGCAATCACAGTAGAGGTCAACTTTTACTGAGAAGAGATCACATGCATCATTCTGATGGACCCCGAGTAGGGCCATAGGTTGTAGTTTTCCTCCATTTGGAGCTCAGAGTGCAGCATCAATGTCGGCAATAGGACCATCTTGGGTGCAATATGATACCAAGGTTTGTTAGCAGTGTGGACAGTTTACACATATGATGTGGTGATGCCCTATGTGGAATGAGGAAGCGATACAACATCTGAAATAGAATCAGGGGGATTCACAATAGCAGCAACCATTTAGCAGTGGTAGTAGCAGGGAACGTGGTCAGGCATCACAGATAGGATCTTCTAGGTAGGCTAGAAGAGGACGTGGATGGCAATAGGAGACAGCTAGATTTCATGCCATGAGTCATTCAGAGGGAGTGGTTAACCCATAGGTCATGATAGTTCATATGGAGTTATTTCATTTTGATTTATCTGCTTCTTCTTTTATATCTATGCTAGTTAACCCAGATGTAATGCAATTTTTTATCACCAAAGAAGTGATAAGTAGTTGTTACTTGCATGTATGTGATAGATGTAGGGTTTTAGGGGAGACAGATAAGGCAGCGGAAACAAAAAATTTCTCCCCCAAACTCAGAACAAGGAAACATGTCAACGTCTATATAATAGGAAAGGATGGTTTGTGGAATCATACCTTGTCCCTAGGCTTGCTCGGCGACAATATCTCGCGCTATACACAGTCTTCAACTCTGGTCTTAGACGGCGTCTGTGCAGCTCATGGTCGCACCGGGACTGACAACTCCTCCTTGACCGGCCTAAATCGCGCGTCCATGAAGTGGAGGCGGATTTGAGGTAGTCGAGCGTTTACATTTATAAACCCGAATCCTTCTAGGCCCCTGCAACTTTACTTACGGGGTCGAACACAGGGACAAGGTGGGTAGTGTTGAGAACCCAGAATCAACACGCTACACTCCTTCAGGTAAAAGATATAACAAATTCCCCAAAAGGGAAACAGAAGGTGTCACAAACAAAACAAAGAAAACTATCTCCAAATGGAGCTACTAGAGAGATTTAAGGTTTTAGTCATTTAGCAGTTTTTAGGGGTTTTTATGCAATAGAAGCAGGAAGATAAAACTAGAGCTAGAGCAAGGTACGAAGGATAAGACTTTATTAAAACAAGCGGCAGTAGTAACATCCTGCACCCCTCCTCTCAGAGCGGGTACCTCTAACCAAGCATCAACACCCCTCTCGAGGTTGTTGGACTTAAATTAGAGTGGTATGTTACTGAAACAACTCCATCCCAGGCACTCTCGTACTCCAGAATCGGACCAAACACTAGAGCCACAACACAACTCTCAAAGTTGTTGCGACGGGAAAACACGATTCGGTAGCTAAGCAAAGTGCGATCCAACATGCAAGCTAGAGTTTAGATATCAAACATAGCAGTCATCCAACATATTGCACCAAGCATAGAGCAGCAAGTAATTAAGTCTTTCTATTTCCATAAACATTAAAGGTCTTAATACACTGCGTAAATAAAGAATTAAATAACAGAATTTAAGATAAATGTCGCCTTCTTGATGTAGAAGGTCGACAGGCTATTGTGGCTCTCCAGCCTGATATCGTCAGGAACCTAGCCCGATACAGTTGTGTTGGGCGGCACACCCTCTCGGGCGGCACCGTTTGACGGCCGACTGTATCATTCCAGGACCCTGGCCGATACGCTCATGTCGGGTGGCACACCCTCTCGGGCGGCACACATGATGACAGAGTGTATCGGGTTCGATATCGTGTCGGGAAAAGAGCCACGCCTCCTACTGTCGGGCACTCGTGTCGGGAACTTGTGTCGCTTATCAACACTGGCCGATATCGGCCCGTAGTGTCACCCGGGACGGTCCTAAGTGAACCATCCCCTCCCTCCCGGGATGAGGAAGAGCTCACCTAGAGTTGCCCGATGCGAGCACTGGGGCACGATATTCTCGCAGTTCTCCCTCGAAGATCGCTCAAAGTTCCCAACTGTCTGAACATGTCTCTTCATCTTCCTGTAGCTGCTATTTATAGCCAGCTGGCTGGGAGGAGTTATGGTGCTCGAAGCGCCACGTGGCCCCCTTATGCACCGGTCGTTGGATGGCCGATACAGGTATCGCTCGGTGTAGAGGTGTCGACTGTTGGTCACGTGACGGGCGGCGTGCCCGCCGGTGGGTGGTTGTGTCGCCTGACAAGCTGGGTTGTCGAGGCGAGGCGGGCTCCCTGTCGGGTAGAGGGTGTGTCGTCCGCCAGTTTCTTCTTGCGCGGCATCCCTTTGTCGTGCGTTGTTGTGAGCTCTACCCTGTCGGGCAGGGGTTGTATCGGGCATCAAGAAGGCCGAAACAGACTTGGACTTATTCATGGGCCGGGACGACCTTATTACACCAAAACAGGGAAAAATTCTGCAAAAGATGGGAAAATTGGATTAAGTGCATTGCTTGGCCAATTATTGTGAAAATGCTAATAAATTAGAGGAAAATAGTAGAAAAGGGCAGTTTTGATAACAGAAAAATAGTCTAAAACATCACAAAATTTGGTGTTATCAACTCCCCCAAACTTAGCATTTTGATTGTCCTCAATCAATATTTAAACTTTATTTAGTGATGCTTCTTCTTGCTTGGTATAACTTCCAGGTCAAGAGGTAAAACAAGTATAGTAATTCCTTTAGAGATAATGCTGCCTCATTACAAACAAGAGACCCTGCGTTTCCTTGCTTTATTATTTCAGTAAAAGTTTTCTCTACAGCTTCGGTGAGACTTTGTTGTATGATTCCGAAGTTAGCTTACACACCAAACAGCTTTATTTTCGGGGCAGAAAGTTGTGTATAGGGTTGGCTAAGTCTTTTTGGGTTTTTCATTCTTGTCTCCCATCAGTCCATCCAAGTAAGGGTCCGTTAACGGGAAAGTGGTCCCTACAGCCCAAGCCAACTGGCTTTAGAGCAGTGATTTCACATCGTACGTACCACTGCCCCAGATCTACCATGCCTAAAGACGGGTACTTTTGGAAGACAAGTGTGTATATTATTTTTTTTATTGGGCACAACTCTCATGCTTTTATTCGCACTCATAAGGCTTCTCTCTCTTTTTGGGATTTTCGTTGGGTGAGGGGAAACAAAAGGATTCCTGCTGTTTGGGCAGCTTTTTCCTTCTCCATACTCGTCTCTTAGCTGTTTGCGAGATTATTGTATTTTTTCAAAAATTTTGACATGGAAAAACATAATCTTCTCGTTTGTTTGGAGCAGCATTATTAGAAAGATATAACAAAACTTGTGTCACATTCAGCACAAAGAAAATAAACTTGGCAAGCAGTTGCATCAGGTTTTTACTAATATAGCGACTTTGTACATATGCATGGGAACAAAATAAGAAAAATTTTCAAAATTTTTATATGAGCAAGGGTACAAATGCATGATATAGGGGAAAAGAAAAATGGCACAAGAGAAATTTTTATACCTCCTTCACTGGTACATGGGTACCCCCCCCCAAACTTATCTCATACTCTGTCCCATAGTAGAGAAGAAGAGGGTGAGTTCATGTTAGTCCAGTGAAGGTTATTTAGCGGGTTCGCTTGTGCCATGGAGAAGCTGCAATATGCTTCTTTGCTGCAGCCTCCGTTTTATTTCCCAGCTCAGCCGGAACATGTGCAAAAGCTCCCGAGAAGGAAACGGGTCTATGGTAGTCAGAGAGCTCTTGTGCTGTCCCGGCAGCCATCGGGGTTGTACTCGTGTTGTCTCTGTAGATGGTCCCAGGCCACTACATAAGACAGACTATGATAAGGAAACGAGCCTCTTTTGAGGCTACCTAATCAAGAAAATTTCCCCTTGCTCTCTTTTTGGTGGTTGGTGGCCCCTTGTGACGTTTCTGTCCGACAGTTGTTGCTTCACCTACGGCCGCGATTCTACCTGTTATCAAGTTCATTACCCATTTAAAACATTAAATAGGAAAAGCTAAAGAAACTCGATAACACTGGACTTATTTCAAAAATCTAGGTATCGTCCATCAAAAGAAAACTCGAGTCGATACAATAATGGGCGATACGAGGAGGGCTGCACGGCACAACATACCTCCCGATACGGGTATATCGGGCGATAAGGTCGCCAAAGAGCAACTGCTCTACAGGACGTCACAAAAGAAAAATGTGTCACCCAATATGGCATATCGGGCAGACACCTTCGATCGTTATGTCGTGCTTAACTGCGTTGGGCGATATAGAAATCGACAGAGCGCGATAGGAAAAACTCGTGTCGGGCGATAAGCCTGTCGGTCAGTAGGACTGTCGGGCAATAAGCATGTCGGGCTATACATTTGCTCATTTGAGCCTTCGCCCGATACCAGGGTGAAGGCAAGATGGCTGACACGTGAGCAAAAGTGGGCTATTGCATGTGTTACAGGTGGCTGAAAAGAGAAAGTGTGGTAGCCCGACACGATGGTCCCTCCTTCATATATATAGCGAACTCAGCTGGGGGTAAAGCGAGGAGTACAGAGCTGCGTGTTGGTCGACGAGTCAGGCAGTTCCTGAGACGAAGGTCCCATCAGTCTCGTCAAGGGAAATTACTCGATTGCACGATAGGGTGCACGCCGCCCAGGAATGCCAACCGTCGTGGCCGTTGCAATGCCCTAGAGACCAAAGCCCGATACAGGCAATTCTGCGCGCCAGCTGGGCTACTGCCTGACATGGCCTAAAATAGGCAGCCGAAAAACCTAAGAGAAGAAAGAGCGATCAAAGGGTAAAACATCATCGGTACAGGTTTAGGTCCCCGTCCTCAGAAGTCATTACTCCTCAAAGCTCGTAAAACCCAGCGGTGGCCCATAAAACAGAAGAGTCAGTGCATGTGGCGCATGCATTGCCTCGGGCCTTATTACAGACCATAATGTTCATAATGTTCATCTTGCTGAAAAGTAAATTGCATGCTATTCTAGGAAAGAAAAAAAAACGAGCTCGGGTTGCCTCCCGAGAAGCGCTTTGTTTTTCGTCTTTAGCTGGACGTCTTCGGCTTCCTCTCCCTGAATCTTCATTCCCTGCCTCTGCGGCCATTGCTCCGTCCTCTTTGTTGGCTTGGTATTTGATGGAATCTTTCCTGACGGATTCTTCACAATTTTGGCAAGTTGAGCTAGTTATTGGTCAATCTGGCGTTGATGCGTCTGCATGTCTGCCGGTTGTACCTACAAGGAGTTCAACAGACCGGAATTTGATAGCGTGCTCTGCGCCAATTGGTTGTTAATTGTGTCCTGCTTTTTCACAAAATCAAACAACTATCCCACCACATCTGCTTGGCTCGAAGCCTTGTTCTGTCCCTGTTCTTTGCCTGATCCTTGGTATTTAGCTTGCCCCTGGAAACCTCCTTTGGTCGGCTGGAAGGGGGTGTTTTTGGTGTATTGACTTGGTCCTCCCCTCTTCTCAAAAGCTTGGGGCGGCTTAGTGGAGTTATGCACCTGATGAGAATTCTCAGCTGCATCCTTGTTACCATAGTTGAAACTAGGATGGTCCGGCCTTTTGAAATTTAAAAAAGAGACATTTTCAGTCTCCTCTGCCTCGGACTCACTATCGCTTGACTCGCCCGGTCGGGTGTAGATACAGTTATCTACCCCGTGGCCACCTTCCCCACATGTGACACATTTCATCACTTTTTCTACATGCTTCTTCCCTTTCGCGCCGGATTCCTTCAGCTGTTTTACATCCGTAGCTATTTTACATCCGTAGCTATTTTCTGAATCTGAGAAGTGATGGTCTCCAGAGCCCTGGACTCAAGAGAGGAAACTTCACCTACCTTCTTTTCTTGTCCTCTATCTGAACGATCAAACTCAGCGTCGGCCATTAGCTCGGCCATGTTCTTGATAATCAGCTCATACTTCTTTGCCTTCTTCCCTAGGAAGTCACTGCCTGCTGCCGCGTTCAGGGACGCCCTTTCATCGGGAGTCAAGCCGTTGTAGAAGGTGGTGACGAGGAATCCCTTCTTGTAGTTATGATGGGGGCAATCCCTCTGGTACTCCTGGAATCGCTCCCAGGCGTCGTGGAGGCTTTCGTTCGGCTTTTGCATGAAGGAGGTTATTTTCTGCCGGTTTCTGACCGTTCTTTCGGTGGGGTAGAACTTATTTACAAATGTGTCAGCTAACGCTCCCCATCCGTTCAAAGACCGGTGGGGTAACTCGAGATACCATGACAGCGCCTTGTCCTCTAGGGAAAAGATGAAGCCTTTCCAATATATGACCTCCTGGGGAACCCCCTGCATCTTTATCGTGTCGCAGATGTTCTTGAAGGCATCGAGGTGATGGTAGGAGTTGTCATTTTTCGAATTTCCCCTGAAGCTTTTGTTATGGATCATAGAGATCACAGAAGGCTTAAGCTCAAAATTGGCTAAGTTGAATCGTGGGGTGATGATGGGGCATCTGCAGCTGTTGGCTTTTGTCGATGCCAACTCTCTCAGCGTCTTTTCTTCCTCATCGGAGTCGTCACTGTCGTCGTCTCGTCGGTTATGTCCCTGATCTTGATTTCTCCGGTTCCGGTGGCGGTGGCGACGCCTAGCTCGGGGGTGTCCTTCCTCAGAGTGTTCTGATTCCTGATCCTCGAGCTGGTTATTGTCGTCATAGCGGTCATTGTCGTTGCCATCTGGTGGAGGTGATTCATGCCCAGACCTTCCTTGTCGTTCCCCTTCGGAGTGTTGTGGGTTGACTCGGGGAGGCATAGGGTTGATGACTATGCTTGACCGAACCGCTGAGTGGTTTCGGAACTCGGGGAAACAGGCTACTATTCTTGAGGGTTCCTGAAATGGCACGAAAAATCAAGTTTAGAAAATTGAATCTTTACTTTTAAAAGAATAACAATAAGAAGAAAAAAGAAAAAAAAGAGTGTTGTCAAACTCATTTCTAAGCTTGAGGCACTGAAGTGTAGTTAGTGGATTCGGATTCGTCTACAATACCATTTTCTTCTTGTCCCCGGCAGCGGTGCCAAAAAGTTGACCGGCCTAAATCGCACGTCCGTGAAGTGGAGGCGGATTTGAGGTAGTCGAGCTTTTACATTTATAAACCTGAATCCTTCTAGGCCCCCGCAACTTTGCTTACGGGGTTGAAGTAGATATACGGGGTCGAACACAGGGACAAGGGAGTAGTGTTGAGAACCCAGAATCGACACGCTACACTCCGGCAGGTAAAAGAGATAACAAATTCTCCAAAAGGGAAACAGAAGGTGTCACAAACAAAACAAAGAAAACTATCTCCAACTGGATCAACTAGAGAGATTTAAGGTTTTAGTCATTTAGTAGTTTTTAGGGGTTTTCATGCAATAGAAGCAGGAAGATAAAACCAGAGCTAGAGCAAGGTACGAAGGATAATACTTTAGTAAAACAAGTGACATCAGTAACATCCTACACCCCTCCTCTCAGAGTGGGTACCTCTAACCAAGCATCAACACCCCTCTCGAGGTTGCTAGACTTAAATTAGAGTGGTATGTTACTGAAACAACTCCATCCCAGGCACTCTCGTACTCCAGAATCAGACCAAACACTAGAGCCACAACACAACTCTCAAAGTTGTTGCGACGGGAAAACACGATTCGGTAGCTAAGTGAAGCGCGATCCAACATGCAAGCTAGAGTTCAGATATCAAACATAGCAGTCATCCAACATATTGCACCAAGCATAGAGCAGCAAGTAATTAAGTCTTTCTATTTTCGTAAACATTAAAGGTCTTAATACATTGCGTAAATAAAGAATTAAATAACAGAATTAAAGATAGATGTCTCCTTCTTGATGTAGAAGGTCGACAGGCTAATGCGGCTCTCCAGCCCGATATTGTCAGGAACCTATCCCGATACAGTTGTGTCGGGCGGCACGCCCTATCGGGCGGCACCATCTGACGGCCGACTGTATCATTCCAGGACCCTGGCCAATACGCTCATGTCGGGCGGCACACCCTCTCAGGCGGCACACCCTCTCGGGCGGCACGCATGACGGCGGAGCGTATCGGGTTCGATATCATGTCGGGAAAAGAGCCACGCCTCCTACTGTCAGGCACTCGTGTCGGGCACTTGTGTCACTTATCAACGCTGGCTGATATCGGCACGCAGTGTCTCCCGGGATGGTCCTAAGTGAACCATCCCCTCCCTCTCAGGATGAGGAAGAGCTCACCTAGAGTTGCCCGATGTGAGCACTGGGGCAAAATATTCTCGCAGTTCTCCCTCGAAGATCGCTCAAAGTTCCCAACTGTTCGAACCTGTCCCTTCGTCTTCCTGTAGCTGCTATTTATAGCCAGCTAGCTGGGAGGAGTTATGGTGCTCGAAGCGCCATGTGGCCCCCTTATGCACCGATCATTAGACGGCTAATACAGGTATCGCTCGGCGCAGAGGTGTCGGCTGTTGGTCACGTGACAGGCGGTGCACCTACCGGTGGGTGGCTGTGTTGCCTGACAAGCTGGGTTGTTGAGGCGAGGCAGGCTCCTTGTCAGGTAGAGGGTGTGTCGTCCGCCAGTTTCTTCTTGTGCGACATCCCTTTGTCGTGCGTTGTTGCGAGCTCTACCCTGTCGGGCAGGGGTTGTATCGGGCGTCAGGAAGGTCGAAACAGACTTGGACTTATTCATGGGCCGGGACGGCCTTATTACACCAAAACGGGGAAAAAATTTGCAAAAGATGGGAAAATTAGATTAAGAGCATTGCTTGGCCAATTATTGCAAAAATGCTAATAAATTAGAGGAAAATAGCAGAAAAGGGCAGTTTTGATAACAGAAAAATAGTCTAAAACATCACAAAATTTGGTGTTATCACTCCTCCTACCGGACTGTCGGATGACAGTTGTCCTCCTGAGCGGTAGAAACCTCCCGCCTCTGAAGTAGTCTACATGGACCACCTAAAACTCCACACTCCTTGTCCCACAAGGAAGTGGAAGGAGTCTCACCCTCCTGTTGACGTACTAGTCGCCAACACACTTTATTGCCTCCAGTTGCAACTACAGTTATCCTTCCCTTGCTGCACCTCCCTTTGCGGGAAGCATTTGCTCGGGCTCTCTCTCGGTTACCAAAACCAGAGAGAACGACAACTTTGCAGAGCAACTGATTGCACTGAGTTGTACTTTTATAAGCCCCCCAATACCCCTATATATATAGGAGGGTCATGGGATAGGGTTCTCCATCATGGGCAATGCGGGACTAAAAGCAGGAGTAGAAGGGTTCGAGATTTTCCACAAAAGCAACCAACTCGCAACCTGAACCGATCAGTTCACAAGTGAACTAGTCGTCTGGACCCTCCAGCCGATCGTTTGGATCCTTGAGCCGATCGGTTGGACACTCCAGTCGATTGGTTCGTGATCCTGGTTCAACTCAAATTGACTTTTCATCTTTTGTTTCTAATTGGTATCGAATACCAATCTTATTCCCAATCAAATCGGGCAATCGAAATGAAAGGAAAATTCTCACCGACCTGACTTTCCCAACTTGCTCGGTTGCACCAGTTGAACCGATTGTTTCAACACTTGAAGAAATCGGTTCACCCTGGACTTGAGCCGATTGGCTCAACACTTGAGCCGACCGGTTCAGCAACCTCAGCCGACCGGTTCAGCAACCTCAGTCGACCAGTTCAACACTTGTATCGATCGGTTGGGAGTGCAGGTTGTGCAGAATCAGTCAATTGTGATTTCAATCAATACGATACTCCAATCAATATGTCCAACACCTTGAACATTATGATATTGAGCTATCAATCAATTGAGTGTTTAATTCACGTTGGCAGTGAAAGTCCATAACACTTATGACTTCACAAGCAAAGAGTGGTGCCTAGTCACACATCAGTGCTACCCAAGTGAAATTAGAAAATTGGAGAACAACTTTCAATCCTACAATCCATGAATGGTATTACAATGAATGTATAATTCCTTTGTAACTGATATCCCGAATGAACTCAAAGCATGGAACAGTCATCCTGTCAATGTTAATTCACTTTCTTGGTCTCAGAGTAGACTGGAAGAGATATGTATGACATCAGTATCACATATTGATTCACACATGCATGCACACCTTTCTCAATCCTACTCATCAAGTGGCCATGGATATCAAACTCCCTTAGGAGGGACAAATCCTGTATCTATCACTCACCCCTCAAAAGCCCCATGTGTCAAAGCCACCCAATCATCACCTTTATAACAACCCATGTTTCAGGACTGCGTTTGATGATGTCAAAGTGTGCCCAACGACATGTGTTGAGTGTAGTGATTTTAGGTCTAAGAATCACACTCACAACCATCACTGTGAGTACTGACTGTGACTACCATGCCATGGTTCCATGTGTCAAACTCACAGTGGATCTGTCTGGTACACTTGTTCTCTAACAAGTACCTATGTGTTTGGTTTGATATCTCTATATCATGACTAATGAGATTCTGTCATCAACCAACACCACAATCTAGTCTTGTGTGTCATTGCTGTCTATCTACCTTCCACAATGACATCCGACTAGGGACATAACAAGAATGTACAAACTCTTAGCATCCGTATGATCTCATCGTTCAGGTCCTCAACCTGAAAGCATACGTCATTGAGTACTATCATTCTCTAGACATTCAATTTGTTCTATCACTATCTCATATGTCTGAACCAGAAAGAATTGGAAGCTTGCCTTTGTTGTTTATCAAATCAATCTTAATGTATCCCACCAATCTTCCCATGATTGGTTCTCAGGGCATACATACCAACAATAGATCTGATAGTATTTGGTTAGCAACCCCTTTAGTTGGATTTTTTGAGTTGTAGGAGGTGTGTCCCTCTAGTGTTCTTTCTTTCTCAGGATGTAGTATTCAAGTGGATCTTATGCCACTTGACATGCATGGATTCGATGTAATCCTAAGGATGTATACCTTGAATAAGTACAAGGTGGTGTTGAACTTTAGTACCAAGGTGGAAACATTCCATGATGGGGATGTCTCATAGATCTTCCAAGGAGATAGGAAGATTCTTCCTACATGTTTGGTGTCATCTATGACTGCGGAGAGGATGATGAGGCAAGGGTGTGAGGCTTTATTCACTCATGTTGTGGATACCAAGAGAAGTAGTCCTATTATCTAGGAGTTTCCAGTAGTGTGAGATTTTTAGGATGTTATTCCTGAAGAGTTTTCTAGTGTTCCCCTTCCCCAGAGAGATTGATTTTGAGATCGATCTTGTTCCTGGAATAAAACCCATGGCACAGTCACCGTATAGGATGTCACCAGTAGAGATGTAGGAGTTAAAGAAATATTTGTAGGAACTTTTAGAGAAGGGCTTTATCAGATCAAGCACTTCCCCTTGGGGTGCTCTTGTGTTGTTTGCAAAGAAAAAACACAGTTCCATGATGTTGTGTATAGACTACTGATAGTTAAACAAGGTTACAATAAAGAACAAGTATTTGTTTCCCATGATAGATGACCTTTTTTATCAATTGAGAGGTGCTACAATATTCTCCAAGACAGATCTGAGGTCAATATATCATCAACTAAGGATCAAGGCAGATGACATACCCAAGTCAGCTTTTATGACTAGGTATGGTCACTATGACTTTCTAGTTATGCCATTTGCGCTAACCACATGTCAGTAGCTTTCATGGATCTCATGAACATGGTGTTTAGGCCCTATCTTGACCAGTTTGTTGTGGTGTTCATAGATGATATCCTAATCTACTCTAGGGATAGTCAGCAGCATGAGCAGCACCTTCGCCAGGCTTTGAAATTGTTGAGACAACACTAGTTATATGCTAAGTTCGGCAACTGTGAGTTTGGGTTGTCTGAGGTGTCTTTTCTAGGGCATGTCATATCTACTAAAGTTGTTTGTGTACACCCTAAGAAGGTGGAATCTTTTCTAGAATGGTAACATACCAAGCCACCGATGGAGGTTTGTAGTTTCCTAGGCTTGGCATGCTACTATCGGAGATTCATCAAGAATTTTAGCTCTACAACATTACCCCTATCTAAGTTGACCAGGAAGGATGTTCCATTTGTTCGGGATGAAAAATTTTAGTGTTCCTTCCAGTTGTTGAAAGAGAAGTTGACCAGTGCACCAGTCCTAATGTTTGTAGAGAAAGGGAAAGGCTACATCATCTTTTGTGATGCTTCAAAGAATGATTTGGGATGTGTGTTGATGCAAGACAAGAACGTGATTTCTTTTGCTTCATGATAGCTTAAGAAACACGAGGAAAACTATCGAACGCATGATCTGGAGCTTGCTATTTGATCCATGCTTTGAAGATTTGGAGACACTACCTTTATGGAGAGAAGTGGTAGATCTTCACCAACCACAAGAATCTTCAGTATATCTTCTCAACGCATGAGTTGAACATGTGACAAAGAAGATGGATGTAGTAGATCAAAGACTATGATTGCATGATAGACTACCATCTAGGGACAGCAAACATGGTGGGTGATTCATTGAGAAGGATGTCATCTACATCATCATCTGCATACAAGGCACAATTATGCTCCTTGGTGTGCTATAAGCAAGACATGTTGGTATCTCTTCGCCAGATGAATGTAGAATTGGAAGTATCTCTGTTGGAAGGATTTTTAGCCTAGTTATAGGTCAAACCTACCTTGAGGCAGCAGATTTGTGATGCACAGTAGAATGATACCATCATACAGAATATCCGATGAAAGTTTGGTAGTGAGAAGCATGGTGTCTTCCATGAGGGAGAAAATGGGATAGTTTGTTTTCACAACATGATAGTGGTTCCTGGTGTTGATAGGTTGAGGAAGATGGTGCTTGAGGAGGAGTGAGACTCCTCAATGTATACGATGCATCCTGGGTTACCAATATGTATCATAATCTAAAGGACGTGAATTGGTGGCCAGGTCTAAAGCGTGATGTGGCAGAGTTCGTGGCTAGATGTCTAGTATGTCAACATGTTAAGGCTGAGCACCAAAAGCCTATAGGTATGTTACAACCTTTTCCAATACCACAGTGGATATGGGATCATATTACTATAGACTTTGTGGTTGGTCTTCCTACAATAGCCAAAGGTCATGATTTCATATGGGTGATAGTGGACAAGTTGACCAAGTCAGCTCATTTCCTTCCAATCAAGACAACATATACAACAGAGAAGTTGGGAAAGATATATGTTGATGAGATAGTCTATCTACATGGTATTTTAGTTACCATGGTTTCTGACAGAGGACCACAGTTTATGAGTCATTTTTGGGAAGGTCTGCATACATTGTTGGGGACACAGTTGAGGTTTAGTACAACGTTCCACCTATAGATAGATGGTCAGTCTTAGAGGACTATTTAGACATTAGAAGATCTTTTGATGTCATTTGTTTTTTAGTTTCTTGGTAGTTTGGATGTACACCTAAGCTTGATAGAGTTTTCTTACAACATCAACCATCAGAGGAGTATAGATATGGCACCTTACGAGTCTTTATATGGGAGACATTTTCGGTCACCACTTTGTTTGTAAGGACCCTGACCTCCGTTTTGGGCTTATCCTGTTTTCTTTGACTAACCCTAGTGTTTAGTTGCTTGCTAATCACCTCAAGTGGTGATTACGGTTTGTTTGTGCTTTGTTGAGAGTTGGAGGTGCTACTTGCAAATAACCCAAGTTTTAGGGTTGATGAGCAAGTTTGTCACCTTGAGATATGTTTCTCTCTCCCATTGCATCCTCTAGAGTTGATAGGATGGGTTGGGCTCATTGCTTGAGTAGCCTTGGGCCTTGTTTTGCCTTGTTTGGGCTTTGTCATGCCTTCATGAGCCTTGTATCGGGCAAGGGTGTGTTGGGTGCTCGTGTCGGTCATGGTGTATTGGCCATGAGCTATGTCGCCTAGGAGAGTATCATCATGTATGGGTGTGTCGCCCATGTGACCTAGCTTTGGTTGTGTCACCATACCTTGGACAAGTGTCTATCCTTTGATAGTGGGTGGAATGACATGCACATGTGGTTTGCAAGGTGGCAAGACGTTGGGCAAGTGTCCCTGAATGGGACAACACCTTGCCTTGGTTCCCCCTTCATCCTCTTCTATATATACCTTCCCTTTCACTTGCTTAGGATCTCTTTAGTTATTTGTTGCCTCCCTCTTCCTTGGTGCATGATACACCTTCCCTTGGTGTGCTTGGTGGTCGATCCCTTTGAAGGAGTTCTCTTCTTGTTCCTCTAGCTTGGTGGTCGAACCATAGGTGGCCGAAGGTGGTGTGCCTTGGAGCTAGGAGCTTAAAGCTTGGAGCTTTGGAGCTTGAGGAGTTTGCTTAAGGCGGGTTACACAACTTCTAACCCTAACTATACTACCTTCTTTTATGTTGCATGTTCATATATGATCATGATCGGCCATGCATGTTGTTAGATATGTTTCTTTCTCTAGCATGTACCTTTAATCATGTGGATATGGTGATCATGTTGTTGATGATGTTGTTGTTTATTGTGTACCTTTGGTCCTAGTTTGCCGAACCCATAGATTAGTGTTTCCTTTGGGGCAATACCCCTTTCTATCCTTGGTTTTGAGAAGTGAGTTTGAGCTATAGTGGTGTGGGCAAAACCCCTCTCTTCCTTAGTCATTGAGAGGTGAGTCTATGCTCTAGTTGCTTGGGCAACACCCTCCTGTCACCATGGATTTGAAAGGTGAGCCTTTGGATGAGTGATGACCTAAGTTGGAGATGATCCACCATGTTGCCCAATTTGTGATGGAGGTTGTGCAAAACCCCTCTCACTTGGTTGTTGTGAGGTGAGGCAACTATCTTGATCAATTAGGGTTTGTTGCTAAAGAGTTTGAGGTTGAAGATGACCATCTTGGTGAGGTTCTTGTGCCCTTGCACGATACACCCTTTTGTGGGTTTTAGCTTGGCCAATATGTTCAGTTGAGCCATGTTGGCTTTGTGCCTGATATGACCCCTTGCACCTTGTTAGTATCCTTGGACGATATGCTTTGGCCGAGATGATCCCTTGCTTTGGATGTCCCTTTGGTCGACATGGGGGCTGGTAAGTTATCTCTGTTTTGGGTGACATGGTTTGGTCTTGAGTTGCCCGATATGGTGTTTGCATGGTGAAACCCTAATAGGTGTCTTAGTGGTGGCCGATATAAGGTGCTTGACCTAGTTAGATGTTAGGCCTTCTTATGGTGCCTTAGTGGCCACCTTTTCCATGTACGATATGATGCTTTGGGAAATAGAGTGCCTTGGCCGACATGAGGGTCCCTTGGATGGCATGGCTTGATGGTAGGGCGATAGGGTGTCTTGGGTGCCATACTCCTGGTCAATATGATCCTTGTTGAGAGGGTTGGCCGACAGAAACCCTAACCCAAGTAAACGATAGGGTTCTTGGTCGATAGGATAAGTTATGATACCCTACCTGCTTGTGCACGATACACACCTCTAGTTCAAGTTGCACGACACAACTCAGTGTTGGTTGCTCTCTAGTGCACGATAGGGTGAAGTGTTGATGGCCGATATGGAGACATAAGTGATTTATGGTTTGAAAACCCTAGCCGATAGGCTATAATGAGGGATTAGATCTTGCTATCTATTCTTTGGGTGAGGGTGGCGCTACCTGCCACACTTATAGCGAGGGAAGTTGGAATCTTTGGTGAAGGTTATGTTTAACCCAAAAATCCTAATAAATGGATTAATCACCTTGAACCTGCATCTATGTTAGTGATGGGATATGATGGTAGGTTGTGAATCGAGGTATGTTGGGAATCTAAGATGTTGCTACATAAGATGATAAGATACATGGTTATGTTCACAATAATAGGGCATAGTGTATGCTCATGGTTTGGTAACAATAATATGATTGATACAGCTTATGCTTCATATAATCATGGGTGTTGTTCCAAACATGATAGCATGATAATCATAAAGATCTATGGTTGGTGATTTATGTTATCTCTCTTGATATGCATACTAACCATGCAGGTGTATCAGATGGATTCATAGCTAGGTAAGATCTATGAGGTTTATGTGTTTGAATAACACTGAATGATGATAATCCTCATTGATGAGATAACCTATATCACTTGTATGATGTGAAAAGGTTTGTTGATCTAGTAAAGGATGAGTTCCTGGTTGAGGTGTTATCCTTTGATGTTGAGATAAGGGATTGCTATCCCATGGTGATGATGTAAACCTTGAGAGGCAGTGGCATTCTATGATGAGGGATTGAGATCCCATGATAATGTGATAATGACAGTATTAATGTAACTCAATGATGTTTATCTTTTACAACTTGGTTGCCTAAACAATCCACTTAAAATATACTAATTAATTACAGTGGAACATATCATGTAGTTTGCCCTGGCCATAGATCCATCATCGTCAGTAATTGGTGATGGTGAAATAGGTTTATCCTGCGGGATTACCTGGAGTGCATATTGTTGAATATGCGGGGTTTTCTCTTAGCCGAAAGTAGGAGGATTTGAGTACAACTGTGGTTTTGTATAGAGCATGGTGAATAGGCCCATGGCTTAGTGATTATAGAGCATGGTGAACAAGCCCCTGGCTCAATATTATAGAAGGGTAGCTTGAAGAGCTAACCCTCTGGCTGAGGCCACTCAGGCAAGAGACTGCATTCCTACTTTAGTTTTTGTGCACTGACCACGAGGAGGTGAGGTCATGGAGTTTGGCTCTCCCAATGACCTTGTATGGCACTGGTTTTGGGCTTCGCAGCCGAAGGTTGGATTTGAGAAGGGATAGCTCACTTCCTCAGGGCATAATAAAATGTAATCCAGCCGAATAGTATATACTGCTTAGAGCAAAACACGGAACATTGGTTGAGGCCATGCTTATGTAGATGATCTAGTTATCTCTTACAGTTACTTGTACGATCTTGATATCTTGTGATAATTTCTCATAAAGCTTATCTTGTCAATCATATTCCATAAAGGAAATCTGGATATAGGCCTCATGAATATCTTGGTAAGATTGATGGTAATAATAGTCTTGCTCGGTATGCTGCTCTTATTATATGTCTTTACCAGCTATCTGCTTTATCTGCTTTAAGCCTTCTAAGGTTTTATAGTTTCGACGGGGATTTATTTTTCTCGTTGGGACTGTGTGTCTCACCCTGCTAGTTTAAAACCTTTTTAGGTGATCACGCTAGATGTGGTGGTGGTCGCGAGGTTGCGGTCGAGTAGTAAGAGGAAGAGAAGTAGGAGGCAAGAGATGGATATGTTGTCATTTTAGTTGATTTGTAGTAGAGTCCTAGAGTTATCCCTATACTCTCAGGTCCTAGGAGGTGTTTTGACGATATTTTATGATGTATAGATGATGTAGCTTGTATATCCTACTACTGGCCTGATATGGCCTATTATGTATGTATAAACAGGTGATGAACTCTGGTGCTAATAGGAAAATTGGTTCCTTTAAGCTGTGGACATATATCAAGGCTTGTAAATGTTTATATAACATGTTTCCTTGCAGGGTGAGGATCTGGACGTAATATCTGCTTTCCACAAATGGTCTTAGTTAACCCGTGTTTTTGGTAATATGTGGTTTATGGTGTTTCTACACATTTTTGTGTGGCATCTTGTTGTATGTGTGATAGCGGGATGTGGCGCCACAAGTTTTGGTATCACCAGATACATCTTTGAGAAGGATCGATGAGCATCACTGAGTATGAAGCCAGGTTTATGGATCTATTGAGGTTTTTCCCTCATATGGTGGCAACAGATGATGAGAGAATCAGGCGCTTTGAGAAAGGTTTAAGTGTCGAGCTTTCGACACATGTTGCTGCCTTGGAGAATCAGGAGCAGTTTGCCACGTTTGTGGAGTCTGTCCGAAGGATTGAATGGTCTATCTAGGAGAAAAGGGAGTCTATGACCAAGAAAAGGCATGCTCAGTTTCAGAAATAGAGGTTTGATAGCCACAAGAAGTCGAGGTTTTCTATGCCTTTTTTAAAGCAAGGTTCTAGTGAACCTTCACAGTGGTCTCCGAGTAAGGGAAGAGGCCGTGGTTTTTTTCCATCCAGAGCTTACATCACAGCTTCATCAGTAGTAACAAGGCCATCTAGGCCATAGTTAGAGGACATGTCATGCTATCTCTGTGGATAGACTGGGCATTTGAGGTCAAATTGCCCAAGGAAAGATGTCGAAGTGACGCAGCAGTTGAGATAGAGTCAACAAGTGTCAGATAGACAGCAGTATAGTGGTAACAGAGGGTGAGGACACAGTCAAGCATCACAAGTGGGATCGTCTGCTCAAGGAAGCAAAGGACGTGGACAACAAGCAACGGCTCGATTCTATGCTATGAGTCAGCAGAGGCGATAGTCAACCCACGAGTGGTGGCAGGTCAGATGGAGTTATTTCATACAGATTTGTCTTCTTCTTGCTTTATATCTATTTTGGTTGACCTGGGTGCTACGCACTCCTTTATCACATGTAGTAAGCTTGATAACTATCTTTTACCTATTAGTTGTAAGGAGGATAGTCTGTTGTTATAAACCCCTCTTAATGGTTCCTCGATGCTTCGAGAGGAGTGTCCATCTTGTGTTTTATCCTTTTAGGGAAACAGTATACAAGTGGATCTTATACCACTTGATATGCATGGATTCGATGAGATCCTTGGGATGGATACCTTAGAAAAGTATAAGGTTGTGATGGAATGTGGTTCCAAGCAAGTAGTGTTTGATGACGATGGTGAAAGATGGATCTTCCAAGGAGATAGGAAGATTCTTCCGACATGTTTAGTGTCATCTATGGTAGCAGAGAAGTTGTTGTGGCAAGGATGTATGGCATTCTTAGCTCACATTGTGGATACCAAGGTGAAGGGTCCTATCCTTGAGGAGGTGCCTATTGTCTGTGAGTTTGTGGATGTGTTTCCTGATGAGTTCCCCGGTGTCCCCCCACCTCGAGAGATTGACTTTGAGATCAATTTGGTGCCAAGAACACAGCCAGTTGCTCAGACACCGTATAGGATGGCTCCAGCTGAGATGGCATAGCTGAAGAAGCAGTTACAGGAGTTGTTGGATAAAGGTTTCATCAGACTGAGCACATTGTCGTGGGGTGCTCCGGTCCTATTTGTAAAGAAGGATGGATCGATGCATTTGTGCATAGATTACTAGCAGTTGAACAAAGTTACAATCAAGAATAAGTACATGTTGTCGAGGATAGACGATCTGTTTGATCAGTTGTGTGGCGCTATAGTGTTCTTAAAGATCAATCTATGGTCTGGATACCATCAGTTAATAATTAAGGATGAGGACATACCAAAGTCATCTTTTAGGATGAGGTATGGTCGCTTTGAGTTCGTGGTTATGCCGTTTGGGCTAACCAATGTGCCTGATGCTTTCATGGATCTAATGAACAGGGTGTTCCATCCATTTTTAGATAAGTTTGTTGTAGTTTTTATAGATGACATCTTGATCTATAGTCGGGATAGTCAAGAGCATGAACAACCTCTTCGACAAGCTTTGACTCTTCTTCGCCAACATCAGTTGTATGCCAAGTTTTGTAAGTGTGAGTTCTGGTTGAAAGAAGTGACTTTCTTGGGTCATGTGATATCGGCAGAAGGAGTCAGAGTGGACCCTAAGAAGGTGGAGTCAGTTATAGATTGGGAGCAACCGAAGATGCCGACAGAAGTTCGTAGTTTTCTGGGTTTAGCATGATACTACTGGAGGTTTATAAGGAACTTTAGTGTAATCACGTTACCGTTAACAAAGTTGACCAGAAAGGATGTACCTTTTGTTTGGAATGATTGTTGTCAGCAAGCTTTCCAAGGTTTGAAGGAGAAGCTGACTAGTGCTCCAGTGTTGGTGCTGCCAGAGCCTGGGAAAGGCTATGTGGTTTTCTATGATGCTTCCAAGAAAGGCTTAGGATGTATGCTGATGCAGGAAGATCATGTGGTTTCTTTTGCTTCGTGACAGCTTAAGAAACATGAGGAGAATTATCCGACACATGATCTGGAGCTGGCAGTGGTAGCCCATGCGTTAAAGATTTGGAGACACTATCTTTATGGGGAAGTGTATCAGATCTTTACAGATCATAAGAACTTGAAGTACATCTTCTCACAGAGTGAGCTGAGCATGCGACAGCGTCGCTGGATGGAGATGATCAATGATTATGATTTCACCATTGAGTATCATCCTGGTAAGGTGAATGCGGTAGCTGATGCACTTAGCAGGAAGTCTTCTTCTCTTTCCACAAAGAAGGCACAGTTGAGTTCCTTGGTATGCCATAGGCGAGATATGCTTGTCACTTTGTGGTAGATGAATGTACAGATGGAAGTCTCCTTGTTGGCAGCATTGTTGGCACATATGCAAGTAAAGCCTATATTGAGATAGAAGATCAAAGACGCAAAATAGACAGATGCTTCAGTTTAGTTGATAAGATCGGAGTTTGGCAGTGAAAAGCATGATGGGTTCCATGAGTCTGAGGATAGACTACTTTGCTATCATGATAGGATGGTGGTCCTCGATGTTGATAATTTGAGGATTTTAGTGCTCGAGGAAGCACACACATCGATGTATGCCATGCATCCAGGTGTCACCAAGATGTATCATAATCTGAAGGACATGTATTGGTAGTCTGGCTTAAAGAAGGATGTCGCCAAGTTTGTGGCAAGGTGTGCAGTATGCCAATAGGTTAAGGCTGAGCATCAGAAGCTGGTAGGTACGTTGCAACCCCTATCGATACCGCAGTGGAAATGGGATCATATAACCATGGATTTCGTAGTTGGTCTGCTTAGGACAACTAAGAATCATGATTCCATTTGGGTGATAGTGGATAGATTGACAAAGTCTGCTCATTTCATACTTGTGAAGACAATGTATACAGTAGAGAATCTTGCTCAGGTGTATGTGGATGAGATAGTGTGTTTGCATGGTGTCCCACAATGATAGTCTCTAACAAAGGCCCCAGTTCACGAGTCATTTTTGGGAACAGTTGCACAAAGCATTGGGAACGCAGTTGAGGTTCAATACTACTTTCCACCCGTAGACAGATGGGCAGTCTGAAAAGACTATTCAGACTTTAGAGGATCTTCTCCAAGCTTGTGTTTTGCAATTCTTAGGCAGTTGGGATGTACATCTCAGTTTGATAGAGTTCGCCTACAACAATAGTTACCAGCGGAGCATCGACATGGCTCCTTATGAGGCTCTATATGGCAGGAAGTGCATATCTCCTCTATGTTGGTATGAATCTGGCGAGTATCAGCTTTTGGGTCTTGAGTTAGTACAACAGACAACAGAGAAGATCAGAGTGATACAACAAAAGTTGAAAGCGGCACGGGACAGACAGAAGTCATACACATATTATTGTCGACGACCTTTAGAGTTCCAGGTGGAAGACAAAGTATATCTCAAGGTCTCACCTTGGAAAGGCGTGCTGAGGTTTGGCCGGAAAGGCAAACTGGGACCCAGGTATATGGGGACATACCTGGTAAGAGCACATGTTGGCAAGGTATCTTTGATAACACCAAATTTTGTGATGTTTTTGACCCTTATTTTGTTATTAAAACTACCCTTCTAAACTGATTTCCTCTCTTTTTATATGTACTTTTGCAATAACAGGCCAAACTATGCTCTTAATCCAATATTTCCATCTTTTGCAAAGTTTTCCTCCATTTTTGACTCATTTATCATCAATAAGGCCATCCCGGACCACAAACATGCTCCACCTGCATCGGCCTTCCAGCCGGCTGATATGCTCACTGCCCGACAGGGTAGCACAACACATCGATGTGTGACATGAGGATCCCGCACAAGAAGGGACTAACGGGCGATACAACTATCTACCCGACAGGGAGCTAGGCTCGCCACGACAACCGAAGCTTGTCGCGCGACACAGGCACCGCTCGTCACGTCCACCGACAGCCGACATCCTTGTGTCGGGCGATACTGATATCGACCGTCCACCGATTCCGTGATAATAAGAGCTAAGCAAGGACACGTGGTGCCCTGAGCGCCATAACTTCCCCAACCGCTGCCTATAAATAACAGCTACAGGAAGCCGAAAAGATAGGTCGGAACCCTACGCAAGTCACCTCAGGAAAGCTGCGAAGAGCTAGTGTATCCTACCTCAGTGCCTGTGCCGGGCAATTCTAGGTGAGCACTTCCCCATCCCGAGAGGGAGGGAGTGGTTTACTTAGGGTCGTCCTGAGCGACACTGCAGGCCGATATCAGCCGACAAGGATCCCAGACATAAGTTACCGATACTAGGAGCATCGCTCTAGCCCCGGTACGATACCGAACCCCGATACGCATCGTCCGTCACGGCGTGTCGCCTGAGAGGGTGCCACCCGACATGATCATATCGGACGAGGGTTCGCACACGATGCAATCCACCCGTCACGGCAAGTCGCCTGAGAGGGTGTGCTTCCTGACATGGTTGTATCGGGCTAGACTCCTACCGGTATCGGGCTGGAGGGTCCGTTGTAGTCTGTCGTCCTTCTATATCAAGAAGGTGACATCTATCTTTGTTATTTCAGTCATTTTTTCTTTTACTTCTGCAATGTAATCAGAACCTTATTTGTTTATGGAAATAGAAGAGTTTAATTATCTGCTGCTTATGTTTGGTACCTTTGTTGGATGATTGCTATGTTTAACATTTGAACTCTAGCTTGTATGTTTGGATCGCGTTTCGATTAGCTACCCCCGTCGCAACAGCCTTGAGAGAGGTGTTGTGGCTCTAGTGTTTGGTCTGATTCTGGAGTACGAGAGTGCCCGGAATCAGAGTTTCTTTAGCAACCTCTCCACTCTAACTTAAGTCCAGCAACCTCGAGAGGGGTGTTGATGCTTGGTTAGAGGTACCTGCTCTGAGAGGAGGGGTACAGGATGTTTCTACTGCCGCTTGTTTTACCAAAGTTTTTCTCCTTTGTACCTTGCTTTAGCTTTAGTTTTATCTCCCTGTTTCTGTTGCATGAAAACCCCTAAAAACTGATAAATGCTTAAAACCTTAAATCTTCCTCGTAGCTCCAATTGGAGATAGATTTCTTTTGTTTTATCGACCTTATCTTGTTGTTCCCTTTGGGGAATTTTTACCATATCTCTACCCTTTCCGGAGTGTAGCGTGTCAATTCCACGTTCTCAACACTACCACTCTTGTCCCCATGTTCGACCCCATATATCTACTTCAACCCCATAAACAAAGTTGCGGGGTCCTAGAAGGTCTCGGGTTATAAATGTAAAAGTCCAACTACTTCAATCCGCCTCCACTTTTAGGACGCGCGATTTAGGCCGGTCAACTTTTTGGCGCCGTTGTCAGAAACAAGGCAAAACGGTATTGTAGATGAACCAGAATCCACTAACTACATTCCAGTGCCTCAAGCTTAGAAATAAGCTTAACAACACTCTCTTTTTCTTTTCTTTACTATTATTATTCTTTGTTTGAAATGAATATTTCATATTATCCAATAATAGGTTTTCTAATTTGATTCTTTTTCACGCTATCTCAGCTACTCAGAGGAAAGGCATTCTGGTCGACTGAGCACCAACTCCAGCCATCATACCGCCTCGCGTCGAGCCACCCCATTCTGAAGAAGAATGCCAGGGGAGAGCTAGGCCTGATTCGCCTCCTCCTGAAGCTAACGACTGATACGACAGAAATGATCAACTTGAAGATCCTGAAATGGATCAGTTCGAGGAAGACCATCGTCGTGACAGACGTCTCCACCACAGGCACAGGAGAAATAACAATAATCAGGAACGACGCCAGATAGGCAGTGACAGCAATGACTCGGACGAAGAAGAGAAAACTCTGAGGGAGTTAGCCTCCACGTAAGCTAACAATTCCCGGTGCCCGGTCATCATTCCACGTTTCAATGCCACCAACTTTGATCTCAAGCCATCTATAATCTCCATGATCCAAAATAAGAGCTTTAGAGGGAGCTCCAAGAACGACAACCCTTATCATCACCTGGACGCCTTCAAGAATATCTGCGACACAATTAAGATGCGAGGTGTATCCCAGGAAGTCATTTACTGCAAGGGCTTCATCTTCTCTCTGGAAGACAAGACTCTATCATGGTATTTGGGACTTCCCCACCAATCTCTAAACGGATGGGGAGCACTAGCAGACGCTTTCGTAAATAAATTCCATCCGACTGAGAAGACAGTGAGGAACAGACAAAAGATAACCTCCTTTATGCAAAAGCCCAACGAGAACCTCCATGACGCCTGGGAAAGATACCAGGAATATCAGAGGGACTGCCCTCACCATAACTATAAGAAAGGTTTCCTAGTCACCACCTTTTACAATGGTCTAACTCCCGATGAAAGGGTTTCACTAAATGCTGCAGCAGGAAGTGACTTCCTAGGGGAAAGTCGAGCAAGTCTGAAAGGATCATCAAAAATATGGCTGAGTTGTAGGCCGGCGCTGAGTATGATAGGTCTGACAGAGGGCAGGATAAGAAGGTCAGTGAAGGACCCTCTCTTGAATCCAAGGCTCTAGAGTCTATAACTTCTCAGATACAGAGGATAGCGACAGATGTCAAACAGCTAAAGGAATTTGGTGGTAAAGGGAAGAAGCAGGTGGAAAAAGTAATGAAGTGTGTGACTTGTGGAGAAGGGGACCATGGGGTAGATAAATGCATCTACACCCGACCAGAAGCGTCAAGCGATTCTGACTCCGAGGCCGAAGAGACTGAAAATGTCTCTTTTGTAAATTTTAAGAGGCCGAACCACCCTGGTTTCAGCTACGGCAACAAGGATGCATCCGAGAATTCACATCAGCTGCATAGCTCGTCTAAACCGCCCCAAGTATTTGAGAAGAGGGGAGGACCCAGTCAATACACTAAAAACACCCCCTTCCCGACAAACAAAGGTAACTTCTAAGGTCAAGTCAAGTACCAAGGATCAACCAAGGAACAGGATAAGATTTCTAGCCAGTCGAATGTGGTTGGCCAACTGTTTGATTTTGTAAAAAGGCAAGACACTATCAACAACCAGTTAGCGCAGAGTGCGCTATAGAATTCGGATGTTTTGAACTCATTGTAGGTACAAATGGCAGACATGCAGATGCATCAGCGCTAGATTGATCAACAACTAGCTCAAATGGTCAAGTTAATAAAGAATCTGTCAGGAAAAATTCCGTCGAATATTGAAACGGCAAAGAAGGCAGGACAGTGATCAAGAGGAATGAGGATCGAGTTGCACGAGAGGATGATGGCAGAGACTAAGAAGTAATGAAGCAAAAAGACGTCAAACAAGAGACGAAGTTTATAGCGCTTCTCGGGAAGCATCCCGGACTTTCTTTTATTTCCAAGAATAGGATGCATTTTACTTTCCTGCAAAACAAACATTACAAACATTATGGACTGTAATAAGGCCCAAGTCAGTGCATGCACCAGATGCACTGACTCTTCTGTCTTATGGGCCACCGCTCAGTTTTATAGACCGAGATGGGTAATACCATCTGAGGTCGGGATCTTAACCTTAGGCCAATGATGTTTTGCTCATCGACCGTTTTTTCCAGATTTGTTTTAAGCTTTTCACCTTGATTTTGGTCTGAAGTGATCGTATCGGGAAGCAGCTCAACTGGCGCGCAGAACGCGCTCTTTTCAGGCAACAGTATTTCGGGCACTGCAAGGGTCGTGACGGATGACATTCCTGGGCGGCGTGCACCTGTATCGAGCATAAGGAGTAATTACCCTTTTGCCGACAGATGGACTGCCCATCTTGGGAATGACCTATCCCAACAGCCGGCATATGTCTCGGGATTACCCGCTTTACCTCCGGTTGAGATCGCTATAAATAGTGTGGAGAGCTTACCGTGTCGGGCTACTGCCTTTACTGTTTTCACCTACCTGTATCATGCTGTAATTTTCTGAGATTGCTCCCGTGTCATGCAACGTTCTCCTACTCTTGTGTCGCGCGAAAGCTTAAGAAAACAGTAGAGGTATAGCCCGACAGTCGTATCAGTTTGCCCGACACAACCTTCCTATCGCGCATGACTTATCGGGCCAACGGCTTTCTAGCTGAGCAACCTTGTATCGCCTGATACATATGTCGCACGACGCACCTTTTATTCACGTTTGGCCGATACGCCATGTCGCCCATCCTTGCACCGCCTCTCCTATTTTGTTGTCGGGCGACACGTTGCTTTTCTCTCGGGAAGACCTATGTCGGGCATTTTGTCTTACGCAACCGTATCGCCCGACACACCCATGTCGGGTGACTACCTTACGTGTAGTTCTCGCCGTATCGTCTTGTCCTATATCGCTTAAGAAGTGCTTTCATCGTGACGAACGATACCCATATCACGTATCGGGCACGAGCCTACATCTATGAAGGCCTCGTATCGCCCGATATAGTTGTGTGGGATCATTTTTGTATCAGGTCGAATCTTATCGTGCATTCAGTTTTCCTTTTTAAACATTGGAACATTTAATTGACTAATGAATTTGTTTTATGTTAATAGAAATGGCCCGTACTAAGCAGACTGTAGTCCGAGTTGACGAGCATGGCAGAAGAATCAACACCGAAGCCGCAGCTGAAGCAACCACTATCGGGCAGAAATGCCTGAATCCCGAGGTGACAGGGCCATCGACAGCAGAAAAGAGGACAAGGACAGGGGAGGTGGCGGCTCCAACCACAGCACCAGCAGTAGCGGCAGAACCCCTGGATCACATACCAGGAAGGTTCACGCTGAGAGATGACGAGCATGGACGCCGTTATGCAGAACTCGCGACCAAGCTCTACAGGCCGAGCAGGTTCTGCCACCAGTCTTTGTTCATTCAGCTAGGCATCTTTGAAAGACTGGAGAACGTCCTCGACGCGGAAGGACTGAGGAAGATCTGCCTCAGCCGATCTGCCTCCTACACCGAACTCACGAAGGAGTTCATGCCGTCTCTCCGCCGAGTGAAGAATAATGTTGCAGAAAAAGAAGAATACAGAGGAGCAGATAGACTACAAGTACGGCTATACAACTCGGAGCACGCCATCTCCGAGAAGCTGCTGAACAAGATCTTCTCTTCCAGCAATGAGGAGAAGAATTTGATGAATAACGGTGAAAGAATCACCAAAGGAGATGGGTTCAACCCTGTGGACCTCTGGAATAGGCTGACCGGCGAGTCATCATTTAAGCCGGGAAGCAAGGTGGCGGCCGTGCACTCATGTTTTTGGAGAATAGTGCACAAATTGGTGGCGAGCTTGCTGTTCAGCAAGAACGAGTCCAGCAATATCTACACCGAAGAACTCCACATCATGTGGTACATGATGGAGGGAAGAGTGATCAACCTCGGGCGGTTCTTGCTGAACAGGCTGCACCCGGTAAAGGATGCCACCAAAGAATATTGTATGGGTGGCATCGTCAACCTGATCGTGACTGGGCTTGGGTACCCAAAGGAGCCACGCGACCTTTCGAGGATGAGGGGTGATGAGCTGATCAACCTCAAATACCTAATGAGGGCCAGCATCATAAAGAAGGAGGGAAGGTGCTACTTCTACAAGTTTGCAAGGACAAACACCCTCCTGCCGCTACCTCGTTGCGCCACCTACGATGCAGAAAAGCTGGTCTTCATTGCAGCAGAGATAGAAGTTGTGGCGGTAGACGTAGCTTACGCCGCCACCACCAGGATTCTGGAGAGGGCGGCCGCGAGAGGAGAATCGATTCCTCTCGACCCAAGCCAGGAAAAAGCTTCAACAGCCCGCATCGAGCCAGCCGCAATTCCAGAGCTACCGACGACAGCTGTTAATAGAGTTGTCGTCGCTCCTACTATACCAGCCACAACCACAACAACGATTGTGGTGGCTGAAGAAGAACCAGTGATCGTTGAGGTCACCGAGACAATAACAACGGGAGCTGCCGCGGAAGAGACAGTCGCAGCCCCTGACATCCCTGTAATGCTTGTAGAGGCAGAGGAAGAACCTCGGCTGGACGCCAGTAATGAGATATTCGCCGAGATCCTAGCGATGGAGCTCGAAGGTGCACATCTGACGCCGACGCCAACACCACCGTTGGTGTCCTCCGTAGCGGCTGCTGAAGAAATCACCAACAGTATAGTGGTGGAGCAGCATCCGCCCACACCACGGCCATCTCCACCATGACGAGAAGGTGAGGCGGTGACAGCCACAAGAGCGCTGACACCTCGCCCGACGGCATCTGCATTGCGAACAATTGAGATAAACTCTACCTCGTCTGGTAGACCATCACGTGAGTAAGGTGTCGCGAGGGCGGAAGGGAGACCTACAGGAACCCCTCTGTTGCCCGGGAAGATGCTAGGGTACGAGCTCGACTACTTGCGGAAGGTAACAGAGAACAACTCAGCTACATGTGTTTCCTTAACCCGCAAGTTTTCATCTTTCCAGAAAAGGCTGAATAGCCAAGAATGAGAGTTGTTGACTCTAGTTAGCCTTCTCGGCCAACTAGAGACTCTAACCGCGATGCTTCAGCAAGCCCTCCAATGCCTCGACAAGATCAAGGAGAGGCTGAACATGAGGGACGACCATCCGCGCTGAAGGCAGCCAAGAAGGTCCCCGTCGCCCCCTGGCCCTAGCTCTCCACCTTCTTTGTCAGCATCCTCCTCAAGATCGGCGTCCTCTTCCTCGTCCAGCGGGTCATCCACAACGCCCGAGGAGGGGACGCCACCAAAATCGACCGACGGAGCTCCGGCAAGACATGAGAGCTCCCTAGGCCTAGAAGAGGAAAATCCCTCAGTCCCCCTGGATGAAATTGAAGATGATAATGGAGATATCAGCATCGGGGTGGACTCTTCTGATGAATCAGAGGGAGAAAAGGGGGACGTTTATGCCGCCAATGAAAGACACCTTCCCCGAGGAAGACGCTCGATGGCAGACAAGTTCGCTGAGCCATCGGAGATACCTTCCTCTGAGATGGCCGACTTCGATAGAAGGGTCATCGGCTACCTGACGATCAGAGACCAAAAATTGCTAAACAAGGTCCTAAGATCGCAGGAAGATGAAGAAGATATCGTCTGGAGCAATGGCTACTTCTTCGTACGATGGGGAGCACTCCAAAGCATGTTCCGCTTGCCAGTCGTCATCAGAAAAAGGGTGTTCATGGTCCTTGAAAGTGCAATCATAGAGAATATCAGCAACGGGATAGGTCGGAAGACAGTATACAATGCCACCCCGACCTTGGCAAGAAGACTGATGTGGGGAGAATCAGACTCCATTGCGGTGGCCAACATGCTGCAACACGTAGATATGCATAACCCAAACCTCATGTTGGCACCGTACAAGCACCGCAACGTATGGTTCTTCTGTGTGGCAGACCTCAGGAGCTATGACGTCCAGCTGCTGAGCTACAGCAATACCGAGGTGCCATGCTCCAGGCTTGTTTTCAGTCACCCAGAGGACAAAACTCTGAGTCTTCTACCGCTGTGTCTTCTACGAGCCATCAAGCAAGGAACCCAACGTCACAAAGGCATCTGGAACTTCTATTCTATCCGAGACTTCTCCGTCCAAGCAGAAGAGGGAAGAGGAAATAGTGCCTTCGTCGTCTTGCGCGCCATGGAGATACTCAACATATTTGGATATATGAGGCATCTCTTGGGCCAAAACTTCTACCACCTCAAGAGCGTATACGCCCTGCTGCTAATCAAAGACGAGCACTATTTTTGAGACGCAGGGGTACTAGAGGGGTTGTTGGATAGCGATCAAGAAGATGACTCTTCACAACCCAACAGCTCCTCAGAGAAAGAAGTCGAGATGGCAACTAACACCTATGGGGCAGGCAAGTAGTTGGAGATCCTACGGAAAGTGCACGGATTTGAAGACACTGCTTCTCTTGAAACTACAGAAGGGCTGATCAAAAATTTCGACCGCTTCACGTGCACTACACTCACGCAGGAGCAGGTCAACGAAATCCTTCAAAAGTTGGTTGATTCTACCCCGGAAGATGTCATCTATGAGGCAGGCGATGTCGTAGTCCCGGTCGATGATTTAAGGGACGTAGTAAAAGAAGGAGGATGCTTGGCTGTATCTGTGGTGGCTTCTTACGTCCAAACAATACATCCAAGGCTCGAACACACATACATAGCTCACTCTATGTTGTTCAACGACATCTGCCTCGCCAATGAAACAGGAGCAAAGCAAGCATTTCTGACAGAGTTGGAGAGCGAGGTCCCACACACAATCTTTCTGCCCATCCTGCATTACAATCACTGGACGCTCCTAATGGTGTACACTCGCCAACGAGCAGGAATCTTCTACAACAACTTGGACAGCAACAAGGACCATCTAGTACAGTGTACATCGGCAGCGTTGACCTCCCTTGAGCGCCTGGTATGAAAATACTACGACGAGGTGTCATCACTGATACAACCATTCCTAGACACGACACCAAGCAAGTGGCACGAGCTTCAGTTCTGCCACCGTAGTCCGCAGCATATTCCTCTATCCAACGACTGTGGCATCTTCTTGCTGGAATGGATAGAAAATGAAGAGACACCCGACCAGCTCCACCACATCGACTATTACAGAAAACAAGGAGAATATGTGTGGGAGCTTCTATCTGGCGCAGGCGCGATCACCGGCTAACCCTCACTAGATTGACATTACTTCACCTTATCTACCTCACAACTCTGGGACAGAGTGTGGAGTAAGTTTGGGGGGTACAATGTACCAGTGAGGGAGGTATAAAATTTTGAAAAATTTTCAGACTCGAATTCTTTATTCTTTTGTTCTTCTCTATATCATGTGTTCATATATATATGTTCATACAAAAAAATTTGTTTATCTTATCTCCATAACATGTACAAAGTCACTATATTAGTAAAAACCTGATACGACTTCTTGCCAGTTTGTTCTCTATGTGCCCAACGAGATGCAAGTTTTGTTATATCTTTCTGATAATGCAGCCTCAAATGACAAAGGACTACATTTTTCCACGGCAAAAATTTCGAAAAAAAATAATAATCTCGCAAACAGCTAAGAGACGAGTATGGAGAAGGAAAAAGCTGCCCAAACAACAACAAAATTCCTCTTGTTCTCCCCTACCCAACAAAAATCCCAAAAAGAGAAAGCAACCATATGAGAGTGAATAAAAGCATGAGAGTTGTGCCCAATAAAAGAAAAGAAAAAAAAATATATACACACTTGTTTTCCAAAAGTACCCATCTTTAGGCATGGTAGATCTAGGGCAGTGGTACGTAGGATGTGAAATCACTTCTCTAAAGCCAACTGGCTTGGACTGCAGGGACCACTTGCCCACTAACGGACCCGTACCTAGATGGACTGATGGGAAATAAGAAAAACCCAAAAAGCCTTAGCCTACCCAACACACAACTTTCTGCCCCTAAAGCTGTTTTGTGTGAAAGCTAACTTTGGAATCATGCACCAAAGTCTCTCTGAAGCTGTAGAGAAAAATTTTACTGAAATAATAAGGCAGGAAATGCAAGGTCTTTTGTTCGTAGTAGGGAAATATTATCTCTAAAGACATCTGATACTTGTCTTACGTCTAGGCCTGAAAGCTACACCGCGCAAGAAGGAGCATCACAAAATAAAGTTTAAATATTGATTGAGGACAATCAAAATGCTAAGTTTGGGGGAGTTAATAACACCAAATTTTGTGATGTTTTTTACCCTTATTTTGTTATCAAAACTACCCTTTTAAACTGATTTCCTCTCTTTTTATATGTACTTTTGCAATAACAGACCAAACTACACTCTTAATTCAATATTTCCATCTTTTGCAGAGTTTTCCTCCATTTTTTACTCATTTATCATCAATAAGGTCATCCCGGCCCATAAACATGCTCCACCTGCATCAGCCTTCCAGCCGGCTGATATGCTCACTGCCCGACAGGGTAGCACAACACATCGACACGCGACATGAGGATGTCGCGCAAGAAGGGACTAGAGGGAGACACGCCTATCTACCTGACAGGGAGCCGGGTTCACCACGACAACCGAAGCTTGTCGCGCGACACAGGCCACCCACCAGTAGGCGCCGCTCGTCACATCCACCGATAGCCGACATCCTTGTGCCGGGCGATACTGATATCGATCGTCCATCGACTCTGTGATAATAAGAACTTAGCAAGGACATGTGGCGCCTTGAGCGCCATAACTTTCCCAACCGCTGCCTATAAATAGCAGCTACAGGAAGTCGAAAAGACAGGTCTGAACCCTACGCAAGTCACCTCAGGAAATCTGTGAAGAGCTAGTGTATTGTGCCTCAGGTCTTGTGTCGGGCGATTCTAGGTGAGCACTTCCCCATCCCGAGAGGGAGGGAGTGGTTCACTTAGGGTCGTCCCGGGCAACACTGTAGGCCGATATCGGCCGACAAGGATCCTCGACATAAGTTACTGATACTATGAGCATCTCTCTAGCCCTGGCACGATACCGAACCCCAATACGTATCGTCCGTCACGGCGTGTCGCCTGAGAGGGTGCCGCCCGACATGATCGTATCGGACGAGGGTCCGTGTACGATGCAATCCGCCCGTCACGGCAAGTCACCTGAGAGGGTGTGCTGCCCGACACAGTTGTATCGGGCAAGGATCCTGCCGGTATCGGGCTGGAGGGTCTGCTATAGTCTGTCGTCCTTCTATATCAAGAAGGCGACATCTATCTTTGTTATTTCAGTCATTTATTTCTTTTACTTTTGCAATGTAATCAAAACCTTATTTGTTTATGGAAATAGAAGAGTTTAATTATCTGTTGCTTATGTTTGGTACCTTTGTTGGATGATTGCTATGTTTAACATATGAACTCTAGCTTGTATGTTTGGATCGTGTTTCGATTAGCTACCAAATCGTGTTTTCCCGTCGTAACAGCCTTGAGAGAGGTGTTGTGGCTCTAGTGTTTGGTCTGATTCTAGAGTACGAGAGTGCCTGAAATCGGAGTTGCTTTAGCAACCTATCCACTCTAACTTAAGTCGAGAAACCTCAAGAGGGGTGTTGATGCTTGGTTAGAGGTACCCGCTCTGAGAGGAGGGGTACATGATATTTCTGCTACCGCTTGTTTTACCGAAGTTTTTCTCCTTCGTACCTTGCTTTAGCTTTAGTTTTATCTCCCTGTTTCTGTTGCATGAAAACCCCTAAAAACTGATAAATGCTTAAAACCTTAAATCTTCCTCGTAGCTCTAGTTGGAGATAGATTTCTTTTATTTTATCGACCTTATCTTGTTGTTCCCTTTGTGGAATTTTTACCATATCTCTACCCTTTCCGGAGTGTAGCGTGTCGATTCTGCGTTCTCAACACTACCACCCTTGTCCCTGTGTTCGACCCCATATATCTACTTTGCCCCGTAAACAAAGTTGTGGGGCCTAGAAGGTTTCGGGTTATAAATGTAAAAGTCTGACTACTTTAATCCACCTCCAATTTTAGGATGCGTGATTTAGGCCGGTCAATCTTATAAGTTAGAACTGCTGCCAGAGTTGCATAGGTTACATCCGGTGTTCCATGTCAGCATGCTGAAGAAAAGTCATCCAGACACAGGGACAGTGATATAGCCATTTGAGGTTGAGCTTGATGATGATGTGACCTATGAGGAAGGTCAAGTGACGATCTTTGACAAAATAGTAAAGAAGTTAAAAAGGAAAGACCTGGTTCTTGTGAAAGTCCTTTGGCATCATCTTGGTATTGAGGAAGCCACGTGGGAGCTTGAGGAAGAGATGAGGAGGAAGTATCCCTCGCTTTTCTCTTCGAATTTCGGGGATGAAATCCCTTTGTAGAGGTTTATGTCTTGTAAGGACCCTGACCTCCATTTTGGGCTTATCTTATTTGCTTTGCCTAACCCTGGTGTTTAGTTGCTTGCTAATAACCTCAAGTGGTGATTAGGGTTTGTTTGTGCTTTGTTGAGAGTTGGAGGTGCTACTTGCAAATAACCCAAGTTTTAGGGTTGATGAGCAAGTTTGTCACCTTGAGAGATGTTTCTCTCTCTCCTTGCATCCTCTAGAGTTGAGAGGATGGGTTGGGCTCGTTGCTTGAGTAGCCTTGGGCCTTATTTTGCCTTGTTTGTGTTGGTATGTATGCCCATAGAGCAAGTCATATGATGATTGTAATGGGATACTTTGTAAATGATTTGAATAATAATAAAGGCAATTTCCAATCTATATGTTTAATCTGTTTCTGAGATGATGGTATAACATGATAGATGTCTAAAGATTGTTTTACTCAATGACGTATGCTTTTGGGTTGAGGACCTAAACGATGAGATCATACGGATGCTAAGAGTATTCTTTCTTGTTTGGTCCCTAGTCGGTTGTTATTGTGGAAATAACCATAGACATCAATAACACTAAAGACTAGATTGTGTGTTGGTTGATGACAGAATCTCATTAGTCATGATATGGTGATATCACTACACTCAACACATGTCGTTGGGTACACTTTGACATCATCAAATCATCAAACGCAGTCCTAAAACATGGGTTGTTAAAGGTGATGATTGGGTGGCTTTGACACATGGGGCTTTTGAGGGGTGAGTGATAGATATGGGATTTGTCCCTCCTGAGGGAGTTTGATATCCTTGGCCACTTGATGAGTAGGATTGAGAGAGGCATGTGCATGCACGTGTGAATCAATATGTGATATTGATGTCATACACATCTCACTCGGTCTACTCTGAGATCAAGGAAATGAATGAACATTGACAGGATGACTGTTCCATGCCTCGAGTTCATTCTGGATATCAGTGATAAAGAAATTATACATTCACTGTAACACCATTCACGGATTGTAGGATGAAAGTTGTTCTCCAACTTTCTACTTTCACTTGGGTAGCAATGATGTGTGACTAGGCACCGCTCTTTGCTTGTGAAGTCATAAGTGTTATGGACTTTCACTGCCAATGTGAAATGGACCTGCAGGGTCACACACATAGGATTTAACCTGGAAGAGGAGTTTTGTCCATAAGCAATGTTTAGATTGATTACTAAAGGAGTTTAGTAGTTCAATTAAACACTCAATTAATCGATAGCTCAATATCATAATGTTCAAGGTGTTGGACGCATTGATTGGAGTATCGGATTGATTGAAATCGCAATTGACTGATTTTTGCCCAACCTGTGCTCCCAACCGATCGGTTCATGTGATGAACCGGTCGGCTGAGGTTGCTGAACCGGTCAGCTGGAGTGTCTAGGCCGATCGGCTCATGCCCAGGTTGAAACGACCGGTTCAAGGGTTGAACTGATCGGCTCAACTGGTGCAACCGACCAGTTGGGAAAAGTCATGTTGGCAAGAATTTTCCTTTGGTTTCAAATTGCCCAATTCGATTGGGAATAACATTGGTATTCGATACCAATTGGGAACGAAACAAGGAAAGTCTTTTTGAGCCGGATTAGGACTATGAACCGATCGGTTCAGGGCACCAACTGATCGGTTGGAGTGCCCCAAACGATCGGCTCAGGTCCAACCGATCGGCTCAATGGCCGAACCGATCGGTTCAGTTGTGAACCGATCATTTCAAGTTGCGAACCGGTTGCTTTTGTGGAAAATTCTCGAACCCTTCTACTCCTGCATTAGTCCCGTATTGCCGGACACAGAGAACCCTGTCCCATGACCCGCCTATATATAGGGGTATTGGGGGCTTCTCAAGAAACAACTCAGTGCAAGTTGATTGCTCTGCAAAGTTGTCATTCTCTCTGGTTTTGGTAACTGAGAGAGAGCCCGAGCAAGTGCTTCCCGCAAAGGGAGGTGCAGCAAGGGAAGGACAACTGCAGTTGCAATTGACAGGAGGAGAGTGTGTTGGTGACTAGTACGTCAACAGGAGGGTGCGACTCCTTCCACTTCCTTGTGGGACAAGGAGAGTGGAGTTCCAGGTGGTCCGTGTGGACTACTTCAGAGGCGGGAGGACACTGCCGCTCAGGAGGACAACTATCATCCGACAGTCCGGTAGGAGGAGGAGTCATCAATTCCGGTGCGACCAGGAGCTGCACAGACACCGTCCAAGACCGGAGGTGAAGATCGCGCAAGGCGCGTGGTATTGTCGCCGAGCAAGCCTCGGGACAAGGTATGATTCACAAACCATCTTTCCTATTATATAGATGTTGACGCGATTCCTTTTGTTCCGGGTTTGGGGAGAAAAATTTTTGTTTCCGCTGCTTCTCTGCCTCCTCCAAAACCCAACAGTGGTATCAGAGCCACGTCAACCTCTCTATATTTTAGGATTATCGATGTGATCGATTTTGGTTTGTCACCTTTATTTATTGCATGTGATGCGAATAATATCGGCTTTATACATGTCCAATCCACAAATCCCTAATATACATATATGATATGTAATATTAATGCACTCGATACGCGTCGCCCTTAAACGAGTTTTGTGGTGGATGTGTAGCATGATTATGGCCTATAAACCCCTATATCTATGTGTGGTTGTTTGTGTGGTTGCTTACATCTCGGTCTGCGCACTGATTCCCTTTCTCAAATTCCTGATGTAACTCGAAATAATTCGAGAATTCTTTTCCTACCTTTTCTCCCCCCGAATGTAACTCAGGGTTTCACAATTCAATTGTAAAATAGGATAGATTTTATTTCCTGTTATGTCAAAGAACGGCGGACAACCTAAAGACGATCGGTTGGTGATCCAGACGGCCGGTTCGAGGAACGAGATGAGCGGGTGGCGACCTGATGAGATGCACGATGACCAGTGAACCGATCGGCTGGAGGCACCAGTCGATCGGCTGGTGGCACCTGGACAACCTACCTGATGGCGAGCCGATCAATCATGGAGATGAGTTGATCAAACCCAGAAAGGCAGACACAGATTTCATCTTGTACAGGTTGCATGTGATGTAGACCTAGATGACCGTGATTCCTCTTGGCTCGAGGAATCACAAATAGGATGGCCATAATCATTGCTTTTATCATTTATGCATGTTTTCTGTGGGATATAGCATGTATATGATACGTACTATATATTGTGGTGATTGGATATGTATATGTATATAAAACCAAATCCCTCATTAAAATATTAAGTCTTATATGCCTTCCATTAGCGACACACATGGCAAACTTGATCGACCAAGCGTAGGTTACGCCAAAGCGTGGTGCGCCATCTATCTTGTGGAAGTGTGAAGGGTCTACATGTAGGTTCTGCCAAAGCAGGGTGCATGTTTACCGTGTCGGCTTATGGGTTTGACTTAACTGGTGATTCTTAGAGCGTCTAAGCCTAGAGGCACGGAATGTTCATGGCAAGGTGTTGTGCATGTTCATTCATCAAGAGTTGCATATGATGCAATTGGCAAGAGTTACCTACCCGGAAGATCTGAGTTGTGGGTGACAGCCAAAGCTAGTCCATGGCTTAGAGGATTCTAGGATCTTGACCCACTAGAAGATTGTACGCTGCAATCTTCCGAATTGATGGTGAGGGCTATCAATTTGAGTCAAAATAGTGGGAGCGATAATTAATTAAAGGCCTAATTAACTATCATCAAATTTTATTCAAATCAAATCAAAAAGGTTTTGACAAATGCAAATTTTCTCTTATAGAATGGCAAAAGAATCATCTTTTAAAATGGGCAAATTAATTGAGAATAAATTCCATAACTGGTTGAGGACTGTGAGAAGTGTTCTGCACAATCCAGATATACCAGGAGCCTTAGAATCCACTCTATGTACGCTTAAAGCGTTGGTGAAGGAGAAAGTAGGTAAGGGAGAGAAGTGTTCTCTCGCCAAACCAATTTCTTCTACATGGAGAGGATGGAAGGAACAATGGAAGAAGAAGTCGGAGATAGAGATCTCTACTTCTGGTGTATACGTGATAGAGATTAACTTTACTACTTCTTCATCATGGGTACTTGATACCGGATGCGGATCTCACATTTGTTCAAATGTGAAGGATCTTAAGAGAAGTAGGCCTTTAGGGAAAGGCGAGGTTGAACTACGTGTTGCTAATGGGGCAAGAGTTGCCGCCAGTACCGTAGGAACCTATGAGTTAACTCTACCCAGTGGGCTAATAATAGAGTTGAAGAACTGCTATTATGTACCTGCCATAAATAGGAATATCATTTCCGTTTCTTGTTTGGACAAAGATGGATTTGAATTTCTTATTAAGAATGGAAAGTGTTCCATTTTTAAAGATGGGATCTTTTATGGCAGTGCCCCTATGTCTTATGGTCTATACTTGATAGACTTGGAGACAAGTGTATACAACGTAAACACCAAAAGGCAAAAACTCAACGACTCAAACAAAACATATCTCTGGCATTGTCGTCTAGGGCACATAAATGAGAAGCGCATTTCTAGACTCCATAAGGATGGTTATCTAGACTCTTTTGATTATGAATCAATAGAGACATGTGAATCTTGTTTGTTGGGCAAGATGACCAAGACTCCCTTTTCAGGTAAAGGTGAGAGAGCTAGTGATCTATTAGGACTCATACATACTGATGTATGTGGGCCTTTTAGAACTAATGCCAGAGGTGGGTATCAGTACTTGATTACCTTTACTGATGACTTTAGTAGGTATGGCTATGTGTACCTGATGAAACATAAGTCAGAAACCCTTGAAAGGTTCAAGGATTTCATGAATGAAGTACAGAACCAGCTTGGTAAAAGTATTAAGGCACTTCGTTCCGATCGAGGTGGAGAATACTTGAGCCAGGAGTTTGAGGACCTTCTGCGAGCCTGTGGTATTGTATCACAATGGACTCCGCCTGGAACACCACAACATAATGGTGTGTCTGAAAGAAGGAATCGCACATTGTTAGATATGGTGCGATCTATGATGAGTTTTGCTGATCTTCCAATTTCTTTCTGGGGTTATGCTCTTGAAACCGTCGTGTTTACACTTAACCGTGTACCATCTAAATCGGTTCAAAAGACACCATATGAGATATGGACTGGGAAGCGTCCCAATTTGTCTTTTATGAAGATTTGGGGTTGTGGGGCTTACGTCAAGAAAATGTTTCCTGATAAGCTTGGACCCAAATCTGATAAATGTTACTTTGTTGGATATCCCAAGGAAACCAAGGGATACTATCTATACCACCCTACTGACAACAAAGTGTTTGTTGCCAGGGATGCTGTATTCCTAGAGAAGGAATTTATTTCCAAAGGAAATAGTGGGAGGAATATAGAGCTTGAAGAGGTTCAAGCCCAACAACAGAACATTGAACCGGTAGATGTACCAGAGGAAAATGTAGATTCACAAGGTATTGTGGAATCTCAGTCTCCTCAGATAACACAAGGACCTCGTAGATCTAGTAGGACTCGCCTTGAACCTGAGAGGTTTGGATACCTTGTAACTCAGGAAGGTGGAGAGTTGATCATAGATGATGATCCAACTACCTACGTAGAGGCTATGGAGGGACCAGATTCTGAGAAATGGCTTGAAGCCATGAGATCCGAGATGGAATCCATGTACTCCAACAAAGTATGGACTTTGGTGGAACCACCCGAAGGGGTAAAACCCATAGGGTGCAAGTGGGTCTTTAAGAAAAAGACCGACATGGATGGCAATGTGCAAACTTATAAAGGCAGATTGGTTGCGAAGGGTTTTCGACAAATTCAAGGTGTTGACTATGACGAAACCTTTTCTCCAGTTGCCATGATTAAGTCCATCAGGATCATGCTTTCTATTGCAGCTTATTATGACTATGAGATTTGGCAGATGGATGTTAAAACTGCATTCCTTAACGGGAATATACATGAGGATGTGTACATGACACAGCCTGAGGGTTTTGTAGATCCAAAGAATGCCAATAAAGTCTGTAAACTGCAAAGGTCAATCTATGGATTGAAGCAAGCATCTCGGAGTTGGAATCTTCGATTTGATGAAGAAGTCAAAGTGTTTGGCTTTATTCAAAATGAAGATGAACCTTGTGTGTACAAGAAGGTTAGTGGGAGCTCGACCACATTCCTCATATTGTATGTGGATGACATACTTTTGATGGGGAATGATGTCTTAGCCTTAGAGAAGGTAAAGACTTGGCTTGGGAAAACTTTCTCAATGAAGGACTTAGGAGAAGCATCCTACATTCTAGGAATTAAGATCTATAGAGATAGATCTAGAAGGCTTCTCGGACTAAGTCAGAGCACGTACATTGACAAGGTGCTGAAGCGGTTCAGCATGGAGAACTCAAAGAGAGGCAACGTCCCTATGCTACATGGAGTTACCGTCTCTAGAGCTCAATGTCCCCAATCTTGTGAAGAGAGGGAGCGTATGAATGGGATCCCATATGCATCAACCATTGGATCCATCATGTACGCTATGTTGTGCACTGATGCGATGATTTTGAGTCACATTTATAGACCTTTTTCATATGTGTTTTATGCTCTAATTACTCATTTTTATGGATAATATTGCATAATTCACTCATTTAGGTCTTTGCCATCATTATATGTCAAATCCCCTTTGTTTTACAATTTTGAGCATTATTTATCATATTATCATATTTTGTGTGGATTTACTTGGTCTTATTGTGAAATTTCAGGAAAAACAAGTATTTGCTTCCGTCGATACCATCGACGGAAGTCGATACCATCGACCAAGCCACAGGTTGCCAGCCGAGAGGAGCAGCACAGAGTCGATACCATCGACACTCAAGTCGATGGTATCGAGATCCCTTCAGATTGCTGACGAGGAATCTGTCGATACCATCGACCCAAGTCGATGCCATCGACACATTGAGGCTACAGCGTCGCTAAACGACAACAACCGACGCTAAAGAGAGTCGATACCATCGACCCAAGTCGATGGTATCGAGATGACCACAGGCACTCAGACGAAAAGAAAAGAAAGCTGCCGCTAATACGCTGGGTCGATACCATCGACCCGCGTCGATGGTATCGACGCCGGCAGATATGCGTTGGATTTGTTTTGATCTCGATCGGACGGCTGGAGTTATTTGACGACCTAATTAGGGACTTATACCTAATGACAGCCGCCGACAGGAGGGGTTGATCTGATTTTGCATTGCACGAGTGTCGAGGAAGGAGAAGAAGGAGAACGGAGGCCAGAAGCTCATCCCGGGTGATTCGGACGCTGCCGAAGATGAATTCCACCACCGACAGGCGGGGAAGCTCGTATTCTACGCCAAGGATCTACCAGTTCTTCTCCGTTCAGGGGTTTTCCCACTTGTTTCACGTTTTTCTTATGAATTCCCCTATTTCTACCATGTATTCGTGCGAGATGAACATGAGAGGCTAAAACCCTCCATCTTTAGGACCGGGAGTAGCCCGGAATGCATTGTATGACAATTTTATATTGATAATTCATAATTTCTCTCTCAAATCCGTGGTATAGTTTCGTTTTCTCCATATATATTGTTATGCTTGATCACCATAATAATAACTTAATGCCCTTAATCACTTCGACAGAAGGATTAACGGTTGAAAAGAGACGAAATCTACATTAATCAATAAAACCCTTAACAAAGGAGTTGTAACATTAATGGTGGGAACTGAGAGATCATTTATAATGCGCTTAGTTTAGGGGAATGATTACTACGACGGTGGAATCAACCTAAACCTAAATAGTGAGTTACACCACGACAGTGGGTAATTTTGTTTTCAGGCCACTACCCGGATAGAGAGAGAAGAGTGAGGAATTATATAAAACCTAATACAATGTTGACCCGCGGCGAAACTGCAATCCTAAAGATATCCTTTTGAATTGATTAAATTAACCTTTAATCAATTGTTTTCTTTGTTTCATTTTATTTTCTTTTAATTTCGACAACAAACCTTACTTTGTTATTCGGCTTAGCTGATTGCGATTAGTTAGTAGAAGTCTCCAATAATTCACGTATCCCTGAGTTCGACTCGGGCCTCACAAAGGCCTATATTACTCGACGTGTATACTTGCGTTTAAGCACGTAGTAAAATACACGTCAAGTTTTTGGCGCCGTTGCCGAGGATACGGCGAATTATTGGCACTTTGAGTGCTAAGAGCGGCCACTCTAGGCCACATTTTTTTTATTTTGAAACAATTTTAAATATTCTTAAATTTCTCTATAATTGTGTTTACTCGTTCAAAGCATAGTACTGAACCCCGATTTTCTTATTTCAGGTACTTTACATGGTGCATACACGTAGCGCAGACTACGCAAATCGCACACCTGAGGTTCCACCTCCGGGACCAGAGGACGAGGATTACTACGAGAAAGATCACCAAAGCGACATAGATTCTGAATCTGAGCAAGAGCGAGCAGAAGAAATGGCCGAACCACAGACAATATGGGAGAAGATCAAAGCGTCTTCTTCATCAGCTTCAAAGGGGTCTATCAAGAAATAGGCGGTCAACATACCAACATATAAGATCGATCCAGCGTTGATCAACTTGGTAAAATCAAATGCATTTCATGGATTGAAGAATGAGGACCCAGTGGCACACATCAATCAGTTTGTTGAAAACTGCGATATGGTGAAGATAGACAGGTTCCCACAGGATGTTCTATACCTCAAGTTGTTCCCAAGCTCCCTAGCAGGAGTTGCGAGAGAGTGGCAACATAACCTCGACGATGAGTTTGTTGAATCATGGGGTCATATGGTGGAGGTTTTCTTCGAGAGCTTTTTCCCTCCTGAGAAGACCAACGACATGATTAGGAAGATTCACAATTTCACCCAACAGGCGGGTGAAACATATTCTGAGACCTGGGAGTGATTCCAGGTCATGTTGAGGAGATGTCCGCATCATGGACTGGACAAAGAGACACATGTGAAGATCTTCTATTTTGCTCTCTCCGAGCATGATAGAAGCAACTTGGACTCAGCCGGTTTAGGATTTTTCTTGAACAACACTGATACGAGATGTTGGGAAATACTAAAGAACATGGCACGAAAGCAATCCTGGGGAGAAAGAGAGAGGCCCAGTTGAGCAAGCAAGAGTTGCCAGTGAGTCCAAGGCAATGAGAGAGTTAAATGAGAAGATGGATCTTCTCGCAAAGAAGCTACTGCAGAAGGAAGACAATGAGTCCGAGGAGGAGGCTCAAGTCAAGTACATGAGGCAACAGCAAGGGTACAGGAACAATAAATATTCATGGCGAAAGGACAAAAAGTTCTCATGGAAGGACCCGAACAATTTTCTGCAGGATCCGGACGCCAAGCCTGCACCAGCCACAGAGGACAAGAGCACGGAGTTGCTCAATCAGGTCATCAAACAAAAACAAGAGTTAATGAACACATTTGGGCAACAAATCAAGCAACAGGGTGAATTTATGAACCAATTTGGGCAGACTTTGCAGAGTCATGGGGCTCAAATGAGAACTATAGAGACTTCCATGGCGCAGATGGCGGCTGAAATTGCAAGTTTGAGGAAGCCAGCACATACGGGTTTTCCGGGGAACACCAATGTTCCTGGGGGAAACCAGCAGGCCAAGGCCATCCTACTGAGGAGCGGTAAGAAAGTGTTGAATCCAAGGGCGGATGACACAAGCACACCGCAGGACAAAGTTGAAGATGCAATCATCAAGGAGCAGCCCACACCTGTCACAGGGCAAGCTGAAGATATAGCTGAGAATGGTAATGAAGAACAAGCTGCTGAGGAGGAACCGTAGAAATTGACACCCTATGTGCCACCTCATCAAAGGACACATACTGTTCCGGTCCCCTATCCCAATAGCGCAAAGGCAAGGAAGGTGGATGCGCAATTTAAGAAATTTTTGGACAGCTTTAGGAAGTTATCGGTAAATATTCCGTTGTTGGAGGCGATTGAGCAAATCCCGTCATATGGGAAGTTCCTAAAAGATGTCATCACCAAGACTAGGAGAATACCCAACACTGAGGTTGTGGTACTGAAGGAGCAAGTGAGTGCTTTCATTATGGGCACTTTGCCGCCGAAGAGACAGGACCCCGGTTGTTTCAATATTTCTTGCTTTATCAGGAAGTTCAAATTCGGAGAAGCACTATGTGATTCTGGGGCAAGCATCAATTTGATTCCCCTTTCTACATTTAAAAAGATGGGATTAAAGGAGTCAAGGCCAAGCAACATGACTATCCAATTGGCCGATAATTCTGTGGTGAAACCTTATGGAATCTGCAAAGATGTCTTGGTAAAGGTGGACCGATTTGTTTTTCCGGCTGATTTCGTGGTTATGGAAATGCAGGACGAGCATGGCAATGAGTTGCTACTTGGACGCCCATTCCAAGCTACAGCTGATATGATCTTGGAGATGGGGAGAGGTCGCTTGACCTTGGGCATTGCGGATGATCGCTTTGAGATGGTCATGCCCACTAGGAATGCGTCTACTAAAGCAAAAGCACACTGTAACATGGTGAAACATGTAGAGCACAATATCTCCCTTTGCCTTGGGAAGCCATTCTTGGACATGGCTCATGTGATGAGTAAGATGGATAATGGAACCTTAGTTGTGGACATTATGGAGCAAACTAAAGTTGTTTCTTTATGCAAAGCTGTTGGGTTTCCGAATGATGAGAATGAGGACATTCCACCTTCTTGGGAGGATGAGGCGATCATTACTTCAGTTTTTTATGCATATCCAGAATTGCCGTTGGAGGCGTGTTTGTTAAATGTCACATATGATTGGATGTGGAATACTTCACTCAAGGAGTGTGCCAAAATGCTTCAGATGCTTCCATGTTTTTACACGAGGCACTATGAAGATTTAGGTACACTTCCCCCACCGCTGTAATAATCTCTTATTTGTCCGCCTGAGTTGGAGTTGAAACCACTTCCCCCGCATCTTAAGTACGTCTTTCTAGCTGAGAAGGACAAGTTACCAGTGATTGTATCTGCTTACATGAGTGCGGATGAGGAGGAGCAACTACTGATAGTGCTCAAGAACCACCGTGGAGCTTTTGGGTGGTCTGTTGCAGACATCAAGGGGATCTCCCCTACACTTTGTCAGCATAAGATTCGGCTCGAGGAGGGAGCCAAACCAGTCATCCAGCCTCAAAGACGTTTGAATCCGAGCATGATGGAGGTCGTGAAGAAGGAAGTCATAAAACTTCTTGCTGCAGGGATCATATATTCCATATCAGATTCGACGTGGGTGAGTCCCACACAGTGCAGGGATGGTATTCTTCGCAGGTGTGTGCCAGAGGTGGAGTACGAGAGTGTTCTCCACCATTGCCATGCGTCGCCTACGGGAGGACACCATGCTAGTTCACGGACAGCAGCCAAAGTGTTGGAAAGCGGCCTTTATTGGCTAACTTTGTTCTGGGATGCCTATGATTTTGTGAGGCAATGTGACCCATGCCAGCGCGCAGGTAACATTTCAAGGAGACAAGAGATGCCCCTGAATGTATTTCAGGAAGTTGAGGTATTTGACTTATGGGGCATAGACTTCATGGGACCCTTTGTGTCCTCAAATTCAAATTTATATATCTTGCTTGCTGTTGATTATGTGTCGAAGTGGGTGGAAGCAATCCCCACAAGGACTAATGATTCGAATGTAGTGTGCAGGTTTGTGAAAGAAAATATATTCTGCAGGTTCGGGATACCTCGAATGATCATAAGTGATGGAGGCACACATTTCCGGAATCAGAAATTTTTGACACTTTTGAAGAAATATGGGGTCAAGCACAACATCGGCACCCCATATCATCCACAGACGCAAGGACAGGTGGAGGTTTCAAATCGGGAAATCAAGAAGATTCTAGAACGGACAGTGGCATCCACAAGAAAAAATTGGAGTGCCCTACTACCGGACGCACTTTGGGCGTATAGAACGACGTACAAAACACCTATAGGCACCACGCCTTTTAGGTTGACGTATGGCCAGGCTTGCCACCTTCCGGTGGAGTTGGAGCACAAGGCCCATTGGGCGCTAAGAAGGCTGAACATGAGTTATGATGAAGTCGGGAAAAAGAGGATGTTCGAATTGAACGAATTAGATGAGTTACGCATGACGGCATATGAGAATGCCTACATCTACAAGGAGCGCACAAAGCTGATCCACGATCGACATATCGAGACGCACACGTTCAAGAAGGGAGACAATGTTCTATTGTTTAACTCCCATCTCAAATTGCATCCCGGGAAGCTGAAGTCCCGGTGGAGTGGACCCTTTGTAGTGGAAGAGGTGAGACCGCATGGTGCGATTCTTATGCGTGATGGAGATGCCACGTTCTTGGTGAACGGGCAGTGCTTAAAGTTGTATTTTGGTGAAAACTACAAGAGAAAAGTGAATGAGGTCAAACTCATTACACTTGTGGATGAATGAGATGATGGGAAGACGTCTAGCCTAAGACGTTAAAGAAGGGCGCTTGTTGGGAGGCAACCCAACCATTGGTACATTAGGATAGGTTAATTTTAGTCATAGATTGCTTTTATTTCGTTTAATTTTAGTGTAAAGAAGATACCTTGATCCATTTGTTCAATGTGCAGGCACAGGTAGGGTCGATACCATCGACACACTGGTCGATGGTATCGACATGGGTTCAGGTTGACAGCTGCAAAAATCGCACTGAGTCGATACTATCGATGCCACCGTCGATGATATCGACATACCTACAGGCAGGTCGCAATAAAAATGTCGATAGTATCGACATTCCAGTCGATACCATCGAGATCTCTGGAGAAGTTCATAAGATTTTTGCTCAGTCAAATCGATACCATCGACGGCCTCGTCGATGGTATCGACATGATCACAGGTTAAATTGAAGAAGTGGCGGTGTCGCAATAAAAGCAAGTCGATACCATCGACCCTCGTCGATGGTATCGACATCCATGTCACCGATCCGCGCCAAGGCATCGACGACGATCACGAGTCCACGTTAGCGATCCGGGTGCTGCGTCGATACTATCGACTTGCGTCGATGGTATCGACAGGTCAGCGATCCAGATTTCCCGATCCAGCAAACGTCAGCCGTCGATACTCGTGAGGGAGGCGGATAGCATCGAGACGTGTCGATACCATCGACCCGCGTCGATGGTATCGACGGGTCAACAGTGGTGCCGGCCAAGTCTATTTAAGGATAATTGCAACGTCATTTGACGTCACACCTTCAGAGCAAACGTCCTCCTTTGTGTCGAGCACTCCCCCGAGCCCTCCAAGACTGAAGAGCAGTGACAGCGAGCAGGGATCTTCACCGAGCGGAGAATCACTTCTCCATCTTCCCCGAGCTCTCGTCTTCTAATCCCATCTTTCTTGCAACAATGGTGCACGCCGCCGGATCATCGTCCTCAAGCGTGAATCCCATGGGGATTGTGGAGTTTGTTCCACCCCCTACTGCTTCCGTATCACGTCCGCGCTTGATTCACCCTTCTGCGGAGGTGAAGAAGGTCTATGAGGAGATCATGAAGCAGAAGATCGAGCCGACCCGGTATGTGGACCGGGGAATGATCCAGGATCTTGGATTCGAGGCCAACTTGGCCTATGTGCTGAAGGGTCAAGCACGCCACACCAGCATAAGGCCAGGCGAGCTGGAGCGCCATGCGGATGGGCAGCCGTTCTTCGGCGAATGGCCCACCTACAAGGAATTGGTGGCGGAGTTTATAGCGTCCCTCGACGTCTGTGTCGTACCCAACGACGTGGTGGCGTCGGACTGTGAGTGGATCAAGGGGAGGGTGTCCTTCCGGCTGTTCAACATCAACTACAACATCACTCTTCAGTAGTTCAACAACATCTTTAACTGGAACCACTCCCAACATGATCACCGACGCCCAGATTCCCGCACCGACTACGACAAGATCTTCGCCGAGCTAGTCACAGTACCGGCGGGAAAGACAGTGAGCTACCACAATGTTGCGGTAGCGGACTTCGAGCATCCCTTCGTCCGGGTCCTACACTGGATGTTGAGCCTTACGTTCTTTGCTCGGAGCGATTTGGCATTGAGCAAGTTTCAGGAGAGCGATCTTTTCTTCCTCTACATGCTCCTGAAGCGACAAGAATGCAACTGGGGTGCGTTCTTTCTGCAGCGCATCCTGACGGTGAAGAGGAGCACAAGGAAGGCTCCGATCCATTTTAGTGGGCTCATCACCAAATTGGCGATGTACATGGGGCTGAATCTCCAGTCCATGACTCTGATTTCCACGAGGAGTAAGGTGAACGTGCAACATCTGCACCGTTCAAACCTTATCCTTCTCCGGGATGGGTTGGCGTACGCACACTGCCACGTCAACCACGCTTACCAGGAATGCGCACTGCCGGACGCCGTCTTCCACATCGAGGGAGCCCAACACTTCCGGTGGTCGATCATAGCCGTCGAGTCCGATGAAGAAGAAGGTGGTGATGACGAACAAGAAGGAGAGGCTGAGGAGGAAGAGGAGGCTTTCACACCTCTTCGTGCACTAGTAGCACCACAGAAGCGTCCTAGGATGCATCCGGGTGCATCTTCATCATCACAGCCCCAGCCGCCATCACCGCAGCCCTCGCAGCCAGGCGAGGATGTCTACTCAATGCAGGGAATGTACATGATGCTGCAGGACATACATCAGACACAGCAGCAGCATCTAGAAATGTATACCGGTATTCAGGATACTACGAACCGGTTACTTGACAACCAAAGGGCAATGTTCGAGAATGAACGTCTCCTCCTCGACAACCAACAGTAGATACACAATCGGTTGCGAAGGATGGAGATGCAACAGGAGCCCTTTTACGACCATTACTGGAGTCAGAGCTACTTTGGAGGCTATCCACAGCCTCCGCCGAGGACCCATTACGATCTGAGCTTCTAGGGGGAGTATCCTTCTTGGGATCCTACGGCCCCGCAGTACCCGCCTCCGCCTCCACAAGATTGATCAGGGTATCTCTGTTCCACTCTTAAGATTATTTTTGACTATGAGGCCATAGTCGAATTCAAGCTTAGGGGGGTAGCTGGAACAGCTCTATCTTTTCTTTTGTTTGTTTTTAGTTTTTGCTTTGCTATTTGTTCTTGCATTTTTAGTTTTTGTTTAGGATCCACATCTATCTAGTGTAACTATGGATGTCGTAAAAGTTGTCATCTCGCTGTGTATTCATGGGAAATTTAAGGGAATTTTAAAATTTTTGTGTCTTTTGGATAGCTTGATTTGGTTGTCCTTGGGGAACTTGTCCGATGAAAATGATTGATTATGTCAACTTTAAAACATTATGTCACACCTATACTCCCTTTGACTCATGAAAAGTGGATAGTAACGGTTGTTTGAGCCTAACCTAACCAAATGGTAATGAGACCTTAATTGGATATAAGAGAGAGAACCCTTTGAATCACTACACATGTCAGTAGGGAGAGACACATAATACCCTTCTAAGGTTCAGTCATCTAATCTTGTGATCATTCCACTTCATTTTTCCATAATCCACCTAAGAATTGGAAGTAAAGTACAGTTTTAATTCTTTCTTGTGTGCATAGCATTTAGATAGGAATTGCATTGATATTTTCCATACTTTTGCATAAAAAGAGAAAAATATAGGGATTCATGCACATCACCTTTAGGTGCATGCCATGTAGTTGCACTCATGACTTTCATGTTTATCATGCATAAAGTACATCATGTATCTCAATTTTTCCTCAAAAGTGATCTAAATTGTTCCATACCTTTGAAATATTGCAAAGATTTCCAATCATGAAGAAAACAGCCCAATACATGTATCTCTAAGCAATTATGGATATGTGGGCTACAAGAAAAAAAAAGGAGAAGAAAAAAAAATTCTGAAAATCTGAAAAAATTGAGAAAAAAAAAAGAATTTAGAAGGAAATGGAACAAGAGGGAGAAAGGAACATGATATCACTCGCATTACAGGAAAACTGAGTACATGATGTGGCTTCAGTAGATTTCCATCTCATTTTGAGGTGGAAGGTTAGGGCATGCATCATTTCACCCAAATTAGGCATTAGGGCATTTTTATTGTGCATTTGCATCACGTAGGACATTTTGTTTTATGCATATTGAAACTGTGCAATACTTCCAAGTTCTTCCATGAACCACCCATTCCATCCACCCATTGCTCGGATTGGTAGGCCACCGTGAATTTCTCCTCACTAATGATTATCAGGAGAACTGCTTCCATGTAGATGGTAGTTAGGGCGAGCAATGTAGTGTAGGCGATCACAAGATGCACCAATGTTGAATCGGCGAATTTTATTATGTTAACTACCTTATGTGATAGTGTTCATCGGTTTGAAGGATAATTTCTCTTATTGATGATTATTGTCGCCTTTAGGGTAATTACTGTTGTGTGGTTAGAGAAGGCCGGTTTGAGAACGTTCAGTGGGAGTCACATGAGATGTGGGTTGGTGTGTTGTTTTTTTTTAGTTGACATTTGCAATTCTATTCTAAGGATTAGTTGCTCGAGGGCGAGCAATGTTTAAGCTTAGGGGAGTTTGATGCGATGATTTTGAGTCGCATTTATAGACCTTTTTCATATGTGTTTTGTGCTCTAATTACTCATTTTTATGGATAATATTGCATAATTCACTCATTTAGGTCTTTGCCATCATTCTATGTCAAATCCCCTTTGTTTTACCATTTTGAGCATTATTTATCATATTATCATAATTTGTGTGGATTTACTTGGTCTTATTGTGAAATTTCAGGAAAAACAAGTATTTGCTTCCGTCGATACCATCGACCAAGCCACAGGTTGCCAACCGAGAGGAGCAGCACAGAGTCGATACCATCGACACTCAAGTCGATGGTATCGAGATCCCTTCAGATTGCTGGCGAGGAATCTGTCGATACCATCGACCCAAGTCGATGCCATCGACACATTGAAGCTACAGCGTCGCTAAACGACAACAACCGACGCTAAAGAGAGTCGATACCATCGACCCAAGTCGATGGTATCGAGATAACCACAGGCGCTCAGACGAAAAGAAAAGAAAGCTGCCGCTAATACGCTGGGTCGATACCATCGACCCGCGTCGATGGTATCGACGCCGGCAGATATGCGTTGGATTCGTTTTGATCTCGATCGGACGGCTGGAGTTATTTGACGACCTAATTAGGGACTTATACCTAATGACGGCCGCCGACAGGAGGGGATGATCTGATTTTGCATTGCACGAGTGCCGAGGAAGGAGAAGAAGGAGAACGGAGGCCAGAAGCTCATCCCGGGTGATTCGGACGCTGCCGAAGACGAATTCCACCACCGACAGGCGGGGAAGCTCGTATTCTACGCCAAGGATCTACCGGTTCTTCTCCGTTCAGGGGTTTTCCCACTTGTTTCACGTTTTTCTTATGAATTCCCCTATTTCTACCATGTATTCGTGCGAGATGAACATGAGAGGCTAAAACCCTCCATCTTTAGGACCGGGAGTAGCCCGGGAATGCATTGTATGACAATTTTATATTGATAATTCATATTTTCTCTCTCAAATCCGTGGTATAGTTTTGTTTTCTCCATATATATTGTTATGCTTGATCACCATAATAATAACTTAATGCCCTTAATCACTTCGACAGAAGGATTAACGGTTGAAAAGAGACGAAATCTACATTAATCAATAAAACCCTTGACAAAGGAGTTGTAACATTAATGGTGGGAACTGAGAGATCGTTTATAATGCGCTTAGTTTAGGGGAATGATTACTACGACGGTGGAATCAACCTAAACCTAAGTAGTGAGTTACACCACGACAGTGGGTAATTCTGTTTTCAGGCCACTACCCGGATAGAGAGAGAAGAGTGAGGAATTATATAAAACCTAATACAATGTTGACCCGCGGCGAAACTGCAATCCTAAAGATATCCTTTTGAATTAATTAAATTAACCTTTAATCAATTGTTTTCTTTATTTCATTTTATTTTCTTTTAATTTCGACAACAAACCTTACTTTGTTATTCGGCTTAGCTGATTGCGATTAGTTAGTAGAAGTCTCCAATAATTCATGTATCCCTGAGTTCGACTCGTGCCTTACAAAGGCCTATATTACTCGATGCGTATACTTGCGTTTAAGCGCGTAGTAAAATACACGTCATGCACACGCCCAGATGTCTCGTATGCTCTCAGCATGATGAGCAGGTACCAGTCAGATCCCGGGGATGCTCACTGGACAGCCGTGAAGAACATCCTCAAGTACTTGCGAAGGACTAAGGATCAGTTTCTTGTGTACGGCGGCGAGGAAGAGCTGGTTGTAAAGGGTTACATCGATGCAAGCTTCCAAACTGATAAAGATGATTACAGATCGCAGTCAGGATTTGTGTTTTGCCTTAATAATGGAGCTGTGAGCTGGAAGAGTTCCAAGCAAGAAACAGTTTCCGATTCTACTACAGAGACCGAGTATATTGCTGCTTCGCATGCAGCAAAGGAGGTTGTGTGGATCAGGAAGTTCATTTCTGAACTTGGTGTAGTTCCCAGTAGCTATGATGCAATTGAGCTTTATTGTGACAATAATGGAGCTATTGCACAAGCTAAGGAGCCCAGATCACATCAGCGGTCCAAGCACATACTGCGGCGCTTCCATCTCATACGAGAGATCGTACAGTGAGGAGATATGAAGATTTGCAAAGTACCAACTGAAGACAACATAGCGGATCCACTGACTAAGGCCCTTTCTCAGCAGAAGCATGATGGTCATGCTAGGTCACAAGGACTGTGTTTCCTTGGTGACTGGCTCTAAGTGCAAGTGGGAGTCTATTGGTATGTATGCCCATAGAGCAAGTCATATGATGATTGTAATGGGATACTTTGTAAATGATTTGAATAATAATAAAGGCAATTTCCAATCTATATGTTTAATCTGTTTCTGAGATGATGGTATAACATGATAGATGTCTAAAGATTGTTTTACTCAATGACGTATGCTTTTGGGTTGAGGACCTAAATGATGAGATCATACGGATGCTAAGAGTATTCTTTCTTGTTTGGTCCCTAGTCGGTTGTTATTGTGGAAATAACCATAGACATCAATAACACTAAAGACTAGATTGTGTGTTGGTTGATGACAGAATCTCATTAGTCATGATATGGTGATATCAAACCAAGCACATAGGTACTTGTTAGAGAACAAGGTACCGGACAGACCCACCGTGAGAGTGACACATGGAACCATGACATGGTAGTCACAGTCAGCTCTCACAGTGATGGTGTAGAGTGTGATTCTTAGACCTGAAATCACTACACTCAACACATGTCGTTGGGTACACTTTGACATCATCAAACACAGTCCTGAAACATGGGTTGTTATAAAGGTGATGATTGGGTGGCTTTGACACATGGGGCTTTTGAGGGATGAGTGATAGATATGGGATTTGTCCCTCCTGAGGGAGTTTGATATCCTTGGCCACTTGATGAGTAGGATTGAGAAAGGCATGTGCATGCACGTGTGAATCAATATGTGATATTGATGTCATACACATCTCACTCGGTCTACTCTGAGATCAAGGAAATGAATGAACATTGACAGGATGACTGTTCCATGCCTCGAGTTCATTCTGGATATCAGTGACAAAGGAATTATACATTCACTGTAACACCATTCACGGATTGTAGGATGAAAGTTGTTCTCCAACTTTCTACTTTCACTTGGGTAGCAATGATGTGTGACTAGGCACCGCTCTTTGCTTGTGAAGTCATAAGTGTTATGGACTTTCACTGCCAAAGTGAAATGGACCTGCAGGGTCACACACATAGGATTTAACCTGGAGGAGGAGTTTTGTCCACAAGCAATGTTTAGATTGATTACTAAAGGAGTTTAGTAGTTCAATTAAACACTCAATTAATCGATAGCTCAATATCATAATGTTCAAGGTGTTGGACGCATTGATTGGAGTATCGGATTGATTGAAATCACAATTGACTGATTTTTGCCCAACCTGTGCTCCCAACCGATCGGTTCATGTGATGAACCGGTCGGCTGAGGTTGCTGAACCGGTCGGCTGGAGTGTCCAGGCCGATCGGCTCATGCCCAGGTTGAAACGATCGGTTCAAGGGTTGAACCGATCGACTCAACTGGTGCAACCGACCAGTTGGGAAAAGTCATGTCGGCAAGAATTTTCCTTTGGTTTCAAATTGCCCAATTTGATTGGGAATAACATTGGTATTCGATACCAATTGGGAACGAAACAAGGAAAGTCTTTTTGAGCCGGATTAGGACTATGAACCGATCGGTTCAGGGCACCAACCGATCGGTTGGAGTGCCCCAAACGATCGGCTCAGGTCCAACCGATCGGCTCAATGGCTGAACCGATCGGTTCAGTTGTGAACCGATCATTTCAAGTTGCGAACCGGTTGCTTTTTGTGGAAAATTCTCAAACCCTTCTACTCCCTGCATTAGTCCCGTATTTCCGGACACAGAGAACCCTATCCCATGACCTGCCTATATATATAGGGGTATTGGGGGCTTCTCAAGAAACAACTCAGTGTAAGTTGATTGCTCTGCAAAGTTGTCATTCTCTCTGGTTTTGGTAACCGAGAGAGAGCCCGAGCAAGTGCTTCCCGCAAAGGGAGGTGCAGCAAGGGAAGGACAACTACAGTTGCAATTGACAGCAGGAGAGTGTGTTGGAGACTAGTACGTCAACAGGAGGGTGCGACTCCTTCCACTTCCTTGTGGGACAAGGAGAGTGGAGTTCCAGGTGGTCTGTATGGACTACTTCAGAGGCAGGAGGACACTGACGCTCAGTAGGACAACTGTCATCCGATAGTCCGGTAGGAGGAGGAGTCGTCAGTCCCGGTGCGACCAGGAGCTGCACAGACACCATCCAAGACCGGAGGTGAAGACCGCGCAAGGCGCGTGGTATTGTCGCCGAGCAAGCCTCGGGACAAGGTATGATTCACAAACCATCTTTCCTATTATATAGATGTTGACGCGATTCCTTTTGTTCTGGGTTTGGGGAGAAAATTTTTTGTTTCTGCTGCTTCTCTGCCTCCTCCAAAACCCAACAGTTTGGGCTTTGTCTTGCCTTGATGAGCCTTGTATTGAGCAAGGGTGTGTTGGGTGCTTATGTCGGCCATGGTGTATCAGCCATGAGCTATGTCACCCAGGAGTGTATCATCCTATATGGGTATGTCACCCATGTGACCTAGCTTTGGTTGTGTCACCATACCTTAGACAAGTGGCTATCCTTTGATAGTGGGTGGCATGACATTCACATGTGGTTTGCAAGGTGGCAAGACGTTGGGCAAGTGTCCCTAAGTGGGACGACACCTTGCTTTGGTTCCCCCTTCATCCTCTTTTATATATACCTTCCCTTTCACTTTCTTAGGATCCCTTTATTTCTTTGTTGCCGCCCTCTTCCTTGGTGCACGATACACCTTCCCTTGGTGTACTTGGTGGCCGATCCCTTTGAAGGAGTTCTCTTCTTCTTCCTCTAGCTTGGTGGTCGAACCATAGGTGGCTGAAGGTGGTGTGCCTTGGAGCTAGGAGCTTAAAGCTTGGAGCTTTGGAGCTTGAGGAGTTTTCTTAAGGCGGGTTACATAACTTCTAACCCTAACTATACTACCTTCTTTTATGTTGCATGTTCATATATGATCATGATCGGCCATGCATGTTGTTAGATATGTTTCTTGCTCTAGCATGTACCTTTAATCTTGTGGATATGGTGATCATGTTGTTGATGATGTTGTTGTTTATTATGTACCTTTGGACCTAGTTGGTCGAACCCATAGATTAGGGTTTCCTTTGGGTCAGTACCCCTTTCTCTCCTTGGTTTTGAGAAGTGAGTTTGAGCCATAGTGGTGTAGGCGAAACCCCTCTCTTCCTTAGTCGTTGAGAGGTGAGTCTATGCTCTAGTTTCTTGGGCAACACCCTCCTCTCACCATGAATTTGAGAGGTGAGCCTTTGGATGAGTGATGACCTAAGTTGGAGATGATCCATCATGTTGCCCGATTTGTGATGGAGGTTGTGCAAAACCCCTCTCACTTGGATGTTGAGAGGTGAGCCAACTATCTTGATCAATTAGGGTTTGTTGCTAAAGAGTTTGAGGTTGAAGATGACCATCTTGGTGAGGTTCGTGTGCCCTTGCATGATACACCCTTTTGTGGGTTTTATCTTGGTCGATATGTTTAGTTGATCCCTATTGGCTTTGTGCCTGATATGACCCCTTTCACCTTGTTAGTATCCTTGGACGATATGATTTGGCTGAGATGATCCCTTGCTTTGGATGTGCCCTTGGTCGACATGGGGGCTGGTAAGTTATCTCTGTTTTGGGTGACATGGTTTGGTCTTGAGTTTCCTGATATGGTGTTTGCATGCTGAAACCCTAATAAGTGCCTTACTGGTGGCCGATATAAGGTACTTGACCTAGTTGGATGTTAGGCCTTCATGTGGTGCCTTAGTGTCCACCTTGCCCATGGACGACATGATGCTTTGGGTGATAGAGTGCCTTGGTTGACATGAGGGTCCCTTGGACGACATGGTTTGATGGTTGGGCGATAGGGTGTCTTGGGCGCCATACTCCTGGTTGATATGATCCTTGTTGAGAGGGTTGGCCGATAGAAACCCTAACCCTAGTAAACGATAGGGTTATTGGTCGATAGGATAAGTTATGATACCCTATATGCTTGTGCATGATACACATCTCGAGTTCAAGCTGCACGACACAACTCAATGTTGGTTGCTCTCTAGTGCACAATAGGGTGAAGTGTTGATGGCCGATATGGAGACATAAGTGCTTTAGGGTTTGAAAACCCTAGATGATAGGCTATAATGAGGGATAATATCTTGTCCTCTATTCTTTTAGTGAGGGTGGAGCTACCCAACACACTTATAGTGAGGGAAGTTGGAATCTTTGGTGAAGGTTATGTTTAACCCAGAAATCCTAATAAATGGATTAATCACCTTGAACCCGAATCTATGTTAATAATGGGATATGATGGTAGGTTGTGAACCGGGGTATGTTGGGAATCTAAGATGTTGCTACATAAGATGATAAGATACATGGTTATGTTCATAAGAATAAGGCATAGTGTATGCTCATGGTTTGATAACAATAATATGATTGATACAGCTTATGCTTCATATAATCATGGGTGTTGTTCCAAACATGATACCATGATAATCATAAAGATCTATGGCTGGTGATTTATGTTATCTCTCTTGATATGCATACTAACCATGCATCTGCATTAGATGGACCCATAGCCAGGTAAGAGCTATGAGGTTTATGTGTTTGAATAATAATGAATGATGATAATCCTCATTGATGAGATAACATGTATCGCCCGTATGATGTGAAAAGGTATGTTAACCTAGTAAAGGATGAGTGCCTAGTTGATGTGTTACCCTCTGATGTTGAGATAAGGGATTGCTATCCCATGGTGATAATGTAAGCCTTGAGAGGCAGTGGCATTCTGTGTTGAGGGATTGAGATCCCATGATAATGTGATAATGACAGTATTAATATAACTCAATGTTGTTTATGTTTTACAACTTAGGTGCCTCAACAATCCACTTAAAATATACTAATTAATTACAGTGGAACATATCATGTAGTTTTCCCTGGCCATAGATCCATCATCTTTGGCAATAGGTGATGGTGAAACATGTTTATACTGTGAGATTACCTAGAGCGCATATTGTTGAATATGTGGGGTTTTCTCCTAGCCGGAAGTAGGAGGATTTGAGTACAACTGTGGTTGTGTATAGAGCATGGTGAACAGGCCCATGGCTCAGTTATTATAGATCATGGTGAACAGGCCCCTGTCTCAATATTATAGAAGGGTAGCCTGCGAAGCTGACCCTGTGGTTGAGGCCACTCAAGCAAGAGACAGCGGTCCTACTTTGGTTTTTGTGCACTGACCACGAGGAGGTGAGGTCATGGAGTCCGACTCTCCCATTGACCTTGTATGGCACTAGTTTTGGGATTCACAGCCGAAGGTTGGATTTGAGCAGGGACAACTCACTTCCTCATGGCATAATAAAATGTAATCTAGCCAAATAGTATATACTGCTTAGAGTAAAACACAGAACAGATCCAGTTGTCTCTTATGGTTACCTATACGATCTTGATATCTTCTGATAAGTTCTCATAAAGCTTATCTTATCAATCATGTTCCATAAAGGAAATCTGGATATAGGCCTCATGAATATCTTGGTAAGATTGATGGTAATAATAGTCTTGCTCAGTATGCTGCTCTTATTATATGTGTTTACCAGCTATCTACTTTTGTAACATCCCTGACATGGGTTATGCTTTAACCCTAGGTGTTTTGATTAAGAAAGATAATTATATGCTTTATCCTATCTTGTGAAAAGTAATTAGGGCTTAGGAGTTACTTATATTTCAATTTTAGTCCTTTTTGAATAATGTTGAAATAATGTTTTACTTGATTTGGACTAAAGTGCAAATTACCTAAGTTGAGGGGTTAAATTGAAAATTGTGCATGACAATATGTTCCTCATTTTTTGAAGCATCATGAGAATGAAGATGATGCAGAGGTATGGCTTGTGGTAGCCTGAGTACCAAGAAAGAGTTGATAAAGCAATGTTTGTGCATTAAAACCTAGTTTTGGTGTAATGTGCAATTTACACAAAACCTAGGGTTCAACATGCAAATTAGCACTTCAATAAGGTCCCTAATGTTTCTTGGAATCATTTAGAGCAAAGAAAATGAGAGGGGCGCTTCATTTTAATTAAGTTGGAGGAGAGAGAATCTTGATATTAAAATAATCAAGATTTAAGCCTAATTGAAACCCTAATTCAATTTAGTGCAAAAATAAATATATTAATTGAAGTGCCCTTCAACCAAAATTAAATTTGTTGGAATCATATGTGTGTGGACGTCCTTGAGCTTTGCAAGGACCACGAAATATCCTAAAGAGGTGAAAATTCCACTCACCTTATTATAAGAAAAAGAATTTCCACTCAAAAATGGATATTACTATTATAAGAGTTAAGGTGCTTAATTTCTTTTCCCTTAATTCATGGATAATGTAAGGGATCTAGGTGGGGATATATATGCATTTTTATGCAAGAAACAAAGGGTGAAGTGGTGGCAACAATTTTGGAATTAAATGATTTTTTATAAAGCATTTTCTCTCTCATTGAATTTTTATAAAAAGACCTTTTACAAGCCAAAACAAATGCTTTTTCGACCCCACTTCTTCTCCTTGCTTGGAAAACAACCAAGGAGCTTTGGAGGATAAGGACGACGACTCCCAACCTATTGGTAAGCTTCTTGACCTTCTTTCACCTTGAATCCATGGTGAAAATCGAAAATCAATATACGAATTCTTCATACCTCGATCCCCTCTTCAATTCTAACCATTCATTTTCACTCAAAGCTTGAGGACGACCCTTGGAATAGTGAAAGGAGTTGCATCCACCATTTTTGATGTGAGCTTGAAGCTTTGGAGCTCAATTGGAGGCGGGTTTTATAACTTGAACCCTTATTTTTGTTATTGCATTCAATTCCTTATCAAATAATGATCCTTTCTTCATTCACGATAATTGATTTGGTTGATTGATGCAATCACCATGGAAATCATAGCAGATATCATGAGTTTGGAGCTTGATGATGATGACATCATCATAAGCACACACCTCTCCAAATATCCAAGGCAAACGGTTTCAACTTGTTGGTCCAAACGGTTTCACCAAACCGTTTGGAGACCAAACGGTTTCAAAACCATTTGGTGATTTGAGTCCCAAACTGCATGAGGGTGTTGACCATTTGGGAGGGTTGACTATTTGAGGTCTGAACCCTAGTATGTGTTGGATGATGATCCAATGGCTTCAATTGATTAGTTTAACATATGGACAATCTTTCAAATAGAAACCCTAATCGACTAAGTGCTGATTTTGTAATTGATTAAGTTGAGGTTTTGGGTTGATTGACCCAAACAGTTTCAAAACTGTTTGGGAATCACCCCAAATGGTCTCAAGACCGTTTGGAGGTCAACCAAAACCGTTTGGAGGTCTAGGGTTGAGTATGGTTGGGTATTTGAAGACCCAAAGATACTAAATTGAAGTGCAATCAATTGCTGATTTGATAATCAATCCAATGATCCAAACCCTAATTGGATGTCATGGATTTTGATGATGAGATGGGAAAATGGTCTCAAGACCGTTTGGGGGTCATTCAAGACCGTTTGAGGTCAGGTCATATCATGTAATGATGATGGTTCACTAATTTCAATTGAATTGGTTCCACAATGTCAACCATTGATGGTTCCTCAGTTTCAAAACCCTAAGTGATGGTTTCTTGATTATCAACCCTAGTTCAATTGGGTTTAAAACCTTAATTGAAGGTCTAATTGAATGGTGATTTAGTGGTTCAATTGAAAGATACATTAGTGGTCCAATTGATAGTTGGTCCATGGATTGGAACCTTGAATTGTTTAAGCGTTGAAGACCCTATTTGGTCCATTCGGTTTTGAGAGGGTTTGGACCAAATGGTCTTAAGACCATTTGAGTCCAAACAGTCTCAAGACCATTTGGGACCAAACGGTATCAAGACCGTTTGAGACCAAATGGTCTCAAACTATTTGGAGACTCAAGTTAATTCGGTTTCAAGATGTGTTGTCTAAACGGTTTCAAGAACCAACTTTGCTAAATGGTTTTCAAACCGTTTGAACCTAAGTGACCAAGACTATTTGAGGTCTAAGTGACCAAAACCTTTGAGGTTCAAATTGGTTAAACCATTTGAACACCTTATATGTTCAAAGGTCAATTAGTTACTTGGTTAATAATGATGTAGATCAATGGTGATTATGAAAAGGTTAATCCTATCTATGTGTACTCAAGTGAAGAGTTAACCTAGATTGATCTTGGAGTATTTGACATCCTAAAGAGGATGAGAGAGGGAGAGAATTGGAGAGATGATTGCTTACTTAATAATCCCTAATCCTCTCATTATGAATAAAGGTGTAATCAGAGTTTGATCCATAATATGAGATCATGAAATCCTCATTGAAAAGATTGATGTATCTTGAACCTAATTTAGGACAAGGCTATGTGAAACCCTAATTGAGGGCAAGGCTCAGTGAAACCATGATCTACGGTGATGATGTAACCCTAACTTAGTGTAAAAATGTAATAAACCCTAATTTAATGGGAGTTTTACATCCTAACCCTAATTTGGGTAATGAGGTATGAGAAACCCTACTTGGATGTGAATGGTAAACCTTAATCCCTAAAATGGGTTAAAGGTGCATGAAACCCTAATGAAGGGTAGTGCTACTAATGCTATGTGAAGCCCTATCATTGAGTGATGTGTTGTGAAATCCTAATTTCACATAATACTAGGTGAAACCCTAATATAGAAGAATGTTATGTGAAACTTTAATGAAGAGCAATACTATGTGAAATCCATATAACATATGAAAGATGCTATGAGAACCTCAAATTATAATTGTGTAAATCCTATTCTTGTTAATGGAATAGTGATTAATGTATTGAAAAATGTAACACCTAGAGGGGTTGATAATGTATATCCTTACATTAATAGTTCTAAGTCAAGGATGAGTCCATATTAGTGGCAATGGTTGTATATTCTAAATAGGTGACATATGACCATTACCTTACATGATGAATGTGATGAACTGGTGCATAAAGTATTAGGATGGGGAATACCCTAATACAATCTAAGTGGATGAGTTCTAGTAAGTTAAAGGTGTTGAGGTAAGTGATACATCAATATAGGATAGATATCACATCCAACACCCCAATACTAAAATACCTTGATGTGCTTTAAATCCAATATAATTGGATAAGTGACACATGAAATGTGTCATGTCATTTGTTACATTGAGATGTAATGCACCTTGATGAATGTAGGCTAACATGCTTTATGAAAAGGTTAATCCAAATCAATAGAATATGATACAATCATATTCTGATAAAGATGAGAGAGAAACTCATACTTTGTGTTGATAATACATTCAATGATGAATGATGAGAATAAATAAGTATGTTTGAATACTTATGATATCAATATTGGCTTCTAGCTATGAGAAGCAATAAAATAGGGTTGACCATTAATAATATGATCTTAAGAACCTAAGTGGTTAGTTATGGAAAATCCTAATGGAGGGTGCTGATATAAAAGAGAAACCATGAACCCTAAAGAGGGAATAGTGGTATTACTTAGTGTTGTATGGTGCTAATATGAAAGCATTATAATTGTTATCATGAATACTAATCATGCAGGAATGATGAGATGAGGAGTATAGCCAGGTATGGGCTATGATGCTCTGTATTTTGAGAATGTTTTATAGGCTTTATAAGCCTTCATATGTTTTGATTGACTAGTGAGAAGTAATCTGAAAATTTATGAGCCATGTGTGTCATATGATGTTTTAATTATTGAGCTTGTTTATGAGTTTTATAAGCCATAATATGCCTTATTGCTTTGAGGGGGTAACAAGAGGTGATATGAGCTTTGTGTACTATGTGCAATGCTTTGTGTAACAAGAATTATTGAGCTTTGTGTTCTATGTGCAATGCTTTGTGTAGTAAGAATCATAATGTCCTTGGTCAGATGACCTGAAGATATTAAGTTACCTAACAAGTGGTAACAAGTATCCTATGATGAGTTAAGGGTTCAAATACCCAGATTCTATAATCATGATGATGAACTTGTTAAGAAGTGGAAATGTATTTGATGAGTTGAGGGACTAAGATCCCAATACTTTGTGAAAAGAGTATGGCTATAGGCCATGACCCCACAATGACAATGTCAGGCATTAGATATATGATCTAAGCCTGAAGAGAGTTAATGTTGTGGAAATGATTCTGTAGTGAATAAATGTTATACATGTTCTTCATATTCCTTAATGGATAAGTGACATATTTCTCTATCAAGTTATAACTGCAATACTTTTAATAATAATAATGTTCTAATCTGTTAGACATTGAATTAACTACTGTCAAACAAATATGATTCCTCTGTTCATATTTATCTTCTTTAGCTGCAATAACAAAGTTTCTAGTGGAGAGTTATATCTCTCGCTGGGGCAATTTACAATTGTCTCACCCCTGTGGGAACCACATTTTTAGGTGGATGCGGATGAGGAGGTAGGAATCCTTCAATAGGTGAAGGACAGCAGCAGTAGCAGGGACAGCAGTGAAGTCTTAGGTGGAAACACTGGTTGTTATGCCTTGTGTAGATTTATATAGAGTCCTATGTGTTGTCTCTATACTCTCAGGTCCTCAGAGTAGTAGTTAGTGCTTTCGAGATTTTGGCTCAGTGCCTTGAGATTTTACGCTGCTTATGTTTAGTTTAACAAGAGCAGTTGATGCTTGTAGTTTTCAGAAAGAGATGATGCAGGACATGTACCTTTAAACCAGAATGTAAATGTGTTACTTTTGTTCTATGTGAGAAAGTTTTCATTTGATGGACCTCTTGGTAAAAAGGTTTTAAGTTTTAGTGATTTTTAGTAATCCACTGTGTAGTGAACGCTTCCGCATTAGTTAATTATGTTTTGTGAGTTGTATGCCACAACTTTATCTACTTTAAACCTTCTGAGGTTTTATAGTTTTGGTGGGGAGTTATGTTTCTCGCTGGGACTGTGTGTCTGTGTCTCACCCCACTAGTTTACAACCTTTTTAGATGATCGCGCTAGACGTGGTGGTGGTCGCGAGGTTGCGACCGAGAAGCAAGAGGAAGAGAAGTAGGAGGCAAGAGATGGATATGCTGCCATTTTGGTTGTTTTGTAGTAGAGTCCTAGAGTCATCCATGTACTCTCAGGTCCTCAGAGGTGTTTTGACGATGTTTTATGATGTATAGCTGATGTAGCTTGTATATCCTGATGATGGTTTGATGTGGCCCGTTATGTATGTATAAACAAGTGATGAACTCTGGTGCTGACAGGACAGTTGGTTCCTTTAAGCTATGGACATATATCAAGGCTTGTAAATGTTTATATAACATGTTTCCTTATAGGATGAGGATCTGGACATAATATTTGCTTTCTGCAAATGGTTTTAGTTAACCCATGTTTTCAGTAATTTGTGGTTTATGGTGTTTCCGCACGTTTTCGCGTGGCATCTCATTGTCTGTGTGATAGCGGGATGTGGCACCACATTGTTGGTATGAGACAGGTGAATACCATCTTTTGGGTCCTAAGCTTGTACAACATACTGTAAAGAAGATTAAGATGATACTATAGTAGTTGAAAGTAGCCCAAGATAGATGGAAGTCTTATGCAAATAATCATCACAGACTGCTTGAGTTCCAAGTAGGAGACAAAGTGTACCTTAAGGTTTCACCTTGGAAGGGTGTGTTGAGGTTTGGTAAGAAGGGTAAGTTGGCCCCTAGGTTTATGAGACCATACCCTATCCTGGCTTGTGTTGGAAAGGTGGCATACAAGTTACAGCTATAGCCAGAGCTACACATCTTCCATAATGTCTTTCATGTTTCTATGTTAAGGGAGTGTCATCCAGATACAGAGCATACGATCCAACCAGTGGAGTTTGAGTTATACGAGGATGTTTCTTATGTGGAGGGTCATGTGTTGATCCTGGATAGGAGGGTCAAGAAGTTGAAGGAGAAGGATATAGTGTTAGTGAAGGTTTTTTGGCATCACTATGGCATAGATGAATCATGGTGGGAGTTAGAAGATGGGAAGTTTAGGATGTATACATCTCTCTTTACATAGGATTTCGGGGGCGACATCCTTATGAGAGTTTTATGGTTGTAAGACCCCTGGGCTTCCTTAATAAGTTGAGCATACTTAATTATTATAATTGAGTTCCTAACACCTTAATCAAACCATATGAGGTTCTTTGATATCGTATGATAAGCTTATGTTTCAAGTTTGGTCCAGTTTGGACATTGTTTGAGCAAGTTATGCAATTTTTGCATGTTTTGGACTTTCATGTAGTTTACCTATATCTGATGTTTTTCTTGTAATTTTCCACATGATTTATGTTCCTTATATGTTTTCTTATCATGCTTGAGCTTTTTTGGCCATTAGGCACCTACATGTACCTTAGTTTTGTGATGTTAGCCTCCTAGGGTAAGTTAGGGTTTTGCTCTCATGGATGAGCTACCTTGAGAGGCCATCAACTGATGGTTCCCCTAGATGAGTGACATCTGATGGTCATCCTTAGGTGGGTACAATCGATGGTTATCTCTATGTATGGTAGGTTCATGGTTTTCTCTCTTAGGATCCCTTGGAATGGTGGTTTGCTTGGAAGGGGTGATCGATCGATGGTTTTCCACCTAGTAACCTAGGGTTTCAAGAACTGATGGTTAACAAGTGATGAAACTCGATGGCTGACCTGGTGAGCCAACATCCAATGGCTTAGCAGACTCCCATAATTGATGGAGCTTTTGTTTGCATGGACGAGATGGTTATAGTCCATGGACCCATGGCAAACCTAGTAGAACACCTCAAGCTTCTTTTCCTTCTTATCCATAGGCTTTATATACCTCTCCTTTTGCACCCAAAACGAACCCTTTGGATCCCTATCTCTTCTTTTCTATCTATAACTTATTCCTCTCCTACTTGGTATAGAAGAAGGTGCCCAAGTTAGAAAAAGGTGGTTGAACTTCTTTTATGTGTGGCTAGAGCTTGGATCTACTCTCCTTTTGAGCTAGTGGAGCTTCCTTTGCTTGTTCTTGACCTATGCAAGTAAGTTCTTCCTTTTCTCCTTTGTTTCTCTTGTTATACTACCTTATTCTTCCTTATTCCTGGATGGAACATGGTTTTTAGTGGTAAAGCTTTCTCTAGAGCTTAGTGAACCCTTCTTTCATGCTTCCTTGACCTAGGGTTTGCTCTCTTTCTTGGAGAAGAAGCTTGTTTGGCCGTGTGGAGTGCTAAGCTAGGGTTTTATCCTATTTTTCTCAAGCCTTCTTGCTATTTGGATCTTATTCTTATTCCTATAGGAGAGTTATATAACCTTCCTCACATTTATTTCTTACTACAACCTTGCATACTCACATTCTTACTTTAAAATGAAGTTCTAAGCATAAAGAAGCCACCTTTGCCAAGGGTTTTAGCTTAAGTGATGTTTTTTTAGTAGTTATAGCCATGGATAGACCTAAAACATTATGCACGATCTTCTTGAAGTGGAGAAAGGCTTATGCCTTTCTTACATGTCAAACGATGGTTCTTAGTACCTCTCAAACGACAGGTTACAATTAGGGTTTTGAGTATTTTTCCCTTGGTTTTGCAAAACTGATGGTGCACTTCTTTGTTATAACCAATGGCTTGTCTTGGTAGTTTTGTTTCCTATTTCCTATGACAACTTATAGTCACGCCTTATTTCTGTTTTGAACTCTTTTTATTCTCAAGACTCTATGGTTTTAGTGCTCTAAGGATGGTTTAACTAATGGTTTTCTATCTTCCACCAAATAATGGTTTCTCTTGTGGTTTTGACTTGTTTTACCACTTTTTGATGACAATTTATGGAGGAATTGGGTTTAACAAGTGATGGCCCTTCTGGATCATCAACCAATGGTTGTTTAGACTCCAAGAATCCATGGTCCATTGACCTATGACCATCAACCGATGGCTCTTCTGGTATAAACACTTGATGGTGTCAACCAGTGGGAGTTCTGATTCCATGATCTGGTGGTGGCACTGAGTGTCACAATGGATGGTGGTCCTAGATAGCAAATTGATGGTGAGATTGGGTTTCATGTGATGATTCTTTTAAGCCCATAATCCAATGGTTTTTTTAGTTAATGGTTCAATAGTGTTGACTTATATCACAACCGATGGTTTTAAATGAAGAACATGATCCGATGGTTAGGGTTGATGCCTCAACATTCGATGGTTTTGGGTGAAGCCCATGGTGTATATTTTGGTTTTGATTATGTGAATTCAATGGTTCACTGCTATTCATTGTGTAGTCTTACATTTTCCCTAGTATGAACATAATTAGTAATTACCATAATGAGTTGATGTGAAACCCTAATGAAGCATAGATTGTTACACCTAACCCTAATGTTATTAATTGATGGTGGTTAATCATAATTAGCCCTCTTGAATGATAAATATGATAACAAAACACTTTCTTATTGTTGTTGAAATCCTATATGCTTCTACATTAACATCATAGTTCCTTTCTACATTATACGATCATATATCGTATGTTCGGTGATGGGCCATTGAGCCTTGTTATAAAGCATGGTAAGGTAATAATTGCCTTGCAAGGATTGTAGTTGATGGTCTTAGTGACCTATGGGCTTTGTTGAGCCCTAAGGGAGCTATAATCCTTTTTATGATGTGACAAGGGATGGAACACTAGAATAATGTGATAAGAATTGAAACTTTGTGGTGGTATGATGACAAGTGTGGTCTCATGAATGGCAATGAATAGTATCTTGTGGTGATGTTATTAAGATTTATACCTCATACGTTTTTTTATCTTCTAGAGTTGTTATATGTATATGCTTGATTAGAAATGAATTAGGGTTTGTATGTCATCTTGTTTGATGCAGCCTTAATTCACACAATTGTCATTAACTAATCAAGTGAAAGCCTAGTCATGTAGTGCCCTTTGTTGTAGAACCATCTTTAGTTCCAGAACTTGCTAGATGGTGAAATGACTATTCCTAAGGGGAGCTCAGAGTTGCATACATAACATGTTGAGTATGTGCAGGTGCAAGTGAGTGTATATCCTTGACATCCTGGCCCCAAGGTTATTGAGAATGGTTGTGGTCGTGTCTACGGTTGCGGTCTTGTGATGTGATTGAGGATAATTGTGATTGTACCTCGGATTATAGGGTTTGCATACCCCTATTTCTAGTGATGTGACCTATACCAAGGATAGATTAGGTGTTAGTAGATTGACTATATGTTGTTGTAGGCATCTTGATTATTATGTCGATGTATTTCAACTTGTACTGACCAAGAAGGAGAGATCTTAGGATATCGATACTCCTAGATCTCATACAGAACTGAATAGCACTTGGAGTCATCAGTTGGACTTTCGGTGGTACAACTCAAACTCCCCGGGACATAATAAAAGATGTAATACATCCATGTACTATATCTACTAGGGTTAAATATGCTTCAAATTGAATGTTAACCCACGACTTGATCTCCTACATTGTTAGTTGTTACATAAATGCAATTAGAGAAATTAATTGTGAGTAATGATGCGATGAGTTTGAGTCGCATTTATAGACCGATTTCATATGTGTTTTGTGCCTTAATTACTTATTTTCATGGATATTATTGCATAATTCACTTTAATTGGTCTCTGCCATCATTTTATATCAAATCCCCTTTATTTCATTATTTTAAGCATTATTGATCATCTTATCATAAATCGTGTGGATTTATTTGGTCTTGTTGTGCAATTTCAGGAAAAACAAGTATCTACATCCGTCGATACCATCGACAGATGTCGATACCATCGACCAAGCCACAGGTTGTCAGCCGAGAAGAGCAATACAGAGTCGATACCATCGACACCCAAGTCGATGGCATCGAGATGTCTACAGGCTGCTGGCAAGGATGATGTCGATACCATCGACGCAAGTCGATGCCATCGACACAAGGAGAGCTACAGCGTCGCTAAACGACAACAACCGACGCTAAAGGAGTCGATACCATCGACACCCAAGTCGATGGTATCGAGATCACCACAGGCGCTCAGAATAAAAGAAAGGAAAGCTGCCGCTAATCCACTGGGTCGATACCATCGACCCGCGTCGATGGTATCGACGCCGGCAGATATGCGTTGGATGTGTTTTGATTCCGATCGGACGGCTGTTGTTATTTGACGACCTAATTAGGGACTTATACCTAATGACGGCCGCCCAGAGGGAGGAGGATCTCATTTTTTAGATTGCACGAGTGCCGAGGAGGAGAGAAAGGAGAACGGAGATCGAGAAGCTCATCTCGGGTGATTCGGACGCTGCCGAAGACAATTTCCACCACCGACAGGCGGGGAAAGCTTGTGTTTTACGCCAAGGATCCACCGGTTCTTCTCCGTTCAGGGGTTTTCCCATCTATTTCACATTTTTCTTATGAATTCCCCAATTTCTACCATGTATTCGTGTAAGATGAACATGAGAGGCTAAAACCCTCAATCTTTAGGACCGGGAGTAGCCCGGGGATACATTGTATGATGATTTTAGATTGATAATTCATATTTTTCTCTCATATCCGTGGTATAAATTTGTTTTCTCTATTGCTATTGTTATGCTTGATCACCATAATAATAAATTAATGCCCTTAATCACTTCGACAGAAGGATTAACGGTTGAAAAGAGACAAATTCTACATTAATTAATAAAACCCTTGACAAAGGAGTTGTAAAATTAATGGTGGGAACTGAGGGACCGATCTTAATGCGCTTAGTTTAGGGGAATGATTACTATGACGATGGAATCAACCTAAATCTAAGTAGTGGATTACACCACAACAGTGGGTAATTCTCATTTCAGGCCACTACCCGGATAGAGAGAGAAGTGTGAGGAATTATATGAAATCTAATACAATGTTGACCCGCGGTGAAACCGCCATCCTAAAGATATCCCTTTTAATTGATTAAATTAACCTTTAATCGATTGTTTTCTTTGTTTGATTTTTATTTTCTTTTAATTTGAACAACAAAACCCTACTTTGTTAATCGGTCTAGCTGATTGCGATTAGTTAGTAGAAGTCTCCAATAATTCACGTATCCCTGAGTTCGACTCGGGCCTCACAAGGCCTATATTACTCGACGCGTATACTTGCGTTTAAGCGCGTAGTAAAATACACGTCAAGTTTTTGGCGCCGTTGCCGGGGATACGGCGAATTATTGGCACTTTGAGTGCTAAGAGCGGCCATTCTAGGCCACATTTTTTTTTAATTATTTATTTTAAAACAATTTCAAAAATTCCTTTATTTCTGTATAATTGTGTAACTCGTTCAAAGCATTGTACTGAACCCCTATTTCCATATTTCAGGTGCTTTGCATGGTGCACACACGTAGTCGAGACTACGTGAATCGCACACCTGAGGTTCCATCTGTGGGACCAGAGGACGAGGACAACTACGAAGAGGAACACCTAAGTGATATAAATTCTGAATCTGAGCAAGAACAAGAAGAAGAAATGGCTGAAGCACAGACAATATGGGAGAAGATCAAGGCGTCTTCTTCCTCAGCATCAAAAGGGCCTATAAAGAAAAAGGGGTTGGACATTCCAACTTACAAGATCGATCCAGCATTGATTAACCTAGTTAAATCAAACGCATTTCACGGACTGAAAAATGAAGATCCAGTGGCACACATTAGTCAGTTTGTTGAAAATTGCGATATGGTGAAGATTGATCGATTTCCACAGGATGTGCTTTACCTCAAGTTATTCCCCAGTTCCTTGGCGGGAGTAGCAAGAGAGTGGCTCCACAACCTCGACGACGAGTTTGTAGAATCATGGGATCACATGGTGGAGGTTTTCTTCGAGAGGTTCTTTCCTCCTGAGAAGACCAATGATATGATCCGGAAGATCCACAATTTCACCCAACAGGCGGGTGAAACCTATTCTGAGACTTGGGAGCGATTTCAAGTCATGTTGAGGAGATGTCCACATCATGGATTGGACAAGGAAACCCAAGTGAAGATCTTCTACTTTGCTCTCTCCGAGCATGATAGAAGCAATTTGGACTCGGCCGGTTCAGGATTTTTCTTGAACAACACTGATACAAGATGCTGGGAGATATTAAAGAACATGGCTAGGAAACAGTCATGGGGCGACAAAGGTGCAGTAGAACATGTCAAGGCTGCCGGCGAATCCAGAATAGTGAGGGAGCTGAATGATAAGTTAGATCTTCTAGCCAAGAAGGTGTTAACTAAGGAGGAGACATCTAAGGATGAGGAAGCCCAAGTAAAGTTCATGCAACAACAGGGCTATAGAAACAATGACTATTCATGGAGAAAGGATAAAAAGTTTTCATGGAAGGATCCGAATAACTTTCTACAAGATCCGGATGCAAAGCCACAACCGAGAGCTGAAGATAAAAATACTGAATTGCTAAGCCAAATGGTCCAGCAAAATCAAGAGATGATGGCCATGTTTGGAAAACAACTGCAATCTCAAGGTGATATTCTAACCAAATTCGGGCAGACGCTGCAAAGCCATGGAGCGCAAATGCGGGCATTGGAGACCACCGTGGCATAGATTTCAAGTGAGGTGGCGGCTATCAAGCAAGCCAATCAACAGAAACCAGCCGAGAACGCAAATGTGGTTCAAGCGCACCATCAGGTCAAATACATTTCTGTGGTGAGTAATGAAGAAGAATCTCAGGTGCAAGAAGTTGCAGAGGAAAAGAGAATGACGTTCAATGTGAATGCAATACCGGCAATACCATTTCCACGCACCTACTATAGATTGCCGGGCGGAAACCATTTCTTCAGAAAATCTGATCGAGTTGTGAATACTGTACCTCCACCTGGGCAAAAAGAAGAAGTGCAAGTTTGTGCACATGCGGAGACAAAGAAGGTGGAAGAGGAACCACAACAAGCTGCTACTAATGAGGATGACTTGCAAAAGCCAACGTCCGAGATAGTGAGTGAAGCAAGCTTAGGGGAGGTACCTCCGAAAGACTCATATGTGCCTCCTCACAAGCGTGTCAATGCAGCAGATGTGTCAAATCGGGACAATCCAAAGCCAAAGAAGGAGCACCGACACTATAGGAAATTCTTGGAAATATTCCGGAAACTCCACATCAATATTCCATTGGTGGAGATGATTGAGAAAGTGCCCGCTTATGGGCGGTTCATTAAGGAGATCATCAATAAGAAGAGGCGGATAAAAGAAGATGAAATTTATTGGATGAATGAGACGGTGAGCTCGATGATTCATGGGAGTTCACCAAAGAAGAAAAAAGACCCAGGAGGTTTTTACATTCTGTGTTCAATAGGTGGTCAACATGTTTCTAGAGCGCAATGTGATTCTGGCGCTAGTATCAATCTCATGCCTTTGGCTACTTTTCAGAAGCTAGGGTTAAAAGAGATAAAGAAGTTGGCTGCAACAATTGAATTGGCGGATGGGTCTACAGTGAGACCCTATGGAGTATGTGAAGATGTTCTAGTCAAAGTGGACAAATTCGTATTCCCGGTGGACTTTGTCGTCATGGACATGCCACCACTTCAAAGCTGCGAAATTCTCTTAGGAAGACCGTTTCAAGCAACGGCAGACGTTGTAACTGCCTTAGGCAGAGGGACTTTGTCCTTGGGTATTGGAGGAGATCGTGTCGAATTCAAATTACCGAATGATCCTCTAAGCCCAGTTCCCAAGGTGAAAAGATGATGACTGTCATACGTCTAGCCTAAGACGTTAAAGAAGGGCGCTTGGTGGGAGGCAACCCAACCATTGGTACATTAGGATAGTTTAATGTTAGGTGTAGTTTGCTTTTATTTTGTTTACTTTTTAGTTTAAAAATGATACCTTGATCCGTTTGTTAAATGTGCAGGAACAGGCAGGGTCGATACCATCGACACATCAGTCGATGGTATCGACATGGGTTCAGGTTGACACCAGCAGAAATCGCACTGCGTCGATACCATCGACGGCCCCGTCGATGGCATCGACATGGTCACAGTAAGGTCGAAATAAAAGTGTCGATGGTATCGACAACCCTGTCGATACCATCGAGATCTCTGGAGATTTTCAGACGAATTTTGCTCAGTCAACTCGATACCATCGACGGCCTCGTCGATGGTATCGACATCATCACAGGTTGAATGCAATAAACAGAGGTGTCGCAATAAAAGCAAGTCGATACCATCGACACCCGTCGATGGCATCGACGGACATGTCACCGATCCGCATGAAGACATCGACGACGATCGCAACAGCCACGTCAGCGATCCGGGTGCTGCGTCGATACCATCGACTTATGTCGATGGTATCGACACGTCAGCGATCCGGGTTTCTCGATCCAGCCAACGTCATCCGTCGATACCAGCGACAGATGCGGCTACCCGCGAGACATGTCGATACCATCGACCCGCGTCGATGGTATCGACGGGTCAACAGGGGCGCCGATCAAGTCTATTTAAGGGGAATTGCAACGTCATATGACATCACACCCTCAGAGCAAGTATCTCCTATTGCGCCGAGCACTCCCCCGAGCCCTCTACGCCTGCGGAGAAGCGTCATCGAGCGAAGATCTTCACCGAGCGGAGAATTTCTCTCCATCTTCACCGAGCTCTTTTCTCCCAATCTCATTCTCCTCGCAAGCATGGTGCATACGGGCGGAGCATCTTCATCGAGCGCACACCCCAGGGAGATCGAGGAGTTTGTTCCTCCTCCAACCGCTTCCATCTCTCGTCCACGCCTCATTCATGCCAACATGGATGTAAGGAAGGTATACGAGGAAATAATGAAGCGGAAGTTCGAGGCCACCCGGTATGTGGACCGGGGAATGATCAGGGACTTGGGATTCGAGGCCAACTTGGCCTATGTGTTGGCCGGGCAAGCGCGGCACACCGGTCGCATATATGAGATGGACTGTCATGCGGATGGGCAGCCGTTCTTTGGCGAATGGCCCACATACAAGGAACTGGTGGCCGAGTTCATGGCGTCTCTTGATATCTGCGTCGTACCAAATGACGTGGTGCCATCGGACCAGACGTGGATCCAGGGAAGGGTGTCCTTCCGACTCTTCAACAACAATTACAACATCACGTTGAAGCAGTTCAACGCCATCTTCAACTGGAACCACAGCCGCCACGATCACCGACGCCCCGACGCCCGCACCGACTACGACAAAATCTTCGCCGAGCTAGTTACAGTGCCGGCAGGGAAGACAGTGAGCTACCACAATGCCGCGGTAGCTGATTTTGAGCACCCGTTCGTCCGGGTATTGCATAGGATGCTTAGCTTGACTTTCTTCGGGCGGAGCGATCTTGCTTTGAGCAAGTTTCAGGAGAGCGACTTGTTCTTTCTGTACGCCCTCCTGAAACGTCAAGAGTGCAACTGGGGAGCATTCTGGTTACAGCGCGTCATGGCGGTGAAGCGGAGCACAAGGAAGGCTCCAATTCATTTTGGTGGTTTGGTCACCAAGTTGGCGCTTTACTTGGGGCTGAACTTTCAGTCCATGACTCCGATTTCTACGCGGAGTAAGGTGAACGTGCAACACTTGCACCGTTCAAACCTCATTCTTATCTGGGACGGGTTGGCGTACGCTCATTGCCACGTCAACCAAGCTTACCAGGAGGCATCCCTGCCGGACGACGTCTTCCACATCGAGGGCAAGCAGCATTTCCGATGGCCCATCATAGCCATCGAGTCCTCGGAAGAAGAAGGCGGAGGTGACGACCAAGAAGGCGAGGCGGAGGAAGACGAGGAGGCTTTCACACCTCTTCGAGCACACGTGGCACCACGGAAGCGTCCTAGGATGCATCCGGGTGCATCTTCATCATCTCAGCCCTCGCCGCCATCACCACAGCAAGAACAGCCAGCTGCGGATCCCTACTCCATGCAAGGGATGTATACCATGCTGCAGGACATCCAGCAGACGCAGCACCAGCATATGACTTTGTATACCGGCATCCATGAGACAACGGGCCGGTTGCTTGATAATCAAAGGGCTATGTTCGAGAACGAGCGGCTCATCCTCGCCAACCAAGAACAAATGCACAACCAGTTGCAGCGGATAGAGACGCAGCAGGAGCCCTTCTTCGACCACTACTGGAGTCGAGACTACTTTGGAGGTTATCCACAGCCTCCGCCGAGGACCCACTATGATCCAAGCTTCCAGGGGGAGTACCCGTCTTGGGATCCTACGGCACCACATTACCCACCACCGCCTCCGCAAGATTGATCAGGGTATCACTGTTCCACCCTTAAGTTGGTTTTTGACTATGAGGCCATAGTCGGATTCAAGCTTAGGGGGGTGGCTGGAACAGCTCTATCTTTTATCTTTTCTTTAGTTGTTTTAGTTTCTGCTTTGTTATTTGTTTTTGCAATTTTAAGTTTTTATTTAGGATCCACATCTATCTAGTGTAATTGTGGATGTCGTAAAAAAAATTGTCATCTTGCTGTTTTCATGGGGAAATTAAGGGAATTGAAAAAATTTTCTGTGTCATATGGATAGCTTTACTTGGTTGTCCTTGGGGAACTTATTCTATGAAAATGATTGATTATGTCAATTTTGAAGCAATATGTCATACCCACACCCCCTTTGACTCATGAAAAGTGGATAGTAACGGTTGTTTGAGCCTAACCTAATCAAATGGTAATGAGACCTTAATCAGATGTAAGAGAAAGAACCCTTTAAACTACTACACATGTCAATAAGGAGGGACACATAATTTTCTTTTAAGGTTCAGTCACTTAATCTTGTGATCAGTCCACCCCATTTCCTATAATCCACCCAAGAATTGGAAGTAAAGTGCAGTTTCAATGTCTTTTGCGTGCATGGCATGTAGATAGGTTTGCATTATTATTTTCATGTTTTTGCATAGATTAATGAGAAAAAATATATAGTGAAACATGCACATTACCCTTAGGTGCATGTCATGTAGTTGCACTCACAATTTCATGATTTTCATGCATAAGCACACCATGTATCTCAGTTTTCCTAAATAGGTGATCTAATTTGTTCCATACCCTCGAAATAAAGCAAAGATCTCCAATTGGAAAGAAAATGGCCTTATACATGTATCTCTAAGCAATTATGGATATATGGGCAAAGAAAAAAAAAACAGCAGAAAAGAAAAAATTCTGGAAACATGAAAAAAATGGTAGAAAAAAAAAAGAGAAAGAAAGAAAAAGGAGAGTTGGAAAGAAAAGGAATAAGAGGGAGAAAGGAATGATATCACTTGGATAACAGGGGAATTGAGTACATGATGTGGCTTGAGTAGATTTCTATCTCATTGTGAGGTAGAAGGTTAGTGCATGCATCATTCCATCCACTTTTAGGCAGTAGGGCATTCTTAATGTGCATTTGCATCATTTAGGGCATTTTGTTATATGCATTTTGAAACTGTGTAATACTTCCAAATTCTCCCATGAACCACCCATTCCATCCACCCGTTGCTCGGAGTGGTAGTCCACCGTGATATTCTCCTCACTCATGTGTATAAGGAGGACGGCTTCCATGTAGATGGTAGTTAGGGCGAGCAACGTAGTTTAGGTGATCACAAGATGCACCATGGCTGAATCGGCGAACTTTATTATGTTAACTGCCCTATGTGATAGTGTTCATCGGTTTGAAGGATAATTTCTTTTATTGATGGTTATTGTCGCCTTTAGGGTAATTACTGTTCTGTGATTAGGAAAGGCCGGTTTGAGAACGTTCAGTGGGAGTCATGTGGGATGTGGGGTGATGTGTTGATTGTTAGTTGACATCTGCAATTTTATTCTAAGGATTAGTTGCTCGAGGGCGAGCAATGTTTAAGCTTAGGGGAGTTTGATGCAATGATTTTAAGTCGCATTTATAGACCGATTTCATATGTGTTTTGTGCCTTAATTACTTATTTTCATGGATATTATTGCATAATTCACTTTAATTGGTCTCTGCCATCATTTTATATCAAATCCCCTTTATTTCATTATTTTAAGCATTATTGATCATCTTATCATAAATCGTGTGGATTTATTTGGTCTTGTTGTGCAATTTCAGGAAAAACAAGTATCTACATCCGTCGATACCATCGACAGATGTCGATACCATCGACCAAGCCACAGGTTGTCAGCCGAGAAGAGCAATACAGAGTCGATACCATCGACACCCAAGTCGATGGCATCGAGATGTCTACAGGCTGCTGGCAAGGATGATGTCGATACCATCGACGCAAGTCGATGCCATCGACACAAGGAGAGCTACAGCGTCGCTAAACGACAACAACCGACGCTAAAGGAGTCGATACCATCGACACCCAAGTCGATGGTATCGAGATCACCACAGGCGCTCAGAATAAAAGAAAGGAAAGCTGCCGCTAATCCACTGGGTCGATACCATCGACCCGCGTCGATGGTATCGACGCCGGCAGATATGCGTTGGATGTGTTTTGATTCCGATCGGACGGCTGTTGTTATTTGACGACCTAATTAGGGACTTATACCTAATGACGGCCGCCCAGAGGGAGGAGGATCTCATTTTTTAGATTGCACGAGTGCCGAGGAGGAGAGAAAGGAGAACGGAGATCGAGAAGCTCATCCCGGGTGATTCGGACGCTGCCGAAGACAATTTCCACCACCGACAGGCGGGGAAAGCTTGTGTTTTACGCCAAGGATCCACCGGTTCTTCTCCGTTCAGGGGTTTTCCCATCTATTTCACGTTTTTCTTATGAATTCCCCAATTTCTACCATGTATTCGTGTAAGATGAACATGAGAGGCTAAAACCCTCAATCTTTAGGACCGGGAGTAGCCCGGGGATACATTGTATGATGATTTTAGATTGATAATTCATATTTTTCTCTCATATCCGTGGTATAAATTCGTTTTCTCTATTGCTATTGTTATGCTTGATCACCATAATAATAAATTAATGCCCTTAATCACTTCGACAGAAGGATTAACGGTTGAAAAGAGACGAATTCTACATTAATTAATAAAACCCTTGACAAAGGAGTTGTAAAATTAATGGTGGGAACTGAGGGACCGATCTTAATGCGCTTAGTTTAGGGGAATGATTACTATGACGATGGAATCAACCTAAATCTAAGTAGTGGATTACACCACAACAGTGGGTAATTCTCATTTCAGGCCACTACCCGGATAGAGAGAGAAGTGTGAGGAATTATATGAAATCTAATACAATGTTGACCCGCGGTGAAACCGCCATCCTAAAGATATCCCTTTTAATTGATTAAATTAACCTTTAATCGATTGTTTTCTTTGTTTGATTTTTATTTTCTTTTAATTTGAACAACAAAACCCTACTTTGTTAATCGGTCTAGCTGATTGCGATTAGTTAGTAGAAGTCTCCAATAATTCACGTATCCCTGAGTTCGACTCGGGCCTCACAAGGCCTATATTACTCGACGCGTATACTTGCGTTTAAGCGCGTCGTTAAATACACGTCAGTAAATGATAAGTTTTACTTGTCCTCTTATATATCTTTTTAATCCTACCTGCTACTGTAACATCCCTGACCTGGGTTATGCTTTAATTCAATATGTTTTGTTTAAGAAAGATAATTATATGCTTGCTCTTATCTTGTGAAAAATAATTAAGGCTCAAGAGGAACTTATGTTTCAATTTTAGTCCTTTTTGAATAATGTTGAAACAATGTTTTACTTGTTTTAGACTAAAGTGCAAATTACCCAAGTTGAGGGATTAACTTGCAAATGTTACATGATAAAATGTTCCTCAAGTGTTGAAGCATCATAAGAATGAGAATGATGCAGAGCTATGGCTTCTGAAAGCCTGAGCACCAAGAAAGAGCTTGTTAAGCAATGTTTGTGCATTAAAACCTAGTTTTGGTGTAATGTGCAATTTACCCAAAACCTAGGGTTCAATACGCAAACTACCACTTCTAGAGAGTCCCTAATGTTTCTTGGTATTAATTAGAGACAAGAAAATGAGAGGGGCATCTCGTTTGAATCTCTTTGGAGGAGAGAGAATCGTGATATTAAAATAATCAAGATTTAAGCATAATTGAAACCCTAATTCAATTTAATGCAAAAATAAATAAATTAATGGAAGTACCCTTCAACCAAAAATGAGATGGTTGAAATTGTATAAGTTTGAACGTCCTTGTGCCTTGTAAAGGCCACGAAATATCTAAAGTGAGTGGAGAGCCCACTCACATTAGTTAACTAAAAAGTAATATCCACTCAATTTTGGATATTATTATTATAATGGTTAATGTGCTTAATTTGTTTTCTTTAATTCATGGATAATGAAGAGGAATTACATGGTGGGTGATATGTCTTCGTATACAAGGGATTGAGGGGAGTATGTGGCACCAATTTTGGGGATTAAAGGATTTTATTATCACTTTCTCTCTCATTGGAATTCCCTTATATACATCCCATTTTCAACCCACAGGAAAGGCTTTTCTGATCCCTTTTTCTTTCCTTGCTTTGGCCATGAACAAAGGAGATTAGGAGCAACAGGAGGACGTGCCCCAACCTGTATGTAAGCTCCATAGTCATCTTCAACCTTGATTTGATGGTGGAAATCAAAATTCAATGCTTAATTTCTTCTTTTCTTCATTCAATCTTCAACCTTAGCCATTCATTTCACTCAAAGACTTGAGGACGAGCCTTGGAGAGTTGAGAAAGCTTCATTCTCCATTGTGGACATGAAGCTTGAAGCTTGGATTCAATTTTGAAGGTGGGTTATATAACTTGAACCCTTAAATGTTATTATTGCTTACAATTTATTCATCATGTGTTGAACCTTTGTTCTTTCTCGATTTCCTTTTGATTAGTTATTGAAATCACCATAAGAATCAAAACTGATTTCGAAGGTTTGAACCTTGAAGATGATGATGTCATCTTAAGCACACACCTCAACAAAGGAAGGGTCAATCGGTTTTCAAAATCGATTGAGCTAATTCGGTTTCAAAACTGATTGAATTGACTCGGTTTCAAGACCGAAAGGGTGATTGAGTTGATTCGGTTTCAAGACCGAATGGGTAATTGAACCCAAGATCGAATGGGTAATTTACTTCAAAACCAAATGGGTAATTAAGTTCAAGACCGAATGGGTAAATGACTGCAAGACCGAATGGGTAAATGACTACAAGATCGAATGGGTAATTGAGTTCAAAACCAAATGGGTAATGGATCTCAAGATCGAATGGATAAATTGAACTTCAAAACCATTTGGGGTTAATTGCTGATGTGAATGATGAAGATCCAATGGCTCAAATTGATTTAATTATAATGAATTCTAGAATGAATGATCCAAGGATTGCAAACCCTAATCGATTGATTGAAGAATTCCTAATTGAATTGGATCAATTTAATGGTTGATGGTCCAAACTGTCTCAAGACCATTTGGAGGCAAAAGGTTTCAAGACCGTTTGGAGTTTAAGGGTTGTGATGGATGATTGGAGATCCAAGGTCTTTAGTTAGATGTACTCTCAATGGTTCAATTGATTATTGATTCAATTAAGCAAACCCTAAAATCAATTGATTGGTTGGAGGAAACCCTAGTTGATCCAATCGGTTTCAAGATGTTTTGGAATGAACGGTCTTGAGACCGTTTGAGTCCAAATGGTCTTGAGACCATTTGGGATCAAATGGTCCTTAGACCGTTTGAAGGGAAAATAGTCTCAAACCATTTTATGTTCATTCGGTTTCAATAATAAATTGAGCAAACAGTTTCAAAACTAATTGAAGGAGTTAGGGCAAGACCAATTGGAGGTCAAGCACCTCAAGACTGTATGGAGATACAATTGAACCAGGACCATTTAAGGTCTAACAGTCATCAAGACCGATTGAAGGTCAAGAAGGTAAAACCGTTTGAAGGCTCAAAAGTAACAAAACCGGTTGGAGATCTAATAGTCTTAAATCTATGAAAGATTAATTAACCCTATGATTGTTAATTATGTTTATCAAAGGTAATTACAATGGTTTTACCTTTAAGGTACTAGGGTGATTAGTACCCTTTGAGGGGTTAACCTTTGATGCTTATGGAAGCAACATCTCAACACACTAAGCTAACCCTAAGTGTGTATACTTAAATGAGGGGATGAGAGAGAGAGAGGAATTCATACATGTATAATGATCAAGTGATTAATCCCCTACACTCTCAACATGATAATAATATGCAATTAGCATATGATCCTTGATTAAGAGATCATGAAATCCTAATTGAGAAGGTTGATGAACCCTAACCCTAATTTAGGGTAATGCTAGGTGTAACCCCAATCTAGGGTAATGATGTAACCCTAATCTAGGGTGAAGATATGAGAAATCCCAATTCAGGGTAATATAATGAGAAACCCTAATTAAGGGTGAAGTCATGTGAAACCCTAATTAAGGGTGATGTCATGAGAAACCCTAATTAAGAGTGAAGTCATGTGAAACCCTAATAAAGGGTGAAGTCATGTGAAACCCTAATCAAGGGTGATGTCAAGTGAAAACCTTATACAGAGATGTGATGTGAACTCTAATCCCAGGGTGATGCTATATAATGCTATATGAAACCCTAATATGAAATCCTAACCCTGATATAGGGTAAAAGTATGTGAAGCCCTAATTTTGGGTTATAGAGCATGAAACCCTAATCTTGGGCAATATGATGATAAACCATAACCCTAACTTTGGGTTGAGTTGAGAAACCCTAACTTCATGTAATGCTATGTGAAATGCATATATGGGGAGATGTTATGTGAACCCTAATTTATAAAGATGGAAAACCCTATTCCTAATAATGGAATAGTGACTAATATATTGATAACTGAAACACCTAAAGAGGTTGATAATAGATATCTTTATATCAATAATTCCTTAACTCGAGATGAGTCCATATCATTGATAATGGTTGCATATTTCAAATAAGTGACTTATGACCAATACATTACATGATATATGTGATGAACATGTGCATACAATATTAGGATGGGAGATACTCTAATACAAGATTAGTTGATGAACTTAAGATAAAGGTGATGAGGGAAGTGATACATCAAGACATGATAGATATCACTTCCAGAACCTCAAGATTTATACACCTTGATGTATTCTAAATCCAATATACTTTGATGAGTAACACATGAAGTGTGCCATGTCAATTGGTACATTGAGATGAAATGTACTTTGATGAGTGTAGGACAACATATCATAAGAAAAGGTTAATCCAAGCTAATAAAGTATGATGTAATCTTATTTTGGTAAATATGAGAGAGGAACTCATATCTTGCGTTGATAATTCAATTATTGGTAAAAGATGAGTATGATTGCATACTTATGTTATTAATGTTGGCTCCTAGCTGTGTGGAGCAATGAATTAGGGCTTGATCATTAATCATATGATCTTGAGAGCCTAAATGGTTAATAATGGAATACCCTAACCCTAATGAAGGGTGATGATATGTAAGAGAAATCCTAACCCTGGATAAGGGAATAGTGATGCTACTCTTACATTGCAGAGTGTTGATATGTAATTGATATAACTATTATCATGTAATGATCATGTAGGTAATCATGAGATGATGAGCGTAGCCAGGTATGAGCTATGATGTGTTAATTATTTAAATGCTTTATGGTCCTTGTGAGCCATTATACGATTTATTGCCTAGTAAGAGGTAACAAGAGACTAAATGGGCTTTGAGAGCCATGTGAGATGCTTGTGTAGCAAGTATCATGTTTACCTTGGTCAGATGACCTGAAGGTATTAGTTACCTGATAAGTGGTAACAAGTGTTCTTTGATGAACTGAGGGTTTGAATACCCATATTCCATAATCATAATGATGAGATGTTAAGGGATGAGAATGCCCATGATGTAATAAGGGATTCAAGATCCCAATTTTTTATAAAGTTTTGAAAAGTACTTGATAAATGAATTATACTTTTCTTTGTAGCATTTGTCATAATAATTCTTGTTTGAAACTTGACTGATGCTAAAAGAATACGGTAATGTACTTAATTAACCAAGTGAAATCTCATCATGTAGTGCCCTGGCCATATAACCATCAGTGTCAGAATTTGCTGGACGGTGAAACGGGTTGCTCCGCGGCATAACCCGGAATGCATATTTTTGAATATGCGAGGGTGATGGGTGAAAATATCCTTACGCCCTAATGGAGGAATTGATGCGAGATAAACATTAAATCTCTCAATCTCTCAAGACTTCTGTCTGTCTTGCGCCACTTTCAACTGTTGTTGTATCACCTTGATCTTTTTTGTTGTCTGCTGTACTAACTCAGGACCCAAAAGTTGATATTCACCAGACTCATGCCGACACAACGGAGATCTGCACTTCCTGCCATATAAGGCCTCATAAGGAGCCATGTCAATTATCTACTGATAACGTTTGTTGTAGGCAAACTCTATCAAACTGAGATGTATATCCCAACTACCTAGGAACTACAAAACACAAGCCTGAAGGAGATCTTCCAAAGTCTGAATAGTCCTCTCAGACTATCCATCTGTATGTGGATGGAAAGTGGTGTTGAACCTTAACCGCGTTCCCAACGCTTTGTGCAACTGTTCCCAAAAACGACTTGTGAACTGAGGGCCTCTGTCAGAAACTATCGTTGCTGGCACACCATGCAAACGTACTATCTCATCTACATATACTCGAGCGAGTTTCTTGACTGTATACGTTGTTCTTACAGGTATGAAATGGGCAGACTTCGTCAATCTGTCCACTATTACCCAAATGGAATCATGATTCTTAGTTGTCCTGGGTAGACCAACTACGAAATCCATGGTTATATGATTCCATTTCCACTGTGGTATTGGCAGGGGTTGCAACGTACCTGCCGGCTTCTGATGCTCATCCTTAACTTGCTGACATACCGCACACCTAGCCACAAACTCGGCTACATCTTTCTTCAAACCGGGCCACCAATACAAGTCCTTCAGGTTATGATACATCTTGGTGACTCCTGGATGCATAGCATACATCGACGTGTGTGCTTCCTCAAGCACTAGCTTCCTCAGATCATCAGCATCGGGGACCACCATCCTATCATGGTAGCAAACTAGTCCATCCTCGGTCTCATGGAACCCATCACGCTTTTCGCTGTCAAACTCTGATCTGATCAACCGCACTGCATCATCTATTTGTTGTGCATCTTTTATTTGTTTTCTCAGTGTAGGCTTGACTTGCATATGTGCTAAAAGTCCTGCTAACAAGGAAACTTCCATCTACACATTCATCTGCCGCAAGGAAACAAACATATCCCATCTATGGAATACCAAGGAACTCAACTGTACCTTCTTTGAAGAAAGAGAAGAGGACTTTCAGCTAAGCACATTAGCTACCACATTCGCCTTACCAGGATGATACTCGATGGTGCAATTGTAATCATTGATTATCTCCATCCATCGCCACTGTCGCATGTTTAGCTCATTCTGTGAAAAGATGTACTTCAGATTCTTATGATTTGTAAAGACCTGGCATACCTCCCCGTAAATATAGTGTCTCCAAATATTTAACGCATGAACCACCACTGCCAACTCCAAGTCATGAGTCGGATAGTTCTCCTCGTGTCTCTTAAGCTATTGTGAAGCAAAAGAAACCACATGATCTTCATGCATCAGCACACAACCTAAACCTTTCTTGGAAGCATCGCAGAAGACAACATATCCCTTTCCAGGATGTGGCAGCACTAGTACTGGAGTGCTAGTCAGCTTCTCCTTCAAACTTTGGAAAGCTTGCTGACAACAGTCATCCCAGACAAAAGGTACATCCTTTCTGGTCAACTTTGTCATCGGCAATGCAATCGCACTGAAGTCCTTGATAAACCTCCAGTAGTATCCTGCTAAACCCAGGAAACAACGAACTTCTGTCGGCGTCTTCGGCTGTTCCCATTCTGCAATGGACTCCACCTTCTTTGGGTCTACTTTAACTCCTTTTTTAGATATCATATGACCCAAGAAAGTTACTTCTTCCAACCAGAACTCACACTTACTGAACTTGGCATACAACTGATGTTGGCGAAGAAGAGTCAACGCTAGTTGAAGATGTCGCTCATGCTCTTGCCTGTCCCGACTATAGATCAAGATGTCATCTATAAAGACTACAACAAACTGATCTAAGAACGGACGGAACATCATGTTCATCAAATCCATTAAAGCAGCAAGCGCATTGGTTAGCCCAAACAGAATAACCACAAACTCGAAGTGACCATACCTCGTCCTAAAAGCTGACTTTGGTATGTCATCCGCCTTAATCCTCAACTGATGATATCCGGACCTTAGGTCGATCTTTGAAAACACTGTAGCACCACACAACTGATCGAACAGATCCTCTATCCTCGGCAATGGGTACTTGTTCTTGATCGTGACTTTGTTCAACTGTCAGTAATCTATGCATAACTGCATCGATCTGTCCCTCTTCTTAACGAACAATACTGGAGCACCCCAAGGCGATGTACTTTGTCAGATGAAACCTTTCTCTAACAACTCTTGCAACTATTTCTTAAGCTCTGCCATCTCTACTGGAGCCATCCTATACGGTGTTTGTGCAATTGGTTGTGTTCCTGGAACCAAATTGATCTCAAAATCAATCTCTCGGGGTGGAGGAACACCGGGGAACTCATCAGGAAACACATCCAAAAACTCTCGAACAACCGACACCTCCTCAAGGCTAGGACCTTTCGCCTTGGTATCCACAACGTGAGCTAAGAACGCCTTACATCCTTGTCGTAACAACTTCTCTGCCACCATAGCCGATACTAGACACGTCGGAAGAATCTTCCTATCTCCTTGGAAGACCCACTTCTCTCCATCATCATCAAACACTGTCTGCTTGGAACCACAGTCCAAAACAACCTTATACATCTCTAAGGTATCCATTCCAAGGATCACATCAAAACCACGCATATCAAGTGGTATAAGATCAACTCGTATACTGTGTCCCAAAAAAGATAATACACAAGATGGACACTCCTCTCGAAGCATCGAGGAACCATCAAGAGGGGTTTCTAACAACAAGCTATCCTTCTTACAACTAACAGGTAAACAAAAGTTTTCAAGCATACTATAGACGATAAAAGAGTGTGTAGCACCCGGGTCAACCAGAATAGATATAAAGCAAGAAGAAGACATATCAGAATGAAATAACTCCATCTGACCTGTCACCACTCATGGGTTGACTATCACCTCCGGCTGATTCATAGCATAGAATTGAGCCGTTGCTTGCTATCCACGTCCTCTGCTTCCTTGAGCAGACGATCCTACTTGCGATGCTTGACTGCGTCCTCGCCCTCTGCTACTACTGGGCTGCTGTCTATCTGACCCTCGTTGATTCTGCCTCAGTTGCTGCGTTACTTCAACATCTCTATTCAGGCAGTTTGTCTTGAAATGCCCTGTCTGACTGCAGATATAGCATGCCCAATCTTCTAGAGCCCTGTCACTGCCACAGAAGCTGTACTATGTGCCTTTGATGGTGAAGAAACATAACATCTTCCCTTACTCAGAGACCATTGCGACGGTGCACTGGAACCTCTCATCACGGAAGGAGTTGAAAACCTTGGCTTCTTGAAGCCACCAAACCTTTGTCCATGGAACTGAGCAGGCCTCTTCTTAGACATAGATTCTATTTTCTCCCTAACTGGCCGTTCGATCCTCTAGACAGATTCCACAAACGTGGCAAACTGTTCACGGTTCTCTAAAGCAGAAGCAGGTGTTGTCAGCTCAGCACTCAGACCTTTCTCAAAATGTCTGATCCGTTTGTCATCTGTCACTGCCATGTGAGGACAAAACCTCAATAGGTCCATGAACTTGTCTTCATACTCAGTGATGTTCATCGTTCCTTGGTGTCGGTGCTCAAACTGGTTGATCTTCTCATCCAGATACGTCTTCGGAAAGTATCTGCTAACGAACTCACACCGGAAAACTTCCCAACCGATCACCTCACCGGGTCACTTCTCCTCCTCGATGGTCCACTAGTGACCAGCACTACCCTTCAAGAGGTAGACAACGTGCTTGACTTTGTCTGCTTCGGGATGTCGACGATCCGGAAAACCTTCTCAAGACTTGTCAGCCATAGATTTGCATCTGCTGGATCAGCCGTTCCAGCATAATACGAAGCTCTGACTCGGCGAAGCCGGTCAAAGGTCTTCCCAATACCCAATGTTTCACCATGGGGAGCATGTGCTCTTGGCGGAGGCACTGGCAATCTCTCTACCATGAGATTCATCATAGCCATCATCTGCCCCATAAGCTGTTGATAGGAAGGGTTTTTGAAAATGGTTGGGTCAGGTTGGGGGACCTCAGGCACCTGATCTCCATGTGCCTGCCCTATAGCTCCATCAACTGATGTAGCATCACTATTCTCGGTAGCATGTTTTTCATGGTTTCCAGACATCTTGGCTTTTTCTTCTACTGAGGGCAGAAGATGATTGTAAGAAAATCTAGAGAATGCACAAGAACAAATACAACCTAGTCCTAAATCCCTGTAGACTCAGCGAACCTAGAGATCTGATACCAAACTTGTGACAATACATCCCACTATCACACAGACAGTGAGGTGTTATGCGAAAACATGCAGAAAACCCCATAAACCACTAATTACCAAAAACACGGGTTAATAAAAACCGATTTTGGAAAGTGGATAAACTCAGAAACGATTACATTTAGGTCCTCATCCTGCAAGGAAAAAGGTTATATAAACATTTACAAGGCTGTATACGTGTCCACAGCTTAGGAGATCAGCTGTCTTGTCATCACATGAGTTCATCACTTGTTCATACATACATAACGGCCCACATCCGGCTAGCAGTAGGATATATAAAACTTCAACAGCTATACATCGTGGAACAATGTCAAAATGCCTCCAAGGACCTGAGAGTACAAGGGTGACTCTAAGACTCTACTACAAGAAACCAAAACAGCAGCATGTCCATCTCTTGCCTTCTACTGCTCTTCTTGCTGCTCGGTCGCAACCCCGCGACCACCACCACGTCTAGATCGAACACCTAAAAAGGTTACAAACCAGCGGGGTGAGAGACACAGTCCCAGTGAGAAACATAACTCCCCACCGAAACCATAAAACCATAGAAGGATGAAAGCAAAAGTAGCAGATAACTGATAGAAGGTATAATAAGAGCAGTTTATAAAGTAAAACTATTCATACCATCAAGCTTACCAAGATGTACGGAAGGCATGTACCCAAGTATTTCTTTATGAAACATGATTAACAAGATAAGATTTATAAGATCTTACCACATAACATAAGGAACGTATAAGTAACTGCAAGGTATAACAAGATCAACTACACAAGCAAGGCCTCAACTAATGTTTTGTGTTTTGCCTTAAGCAATAAATACTATTCGGCTGGATTACGTATTATTATGCCCTGAGGAAGTGAGTCGTACTACTCAAATCCAACTGACGGTTGCAAAACCCGGAGCCGGTGCCATACAAGATCAATGAAAGAGCTGGACTCCACGACCTCCCACCTCGTGGTTAGTGTATAAGAACCAAAGCAGGACCGCAGTCTCGTGCTTAAGTGGCCTCAGCCATAGGGTCAGCTCCATAGGCTACCCTTCCTCCAGCCCGCCTTGGTACAGGTCTCGGTGCTAGTATATCTGATCCACGGGCCAGTTCACCGTGCTCCCTGAGCCATGAACGCATTCATGCTCTATCACACTGAGCCATGGGCCTGTTCACCATGATCTACATATATCCTGAGTCTGTAACTGCAACTACACTCGCATCCTCTCTATTTTAGGCTAGGAGAAACCTCACATATTCAACAATATGTGTTCTGGGTTAACCCACAGGAGAACCCGTTTCACCATCACCAGCTCCTGACGATGATGGATCTATGGCCAGGGCAACTACATGATATGTTGCACAATGATTAGTTAGTATATTTTAAGTGGATTATTGTGGTAACCAGGTTGTAACACATGCAAAACATAAAGTTACATTATTATTACCACCATCACAATATATTGGGATCTTCATCTCTCATCACAAGAAAACACTGCCTCTTAAGGCATTCTCATTACTTGGAATAACAATCCCAGATCATCATCAGAGGATAACACCTCAACTTAGGCACTTTAGCCAAACTCAAGTCCTCAGACCAAAGCACATCATGCATGTTATCTCATCATCAAGAATAATCATCAGAGTAGTGTTACTCAAACATATATATCCCTCATAGCCCTTTTTCCTGGCTATGCATCTATAGGAAACACCTGCATGGTTAGTATACACAATCACCATGGATTAACAGAAAGGTCATATTATCAAACATAGGGCAACATTGATGATCATATGCTTTATCATTCATGCCTCAACCTGTGACCATAGACATAGGTCATATCATCAAGCAAAGCATCTTATATGCTTACCATTTTCTCAGCATTATACATATATTTCAAGATGATCATAAACACATGTAATGTCATGTCAAGATACATAGATGTAATCTACTATATCAAGCATATCAAGGGTCACCATTATAAACCAAATGTGATTCATGAACAAGAGCTAGCATATACGTTTTTCAAAAGGAACAAGACCCTCACTATAAGTGCCCACTACCCTAACAAGAAGTGTGATGGGTAGGGCACCCTCACTAGAGATAGTATCGGGTAGGGTACCTCCTCATATTGTCCATGCACTCAAGCCTCATAACGGCCATGCAAACCAGCAAGGATAACGGGCTACCATCACAAGATGGATCGGGCAAACCTAGGTTTCGTGCACCTCATGAATTGTGCAACGGTGCATCGTGAAACACAAGTATCGTGCACCTCTGTGTCGTGCACCCACAAAGCCTATCGTGCAGCTGAATCCAAAGGTGTGTCGTGCAACAAGTGTAACGTGCATCATGTGTATCATGCAACACCACCACGCCATGACGCCAAGCACAAAGCTAACTACTAAACTCCATGACACCCAAGGTATAACAGGCACTAGGATACCACCTCAGGCTAGGTGTATCGGGCAACACCACTCAACAAGGCATAACGCCCAAAGGTGCAACGCAAACGGGCGGCAAAGGAGCATGTCGTCCAACCAGCCTAGCCTCGACCTATCGGCCAACACACAAGGCAAAGGTTGTGGTGTGACGCCCAACACAAGACCAGATCACAACACCCCATACCGTCCAAGGCGTGACGACGTCGAGCTACCACCTGAACTAGGCGTGTCAGGCAGAACACTCAACCAGGTATGACGCCCGACACATAAGGGCAGGAACCAGCTGTAACGTCTATCACCAAACAAGGCTAAGTGTATCGTGCAGAGCACTCAACATGGTGTGATGCCCGACACACAAAAAAGACAAGGATCAGGGTGTATCACCCAACATAGCCACAACATGTCAACCAAGGCTCTAGACCAAAGAAAGGTATCGGGCAACATCACCCCAAGACCATATCGTGCAAGGTGCATCTCCATAAGGTTGTCACCAACCTCAAGCACAAGGGCACCAAAACCCTAATGGATCAAGAAGATGGCTCACCTCTCAAAAACCAAGAGAGGGGTCTTGCACAACTTCTTATCACCAATCAGGCAACATGAGGATCAACCCTAACAAAGGTCTACATCCACCACAAAGCTCACCTCTCGAATCCATGGTGAGAAAAGGGTGTTGCTCCAACCACTAGAACACAAGGTCACCTCTCAACTTAAACGAGAGACGGGTATTGCCCATATCACTAGAGTTCAAGCTCACTTCTCTAGACCAAGGAGGGAGAGGGGTATTGCTCAACAAGGAAACCCTAGAAACATGGTTCAGCCAACAAGGTGCAACTAAGCAAGAAACTAGCAACAAACATAGCCAATTATGATCATAAGAAACATACAACAACATAGAAGGTAGTATAGTTAGGGTTAGGAGTTATGTAACCTGCCTTAAGCAAATCCAAGCTCCAAGCTCCACCACAAGAAGAGAGCAAGGTACTCTAGGGTTCGGCCACCACTAGAAGAAGAAGGAGACTCCAAGATAAGGATCGGACACCAAGCTTGCAAAAGAAGGGGTGTCGTGCACCAAGGGAGAGGGGAAACTAAGGAACTAAATGGGTCCTTAGCAAGAGAAAGGAAACACATATATAGGAGAGGATGGAGGAGAAACCAAGGTAAGACAAGGCAAGGTGTCGCCCACCTAGGGACACTTGTCCATGGGCAATGCCACCACTCTAGCATGCCTTAAACACATGTCCAAGGCCATTGCCACATGCAAGCATCAAGCACCAAGTGTCCACTAGTGGTGACACAAATGAGGTCAAAGAGGTCAAAGGGGTCCATGGGTGACACACCTCCACACCCTACCTGACACACACCCTGGGAGACACACCTCAGGACGACACAAGGCACTCTTGCCCGACACAAGGTCCAAAAAGGCAAAGGTAAGGCACAACAAGGCCCACCAAGGCTCATACAAGCCCAAAGGAACTCAAGCAACGAGCCCAATCTTCCTCTCAACACCAGAGGAAGCAAGGAGAGGGAGGAACATCTCACAAGGTGACAAACTTGCCCACACACCCTAAACTTGGGTTAATTGCAATTTGCAACTCCAGATCTCAACAAAGCACAAGCAAACCCTAATCACCACTCAAGGTGATTAGCAAGCAACTAAGCATCAGGGTTAAGCAAAGCAAACAGGATAAGCCCTAAACAGAGGTTAGGGTCCTTACAGTAATCCTCGGGAAGAGATGGTACATGGTATGTACTTGTGCACCAGAATGTATATGTAATACTTTGGTTCTTGTTATAAGAGTTACCTAGAAATGGATCTCTTTGCAAAAGGTTTAAATTTTTAGTGATTTTTGTTAATCCGCTGCTAATGATTGCTTCTGCTTAGTTAATGATGTTTCATTTGAATGATGTGTTATAATTTAGTGGTATCAGAGCTATAGGTTTGCTGAGTCTATAGAGGCATAGGATTAAGGTTGTTGAGTCTATTCTAGTGTCTTCCAGTTTATCTGATAGTGTCTTCTACTCATATAGGTGAAGAAGAACTTAAAAATGTCTAGATCGCACGAAGAACATGCTGCTAAAAGCAGCAATGTTTCACCAACAGAAGGTGCGAGGGACCAGGAGAAAGAAGAGCGACTGCCTGAGAATCCTCAAGATCAACTAACTATGACAAGGAATCTTTCTTTTGATATCACTATTGGGCAAGCTAGGACAACAATGATGCATATAGTGGACCATATATGTAACATCCCTGACCTGGGTTATACTTTAACCCTAGGTGTTTTGATTAAGAAAGATGATTATACGCTTAATCTTATCTTATGAAAAGTAATTAGGGCTCAAGAGGAACTTATGTTGCAATTCTAGTCTTTTTTGAATATTGTTGAAATCAATGTTTTGCTTGCTTTGGACTAAAGTGCAAATTACCCAAGTTGAGGGGTTAAATTTCAAATTGTGCATGATAATATGTTCCTCATGTGTTGGAGCATCAGGAGAATGAAGATGATGTATAGGTATGGCTTATGAAAGCTTGAGTACCAAGAAAGAGTTGATAAAGCAATGTATGTGCATTAAAACCTAGTTTTGGTGTAATGTGCAATTTACCCAAAACGTAGGGTTCAATATGAAAATTACCACTTCAAAAAGGTCTCTAATGTTTCTTGGCATCATGTAGAGCAAAGAAAATGAGAGGTGTGCCTCATTTGAATTAAGTTGAAGGAGAGAGAATCTTGATATTAAAATAATCAAGATTTAAGCCTAATTGAAACCCTAATTCAATTTAGTGCAAAAATAAATATATTAATTGAAGAGACCTTTTAACCAAAAAGGTGAGGGATTAATTTGCAAAGGATTGGAAGAGCTTGTGCCTTGTAAAGGCACGAAAATATCCAAGGGAGTGGATAACTCACTCACAATTTTATAAGAAAAAGAAATATCCACTCACATATGGATATTAGTATAATATGATTTGAGGTGCTTAATTTGCTTTTCTTTAAATCATGGATAATTGAGAGGAATATGAGGCAAACAAGATATCCTCGGATACAAGAAGTTGATGGGGAAGAGGCGGCACTATTTTTGGGATTAAATGAATTTTTATAAGGCATTTTCTCTTTCATTGAATTTTTATAAAAAGACCTTTTACAAGCCAAAACAAAGGCTTTTCCGACCCCACTTCTTCTCCTTACTTGGAAAACGACCAAGGGATCTTGGGAGGATCAGGAGGACGACCCCCAACCTATTGGTAAGCTTCTTGACCCTTGTTCACCTTGAATCCATGGTGGAAATCACAAATCAATGCATGATTTCTTCTTATTTCAATCCCCTCTTTAATTATAACCATTCCTTTTCACTCAAAACTTGAGGACGAGCCTTGGAATGGTGAAAGAAGTTGCATACACCATTTTTGACGTGAGCTTGAAGCTTTGGAGCTCAATTGGAGGCTGGTTTTATAACTTGAACCCTTAATTTTGGGCATTCAATTCCTTATCAAATAATGATCCTTTCTTCATTCATGATAATTGATTTGGTTGATTGATGCAATCATCATGAAAATCATAGCAGGTTTCATGAGTTTAGAGCTTGATGATGATAACATCATCATAAGCCAACACTTCCCAAAATATCAAGTGCAAACGGTTTCAACTTGTTGGTCCAAACGGTTTCACCAAACCGTTTGGAGACCAAACGGTTTCAAAACCGTTTGGTGATTTGAGACCCAAACCGTTTAAGGGAGTTGACCGTTTAGGAGGGTTGACCGTTTGAGGTCAGAACCCTAATGCATGTTGGATGATAATCTAAAGGATCCAATTGATTAATTCAATGCATAGTTAATCACCAAGTAGCAAACCCTAATCGGGTTAAGTGTTGATTTTGTAATCGGCTGTGTTGAATTTTTGGGTTGATTAACCCAAACGATTTCAAAACCATTCGGGGATCACCCAAACAGTTTCAAAACCCTTTGGAGGTCAACCAAGACCGTTTGGAGGTCTATGGTTGAGTATGTTTGGGTATTTGAAGATCCAAAGATACCAAATTGAAATGCAATCAATTGTTGCTTTGATAATCAATCCAATGATCCAAACCCTAATTGGATGTCATGGATTTTGATGATGAGATGGTCAAACGGTTTCAAAACCATTTGGAGGTCAAGCACCTCAAGAGTGCATGGATGGTAAAAGGTGGTGATTTGAAGGATTAAAGATCCAAGGGTCAATAATTGTTCAACCTCAATAACTCAATTGATTGAAGGTTTCAATGTTGCTAATCATGATCAACCAATTGATGAATGTGTTTCATGAACCCTTGCAGTTTTGAGACTGATTTGGCCCAAACGATCTTGAAACCGTTTGGAGGTCAAACGGTTTCAAAACCGTTTGGTGATGAAACCTCAAAACTGATTGAAGGTTGTTGGTGATTCAATCACTTGGTAATGGAAGGTAATGATTGTTCCAATGATCCAATGATTGATAGTGATGGTAATCAAAGATGGTACAAAGGTTAAAGACCTATAAGTACCTAAATGATTAGTATTATTAAAGGGGTAAACCCTAATCACTATAAGAATAATAATTTGGTACACTATGTCAATCATAGTTGTATGTACTTGATTGAAGGGTTGATATGACCTAATCAAGTTGAGAGGATGAAAGAATGTAATTCATACATGAATATGATTCATGTGGTTATTAAGGGTATGATCCTTAGTAAAGAGATCATGAAACCCTAATCATGAATATAAACCCTAATTGATAGGGTTATTGAACTCTAACCCTAATTGAGGGCAATTCTAAATGAAACCCTAATCCAAGGTGAGGATGTAACCCTAATCCAGGGTAATGATATGTATAACTCTAATTTAGGGTAATGAGATACAAAACCCTAATTTGGATGAATAGTGAATCTCTAATTATGGACAATTGAATGAAATCCTAATGGAGATGAATAGTAAACCCAAATTGTGGGTAACTATAGTGGAAATCCTAATTAAGGATGATTCCATGTGAAATCCTATTCTAGGGAAATGCCATGAGAAACCCTAGTTGAGGGTGATTCCATGAGAAACCCTAGTTGAGGGTGATGCCATTAGAAACCCTAGTTGAGGGTGATTCCATGAGAAACCCTAGTTGAGGGTGATTCCATGAGAAACCCTGGTTGAGGGTGATTCCATGAGAAACCCTAGTTGAGGGTGATTCCATGAGAAACCCTAGTTGAGGGTGATACCATGAGAAACCCTGACTAAGAATTAACACCACATGATGCTCTAATACTATGTTGTGATGAGAGGCCCTAAGAAGGGTGAATGCATGTGAGACTCTAATTTGGAGTCATAATACATAAAGACCTAATTCTGGGCAATATGACAATAAATCATAATCCTAAATTTAGGTAAGGGTATAAGAAATCCCTAATGTTGAGATAGAAGAAATTACTCTATAAAGGTGAAATATTTCAAGTGGTTGATTATAAGAAACCTTATTGTAAGCAATGTCTTTATCATTAGACAAGTCCATATCATTAAATATAGTTGGACAATGCTAATGTGTGGCCTATGCATTACATGCTAAAGGTGATAGGTCAGTAATTGAAAGTATTAAGAGGGAAATACCTTAATACAAGATAAGTTGGTTAACTCAAGAGAGTCTGAAATGATGAGAAGAGTGATACATCAAGATCTGATAGTTATCACATTTAGCATTTCAGGGTTTATATACCTTGATGCATTTTAAATCCAATAAATTTGGGTAAGGAACATAGGAAGTGTGTTATGCAACTATTACAATGAAATGTAATGAGTTGATGCACTTTGATAAGTGTTCACTAATGTACCTCGAGATTGGGGTTAAGCCAAATTAATGAGTATGATGTAGTCATACCATGATGAGGATGAGAAATGAACTCATACCTTGAATTGATGATCATTAATGCTATATGATGAAAGTAATGATCTTGAGTAATTATTTATGATCTCTTTGAATTCCCCAGAGGTATGGAATAATGAATTAAGGGTTGGGCAGATAATTTAATCATGAAACCCTAATTATTGAGAAATGGGAAACCCTAACCTTAATTTTGGGTAAAGGGAATGAAAAACCTTATTTGATAGTAAACCCTAATTCCTGGTAAAGGAATAATGGTGTTACTATCGTATCACATGATGTGATGAATGACTTGTATGACTGTTATCATGTCTAATAACCATGCAGGTATTATGAGATGATGAACATAGCCAGATTTGAGGTGTGACATTTATATAATAAATGTTGATTGGCCTTATGTGCCTTAATGTTGTTGTTGCTTAGTAAAAGTAACAGAATGTGCATGGACCTTATGAGTCATATAAGTAAGTTGTTGCCTAGAAAGAGGTGACATGATATTTTGTGGCCTTGTGAGCCATGTGTGATGCTTGTGTAACAAGTATCATGAATGCCTTAGTCAGATGACCTGAAGGTGATAGTTACCTAATTGATGGTAATGATGCTCAATGATGAGCTAAGGGTTTGAATACTCAGAACCATATGATCATGGTAATAAGATTGTGAAGGGATGATAATTCCCAGTATTGAAATTAGGGACTGAGTTTCCAAGGTCTTTTAAAGACTGATAAGTAATCGATGAGAATAGTACATGTCTCTTTATAGCATTGTTATAATAAGTCATGTTTGAGAACTTGGCTGATGCTAAAAGAATATGAAAATGTACTTAATTAATCAAGTGAAATCTATTCATGTAGAGCCCTGACCATAGATCCATCATCGTCAGTATTTAGGTGATGGTGAAATGGGTGCTTCGCGGCAAAACTCGGAACGCATATTTTGAATATGGGGGGGTAAATGGGCAAAAATATCCTTACGTCCGGTGAAGAGATTGAGGGAAGGTAAAAAGTAAACCTCTCAATTCTTCATGTGTCGGGATGGATGTATCATAAATCTCCCGATGGTTGGGATGGATGTATCATTAATCTCCCAATGATATTTTATGTCGGGTCGATGGAGATAAACATTAAATCTCTCGATTGTCGATGAGAGTGCAGTTGATGTTGTAACTCTATAGCAAAGTTGCCAGTATACCCTGGAAAGCTATCTAGCAGAGACACAAGATGTCATGCATGTTGTCTCACACTGACCGAGATGTGAGAGGTATTGGAAGCTGGCTCTTCCATTGACCTATGTATGGTATCGATTTCGACTTCGTAGTGGTCGGTTGGAGTATGAGTGGTATACCTCATCTCCTCAGGGCGTAAGTGTGATTGTAAAAATGAAATCAGTCGTATAGCATGTTTGCTTAAGGATTGAATACGGAAATTTATCGGTTGATGTTATATTTTTTTCATGCAACTCTAGTTCATTGATGTGATACATATCTGTTTGTATTCATTGCAAGTAGATGGATGAACTCTGATTCTACCATGAGTAGATGCAATGTTCTCCTTGAGAAAGGAGATTACTACACTCTGTTCATACAGTGATTTATCTATTGTTAACTATATATAAATCCTTCTGCTCAGTTTATTTTAATAAACTGCTATAACAATGTTTTGGGTGGAGAGTTATATCTCCCGCTGGGGCAATTTACAATTGTCTCACCCCCGTGGGATCCAACTTTTTAGGTGGACGCGGACGAAGAAGCAGAAATCCTTTTAAAAGAAAAGGACAGTAGCAGTAACATCATGCACATCAGTGAGATCTCAAGTGGAGATACTGTCTATCAAGTCATGTAACTAGAAAGTCCTATGTGTCATCTCTGTACTCTCAGGTCCTTAGAGTTTTTAGTCAGTGTTTTTAATAAATCGATCTGAGATTTGGGATTGATGCCTCGAGATTATTATGTTGTCTGTACATAATGTTAATAGGACAGTTGATGTTATAATCATCGAGAAGAGATGGTACAGGTTATGTACGTTTGAATCAGAATGTAAATGTTATACAATGGTTCTTGATGGAAGAGACTTCCTATGTTTGGATCTCTTTGCAAAAAGTTTTAATTTTTAGTGATTTTTAGCAATCCGCTGTAAATGATTCGCTTCTGCTTAAGTAAATCTTGTTTTTGTGAGTTGGATGACACAATATATTAGCAATACAACCTAGATTACCAGCCCCCAATGATGAAGTTTTGGACTCCAACAAGATTCTTGCTCAACATTAGCATGTTGGAGCAATGAATATTGATGAAAGGAATAGGTTACAACCTAAAACCAGGATTTTCCACAAGTATAGGCATCCTGGACATATCAGAAAAGACTGTCCAAAAAAGGATAATGAGGAAAGAATTAAGAAAAGGCCTATCCAAACTCGGGATCAGAGGCCTAGTAGTTCTAAAAAGGGGAAGTTTTTGGTACCCCCGATACAACCAAGGTATGGTGCATTAGGGAAAGAGCTACCCAAAAAGGGTAAAGGACCTTTTAGGCCATATCAAGAGTTTAGAACCTATCATCAGTGTAGACAGGTAGGACATCTAGTAAGGGATTGTCCAGTTCAAAACACAATGGTAACCCAACCACCGAGGCAGAGACATCAAGGTCATCATGGGAAATAGTTTTCTAGTGGCACTCGAGGATGTGGACAGACGTCCCAGGCAAGATTCTATGAAAATAATCAGCCTGAGGCAGTAAACAAACTATGATATGAGACAGGTCATATGAAATAGTTTTATTCTGATATATTATTTCATAATTTCATGTGCTAAATATAAGAAAGTAATTGTTTTTTAGCTTTCTTTAACTAAGTCATATGGGGACAGAAGGAAGATGAGGACTTATATTTTACTCAAGTATTCCTTTAAATGCTTTATAATTTCTCTTATCTATGTGATAAAGGATGAGATATAGAAGTGATGCCTGAAGAAAATCTAGGAGTGTTAAATCATGTGTTTATGATGATATGAAAAGTGAGGGACATTATAGTAAATAAAGTGCATACTACCTAATATCAGTACTTGTATACCCTGGCTAGGTATATAATTATTGGAGATAGGGCAAGTATGGGACTCTTAGATTGTTATCTTTCTGATTACTCTGATCAAGTAGTCATTCTGAAACAATCTAGTTAGCATAAGGAAACTAGAAATATGGTATGGATATTTGTATCACATACTAAGAGCATTAAATGAAATATGAGATGATCTCAAATCAATCTATGTATATGAGGAAGTAAAAAGTATAATCCTCATGATAAAAAGAATGAAAACAAGGGAGACGATCCTTGTCTGATAAATCATGTGTATATAGTAAAGGTCTTTTCCCATGATGTGGAAATGAGAAATATGATAAAATCACAAAATGTTCATAAATATGTTAGACAATAATAAAATAATCAGTAATGACATGTGATCATCCTTATAATTCCTATGTTGATGGCAAGGATCCTAGGATGAAACAAGAGTAAATGATTCATGAATAGTTGAAAGTTCATACAATAACTAGAGGAGATGATAATCTTTTCTCTTTGATAAACAACCATGGGTGATGATGGGGTGATAAGAGAAATATGTTTCTTTGTGTTCTCTCCTTTTAAGGACATGGAAATCAAGTGAGTACTATGACACTTGATGTGCATGGATTAGAAATAATCCAATGATGGATACTTAGAAAAGTATCACTTCATTTTGGACTTTGGTTCTAAGATAAAGGTATGTGTAACAAGTAATATCCCAAGATGAAAGAATGATGAGGATGTGTTTTTGACACATGTGATGGATATCAAAGTAAGGAATTTTGGTATCTAAGAAATACCAGGTGGTATGGAAAAGTAAAAGTATAACTCCTAATTAGATGATTAATGTTGGTTACCTAGAATGGCCAACTATGAAATCAGCCTAGTTATATAAAATAGTATGGACATCACATGTTAGGGGTTTATGCTTTGCATAAACATAACATCGACAAGAATGTATTAATTGAAGAAATAATTGTAAAATCGTTGTGGGAAAAGCTTATCAAGCTAAAAATAATTCTTTAAGATACATCTAAGATAAGTTCTTAATTGATAGGTAACCTCCCCTTATGACAAAGTATGTACAACTAATAAGACAGTTGGTACAAGTAGTAAGAAAGTTTAGTGTTGTGTCAGCAGACTGGATGACACACCAGATGTATGAAGAAAATTGTAGTCACAAGTGGGTGACAAAATATAACTCTGGTCTTTCCTTGGAAGTGAAATGCTAAACTAAATGAGGAGTATGGGAGACTCCCCAGAACCAAGAATCATGTCACATGAAGTTATAAATTGAGAAAAGTGATAAATCAGTAAGGTTTGACACCTAAATAGAATGAGGTATATATAATGTATCTCTACAAAGAAAAATGCTACCTGACACAGAGTTCACTCTACAGTCAATAATGAAAAGGACAGTGGAGTATGTGTCCTGTGTAACTGATTCTATGATAACCTTGTGTGGAAGAACTGTGTGTTGATCAAAGTTCTATGGTATCTCCATGACATTAAGATGCTATGTGGAGACCTGATGATATAATGAATGAATAATATTTGTCTCTCTTTACCTGGGATTTTGAGGACGAAATCCTTGTTAGGGGTTTATAATTTGTAACATCCCTGACCTGGGTTATGCTTTAATTCTAGATGTTTTGTTTAAGAAAGATAATTATATGCTTTCTCTTATCTTTTGAAAAATAATTAAGGCTCAAGAGGAACTTATGTTTCAATTTTAGTCCTTTTTGAATAATGTTGAAACAATGTTTTACTTGTTTTGGACTCAAGTGTAAATTACCCAAGTTGAGGGATTAACTTGCAAATGTTACATGATAAAATGTTCTTCAAGTGTTGAAACATCATAAGAATGAGAATGATGCAGAGCTATGTCTTGTGAAAGCGTGAGCACCAAGAAAGAGCTTATTAAGCAATGTTTGTGCATTAAAACCTAGTTTTGGTGTAATGTGCAATTTACCCAAAACCTAGGGTTCAATATGCAAAATACCACTTCTAGAGAGTCCCTAATGTTTCTTGGTATTAATTAGAGACAAGAAAATCAGAGGGGCATCTCATTTGAATCTGTTTGGAGGAGAGAGAATCTTGATACTAAAATAATCAAGATTTAAGCATAATTGAAACCCTAATTCAATTTAATGCAAAAATAAATATATTAATGGAAGTACCCTTCAACAAAAAACGAGATGGTTCAAATTGTATAATTGTGAAAGTCCTTTTTCCTTGCAAAGGCCACGAAATATCTAAAGTGATTGGAGAACCCACTCACATTAGTTAACTAAAAAGTAATATCCACTCAATTTTGGATATTATTATTATAATGGTTAAGGTGCTTAATTTGTTTTCCTTAATTCATGGATAATGAAGAGGAATTACAAGGTGGGGGAGATGGCTTCGTATGCAAGGGATTGAGGGGAGTATGTGGCACCAATTTTGGGGATTAAAAGATTTTATTATCACTTTCTCTCTCATTGGAATTCCCTTATATACATCCCAATTTCAACCCACATGAAAGGCTTTTCTGATCCCTTTTTCTTTCCTTGCTTTGGCCGTGCACAAAAGAGATTAGGAGAAACAGGCGGACGTGCCCCAACCTGTAGGTAAGCTCCATAGTCATCTTCAACCTTGATTTGATGGTGGAAATCGAAATTCAATGCTTAATTTCTTCTTTCCTTCATTCAATCTTCAACCTTAGCCATTCATTTCACTCAAAGACTTGAGGACGAGCCTTGGACAGTTGAGAAAGATTCATTCACCATTGAGGACGTGAATGTTGAAGCTTGGATTCAATTTTGAAGGTGGCTTATATAACTTGAACCCTTAAATGTCATTATTGCTTGCAATTTATTCATCATGTGCTGAACCTTTCTTCTTTCTCGATTTCCTTTTGATTAGTTGTTGAAATCACCATAAGAATCACAATTGATTACGAAGGTTTGAAGCTTGAAGATGATGATTTCATCTTAAGCACACACCTCAACAAAGGAAGGGGCAATCAGTTTTCAAAACCGATTGAGTTAATTCGGTTTCAAAACCGATTGAATTGATTCAGTTTCAAGACCAAATGGGTGATTGAGTTGATTCGGCTTCAAGACCAAATGGGTAATTGAACCCAAGACCGAATGGGTAATTTACTTCAAAACTGAATGGGTAATTAAGTTCAAGACTGAATGGGTAAATGAATACAAGATTGAATGGGTAAATGACTACAAGATCGAATGGGTAATTGAGTTCAAAACCGAATGGGTAATGGATCTCAAGATCGAATGGATAAATTGAACTTCAAAACCATTTGGGGTTAATTGCTGATGTAAATTATGAAGATCCAATGGCTCAAATTGATTTAATTATAATGAATTCTAGAATGAATGATCCATGGATTTCAAACCCTAATCGATTGATTGAAGAATTCCTAATTGAATTGGATCAATTTCATGATTGATGGTCCAAAATGTCTCAAGACCATTTGGAGGCAAATGGTCTCAAGACTGTTTGGAGGTTAAGGGTTGTGATGGATGATTGGAGATCCAAGGGTCGTAGTTGGATGTACTCTCAATGGTTCAATTGATGATAATTTCAATTAAGCAAACCCTAAAATCAATTGATTGGTTGGAGGAAACCCTAGTTGATCCAATCGGTTTCAAGATGTTTTGGACCAAACGGTCTTGAGACCGTTTGAGATCAAACAGTCCTCAGACCGTTTGAAGGGAAAACGGTCACAAACCATTTGATGTTCATTCGGTTTCAATAATAAATTGAGCAAATAGTTTCAAAACCGATTGAAGGAGTTAGGGTAAGACCGATTGGAGGTCAAGCGCCTCAAGACCGTATGGAGATACAATTGAACCAGGACCATTTAAGGTCTAACGGTCTTCAAGACCGATTGAAGGTCAAGAAGGTCAAAACCATTTGAAGGTTCAAAAGTAACAAAACTGTTTGGACATCTAATAGTCTTAAAGATATGAAAGATTAATTAACCCTATGATTGTTAATGATGTTTATCAAAGGTAATTACAATGGTTGTACCTTTAAGGTACTAGGGTGATTAGTACCCTTTGAGGGGTTAACCTTTGATGCTTATGGAAGCAACATCTCAACACACTAAGCTAACCCTAAGTGTGTATACTTAAATGAGGGGTTGACCTAATCTAATCAAGTTTGAAGTGATCAACATCCTAGAGGGGATGAGAGAGAGAGAGAGGAATTCATGCATGTATAATGATCAAGTAAGTGGTTAAGCCCCTACACTCTCAACATGTAAATAATATGTAATTAGGGTATGATCCTTGATAAAGAGATCATGAAATCCTAATTGAGAAGGTTGATGAACCCTTACCCTAATTTAGGGTAATGCTAGGTGTAACCCCAATCTAGGGTAATGATGTAACCCTAATCTAGGGTGAAGATATGAGAAATCCCAATTCAGGGTAATATAATGAGAAACCCTAATTAAGGGTGAAGTCATGTGAAACCATAATTAAGGGTGATGTCATGCGAAACCCTAATTGAGGGTGAAGTCATGTGAAACCCTAATTAAGGGTGTAGTCATGTGAAACCCTAATCAAGGGTGATGTCAAGTGAAACCCTAATACAGAGATGTGATGTGAACTCTAATCCCAGGGTGATATTATATAATGCTATATGAAACCCTAATATGAAATCCTAACCTTGATATAGGGTAAAGGTATGTGAAGCCCTAATTTTGGGTTATAGAGCATGAAACCCTAATCTTGGAAAATATTATGATAAACCATAACCCTAACTTTGGGTTGAGTTGAGAAACCCTAACTTCAGGTAATGCTATGTGAAACCCATATATGGGGAGATGTTATGTGAACCCTAATTTATAAAGATGGAAAACCCTATTCCTAATAATGGAATAGTGACTAATATATTGATAAGTGAAACACCTAAAGAGGTTGATAATAGATATCTTTATATCAATAATTCCTTAACTCGAGATGAGTCCATATCATTGATAATGGTTGCATATTTCAAATAAGTGACTTATGACCAATACATTACATGATAAATTTGATGAACTGGTGCATACAATATTAGGATGGGAGATACCCTAATACTAGATTAGTTGATGAACTTAATATAAAGGTAATGAGGGAAGTGATACATCAAGAGATGATAGATATCACTTCTAGCACCTCAAGATTTATACACCTTGATGTATTCTAAATCCAATATACTTGGATGAGCAACACATGAAGTGTGCCATGTCAATTGGTACATTGAGATGAAATGTACTTTGATGAGTGTAGGCCAACATATCATAAGAAAAGGTTAAGCCAAGCTAATAAAGTATGATGTAATCATATTTTGGTAAATATGAGAGAGGAACTCATATCTTGTGTTGATAATTCAATTATTGATAAAAGATGAGTATGATTGAATACTTATGTTATTAATGTTGGCTCCTAGTTGTGTGGAGCAATGAATTAGGGCTTGACCATTAATAATATGATCTTAAGAGACTAAATGGTTAATAATGGAATACCCTAACCCTAATGAAGGGTGATGATATGTAAGAGAAATGTTAACCCTATATAAGGGAATAGTGATGCTACTCTTACATTATATAGTGTTGATATGTAATTGATATAACTATTATCATGTAATGATCATGCCGGTAATCATGAGATGATGAGAATAGCCAGGTATGAGCTATGATGTGTTAATTATTTAAATTCTTTATGGGCCTTGTGAGCCATTATATGCTTTGTTTCCTAGTAAGAGGTAATAAGAGACTAAATGGGCTTTGAGAGCCATGTGAGATGCTTGTGTAGCAAGTATCATGTTTACCTTGGTCAGATGACCTGAAGGCATTAGTTACCTGATAAGTAGTAACACTACTACAGAAATAGCATTCAATGTCGCTTTTCTGGGCATCGGTTATTAAGGTAAACCGACGCCTATAATAGTCAACATCAATTATTTAGGGAAACCGACGTCTATATTCAAAGACCAGCCAGACACGGGTACCACTTTTGTAACATCCCTGACCTGGGTTATGAACTAACCCTAGGTGTTTTGCCTAAATATGTAATTAAATCCTTGTGATTAACTTTGGGCATGTAATTAAGTTCCTCAGAAACATATATTTCAATTTTGCTCCTTTATATATAAAGTTGTAGCATTGTTTTGCAATACAGGGATCTATATGCAAATTACCCAGTTAAGGGATTAACTTGCAAATTGCACATGTTGAGATGTTCCTCTGATGTTGAGACATCATGAGGATGTTTGTGATGAAGTTTGAGGGATTTCCCAAGCTTGAGCACCAAGGTGCAGCTGTGGAAGCAACCCCTGTACTTGAAAACCCTAAATTGGTGTAAAGTGCAATTTGCCCAATTTGAGGGGTGCAACTTGTAAAATACATCATCTAAAATATCTTTTATGACTCTTGGCATCATTTAGAAGAGAAATGATGAAAAGGTCATTTCATTTGAATAATCATATAATAAAGAACACATTTGTGATCGAATAATCAAGGTGTATGTATAATAGCCCTTTTATGTGTATGCTTTAGTAATGGGTTGATCTTCTTTGCCTTCAATTCTTGACCTTAGAAGGAGATTGTCCTTAGAAATAAGGGGTAGGGACGAGCAAAGAATAAAGGAAGGACTTAGATGAGAAATGGGATAAAGTAGAAGCTTTATGGAGAAATTTCACCCAAAATATATATACCACTTCCTTTGCAAGCAAAGGAACGTTTCTTTCATTCCCTCACTTATCCCCCTTGCTCAAACCGACTAAGGCAGAGCTCTGGAGCATAGGAGAACGACCAGGGAGTTCAAGGTAAGTTTGGATCATCCCTTTTGCTTGAATTCATGGAGGAAACTCGATTTCAAGGTTGAATTCATGGCTAGCTCACCTAGCTTTATCTTTCTAGCCATTCCTTTCCAACTTTTCTTTGGAGAATTCACCTTGGCCGACCTGTGGAGCTCAAAGACACCATTAAATACCTGAAGCTTGGAAGCTTGGAGCTCAAGGAACAACCTTTAGGCGGGTTTTATAACTCTAAACCTTATGCTTTGATTATACACCTTTTTCTATGCATATAGTTGCTAGTTCTTCTTCTTCCCTATCTTCCCTTGCATCCTTGCAAGCAAAATCGTGAAGAACTGCTACTATTCTTGAGGTAGAAGATAAGGGCGTTAATTCCCATTCTTATCCACGGATTTCCACTTTACCAAACGACCTCCACCAATTGCCCATACGATTTACACAACTGTTTGGTGGGCAAACGGTTTCAGGGACGTATGAAGGCAAACGGCCTTCAAGACCATTTGGTCGCATTGAACAAGCGACGAACGTATGGGAATCTTGTTTATAATTATGTATGTTAATCACCCACAAAATTTGAGGGGTTAACTCCAAAGTAATCGTGAGATATAAGCAAATCAATTAGCAAATCCAATTGAATTAAGTTCTGATTTTCAATCTGTTTAATTTGCCCTTTTTGGGCAAATGGTCTCAAGACCGTTTAAGATGGTTGACCAAGCATTGACCGTTTGGGATTAATGTTCATAATGATGTTTATTAATGACTCACCAAATTTTATGGATTAATTCCAAACGAGTTATGAGTTGAAGGTTGATTAATAGGGAAAATCCTAATTGAAATCAGTGCTGAAATTCCAATGAGTTAATTAGTGGTTTTGGGTTGATTAGCCCAAACGGTCTCAAGACCATTTGGAGAATCATCCAAACGGTCTCAAGACCGTTTGGGGATCACCCAAGACCGTTTAGAGGTCTGGGGTCAAGTATAGTTGACCAATTGAAGGTCCAAAGGTACCAAATCATATTGCAATTAAGTATTGATGTGATGATAAACTCAATAGATCAAACCTTGATGAAATTTCACTAGAGTCCAAAGGATGGATGGGAAAACAGTCTCAAGACCGTTTGGAACTCATCCAAACGGTCTCAAGACCATTTGATGTCAACCCAAGACCGTTTGGAGTTCTAGGGTTAAGGTAATTTGATCAATTGAGGGCCCAATTACGGTGGGTTATTGAAATAATCAAATTGCTGATTTGTGACTTAATTAAGGTTCAACCCCTATCAAATCAACTTAGATTTTGATGAATTCTTGGGAAAACGGTCTCAAGACCGTTTGGAGGTTATCCAAATGATCCCAAGACCGTTTGGGCCAAGTTTGAGCCCGATTGGAGGTCAATTGATGGGATCAACTTCGATTTGATTCATATTGTTGAGTGTTGATGGTTGAATGTTTATAGACCTTAATTGAACCAACTCCAACCCTATTGGATATCAATTGAGGATCAATTGAGTGACCAATTGGTTAAGTCTAACCCTAATTGTCTCAATTGATAAGTGGTTAGCAAGCTTGAGACCAATTGAAGGCTTCAACATAGGAAACCCTAATCGAGTTTACCCTTTGAATCACCTTGGAGGTCCATGCGATCTTGAGCTTCAGGACCGAATGAGTTCATACGACTTCAGGACCGAATGAGTTCATACGACTTCAGGACCGAATGAGTTCATACGACTTCAGGACCGAATGAGTTCATATGACTTCAGGACCGAATGAGTTCATACAACTTCAGGACTGAATGAGTTCATACGACTTCGGGACCGAATGAGTTCAAACGACTTCAGGTCCGAATGAGCTCAAACGACTTCAGAAGTCAAACTATGACTAAACGGTCTTCACCCCCATCTTGGACAAACGACCTCAAGATCGTTTAAGGGTAAACGGTCTTGAGTGTCATGCGGTCTTGAAGTCAACCAAAGCTAAACGGTCTACAACCTTAAACGATCTCAGGATCGTTTGAAGGTTGAAGGTGTGAAACCTATTGGGGACTTTTAAGGATAAGTCTACCTAATGCCTTGAAGGCTTAGATGGTTTGATGGTTGTTCAACCTAAACCCTAATGATACCTAGGGACATTAAGGGTCAAGTGGTTAGTATATTAACCCATGTTATGATCAATGGTGAACTTTACCAAATACCCTTTATGGATTCAAGTAGGTAACCCCTTTTTTATCATGCAAACCCCAATGGTTACAATGGTGATGACTTGGCTAGGCTTATCAATGTTGATTAGACCTAACCCAATCTAGAGGGATGTAATCATCACCTATGAGCAAGAGGAGAGAGAATATCCCAATTATGGTTGAAATCCAAGTAAACTACCTTCAATATATATGAATGTACATGATTAGGGTATGATCCACCTATGTGAGATCATGAAAACCCTATTTATGATAATTGATGAATCTTAATTTTATCTGAGAGCATCATTGATGATGTTCCTCATACATGATGATGTTATGAGTTCATTTTACCATAATGTGAATAATAAACCCTAATTCTAGGGTGATGGCATGTAATGTGAATAGTAAACCCTAATTGATGAGAATCAGGGAACTTAGCTCTTATGGCAAGAGTGGAAAGTATAATCCTTGATTTGAATTTCTTTTATCAGTTGGATTAACCTTGCAGGTTCTGATATGAAGATGATCATATCCAGGTATGGATGATGATGCTATATTCATTAAAAGCATGTTGTTAGCTTTATGAATAGTAAAATATCTTGATGCCTTGTCAATGGCAACCTATGAATTAAATGGGCTGTGAGAGCCATAAATACCATCAAGGTCATGCTTTAGAGATGACTTGTGATGAATGTATTGAGAAATGATGATTGATGAGAGTTAGTCTTGTTACATTTAGTATTCTCATTTCATAGTTGTTATGCTAATGTTATTGTTTGAAGAACAATGTATGATGTTAAAAGAATACTGAATGTACCTAACTAATCAAGTGTAATGTAGAGCCCTGATCATAGATCCATCATTGTCAGAGATCAAATGATGGTGAAACAGGTTTTCCTAAGGGAACTCCTGGATCACATACTTTTGAGTATGTGGGGTATATGGATGTGTAGAACCTTACATCCTAGTGTAGGTGTTTGATGTATATGTGTAATCCGTCAATCCTTCACTACAATCCCATACTGTATCAGTGGATGGTAAACATGAAACCTCCTGATGACGAAGAAAGCACAGATATCTGTATCAGTGGAAGATAAACATGAAATCTCCTGATGACGAAGAGAGTACAGAACGCCACTGTAACTCTAAAATAGCGAAGGACCAGATTACCCTGGTAAGCTATTATAGTAGAGGCACGAGATGTCCTACAAGTAATCCTCTTACTGACTGAGGAAGGTGAAGGTCATGAGAATCCGGCTCTTTCGATGACCTAGTATGATACTGAGGCACTTAGCAGTGATTGGTTGGAGTATGAGTGGTAAACCTCATCTCCACAGGGCATAAAAGTAATGTTTGAAAAACATAATCCACAGCGTAGCATACCTGTTAGAGATAACTATGAGTTGATTGATTGATGTTACACTATATAGTGCAAATGTCTTCATGTTTCATAACTGTTGAACTCATGCTTACTATTAAATCTGATGTTGAATACTTTGAAGCTTTTACTGCTTAAGTTATTCTTTGAGGTGCTATAATAAAGCTTCTGGAGGAGAGTTATAACTCTCGCTGGGACAATTATGTAAAATTGTCTCACCCCGTAGACTTCAACTTTTTAGGTGGACGTCGAGGACAGAGGAACAGGTCTACAGGTGACCAGTCCCAGCAGCAGCACCAGGGGCAGCGGTAAAATCTCAGGTGGAGATTTAGTCTGCCATGTGGTGTAGTTAGAGTTAGTCCTATGTGTCCTCTGTACTCTCAGGTCTTGGAGTCTTTTGGTCTGAGATTTTGGTTATGAGTTATTGAGATTTTGTATCATGTTGTATATAATTACTCAAGAAGTAATTATCTGAGATGTAAACAGTTTATCTCCTTTTATGAAGGAAGTTTTATGGTTTCAATGCTTTATCTCAAAAAGTTTTAATTTCCGCTGATTTTTGGTATTCCGCTGCTAATCGAATAGCTTCCGCTAAGTTTAAATCATGTTTATATCGTGGTTTGGAGATCAGAGCCCACAATTAAGTGGTATCAGAGCTCTAGGTTCGCTGAGTCTACAGAGGCATAGGACTTAGGATGTCGAGTCTATCCTTAGTATCTCTTCCTTATCTAATATAATCTTCTGCTCCTCAGGAGAAGAAGATACATAAGGATGGCAGAGCCACATGATGAGTACGTGGCAGAGAGTAGTGTTAGTGCACCTCGAGGCGACGCAAGGGTTCCAGAAATAGAACAGCCTGCACCTGAACCACCCCAGTTTGACCCAGCTGATATGGGTAGCCCAGCAGTTCAGATGATGTTTGGGCAGTTTATGACTGCCATGACACACACAACTGACAAGATGCCCATGCCTGCACCTAGGGCACCTGCCCAGCCTGAAGGACAAGGTATCGGTAAGACGTTCGAGCGACTTCGTCATGTCAGAGCTACCGAGTACTTTGGGACTACCGACCCCGCAGATGCTGATCTGTGGTTAACAGAGTTGGAGAAGGCTTTCAGGATTCTTAATATCCCGGAAGCTGAGAAGGTTAGACATGATGTCTATCTTCTCAAAGGCAGTGCTGGTCACTGGTGGAACATGGAAGAGCAGAAGAGACCTGGGATAGAGTTCTCGTGGGAAGAGTTTCGTCGGGAATTTATCAATAGATATTTTCCAAAGACCTTCCTAGATGAGAAGATCTCTCAGTTTGAGAGATTGAGGCAGGGCATGATGAACATTAGCGAGTATGAAGCTAAGTTCATGGAGTTGTTGCGGTTCTGTCCGCACATGGCTGCCACAAAAGAGGAAAGAATCAGGAGATTCGAGAAGGGTTTGAATGCTGATATATCAACCCCTGTGTCTGCCTTACAAAACCGAGAGAGATTCTCTACCTTCGTTGAGTCAGTCCGAAGGATAGAGAGATCTGTGGTTAAGAAGAGGCAAACCCAGAAAAGATATCCACAGTTCCAGGGTTCTTTATCTAGGGATTCCAAGAAACTGAGATTCTCTGCACCTAACCCTCCACCACCCAGATCAAGTTCCCAAACTCAGTGGTCACCAAGTAGAGGTAGGGGACGAAGCCTACCTCAACAAGAGACTCACAGTTCTGCATCAATGTCAGTTACTGGACCACCAAGACCACAACAACTGGAAAGAAGTTGCTACAACTGTGGGAAGGTGGGACACTTGATGAAGGACTGCCGATCTATACCTGTCAGTATGACACAACCTCAGAGACAGAGTCAATAGGGATCACAGAGAAGACAACCTCAAGGAGCAGCTCGAGGACGCGGGCAAGCGTCTCAAGCTGGATCATCAGCACCACCTCAACCCCAGGCGACAGCGAGGTTTTATGCTATGAACCCACCTGAAGCAGTGGTCAATCCACGGGTAGTGGCAGGTCAGATGGAACTTTTATATTCTGATATGTCTACATCATGTGTTGTATCTGTTCTGATTGACCCGGGTGCTACGCACTCTTTTATCACTCGGAGAGTGATTCGTAACTGCAATATGACGGTTAGTTATAGGGCAGATAGTTTGTTGTTGGAGACTCCGATGAGTGGGTCTGCCGTTTTGTAGGAGGTATGTTCTCCCTGCATCCTCTTCTTTTCTGATCATCGCATTCAAGTGGACCTTATACCACTTGATATGCAAGGATTTGATATAATCCTCGGGATGGATACCTTAGAAAGGTATAGAGTTGTCTTGGATTGTGAATCCAAGTTGGCTGTGTTTGCTGATGAAGGCAACACATGGATCTTTCAAGGTGAAAGAAAGATTCTGCCCACCTGTCTTGTATCAGCTATGGTTGCTGATAAGCTGTTGAGGCAAGGATGTTATGCATTCTTGGCCCATGTGGTAGATGTTACCAAGGAAAGTTCCAATCTTGCTGAAGTTCCCATAGTCAGGGAATTCGAGGATGTGTTTCCTGAAGAAATTCCCGGTATACCACCACCTCGGGAGATTGATTTTGAGATCAATTTGGTCCCAGATACGAAACCCATAGCCCAGACACCGTATAGGATGGCGCCTACCGAGATGGCAGAACTCAAGAAACAGCTTCAAGAGTTACTTGAGAAGGGTTTTATCTGACCGAGCACTTCACCTTGGGGTGCTCTGGTCTTGTTTGTTAAAAAGAAAGATGGGTCAATGCGGTTGTGCATTGACTACAGACAACTTAATAAAGTAACAATAAAGAACAAGTACCCTTTGTCGAGGATTGATGATCTTTTTGACCAGTTGCATGGTGCAACAGTCTTCTCAAAGATAGATTTGAGATCTGGATATCATCAACTCCGCATTAAGGATAGTGACATATCCAAGTCTGCTTTTAGGACAAGATATGGTCACTATGAGTTCACGGTTATGTCATTTGGACTAACCAATGCACCAGCTGCATTTATGGAACTCATGAATAGAGTTTTTCGACCCTTCCTTGATCAGTGTGTTGTCGTCTTCATAGATGACATTCTAATCTATAGTAAGGATGCTCAGCAGCATGAGCAGCATCTTCGCCAAGCTTTGACCTTGCTAAGAGAACATAAGCTGTATGCTAAGTTTAGCAAGTGTGAGTTCTGGCTTCCGGAGGTATCTTTTCTTGGACATGTGATATCTGCCTCGGGAATTTGTGTTGACCCTACAAAGGTATAATCTGTTCTACAATGGGAACAACCGAAGACACCGACGGAGATTCGAAGCTTCTTGGGGTTAGCTGGTTACTATCGAAGGTTTATTAAAAACTTTATCTCTATAGCCTTACCTTTGACCAAGTTAACCTGGAAAGATGCTCCTTTTTCTTGGAGTGATAAGTGTCAACAGTCCTTTCAGTTGTTGAAGGAGAGGTTGACAAGTGCACCTGTGCTTGTGCTACCTGAGCAAGGAAAAGGATATGTAGTCTTCTATGATGCCTCCAAGAATGGACTTGGATGTGTGTTGATGCAGGATAAACAAGTGATTTCTTTTGCTTCCCGGCAGCTTAAGAAGCACGAGGAGAATTATCCAACACACGATCTAGAGTTAGGTGACGTGGTTCATGCATTGAAAATCTGGAGGCATTATCTCTACGGAGAGACATTCCAGATTTTCACAGATCACAAGAACCTTAAGTATATCTTCTCTCAGCATGAGCTTAACATGAGGCAACGTCGCTGGATGGAGTTAATCAAGGACTACGATTGTACAATTGATTACCATCCAGGGAAGGCCAATGTTGTTGCAGATGCCTTGAGTAGGAAATCAGCAACATCAACCATGGATAGAGCACAACTAAACTCTTTAGTATGCTCTAAGAGAGATATTCTTATCTCTTTAAGGCAAGACAATGTATAGTTGAAGGTGTCATTGTTAGCCGGGTTGATGGCTGAGATGCATATTAAACCTACCTTAAGAGAGCAGATTAAGGAGGCACAACATGTTGATGTTGTAGTTCAGCAGATTAGATCAGAGTATGGAAATGAGAAGCGAGATAGTTTCCATGATTCAGATGATCATGTAGCATGTTATCATGGGAGGATGATAGTGCCAGATGTGGATAACTTGAGGAATTTAGTCCTGGAAGAAGCTCATTCTTCAATGTACGCTATGCATCCAGGGAGCACCAAGATGTATCATAATTTAAAAGATCTGTATTGGTGGCCTGGAATGAAGAAGGATGTTGCAGAATTTGTTCTGAGGTGTCCTGTGTGTCAGCAAGTTAAAGCTGAACACCAGAAGCCTACAGGAACAATGCAACCTTTACCCATACCACAGTGGAAGTGGGACCATGTGACCATGGAATTTGTTGTTGGCCTACCCAGGAAAAGCAAAGGACATGATTCCATTTGGGTAGTTGTAGATAGGTTGACTAAGACAGCACATTTCTTACCTGTCAAAACAACCTATTCTGCTGAAAGGTTATCACAGTTGTATGTTCAAGAGATAGTGCGTTTGCACGGAGTTCCTGTCACTATAGTTTCTGACAGAGGTCCCCAGTTTACAAGTCGTTTTTGGGAACGACTTCATAATGCTTTAGGCACTCAGTTAAGGTTTAGTACGGCCTTTCATCCACAGACTGATGGACAGTCAGAAAGGACCATACAGACCTTGGAAGACCTGTTGAGAACATGTGTTCTCTAGTTTACCAGAAGTTGGGATCTACACCTAAGCTTGATAGAGTTTGCCTATAACAATAGCTATCAGCATAGTATTGATATGGCACCTTATGAAGCCTTGTATGGTAGACGTTGTAGATCACCCTTGTGTTGGTATGAGACTGGTGAGCATCAGTTGTTAGGACCTGATCTTGTACAGCAAACTACAGAAAAGATTAAGGTAATACAGCAACAGATTAAGACTGCACAAGATAGGCAGAAATCTTATGCTGACAAGCGTCATAGACCTTTAGAGTTTGAGGTTGGAGACAAAGTGTATCTCAAGGTCTCGCCTTGGAAAGGAGTCCTTCGTTTTGGAAAGAAAGGGAAGTTAGCTCCTAGATTTATGGGGCCTTATCCAATCATTGAACGGATTGGAAAAGTAGCCTATAAACTAGAGCTTCCACCAGAGTTACAGAGGTTACATCCTGTGTTTCACATTTCTATGCTAAAGAAATGTCACCCAGACACTGAGTCAGTTCTACAACCTATGGAGGTAGAATTGAATGATGATATATCTTATGAGGAAGGACCAGTGTCAATCCTTGATAGCAGAATTAAAAAGTTAAAGAAGAAAGATCTAAGCCTTGTGAAAGTCCTCTGGAACCACCGTGGTGTTGATGAAGCCACTTGGGAACTAGAGGATGAGATGAGAAGGAAATACCCTGCCCTTTTCTCTTAATACGTTTTATCGATTTCGGGGACAAAATCCTTAGAAGGGGTGGATAATTTGTAACATCCCTGACCTGGGTTATGAACTAACCCTAGGTGTTTTGCCTAAATATGTAATTAAATCCTTGTGATTAACTTTGGGCATGAAATTAAGTTCCTCATAAACATATATTTCAATTTTGCTCCTTTATATATAAAGTTGTAGCATTGTTTTGTAATACAGGGATCTATGTGCAAATTACCCAGTTAAGGGATTAACTTGCAAATTGCACGTGTTGAGATGTCCCTATGATGTTGAGACATCATGAGGATGTTTGTGATGAAGTTTGAGGGATTTCCCAAACTTGAGCACCAAGGTGCAGCTGTGGAAGCAACCCCTGTACTTGAAAACCATAAATTGGTGTAAAGTGCAATTTACCCAATTTGAGGGGTGCAACTTGTAAAATACATCATCTAAAATATCTTTTATGACTCTTGGCATCATTTATAAGAGAAATGATGAAAAGGTCACTTCATTTGAATAATCATATAATAAAGAACACCTTTGTGATCGAATAATCAAGGTGTATGTATAATAGCCCTTTTATGTGTATGCTTTAGTAATGGGTTGATCTTCTTTGCCTTCAATTCTTGACCTTAGAAGGAGATTGTCCTTAGAAATAAGGGGTAGGGAACAGCAAAGAAGAAAGGAAGGACTTAGATGATAAATGGGATAAAGTAGAAGCTTTATGGAGAAATTTCACCCAAAATATATATACCACTTCCTTTGCAAGCAAAGGAACGTTTCTTTCATTCCCTCACTTATCCCCCTTGCTCAACCCGACTAAGGAAGAGCTCTGGAGCATAGAAGAACGACCAGGGAGTTCAAGGTAAGTTTGGATCATCCCTTTTTCTTGAATTCATGGAGGAAACTCGATTTCAAGGTTGAATTCATGGCTAGCTCACCTAGCTTTATCTTTCTAGCCATTCCTTTCCAACTTTTCTTTGGAGAATTCACCTTGGCCGACCTGTGGAGCTCAAAGATGCCATTAAAGACCTGAAGCTTGGAAGCTTGGAGCTCAAGGAACAACCTTTAGGCGGATTTTATAACTCTAAAACTTATGCTTTGATTATACATCTTTTTCTATGCATATAGTTGCTAGTTCTTCTTCTTCCCTATCTTCCCTTGCATCCTTGCAAGAAAAATCGTGAAGAACTGCTACTGTTCTTGAGGTAGAAGATAAGGGCGCTAATTCCTATGCTTATCCACGGATTTCCACTTTACCAAACGACCTCCACCAATTGCCCATACGATTTACACAACCGTTTGGTGGGCAAATGGTTTCAGGGTCTTATGAAGGCAAACGGCCTTCAAGACCGTTTGGTCGTGTTGACCAAGCGACGACCGTATGGGAAACTTGTTTATAATTATGTAGGTTAATCACCCACAAAATTTGAGGGGTTAACTCCAAAGGAATCGTGATATATAAGCAAATCAATTAGCAAATCCAATTGAATTAAGTTCTGATTTTCAATCTGTTTAATTTGCCTTTTTTGGGCAAACAGTCTCAAGACCGTTTAAGATGGTTGACCAAGCATTGACCGTTTGGGATTACTGTTCATAATGATGTTGATTAATGACTCACCAAATTTTATGGATTAATTCCAAACGAGTTATGAGTTGAAGGTTGATTAATAGGGCAAATCCTAATTGAAATCAGTGCTGAAATTCCAATGAGTTAATTAGTGGTTTTGGGTTGATTAGCCCAAACGGTCTCAAGACCGTTTGGGGAATCATCCAAACGGTCTCAAGACCGTTTGGGGATCCCCCAAGACCGTTTAGAGGTCTGGGGTCAAGTATAGTTGACCAATTGAAGGTCCAAAGGTACCAAATCATATTGCAATTAAGTATTGATGTGATGATCAACTCAATAGATCAAACCTTGATGAAATTTCACTAGAGTCCAAAGGATGGATGGGCAAACGGTCTCAAGACCGTTTGGAACTCATCCAAATGGTCTCAAGACCGTTTGGTGTCAACCCAAGACCGTTTGGAGGTCTAGGGTTAAGGTAATTTGATCAATTGAGGGCCCAATTACGGCGGGTTATTGAAATAATCAAATTGCTGATTTGTGACTTAATTAAGGTTCAACCCCTATCAAATCAACTTAGATTTTGATGAATTCTTGGGAAAACGATCTCAAGACCGTTTGGAGGTTATCCAAACGATCCCAAGACCGTTTGGGCCAAGTTTGAGCCCGATTGGAGGTCAATTGATGGGATCAACTTCGATTTGATTCATATTGTTGAGTGTTGATGGTTGAATGTTTATAGACCTTAATTGAACCAACTCCAACCCTATTGGATATCAATTGAGGATCAATTGAGTGACCAATTGGTTAAGGCTAACCCTAATTGTCTCAATTGATAAGTGTTTAGCAAGCTTGAGACCAATTGAAGGCTTCAACATAGGAAACCCTAATCGATTACCCTTTGAATCACCTTGGAGGTCCATGCGATTTTGAGCTTCAGGACCGAATGAGTTCATACGACTTCAGGACCGAATGAGTTCATACGACTTCAGAACTGAATGAGTTCATACGACTTCAGGACCGAATGAGTTCATACGACTTCAGGACCGAATGAGTTCATACGACTTCGGGACCGAATGAGTTCAAACGACTTCAGGTCTGAATGAGCTCAAACGACTTCAGAAGTCAAACTATGACTAAACGGTCTTCACCCCATCTTGGACAAACGACCTCAAGATCGTTTAAGGGTAAACGGTCTTGAGTGTCATGCGGTCTTGAAGTCAACCAAAGCTAAACGGTCTACAACCTTAAACGATCTCAGGATCGTTTGAAGGTTGAAGGTGTGAAACCTATTGGGGACTTTTAAGGATAAGTCTACCTAATGCCTTGAAGGCTTAGATGGTTTGATGGTTGTTCAACCTAAACCCTAATGATACCTAGGGACATTAAGGGTCAAGTGGTTAGTATATTAACCCATGTTATGATCAATGGTGAACTTTACCAAATACCCTTTATGGATTCAAGTAGGTAACCCCTTTTTATCATGCAAACCCCAATGGTTACAATGGTGATGACTTGGCTAGGCTTATCAATGTTGATTAGACCTAACCCAATCTAGAGGGATGTAATCATCACCTATGAGCAAGAGGAGAGAGAATATCCCAATTATGGTTGAAATCCAAGTAAAATACCTTCAATATATATGAATGTACATGATTAGGGTATGATCCACCTATGTGAGATCATGAAAACCCTATTTATGATAATTGATGAATCTTAATCTTATCTGAGAGCATCATTGATGATGTTCCTCATACATGATGATGTTATGAGTTCATTTTACCATAATGTGAATAATAAACCCTAATTCTAGGGTGATGGCATGTAATGTGAATAGTAAACCCTAATTGATGAGAATCAGGGAACTTAGCTCTTATGGCAAGAGTGGAAAGCATAATCCTTGATTTGAATTGCTTTTATCAGTTGGATTAACCTTGCAGGTTCTGATATGAAGATGATCATATCCATGTATGGATGATGATGCTATATTCATTAAAAGCATGTTGTTAGCTTTATGAATAGTAAAATATCTTGATGCCTTGTCAATGGCAACCTATGAATTAAATGGGCTGTGAGAGCCATAAATACCATCAAGGTCATGCTTTAGAGATGACTTGTGATGAATGTATTGAGAAATGATGATTTATGAGAGTTAGGCTTGTTACATTTAGTATTCTCATTTCATAGCTGTTATGCTAATGTTATTGTTTGAAGAACAATGTATGATGTTAAAAGAATATTGAATGTACCTAACTAATCAAGTGTAATGTAGAGCCCTAATCATAGATCCATCATTGTCAGAGATCAAATGATGGTGAAACAGGTTTTCCTAAGGGAACTCCTGGATCACATACTTTTGAGTATGTGGGGTATATGGATGTGTAGAACCTTACATCCTAGTGTAGGTGTTTGATGTAGATGTGTAATCCGTCAATCCTTCACTACAATCCCATACCGTATCAGTGGATGGTAAACATGAAACCTCCTAATGATGAAGAAAGCACAGATATCCGTATCAGTGGAAGATAAACATGAAATCTCTTGATGACGAAGAGAGTACAGAACGTCACTGTAACTCTAAAATAACGAAGGACCAGATTACCCTGGTAAGCTATTATAGTACAGGCACGAGATGTCCTACAAGTAATCCTCTTACTGACTGAGGAAGGTGAAGTTCATGAGAATCCGGCTCTTTCGATGACCTAGTATGATACCGAGGCACTTAGCAGTGATTGGTTGGAGTATGAGTGGTAAACCTCATCTCCACAGGGCATAAAAGTAATGTTTGAAAAACATAATCCACAGCGTAGCATACCTGTTAGAGATAACTACGAGTTGATTGATTGATGTTACACTGTATAGTGCAAATGTCTTCATGTTTCATAACTGTTGAACTCATGCTTACTATTAAATCTGATGTTGAATACTTTGAAGCTTTTACTGCTTAAGTTATTCTTTGAGGTGCTATAATAAAGCTTCTGGCGGAGAGTTATAACTCTCGCTGGGACAATTATGTAAAATTGTCTCACCCCGTAGACTTCAACTTTTTAGGTGGACGTCGAGGACGGAGGAACAGGTCTATAGGTGACCAGTCCCAGCAGCAGCAGCACCAGGGGCAGCGGTAAAATCTCAGGTGGAGATTTAGCCTGCCATGTGGTGTAGTTAGATTTAGTCCTATGTGTCCTCTGTACTCTCCGGTCTTGGAGTCTTTTGGTCTGAGATTTTGGTTATGAGTTCTTGAGATTTTGTATCATGTTGTATATAATTACTCAAGAAGTAATTATCTGAGATGTAAACAGTTTATCTCCTTTTATGAAGGAAGTTTTATGGTTTCAATGCTTTATCTCAAAAAGTTTTAATTTCTGCTGATTTTTGGTATTCCGCTGCTAATCGAATCGCTTCCGCTAAGTTTAAATCGTGTTTATATCGTGGTTTGGAGATCAGAGCCCACAACTTTGTATTAAGCGTCGGCTGGGTATAACAAATCGACACCTAAAATCGCCCGCGAAATCCAAATTTCGAGCGAAAAAAAATTGCGTCACATACAGCGTCTGTTTTTTAAATATTCACCGACGCCTATTTAAGAAGGATATTTCTACAAAAACTTCCGCTTTCGGTGTCGGTTAATCCTTTGATACCCAACGCTGATAATGGTTCCCGCCAAATAATTTTGGGCAAAGATTTTCTATTTGGACGTCAGTTTTTTCCTATCCACCGACGCTGAAGAGTAATAGGCATCGGTTATCTACTGAACAACCGATATTGTTTTGCTTTGGCGTCAGTTTTATGTAATGACCGACACTGATTGTTGACTTATTAGCACCCGCGCGAAGCAGACTGTTCCCCTTTCTCGGTTTCATTGCAATCGAACATCGATTTTAGGGTTTGGCGATTCCGGTGAGCAAGCAAACTCCCTCTGTGCGCCACTGCCCGCCGTCGCCGTTCTCCTTGCCACCGCGGCCGCTATTCCTTGCTCGCCGCCGCCCACCACCGCCGTTCTCCTTGCTCTCTGCCGCTCCTTCCCCCTACTTGCGCGCCACCACCTGGCACTCCTACTGCAACGTCAGGCTGACATCGGCCGACTCCTTGCTCGCCGCCAACCTGCTCGAACTGCTCGACTTGCTCGACCTCACCTCACCTCAACCTCGCCTTGACCTGCTCAATCTGCTCAACCTCGCTTTCCCAGGTACATGCCGACCTACCCAGGCGGCACCCAGGCGCCCAGCCTGGGCAGACGCTGGGGCGGCGCCAAGGCACAATGCGACTGGGTGTATTTTTTATATAATTAAGTTATTTAATGATTTGTGTTTATTTATGTACTGATTTGGTTATTATTTAATCATCTACTTATTTAACTTTATTTATCAATTGATTTAACTTTATTTATCAATTGATCTGTATTTATTTATGTACTGTTTGTATTTATTTATGTACTATTTTAGGAATTTATTGAGCATCTACTGCTGCTCGTCGTCTCCCTGTCAGTCACCTGCCTGCTTGCCTGCCTACTCGCATACCCTCCGTCTCGCCCTCTCTCCCTGCTGACGCCCAACTGGGCTCAAACAGAGGTAAACATCCCCCAAAACCCTGTTTTATTACACTACTTGATCTTTAATCACATACAGTTAATCAACATTGCTACTTGTATGATCCTAGTGATTAAAAGCACTCTTTCCTGGTCCCCTTAGTAACTAACGTTCCCTTGAGATGAGTGTTAATTGATCTAGCTTGCTTACTTTCCTTGTAATGCCATCTTGTATGTGCTATGACCCACTAGTCACCTTTAGAGTATTAAAATGATGCAACTTGTACACTTGTTAAATTTGAATCTATAAATCCTATGAAATGATATCACCCCACAAAGTCAGTAGTCACTATTATGTCTTGTACACTCAAGAATCAAGATATAATACTCTTATGCTCATTCTAGTGGATTATTATGACATATGATGACCTAACATGAAACCATGCTCTTAATGATATGATTTTGTTGGCCTAGAAACCCATCCAAGATTTACTCATTAGGTGTAAATATTGAATAGTCCCCGATTTGGGACTGTTCTTGAACACCTAATCTCACTTAGGATGTAAGTGTATAATGTGTATTGGGTTTTTGAGAAAATTTCAGCAACATTTCCCCGTTTGTTCTCCAAGTACATATATACTTAGAGAACAACGGGGAAATGTTGTCGAAATTTTCTCAAAAACCCAATACACATTATACACATACTGGTGAGATTAGGTGTTCAAGGATGGGATAGGTGGTACACATTTATTATATATAAGAATGACATCACATGTATTTGTTAACTGTAGACCCTAATCTTATCCTAATATATACTTGTTTTCTCTTTGATCATAGAATGGATAGATCATGGATGTCCATTCGCAATCGCTGCACCCCAGAGTTTATATCTGGTCTTGGTCAATTTATTAGATTTGCCGAGGAACATAGGAAAGAACCTGGAGATAGGTTGTACTGTCCATGTAGGCATTGCGGTAACAACTTGAAAGTCAGCACTGGTGATGAAATCAAAAGTCATGTCATGTGCAACGGGATTGTATAAGGCTATACAGAATGGCACTGGCATGGAAAGATTTCAAACTCAAAACCAGTGGATGTCGATAGCAGTGCTTGGGTGGAAGAAGAAATTGCCTCCAATGACGTAGATGTGAACGAACCAGTTCTAGTAGACATCGTTGATGCGATGTTGGATAGTTGTAGGGTAGAGCACACTGATCCACCTCCTATCTTTAGAAACATACCGTTATACACAGGTTGTGCTAAGTTTACAAAGCTTAGCGCTGTGTTGAGATTGTATAAGTTGAAAGCTAATAATAGATGGAGTGACAAAAGCTTCACTTCATTGTTGACTTTGTTGAAAGAAATGCTTCCTGAAGGAAACGAGCTGCCAATCTCAACATACCGGGTAAAGAAATTGTTGTGCCCAATGGGAATGGAGGCCAAGAAGATACATGCATGCCTGAATGATTGTGTATTATTTCAAAAGGACTATGTGGATTTGAAAGATTGTCCAAAATGTGGTGCATCACGATATAAATTGACGACTTCGGGGGAGTCCAAAACTGGTTCTCCTGCCAAGGTGATGTGGTATCTACCTATAATATCACAGTTTCAACGCTTGTTTGCAAATCTGAAAGATGCAAAGAATTTGAGGTGGCATGCAGATGTTAAGAAAAATAATGATGGGAACCTACAACATGCATTTGATTCCCCACAGTGGAATAAGATTGATCTATTGTACCCCAAATTTGGTGAAGAAGATAGGAATCTAAGACTTGGGCTTTGTACAGATGGGATGAATCCGTACGGGACATTGAGTACCCAACATAGCACTTGGCCAGTCATGCTTGTTATATACAATCTTCCTCCCTAGATGTGTATGAAAAATAAGTATGTTATGTTGTCATTGTTGATATCGGGACCTAAATAACCCGAAAATGATATTGATGTTTATCTTGAACCTCTGATTGATGACTTAAAGAAAGTTTGGGCTGAAGGTATGATGACCTATGATGCTTCAGGAAGAGAGACATTTCCTTTGCACGCTATGTTGTTTTGCACTATTAATGACTTTCCAACATACGGGAATTTGTCTGGATATAGTGTCAAAGGAGATAAAGTGTGTCCTATATGTGAATAAAACACTGATTCAATAAGACTAAAACATGGCAGCAAGACTGTATATCTTAGTCATCGAAGGTTTCTTTCAAAATTCCATCTGTATCGTAGGAAGCGCATGAAAACTACTAGAGGGGGGGTGAATAGAGTTTTATAGATAATTTAACAATTAATTAACTCAAGCAACCACAAAGACAATATTGGACAAGGAGACACAAGGGTTTAGAGTGGTTCCTAGCCTTAGCAAATACTAAGGTAGTCAGTCCACTACCCGGTTGCTTACCCAACCGGGATTTGAAAAGAAATCTATTTTATTACCTCGCAAGGACTTTACATAAAATACAATTTCTTTTCCCAAACCCTTCAAGCAGCCTTCACCTAGAAGTAATCGCCCAACCTTGAAGCAGCCTTCCCTTGAAGTAGATGCACCAACACCCGTTGCACCAGCCTTCTGAAGTAGCTTCCCGTGCGATAGCCTTCTTGAAGTAGCTTGAAGTCCCCTTCTCCACCTGAGAAGTCAACCCTCTCCAATCCACAGCCTCCAACCCTAGGAGTAGCAAGGAGAGTACAAAAGATAACAAGGAACAAGAAGGAAAACAGAAATTACAACTTATCCTTTTAAGCACAAGGCTTGATTTGCCTATATCAAGCGTATAAATCTCCTAACCAATGTGTATGACAATGTGATTGTAGTGGATAGGAGATACTAGCCTATAGGGCACGAAATGGGAGCAATAGGAATGAATGGCAAGTGTAGGAATTGCTCTATTGCTCTAAAACAGATTGCAAGTGTGTATTCAAGCTCAAGTATAGCACAAGTATAGCTTAGATGTGCTTTGGTGTCCTAAGGCATGTCCTATTTATAGGAATGACCTATGTATGCTTAAGGACGTTCTAGACAACTTCTAGGGGGTTCCTAGTGCTTAACTAGCCGTTAGGAATAAGTTAGGCGCATTAGCAACGGCTAGTTAATTAATTCTGCAGTTGCTGTCAGAGACCATCTCGGTCGAGGACTTGTCGACCGAGATGCCCAGTCGGTCGAGGATTTGTCGACCGACAGGCTCTCTGGATTAACGTTTATTTGCAACTGTCAACTGCTGTGTCTAACAGCTACTTTTGGTCAATCTCGGTCGAGAAGTTTGTCGACCGAGAGTGTCTCGGTCGAGGAGTGTGGTCGACCGAGATTGACTCTGTTTTCAATCTTTCAATTAAGATACTAAGTGTGTGCATGAGTGTGCATTATGTGATCCTATTAGAAGGAGATGACCTAACTAAGTGTGGTGTTTAGCTAGGGAGATCTAACGCTTGATTTACATGAAGTCTAAGTACTTGTACATTATATATTTGTACAAGTTTACAAATGATTACATTGCATGACATTTACAAACATTCAAGCGTATAGATTCCCTAGAACTTTGTCATCACCTTGTTCCTGCACACTTAAGTAGCTCGTTAGATTAATAAGAATGAAATGTTTGTCATCATCGAAACAAAAGGGATTTATCATAATATCCAATTTATCCAACAATCTCCCCCTTTTTGAAGATGACAAACATTTCCTAAAATATGAAATAAGGAAATATAAAGCATGTGAGTTTCATACCTGAAGATTACCTTTTGTAGCCATTCTTGTTTTACAAGTGTGAGTGCTGGCCATCAAGATGAAACTCATTTATATTTATATTTTTGATTTTATATTCTTTCTCCCCCTTTGTCATTTCAAAAAGATATCCAATTTGAATATTTTATTTTCTTTTCCCCCTTAATTTTATATTTTGCTCCCCCTTAAATAGATATCCTATTAGGAACCTGGATTTTATATTATTGATGTCCAATTTAGCCACAATTTATTTCTCAATCATTTGCAAAGGATGTTAAGCCTTGAAATGATATGAGATCATGTTAGGTTTATGGCATGTATATATTGATTTCTCACCCATTTTACAAGGGATGTTAAGCCCCAGAATGAAATGAGAGTCCTTTAAGCTTAGAGTATATGAAGATGTCTCTAACCAAATACAAAGGATGTTAAGCCCTGATTTGTCTAGAGAATTCCTTTAAGAACAAGATATATCATTTTTATGGAGATTCGTATATTTCTTCATGGATTTGAGAATGCTAAGGTTATGACTAGCTTTAATGAGCTCTTGATCAAATTTGTTTTTAGGAGCTCCCCCTTAATCTTATAAGTTAAAGCAATTTAAAACTATTAAGGTCACAAATAAGTTGTGATTTTGACTTTTATCAAAAAATATACTAAGATTAAGTTTACTAGAATGATGTCCAAATAAGCATATTTGTCAAAGCTTATTTTAGGTCGCCCTTGACTACGACCGTAGCGCCCCTTGGCTAAATTTTGTTTTAACCAAGAGGCAAAATTTACAGATTTCCAATTAAGTATTTTACATCAATTTGTGATGCATGTTTCAATGAAAGCACAATGAATATTTCAAATCTTTTAAAGATATCAATTGAAAAACATTGTATTCTTTGCAAGCATTTCGAAGAGATATATCACCAATAAGTTCTTTTGCTTGCCTATGTAATGATAGAATGATAGAACAGAAATTTTTCTTTAAACTAAGAATAATTTTGGTTTTTGATCAAATTCATTTCTCATAATCTTTCAAGGATGATTTCCATAATTGATACTTTATTATACAGTCATTAATCATGAATAGACAACAATTTTGAACAATTTCAAAAGAATTCAGCAATTTTACAGCATTCTGAAAAACAGTGACATGCTCGGTCGACAATTGCTCGACCGACACTTACTCGGTCGACAACTGCTCGACCGACCAAGTTTCTGGAAAATATTCAGAATTCTTAATCAACTTCAAATAAAAGAGGTTATGCAAATTATAGCTCGATGATGTTGAGATAAGACATTATGATATCAGAAGTCAGTTTAGGTCAAATCTCAACTAATTAATTTGAAGCTTCTAAGTTTTAGGAATCCAAGCTAACTCATCTTTCTTTTTCTTAAAAGGGCATGAAAATGAATAATGTCCAAGACACATGCAATAATGGCAAATAATAGCATCAACTTCATTTCTATTTCTAGGAATTGTGTTCCTAGGTACAAATATAGTCTTGGATGCTCTTTTGGTTTTATTTCTTCTTGGATCGTATCCTAATCCTTTCCTTCCATTGTAACTAGAGGAAATTTTCAGAATATTGTCAAGTAGGTTATTTCCTCCTAACTCATTTACATTTCTTTGCAACCTAGCAATATCTTTCTTTGCTTGATCTAAATTGGATAATAGGGCATTTCTTTCTTTAACAACCTTATCATAATCTAAATGTGAACATAGAATAGGTTGTTTCTGGAGATCATTCACCTGAGTTTGCAAATTTGATTTTTCTAAGGAAAGAAGATTGCAATTTGCTTCTACCGATTTAATCTTAAGAGCATAATCTTCATTTTCCTTTTTAAGATTTTCATTTTCAGATACAAGAGCAAGAATTCTAGCATTTAAATCTTTATTTGCCTTTTTAAGTTTCTTCTTGCACTCAATATATTTCTCATAAGTATTTTGAAGACTAGCAATTATATCTTCTTTTGGTAGATCATAAAGACTTACCTCTTCTTCATCTTCATTTGTTGTAGCAATGAAACACTCTACGTCTTCTTTTCCACTATCGCTATCGTCACTTGAATCATCCCATGCAGCTCTATACGCTCTTTCTTTCTTTTTGTAGGATGATTTCTTCCCTTTCTTGAGTTTTGGACATTCTCCTTTCATATGTCCTTTCTTGCCACATTCAAAGCACCTGGAAGAAGAAGCACTGGAAGTTTTGTTAGTTTTAAAACTTTTATATTGCTTACCATTCACAATGAGAGTTTCTTCTTCACTATCATCTTCACTTGTGTCTTTGGTTGATGCTTTGAATGCAATATCCTTCTTTTTCCCATGTTGGCGTTCATGTTCTCTCCTTTCTTCCTCTTCTAAATCTGCCTCATGAGCTTCTAAGTTTCCGATGAGCTGCTCCATTTTGAGGCGAGTGAGGTCGTTTGCTTCTGCAATAGCTGTCACCTTTGGTTTGTACTTTGGAGGAAGAGATCGAAGTATTTTTGATACCTGATCTTCCTCAAGAACAGGTTTCCCTAAAGCACTCAAACCATTAACAATAGTAGAAAATTTTGAATACATTTCACTAATAGTTTCGTTTGGATCCATGCGAAAATGTTCAAACTTGGTTTTAAGCAAACTAACTTTAGAATTCTTAACTTGAACAGTACCCTCATATGTTATAGATAATCTATGCCAAATGTCATATGCGGTATCACAGTTTGATACTCTATTAAATTCACCTACTGAAATGGAACAATATAAAATGCTTACTGCCTTTGCATTCATTTGAGCCATCTTTACCGTATTAGCATCCCATACTGCGAAATCGTCTTGTGGGAGTGTGTATGGTGTAGATACCATTCTCCAAAGATCCCAGTTGATTCCTTGGAAGTAGAATTGCATTCTCCTCTTCCAATATTGGTAGTTTGTTCCATCGAACGCCGGTGGCCTAGCAACGAGTGTTCCTTCAATGTTGAGGTTGTTGAGCACTCCATCCCCCATTTCTTCAAGACCGTGTTAAGGTTCCTTGAAGCCCTACTCTGATACCAATTGAAAACTACTAGAGGGGGGTGAATAGAGTTTTATAGATAATTTAACAATTAATTAACTCAAGCAACCACAAAGACAATATTGGACAAGGAGACACAAGGGTTTAGAGTGGTTCCTAGCCTTAGCAAATACTAAGGTAGTCAGTCCACTACCCGGTTGCTTACCCAACCGGGATTTGAAAAGAAATCTATTTTATTACCTCGCAAGGACTTTACATAAAATACAATTTCTTTTCCCAAACCCTTCAAGCAGCCTTCACCTAGAAGTAATCGCCCAACCTTGAAGCAGCCTTCCCTTGAAGTAGATGCACCAACACCCGTTGCACCAGCCTTCTGAAGTAGCTTCCCGTGCGATAGCCTTCTTGAAGTAGCTTGAAGTCCCCTTCTCCACCTGAGAAGTCAACCCTCTCCAATCCACAGCCTCCAACCCTAGGAGTAGCAAGGAGAGTACAAAAGATAACAAGGAACAAGAAGGAAAACAGAAATTACAACTTATCCTTTTAAGCACAAGGCTTGATTTGCCTATATCAAGCGTATAAATCTCCTAACCAATGTGTATGACAATGTGATTGTAGTGGATAGGAGATACTAGCCTATAGGGCACGAAATGGGAGCAATAGGAATGAATGGCAAGTGTAGGAATTGCTCTATTGCTCTAAAACAGATTGCAAGTGTGTATTCAAGCTCAAGTATAGCACAAGTATAGCTTAGATGTGCTTTGGTGTCCTAAGGCATGTCCTATTTATAGGAATGACCTATGTATGCTTAAGGACGTTCTAGACAACTTCTAGGGGGTTCCTAGTGCTTAACTAGCCGTTAGGAATAAGTTAGGCGCATTAGCAACGGCTAGTTAATTAATTCTGCAGTTGCTGTCAGAGACCATCTCGGTCGAGGACTTGTCGACCGAGATGCCCAGTCAGTCGAGGATTTGTCGACCGACAGGCTCTCTGGATTAACGTTTATTTGCAACTGTCAACTGCTGTGTCTAACGGCTACTTTTGGTCAATCTCGGTCGAGAAGTTTGTCGACCGAGAGTGTCTCGGTCGAGGAGTGTGGTCGACCGAGATTGACTCTGTTTTCAATCTTTCAATTAAGATACTAAGTGTGTGCATGAGTGTGCATTATGTGATCCTATTAGAAGGAGATGACCTAACTAAGTGTGGTGTTTAGCTAGGGAGATCTAACGCTTGATTTACATGAAGTCTAAGTACTTGTACATTATATATTTGTACAAGTTTACAAATGATTACATTGCATGACATTTACAAACATTCAAGCGTATAGATTCCCTAGAACTTTGTCATCACCTTGTTCCTGCACACTTAAGTAGCTCGTTAGATTAATAAGAATGAAATGTTTGTCATCATCGAAACAAAAGGGATTTATCATAATATCCAATTTATCCAACAGCGCAAAGCATTCAATGGATGGAATGATGAACGGAGTGCACCTAAACCTATACCAAGGGATGTTGTCTATGAAAGAGTAAAAGACATTGTCAATGAATTTGGTAAGAAATCACAATTTAGTATGGCCGCAGGGAGTGACAATTCTTCATTCAAGAAGAAGTCAATATTTTGGGATCTTCCTTATTGGAGTTCTTTGACAGTCAGGCATTGTATCGATGTAATGCACGTTGAGAAAAATGTCTATGATAGCGTCATTGGTACTCTATTAAATATACCAGGTAAGACTAAAGATGGGATAAAATCTAGACTGCACCTACGTGAAATGGGAATAAGGTTAGAATTAATAGAATTACGTGAAATGGGTAATAAAAGAACATACTTACCTCCCATTTGTTACACGTTATCTAGAAAGGAGAAGAAAGCTTTTTGTGAATGCTTGGTAAATGTTAAGGTGCCACAGGGTTACTCATCTAACATCCGTAGATTGGTATCAATGAAAGATCTGAAGTTGATAGGTCTTAAATCTCATGATTGTCACACTCTAATGCAACAAATAATACCCGTGGCAATTCGATCTATATTGCTGAAGCATGTAAGGTTTGCAATCACCAGACTTTGTTTCTTTTTCAACAGTCTATGCAGCAAAGTTATTGACCCTGATACTCTCGATAATTTGCAAAGAGAAGTGGTTGTTACCCTACGTCAGCTTGAGATGTATTTCTCTCCTTCGTTCTTTGATATCATGGTACATCTTCTTGTCCACTTGACTAGGAAAGTGAAAATGTTGGGACCAGTTTTCTTGCATTGGATGTATCCCTTTGAATGATACATGAGCGTTTTTAAAGGTGATGTTTGAAACCGTTATCGGCTTGAAGGGAGTATTATTGAAGGTTATGTGGCGAGAGAGGTTATGGATTTTTTCAATGACTTTCTGAGTGGTAATAACACTCCTGTTAATGACAAGAATATTGAGGAGGGAAAAGGAATTTTGGGATCACGGGTGAAAGTAATCAGCCATGAGTAGTTGGAACAAGGTCACTTGTATATTTTACACAACTTGGACGAAGTGAGTGTTTATATCGAGGAACATACCAATTTAATCAAGAGACAACATCCTCAAGCAAGCTCAATGTGGCTTGCTAGAGAGCATAACAAGACTTTTATTAAGTGGTTTGAAGATAAAGTCTTAAATCAACTATCTCAAACACCAAATGATATTACGGAAACTATCAAATGCCTCGCCTTTAAACCAAAACTAAATGTTATGTCTTATGAAGGGTTTGACATTAATGGGTTCACATATTACACAAAGCGCCAAGATGATAAGAGTGTCGTCCAAAATAGTGGGGTCACTCTTCAAGCGTCGACTATGTATTTTGCAAGTGCAAAGGATAAGAGTCCACGTGAAGCTAAAATGTCATATTATGGTGTCATTGAAGACATATGGGAGTTTGACTACATAGATTTCAGAATTCCGCTCTTTAAATGTAATTGGGTTGATAACACCAAAGGAGTTATAGTGGATGAATTGGGTTTCACTTTAGTGAACTTTGAAAAGATTGGCGAGAAGGGTGAACCATTCATATTGGCATCACAAGAGAAACAAATATTCTATATCGATGATCCTGCAAATGATAAATGGTCGGTTGTTCTTCATGGTAAAAGATAGTTCATTGAAGATCCTATAGATGAAGAAGAGTACTATGATAAATATGATGACTCTAGTCCATTCTCAGTTGGGTTGCCAACTCCACAAAATATTAAACCTAAAGATGACTTATATGTGCGCGGAGATCACAATGAAGGATTTTTAATTGATAAAAGATCACAATTTTAGAGGCATGCATGTTTATGTTTTTTTATTGAAGCTAAATGTTTACTTTTTTGATATCAATATCATTTTCTGATTTGATGTTTTATTATCTTCTAGCTAATACAAATGCTAAACGTTGTGGGAGGGTCCTAAGGAACTATAGGACCAATCTCACCCGAGATTACATACGCGATGCTGAGAATAGGTTCTTGATTGATTCCAATTCTAGACATTGATCAATATTTCACTAACTCTACACTAATAAATTTTTTTTGTATTCTCTTTGAAAAATAAATATAGGAAGAAGGAAGCCACACAACAATGGAACTACTTGGACCCCAAAGACTGGGAGGAGTTTGTTACCCAAAGAAAAATAGATGAATTCAAGGTATTAAGCACCACTCCCAATTTAATTAATACACATTTTTATGTATTCACCTATTCAAGATTAACCTTTAGTGTTACTAACCAAATCAATGTGCTAACTAACTAGGCTATCAGTGATGCTCAATGAATGAAGAGAAGCAGGATACAGATACAATACATAAAGTGCAGCACGCACAAGTGTTTCAGATTCATATAACAACATGACAGACTAACACATATATAGTGCATAACAACAACAACGCCGAATTTACATACAACACTAGCTTAGTACATATATAGTGGGACTACGGTGACGAGTTAACAGGAGGACAAACAGATTTCACCATGAGTTAACATTGAAGAAGGTCTACTAACCTACACTGAGCTAAACAAGTTTATCAGTACTAGCCTAAGGCACAAGTATGGTTCGTCGGGACAATGACGGTCGTGGAAGCTTAGTGTCCACTACACATTCAACTGGACAGTGGCCACTAAGCTTCCACGACCGTCATTGTCCCGACGAACGGTACTTGTGCCTTAGGCTAGTACTAATAAACTTGTTTAGCTCAGTGTAGGTTAGTAGACCTTCTTCAATGTTAGCTCGTGGTGAAATATGTTTGTCCTCCTGTTAACTCGTCACCTTAGTCCCACTATATATGTACTAAGCTAGTGTTGTATGTAAATTTGACGATGTTGTTGTTATGCACTATATATGTGTTAGTCTATCATGTTTTTATATGAATCTGAAGCACTTGTGCGTGCTGCACTTTATGTATTGTATGCCGCATTTGACATCGATACCGCATTGGTTGTATGCACTTGTGCGTGCTGCACTTTTTATGCCGCATTGGACATCGATACCATACATGAGGTATTATATATAGTCTCATTAGTTAGTATGAAATATATCAAACTTATTTTTATATTATTACTTATATATATACATCATTCTCTTTGCAGGTGTTTAAAACTGACCACACTATAGGTAAATACTTAAAAGATGTACATGATGCATACACGATGGAAGTATTAAATAAGTAAGAGAAGAATGGGCAAAATCCATTCAAGCAGTGGGGACTGTAAAATATAATTGGGATGCTGAAAGCGATGTTGAATTATATTTTGTAAATGAATATTTCTGAATGTTTATACATGTCTGAATGTTTATACATGTATTTGAATGTTTCTACATGTGAGAATGTGAGAATTGAATTGATGTTTGAATGTATCTACTTGTGTGAAAAGTATATTTGTTGATTTTGCAGGTTTGTGGCCTATTTGTTGGCCGATATCAATGAATGTCATAAACCTGCAGTTCAGAAAATTGAACTGCAGGTTCTCATCCTGCTGACCAGCCACAACAGGCCTACAAACTGATAAGAAAAAAAAATTAAAACATAGGTGTTGGTTATTTATAGAAAACCATCATCAAAGGTTTACAACGTCGGTTATTGGATAAAATTGCAGCCTAATGTGACAAACAACCCGACCGTGCAGGAAAGCACGGTCGTGCGGGAAATGGCGTTGGTTATTAGTATAAACCCAATGCCTATAGTACTAAACATGGCCGTGCAGGGAAGCATGGTCGTGGCGTCTGGAAATATGGCGTCGGTTTTTATTGGAAAACCGACACAGAAAGTGTCGTAGATGGCACCCTTTTTATGGCGCGAACCCTTTTGGCGTCGGCTTACCATACCTAACTGACGCATATAGGTGCCCTGCTGGCGCGTTTTCGGTGGCGTGAAGCCTTTTGGCGTCGGTTATAAAACTGACGCCGAAGAGTTCGACCTTTAGCGGTGCCCACATAGGCGTCGCTTGAGAACCGTCGCTAAAAGGGGTTAAACAACCGACGCCAAAGACGTGTTCTATAGCAGTGTAACAAGTGTTCTTTGATGAATTGAGGGTTTGAATACCCATATTCCATAATCATAATGATGAGATGTTAAGGGATGAGAATGCCCATGATGTGATAAGGGATTTAAGATCCTAATGTTTTATAACGTTTTAAAAAGTACTTGATAAATGAATTATACTTTTCTTTGTAGCATTTGTCATAATAATTCTTGATTGAAACTTGACTGATGCTAAAAGAATACGATAATGTACTTAATTAACTAAGTGAAATATCATCATGTAGTGCCCTGGCCATATAACCATCAGTGTCAGAATTTTCTGGATGGTGAAACGGGTTGCTCCACGGCATAACCCAGAATGCATATTTTTGAATATGCGGGGGTGATGGGAGAAAATATCCTTACGCCCTAATGGAGGAATTGATGCGAGATAAACATTAAATCTCTCAATCCTTCATTATATATGTCAGGGTGGATGTATCACTAATCCCCTGATAATGGGATGGATGTATCACGAATCGCCCGATAATATTAATGTCGGATCGATGTGAGATAAACATGAAATCTCTCGATTGTGAAGAGAGTATAGTCGCCACTGTAACTCTATAGCGAAGTTGCCAGTATACCCTGGAAAGCTATTAAGCAGAGACACACGATGTCCTGCATTGAATCTCGTACTGACCGAGATAAGGGAGGTCATGGCAGCCGGCTCTTCCATTGACCTTGTATGGCACCGATTTCGACTTCGCAATGGTCAGTTGGAGTATGAGAGGTATACCTCATCTCCTCAGGGCATAAGTGTGACTGTAAAATGTAATCAGTCATATAGCATGTTTGCTTAAGGATTGAATACGAAAATCATTGGTTGATGTTACATTTCTTTTATGCATCTTTAGATGATAGATGATATATTTATGATGTATAATTCTACCATGGGTAGATGCAATGTTCTCTTTGAGAAAGGAGATTATATTATTCTGTTCATATAATGATTAATACTATTGTTAATATAAAATAATTCCTGCTTAGTTTTATTCTACTAATCTACAATAATAATATTTCTGGCGGAGAGTTATATCTCTCGCTGGGACAATTTTCAATTGTCTCACCCTCGTGGGATCCAACTTTTTAGGTAAACGCGGAAGAAGAAATAGGAACCCCATAGCAGAGAAAGAGCAGCAACAACAACAGAGACAACAGTGATATTCCAGGTGGAGGCACTGGCTATCATATTTTTTATAGAAAGTCCTATGTGTCGTCTCTGTACTCTTAGGTCCTTGGAGTCAGTAGTTAGTGCTTTTATGATCAATCTAAGATTTTGGCTTGAACGCCTCGAGGTTTTATGTTTCTTATGTATAGTTTTGGCAAAGCAACTGTTGCATGTAATCCTCGGGAAGAGATGGTACATGGTATGTACTTGTGGACCAGAATGTATATGTAATACTTTGGTTCTTGTTATAAGAGTTACCTGGAATTGGATCTCTTTGCAAGAGGTTTAATTTTTTAGTGATTTTTGTTAATCTGCTGCTAATGATCGCTTCCTCTTAGTTAATGATGTTTTATTCAAACGATGTCTCATAGCTACTATACTTCAACTATTTAGTTACTTAATTGTTTAACCTGCTCAATATTCTTATATTGTTTAATATCCAATAACCTGTTGTAATCAATAATCATTGTGGAGAGTTATATCTTTGTTGGGACATGGGTCTTACTTTGTGGGTACCACATCCTTTTAGGTGGACTTTGGTGACATGGTTGAGATCATGTTGTAGAAGAGAAGTGACATGGTGATTAGTAGATGATGAAGGTATGATAGTTGTAGTTCTTAGTAGTAGAGTCATAGTGTTGTCCTTGTACTCTTAGGTTCGAGCATGGGATGTTCTATAGATGATATACATGTATTGACATGAGTTTTTGGCAGTATGTCGGTGTTTGTATATATGGAATGTACATGGGAATATCTCTTTTGTATATAGGTTGTGGTTGAAGCCACTAGATACAAATATAAATACCAGGTACGACATGTGAACTTATGGAAAGTTGGACCTTCATGTAAATGTTTCATAACATGTTAGTGATGTTGGAATTGGTTTTAATTATTCTATTTTTTTGGCTATGTGATTAGTTAAGTACTTGATTGTGTTTTATGTTTTGAGTAATCTCATTTAGTGTGACAATGTGTCATATTAAACTTCATAGATCACTCCTCTCTAAGGCACTCATAGCAGGCAATACTATATATAGATAGGAAATGTCATTTACCTAAAAGTGACTATTTTTACATAATTTCATCAACATAACAGTGAGGAAAAAGACTTTAGATGTACTTAGAGGATCTCCTCTCAACAAGAATAACATATAACTCTTACCCTACTTATGCATGGAGTATTTTCATTCATAAAAAGTTCCATATTTTACGCTCATCCTATCAATGTGAGCATAATCTAAACAAGGAAATACTAAAAAACCATGTTTTTAGGTTAAGGATGGTGCATCAAGGTTAAGGAAAGACTATTTGTGAAGAGTAGCTTCAACATGCAACTCTTACTGTAACATCCCAGGATTTGAGGCCTCCGATAACATAATTTTAAAAGGAATGATTGGACTACCCATATCACCAAGGTGCACCTCCTTTTCTGGGAGTCCATCACTAAAGAACTCCATAGTTAAGCGTGCTCAGTTTGGAGTAGTACTAGGATGGGTGACCAGTCGGGAAGTTGATCCTGGCTTGCGCGTCAGTGAGGACAAAGTGTGCAGTTAAGGCTAGTGGTGGTCGGTGGGGCCAGTCATCATTCCTGAAACTCTACTAGAGCCTAGGGAAGTGGGCCCAGGCGTTACAAATGGTATCAGAGCCATAACCCCTCCAGTAGGTGGGGCCCACATGGACATGGCATGCCAGTCTTGAGACGTGCAGTCCATGCATGTAGGAAAGGGTTGTCCATGGTTGACGTAGCCACCCTTACACTGGTATTCTGTGATCGGGAGCTGGGTGTCCATGGGTCATTGTGGGCCTGCACTAAAATGGGGAAGAGATTATGAGGCCGTATAGTTGAGCCTTGATGAGGACGTCAAGAGTCTAAGTGGGGGAGATTGTAACATCCCAGGATTTGAGGCCTCGGATAACATGATCTTAAAAGGAATGATTGGACTACCCATATCACCAAGGTGAACCTCCTTTTCTGGGAGCCCATCACTAAATAACTCCATAGTTAAGCGTGCTCAGCTTGGAGTAGTACTAGGATGGCTGACCAGTCGGGAAGTTGACCCTAACTTGCGCGTCAATGAGGACAAAGTACACAGTTAAGGCTAGTGGTGGTCTGTGGGGCCAGTCATCATTCCTGAAACTCTACTAGAGCCTAGGGCAGTGGGCCTGGGCGTTATTGTAGCCTCAGATAACATGATCTTAAAATGAATGATTGGACTACCCATATCACCAAGGTGCACCTCCTTTTCCAGGAGCTCATCACTAAAGAACTCCATAGTTAAGCGTGATCAGCTTGGAGTAGTACTAGGATGGGTGACCAGTCGGGAAGTTGAACCTGGCTTGCGCGTCAGTGAGGAAAAAGTGCGCAGTTAAGGCTAGTGGTGGTCTGTGGGGCGAGTCATCATTCTTGAAACTCTACTAGAGCCTAGGGCAGTGGGCCCAGGCGTTACAAATGGTATCAGAGCCATAACCCCTCCAGTAGGTGGGGCCCACATGGGCATGACATGCTAGTCTTGAGCCGTGCGGTCCAGGAATGTAGGAAAGGGTTGTCCATGGGCCTATACTGAAATGGGGAAGAGATTATGAGGCCTTATAGTTGAGCCTTGACGAGGACGTCAAGAGTCTAAGTGGGGGAGATTGTAACATCCCAGGATTTGAGGCCTCAGATAACATGATCTTAAAAGGAATGATTGGACTACCCATATCACCAAGGTGCACCTCCTTTTTCGGGAGCCCATCACTAAAGAACTCTATAGTTAAGCGTGCTCAGCTTGGAGTAGTACTAGGATGGGCGACCAGTCAGGAAGTTGATCCTAGCTTGCGCGTCAGTGAGGACAAAGTGTGTAGTTAAGGCTAGTGGTGGTCTGTGGGGACATTCGTCATTCCTAAAACTCTACTAGAGCCTAGGCCAGTGGGCCCGGGCGTTACACTTACTGTCAATATTTCTATCTTAAGGTTGTAAAAAACAACCTTTTTCATTTTATGGAATATTACATAATGTTTTGTCTTGCATGTAAAGATTATTACAGATGAACCATCATGAGGTCGATCAATCTTCATCGAGATCCCAAGAGGACGATCAACCTCAATTCTCAAGAATACAAGGTTGATGACCAAATAGATCTATGAAGCTCAAGCAACTCAATTGACCTCCAACACTCGACCTTCAGCTTGAGAAACAATCAATCGAGCTCCAACCCATATACCTCACCCAGATTCCTTCTCTACCAAGCAATGATCTTGAACGTCCACGTGACATGAATCCAACTATCGACGCCCAAGTATAAAGGCCTTAAAAACCCATCATGCAACCATAAAGGATCTCTCTCAGACTCCATGTAGTGAAGTCGTATGTGTTTCTACATGAGAGGACAATGTCTTGACTTAGAAACCTCTGTAGTGAGAGAGATCAACCTCTGAGGTTCTTGATTGATTGACCTACATTCTTTCCTTGAGCAATGAACATCTCCACCAAAAGAGAAATTGAGCTCTAGCAGTTCATCAACGATCAATCATTGGCAAATTCACATATGTCGACCTCTAGGTGCTTGATATCTCTATGAATCGACCTCTAGTTATTGACCTCTACAAGTCAAGGATGATCGACCTCTTGATTGATTGACCTCTTAGCCAAGCTTCAATCCATACTCCTTCATTGATCTGAAATGATTGACCTCCATCCTAGTAGGTCAATTGATCTCCTGCATTTGACCAGACCAGTTATTACCTACCTTTAGTGATGTTTGAGATTTCCCCCTCTTCTTCAGCTACTTGTAAAAATCTCGGTACAAGGAGTGAGTAGTCCTTTCATTGGGTGTGGGGACTAGCCCTGCAATCCATTTCTTGCAGTTTCATTCTTATTTCAAGTCTTGTATGAACACATTTAATTAATTTCTAATCATTTAATTCATTTTTTTGGATTAATCACCCCATCTATGTGATATATTATAATTCTAGGTCATGAGAACTTTAACATTTAAGATTAAATAATCAATTACTTTTGGTCAATGCCCTAAATAGAACTTCTGATGGGAAGTCTCTGTAATAGTATATGTATGATCTATAAGTATCAAAACATTGAGCTTGCAATAATATTGACTCAAGAAAGTTTCCAATAGTGAAAGGAGAAACTTGTATAGCTCTAGGTATTTCTTCATATGAGTTTGAATTTGAATGAATGTGCAGATTGATATTGTGGAAATGAAAACCGACTCCACCACAATGTTTTCCATCATTAATCAAGACTAATTTTATAAAATCCCAATTTTCTAAAATATATAATTCACTGAGCGAAAGCATAACCTCATTAGGAATGTCACAAATATGATATTCATTGCATAAGAAAAACCAAGATAATATACATTGAGAAATTTCTCACATCTCGAACGCATAACATAAAATTCACACCCTAAATTGAAGCACATGTCTCATAAACATAAAGGAAATCTAATTCATTAATAGTTGGCACTCCACCAGGTCTTGCTTCAGAAGTCCTTGATTTCTTCCTTTAGTTGGTCCTCATTTATCTCTACCCTTGACGTTACTCCTTTGCTAAGGGCATCACGCCCCCAACCATGCATAAAACAATTTGTAAGTGGAATTGAACATATTATAAAACTAAAATAACATATACTTTGAAAAGACAATGTTTAACATCATGAAAATAAACGTTGTATTTTATCATTGTCTTTAATCTGACTTATTTAAGAAGCTGACATTTTGCACTAAAGTGCCTCTTCTCTTTGCACCGAAGTGCCTATTGAATTGTACCAAAGTGACTCTTGAATTGCATTGAAGTGTTTTGCATGCTAGGAATCCCATGTTTTGTGCCCAAGTGCATTGTATTCTAGGAGATCCCATAACGAGGATCTTATATAAGGTTAATTCATTATCTTTACAATTTACTCTTTAATACTCTTTACTCTTTGTGACAAAGTGGATTTTAGCATTATAATAAAGTAATTACTCTTTTGCCCTCATTATATCCATTAATGGCCCAAAATTATTTTTCTCGGCATCATAATCAAAGTTGAGACTCATATACAAAATATGGTCAACAATGTGAACTTTATACACATTATAACACCTGATATTGGATTATTCATCACTTTGTACAAATAAACAAATTGATCCATCAAACCTCATAATTTGGTTCTCAAACATTTTATAGATATTCTCCACATTTTTGTGAACCTTTGGTCCAAATTTGAGAACATTTCATCATTCCTACGAATTACTATGATTTCTTGAAGTTAATGCATTGAAAATGCCTTTTTATTGCCTTTTTCTTGGGCTATTCCAAGTCAGCTATCCAGGGCAAAGCATCGGGGGTGCATTTCGGCCCTTGGATATGCCTCTTGTGGATCCAGGCCAGATCTGATAGTCGCTGTATCATCTTCAACCTCCCGTTGATTGCGGGGAGGTATTAATGCTACCAAAACCAACGATTTAGCGATCTTGACCACTTTTTGAAAAACCAAGCGAACGAAAAGCTTTGCATCGTGATTTCAAATACAACAAGCCCTATTTTGATTGGGTTTTATGCATCCTTGCGCTGCCAAAATGAGCTCCGCGCCTCCTGTTCTCACTCTGGCAGCCACAGCTAGGGCCCATACCTGATCTAGCCTAACCCTAGCCTTCAAGCCTATAAAATGATCCCCGAAGGGGCACCGACACCCCCACATTACTAGAACGAGCATCTTGCTCTCTCCCTCGGCCCCGAGAGCCCCTATTTTTTGTCCTTGTATCCTGCTGCTCCAAGCAGCGCCGCCGCACCTGGCACTTTGGGCGTTCTCGCTCCTAGCCTCCTCGCCCATGCCCTAAACTCCTGTTGAGTCCGTGAGGCCAAGGCCAGTCAGGCCGGCCTGCTCACTCTCTCTCTCGTCCCTTCCTGCTCCCAGAGCTCCTCCACTCCGGCGAGCCCCGCCGCCCCATTTCTGGGCTCGCGAGGGAGTGCTGCGTGAGGAAGAGAGGTCCTGGACCGGCCGGTCCAGGAAAGGGAAGCCCCAGTCCTATACTCAGTTGAACCAAGCCAGTAAATAAGAAGGTGAACCGGCTAATAGAGGATCGGACCGGACCCTAAACCAAGCGTGCCAGCATGACTCCATCTCGGCCTTTAGTGGTGCATCTGACGGTCATCCTTTTTCACAAACAAAGGTATTTTTGTCTCTCTCTGGCCAATATTCAATTAAATGCCCAGATCTCGATTTAATCATAGAAATTGCATCCTAACTCCAAATAATACAAACAAATAGTCAATCTTGATCAGAAAAATCTAATGAATCGATTAAAAATATTTGTGAAGCCTGAATATAAACTATGCTCACTTATATCCTTTTATTTGATATCTTTCTTATTTAGTTTATCAAATGGAACAATAATGATGTCTAATCTTTTGAAACCCTATATCTGACTCTAATGATTACCCTGATATACAAATGTAGATCTGATTTAGTTGAATCTTTAAAATGAATCATTAGTGATCTAGATCTAATTGTTTGATTCAATCTTGATTAGAATCTTTATGAATAATGAGTAAATCTTGATATTGATCTTAAGCTTGCAAAACCCTTGATATAGTTTTGACCCATCAATCTGATCTTGAATACAAATGATGTTAGAACAACATGATGATCTAAAGATTTGATGATGACTTGGATAATGATCATAAATTAGGGTTAGCACATATAATCCTAGAAAACCTAGGTAAGTCATTCACACTCGAATAGATATCAGATACTTGAAATAATGCTGGATATATTGAAATATTGGTTGATTATAAGTGAATGACCCAACCCTAAGGTTGACATAGGAAAAGTGTAACCCTAATCTCGAATATTGAAAACTGATATTCTAAACATCATGATCTTGACCCTTGATCCAATCTTGATGATTTAGGATCTGACTCGAAGGGTTGACCTATTGATCGGATATTGATTATACTCGAAATCTCGGTGAAAGGTATGCTATTTATATAACTCCTCCTTGATTGTATTGAAGATACTTTTATGTATCTCTTGACCGTATGCTTGGCTATTTACTTGGATGAGCTATTGTTCCCTATGATTAGTCTTCTGTTTTTCTATATTATATTTTGAAAAACATGAAAACATAAATTGAATGCCCATTATGACTGCCCGTATATTGATGTTGATAATGATGATGATATTGATAATGTTGATAATGTGGATATTGAGTACAACAATCCCCTCATTTGGAAGTGGGACTTGTACTTTGGCTTCCTATGTTCCTATGGTGAAAAGGGGCCTAATGACCTTCCCCATCGCGTTGGGGTAATAGAGTCACACAAATTATATAAGCATGCTTCTTGAATTACAGCATAATGGGAACTCGAAATAAAATTCGAATTGCTTGAAAAACTTGTCGAATAAATGTTGGATTTGCAAATTGATTATTATTCTTTGAAATATAAGTCCTGCCAAGTATACATATTTTCTTATAAACTATTTTTCTTGATTTTGATAGCGTACCGTGCAATTGCATGATTGTGTCTTGATTTTCTTGATTTTAGGCAATATACATGGAAAATTGAATATGATCGCTTCCGCACTCATATACTCTGATGACAAAGACAAATTGGATATATCTCCATATTGGGTGAGTTTGTTCTTAATTATCCAGTTTTTGAGTCATTTATTTCTTATTGTATATGCCAGTGTGATTGATCTTATGGGGCCACTCAGGGACGGGCGCTTCAATCCTTTTTCTACTGTCTAGGCAGTAGGATTGAGATTGGGGTAAGAACGGTTCCGTGACAGTTGGTATCAGAGCTTTCACACTCCCATATACTTTAAGTAAATAATTTCTCAAGTCTCTTACACCCAAGAAACCCTAAAGTCCATAATGGTGAAAATTGAGGTGTCTAGGCTCGGGGTCCTGACATAATTTCTCCTATCCGTCTTCACGGTGGCTGAGATCCCCCACTCTACCTGGCCTCAATTGATCCAGAACTGGACCTAAAGGTTCTCTTGTGAAACCTTAGAGAGTCTTCTAGCATCTCATCTCTTCTTTAAGGACAATCCTAAGCCACCCATGTAGATGAAGATTAGGTAGTCTTCTCATCTCCTCATGTGGTCCTTCCTTGTGACCTTATACCACATGATGTCTCGATTATGGGTAGTTTAAGCATGGGAATCGCTAAATCTTGAAAGTTGATACCATGATCTGACCCTAGTTTGAAAACTCGATTTTGATCCATAGAATAAAATACTCATGTATGATCCCTAATATCATTAGCTGAAATATATGCTTCCTATGTTGAGGTAAATTTTGATTTGGTGAAATAAGGATGACTTGTACCTTATACTTCATTGTTGATGAGGTCCCTATTTGATTAAATCCATGCTGCCCTATTATTTTGACTAAACCTCAAACATAGTTAAGCAAACTCTTATCCTATTTGATGCTCATCATGACTAGGCTATATATTGACTAAGTCTAGGACTCCCAAAACCATGATGTAAGACTATTGATGCCTCTTACAATCTCGATTTTGATATGATGATTATGGACCAAAATTTTGCACCATTATGCTCTGATTCCTTGAATGCCAAATTTAAATCCTCGATTTCCAAATTATATCACTACCTTGATCATGAAAGGAAAGAATTGAAAATCTTGACATTATTGCCCTACTATCTTGAATTTTGATCTTATGACTTCAATGTATATGATTTAATTTTGATACTCTCCCTATTTGAATAAAATCATTAGATCATGACTAATGTTGGTAATGTGCCAGATTAGGGTGGTAGTTGCCTCATGACTCCCCTAACCTAGGTCACATCCCTATTTTGACTACTTCTAAATTTTCACCTTGTTGATTATTTAGAGTCTGGAAAGGTATACCCTTTCACCCATTTTAGACTGGTTGACCTCAACCTTGGAAACATGATAATGAAATTATGATATGTTGCTCGAATATTGGTTGAATAATGTTGCTCAAAATTGGATATAGATGAATGATACCCCCTAAGGTCTAAATAGGAATCTAAACCCTAGCTTCAAAATTTTGGACCTATGACTTTTGATCTCGACTCTTGATATTGATATATAATATTGCGACTCATGATTATCAAATCTCAATAATGGTACAAATCTTATGATCACACTATTTGGACATTAAGATGTATGACTAATGAATTCAAAATCCCAAATGTTGAAATTTTCAAAATGATGACTATATTGACTCTCTCGATATATGAAATAGGGTTTAGCTCTCATAAGGACTAGGGTGGGACCTTCCCAGTGATTTTGAGCTCGTAATAATGATATTGAAAGTATGATGTTGTCTCAAATTGTTGAAATATGAAATCTCAAATCATGGATATGTAACCCCACCTAGGCCAATGTAGAGGCTACAACCCTGAGATATTGGGATTGAAAGTCACCTTGTACACTTGAACTCTATTCGTTTGACCAAAAATATGATCCCTCCGAATTTGTGATCAATAGGATGACTTCCATATAAGTGACTCATATAATGACTTTGGACAATATATGTGCTGATTTTGATACTCAATTGCTTGATGATGAAATGGTGTTAGTACCAAGTTGATTATGATTTGGAACATGGAATCCCAATTATGATTATTGGATTACCTTGAAATTTGAGGACATGATTTTGATTTTATACTTGAGGATACCCCAGTATTTGAGGAAATGACTTAGGTTGAGTAATCCCAATTTTTGAGGATATTTTTGAATTTTGGGGACAAAATTCCTTTTAAGGAGGAAAGGATGTGACAAAGTGGATTTTAGCATTATAATAAAGTAATTACTCTTTTGCCCTCATTATATCCATTAATGGCCCAAAATTATTTTTCTCGGCATCATAATCAAAGTTGAGACTCATATACAAAATATGGTCAACAATGTGAACTTTATACACATTATAACACCTGATATTGGATTATTCATCACTTTGTACAAATAAACAAATTGATCCATCAAACCTCATAATTTGGTTCTCAAACATTTTATAGATATTCTCCACATTTTTGTGAACCTTTGGTCCAAATTTGAGAACATTTCATCATTCCTACGAATTACTATGATTTCTTGAAGTTAATGCATTGAAAATGCCTTTTTATTGCCTTTTTCTTGGGCTATTCCAAGTCAGCTATCCAGGGCAAAGCATCGGGGGTGCATTTTGGCCCTTGGATATGCCTCTTGTGGATCCAGGCCAGATATGATGGTCGTTGTATCATCTTCAACCTCCCGTTGATTGCGGGGAGGTATTAATGCTACCAAAACCAACGATTTAGCGATCTTGACCACTTTTTGAAAAACCAAGCGAACGAAAAGCTTTGCATCGTGATTTCAAATACAACAAGCCCTATTTTGATTAGGTTTTATGCATCCTTGTGCCGCCAAAATGAGCTCCGCGCCTCCTGTTCTCACTCCGGCAGCCACAGCTAGGGCCCATACCTGATCTAGCCTAACCCTAGCCTTCAAGCCTATAAAATGATCCCCGAAGGGGCACCGACACCCCCACATTACCAGAACGAGCATCTTGCTCTCTCCCTCGGCCCCGAGAACCCCTATTTTTCATCCTTGTATCCTGCTGCTCCAAGCAGCGCCGCCGCACCTGGCACTTTGGGCGTTCTCGCTCCTAGCCTCCTCGCCCATGCCCTAAACTCCTGTTGAGTCCGTGAGGCCAAGGCCAGTCAGGCCGGCCTGCTCACTCTCTCTCTCGTCCCTTCCTGCTCCCAGAGCTCCTCCACTCCGGCGAGCCCCGCCGCCCCATTTCTGGGCTCGCGAGGGAGTGTTGCGCGAGGAAGAGAGGTCCTGGACCGGCCGGTCCAGGAAAGGGAAGCCCCAGTCCTATACTCAGTTGAACCAAGCCAGTAAATAAGAAGGTGAACCGGCTAATAGAGGATCGAACCGGACCCTAAACCAAGCGTGCCAGCATGACTCCATCTCGGCCTTTAGTGGTGCATCTGACGGTCATCCTTTTTCACAAACAAAGGTATTTTTGTCTCTCTCTGGCCAATATTCAATTAAATGCCCAGATCTCGATTTAATCATAGAAATTGCATCCTAACTCCAAATAATACAAACAAATAGTCAATCTTGATCAGAAAAATCTAATGAATCGATTAAAAATACTTGTGAAGCCTGAATCTAAACTATGCTCACTTATATCCTTTTATTTGATATCTTTCTTATTTAGTTTATCAAATGGAACAATAATGATGTCTAATCTTTTGAAACCCTATATCTGACTCTAATGATTACCCTGATATACAAATGTAGATCTGATTTAGTTGAATCTTTAAAATGAATCATTAGTGATCTAGATCTAATTGTTTGATTCAATCTTGATTAGAATCTTTATGAATAATGAGTAAATCTTGATATTGATCTTAAGCTTGCAAAACCCTTGATATAGTTTTGACCCATCAATCTGATCTTGAATACAAATGATGTTAGAACAACATGATGATCTAAATATTTGATGATGACTTGGATAATGATCATAAATTAGGGTTAGCACATATAATCCTAGAAAACCTAGGTAAGTCATTCACACTCGAATAGATATCAGATACTTGAAATAATGCTGGATATATTGAAATATTGGTTGATTATAAGTGAATGACCCAACCCTAAGGTTGACATAGGAAAAGTGTAACCCTAATCTCGAATATTGAAAACTGATATTCTAAACATCATGATCTTGACCCTTGATCCAATCTTGATGATTTAGGATCTGACTCGAAGGGTTGACCTATTGATCGAATATTGATTATACTCGAAATCTCGGTGAAAGGTATGCTATTTATATAACTCCTCCTTGATTGTATTGAAGATACTTTTATGTATCTCTTGACCGTATGCTTGGCTATTTACTTGGATGAGCTATTGTTCCCTATGATTAGTCTTCTGTTTTTCTATATTATATTTTGAAAAACATGAAAACATAAATTGAATGCCCATTATGACTGCCCGTATATTGATGTTGATAATGATGATGATATTGATAATGTTGATAATGTGGATGTTGAGTACAACAATCCCCTCATTTGGAAGTGGGACTTGTACTTTGGCTTCCTATGTTCCTATGGTGAAAAGGGGCCTAATGACCTTCCCCATCGCGTTGGGGTAATAGAGTCACACAAATTATATAAGCATGCTTCTTGAATTACAGCATAATGGGAACTCAAAATAAAATTCAAATTTCTTGAAAAACTTGTCGAATAAATGTTGGATTTGCAAATTGATTATTATTCTTTGAAATATAAGTCCTGCCAAGTATACATATTTTCTTATAAACTGTTTTTCTTGATTTTGATAGCGTACCGTGCAATTGCATGATTGTGTCTTGATTTTCTTGATTTTAGGCAATATACATGGAAAATTGAATATGATCGCTTCCGCACTCATATACTCTGATGACAAAGACAAATTGGATATATCTCCATATTGGGTGAGTTTGTTCTTAATTATCCAGTTTTTGAGTCATTTATTTCTTATTGTATATGCCAGTGTGATTGATCTTATGGGGCCACTCAGGGACGGGCGCTTCAATCCTTTTTCTACTGTCTAGGCAGTAGGATTGAGATTGGGGTAAGAACGGTTCCGTGACACTCTTATTCTTAAATATGAATATGATGTGATATGTGGATACTTGATGATAACAATAAAAAGGATTTCATTTATCCAATATTTTTTATCTTTAATCTATAAAACTATAACATGAATAATACATTCACATTATAACATGTACATTGTACACAATAGCATATAAACATACAATAACTATGTTCAAAGTGCATGTAATGCTTACCTTTTTTGGAGAAACTCCTAATGATTATCCAGGGATTGATGAAACCCTAGTATATCTTCAAGTCTTTGTCGAGTCGGGCATTTATTAGAATTGAATGTGATACAATATCAACACTATATCTAAAAACACAAAGTACCATAATAGACTTTATAGGACCTCCTATACATATTGAGATTTCCTAATGTGTCACACCTACTACTATATCCTCTAAAAACTCTGATATCATGATGAATCCTGACACGATTTTTACGTGCATAGAACGCAAGTGTACGCGTCAATGTAGTATAGGCCCTTGTGAGGCCCGAGTCGAACTCAGGGACACTGAACTATCGGTAGACTACTACTAACTGTTTATGATCAACTAGACCTATTAAAAGTGTTTGAAGGCTATTGTAAAAATAAAAGAAAGTAAAATAAAACAAAGCAATTGATTAAAAGTTTAATTTAATCAATTCTGGTGAAGATCTTTAGGATTGCGGTTTCACCGCGGGTTTTCATTGTATGAATTTCTATATAGAAAATCAGATTTATCTCTTTTTCCGGGTAGTGTCTTGTAGTCAGAATTTCCCACTGTCGTGGTACAATTCACTACCTATGTCTAGGTCGGTTCCACCGTCATAGTAACCTATACCCTAAACTAGGTGCATTAGAATCGACCTCTGGGTATCCACCATTAACCTTACACCGCCTTTTTCAAGGGATTTGTTAATTAATGTGAATTTCATCTCTTTTCAACCATTAATTCTTCTTTCAAAGAAATTAAGGGCATTAGATTATTATTATAGTGATCAAGCATAACAATATAATTGAGAAAACGAATTCATACCACGGATTTAAGAGATAAATGATGAATTACTATGGTAAAAACGTCATACAATGCTTCCCCGGGCTACTCCCGGTCCTAAAGACAAAGGGGATTAGCCCCGCATGTTCATCTCAAAGCAAAACATGGTAGAGAAAAGGGAAAACATGGAGAAAAATGTGATTAAGTAGTGAAACCCCTGAACGGAAAAGATCCAAGCGTTCCTTGGCGTAGAATGCGCGATCTCCGGCCTTTCGGCAGTGGAAAACGTCTTCTTCGGCCTCCGGAACGGCTGGGGCGTGTTTCTGGGCTCCATTCTTCTCTACACACCTTCTCGGGACGTGTGCAATGGCTAATGACGTGATAGATCGCTCTTGGCCGCCGTCATTAGGTATAATCACTGAGTTAGGTTGCAAAAATATCATAGCCGTCGGATTTAGACCAATTTGAAGCAAACTTGTATCTGACGGTGTCGATACCATCGACGCGAATCGATGGTATCGACCCTGCACGGTATCAGCTGGTCTTCTTTTCTTTTCTTTGTCGTGACTGATGCTAACTCGATACCATCGACGAGGGTCGATGGTATCGACTCTCTTAGGCATCGGTTTTTGTCCTTTTCCGTCGCTGAAGCTCCACTTGTCGATAGTATCAACTTCTGGGTCGATAGTATCAACTATCTTCTCGCCAGCAACCTGATGGTATCTCGATACCATCGACTATCATGTCGATAGTATCGACTCTGTGTTGCTCCTTGCGGCTGGAAACATGTGGTCTTATCGATGGGATCGACAACAGCATATATTCATTTTTCCTGAAATTTCAACACAGAACCACATAAGCCGAAATAAAACATATTATTGTAATCATTTATGCTCAAAATACCAAAATAAGGGAGATTTGACACTGAGAAGGATCATAGACCAAAGTAAATGAATCATGTAATATTAACCACCAAAATGACCAATAAATGCATAAAACACAAGTAAAATATGTATATAAATGTGACTCAAAATTCATCGAATCAAATCCTCAAGATATATCATTTTCACAAAGAAAATATCACCATTATTATCCTTAATTCATAAATCTCAACAATCATGATGATAACCAAATTTCTATGACATAAAGTCCTCATGATGCATAAAATATTATCTAAACTCAAATCAATATGTTCATCGATGATTCATACTTCTAAATATTACCTCTTATAATTTTCCTCAATTTTATATAATTGCTTGACACCTCAATTGACCAAATTACCCATAATGGGTAAAAAAAATCACACGATAAATTATAATCATCAAACTAATAAGATCAGACCTCAAATATGTAATCTAGACCTCAAAATAAGACCAATTTATTTCATCAATCTTGTTAGTCTTATCTCCACCCATCATCATAAAACCTATTTTCTTGCTCAAAATATTTTACCTAATAAATCACCAAATCACGACAAGTTAATATTTTTATAAAAATCTACTCTTCAATGTCTTTATATCAGTACCTTGTTTGACATTTTTGAACAACCCTATCTCAAGATACATAATTTTACAACAAATTACCTTAAGTAGCAATCTTGGTCGTTGATTCTAGATCTAGTATTCAAATGTAGGCCTCCTTTCCTTTCCTTTTTCTTTTTCTTGCAAATATCCTTTTGGATCTACCTAGACAACAATTCGAGAATCAACCATTGTCTTTCCTCTTCCACAGGTGCCCCGCAAGAAGCGTCGCACCAAAACTCTGTTCAAATAGAGTATGTTGCCTCTAGGACCTTTTGGTGCCTTGTCACTATGTACAAGGAGATCGAAAGCCTTAGCTAGGCTGGCTATGGCCCTGACTCTCTCAATACCAGCCCTTCCTAGGGTTAGTAGTGCTTCTTGACATCCTAAGGGGCAACTCCAAGCCCTCGGGGTCCTCTATCTTCACTTAATTATAGGGTTTGACAAGGACGATCTCTTTCTTTGAGTGTCATTGTGAAGATCACCACAAGGAGGACTATAATTGATAGGGTGGTGAGAACCAACTCTTTATGCCTAACCTCTCATCTCTCTCTATGTCGCCTACTTAGTGAGACACCATTGGTGCAGCCATGTCTTCTCTAAATCCTATTATGTCTTGGTTGGGTATCTAGTTCTCTATTGAAAAACTTTCTATTTATAGGCGCAAGGCCATGACTCGGGCACTCCCATAACTGGTTGAGTATAGAGGTTTTAGTGGGATTGTGTCCTCATTCGAATCTATTCAACATACTTTCTTTATGGGAAGTTGATACGTAAGAGTCCCCTATCTCCCAAACAAGAAGGAGATTGATTTACTCTTTCCTTAATTTGTCTTTATTTTATAAAGAAAACCTCTACATGATAGTAATGATTTGGGTCTTATTTTATGTCTCTTTTCCCCCAATTTTTGGAAAAAAAAATCATTTGTTCTTATCCTCCCTTTGGAACGATGTTAGGTCCAAACTAAAACTTTGAGGACATCAATTTTGGCCTCCAAGAAAAGACTATCTAATTCCTTAAATAATTACCTCAAAACGTTAAACAACCTAGAACCTTCTCAATTTTCTTCCATGATCTTATATTATATATTTTTTATCTTTCAATTTAAATTATTGTTGATATTTATTATGTGCACGAATTACTTAACTCTAAAACTATATGTCAAGGACCTATTTATAAACTGAATAAGTAGTCTAAAGGTCTTAAATTGGATTAAAGGGACCATGGGTCAAACCTAGGGCCTCCATTCAATTCAAGAATTTCATTACATCCTTAATTACAAAAATGAGGCTAAAACACCATAATCTCTCAGTAGAAGGCCAATATTTGAATTTATTAGAGGAGAAATTTAAAATGAGATTTTATATTACTATAAATTTAGGATGTTACACAGTTCTATTCCAAGATTTTACTTACTTACATTTAGTTTAACTCAACCTAATCCAATCTTGGTTCTAATATTAATCATAGTCCAAACTGGATATAAATTAGTAGATTATTACTACAATAAGATTTGTTTGGTTGTGGGTTGCATTATTGCACACTTGTTTTGGTAAAAACTTAGAATTCCATTTCTAGTGAATTTATTAGTGTGATAGTTTACACACAAATGCTATACATAAAGGGTTAGAATGGTATTTTACATAGAGGGGAATACAGTTTACCATCCCTTGTTTGGATAGCACATGAAAATTAGAATAAGTTACATTCTTCATTCTAAGTTGATTCATCAAAATATAAAGTGTGTAGTTGTTTATACCAAAGCAAAGTGAGCTTTTGCAACACCTTCTATCTCTCCATGTCTTCATTCAATGATTTCTCCTGATAGAATATGTGGCCATGGAGATAAAGATTGGGTTTTAGAGGAAGATCGTGCCAACCTATTCAATTTTTGTCTAATATTGTGGTAAATAGTGGACGCAAGGGACTAGTAAGGATGCCAATATTGATAAGTAATGACACATTGCTTCTTCGGCCATTGGGTGGAACAACATTGCAATAGTTAGTTCAATGCTACACAATGAGGGAGTAGTTAATGAGAAAAGGTGGACTGTTTCTCTACAACTACTAGCTGAAGACCTCCTAGATGATGTGAATTTTCCTCCTCAGTGGTGTGGTACTATAAACAACTTTATGAAAATTATGTGGATGTAGATGGCTACACGGGTCAATAAGCATTAGAAGTCAGATAAAAGAGTGCAGGAGGTCATATAAGTTGAGGTCAAGGGCTTGATATAATAGCACAAATACCAATGTGGCATTCAATATAGTGTATCACAATGTTGGTGCACCTCATCAATGCAATTTCAATTCATTACTTGTCCCACCAAGACTTTGGATTCTGGTTATACAAATATTCAAGTTCTATCCTTTAAAATTTACTCGTAGCTTATACCTTATAAATAAGAGAATGTGCCTTGACTACTTTTTTTAGCTGCCAACTTGCTATCTTGCACATTTGCATGATTTTTATTCTAGGTGTTTGTTTTGTGAAACTACTTGATATAGAAAAATGGTCATTTGGTTTGGAAGCCTTTTCATTGTTATCTTATCTAAATTGGTGGCAGTATTTTTTCCATCATTATCTCATATCCAAAATCATTTTCTTTATGATCGGATCGATTATGTTGTAGTTATTGTCCATGTGTTTGATAGTTGGTTAATTAATGCAATTCAACCCAAAGGTGTTGCATACTCTTTGACTCAGGTGTATTCAGTTGTGTCATGCTCCGCCTACTCTTAGCACCTTGCTCTTTGCACTTGTGTGTAGTTATTGTTCAAGTGTATGATGGCTGTTGTACTGCAATTCAATCCAAAAGGTGTCACTTACTCTTTCACCCAAATCTATCCTTTAGTTGTGTCATGGTCCGCCTTCTTTTTGCACTTGTGTCCATCATGCTCTTCTACATGTGTGTCATTTTGCTCTTTGCATGTGTTTTATGGGTCGTTCACTCTTCTTTTTTCAATAGATAAAGTGATAGGTCCATCCATTAATTTCTTCAGTTGTAACTTTTTTGACCAAAATAGTATAAATCTAAATACACAGTAACATCGGGACCAGACATGTGGTGACAAGTCACCGAATGATAGAGTATGCATATATCAGCTTGCTTTTGAAAACATTCTTTTATAAGATAAAGTTTATTAAAGCAGTGACAGTTGGTACTCGAACAACTTACTTTAACTATATTTCTTTTACAAAAAAGCGGTAAGTGTTGGTGTTGGATGTTAATTTAACCAATTGCTTTACTGGTCTACAAACTTTTTTATGAAAGCAATGGCATACACAAGTATCGACATATATTATCATGTTTTCCTTTTCGAGGAACCTCTCCCAGGCTTCATATTAGACCTAAAAGAGCATAGAAACCTTAGGACCAGACACATGATGCAAAGTCATCGAGTGTCAGAGTGTGCAACTATTATTCAAGAAGCTTGATTAAATTAATGTTTTAAAAAAGGTGACATGTTGGTGTTAGCTGAAATTTTAACAACTTGCTTCAATTGGTAAATAACTTTTTATAGGAACGATGACAAACTTAACTATATGCATATAGATTAGTTTGTGAACTGTCGAGATAAAATCTTTCTTAAAAGAAAAACCCTCCCACCTATGGTCACATTAGACCCCTCCAAGCAGAGTAATTCTCAGACTAGACAAATGATGGCAAATTATTGCATGTAAGAATGTGCAACTACTATTTGACCAACTTTCTTACAGATATTGTTCTATGAAAGAATAAAAAACAGTGACGACTATTGTTCCAGCAGTTTGCTTCAGCTAAGTTTTTTTTATAAAAATGGTGATTTATTGTGAGACGCTAACCCTATGTCACATCTAATGGCGTTAAGTAAAGTTAGAACGCTAGCACTTGACAAATCCACTTGCCAGAAGATATTTACACTGATTTTAAAAACAAGTAGTGTTAGTTGTTACTCAGCTTCCTACAACTGCTTTCTTTAAAGCTATATTTATTAGAAGTGGTGACAAATTTTGTTGTTGGTCACCATTGAACGATTTGTTTTAATTGATAGGATGTTATTTTTAACCGGAGTGATGACAAACTATACAGATAAACAACATATGGTGTTATTTTTTAACTACGTACATGATATGTTGTATATTAACAAATAGTTGCTTCCTTTATTTGTAGCCACAATCTTTCATATTTAAATCAGGATATAGTGTTGGATTTTATTTTTCCTTTCAAGTTAAATGTCTTTTTATACATCTATCAAGAAACTGTGTCTACACAAATTTATTTTTATTTTCTTAAAACTACTATGATGAAATCTCTGAATATAATCATAAGAAAATGTTTTTGGGTTCACGTGGTTAGCACGTGCACCCCACTAGTATTTTGAAATACGGCATCCAAACGTTGTCCCTTTGCCGAGTGGTGCTGGCCTGAATTAAAATTCCTTGCAAACTACTAAATCGAGATGGTCACTTAAATGAGCATGCCACACGTGTATGAAAAGGAAAACCGTGGTTCACGCATCTTAATATAGAAATAAATTCTTTGTTTAGATATACGGATAATTTTATCCGGAAGCCAAAGGCCACCAACATATGCTGCGTGTCTATTGCAAGTCCTCATGTATTTGTCCTCGTTTCGACACAACATTACTCGCCGACTAATGCCAGGTCCTCTCTAACCCACACGGTCCACACCCGCCCCTCTGCTTCCTACATCCCAAAACCCCTACCTTTCCATGGCGGCAGCGGTGCCCTAGAATCCGCAAAATTGGCCGGGAAATGGCTCTTCCGGCCACTACTAGTCCCTGCGTGTCCCTCCCTCATCACTCCCGCGGCTATCTCCCACTTATCAGGGCCGCTGCCGCTACCCCTAGCCCTAAATCGTTGAGACTCCATTCTTTGCCAATCCGCACCGCCAACGGTGCGTCCAGGCGGCTGGCGCCCCTCGGGCCGGCGCGGTATGGCCACCTCGTGACTGAAGATTTGGAGAGCCAGATGGGGGAAGGATTCTTCGAGGCCGTGGAAGAGCTGGAGCGAATGGTCCGGGATCCCTCAGATGTCCTGGGCGAGAGGATGGACCGGCTGTCTACCAGGGAGCTCCAGCTGGTGCTGGTGTACTTCGCGCAGGAGGGGCGGGATTCGTACTGCGCGCTCGAGGTCTTCGAGTGGCTCCGCAAGGAGAACAAGGTCGACAGCGAGACGATGGAGCTCATGGGCTCCATCGCGTGCGGGTGGATCGAGAAGCTCATCGCGGAAGATTGTGCCGTCGAGGAGGTAGTTGTCCTGCTTTATGAGATAGAGTGTGTGGGGCTAGAGCCCGGTTTTAGTATGATTGAGAAAATAGTTTCTTTGTACTGGGAAAAGGGGAAGAAGGAAGGGGCGGTTGAGTTTGTGAAGCTTGTTATGGGTCGCCGCAATAGGGAGTCTAGGGGAAGCGATAGTATGGGTCAAGTTGATTATAGCGAGAAAGGAGGCCCCGTCGGGTACCTTGCTTGGAAGATGATGATTGATGGCAACTATATGGATGCAGTGAGGCTGGTGATAGATCTCAAAACGAGTGGGTTAGAGCCCGAAGTTTATAGCTACCTTATCGCAATGACAGCTCTGGTGAAAGAACAGAAAGAGTTCTCAAAGTCTCTCCGCCAGCTAAGAGGTTCCGCAAGGGCTGGATTGATTGCTCAACTCGATGAAGATAACCTGGTCCTTCTCGAAGAACATCAAGCAGAACTACTTAGAACCGCAGCCCGTCTGTCCACTTGGGCACTCCAAGGAGGAGGAAACGAGGTAGCCGCTCTGGTTCATGAACGCCTTCTTTCCATCTACACCTGTGCCGGATACGGATTAGAGGCTGAGCGCCAACTGTGGCAGATGAAAATATGCGGCAAGCAACCTGATAAAGAACTCTACGACATCATTTTGGCCATTTGCGCTTCCCAGAACGAGGAAGGCGCGGTCAGCCGCTTGCTTGCTGGAGTCGAAGATAGGAGTGCAGGGGGCAAAGGGAAGACCTTGTTGTGGTTGCTGCGAGGTTACCTCAAGGGTGGGTATCATCTCAAGGCTTCTGACGCCCTGATGAAAATGCTCGACAATGGGTTGCGTCCAGAGTATGTGGATAGGGCTGCAGTTTTGCAGGGGTTGAGGAAGAGCATACAAGAATCAGGAAGTGTGGAATCGTATCTTAAGCTCTGTAAGGTCCTGTCTGACAAGGAGCTAACTGGCCCCTGTATAGTATATTTGTATATAAATACACACAGGCTATGGGTTATGAGAGCCCTGTAAGTGTTTGTAAGTATGCATAATAAAAACCACTGTATGTATGTATCTAAGCTGTTAATGCTGGGTGTATCTTCCGAGTCGAATCTGGCATGAGATGAATTAGTCAGCCTTCGTATCAACTTCGTTTTTGGCAGTTATGTGTACGGCTGTTCAGATATGTAAGTAATTTAGCAGAATTGTAAGGCGCTGTATATCTGTGAATATTTTGAGTATACTGTGATTTCCACTCATTTCCATTAACAAAGGCACTGTGTGTGATCTATTGCATATCTATGTGTGTCAAATATTCATCAAAATAATTGAAAAAGTTATGTATTAGTGTATTAGTCTGTTCATTTCTTGTGGGTTTGATAACTGGTTATTCATAAAGGCTGTTGGTGTGTACTGTGTATGTAGAAACAGATACTTTATGGTACTCGGTCAGTATTTTCAGTTTATATCTATAAGTAATGATACGGGCTGCCAGCTAGATTATGATGTCAATAATACTTGATGACGAACTCACGAAAGTACATCTGTAAGTAGTGATACGGGCTAGCAGCTAGCTTATGATGCCAATAGTACTTGATAATAAAATAGAGAGAAACTCGTGACATTTTCTTTGGAATGCATTGAATCCCCTATTCTTCTCTAAATTCTGGCCAATATGATGAACAAAACGAAATTCCAGCCAATTGAATCATACCTTTAGCTTTCCTTGAATTAGGTGCATAAGGGGTCGTTTGGGTGCGGCATTGTAATTCTTTTCGGTAGTCTAACTACCTCATTCATAATTACATCGTTTGGATAAGTATAGGTGCATTTGGCAAATATGGCAATCCAAGTACGGCATTCTCCCCCACTTTCATTTGACGGACCTTGCAAAATCCGACAAATCTGGGGGGATTTAGAATCCATCGAGCGACGGCTCCGCCCCCTTCTCCCCCGATCGCCTCGCGTGACTCACGCTTCTCTTGAACCCTCTCTTCTTCTCCTCCCCCGATCGTCTTCCTCCACCATCGTCTCTTTTCCCGCCCTCCTTCATCCGCTGCAACTCATCCTCGTCGTCCGTCTCTCCACCCTACCTGCGCCGCCCAAATTTTCCTTGGATTCGCTAGGGTTGGCTAGGTTCCTGACGCCGCTGGGTTGAGTACCCGTTGCCGCTGAGTTCGTGACGCAGCTGAGTTCCCGTTATTACTGATTTCCTGACTCCGCCGCTAGATTTCTCCTATGGCTTCGACGACCTGCTGACGACGTCTCCACGCCTCCAGATCCATTGTCGCACTAGATCCAGCGTTGTATCTCCATCGTTGAGCCCCCCTGACTTCTCCTCTTCCTCGCCCTACCTCTTATCCAAATCTAGGCAACGGTTCTACCCGTTTCTCCTTGCTGGGCTGACTTGGTTGCCCACTTGGTGACGATCCACCACAACGGCGCTCTCCTCTGCCGCTCTGCGTCTTCTCGCCACACCGTGCCATTTCTCTAACCATCCACCACAACGGCGGCAACAAATTCATGGTGTTGGTTGCTGGCCAATATAAAATCATCAGCATGTCACCAGCATCGGCGACGAAGTGGACAAGTGGATCAAGCTCATCTACCGCTTCCAGCACTTACCGCTCTTGGTAGGCTATGATGCATAGTGGCGCCCATGTGGTAAGACCCAGCAGAACCCCGACACCATGCTCCAGGTCTGTGTGGTGCACCAATTCTCTGTATTCCAGATCACGCACTCAGACAGCGTCCCAAATTCTCTAGAGCCCTTTATTACGAACGATAGCCAATAACGCTGAGCGTTCCAAATCAAACAGCCTCACGGTTTAATGGAGGGTGCAGGACCGCAAGATGTTGGTGGCTGGCACCATGGGGAGGTCCCTACTCCAGCATTCGGAGCTCCAAGTCCTGACGAAGGAGATACTGGGTCTGAAGATCGACAAGCCCACAGAGGTTTTAATGAGTACCTGAGACGAGCACTTTCCAACAATGGATCATATGCACTATGCGAGAGTTGTGGAGTAATGTTGGATTCTAAATTAGTTGTGAAACCAAACAACGTGGTTTAGAAGTCAGTAATCATGATTACTGTATTTTTAAATACATAATCATCCAAACAATGTAATCTGAAATTTGAATATTTATTAACTGCTACAGTTTAAATCCGGTTAATGGCAACTACTGATGGGTGTAGTTGCCAAACCAACAAAACTAACACTCGCGGATACTGTGGACAAGAGAAAAAATCAAGAAGAAAAAATCAAGAAGAGATTTGTGCTGTGCTCTTATTTATACGATCAGATGTGATCGTTTTACTGAAAAACAAACTACAGCTAAAATTAAGCTAAGACCGATTCCACCGCGCCATCACATGGCTACACGATCTCCTCGTGTCATCCCATGAGCGATCAAAGCGGCGTCAGCTAAGCTACCTGAAGAATCGGTAAACAGCTATGACGTGGACATCACACGTTGCAAAGTTGTTGCTTATTCTACTGAGTAAAGATAACAGAGTAACGAGATTATAGCTTTGCTAACAATGGGATCGTAAAGTGGGCACTCAAACGGCCCCTAATTTAATTTGATAATGTTGACTTAGGTCTAAATTGACTAAATCTTTGTTTTGATGATGACTAACCATTCCACTTATTCATGTATGATGTTTCTGCTGGAGTGATTTTAGATTAGGTATAGACACACTCTAAATGTCTTAACTTACACATCCTGACTTGGAGAAAAAAATGATGTATCTCTATTAGAATCATGTTGTAAATCATTTGTAATAATTATATGACTTGTAATATAGTTTATAAAAAATAGGAGCAATTAAATCAAATATTTAAGCACTTTAATGATATTTTTTAAACATCACAACATGATGTTTTTCGGTCGAGGTTCTCCTGTGACTAACTCGAACGATCCCCTTGATGCATTTCAAGAATGGCAACGTTCAGACGAGTTTCCTATACACAGAACTTGATTGATCATAGTACTGGGCAAAGCTGAATTTAAGTAATCGACGGAGTTTCATCCAAGATAAACTTGACCAATGATTCAAATTTATTTTGCTGCATAGTACAATTGATCAAGTTTCTCAAAAGTAAACTTGACCGAATACTATGTACAGAGTGTGCAGAATACATGCTTCTAGTTGTTGGAGTGTTGCAAAACTCAAAAAAATTATCTGTTGTAACACCCCCAAACGACTAGTATTTGTCCTTAACTGTTCCTACTAGTTAGTGGGCATCCCCAACTATAAATAGGACCCTTTGGGCTTCATATCATGGTTAGTCAAGCACTATGAAGGTCTCTATATTATAGTTGAGTGCTTCCTAGAACCTAGTTCCACTCTCTAAGCTTAATCACTTGCTACATCCATTAGAATGAGTAGGAGATTTGTAAGAGAGCTAGTTTTACATGTATATCTTGTGAGGCTCTAACTTCCTCCACATCCCAATCTCTCATTTCTACCATGAAGATGAAGATGAAGATTGTCTCTCTTGGCTAAGGGAGGTGAAGAAGAAAAAGGGAAGAAGTCCCTTAGTGAAAGCTTCTCTTTGACGAAGGTGAAGTCAATAGTGGAAGATCCATGAAGAGTGGGTAATCCGTTCAAGGCGGAAGACTTGTGAAAGAGTGGGTAAGGCCTTGGTGAAGGCGTAAGACTCGTTGTAAAGTAGGTAAGTCCTTGTAGAGGTTGAAGACTCATGGTCATGGATAGATAAGTCCTTCGGTAGATTATTGACTCCCTTATCATCAAAGGGAAGGTTGGGTATCCTTGGCCCAAAAAAGGAAGTTCATATATTGTATGTCTTATAATGGAATATAAGTATGCAATGGTTGCAAAATCCTAAAGCTTGTCCGCTCTAGGTAGTGGATTGACTTACTCCTAGTTTGGAGTATAGAACCACTCTACATAGCTTGTATTCTTGTACTTGTTTAATTTCTCTCTCCCTTGCTATGTATGTTTTAGTTGCACTCAAAGTCCATAAATCCCATATTATCTTAGAAATATCTTGAAGGTATAATGAATTTTTTTAATTATTTTTATCTCTATTCATCTCCCCCCTAGAGCGCATCCAAGATCCAACAAGTGGTAGCAGAGCATGTTTTCTCAAGTATACTTCCACAAGTAAGAGAAGATGGGCGATTACCAAGGAGGGAGATACCTCGTCAACATTCCAATCTTTGATGGGAGCAATTTCCTTTATTGGAATAGAAGGATCCAATACTTCATCCAAGGATTAAGTCTTGAGCTATGGAGAATGGTGGACCTTCCATACAAGTTTTTGGAGACAAAGATAAAAAAATGTGATGATCTTGCTTTGAAGAAAGCAATCTTGAATGCAAGAGCCATCAACATTCTCTATGCATCCATATCCCCTACTGAATTCAGTCGAATTTCTTCTTGTGAGATGGCCTATGAGGTATGGAGAAAGATATGTGTCACTTATGAGGGGACAAAGCAAGTGAAGAAAAGCAAAGTTTACATGCTCAAATGCCTTCTTCAAAACTTCAAGATGAGAAAGGAGGAGATGATAGCCGAGACGTACTCAAGGCTCAACATCATTGTGAATGGTATTTCCGTTCTAGGTCATCCTCTGGATAGAGGAGGGATCAACTCAAAGATCCTTAAAACTCTCCCTAAGAGGTGGGAATCCAAGGTGACCTCCATTAAATAAACAAAGTCTATTGGTGATATTCCTATTGAAGAGCTAATAGGACATCTACAAGCCCATAAAGTAAAACTTGACAAGTAAGATGAAGAAGAAAGAGAAGAAGAGAAAGAGCTAAAGAGAATGAAGAAGGCTAAAATCAAAGTATAAATTGAGGGTATTCTTGGTCAAGCTTCTCCATCCTCTCAAGGTGAAGAAGATACCATGTACTCCATGGGTAGACTCTACAAAGAAAGTCATCTTCCTTCACCTGGTGTTTCAAATGTGGAAAGAATGGTCAATTCAAGGAAGGTTGTCCACAAGGAAAAAAGACACATCACCACAAGAGAAGAGAAGAGAAGCACAAGAAGAAGGAGAGATGACACAAAAGCTCAAGTGACTCCTCCAACTCAAGCTCTAGTGACTCCTCCAACTCAAGCTCAAGTAAAGAATCAAGTAGAGGATTTAGCTCAAGCTCTAGTGATGAAGGAGAATGTTATTTTTCTCTCATGGCCTCAACAAGTGAAGACTCAAATGAAGTAAATCTACACTCTTTAGATAAAGAATCTTTAATTGCCATTATTCATGTTACTCGTTCCTCTCATAAATTTTCTAAAAAGAAAAAGAAAAAGGCTTGTTAGAATTGTTGATCATTTGCATGTAGAAAAGGATGATCTTGAACATGCTAATATTTGCTTGCTTGATGAAAACAATGCTTATCTTAGTCAATTAGATTCTCTTAAACTCGGAAATGCTAGCTTACTTAATAAGATTAGATATCTAGAAGCTCAACCTCTTATGCCTAGTTCTAATGAAGAACATAGTAAAATTGTGAATTCTCTCATGCTTGATATTGATATTCTTAAAACTGAAAATGAGGGCAAAAATTTTATTTTGTAAGGATTAAAATCTGAAAATGGTATTTATCTTTCTAATATTGATTTGCTTGAAAAAAGAAAATGCTTCCTTGCTTGCGAAAATCAATGTTCTTGAATCTTGTTCTAGTTCTACTAGTAGATATTATAATGTTGTTGCTCTTCATATTGATAAAGATTCTTATATGACCAAAGCTCTTTGCTTAGAATCTAATTTTTTCATGCTAGAGATAATATCAATCTTGTCTTCTTCTTTTGCTTCTCTTATGCATGACAATCATAGTTGGAGATCTTCTATGCAAAGATTCTTAGATGATAAAAGGAATCTTATTTGAATCCTAGATCATACTACCAAACAAATGGGAAGAGATGATTTTGGACTTGATAGTAGCCAAAGGAAGAACAAAGATAAAGGACCTTCAATTTCAAGTCTAGGAATTCATGTAATCATTGCAATGAAATTGGTCATTATTCTACATATTTTCCTTTTCGGAAAGCAACCAAGAGAAATAGGACTTGGGCTGCTAAGCTGACCCATCCAGACCCAAAATTATGATTGGGGACCATTTCATCTTTCTTCTTTCATGTCACTTGCTAATCGATTGGCTTGAGACATTGATTTGCAACTTGGTTTCTCAATCCACATAAAAGAAGAAAGGTGAGATATGAATGGGGTGGCAACAAGTGGAAAAGAAATGGTAAGAACAGATGTAACACTGTTATTTCTCATATCCAGTCATAATGTGTTTTTGCTAAGTTAGTATGCACTATACATATTGTTTTTTAATCAAAAGTCATATATTGTGATTCTCATCACTCTCTTGCTAAACTGTCTCTGATGCTTTCATAGTCCATTACTAACTTACTTACACATGTTTGGATATGATTTATATTTTTATCTAACCTCTAGATCTGTTTTTTCTAAAAAAAATATTTTGACAGCAATCATTGTCTACCGTGTTTGTCCTGATAAAAACTCAACCAACAAGTACCAATGGGTGTTGCTAACAACTGTCATCGGTAAAGAATTTCAACCTAGAAACTCGACCAACAACATTGTGCGCAAGATATACATATGGATTTTTGGATGAGAATTTCCTTCCAAACTAGACTTTCTCAACAAAATAGTTTTATTCTTTGACACTCCACTTGGTACCTTTATATATGCATATTGTCATGATTTTAATTGCCTATTTTGCATACAAATCTATCTTTCTAATTGTTATAATTTGATATCCCACAAGTGGTATCCTATATCTTGCAATTACTTTTCTTGAGTTTTTATGTTGGTTTTGATGATGATCTCTTTGGATCTCTTCATTGCGTCTTAAATTTATTTTGTTGTGCTATAGCTTGCTACATCTATCTAGTTGTATATCTTGTTTTGGTACAACCTTGAGGTTCTTAGTGATAATCATCTTTTTGGTAATGATGCATATTTTCTAGTGATTTATATCCTTTCTTGCTTCTGAAATTGGATATCTTTTTGTTTGGATATATACTACATCGACTCAAAGATTCTTATTTAACTTGTGCATCTTTTGCTATGATCTTGATCCTACTAGTAGTCCTAAGTTGTGATATCATCTACTATTAGTTCATATATATGTAGTTCTAGCCTTGTTCATATTTTGATCAAGTGGTATTATACTATATGCTATGTTTGTATCTTATTTCATACTCAAGTTTGCTCCTTGACTTGCATATCTACTATCTTGAGTTACTTGCTTACATAGCCTTACAAAGAGAAACAAATAGAGCTACATCGTATGCAGACATTGGAGCATATGAAGAATTTATACAATTTTTTAATGTTCTTCTCCAGTGTCAAATTTTGGTGCAAAATCAGTGTTTTTATGCTGAAACAATCTTTTGAACAAGACTCATGGCTTTAGTCAGGAGCCCTTATGTGTTTTGGGCAAATTTTGTCATCATGAGGGTCAAAATCACGCTTTATTAGTTTTCTGTAACACATTATGTTATAATTTCAAGGATCGTTTTGTTACTTTTTCTTAATTATTGCTAGAATTACATCCAGGATTGTTCTAATGCATGTCTTGATTTGCTTTATATATATTTTTTGGACAAGTCCTTAGTTTTTGATCTTCTACTCTCCTTTCTAACTTTTGGTGTCTCCTTATTCTAACATGTTTTGTTTTAGCTCTTCAAACCCCCACTTTTTTGAAATGACAAAGGTGGAGAAGGCATGTCTTATGTAAGACGGGGAGGAGGCATTTCTTATGTTAGATAAAGAGAAGGCATGTCTGAGGAGAAAGCATGTCCTATGTTAACAGGAGAAGATTTTTATATATAACATATATGAGTAGAAGACATAGTTTTCATAAATGTTATGACAAATAACCTTGCTGGAAAAATAACATCAATTGAGGGGGAGTATGAGGACTCCATGAAAATCAATTGAGGGGGGAGCATATGAACTCAATCTTCTTGAAATCCCTAAGTTTCTCCAAAGGTATGATTTTACTTAAAAGCTTTCAATATATTTATAGAATGATTTGTCATCTTCAAATAGGGGAGAATGTTGACTCAAGGTCAATGTTGACTCAGGGTCTAAATTGACTAAACTCTTATTTTAATGATGACTAACCATTCCAATGATTTGTGTCTAATGTTTCTACTTGACTGATTTCTGATTAGGTATAGGAACACTCCAAATGCCCTAACTTGTGCATCCTAACTTGGAGAAACGAAAAGTCAAAATCAATACAAGTGCACTTTTATGGAATATGATGTATCTCTATTAGAATCATGTTGTAAATCACATGTCATGATTGTATGACTTGTAGTTAAGCATAGAAAATATTAGGAGCACTTAAATCGGATATTTAAGCACTTTAATGAAAATTTTAGAAATTCATTACATGGTGTTTTTTGGTCGAGTTTCGCTTGTGACTAACTCGACCGGATTTTGAGAATGTTCACGTCCGTTCAAGTTTCCTATACACATAACTCTACCAATCCTTGTGTTGGGAAAAACTAAATTTAAGTGACCGACCAAGTTTCATCCAGGATAAACTCGACTGATGCTTCAAATTTACTTTTTCGTAAAGTGCAATCGGTCGAGTTTCCCAAAAGTAAACTCGATCGAATGCACTGAATGGAGTGTGTAAAAAAAGTACTTCTAGCCGTTGGAGTGTTGCAAAACTAAAAAAAAAAATATGTTGCAACATTCCAAATGGCTAGTGTTCATCCTTAAGTGTTCCTACTAGTTAGTTTGCATCCCCAACTACAAATAGGACCCCTTGGGATTCATCCCATGGTTAGCCAAGTACTATGAAGGTACTTATATTATAGTTGAGTGTCTGCAAGAGCCTCCTTCTACTCTCTAAGTTGAATCACTTGCTACATCCATTAGAATGAGTAGGAGATTTGTAAGAGAGCTAGTCCTACATGTATATCCTGTGAGGCTCTCACTTCCTCCACCTCCCAATGTCTCATTCTTACCATGAAAATGAAGATGAATATTCTCTCTCTTATCTAAGAGAGGTTAAGAAGAAAAAGGGAAGGACTCCCTTAGTGAAAGCTTCTCCTTGGAGAAGGTGAAGACAAAGGGTTAAGATCCATGAAGAGTGGATAATTCCTTCAAGGCAGAAGACTTTTGCAAGAGTGGGTAAGTCCTTAGTGAATGGGGAAGACTCGTTGCAAAGTGGGTAAGTCCTTATAGAGTTTGAAGACTCTTGATTGTGGATAGGTAAGTCTTTTGGTAGGTTATTGGCTCCCTTGTCCTAAAAGGGAAGGTTGAGTATTCTTGCCCCATAAAGGGAAGGTCATATATTGTATTTCTTATAGAAGAATATAAGTATACAATTATTGCAAAATCCTGGAGTTTGACCTCTCTAGGTAGTTGACTGACTGACTCCTAGTTTGGAGTATGGAACCACTCTACATAGCTTGTGTTCTTATGCTTGTTCAATCTCTCTCTCCCTTGCTATCTATATTTTAGTTGCACTCAAAGTTCATAAATCCCATATCATCTTAGAATATTCTGAAGGTTTAATGAATTTTTTTTAAGTGCTTTTAGCTCTATTCACGGCCCACCTCTAGAGCCCATCCAAGATCGAACAATTGACTGTAAGTGTAAGGCCCCTGAACTTACTTAATGCATTGAATGAGCTTAATTACCACAATTGAATGCTTATAACCCTAATATAACATTTTGATATGTTTTTAAATCATAATACAAGCTTAAGTTTCAAATTTGGTCTAATTTGGACACTGTTTGAGCAAGTTATGTAATTTTTTTGTACATTTTAGACTTTTCTGCAATTTACCCAATTGAGGGGTTTTCATTGCAATTTGTCACATACATTATGTTCCTTATATGTTATATTATCATTCTTGATATTTTTGAGACATGTGGCTCCTAGTTGAGCCATGGTTTGAAGGTGTTTTGCTCAAGGGTATTTTAGGGTTTACCCCTTCACGTATGAGCTACCTTTAGTACCTATTTACTAGTGAATTATATGATTGGCTGGGAATTTTGACAAAGGAAATCTAAGCAGGTCTATAAGGATGGTGGGGGAGCTGCTTTTATGTGTTATTGTATATTCTTAATAATTTAAGTCCATAGACACATGGGGAAGCTACTTTTACACCTCATGCTTGCTTCTATCCTTATCCATGGGCTATATTTACCTCTTCTTTGCCCAAATTCGAAACTATGATTGCTTTCTCTTTCGTATAACTTGGAGCAACGAATCCACTCTGTTTTTATGCAGAACCAACTACTCTAAGGTAGAAGACAACCTCTTTTTGGAGAAGAAGGTCTCCTAGAGCTCCATCTAGCCCTACCTAGGGTTTCCTAGGTCATCTTTTAGGGATTTCGACTAAGGCAAGTTGTTTTCTTCCTTACTTCTTCATTTTTCTTGCTCTTCTCCTTCCTTAGACCTTCCTCCAGTTCGTAACCCTTCTGTTCCATGGTGAAAGTGGCTCTAGAACTCAAAAATCTATCCTACTTGTTTCTTTTTCTAGGGTTTTGCTTCCTAGTGGAGAGAAGTGCTTATTTTGCCAAGTTCAGATCTGAATCCAAGGTTTTCTTGCCCTGTTTTCTGGAGATTCTTGCTTCTTGGGATCTGACCTACTCTATAGAGGTGATTTATATAACATTCTTCACTTATATTGCTTACTAGAAGCTTGTTAATTCATGTTTATGCCTTAATGTGTTGAATTAAGCATAAAGAAACCATGCTTGTTTAGAATTATGAATTTTTGTGGTGTTCCCTATTTTGTTCCAGTTCTATATGAACTTGTAAACATGTCTACGACCTTTCTAAGGTGTAACATGATCTGGGACAGGTTGATAGCAACAAGCTATGGTGCTAAGCACAAAACAATTAATGGTTCAAATTAGGGTTGTCAAGCTATTTCCTTCCCTATCACACAACCGATGGTCATACCATTCAACAACCGATGGTTTTGCTATCTTGGCAACTGATGTTCGTGATCAAGGGTGTAAAATTTATGGTGACAACCTATGATCACCCCCTTAGGTCAGGTTTTGGCTCAATTAGATGTTTAATTATCATTTACAAAGTATTTTAATGATGTTATCAATCGATGATGACATGATCTTAATATTTGATGGTGTTAACTGAATGTATTATTGATCTAACAACCAATTGTAACCTAATGATCACAATTAATGGTTGATCAGGTCATCACCATGTATGATGAGTTAAGAATGTAATTGTAGATTTGACTAACCTTGAACCAATGGTTCCTTGGTTCAATTGATCTAATGGTTAGACCTATACTTCAATTGATAACCTTGAACAATGAACTTGATCCAATGAATAATATTGGATGCTTTAACATCCAATGGATTAGAATAAATCACATGATATTATATGTGGGTCCCAGTGATGATAATTCGATGGTTCAATACCATTAATTTGTAGTCTTATCTTTTCCATCATATAGTTATATTTGATAAATCGTTATAATAAGTGGATGTGTAACTCCCATGTGATCTAGCTTGTTATACCTAACCTTAGTGTAATTATATGATGTTGATTGGTTATAATCAGACCTCTTGAATGATTAATGTGATAATGAATTACACACTTCTTGTGTTGAAACCACATTGTAGTACTATTTGAATATCATAGTGCCTTGCCATGTTAGTATCTATGGACACATATGTACTAATGATCTTTTGAGCCTTGTTTAAGGCATGGAATGATGATGATAAACTTACTATGAATAATGTCATGGTCTTAACGACCTTTGGACATGTTTAAAGCCATGACTGAGGTGAAATCCTCTTCATGTTCCAATAAGGGTTAAAACCCTGGAACTTATGATAAGATATTGGTATCTTGTAAAAGTATGATGATAAGTGTGGTCCATTAGTTTTCAATGAATGATAGCATGTGGTAATGTGATTAAGATTTATATCTCAAATGTTTTATATCTTTTGAAGTTGTTATACATATACTCTTGTTAGAAAAGAATTAGGATTTGAATGTCCATTTGTATGATTTAGCCTTAATTCACCCAATTGGCATAACTAATTAAGTGAAACTCTAATCATGTAGTGCCCTATGCCATAGATCTATTTGAGTGTCAGAAATTTCCAGATAGTGAAATGAGTATTCCTAAGGGATACTCAGAGCGCATATTAATGAGTATGCGGGGTGCTTGTCATCCTGAATTCAAGTGTTAGGGAGGATGACAGTGGTCATACCTAGCCCCCAGTTTGAGAACGGTTGTGGTCATGTTTCAGTGATTATATATATATATATATATATATATATATATATATATGATGATGATGAGATTGGAGGACAACTAGGGTTGTACCTCGGATGGTAGGGTATGTCTACCCACCTCCTGACACTAGTGTCGTGACCTATACCAAGGACAGACTAGGTTGTTAGTAGCTTGACCTTATGTGTCGCTGTGGCGGACCCGTACTGACCGGGGTTGAAGAAGATCTTAAGAGTCTGACTCTTCCAAGATCTTGTATGGCACTAATTTTGACTTACTAGTGGTCAGTTGGAACTTGAGTGGTATTTCTCAAATCCCTCAGGGAAATGTAATAAAAGAAGTGATATAAGCCATGTAGTATCCTGACTATGGTTAAATACGTCTCACATTGTTTGATTAGTATTTCACTTGTCTTTATACTATGCAATGTTTACAAGATTATATCATATGGCCTTTGAGTAATTATACTTCTTGTCAAGTTAATTTTCTTAATGGCTTAGTCTGTGTAACCTATTCAATATGCTTAAATTGTTTATTCATTATTGTATCTTCTCAGTTCATTTACTGTCAATCAATATGTTATAATCAATATATGCTGGAGAGATTTATATCTCTCGCTGGGACTGGGTCTCACCCGTGGGTCACCACATTTTTTTAGGTGGTCACGGGTAACGAGGTCGAGGTCGCACTGTGGAAGCGAACCTACCTGGTGATCAATAGATTCAGAAGGTTGGTTAGTTGTAGATGTTAGTAGTAGAGCCCTAGTGTCATCCCTGTACTCTCAAGTTCGGGTATGGGATGTGTTTTCTAGATGATATACTTGTATCGACATGAGATTTTGGTAGTATGCCAATGTTTGTAAATATATGGCATGTACATGTGAAATATCTTTTGTTTGAGGATGTGACTGAGGTCTTTGGACCCATATGTAAATACTTGTTACAATATATGAGAATGGAATGATGGACTTTTTATAAATGTTCTAGAGTTTATTAACATTTTTGGAATTGGTTTTAGTTATTCTGCATTTTTGACTATGTGATAAATTAGTAGTTGATCGTGTTTTGTGTTTTGAGTAATCTCGTTAGCGTGATGAGGTGTCATAGTAAGGAGGTTGAGGCACTCATTTATTCTCTATATATGGCGCTTATATTATCATTATTTTCATATTTTCAAATCACAACATTGTGTTATGGAGCACTCTCTCTGGATTTGTTCACTTGAACTCAATCACTCATAATGTTTTTGTTTCTTCTTCTCTACTCCTCATATTGGCACCCAATTTTCACACATTCAATTGTGATAAAATTTTCTCTCTAGTTAAATGTAGAGTCTATATCATTTATTTCATGTTTTTCTACATTTTTTACTTCTTTAATCTACTAGTTTTATAATTCACCAGTTTCATCCATTTACTTTGCACTGAGGGTCCGGTAAGAAAATTATTTTTCAGGACTTGAGTGTACTTTTTCATATTATTGACTTTTTTATAAGTCCTTTTCCAATAATTGTCCAGTCAAATTCTTTCAAGTATAATATTCATTTTTTTAGTTTATGAGAATTTCAATTGCTTTTGGTTTTTACTACTATCCTAATTAAAAGGGATTTATTTTTTATTCATATCATCTTGAGCAATAAAGAGAAAAGGGGAAGACATGGCCCTCAATTTTCATTTCTCGATGTTTCTTTAATTTTGTAAATCTAAGGTTCATACATATGATTCATTCATGTAATCCCAACTAACTTTATACAAAACTAGGCCTGAACCCGTGCTATGCACGGATATTATGCAATTGAAGTTGTGTGAGTAAGTCTTATTCATGCCATATATTGTATTCGGTGGAAGTTAGAGTAATCACATTGGATTATGTTCTATATCCATGTTATATGCATCAAATTGTGTAGGCACAAATTTACCAGAGTGATTCTTATTTTTTATCACACATGAAAATGAAACTCTACAAAAAAACAACTAAGTATAGTATGTGTCTTCATTCTCCAACCAGTTTTGTTGATGGCATAAATAACTTATTCTGACTTTATGTTGTTCAATATTCTTTTGAGTTACCACTAACCTATGAAATGTTATCATGATTATTATTTTCTTAGCTACTCTGTAGTAGAGAAATGAATCCAAGATATACATATACCCACACTCTGAATCAGACTTTTAACATATTCTACTACTATTATTCTTAATAGAAGTTTTTGTTTTTTTGTCCAAAAGATTGATAATCCAGTCCCATACCAACAGATTAAAAAATGCAGTAGTAGAACATAACAAATTGGGTAGTTAGCTATATAATATGCACATCTTCTACATAGGGTGTGGTTCTAAATTCCATTATGGGTATAAAAGAACTCTTTGCTTTTTCTACAGAAGAACAATAAGCCAATCCAATACCATAAGAATACAAATATAATTAATAGCCTAAAATAGAGTATATGAAAAAAACCAAACAATTACTAAAACTAAATTTGCAAGAAAAAATCTACATACCAAAAATCTAACATTAAAAGTCAAGTTGCATATATATAGTTTGGAGATTATTATGTATGACTATGGGTGACAACCTGCTATCACACAGACAAAAAAATGCCATGTGAAAATGTGCAGAACCTCCATAAGCATCGTATTACCAAAAACATGGGTTAATTAAAACCAATTGCGGAAAGCAGATAATAAAGAAACTATTACATCCAGATCCTTAGCCTGCAAGGAAACATGTAATATAAATATGCATAGACCTTGATACATGTCCACAACTGACCGGCCTAAATCACGCGTCCAAAAATGGAGGCGGATTTGAAGTTAGTCGGACTTTTACATTTATAACCTGAATCCTTCTAGGCCCCCGCAACTTTATTTATGGGGTCGAAATAGATATACGGGGTCGAACACAGGGACAAGGGTGGTAGTGTTGAGAACCCAGAATCGACACGCTACTCTCCGACAGGTGTAAAGAGATAATAAATTCCCAAAAGGGAAAAAACAAGATGTCACAAACATAACGAAGAAAACTATCTCCAACTGGAACTATAAGAAAGATTTAAGGTTTTAGTCATTTAGCAGTTTTTAGGGGTTTTCATGCAACAGAAATAGAGAGATAAAACTAGAGCTAGAGCAAGGTACGAAGGATAAGACTTCAGTAAAACAAGCGGTAGCAGTAAAATCCTGCACCCCTCCTCTCAGAGCGGGTACCTCTAACCAAACATCAACACCCCTCTCGAGGTTTTTGGACTTGAGTTAGAGTGGAATGTTACTGAAACAACTCCGTTCCAGGCACTCTCGTACTCCGGAATCGGACCAAACACTAGAGCCAAAACACAACTCTCGAAGTTGTTGCGACGGGAAAACATGATTCGGTAGCTAAGCGAAATGTGATCCAAAACATACAAGCTAGAGTTCAGATATCAAGCATAGTAGTCATCCAACATTTTGCACCAAGCATAGAGCAGCAAGTAATTAAGCTTTTCCATTCCCATAAACATTAAGGGTTTTAATACAATGCATAAGTAAGGAATTAAATAACAGAATTAAAGATAGATGTCGCCTTCTTGATGTAGAAGGACGATAGGCTATTGCGGCTCTCCAGCCCGATACCGGTCAAGGGCCTAGCCCGATACAGCAGTGTCGGGCGATACACCCTCTCGGGCAGCACACTATGACGGCCAACTGTATCACTCAAGGACCCTGGCCGATATGCTCATGTCGGGCGGCGCACCCTCTCGGGCGGCACGCATGATGGGCGAAGCGTATCAAGTTCGATATCGTGTCGGGCATGGAGCGATGCGTTCTACTATCGGGCACTTGTGTCACTCGTCTACGTTGGCCAATGTCGGCCCGCAGTGTCGCCCGGGACGGTCCTAAGTGAACCATCCCCTCCCTCTCAGGATGAGGAAGAGCTCACCTAGAGTTGCCCGACACAAGCACTGGGGCGCGATACTCTTGCTCTCGTAGTTTTCCTCCAAAGATCGCTCAAAGTTCCCAACTGTCCGAACTATCTTTTCGGCTTCCTGTAGCTTCTATTTATAGGCAGCGGTTGGGGGAAGTTATGGTGCTCGAAGTGCCACGTGTCCTCCTTATTCGCGGGTCGGTGGGCGGCCAATATTGGTATCGCTCGGCATAGGGGTGTCGGCTGTCGGTCACGTGACGGGAGGCGCCTGCCGGTGGGTGGCTGTGTCGCGCGATAAGCTTGGGTTGTCGTGGCAAATTTGGCTCCCTGTCGGGTAGAAGTTGTGTTACGACCTGCGTCGAGCTTAACCTGTAAGTATGCTGTTAAGCATGTGTTTTAGCTGCTTTGCTAAGCTGTAAACCTGTTTTTGTTAATAATGTTTATAGCGGATATGATATGTGCTTAGTGTGAATCCTAGCTCTTAAAACGTGTAGGATCTTACGCTTGAAGCGTTGCCAGAGAAATTGCCTGAAACTGACTTTTGAGTCAAAAGTTGTATGTTTTTGGGCATGTAGGGACCCGTTTGTAATTTTTGAAAGTTCTTCAGACTTTACGTTTTGGTCCCTAGGTTTTCCTTCTTATCTTTCTTTCCCTTTACTCATTTCTTTTCAGAAACGAGAGAACGCAGAGCGTTCTTCCTCCTTTGTGTGTGAGAGAGAGAGAGAGAGAGAGAGAGCTGAGAAGGGAAGGACGTTTGGAGCTTGGTTTTGCTCCGGCCAGCAGCTGCGACTCATCTTCTTCCTTCCTTCCACCTTCTTTTCCATCGATTCGAGCTAGCTTGCAGCAGGAGCAGTGTTTGCAAGGTGATGGCCTGGAGATTAGGGTGCAAAGAGCAGCCCTAGCTCGTCCTTCCTCCCCCTCCAGCTAGTTCTTGGTGATGTGCACCTGTTGCAAGTGATTTGCAACGCAAATCGAGGGTTTTTCCCGTCGATTTGAGTGAAATCGACATCTGCAGGTCCGTTTTTATTTTCTGTCTGTGCGCGGTTCGGACGAGTTCGTGTTTTGGTCGGCCGAGTTCCTTGTTAGGGATTTCGAACAACGTTTTGGTCGGCCGAGTTTGGTCTTGATCGGACGAGTTTCTTATGTAGGTTATCGAGTAGTGTTTTGATCGGCCGAGTTTCCCAGTGGATCGGCCGAGTTTCCTGCTGATCGGCCGAAGTTGGTCGGCCGAGTTTCAGAATCTGAGAGGTGATCGGCCGAGTTCCAAAGTGATCGGCCGAGTTTCAAGTTGTGAGTAGTAGTTCATTCAGAAATCATTATTTAACTCATTTTAAATGCCTATTTGCTTCAATATCAGTTGGTATGACCCTTAAGCAATGTAGCACATACAATAGTGTATGATTTATTCATTGGAAAACCTGAAATATGCATGAAATGTGATATTCCTGTTTAAATGGTTATATGTTTATCAGCTAATAGACTTAGGTGCCCTAACACCGTAGAACCCCTTTGACAGATCTGCTTCTTAGGGGTGAAACTCGTGTTCAACATTATCCGTGCTTGTGTCATGGAGACACGAGGAAAGAGAGGCAGTGTCCAACAACAACGCGTGCTTGTGTCACGGTGGCACTGGAGAAAAATGGGGGTTATTCAACATTAATCCGTGCTTGTGTCACGGTGGTAACCCGGTGAGACTCTCCACCTATGTACTCAGGTTAGAGGAGGAGTCTAGAGCACTCAGAGTAGTGCCTTGAGGCCGTAGAGCCTATGAGTCAGGCCGGAGAGCCTGGGGTCCTGTGGCAGAACAGGGCTGGCGTCAGACTTAGCATTTCCCGGGTGTGTCGCTAAGTCTTGTACGGTGGGATCGTAGTTCGCTACGGATCTTTGTATGCAGGGTACACTGCATATGATTAGGGCATAATAATATGAATATGTAATCATATAGGAACACAGTAAATTAATATATTCGAACTTTTATGCAAATTCTATATATCTGTTTATTTACTTAAAATATATGTTGTTGCATATAAATGTGATTATTATCTGCAAATCTGCTATGTCATTAGAACTGCCCTGCTCAGTACTGCACTTATGTTTTATTTTAATTTTATAAACCTGACGAGTTGTTTAGTGATAACTAAATGAAAAGCTATTCACTGAGCGAGTAGGCTCATCCCTCTACTCAAACATTTTCAGGTCAGCATCAACAATAGGAATCGGAAGGATCGTTTCATCCTAACGCCTAGTCTATAGAAGGTTTGTAGTTAGTCTAGTTAGAGGTCTCTTAGTCCCTTCCCCTGGGTCCTTGGGACATGGTGTGGGTGAGAGAGAGTATGTATGTGGAATGTGTACAAGGATGTAAATTACCGGTTATGTTTTACTTTATGTTGAACAATGTATTTTGCCGTAGACTTTGTATATATCTCCTGTCAGTTTAATAGAAATGCTTCTGCAGTTTGTTTGGTTTTAGTCTACAGCCTAAATAAGATTATCTGTTTAATGTCTTTAAGATGTTTTTAAAAAGTGATGAATGGTTTGGCTTGTGCGTAAATCCCTTTGTCGCGCCTTAATCTCGTGGTCTGTGGTTAGCGTGAGATTGGGGTGTGACAATCTTTTGGTATCAGAGCATAGGTTGAGTATATGAATACTCTAAGTCCAGGTCAGGGGATAATAAGAGACCAATAGGATTAAGGTTTAGGTGTCTTTCTTCTATCTGTAGTTTTCTAACAGGAAATATTTTGTTATATCATTGCAGATGGCAGGAAGAGGTCATGATCATGATGACCAGGCCGAGAGTCATGTTGGCCCTGATCCTCTGTACTTGGGTCCAGGTGGTGGTGACCACGTAGATGAAGCATCTCGTATGTATAAAATGTTTCTGGAGACTAGGGAGAAGTATAAAGCTGATAGGCGAGCTTCTTCTTCTACCAGCAGTAAGGATCTGATGCGATCTTATGAGCTTGTGAAGAAGCTTGGTGGCACAGAGTTTAGTGGCACTACAGATCCAGCAGAGGCTGATGAATGGTTTAGACAGATAGAGAAGGTCTTTCGCCTGATGGAGCTTCCAGAAGAGAAGAAGATTAATCACGCAGTTTATCTTTTGACAGGCGATGCAGAGCTGTGGTGGCATAGTGTGGAGGGAAAGAGGAGAGGTACAGAGCTTTCTTGGCAGGATTTCTCTGAAGAGTTCCATCTTAAGTTTTATCCACCTACCTTCCTTAATGAGAAAATCAGGAAGTTACAGAATATTAAGCAGGGGAACATGTCAGTTACTGAGTATGAAGCACTTTTCACCCGGTTAGCGAACTTCTGTCCGCAGCTTGTTCCTGACAACATAGAAAGATGTAGAAGGTTTCAAGAAGGGCTGAGGCCAGAAATTCGGCATACAGTTTCTGCTACTAGTAGGAGGAACAGAGAGAACTTTGGTGAGTTTGTTGAGGCTGCTAGACAGGTTGAAGAATCTGTGAATGCTGATAAGGTGCCCGAGTCTAAGAAGAGATCTGCAGATTTCAGTAGAGGACAGTCCAGTAGTGGATATAGAGGTGGAGGTAGAGGTTTCTTTTCTAAACTTGGGCGTGGCTTTAGTTGTTTCAACAGACAAAGATCTGAGGATGTTGCTTCTTTTAGAGGCAGAGGGGGATATAACCCAGGGAGATGGGGCAGTGCCGCTAGTGGACAGTCTTCTGGGTCGTCAATGTCAGTGACAGGTCCCCAGGGACAGGGGATACCACCATGTGACAAATGTGGAAAACCACATTCTGGTCAGTGTTGGAGTCCAAGTTGTTATGTCTGTGGACAAGTTGGACACCTCAAAAAGGAATGTCCTCAGCTTCTTCAAGCAGCATCACAAGCTTTCCAGCCTCAGTACCGTGATGTTCCAAGTTCTTCTGTGGCTTCTGGTTCTAGAGGTGGTGGAGTGCCCAGTGGCAGAAGTGGTCAGAGAGGACAACGTGGCAGAGGGAGAGCTTCAACACGTTTCTTTTCTTTGACACCTCAGGAAGGTATAATCTCTTCACAAGTTGTTACAGGAGAGATGTTTTTGTTTAATAGTATACCAGTTTCAGTTTTGATAGATCCGGGTGCTACCCACTCTTTCATACAACACTTTTTAGTTGGGAAACTTAATTTGTTAACTCAAGAGTTGGTAGATGAGTTAGTGTTGAGGGTTCCACTAGGTGGACCAACAGTTTTATCCGAGTTCTGTCCCGGATGTTTGTTATCTTTTGGAGGTTACACCTTTGCTTCTAATCTCATACCCCTGGATATCAATACCTTTCAAGTCATCTTGGGTATGGATTGTCTTGAGACATATCGAGTACAACTCGATTGTTGGAAGAAGGAAGCTATCTTTCAACTAGGTGAATTTTCTTGTGTCTTTACTGGAGACAGGAAAGTTCTGCCTACGTGCATAGTATCAGCTGCTGTAGCTGATAAGATGCTACAGAAAGGATGTGAAGCGTTCCTTGCTCATGTAGTTGACACTAGAACAGAGAAGAGCACCGTCAGTGTTTATGATGTGCCTATGGTTAGTGAATTTTCTGATGTTTTTCCAGAAGATTTGCCAGGCTTACCTCCTGTTAGAGACCTGGATTTTGAGATTCAGGTATTTTCAGGTAGTCATCCAGTAGCACTGCCAGCCTATAGAATGGCACCTGTAGAGTTAAAGGAACTCAAGGTGCAGTTGCAGGAATTGCTGGATAAGGGTTTCATTAGACCTAGTTCTTCACCGTGGGGTGCTCCAGTGCTGTTTGTTAAAAAGAAGGATGGTACCATGCGTCTCTGTATAGATTACAGACAACTGAACAAGATCACTATTAGGAACAAGTACCCTTTGCCGAGGATAGACGATCTGTTTGATCAGTTGCGCGGAGCAACGATCTTCTCTAAAATAGATTTGAGATCTGGATATCATCAGCTCAGAATAAAGGCTTCTGATATTCCCAAGACAGCTTTCAGAACTAGGTATGGGCATTATGAGTTTCTGGTCATGTCGTTTGGACTGACCAATGCCCCATCAGCCTTTATGGATATGATGAATCGGATTTTCAAACCATTCCTAGATCAGTTTATTGTAGTCTTTATAGATGACATTCTGATCTACTCCAGAGATGATGTACATCATGAACAACACCTGAGAATAGTGTTGCAGTTGTTGAGACAATATCAGCTGTATGCTAAGTTTAGCAAGTGTGAGTTATGGTTGGTTGAGGTAGCATTTCTTGGACATGTTATCTCGAGAGATGGAGTTAGTGTTGATCCTAAGAAAGTTGATTCTGTGCTTCAGTGGGAACAGCCTAAGACTCCTATTGAGATCAGAAGTTTCTTGGGTTTAGCAGGCTATTACAGAAGGTTTATACAAAACTTCAGTGTTCTAGCATCACCTTTGACACGTTTGACGAGGAAGAATGCACCGTTTGTTTGGTCTGATAACTGTGAGAAGAGTTTTCAGATCTTGAAGAGGAAGTTGACCACAGCGCCAGTGTTGGTTTTTCCAGAGGTTGATAAAGGTTATACAGTGTTTTGCGATGCTTCCAGGAGAGGGTTGGGTTGTGTGTTGATGCAAGAAGACAAGGTTGTGGCCTATGCGTCGAGACAGCTTAAGAAGAATGAAGAGAATTACCCTACTCATGATCTCGAGTTAGCTGCTATAGTTCATGCTCTTAAGACATGGCGTCACTACCTGTATGGTGAGACATGTCAGGTGTTTACGGACCATAAGAGCTTGAAGTATATCTTCACTCAGAAGGATTTGAATCTGAGACAGCGCAGATGGCTTGAGCTAATCAAGGATTATGATGTGACAATCGATTACCATCCTGGTAAAGCTAATGTTGTAGCAGATGCCTTGAGTAGAAAGTCGAGTTCAACAGCTAATGCATTTTCTATGGCATGTTTTAAAAGAGACTTGCTTGTAGATATGCGAAAGTTGAACTTAGACTTGGATGTGACTGGACAGAGTGGGTTGATTGCTCAGATGCAGGTCAAACCTACTTTCTACGATCAGATTAAGGAGTTGCAACAGAATGATGACGAGTTGTAGCAGGTTATACAGGATATGTCAGAAGGTAAAAGAAAAGAATTCAGGTTTTCTGACGATGGTGTGTTGTATCTTCATGATAGGTTCTGTGTACCTGGGAACAGTGTGCTGAAAGAGCAGATTCTTGAAGAAGCGCATGCTTCTATGTATGCTATGCATCCTGGTAACACGAAAATGTATAGGAATCTCAGAGAGCTGTACTGGTGGTCGGGTATGAAAAGAGATGTGGCTGAGTACGTGGCTAGATGTAGAGTGTGTCAGCAGGTTAAGGCTGAGCATCAGAAACCTTCTGGTACTTTACAGTCGCTTCCTATACCTGAATGGAAATGGGAACACATCACGATGGATTTTGTGGTAGGATTACCCAGGACGTCTAGAGGTTCGGACTCGATTTGGGTGATTGTGGATAGACTAACTAAGTCTGCTCACTTTCTTCCTGTCAAGTCAACCTTTGATGTTCCGAAGCTGGCCAAGATATATGTAGACGAGGTAATCAGATTACATGGAATTCCAGTTTCCATTATTTCTGACAGAGATCCAAAGTTTACATCTAGGTTCTGGAATCAGTTACATCGTGCGTTGGGCACAAAGCTGAGGTTCAGTACAGCATTTCACCCGCAGACAGATGGTCAATCTGAGAGGACCATCCAGACCCTTGAAGACATGCTGAGAGCATGCGTTCTGCAGTTTAGAGGTAACTGGGAAGAACACTTAAGCCTGATGGAGTTTGCATATAACAACAGCTACCATTCTAGCCTTGGAATGGCCCCATATGAAGCTCTATATGGCAGGAAGTGTAGATCACCAGTTTGTTGGTATGAGATTGGAGAGAAAGAAATTCTTGGACCTAAGATAGTTGATATAACTATAGAGAAGATATCTGTGATCAGGGAACAGTTGAAAGCTGCACAGGACAGACAGAAAAGTTATGCAGAGAGACGACGTCGACCTCTTGAGTTTGAGGTTGGTGATGAGGTATATCTGAAAGTTTCATCATGGAAGGGAGTTCTAAGGTTTGGTAAGAGGGGTAAGTTGACCCCTAGATACATGGGCCCATATCCTATTGTTGAGAGGATTGGACTCATAGCCTACATGTTAGATTTGCCGTCTGAGTTGGCAAATCTTCATGATGTGTTTCATGTGTCTATGCTGAAGAAGTGTCACCCCGGTACAGAGAAAGTATTAGATCCAGATCTGGCACAGCTTAGGACAGATGTGTCCTACGTGGAAGGACCAGTGCAAATAGTCGATCACCGGATTAAAAAGCTTAAGAACCGTGAGATACCTTTAGTGAAGGTTTTGTGGAGGAACCATAATCTTGAAGAAGCTACGTGGGAGCTTGAGTCTGAGATGCGTAGCAAGTTTCCTTTTCTCTTTTAGGAATTTCAGGATGAAATTCTTATAAGGGAGGGAGATTGTTACGACCCGCGTCGAGCTTAACCTGTAAGTATGCTGTTAAGCATGTGTTTTAGCTGCTTTGCTAAGCTGTAAACCTGTTTTTGTTAATAATGTTTATAACAAATATGATATGTGCTTAGTGTGAATCCTAGCTCTTAAAACGTGTAGGATCTTACGCTTGAAGCGTTGCCAGAGAAATCGCCTGAAACCGACTTTTGAGTCAAAAGTTGTATGTTTTTGGGCATGTAGGGACCCGTTTGTAATTTTTGAAAGTTCTCGGACTTTACGTTTTGGTCCCTAGGTTTTCCTTCTTATCTTTCTTTCCCTTTACTCATTTCTTTTCAGAAACGAGAGAACGCAGAGTGTTCTTCCTCCTTTGCGTGAGAGAGAGAGAGAGAGAGAGCTGAGAAGGGAAGGACGTTTGGAGCTTAGTTTTGCTCCGGCCAGCAGCTGCGACTCATCTTCTTCCTTCCTTCCACCTTCTTTTCCATCGATTTGAGCTAGCTTGCAGCAGGAGCTGCGTTTGCAAGGTGATGGCCTGGAGATTAGGGTGCAAAGAGTAGCCCTAGCTCGTCCTTCCTCCCCCTCCAGCTAGTTCTTGGTGATGTGCACCTGTTGCAAGTGATTTGCAACGCAAATCAAGGGTTTTGCCCGTCGATTCGAGTGAAATCGACATCTGCAGGTCCGTTTTTATTTTCTATCTGTGCGCGGTTCGGCCAAGTTTGTGTTTTGGTCGGCCGAGTTCCTTGTTAGGGATTTCGAACAACGTTTTGGTCGGCCAAGTTTGGTCTTGATCGACCGAGTTTCTTATGTAGGTTATCGAGCAGTGTTTTGATCGACCGAGTTTCCCAGTGGATCGGCCGAGTTTCTTGCTGATCGGCCGAAGTTGGTCGGCCGAGTTTCAGAATCTGAGAGGTGATCGGCCGAGTTCCAAAGTGATCGGCCGAGTTTCAAGTTGTGAGTAGTAGTTCATTCAGAAATCATTATTTAACTCATTTTAAATGCTTATTTGCTTCAATATCAGTTGGTATGACCCTTAAGCAATGTAGCACATACAATAGTGTATGATTGATTCATTGGAAAACCTGAAATATGCATGAAATGTGATATTCCTGTTTAAATGGTTATATGTTTATCAGTTAATAGACTTAGGTGCCCTAATACCGTAGAACCCCTTTGACAGATCTGCTTCTTAGGGGTGAAACTCGTGTTCAACATTATCCGTGCTTGTGTCATGGAGACACGAGGAAAGAGAGGCAGTGTCCAACAACAACAACGCGTGCTTGTGTCACGGTGGCACTGGAGAAAAATGGGGGTTATTCAACATTAATCCGTGCTTGTGTCACGGTGGTAACCCAGTGAGACTCTCCGCCTGTGTACTCAGGTTAGAGGAGGAGTCTAGAGCACTCAGAGTAGTGCCTTGAGGCCGTAGAGCCTATGAGTCAGGCCGGAGAGCCTGGGGTCCTGTGGCAGAACAGGGCTGGCGTCAGACTTAGCATTTCCCGGGTGTGTCGCTAAGTCTTGTACGGTGGGATCGTAGTTCGCTACGAATCTTTGTATGCAGGGTACACTGCATATGATTAGGGCATAATAATATGAATATGTAATCATATAGGAACACAGTAAATTAATATATTCAAACTTTTGTGCAAATTCTATATATCTGTTTATTTACTTAAAATATCTGTTGTTGCATAGAAATGTGATTATTATCTGCAAATCTGCTATGTCATTAGAACTGCCCTGCTCAGTACTGCACTTATGTTTTATTTTAATTTTATAAACCTGACGAGTTGTTTAGTGATAACTAAATGAAAAGCTATTCACTGAGCGAGTAGGCTCATCCCTCTACTCAAACATTTTCAGGTCAGCATCAGCAACAGGAATCGGAAGGATCATTTCATCCTAACGCCTAGTCTATAGAAGGTTTGTAGTTAGTCTAGTTAGAGGTCTCTTAGTCCCTTCCCCTGGGTCCTTGGGACATGGTGTGGGTGAGAGAGAGTATGTATGTGGAATGTGTACAAGGATGTAAATTACCGGTTATGTTTTACTTTATGTTGAACAATGTATTTTGCCGTAGACTTTGTATATATCTCCTGTCAGTTTAATAGAAATGCTTCTGCAGTTTGTTTGGTTTTAGTCTACAACCTAAATAAGATTATCTGTTTAATGTCTTTAAGATGTTTTTAAAAAGTGATGAATGGTTTGGCTTGTGCGTAAATCCCTTTGTCACGCCTTAATCTCGTGGTCTGTGGTTAGTGTGAGATTGGGGTGTGACAAGTTGTGTCATCCGTAAGTTTCTTCTTGCGTGACATCCTCTTGTCATGCGTCGTTGTGTCACTCCACCCTATCGAGCAGAGGTCGTATCAGGCGTCAGGAAGGCCGATGCAGACTTGAACTTATTTGTGGGCTGGGACGGCCTTATCGTACCAAAATGAGGAAAAACTCTGCAAAAGATGGAAATATTGGATTAAGAGCGTTGCTTGGACAATTATTGCAAAAGTACTTATAAAAGAGAGGAAAATAGCAGAAAAGGGAAGTTTTGATAACAGAATAAAAGGAAAAAACATCACAAAAATTGGTGTTATCAACTCCCCCAAACTTAGCATTTTGATTGTCCTCAATCAATATTTAAACTTTATTTAGTGATGCTTCTTCTGCTCGGAGTAGCTTTCTATTCAAAAGGTGAAACAAGAATCGCAATGCCTTAGAGATAATGCTGTCTCACTACGAACAAAAGACTTTGTTTTTCCTGCCTTATTGTTTAAGTAAGATTCTTCTCTACAGCTTCGGTGAAACTTTGTTGTGTGATTCCGAAGTTAGCTTACACACCAAACAACTTTATTTTTGGGGCAGAAAGTTGTGTATAGGGTAGGCTAAGGCTTTTTGGGGTTTTTCTTGTTTCCTATCAGTCCATCCAGGTAAGGGTCTATTAGCGGGCAAGTGGTCCCTACAGTCCAAGCCAGTTGGCTTTAGAGCAGTGATTTCACATCCTACGTACCATTGCCCCAGATCTACCATGCCTAAAGATGGGTACTTTTGGAAAACAAGTGTGTGTGTATATATATATATATATATATTTTCTTTTATTGGCACAACTCTCATGCTTTTATTCACACTCATAAGGCTTCTTTCTCTTTTTGGGATTTTCATTGGGTGAGGGAAAACAAAGAGATTTCTGCTGTTTGGGAAGCTTTTTCCTTCTCCATACTTGTCTCTTAGTTGTTTGTGAGATTATTATATTTTTCGAAATTTTTGGCATGGCAAAACATAATCTTTTATTCGTTTGAAGCAACATTATCAAAAAGATATAACAGAACTTGTATCTCGTTAAGCACATAGAAAGCAAACTTTGCAAGAAGTCGCAACAGGTTTTCACTATTATAGAAACTTTGTACATATGCATGGGAATAAAAGCAAAATTTTTCAAAATTTTTTTTATATGATCATGACATTTTATACGAGCATGGGTACATACACATGATAAAGAGCAAGAACAAAATGGCACAAAGGGTGGAGGTGAAGAAAATTTTTATACCTCCTTCACTGGTACATGGGTACCCCCCCCCAAACTTACTCCGTACTCTGTCCCAGAGTAGCGAAGAATACCGGGTGAGGTCATGTTAGCCCAGTGAAGGTTATCTAGCGGGTTCGCTTGTGCCTTGTAGAAGTTGCAATATGCTTCTTTGCTGCAGCCATTTTATTTCCCCAGTTGGAAGCAGCCGGAACAAGTGCAAAGCTCTCAAGAAGGAGGCTCGAAGCTTGTGAATGGTAGATAGAGAGCTCTTGAAAACACTTGTGGATGCTTCCCCCCTTTTAAGAAGACGGAACCGGAATGCCCATACTTAATCCAGAGGCCATCGGGGCAAGACTTGTGCTGTCTCTGGAGATGGTCCTAAACCACCACAAAAGACAGACTATGATAAGGAAGTGATCCTTTTCGGGGTTCTAACGTTTCTGTCCGACAGTTGTTGCTTCAGCTGCGGCCACAATTCTGATTCTTGTGCCTCGTTTGTCAGCTCGGCCGGAGGTTTGCCTTGTATGATCCATACCTGTTATCGAGTTCATTAACCATGTTAGCTAGGAAAAACAAAAGAAACTCGATAAAACTTGACTTATTTCAAAATCTGGGTATCGTCCATCAAAAGAAAGCTCGAGACGATACATGATTGGACGATACGAAGAGAGCTGCGCGGCACAACACCCTGCCCGATACGGGTATGTCGGGTGATAAGGTCGCCAAAAGGCATCCACCCGATAGGACGTCTCAGAAGAAAAACGTGTCGCCTGATATGGCGTATCGGGCAAACACTATCGGTCGTTGTGTCGTGCTTAACTGTGTCGGGCGATACGCAAAAATTGACTAAGCTCGTAAACTCGATAAGCAGCGTGCGATATGAAAACCCGTGTCGGGCGATAAGTCTGTCAGGCTATACCCTTGCTCTTTGGAGCCATCGCCCGATACAAGGGTGAAGGTAAGTTGGCCGATATGCGAGCAAAAGCGGATTACTGAAAGATGCGGTTGGATAAAAAGAGTAAGTGTGATAGCCCGACACGGTAAATCCACCTTACTATATATAGAAAACTCAGTTGGGGGTAAATTGGGCAGTTCTAGGGCGCGCATCGGCCGTTTGAGACATGTCGTTCCCGAGACGACAGTCCCGTCAGTCTAATTAAGGGCATTTATTCCCATGCACGATACGGTTGTCGCTCAGGAATACCATCCATCACGGCTCTTGCGGTGCCCAAGAAACTGCAGCCCGATACAAGCGTGACCGCGCGCCAGCTGAGCTGCTGCTCGACACGGCATAAAAGAAGGCGGCTGAAACTAAAGCAAGGCGGAGAAAAAGTAATTGACGAGCAAAACATCATGGGTTGAGGGTAGAGTCCCTGACCTCAGACAGAATTACTCCTCAATGCTTTGTAAAATGCAGCGATGGCCCATAAAACAGAAGAGTCGGCACGCTCGGCGCGTGCGCTGACTTGGGCCTTATTACAATCCATAAAGTTTGTTTTTACAAGTAATAAGAAAAATGCATCCTACTCTAGGAAAGAAAGAAAAACTCGGGCTGCCTCCCGAGGAGCGCTGAAGTTTGCGTCGCCATCTCGACCGGTATAGGATCATCTTGTTCAGCCCTCGACTGTACCCATATCTTGTAGGTTGATCTCTGCTCTCCTGAAAAAAGCTTCATCCTCATAGAACCTTTTCACCCTGTGCCCATTCACTTGAAAGACTTTGGTCGGATCGTCCTTGTCGTAGAGCTCCATCATTCCTGATGGGTATATCTTTGACACAGTGAACGGTCCTGACCATCTCATTTGTAACTTCCCAGGGAAAAGACGAATAGAGGACTTGAATAATAAGACTTTATCCCCTTCGCTTACATCTTTTCTCCTGAGGTGGGCATCATGCCACAATTTTGTCCCCTGTTTGTAGATTTTTACATTTTCGTAGGCGTTCATTCTCAGCTCTTCGAGCTCTTAAAGCTGCAAAAACCTCTTTTCTCCTGCTTTGTCGAGGTCCATATTTAGGAACTTGATTGCCCAAAGGGCCTTGTATTCCAATTCCAAAGGCAGATGGCAGGACTTTCCGTAGATAAGCCTGTATGGGGTGGTTCCAATGGGCGGTTTGTAAGCAGTACGGTAGGCCCAAAGCGCGTCGTCAAGCTTCATAGACCAGTCTTTCCTCGTTCGGCTGACAGTTTTCTCCAAGATCTGCTTGATTTGTCTGTTGGAAACCTCTACCTGCCCTAACGTCTGTGGGTGGTAGGGTGTAGCGATCTTGTGCTTCACTCCGTACTTGTGCAGGAGTGCTTCAAACTGTTTCTCTGCAAAGTGCGACCCTCCGTCGCTTATAACACTGCGCGGTACACCGAAATGAGGAAAGATGGTCTTTTTGAATATCTTGATTACTGACTTAGCGTCGCACGTTTGGGTGGCTACGACTTCTACCCACTTCGATACATAGTCCACTGCCACGAGTATGTATTGATACCCCCGGGATGGGGGAAACGGTCCCATGTAGTCGATCCCCCACACGTCAAATATTTCTACTTCGATCCAGCTTGCCATTGACATTTCATTCCTGCACCCTATGTTCCCTGTAAACTGGCACTCTTTGCAAACTTTTGCAAATTGTGCAGCATCTTTAAATAAGGAGGGCCGGTAGAATCCTGACTGTAGTACTTTTGTAGCTGTTCTTTCGCTACCCAGGTGTCCACCGTAGGGGGAGGCATGGCATTCTTTTAGGATGTCCGTAGTTTCTTCCTCTGGGATGCACCTCCTGTATAAGTTGTCAGCGCATTTTCTGAACAGGAGAGGATCATCCCAGTAGTAGTTTTTAGCATCCGCGAATAGCTTCTTTTTCTGATTGTACGTGATGTCAGGAGGCAGTTCTCTGCAAGCAAGATGATTGTAGATGTCTGCAAACTAGGGTAAGCTTTCTTCTTGAGCTTCGGCCAACATAAGAGCCTCGTCGGCATAGTCGTCGTTGATTGGTGGCCCTCCCTGTCTCTCAGTCATGATCCTTGATAGGTGGTCGGCGACCACATTTTCTGCTCCCTTCTTGTCGATAATTTCGTGGTCGAACTCTTGGAGCAACAAGGCCCACCTCAACAGTCTGGGCTTTACGTCTTTCTTTTGCGTTTAAGTATTTTATGGCCCTGTGATCTGTGTATACCTTGACATTTGCTCTGATGAGATACGAACTAAACTTATCGAATGCGGAGACGATCGCGAGCATCTCCTTTTCAGTTGTTGTGTAGTTTACCTGAGCCTCGTCCAACGTGCGACTAGCGTAGCAAATCACATGGTGCTTTTTATCTTTCTTTTGCCCCAAGAGTGCTCAAACCGCGTAGTCGCTAGCGTCGCATATCAGCTCAAAGGGTAAACCCCATTCTGGCGCTTGAAGGATAGGTGGTGATATTAAAGCATTTTTCAGGGCCTGAAAAGCACTGAGACAATCGTTAGAGAAAACAAATTCAGCATCTTTTACCAGAAGATTGGACAGCGGGTTGGAAATCTTCGAGAAGTCCTTGATGAATCTTCAGTAATATCCAGCGTGCCTGAGAAAGCTTCTCACTCCTGTCACGGATTTCAGTGGAGGAAGCTTAGATATTGCTTCAACTTTGCTTACGTCCACCTCGATCCCACGCCTTGAGATCTTATGCTCCAGAACGATGCCCTCCCTCACCATGAAATGGAACTTTTCCCAGTTTAGGACCAGGCCGCTCTCCTCACACCTTTGAAGGACCAATGACAGATTCTTCAGACAGCTATCGAAGTCCTTCCCATAGACTGAAAAGTCATCCATGAAAACTTCTACGATATCTTCTAGAAAATCTGAGAACATCGATATCATGCATCTTTGAAAGGTGGCGGGGGCGTTGCAGAGTCCGAAGGGCATCCTTCTGAAGGCATAAGTGCCGTAGAGGTAGGTGAATGTTGTTTTCTCCTAATCGTTGGGCAAGATGGGTACCTGGTAAAATCCTGAAAAGCCATCAAGGAAACAAAAGAAATCGTGATGTGCTAATCTTTCAAGAACTTGGTCAATAAAAGGTAGCGGAAAATGATCTTTTTTGGTAGCCTGATTTAGCTTTCGATAATCGATGCACATCCTCCATCCAGTGACAGTCCTAACCGCCACCTTGTCGCCCTTCTCACCCTTAACCACTGTCATCCCGCCCTTTTTGGGTACTACATGGATCAGACTCACCCAATTGCTATTGCTGATTGGGTAAATGATCCCCGCATCCCTAAGCTTTATTACCTCTTTCTTGACGACTTCCTTGAGCATCTGGTTCAGCTTCCTCTGGGGTTGATCCAGAGGCTTGTCAGATTCATCTAAGTTGATGTGATGCATGCACAAGGCGGGGCTAAGGCCTTTGATATCATCTACTGAATATCCTATAGCCCCCCCTGTGGAGCCTTAACTCCTCAAGGAGTCAGTCTAGCTGATTGCTTGAAATATTGGCGTTTACGATGACAGGGTTTCTCTGCTCTTCATCCAAGAACTCATACTTCAGGCCTTCAGGCAACGCTTTTAACTCAGGCTTTGGTCTGGATGCCTTCTGTTGAGGCTCCCCCTCGAGAGAGGCATACTTCTCAGACTCCACTACCTTATCCTCTTCTTACAAGTCTTCGTCAGAATGGTCGAAAAGGTTGAGATACCTCGCGACTTCAGGATCTTCGAGGTCGGGATCCTGATAGCTTATAGCCCTCGCAAGGGGGTCTACTGTCCGGATATCCTCCTCTATTACCTCACAAAATTTATTGTAGCTATCTACGAAACATGCTGATTCAGACAGGGAAGGACTTCTCATTATCTCCTTCAACTTGAAGTCCATATGGTCGCTTCCGACCCTCAAAGTGATCATCCCGTCAGAGACATCATTCAACGCTCTTCCTGTTGCCAAGAAAGGACGTCCAAAGATGATCAGGCAGCAGGGGTCTTCAGCTGTGTCGATGACGACTATGTCACAGGGAATAAAGAAATCGCCAACCCTGATCGGCACATCTTCGACAATGCCAACAAGTATTTTAAAGGTGTGGTCCGCTAGTTCAATCCTCATGGTGGTTCGAACCATGTCGGTTAAACCCACCCTTTACGCGAAACTTAGGGGCATGAGGCTGATGCTTGCCCCCAAGTCAGCTAGACCCTTTTGCTCGACATTGTCCCCGATGGCGAACGGGATTGTGAAGGCTCCGGGGTCCCTTCTCTTATCTGGCAAGTCAGGCTTCACGAAGGCAGAGGAAGCAGAAGCTAGGTGCACTGTCTCAACCCTTCCTCCCCTTCTTTTCTTTGTGATAAGGTCCTTGAGGAACTTGGCGTATGTCGACATCTCCTCCAATGCGTCAAGGAAGGGCACTTCAAGATGCAGCTTCCTGATCGACTCCATGAACTTCTCATGACACTTTTTCAGATTTGCCTTTATCAGCTTATACGGGAACGGAATCCTAGGAGCATAAGCATTCCTTCTGCCAGGTAGCTCTTCAGGGAACCTTTGCATAGACTCTCGAACATCTACTTGTCTTCCTTCCTCCTCTGCTGGAGTTGCACCCTCTGGCCTTGGCTCGGGCTCAGGCATGGCTTCATCAGGGCGCTCCAACGTTCTTCCAGACCTCAGTTTTGCCATTCTTGCAGTTTCAGGGTATGGGAGTGCTTTTTCTGCAGGATCCTTCATCAGAGCAGTCATCCGGGTCAGCCGCTGATCGACCTCACGCTGGTGCATCTGCAAGATTGCCATCTGGCGTTGCATGGAATTCAGAGCTCCAGGGCTAGGAAGCGCACCCTACACCAGTTGGCTGATGATGGTGCCCTGTCTTTTTATGTAGGTAGAAAGTTGACCAACCAAGTTAGGCTGGCTCGACCTCTCGCCTTGGCCCTGATATTCACCCTCAGAAAGAGACTGCTCACAACAAGACATGGTATCAACGCTCGGTGGAACAAGTCACAGTTCTTCAGAGTTCCTGAAATGGCATGAAAAATCAAGTTTAGAAAATTGAATTTTTACTTTTAGGCAAAGAATAACAATAGGAAAAAGAAAAAGAGTATTGCCAAACTCATTTCTAAGCTTGAGGCATGGGAGTGTAGTTAGTGGATCCAGATTCGTCAACAGTTCCGTCTGCCTTGTCCCCGACAGCGACGCCAAAAAGTTGGGCCTAAATCGCGCGTCTAAAAATGGAGGCGGATTTGAAGTTAATCGGACTTTTACATTTATAACCCGAATCCTTCTAGGCCCCCGCAACTTTGTTTATGGGGTTGAAGTAGATATACGAGGTCGAACATAGGGACAAGGGTGGTAGTGTTGAGAACCCAGAATCGACACGCTACTCTCCGACAGGTGTAAAGAGATAATAAATTCCCAAAAGGGAAACAACAAGATGTCACAAACATAACAAAGAAAACTATCTCCAACTGGAGCTACAAGAAATATTTAAGGTTTTAGTCATTTAGCAGTTTTTAGGGGTTTTCATTCAATAGAAATAGAGAGATAAAACTAGAACTAGAGCAAGGTATGAAGGATAAGACTTCGGTAAAACAAGCGGTAGCAGTAACATCCTGCACCCCTCCTCTCAGAGCGGGTACCTCTAACCAAGCATCAACACCCCTCTCGAGGTTGTTGGACTTGAGTTAGAGTGGAATGTTACTAAAACAACTCCGTTCTAGGCACTCTCATACTCCAGATCAGACCAAACACTAGAGCCACAACACAACTCTCGAAGTTGTTGCGACGGGAAAACACGATTCGGTAGCTAAGTGAAACACGATCCAAAACATGCAAGCTAGAGTTCAGATATCAAACATAGCATTCATCCAACATTTTGCACCAAGCATAGAGCAGCAAGTAATTAAGCTTTTCCATTCCCATAAACATTAAGGGTCTTAATACAATGCATAAGTAAGGAATTAAAATATAGAATTAAATATAGATGTCGCCTTCTTGATGTAGAAGGACAACAGGCTACTGCGGCTCTCCGACCCGATATCGGTCAGGGGCCTAGCCCGATACAGCAGTGTCGGGCGATACACCCTCTCGGGCGGCACACTATGACGGCCGATTGTATCACTCAAGGACCATGGCTGATACGCTCATGTCAGGCGGCGCACCCTCTCGGGCGGCACGCATGATGGGCGAAGCGTATCAGGTTCGATATCGTGTCGGGCATGGAGCGACGCATTCTACTGTCGGGCACTTGTGTCGCTCGTCTATGTTGGCCGATGTCGGCCCGCAGTGTTGCCCGGGATGGTCCTAAATGAACTATCCCCTCCCTATCGAGATGAGGAAGAGCTCACCTAGAGTTTCCCGGCACGAGCACTGGGGTGCGATACTCTTGCTCTTGTAGTTTTCCTCCAAAGATCGCTCAAAGTTCCCAACTGTCTGAACTGTCTTTTCGGCTTCCTGTAGCTGCTATTTATAGACAGCAGTTGGGGGAAGTTATGGTGCTCAAAGCGCCATGTGTCCTCCTTATTCGCGGGTCGTTGGGCGACCGATACTGGTATCGCTCGGCACAGGGGTGTCGGCTGTCGGTCACGTGACGGGTGGTGCCTGCCGGTGGGTGGTTGTGTCGCACGACAAGCTTGGGTTGTCGTGGCGAATTTGGCTCCCTATCGGGTAGAAGACGTGTCGTCTGTCAGTTTCTTCTTGTGCGTCATCCCCTTGTCGTGCATTGTTGTGTCGCTCCACCCTGTCAGGCAGAGGTCGTATCGGGCGTTAGGAAGGCCAATGCAGACTTGAACTTATTTGTGGGTTGGGACGGCCTTATCGTACCAAAATGAGGAAAAACTCTGCAAAAGATGGAAATATTGGATTAAGAGCGTTGCTTGGCCAATTATTGCAAAAGTACTTATAAAAGAGAGGAAAATAGCAGAAAAGGGCAGTTTTGATAACAGAATAAAAGGCAAAAACATCACAAAAATTGGTGTTATCAACAACTCATAGGATCCAGTTGTACCATAAGAACAAAGAGTTCACCACATATTTATAAACAGAATAGGCCATATCAGGCCAACAACATGATGAATAAGTTGCATCAACTATACATCGTGAAACGTCGTCAAAACACCTCCAAGGACCTGAGAGTACAAAGATGACTCTAGGACTCTACTACAAAACAACCAAAATAGCAGCATATCTATCTCTTGCCTCCTATTGTTCTTCTTGCTGCTTGGCCGCAACCTCACAACCACCACTACGTTTAGCTTGATCATCTAAAAAGGTTTAAACCAGTGTGGTAAGACACACAGTCCCAGTGAGAAACATAACCTCCTCCAAAACTATAAAACTTCAGGAAAGCTTGAGTAGATAAAGTAGATAACGGATATAAGCAGCTCATACTAACTTTATTAACAAACTTACCAAGATATCCGGGAGGCATAAAACTAGATATTTCTTTTTGGAACATGATTGACGAGACAAGTTATACAAGAACTTATCATAAGATATGAAGGACGTGTAATTAACGCAAGATATAACTAGAACAACTATACAAGCAAGGCCTCAACCAATGTTCCATGTTTTTCCCTAAGAACTATATATTATACAGATGGATTACCATTTATTATGCCCTGAGGAAGTGAGCCGTACTGCTCAATTCCAACCTTCGACTGCAAATCCCAAAACTGGTGCCATACAAGGTCAATGGAAGAGCCAGACTCCATGAACTCACCTCCTCGTGGTCATTGCACGATATCTAAAACAGGGCCACAGTGTGGCAACACATCCCACTATCACACAGACAATGAGGTGTTACACGAAAACGTGCAGAAATCAACATAACCATAGATTATCAAAAATACGGGTTAACTAAAACCGATTGCAAAAAACTGATAAGATGAGAAGCTATTACATTCCAGTCCACATCCTGTAAGAAAACAAGTTATATACATATATACAAGCCTTGATACATGTCCACAACTTAGAGAAACAGCTGTCTTATCACCACATGAGTTCGTCACCTGTTCATACATACATAGAGGCCCACGTCCGGCCAACAGCAGGATATACAAAACATCAACGATAGTGCATTGTGAAACAACGTCAAACACTTCCAAGGACCTGAGAGTACAGGGATGACTCTAGACTCTACAACAAAACATCTAAAACAACAACATATCCATCGCTTGCCTTCTACTGCTCTTCTTGCTACTCGGCCGCAACTCTGCGACCACCTCCACGTCTAGCTCGACCACCTAAAAAAGGGTGTAAACCAGTAGAGTGAGACAATTGAACATTGTCCCAGCGAGAAACATAACTCCCCGCCGAAACTACAAAACCTCAGAGGTATATAAAGCAGCTATCTGATAAAAGTATAGCAAGAGCAGTTATAAGATAAAGCTGTTATACTTATCAAGTTTACCAGATGTATTCAAGTATTACTTTGAAACATGATTAATAAGACAAGATATATAAGTCCTACTACATATGAGGAACATAAAAGCTATTGCAAGATATGATGAGAGTATCTACACAAACAAGGCCTCAACCAATGTTTCGTGTTTGTCCTAAGCAGTAATACTATTCGGCTAAATTATGTATTATTATTCCCTGAGGAAGTGAGCCGTACCGCTCAAATCCAACCTTCGGTTGTGAAACCCAAGCTGGTGCCATACAAGGTCAATGGAAGAGTCAGACTCCATGACCTCGCCCCTCGTGGTTAGTGCACGAGTACAACACAAGCAGGACTGCAGTCTCATGCTGAAGTGGTCTTAGCCACAGGGTCAGGCTACCCTCTTCCTAGCCCACCTTGGTATAGGTCTCGGCGCTAGTGAAACTGAGCCACGAGACTGTTCACCGTGCTCTGAGCCATGAACACATTCATGCTCCTCATATCACATATCCTGAGCCATGGGCCTGTTCACCATGCTCTTTATCACAACTGGGCTACGGGCCTGAATCTGTACCCTGGAGTCTACAACCGCAGTTGCACTCTTACCTCCTCACTTTAGGCTAGGAGAAACCTCGCATACTCAACAATATGCGCTCCGGGTTAAACCACAGGAGAACTCATTTCACCATCACCAATTCCTGATGATGATGGATCTATGGCCAGGGCAACTACATGATAGGTTTCTCTATGATTAATTAGTATCTTTTAGATGGATTGCAAGATTCAACCAAGGTGTATAACATGCAATTATAATAGGAAATAAACAACATAAACTCAACATTATACTTTTATTACAATTCACATCATACTGATCCGTCACAAGGACCCCACATCACATGTTATCACTTGGCCTCTTGCCAATCAATCTAGATCCATCTCAAGGATCATCACATCTCATGGGATTTCAATCCCTCAACACATAGTGCCACTGCCTCTCAAGGCTTACATCATCATTCATCATGGAACAACATTCATAATGTACTTGTTATCTCATTGTTCTCATATATTCATTCTTCATAGCCTTTCATTTGGCTATGCATTACCTGCATGGTTAGTACTATTCAATAATCATGATGAATAACTTCGAAACTCATATCATTAGCAAAGGGTGACATTTAGGATTAAGTGCTTTATCACACAAAGTGACATTAGTGATTATATACTTTCTTAATCATGCTTCAACTTATGACCACATGTATAAGACACATCATTAAGAAAACCCTATTGCCTGCTCATTATTGCTCTCGGCATAATGAGATAGTCAAGGTGATCACATGTATGTGTATAGCTATGTTAAGTTTAGATGGACAAGCTTTATCAATGAAATACTTATCATGAAACGAGTCACCGTTGATTAACAAGAGTATAGCTAACACTTCATTTTTCCATGACCAACGGAACCTTCACAAGAAGTACTCACACCCTCACTAAAAACTGTATCGGGCAGGGCTCACCCTCACCATAGGTTGTATCGGGCAACCTGCCCTCAACTCATAACCAACTCACAACGGCCCGCGTGCAGCGCGCAACGCCACGTTACCAAGGGCAACAGTTCTCAAGCATGCAGCGCGCAACGCTGGGTCAAGTGTCGTGCACTTGGGTATACCGGGCAATGGCCAAGGGTCAGCCGTGTAGCAGTGCCGAGCAGGATATATCGACAATGCGCAACGAGCACCGTGGCGTGCATGCTATCGGGTAACGGGGTATCAGCTGTGAGACGCGCACTGGGCGTGCAGCTCATGCTGGGCGACACGGTGTCAACTCACTTACAACGTGCACGGGTAGCATGTAACTATACTAGCGTGCATGGTCTGTGTTGGGCGTCAGCCTGTGTCGGGCGTCAGGGGAGTGTGCTCGCCCACCACAGCACAACGATGCGCACCTGAGGCGTTATCTGTGCAGGGTGTTCCACAAGGGTTATCGTCCAAGGGCTGACCTCAACTAAGCATCACAGACATAGTGTCCAGCTATCCAAACCATGGCCTAACGGCCATCACAGGGTAGGGCAATGTTGTGACGTCCGTCACCAAGAGGGACCAAAGGGGACATCTACCATACATGTACCGTGCAAGGGTCTAGGTCAAGAGGGCTGTCGGGCAGCACCTCCCCATGCTCATGTCGTCCAAGATGTTAACTCTCAAGGTCATCTACCACCTCTCACATGGACACCCGAAACCCTAGTGGGTCAAGAAGAGACTCACCTCAATCAACTAAGAAGGAGGGGTCTTGCACTTCTTCTATCACCAAATGGGTCACAAGGAGAAACCCTAGAAAGAGTCACCACCAACCGAGCTCACCTTGTAGCCCATGGTGAGAGGAGAGTGTTGCTTAAGCAACTAGAACACAAGCTCACCTCAATCGACTAAGAAAGAGGGGTGTTTCTCATGACACTAGAAGCTCAAACTCACTCCTCTAGATCAAGGGGAGAAAGGAGTATCACTCACCCACAAACCCTAGATCATAAGGATCGACCAACATGGATACTAAGCAAGAGGTAAGCTACTAACATGCATATAAACAAGATCATAGCAAGAGATAATGTAGTTAGGGTTAGAAATTATGTAACCCTCCTCAAGCAAGCTCCAAGCTCCTAGCTCCAAGCACTACCAAGCAAGGAAGATGGAGACTCCAAGGCTATCGACCACTAGCTTGCTCCTTCCAAGGGGGGTATCGGCCACCACTTGCAAGGAAGAGGGTTGTGTCATGCAACAAGGTGGAGAGGAACCAAAGGAACTCTTAGCTAAGGAAAGGAACCGCCTATAAAGAAGGAAAGGGAGGAGAAAACAAGGTTGGTCCAAGCAAGGTGTCACTTGCCTAGGGACACTTGTCCTAGTGCACGAGCCACCACCCTAGCAAGCTCCATACACATGTCCAAGATATGTACCAAGTGTCCACTAGTGGTGACACAAACGAGGTCAAGGCTAGGTCAAGCATCATGGGTGATACAACAACTAGCATCTTGGGCGACACACCTCTTGCCATGGGCGACACACACACCTTGGCCGATACACCCACCTCTTGGGCAATACACACTACTCTTTGTCGATTCAAGGCTCAACCAAGGCAAGGCAAGGCAAGGCACCTCAAGGCCCAAACAAGCTCAACCAAGCCCATGAGAACTCAAGCATCTAGCCCAAGCCTTCCTCTCTACACAAGAGGAAGCAAAGAGAGAGGAACACTTCACAAGGCGGTAAACTTGCCTACAAAACCCTAGACTTGGGTTATTTGCAAGTAGCCCCTCCAACTCTCAACAAAGCACAACCAAACCCTAATCACCACTAAAGGTGATTAGCAAGCACCAAAGCACCAGGGTTAAGCAAAGCAAACAGGGTAAACCCTCAACGAAGGTCAGGGTCCTTACAAGCTAACCCCCTTTAAGGGATTTCGTCCCCGAAATCCGAAGAGAAAAGCGAGGGATACTTCCTCCTCATCTCTTCCTCAAGCTCCCATATGGCTTCCTCAATGCCACGGTGATGCCAAAGAATCTTCACAAGAACCAGGTCCTTCCTCTTCAGCTTCTTAACCCTTCTATCAAGGATCGTCACAGGACCTTCTTCGTAGGTCACATCTTTATCAAGCTCAACCTCAACTGGATGTATTACTGTTCCTGAATCTGGATGACTTTTCTTCAACATACTAACATGGAACACTGGATGTAACCTGTGCAACTCTGGAGGCAACTCTAACTCATAAGCTACCTTTTCGACACGTGCTATGACTGGGTAAGGCCCCATGAACCTGGGTGCTAACTTACCCTTCTGACCAAACCTCAGCACACCTTTCCATGGCGAGACTTTGAGATACACTTTGTCTCCTACCTGGAACTCTAAAGGTCGTCGACAATTTTCCGCATAAGACTTCTGCCTGTCCTGTGCCACTTTCAATTGTTGCTGTATCACCTTGATCTTTTCTGTTGTTTGATGTACTAACTCAGGACCCAAAAGCTGATACTTACCAGACTCATACCAACACAAAGGAGATCTGCACTTCCTCCCATACAAAGCCTCATAAGGAGCCATATCAATGCTCCGCTGATAACTGTTGTTGTAGGAAAACTCTATCAAACTAAGGTGCACATCCCAGTTGCCTAGAAACTGCAAAACACAAGCTCGAAGGAGATCCTCCAAAATCTGAATAGTCCTCTCAGACTGTCCATCTGTCTATGGGTGGAAGGCGGTACTGAACCTCAACTGCATTCCCAATGCTTTATGCAACTGTTCCCAGAAACGACTCATGAACTGAGGACCTATGTCAGAAAGTATCGTTACTGGCACACCATGCAAACGTACTATCTCATCAACATATACTCGAGTGAGTTTCTCAGCTGTATACATCGTCTTCACTGGTAGGAAATGGGCAGACTTCGTCAATCTGTCCACTATCACCCAAATGGAATCATGATTCCTAGTTGTCCTGGGAAGACCAACTATGAAATCCATGGTTATATGATCCCATTTCCACTATGGTATCGGCAATGGTTGCAACGTACCTGTCGGCTTCTGATGTTCTACTTTTACTTGTTGACATACCGCACACCTAGCCACTAACTCAGCTACATCTTTCTTCAAACCGGGCCACTAATACAAGTTCTTTAGACTATGATACATCTTGGTGACACCTGGATGCATGTCATACATTGACGTGTGTGCTTCCTCGAGCACTAACTTCCTCAGATCATCCGCATCTGGAACCACCATCATGTTATGATAGTAGACTAGACCATCCTCAGACTCATGAAACCCATCACGCCTTTCACTGTCAAACTCTGATCTGATCAACTGTACTGCATCATCTGTCTGCTGGGCATCTTTGATCTGCTATCTCAACGTAGGCTTGACTTGAATCTGTGCTAAAAGTCCAGCTAATGAGAAAACTTCTATCTGCACATTCATCTGTCGCAAGGAAACAAACATATCCCGTCTATGGCCCAACTGTGCCTTCTTTGAAGAAAGAGAAGAAGACTTTCTACTAAGCGCATCAGCTACTACATTCTCCTTACCGGGATGATACTCGAGAGTGCAATCGTAATCATTGATCAACTCCATCCATCGCCGTTGTCGCATGTTTAACTCGTGCTGCGAAAAGATGTACTTCAGGTTCTTATGATCCGTAAAGATCTGACACACTTCCCCATAATGATAGTGTCTCCAAATCTTTAATGCATGAACCACTACTGCCAACTCCAAGTCATGAGTCGGATAGTTCTCCTCATGTTTCTTAAGCTGTCGCAAAGCAAAAGAAACCACATGATCTTCCTGCATCAGCACACAACCTAAACCTTTCTTGGAAGCATCACAGAAAACAACATAGCCCTTCCCAGGCTCTGGCAGGATCAACACTGGAGCACTGGTCAGCTTCTCCTTCAAACTCTAGAAAGCTTGCTGACATCGATCATCCCAGACAAAAGGTATGCCTTCTCTCGTGAACTTTGTCATCGGCAAAGCAATCACACTGAAGTCCTTGATAAACCTCCGGTAGTATCCTGCTAAACCCAGAAAACTGTGAACTTCTGTCGGCGTCTTCGGCTGTTCCCATTCTGCAACGAATTCCACCTTCCTTGGGTCCACTTTGACTCCTTCAGTGGATATCACATGTCCTAAGAAAGTCACTTATTTCAAACAGAACTCGCACTTACTGAACTTGGCGTACAACTGATGTTGACGAAGAAGAGTCAACGCTTGACGAAGATGTTGCTCATGCTCTTTCCTGTCCCGACTGTAGATCAAGATGTCATCTATAAAGACTACAACAAACTGATCTAAGAACGGATGGACCACTCTATTCATCAGGTCCATGAAAGCAGTAGGTGCATTGGTTAGCCCAAACGGCATAACCATGAACTCAAAATGACCATACCTCGTCCGAAAAGCTGACTTTGGTATGTCATCTGCCTTTATCCTCAACTGATGATACCCAAACCGTAGATCGATCTTCGAAAACACTGTAGCACCACACAACTGATCAAACAGATCATCTATCCTCGGCAATGGGTACTTGTTCTTGATCGTGATTTTGTTCAACTATCGGTAGTCCATACACAACCACATCGAACCATCCTTCTTCTTGACGAACAACAAAGGAACACCCCAAGGCGACGTGCTTGGTCGGATGAAACCTTTGTCCAACAACTCTTGTAACTGCTTCTTCAGATCAACCATCTCCACTGGAGCCATCCTATATGGTGTCTGTGCAACTGGCTGCGTACCTGGAACTAGAATGATCTCAAAATCAATCTCTCAGGGTGGAGGAACACCAGGAAACTCCTCAGGAAACACATCTGCAAACTCCCAAACAACGGTCACCTCTTCAAGACTAGGAACTTTTGCCTTGGTATACACAACGGTATCTACCACATGAGCTAAGAATGCCTCACATCCTTGTCGTAACAACCTATCCGCCACCATAGCTGATACCAGACACGTCGGAAGAATCTTCCTATCTCCTTGGAAGATCCACTTCTCTCCTGCATCATCAAACACTGCCTACTTGGAACCACAGTCCAAAACCACCTTATACTTCTCTAAGATATCCATCCCAAGGATAACATCAAACCCATTCATATCAAGTGGCATGAGATCCACTTGAATGCGGTGTCCCGAGAAAGACAAGACACAAGATGGACACTCTTCCTGAAGCAACGAGGAACCATCAAGAGGGGTTTCCAACAATAAACTATCCTTCTTATGTCTAACAGGTAAACGACAGTTTTCAAGCATACTATAGGCAATAAAAGAGTGTGTAGCACCCGGGTCAACCAGAACAGATATAAAGCAAGAAGGAGACATATCCGAATGAAATAACTCCATCTGACCTGTCACTACTCGCGGGTTGACTATCGCCTCCGGCTGACTCATAGCATAGAATCAAGCTGTTGCTTGCTGTCCACATCCTCTGCTTCCTTGAGCAGATGATCCAGCTTGAGACGCTTGACCGCGTCCTCGTCCTCTGCTACCGCTAGGCTGTTGTCTATCTGATCCTTGATGATTCTGTCTCGTCTGCTGTGTTACTTCAACATCTCTATTCGGGCAATTGAACCTCCAATGCCTGATCTGACCACACAGATGGCACACTCTATCATCAACCCGTGGCCTAGATGGCCCTGTCACTACCACGAAAGCTGTACTTTGTGCCTTAGATGGTGAAGAAACATAACCCCTTCCTTTACTCGGAGACCACTAAAACGGTCCACCAGAACCTCTCATCACTGACAGTGCTGCAAACCTTGGCTTCTTGAAGCCACCAAACCTCTTCCCCTAGAACTGAGTAGGTCTCTTCTTAGCCATAGATTCTCTCTTCTCCCTTACTGATCGTTCGATTCTTCAGATGGATTCCACAAATGTAGCAAACTGTTCTCAGTTCTCCAACGCAGACACAGGTGTCGTCAACTCGAAACTAAGACCTTTCTCGAAGCGTCTGATCCGCTCTTCATCGGTCGCCGCCATGTGAGGACAAAACCTTAACAGATCCATGAACTTGGCTTCGTACTCGGTGATGTTCATCGTTCCTTGCCGCAAGCTCTCAAACTGACCGATCTTCTCATCCAGATACGTCTTCGAGAAGTATCTACTGATGAACTCGCGCCGGAAAACCTCCCAACAGATCACCTCACCAAGCCACTTCTCTTCCTCGATGGTCCACCAGTGACCAGCACTACCCTTCAAAAGGTAGACAACATGCTTTACTTTGTCTATTTCGTGGATGTCGAGGATCCGAAAAGCCTTCTCAAGACTTATCAGCCACAGATCCGCATCCGCTGGATCATCCGTTCCAGCATAATCCGAAGCTCTAACTCAACGAAGCCGCTCGAAGGTCTTCCCAATACTCGATGCTTCTACATGGGGAGCTTGTGCTCTCGGAGGAGGCACTGGCAATCGTTCAACCATGAGATTCATTGTAGCCATCATCTGTGCCATAAGCTGTTGGTAGGCAGGATGTTCAAGAATGGCTGGGTTAGGTTGGGGGACCTTAGGCACCCGATCTCCATGTGCCTGCTCAAAAGCTCCATCGACTGATGCAACATCACTGTGCTCATCAGCATGTTCTTCATGGTTTCCAGACATCTTGGTTTTTCTTCCGCTGAGGCAGAAGATAATTGTGAGGAAATCTGGAAAACACACAAGAATAAACACAACCTAGTCCTAAATCCCTGTAGACTCAGCAAACCTAAAGCTCTGATACCAAAACTTTGTGGCAACACATCCCACTATCACACAGACAGTGAGGTGTTACGCGAAAATGTGCAGAAATCACCATAACCACAGATTCTCAAAAATACGGGTTAACTAAAACTGATTGTGAAAAACTGATAAGATGAGAAACTATTACATTACAATCCACATCCTGCAAGAAAATAGGTTATATACATATATACAAGCCTTGATACGTGTCTACAGCTTAGAGAACCAAATGTCTTATCACCACATGAGTTCATCACCTGTTTATACATACATAGAGGCCCACGTCCGGCCAACAACATGATATACAAAACATCAATGATAGTGCATCGTGAAACAACATCAAACACTTCCAAGGACCTGAGAGTACAGGGATGACTCTAGAATCTACTACAAAACATCCAAAACAGCAGCATATCCATCGCTTGCCTTCTACTGCTCTTCTTGCTGCTCGGCCGCAACTCTGCGACCACCTCCACGTCTAGCTCGACCACCTAAAAAAGGGTGTAAACCAGCAGAGTGAGACAATTGAACATTGTCCCAGCGAGAAACATAACTCCCCGCCGAAACTACAAAACTTCAGAGGTATATAAAGTAGCTATCTGATAAAAGTATAGCAAGAGCAGTTATCAGATAAAGCTGTTTATACTTATCAAGTTTACTAGATGTATTCAAGTATTACTTTGAAACATGATTAAAAAGACAAGATATATAAGTCCTACTACATATGAGGAACATAAAAGCAATTGCAAGATATGATGAGAGTATCTACACAAACAAGGCATCAACCAATGTTTCATGTTTGTCCTAAGCAGTAATACTATTCGGCTGAATTACGTATTATTATGCCCTGAGGAAGTGAGCCGTACCGCTCCAATCTAACCTTCAGTTGCGAAACCCAATCCGGTGCCATACAAGGTCAATGGAAGAGCCGGACTCCACGACCACGCCCCTTGTGGTCAGTGCATGAGTACAACACAAGCAGGACCGCAGTATCATGCTGAAGTGGTCTTAGCCACAGGGCCAGACTACCCTCTACCTAGCCCGCCTTGGTACATGTCTCGGTGCTAGTGAAACTGAGCCACGGGCCTGTTCACCGTGCTCTGAGCCATGAACGCATTCATGCTCCTCATATCACATATCCTGAGCAATGGGCCTATTCACCATGCTCTTTATCACAACTGGGCTACGGGCCTGAATCCGCACCCTGGAGTCTACAACCGTAGTTGCACTCTTACCTCCTCACTTTAGGCTAGGAGAAACCTTGCATACTCAACAATATGCGCTCCGGGTTAACCCGCAGGAGAACCTGTTTCACCATCACCAATTCCTGACGATGATGGATCTATGACCAGGGCAACTACATGATAGGTTTCTCTGTGATTAATTAGTATCTTTTAGATGGATTGCAAGATTCAACCAAGGTGTATAACATGCAATTATAACAGGAAATAAACAACATAAACTCAACATTATACTTTTATTACAATTCACATCATATTGATCCGTCACAAGGATCCCACATCACATGTTATCACTTGGCCTCTTGCCAATCAATCTAGATCAATCTCAAGGATCATCACATCTCATGGGATTTCAATCCCTCAACACATAGTGCCACTGCCTCTCAAGGCTTACATCATCATTCATCATGGAACAACATTCATAATGTACCTGTTATCTCATTGTTCTCATATATTCATTCTTCATAGCCTTTCATTTGGCTATGCATTACCTGCATGGTTAGCACTATTCAATAATCATCATGAATAACTTGGAAACTTTATCATTAGCAAAGGGTGACATTTAGGATTAAGTGCTTTATCACACAAAGTGACATTAGTGATTATATACTTTCTTAATCATGCTTCAACTTATGACCACATGTATAAGACACATCATTAAGCAAACCCTATTGCCCGCTCATTATTTCTCTCAGCATAATGAGATAGTCAAGGTGATCACATGTATGTGTATAGCTATGTTAAGTTTAGATGGTCAAGCTTTATCAATGAAATACTTATCATGCAACGAGTCACCATTGATTAACAAGAGTATAGCTAACACTTCGGTTTTCCATGACCAACGGAACCTTCACAAGAAGTACTCACACCCTCACTAAAAACTGTATCGCGCAAGGCTCACCCTCACCATAGGTTGTATCGGGCAACCTGCCCTCAACTCATAACCAACTCACAATGGCCCGCGTGTAGCGCGCAACGCCACATTACCAAGGGAAACAATTCTTAAGCGTGCAGTGTGCAACGCTGGGTCAAGTGTCGTGCACTTGGGTATATCGGGCAACAACCAAGGGTCAGCCGTGCAACCGTGCCGAGCAGGATATATCGACAACGCACAAGGAGCACCATGGCATGCAGGCTATTGGGTAACAGGGTATCAGTTGTGAGATGCGCACTGGGCGTGCAGCTCATGCCGGGAGACACGATGTCAACTCACTTACAACGTGCACGGGTAGCGTGTAACTATACTAACGTGCAAGGTCTGTGTCGGGCGTCAGCCTGTGTCGGGCGTCAGGGGCAGTGTGCTCGCCCGCCACAGCACAACGACGCGCACCTCATGCGTTATCCGTGCAGGGTGTTCCACAAGGGTTATCGTCCAAGGGCTCACCTCAACTAAGCATCACATACCTAGTGTCCAGCTATCCAAACCATGGCCTAACGGCCGTCACAAGGTAGGGCAATGTTGTGACGCCCGTCACCAAGAGGGACCAAAGGGGACATCGGCCATACATGTACCGTGCAAGGGTCTAGGTCAAGAGGGCTGTCGGGCAGCACCTCCCCATGCTCATGTCGTCTAAGATGTTAACTCTCAAGGTCATCTACCACCTCTCACATGGACACCCGAAACCCTAGTGGGACAAGAAGAGGCTCACCTCAATCAAATAAGGAGGGGTCTTGCACTTCTTCTATCACCAAACGGGTCACAAGGAGAAACCCTAGAAAGAGTCACCACCAACCGAGCTCACCTTATAGCCCATGGTGAGAGGAGAGTGTTGCTTAAGCAACTAGAACACAAGCTCACCTCAATCGACTAAGAAAGAGGGGTGTTGCTCATGACACTAGAAGCTCAAACTCACTCCTCTAGACTAAGGGGAGAAAGGAGTATCGCTCACCCACAAACCCTAGATCATAAGGATCGGCCAACATGGATACTAAGCAAGAGCTAAGATACTACCATGCATATAAACAAGATCATAGCAAGAGATAATGTAGTTAGGGTTAGAAATTATGTAACCCGTCTCAAGCAAGCTCCAAGCTCCTAGCTCCAAGCAGTACCAAGCAAGGAAGATGGAGACTCCAAGGCTATCGACCACTATCTTGCTCCTTCCAAGGGGGGTATCAGCCACCACTTGCAAGGAAGAGGGTTGTGTCATGTAACAAGGTGGAGAGGAACCAAAGGAACTCTTAGCTAAGGAAAGGAACTGCCTATAAAGAAGGAAAGGGAGGAGAAAACAAGGTTGATCCAAGCAAGGTGTCACTTTCCTAGGGACACTTGTCCTAGTGCACGAGCCACCACCCTAGCAAGCTCCATACACACGTCCAAGATATGTACCAAGTGTCCACTAGTGGTGACACAAACGAGGTCAAGGCTAGGTCAAGCATCATGGGTGACACAACAACTAGCACCTTGGGTGACAAACCTCTTGCCATGGGCGACACACACACCTTGGCTGATACACCCACCTCTTGGGCGATGCACACTACTCTTGGCCGATTCAAGGCTCAACTAAGGTAAGGCAATGAACCTCAAGGCCCAAACAAGCTCAACCAAGCCCATAAGAACTCAAGCATCTAGCCCAAGCCTTCCTCTCTACACAAGAGGAAGCAAAGAGAGAGGAACACTTCACAAGGCGGCAAACTTGCCTACAAAACCCTAGACTTGGGTTATCTACAAGTAGCCCCTCCAACTCTCAACAAAGCACAACCAAACCCTAATCACCACTAAAGGTGATTAGCAAGCACCAAAGCACCAGGGTTAAGCAAAGCAAACAGGGTAAACCCTAAATGAAGGTCAGGGTCCTTACACCCAGTCTCTTACTTAAGTGGCCTCATCCATAGGGTTAGCTCTGCAGGCTACCCTTTTCTCTAGCCCGCCTTGGTACAGGTCTCGACGCTATCATATCTTAAGCCACAAGCCTATTCACCGTGCTCCTGAGCCATGAACGCATTCATGCTCCATCACACTGAGCCATGGGCATGTTCACCATGCTCTCATACACATCTTGAGTCTACAACCACAATTACACTCTAATCCTCCTATTTTTGGCTAGGAGACACCCCACATATTCAACAATATGCGCTCCAGGTAATCCTACAGGATAAACATGTTTCACCATCACCAGCTACTGAAATGATGGATCTATGGCCAGGGTAAACTACATGAAATGTTCATCTATAATTAATTAGTGTATTTTAAGTGAATTGTTGAGGCAAGCAGGTTATAAAACATAAACAACATTGTTTCACATCATTACTGTCATTATCATATTGCCATGGGATCTCAATCCCTCATCACATAATGCCACTTCCCCTCAAGGCTTCCTCATTATACATCATCATGGGGTATCAATCCCTTATCTCATCATCAGAGGATAACACCTCAATCAGGCACTCGGCCATTATCAGGTCACCAGACCTTTCTCATCATACTGATGATACATTCTATTCAACAAGGAACATCATTATTTAGTGTTATACAAAAACACATACACCTCATAGCTCTTACCTGGATATGAATTCATTTGATAAATACATGCATGGTTAGTATGCATATCAGGAAAGATTACTTGATCACCAAACACAGACCTTTAGAGAACATATTATGATTATCATGCCATTAAGATTTAAGGTGCATAGGATTGGAACAACATCCATTATTATGAACACATGAAGCATAAAGTTGTAGATGGTATGTTAAACAACTTAATTTTTATTGTTACCAAACCGTGAGCATCCACCATGCCCTATATCTCATAACATCATGAACACAACCATGATTTTTTCATCATATAAACCTTAGGTAGCCACCACGTTACTGGGTACAACCCAACTATCATAACATCAGACCCAAAGATGTGGGCTCAAGACAACAAGTTCACCAACTTAGGGTTATCGGGTTAGGTGCATTCCTCTCCAAATGTGTCACCTACCCTCACCACAAGGATATCAGGTAGGGCACTATCCCTCACCCAAAACATATCGGTCACCACAAAAAACCCTAGGGCACCAAGCCACATATGGGTTAACCAGCATATCTGACAACCATGCATAAGAGGGTATCAGGCAGCCATGTACAAGTGTGTATCGGGCAGCACTACACCTGTATCGGCCAAGACCCCATAACGCCTGCTAGGGTTAGGGTTAGAGTCTTGCATGTCGCACAACTACCAAAACCATATCGCCCAAGGCACACCACTTCCATCCATCAAGTGACATCATGGGCATCCCACCATGGCACCCAAGGAGCTCCCATATTGCCCAAGGTAGCCCTATCGTCCAAGCTAGGGTTTGGGACTCTCTATCGGTCAAGGCACCATATCTCCCATCAGGATTAGGATGTTCATATCAGTCAAACACTATATCGCCCATCCACGGTTACATCAACCAAGACTCCATATCGAGCAACACCATGTCGGCCAAGGGTTGGATCTCACCTCACAACTTAAGGAAGGAGGGGTGTTGCTCAGCCAATCAAGGCATGGCCTAACCATGTCACCCAAGGCACTCAAATAGGGATGTCAACCAAGCACCATATCGGCCAAGGCATATTGCCTAATTACATCTTGGGTGAAGATCCATATCGGTCAAGAGGTCAACAAGGTGTCAACCTAGCATATCACCCAAGCTCAACCCTAGAAGAGGGATATCGGGAAGAACACAACTTAGGGTATCGTGCAAGGGTTCAAAAGCCATGATGGGTTGGTCATCTTCAACCTCAAGATTTCCACCAAGAATCCCTAAAAGATCAAGAGATTTGGCTCACCTCTCAACAACTAAGAGAGAGGGGTTTTGCACAACTTCGGGAAGGAAGAAGGTCCATCACCATATCGGCCAACCCTCCAACCTTAACTAGGTCAACACCAACCAAAGGCTCACTTCTCAAGTCCATGGTAAGAGAGGGTATTGCCCAAGTAGCTAGAGTATAGACTCACCTATCAACGATTAAGGAAGAGAGGGGTTTTGTCTACACCACTAGGGCTCAAGCTCACCTCTCAAAACCAAAGGGAGAGAAAGGGATTTTTCCCCAAGAACACACCACACGCACCATGGAATTAGGAAACCCTAGGCTCACCTCTCAACAACTAAGAGAGGGGTTTTTCCCAAAGAGCCCTAATCCAATGGTTTGGCCAACAAGGTCCAATAATACATCTAGACCACATAACCATGCCATCATATCCCACAACGTCAAGGGTACATCTAAGGCAACCTTATAAGCATTAAAGCAAGAAACATAGCTAGAAGATGACATGGCCAAAACATATAGCAAAGCAACATGATAAAGAAGTAGTATAGTAGGGTTAGGAGTTATGTAACCCACCTCAAGCTCTAACGTTCCAAGCTCCAAGCTCCAAGGCACCACTACAAGAGAAGGAAAGGGACAAGCTAGTAAGGTGTGTCGCCCAAGACACTAGCTGTATCAACCACCACTTACTCCTTTCTTCTCCTAGCTCAACCACCATAGGAAGGGAAGCAACTAAAGGAACCAAAGAGACCTAGCAATCAAGGGGGTTTGTTTATATACTAATGGGTGAAGGGGAAGAGCAAGGCAAGGTGGCACCCACCCCTAACACACTTGTCCAAGGTTTGTGCCACATGCTAGCACCCCAAAAACACACACCCATGACTTGCCACCCACTTAGCAAAGAAACAACCACTTGTCCAAGGATGGTGACACAAACGAGGCTAGGTCAAGAGGGGTATGTATCACCCAACATGGTTCCATGGCCGATACACCATTTGGCCGATACAACCCTAGCCGATACACAACTTGCCCGATATAAGCAAGCACTCCTAGCCGATACACCAAGGTCACCCGATACCAAGCCTCAACAAGGCTCAAAAAGGCCCAAGGCCACTCAAGCAAAGAGACCAACCCATCCTCTCAATCCTAGAGGACACAAGGAGAGAGAAAGACATCTCTTAAGGTGAAAAACTTGTACACCAACCCTAAAACTTAGGTATATTGCAAGTTGCACCTCCATCTCTCAAGAAAGCACAAACAAACCTTAATCACAACTTCAGGTGATTAGCAAGAATCTAAACATAGGGTTTAGGTAAAGCAAACATGGTAATCCCAAAGCAAAGGTCATGGTCCTTACAAGCCATATACCTCTACAAAAGGATTTCATCCCCGAAATTCAAAGAGAAAAGTGAGGGATACTTCTTCCTCATCTCTTCCTTGAGCTTCCACATGGCTTCCTTAATGCCACGATGATGCCAAAGAACCTTTACAAGCACTAGGTCCTTCCTTTTCAACTTCTTCACTCTTCTGTCAAGGATCATCACTAGACCTTCCTCATAGGTCACATCTTCATCAAGCTCAACCTCAACCGACCGTATCATTGTCTCTGTGCCTGGATGACTTTTCTTTAGCATACTGACATGGAACACCGAATGTAGCCTATGCAACTCTGGTGGTGGCTCTAACTTGTAAGCTACCTTGCCAACACGTGCTATTACCGGATATGGCCCCATATACCTAGGATCCAACTTGCCTTTCTGGCCAAACCTCAGCACACCTTTCCATGGAGAGACCTTGAGATATACCTTGTCTCCTACCTGGAACTCCAAAGGTCATCGACGATTATCTGTGTACGACTTCTATCTATCCTGTGCCTCTTTCAATTGTTGTTGTATCACCTTGATCTTCTCTATCGTCTGATGTACTAACGCAGGACCCAAAAGTTGATATTCGCTAGACTCATACCAACATAAAGGAGATCTGCACTTCCTGCCATATAAAGCCTCATAAGGTGCCATGTCGATACTCCGTTGGTAACTGTTGTTGTAGGCAAACTCTATCAAACTGAGATGCACATCCCAACTGCCTAGGAACTACAAACACAAGCTCGGAGAAGATCCTCTAAAGTTTGAATAGTCATTTCAGACTGTTCATCAGTCTATGGGTGGAAAGCGGTACTGAACCTCAACTGCGTTCCCAAGGCTTTGTGCAACTGTTCCTAAAAATGACTCGTGAATTGAGGACCTCTGTCAGAAACTATCATTGCGGGCACACCGTGCAAATGCACTACCTCATCCACATACACCTGAGCAAGCTTTTCTGTTGTATACATTGTCTTCACAGGTATGAAATGAGTAGACTTCGTCAACCTGTCCACTATCACCCAGATGGAATCATGATTCCTATTTGTCCTCAGAAGACCAACTACGAAATCCATGGCTGTATGATCCCATTTCCACTGTGGTATCGGCATGGGTTGCAATGTACCTACCGACTTCTGATGCTCAACCTTTACCTGCTGATATACCACACACTTAGCCATAAATTCAGCCACATCTCTCTTCAAGCCACGCTACCAATACAAGTCCTTTAGATTATGATACATCTTGGTGACACCTGGATGCATAGCATACATTGACGTGTGCACTTACTCGAGCACTAACTTCTTCAAATCATCAACATTGGGGACCACCATCATGTTATGATAACAAACTAGTCCATCCTCAAACTCATGGAAGCCATCACGCTTCTTGCTGCTAAACTCTGTCCTGATCAATTGAACTATAGCATCTGCATGTTGTGCTTCTCTGATCTGCTACCTCAAAGTAGGCTTCACTTGCATATATGCCAACACTCCTACCAACAAGGATACTTCCAACTGTACATTCATCTGCCGCAAAGAGACGAACATATCCCGCTTATGGCATATCAAAGAACTCAACTATGCCTTCTTCATAGGAAGGGAAGAAGACTTCCTGCTAAGGGCATCAGCTACCACGTTCACCTTACTAGGATGATACTCAATGGTGCAATCATAATCATTGATCATCTCCATCCAGTGATGCTGTCACATGTTCATCTCACTCTGTGAGAAGATATACTTCAGGTTCTTATGATCCGTAAAGATCTGACACCCCTCTCCATACAGATAGTGTCTCCAAAATATTTAATGCATGGACCACTGCTGCCAGCTCCAAATTATGTGTCGGATAACTCTCCTCATGTTTCTTAAGTTGTCACGAAGCAAAAGAAACCACATGATCTTCCTGCATCACCACACATCCTAAGCCTTTCTTGAAAGCATTGTAGAAAAAACAACATAGCTTTTCCCAGGATCTGGTAGCACCAGCACTGGAGCACTAGTCAGCTTCTCCTTCAAACTTTGGAAAGCTTGTTGACAACAGTCATCCCAATCAAAAGGTACATCCTTCATGGTCAACTTTGTCAACGGTAACGCGATTACACTGAAGTTCCTTATAAACCTCCAGTAGTATCCGGCTAAACCCAGAAAACTACAAACTTCAGTCAGCCTCTTCGATTGCTCCCATTCCACAACTGACTCCACCTTCTTGGGGTCCACTCTGACTCCTTCTACAAATATCACATGACCCAAGAAAGTCACTTCTTTCAACCAGAATTCACACTTACTAAACTTGGCATACAACTGGTTTTGGCAAAGGAGAGTCACGCTAGTCGAAGATATTGTTCATGCTCTTGACTGTCCTGACTATAGATCAAGATGTCATCTGCAAACACCACAACAAACTGGTCTAGAAATGGTCGGAACACCCTGTTCATTAGATCCATGAAAGCAGCAGACACATTGGTTAGCCCAAATGGCATAACCACAAACTCAAAGTGACTATACCTCATCCTAAAAGCTGACTTTGGTATGTCATCCTTCTTAATTCTCAGCTGATGATATCCAGACCGTAGATCAATCTTTGAGAACATAGTAGCACCACACAACTAATCAAACAGATCATTTATCCTCGGCAAAGGATACTTGCTCTTTATCGTAACTTTGTTCAACTGCTGATAATCTATGCACAAATGCATTGATCCATCCTTCTTCTTTACGAATAGAACTGGAGCACCCCACGACAATGTGCTCGGTATAATGAAGCCTTTATCCAGCAACTCCTGCTATTGTTTCTTCAACTCTATCATCTCTATTGGAGCCATCTTGTACGATGTCTGAGCAACTGGCTATGTCCCTGGTACTAGATTGATCTCAAAGTCAATCTCTCAAGGTGGGGGTATATTGGGAAACTCATCGAGAAACACATCTGCAAACTCTCTGAAAATAGGCATATTCTTGAGGCTAGAACCTTCCTCTTTGGTATCTACAATATGAGCTAAGAACACCTTACATCCTTGCTGTAACAACTTCTCTACCACCATAGCTGACACCAAACACGTCGGAATAATCTTCATATCCCCTTGGAAGATCCACTTCTCACCACTGTCAACAAACACCGCTTGCTTGGAACCACAGTCCAACAAAACCATATACCTTTCCAAGGTATCCATCCCAAGGATTACATCGAATCCATGCATATAAAGTGGTATGAGATCCACTTGTATGTTGTGTCCCGAAAAGAATAGAATACAAGATGGACACACCTCACGAAGCATCGAGGAACCATCAAGAGGGGTTTCTAACAACAAGCTATCTTTCTTACAACTAATAGGTAAAATACAGCTATCAAGCATACTACAGGCGATGAAAGAGTGCATAGCACCCGGGTCAACCAAAATATATACAAAGCAAGAAGAAGACAAATCAAAATCAAATAACTCCATCTGACCTGCCACCACTCGTAGGTTGACTATCGCCTTTGAATGACTCATAGCATAGAATCGAGTCATTGCTTGTTGTCATCCACATCCTCTACTTCCTTGAGCATATGATCCTACTTGTGACGTTTGACCGCGCCCTCACCCTCTGTTACCACTGGAATGCTATCTGTCCAATCCCTGTTGATTCTGCCTTGGCTGCTACGTCACTTCGACATCTCTCCTTGGGCAATTTGACTTCAAATGCCATGTCTGTCCACAATGATAGCATGACATGTCTTCTATCTACGTCCAAGATGGCCCTGTCACTTCTACTAAAGTTGTACTGTGGGCTCTAGATGGTGAAAACATGCACCCTCTTCCTTTACTCAGAGACCACTGTGATGGCGCACAGGAACTCTGCATTGCAAAAGTTGCAGAAAACCTCAATTTCTTGAAGCCATCAAACCTCTGCCTCTGGAACTGAGCGAGCTTTTTCTTGGACATGGTCTCTCTCTTCTCCTTGACTGGACGTTCAATCCTTTAGACAGACTCCACAAATGTGGCAAACTTCTCTCGGTTTTTTAAAGCAGCAACATGTGTCGTCATCTCAACACTCAGACTTTTCTCAAACCATCTGATTCTCTCATCATCTGTCACCGCCATGTGAGGACAAAACCTCATCATATCCATAAACTTGGCTTCATACCCAGTGATGCTCATAGATCCTTGGTGCAGATGCTCAATCTAACTGATCTTTTCATCCAGATAGATCTTCAAAAAGTATCGACTCACGAACTCTCATCGGAAGACGTCCCAACCGATCACCTCACCAGGTCATTTTTCCTCCTCGATGGCCCACTAGTGGCCAACACTGCCTTTCAAAAGGTAGAAAGTGTGCTTGAATTTGTCTACTTCGGAGATGTCAAGGATCCAGAAGGCCTTCTCAAGACCTATCAGCCACATATCTGCATCCGCTGGATCAACCGTTCTAGCATAATCCAAAGCTCTGACTCGACAAAGCCGCTTGAAGGTCTTCCCAATATCTGAAGATTCACCATGGGGAGCCTGTGCTCTTGGCGGAGGCACTGGCAATCTTTCCACCATGAGATTCATTGTATCCATTACATGTCCCATAAGGTGCTGGTAGAAAGGATTTTCGAGAATGGTCGGGTTGATTTGAGGGACCTTAGGCACCCGATCTTCATGTGTCTGCATACTTGCTCCATCAACAGATGCAACATCACTGCTGTCAGTAGCATGTTCTTTGTGACTTCCGGACATCTTTTAGCTTTATCTTCTACTGGGGGCAAAAGGTTATTAAGAGAAAATTTGGAGAAAATCACAAGAATAGACACAAAACCTAGTCCTAGATCCTTGTAGACTCAGCAAACCTAGAGCTTTGATACCAAACTTATTGTGACATCCTGCTATCACACAGACAATGAAATGCCACGCGAAAACATGCAGAACTGTCATAAGCATCGTATTACCAAAAACACGGGTTAATTAAAATTGATTGCGAAAAGTAGATAATAAAGAAACTATTACATCCAGATCCTTAGCCTGCAAGGAAACATGTTATATAAATATGTATAGACCTTGATACATGTCCATAGCTCATAGGATCCAGCTGTCCCATAAGCACAAAGAGTTCACCACATGTTTATATATAGAACAGGCCATACCAGGCCAACAACATGATGAACAAGCTGCATCAACTATACATTGTAAAACGTCATCCAAACACCTCCAAGTACATGAGAGTACAGAGATGACTCTAGGACTCTACTACAAAACAACCAAAACAGCAGCATATCCATCTCTTACCTCCTATTGTTCTTCTTGCTGCTCGACCACAACCTCACGACCACCACCGCATCTAGCTCGATCACCTAAAAAGGTTTAAACCAGCGGGGTGAGACACACAGTCCCAGTGAGAAACATAACCCCCATTGAAACTATAAAACTTCAGGAAAGCTAGAGCAGATAAAGCAGATAACGGATATAAGCAGCTCATAATAACTTTATTAACAAACTTACCAACATATCCGGGAGGCATATAACCAGATATTTCTTATGGAACATGATTGACAAGACAAGTTATACAGTACCTTATCATAAGATATGAGGGACGTGTAATTAACTATAAGATATAACTAAGACAACTATACAAGAAATGCATCAACCAATGTTCCATGTTTTGCCCTAAGCAATATATATTATACGGCTGGATTACCATTTATTATGCCCTGAGGAAGTGAGCCATACCGCTCAATTCCAACCTTCGGCTGCAAACCCCAAAACCAGTGCCATACAAGGTCAATGGAAGAGCCAGACTCCATGAGCTCACCTCATTATGGTCATTGCACGATATCCAAAGTAGGACCACAATCTCTTACTTAAGTGTCCTTAGCCACAGGGTCAGCACTGCAGGCTACCCTTTTCTCTAGCCCACCTTGGTACAGGTCTCAGCGCTAGCATATCTTAAGCCACAAGCCTATTCACCATGCTCCTGAGCCATGAACGCATTCATGCTCCATCACACTGAGCCATGGGCATGTTCACCATGCTCTCATACACATATTGAGTCTAAAACTGTAGTTCCACTCTAATCCTCCTATTTCCGGCTAGGAGAAACCCCACATATTCAACAATATGTGCTCCAGATAATCCTGTAGGATAAACCTGTTTCACCATTACCAGCTACTGACGATGATGGATCTATGGCCAGGGCAAACTACATGAAATGTTCATATGTAATTAATTAATATATTTTAAGTGAATTGTTGAGGCAACCAGGTTATAAAACATAAACAACATTGTGTCACACCATTACTATCATTATCATATTGCCATGGGATCTCAATCCCTCATCACATAATGCCACTGCCCCTCAAGGCTTCCTCATTATACATCATCATGGGGTATCAATCCCTTATTCATCATTAGAGGATAACACCTCAATCAAGCACTCATCCATTATCATGTCACGATACGTTTCTCATCATACTGATGATACATGCTATTCAAAAAGCAACATCATTATTTAGTGTTATACAAAAACACATACACCTTATAGCTCTTACCTGGCTATGAATTCATTTGATAAATACCTGCATGGTTAATATGCATATCAAGAGAGATAACTTGATCACCAAACACAGACCTTTAGAGAACATATTATGATTATCATTCCATTAAGATTTAAGGTGCATAGGATTGGAACAACATCCATTATTATGAACACATGAAGCATAAAGTTGTAGATGGTATGCTAAATAACTTAATTTTTATTATTACCAAACCATGAGCATCCACCATGCCCTATATCTCATAGCATCATGAACACAACCATGATTTTGTCATCATATCAACCTTAGGTAGCCACCACGTTACTGGATACAACCCAACTATTATATCTCAACATCAGACCCAAAGATGTGGGCTCAAGACAACAAGTTCACCAACTTAGGGTTACCGGGTTAGGTGCATCCCTCACCAAAGGTGTCGCCTACCCTCACCAAAAGGATATCGGGTATGGCACTATCCCTCACCCAAAAGATATTGGTCACCACCAAAAACCCTAGGGCACCAAGCCACATATGGGTTAACCTGCATATCAGGCAACCATGCACAAGAGGGTATCGGGCAGCCATGTACAAGTGTGTATCGGGCAACACTACACATGTATCGGCCAAGACCCCATAACGCCCACTAGGGTTAGGGTTAGAGTCTTCCATGTCGGGAAACTACCAAAACCATATCGCCCAAGGCACACCACTGCCATCCATCAAGTGACATCATGGGCAGCCCACCATGGCGCCCAAGGAGCTCCCATATCACCCAAGGTAGCCCTATCATCCAAGCTAGGGTTTGGGACTCTCTATTAGTCAAGGCACCATATCGCCCATCAGGGTTAGGATGTTCATATCGGTCAAGCACTATATCACCCATCCAGGGTTACATCAACCAAGACTCCATATTGGGCAACACCATGTTGGCCAAGGGTTGGACCTCACCTCACAACTCAAGGAAGGAGGGGTGTTGCTCATCCAATCAAGGCATGGCCTAACCATGTCGCCCAAGGCACTCAAGAAGGGATGTAAACCAAGCACCATATCGACCAAGGCATATCGCCCAACTACATCTTGGGTGAAGGTCCATATCGGTCAAGAGCTCAATAAGATGTCCACCTAGCATATCACCCAAGCTCAACCCTAGAAGAGGGATATCAGGCAGAACACAACTTAGGGCATCATGCTAGGGTTCAAAAGCCATGACGGGTTGGTCATCTTCAACCTCAAGATTGCCACCAAGAAGCACTAAAAGATCAAGAGAGTTGGCTCACCTCTCAACAACTAAGAGAGAGAGGGGTTTTGCACTACTTTGGGCAGCAAGGAGGTCCATCACCATATTGGCAAACCCTCCAACCTTAAGTAGGTCAACACCAACTAAAGGCTCACCTCTCAAGTCCATGGTAAGAGAGGGGTATTGCCCAAGAAACTAGAGTATAGACTCACCTATCAACGACTAAGGAAGAGAGGGGTTTTGTCTACACCACTAGGGTTCAAACTCACCTCTCGAAACCAAAGGGAGAGAAAGGGATTTTTCCCCAAGAACACACCACATGCACCATGGAATTAGGAAACTCTAGGCTCACCTCTCAACAACTAAGAGAGGGGTTTTTCCCAAAGAACCCTAATCCAATGGTTCGGCCAACAAGGTCCAAGAATACATCTAGACCACATAACAATGTCATCATATCCCACAATGTCAAGGGTACATCTAAGGCAACCTTATAACCATTAAAGCAAGAAACATAGCTAGAAGATGACATGGCCGAAACATATAGCAAAGCAACATGATAAAGAAGTAGTATATTAGGGTTAGGAGTTATGTAACCCACCTCAAGCTCTAACGCTCCAAGCTCCAAGGCACCACCACAAGAGAAGGAAAGGGACAAGCTAGCAAGGTGTGTCGCCTAGGACACTAGCTGTATCGGCCACCACTTGCTCCTTTCTTCTCCTAGCTCGGCCACCAGAGGAAGGGAAGTAACTACAGGAACCAAAGAGACCTAGCAAACAAGGGGGGTCATTTATATACTAAGGGGTGAAGGGGAAGAGCAAGGCAAGGTGGCACCCGCCCCTAACACACTTGTCCAAGGTTTGTGCCACATGCTAGCACCCCAAAAATACACACCCATGAGTTGCCACCCACTTAGAAAAGCAACATCCACTTGTCCAAGGATGGTGACATAAACGAGGCTAGGTCATGAGGGGTGTGTATCGCCCAACATGGTGCCATGGCCGATCCACCATTTGGCCGGTCCAACCCTGGCCGATACAAGCAATCACTCCTGGCCGATACACCAAGGTCCAACCTGATACCAAGCCTCAACAAGGCTCAACAAGGCCCAAGGCCACTCAAGGAAAGAGCCCAACCCATCCTCTCAATCCTAGAGGATGCAAGGAGAGAGAAAGACATCTCTCAAGGTGACAAACTTGCGCAACAACCCTAAAACTTAGGTAAGTTGCAAGTTGCACCTCCATCTCTCAACAAAGCACAAACAAACCTTAATCACAACTTCAGGTGATTAGCAAGCATCTAAACACATGGTTTAGGCAAAGCAAACATGGTAAGCCTAAAGTGAAGGTCAGGGTCCTTGCACTATGTACATGAGATGAACAATCAAAACATCAGACAATAAGGAGAGAACAGCAATCGACCTACGCAATGGCTCAAAAGGGAGTAATCAAAACCCCTACTAAAGTACAAGCCAATAGATCCTCATTACTTCACAATATATGATTTAATATTTTGTAAAACAGAGTAATCATAACTACCAGGATGCTTTGATGTTCATCTTGTTACTTTCTTAGTATCATTATCATCACCAATTCATGGACTTTCTTGTAGCTAGCTAGAGATATTAACATACAGAAAACAAATAAGATGTAATTCAATATAGAATTTAGAAACAAAAAATATTATGTGTTCAGTGAAAAGTAGCACATACATAACCAATATCAAAGAATAAAATGGCACAAATTTGAAATGCCCACCTCCTTAGTTATTTCGTCAATTTGTTAATGTACAATACATGATTCAAGAGGAAAAAGTGATCAAAGGAGAAGAGCGAGTTGGGATTCGACGCTAAACATAGTTGGAAGCCTGGAAGGAGGAGACATCATGACATGAGAGAAGGGACCTAATTGAACCAATATTCAAATTTAAAATAGTGCAAGATTTGGACTCCTTGTTCTAAATCTCTAAGGAAAGCAACAAGATAAACAAATTTTAGAGGAAAAAAGATGCAAGAGAAAAAAGATATGTCTACCTTGTAGATGCCATCATAGACATTTTGTACCATCCAACAGACAATTGCAACGAACACCCATACACTCTTTCTTATATAGTATAGGCAAGTAAGATTTTTTTTTATTTCATCTCATGGTAATAAAATTTGATTTTCTACTATTGGAGATATAGATGTAAACAAATACAACTGAATATAAGAAACCAACCTTTCTAGAGATCCCAATGACATTTCAAGAACACTTTTATTAGCTATTCTTAAGGATTGTATTGAATATATTGTATAGCCTTCCCATGTAGCTTCCACCAAGGTGAAGAACTTAAGAAGGCCAACACATGTACCTAGACTATACCAGAAAATGAACTGACAGAAAGTGTGCTTACCAGCAAACAGTTGTGTACATGAAGCAATTGGCTCCTGTCCATTTGCACATATCACAACATGTAATTCTAACCATCGCTCATTGAAGAAAAAAATACATTAAATTAAACGGAGTGAGAATACACATGAATATGGGATTTGCTTATGATAACACCTTTCTCTTTATCTATGATCAATAACCATGACTAAAATAGATAATAATCAGATGAAGACAATAAAATATGAATCAAACAACGATCAACTTGATTGAAAGGCAGCATGGACAATGATCATGGCTAAAAATAACGATAGTCATGAACGGTTTGTTTTTTATCAAGAGATGCATAACTAATATGACAATAGCAAATGTGAACTCCAGACCAACGCAATACATAAATCAGTTGGATTAGTCAATTACAAAATTTGTAGATCGACCTCAACAGAAATTGTCAAGCAAAATGTCAATCTCTATGTATCATTACAGTGAGCATCCCGTCGCTTCCCGCACATCTCGTAGCCCACGACCAGGCCGCGTGATGAGGCGCCTTTGGCTGTGACGGTGAGGCCAGCCACACCCTCGCATATGAGCCGATGATAAAAAAAAATAAAAAATTAGATGACCTCTGGGCTAGACCTCATTGGATCTGGGTTCCCTTGCTCCGGATATGATCTATCCATTACCCTCCCTGCCTTTTTCGATCAAATGGATTATTAGAAAGGTGAAGAGAAGCCGAGAATAAATCAAACACAATGACAACTATTGTGTATCCGAGATTTACATGACGATGACGATACGACCACTAAGGTTGTGTTTGGTATACAGTTACAATAAGTTTAGCTGTCATGGGTAAATTAACTAATGATATGTTAATTTTGCGTGAAATAACTGTTGTTTAGGATAATGACAAATAAATTTGACGGTAAGTTGTCCATTGTTTAGTACACAAGTAAATAATCTTTCTTTGTTTAGACAAAGACTATTATGTCCCATCGTTATATGTATCAAAAAATTTGTTAGAGGACTCCGTTGGAAATTGATATCCATGACAAATTAACCAAGTTCTGTGCCGCAAGAATTTGATGCGGCACATTATCCTGAAAATTTCTGATTAGTTAATTTCTGCATCAAGTTAGCTTTCTTCCAGACGGCATAACAAACAACAATTAAATTGCCACTCCTAAGAAACAAACACAGCCTAAGAATCATTTGAGCTCCTTATCGATGCCGCTCCAGTAGCCCAACGGTCCTCAACTTATCCCTCGTGAAGCCCTAACATTGAGCCCAATGGAAAGTGGCGGTGCGAAGAATGGAGACTCGGCTACCGCTCCACCTTCAAGACCGTAAAGACTGAAAGGGTTTTTCTTAAATGGAACAAAGGACCACTTTGCTGAAACGATCTTTCTCAAATGAAACAAAGGATCTCCAAGGGTGTGTTGAGGTTCACCGTCATAGGATGTAGCTGAGGCTCCGAATCGAAGCTGCTAGCCTAAAGAATGAAACCAGCAACGGTAGTTCACCGACAGTACCCAATGGACGAAATTGCATAGCGCCCCTTCGACGCTGCTTTTTGTGTGATACAAAGGACTGATTGGTAATTTGAGGACATAAAGGAAAAAATTGCACGGAAAACCATCAACGGCTTATCCATAAGCAAAAGGACTAATATATGATTTGGTAAATTATTGAAAATTTTGTATGAAAAATCCCCAACAGGACTTCTTATATAGTATAGATATATCTAGAAGATTCCTCAAAAAAATAAAACATCGGATAAATAAATTCTTTTTTCTCTATCTAGAGACATCTGGCGGATCCCAACCATCCATCAGGTGCCACATGGAAAAACCACGTGATTGCCATGTGTTGCCCCCATAGAATGTAGTTATCCGCCATGTGTTCAAAAAACTTCCATTTGAGTCCCAAAATCCTAGTTTTTGTCCTATAAATATCCCCAGACCGCAATATCATACGGTCCCTTTTGACTCTCTGAAGTCAGAAAGCCAACTATCTCCCCCTTTGTTTTCTATTATTTGAGTGAGTATATGATCTTTTCTTAAGCATGACTATATCCATACGTTGCTAGGCCACACAATGGTTATCATAACTAACTTTGATCTTGCATATTTGACTGTAATTGCTCTAATCTATATAGTTGTTTATAACTGATGGATATGCATATCTATTGGTAGTTGCCCATAATTTCTTACTTAAACTGTTCATGCTTGTCAATTAGGTAACTTGCATCTGCTTTTATGTGATTTAAATCAATGCTCTACTTGATTTGATTACAAACAATACAATGAATCTTGCTCATATGAAAGAACTTTTCCATATCGTCTCCTCTCTTTTTTCGTACAATTTGAGCCTCTGGTCAAAACTGTACAGGAGGGATATCTGTCGTGGAAGATCATGAGGCGATTAGGACTTCACACCTGAAAAGTTAGAATCTTTAGGGAAATGAAGGGACAACCACGTCCGTATTTAGTCCCAATAATAAAATTAGCTAATTTTTTGTGAGTGTTATTGCTTTATTTCCTTCACTTAAACTTGAATCTGACATTTTTTGAGAATATAAAGAAAGGTTCAATACTAATTTTGGATGATGTGAGGTGCTAACACAGGAGTGCTATCATGTCCCCCACTTGTAGCTAGACCACCAAACCTAATTTTTGGATGTACTTTCCTACTTTTTCTTATCTTCCTTCGATTGGAGTCAAGTTTGAATTTCCTTGCATTTTCCCATTGATTTAAGTGCTCATTCTCGTTGTTTCCTTGTTTTCTAAAAAAAATAGACCCCGAGTTTTATTGTTTTATCCTTCTGTTGTGTTTTATGCGATCAACGAATTGGCTCCATTGTGAGATTTTTTTTAGAGGGGTAAAATAGTTGGCGACTCTGATGCTGAGTAATAGATAATCTAAGTTGTTTTTTTTCTCAAGTTTTTCTATTGGATTACTTTTTTGATGTTTTTGTTTTTCTATTTTTAAGGAGCAACACAGAAAAGTTCAATGGAGCCTCATAGAACGGAGTAGAAAAATTCATTTTCGAGTGAGTTCTGACCAGTGTGAAAGACATTATGATCCAAGCACTGTCTCAAAGAGAGGCTCGATGAAATAAACATGTCTATGAAGATGTGAACTACCTACACCTGGACATGAAGATCCTATGAAGCTTCACCACTCCTAATATTGGATTTGGGACTTTCCTACACATATTATGTGGAAGGAAAAGAAGGCCTCCTTTCGGGGGTGAGCCATCAATGAGAGATCACTTTGGAAGAGCTAGCATTCGAACATGGTGTCAAGACCTATGGGCCAAGGGACAATCTCAAGTAGAAAGTTTCTATGGGGTGTGGGCCTCCCAAAAGGTACTGAGGCGTCCAAAGGTTTCCTCGATCCAAATGGAGATGCCCCTCCAGTGCAAAGACAGAAGGAACGTTGACTACAACACCCACTCGTCAAGTTGGGATGACTAGGCAAGAAACTATCAAAGGGACAAAAAGAAATGAATCAAAAGAGGGATGCAACACCAAAACTGGTAAAAAGAACCAAACTTCCTCAAAAGTGCCTGCCATACCCATGAGGATGGACCCATTCAGGGTGAAATCCATGATTTCTCCAAGCTTTGTGGTTTCTAGTATTTGTCTACCTTTAAGTCTTCCAATCAGGTTTTCTCGAGATTGTTATGTTCTTAGATTTTTTTCCATTTTAGGGATTGTTGTTGCTTGTGTTTTAGCATTTGCTCATCACTTCCCTATTAAGGTTTATATTTGCCACTTACTAATTAGGACTTGCTTGTCGCTTCCCAGTTAGGATTCAATTTTCTGCTTCCTAAATAGGGTTTGATTGCCACTTACCAATTAGAGGTTTTGATTGCCACTTTCTAATTATTGTTTATCACCACTTCACAAATAGGGTTTTGCTTATGCTTCCTAACTAGGTCTTGTTTCCACTTCCCAATTAGAGTTTTTCTTTTGCTTCATAAGTAGATTTTGCTTGCCCCTTACCAATTAGGGTTTTGCTTGCTGCTTTTTGGCTAGGGTTTGGCGTCACTCACTAATTAGGGTTTTGCTTTTGACTTCCTAATTAGGATTTGATCTCTGTTTCCTAATTAGGGTTTCATATGTCTCATCCTAATTAGGGTTAATGTCGCTTTCCAATTAGGTTTTATTTTCTCTTCCTTTTCAGGATTTCTTTTGTACTTCCTTTTGGCTTTCAAATAAAAAACTAAATTTAAAGAAAAAAGCAGAAGGATAAGAAAGGTCTTCCATATGAGCAGGATATGTTCTTTTCTAATGATTGTGTGATTGGGTTCTCACATGTGTGCTTTGGTTTTGGGAAAGGGATTGGATGTCTACATGGGGATTTCTATGTGTTTTTTGTTTTCCATATCTTGTTGTCTTGAGATTGTGCCTGAAAATGTAAAAGTTTTCAATTGCAATATACACACCTACAAACCCATGTCTCTATTGTATGGGTGCCAAGACTCGCGTTGAATCCCTATATGAGATGTGGGTCATTAGTAAAGTTACTAATGCAGTGTAATGATGTATGTCCAAAGGCTTTTATACCCCCCTCTCCTAGCACTCATGACTGATTATAGGTGTCGCAGTCACTAGGCGTATTGGGAATAGTACCCATATCTGATGAAACTGGGTTACCCCCACAATGTGTTACATTACACCAAAGAGAAGTTAAGGACAAACCCCTCATATACATGTCATGCTTGACTGAGGATGTAAACTAGATCTAAACTCATGGGCTAAAAGGGGGGAACTTTAATCTTCTGCATATGCATCTTGAAATTTTTACATGCTTTCTATATCAAAAGATTGTTATTTGCTTCATGCTTTTAAAATTGGAATCATTATTTCAAATATTGTGCATGGTTTACTAACATATTCATGTGTAGGACAACAATCTTCAACCAACAATCTTCAATAAACAACCTTGATTATACAATCTTTTCATTTTAATCAAGTAAACCAATCTTTTTATCTCAACAAAGTTGAATAATATTTTCAATCTCAACATAGTTAAACAATCTTTTCAACCTCAATAAAATTTAATGATCTTTTTAAGTCTAATAATGTTGGTCAAACCTTTCAATGTTGGGTTATCTCATAGAAATAATATTTTCATGTGAACAATATCCTCCACTCAATTTGAAACCATCATGATTGTAATCTTTCAACAAATTTGATAATATGACTAATCAATCTCCCATCCTATCCTATGCTAGTAGGTTGCCCAAATTCCATCGAATCACCTTACTTCCATAGTACATAATCTCATTGTTCAGCAACTTAAGTTCACGCTCACATATCATATCTTCATAAGTGGTTAACTTCAATTTTCCCAATATCCTATGTCACATCGGAAGGTTGCTAAAGTTGGTCCTCTTGACCCCTTACACTTTGGAAACTTTTTTCATGATCTTCTTATTGAACCATGCCAAATGTCTGCCCGGTTTTGGTCTTATCTCATGAACTACTACTCATACTTGAACTTTTTGGTGCCTTCTTGAGAGTAGTTGAGATTCATTCAAAGCTTTGAATAATCATCAACATTGGAACGTAATCGTAAATGGGTTGAAAGGTGGTGTAAAGACCCAATCTATATGACCATTGTTTCACAAACAAATTTATCAAAAAATATAAACAAATCTTTTCATTTATGCAATTTTCTCAGAGTACATGATGTTCTTAGAAAAGATACATGTACATTAAATGCTAGTGAACCAAATTTTAGCTAATCTAGTCTCCATCTTCTAACATAGGACATCTCATGCAATCTCTTCTGGGTCTTCTTTGTACCACATGTCCATGAATTCCCAGAGGGAAATACAACCACACATGGACCCCATGAAGGGAAACATAAGTCAGTCAAATGATCGATACAAAATGAATATTTGGAAACTGAAAGTACAAACCTAGACACAAAGTATTTATGATAAAATTCAAATAGTTAAATAATGTGGGCAAGTATGAAATGAAAAAAATGGGATTTCAAATTCAATAGGATTCAATATCAAATTTTGAGACTAGTAATAATTTTCAAATAGATAACACATGTCAATGTCTTTGTTGTCAGGGAAGTCATATGTTCTTTCCATGGAGAAGGACAACACACCAACTATGTTTCTTAGTATACTAAGGGACCTCATGTCCTTCTCTCTATGCAGAGACATGGAAGTGTTATTCTAATAAACTCATGGGCACCAACCTATCCTTTTTGACATTTCAAAAATGTGCTACTATTTCTAGGAATAATTGTTGGTTGCCTTTCAAGGAGGAAGGCCAAAGTTTTAAAACAAATTTAGGACAACCAACCCATATACTATGAATGATTTCAAGAGGGAATCAAACTTTCCAAAAGTAATAGAAATTTTGTACCTTGAATTCATTATCAAGTAATTTCAAGCATTCTAGGTATGAAGCTCCAAGAGTCAAACAAGAAAGAGATCTACAAATGCAGAGCAAAAGATGTCACTATTGGCTTGGAATGTCTTATTAAATGGTATTAGGTGGAATTTTATCATTATATCCCTTAGTGTGTATCTTAGGTAGTCTTAATACCCCATGATTTTCAAATATGCCAATGTTATCTAGATGTAAAACTGGTAAGATTTCTTAGGAACCATATAATTCCATATCATCCTGCATCAACGGGGTGATTGGTGGTTTCATTTGTAATGAAGAGAATATTAATATTCTTATATGTTAATAACTAGATCTCAAATATGCATATTTATATAATTATACATCTATTAATATATGAAGGGAGAGGTTCCATGTATAAACTAATTATTAAGTATCATTACTAATCTTATTTTGCAAAGTGATATTATATAAGATCGATTAGGTTTCCATGTATTTTCTCTAAGTTTCCATTAAAATATGTTGATATAGGTTAAAAAGGGTTTCATAAATCAGAATCTTGTATCCAACTATACCCTATCATGCATATTTCTAGGGTTTGAACTTATTACAAGGATAGAGCTTTCATAATAACCAAAATCATTAGTTTATAACTTGTTTTCAAATTAGCATATATATATAGTCAATAGATCTAATTGACTTATTTATTTTAGTAGAAACAATAATTACCTAAAGAATGATATTATGTTCATTGCTATTAATATTCCTATTTGTTAATTGGTTTATTCATCTTATGTTTAGGAGGAGTATAGATGTGATGTGTGTATACTACATGTATTAAAGGCAAGTGCACATATCGCAGTAATATAGGCCAAAAGAGGCCCGAATATTGAACTCGAGGAAACGTGAATCCAAAGACTACTACTAACTATGACTCGGTCAGATAGACCTAGTGAAAAAGGTGATTGATTGATTAATTGACTAATTGCAAGAATCAAAACTAAATTACTAAGGTTGTGATCATAAATGGAATGGATTTCCTAGGAATACAGTTTCACCATGGTTTATACTGCAATTGAAACTAATTATCAATATTTAGTTCTCCTATCCCTGGACCAAGGGACCTGTAGCAAGAATTACCTACTTTCATAGCGTAATCCACTACTTAATCTAATACAAACCCCACTCTCGTAGTGATTTAATTATTAGTTATGTGCTTTAATGAATCCTCTGGGCTATACCCTTCACAGTCATAGGCCATCTCTCGAGGCAAAGTCTAAGCTGTGTAAATCTTTAACTTATCCAACCCTTAATCCCTCTCTTTAAGCAATTAACGGTCTAAGAAATCAACTATGGTGATCAAGCATATATAATTCATGAAGCAATCATAGAATTATATCCACCAATTAGGAGAAACATATATATTTACTCATGATTGTCAAGTACAACACATAACTGGGATATTCTCAGATCCTAAGGAATTAGGATATTAGCCTCACATGATTTCAATTTCCATACAAATAGACAGAGAAGGGAAAGATGAGGAAAATATTAAAGAATCAATGAAAACCCCTAGAGAAGATGATCTGATTGACTCCCTTTGATGAATGTAGTGATTTGTTGTCCTCTGGCTACAAATCTGTCCACCATAGGTTCTTGAATCATCTGGAATGTATCTTTCTCCTCTCCTTTCCTTTCTCTTCCCATGGCTCTCCCTTATCGTGCAATGAACCCAACATGATTATTAGGTCTGGCCAAAATTGTCCCTAGTTATAAGATTGACTCAAGGCATCCTTAAGTCATTGTCGTCGAATTAATTGCAATCTTTGATATCTTCTAATTGTGACAAGTCAGTACCACTAACAGGATGTCTATGGCACTGAGTCCTCTTCTGGGTCATGACTCCCTGTGAGTGTCGGTACTACTGATTGAATCTCTTATAGCAACGAGTTGCTCCCTAACATCTCCTAACAATTTTTCCAGGTACAAGTCGGTACCACAGACTGGAGGTCGGTGGAACTGAACCACTTTGGTTGTGTTACTGTTGATCAAGTCAGTAGCACTGATTCTTTTGTCGATACCACTGAGTTTCTTTAACTCATGTATATCCTTTTCTTTAATTGTTGGTAGTATCGAGCTGATCAAGGACTTGTCAATTCACCTGGAAATTAAAATGAAGAACATAAGTACCCTAAATTATGATAAAACTATATGAAATGGTATAAATAGCAAATATTTGATGCAAACATATGTCACGGGCTAATAATGCTAAATCATGCACATTTTATGTCAAAATGAGCAAACATGCATGAAATGCATAATAAAATAGCCTATGAAAAGAGAATAATATTCAGTGCATCAAAATCCCATAAGCTTAAATGTTGCTCTCCCTCTAGCAACACTACCCTCGAATTTATTTGAGACAAGTCAGCAATAGGACAATTAATATGAACTTCATTTCTGAACTACCCCATCAGGCCTTCCCAAGCCGACCCTTACTGACCACTGAACAAGTAACTACTCTCAAGTGACCAAAAATATTCATTGAAGATATCCACCCCTAGACCAGTGAAACACTATCAATATAGTAGTTAATACCATAGTAAATAGGGCATTAGCTTGGTGCATCATGTGATCCCCTATCTACCTTTCTATTTTCCTAACTACCAAACTAATTGGAAGTAGTTCTTTTTATAAGAGTGAAAGAGGAGATCAATCATATTTGTGGCCTACCAATAAGAGAAATGTGTGGAATGGAGTAGGTGTCTTATGAAAAATCATAAGTAACATTTGAATCATTTATGCAAAAACAAAACATGATGAACCTATAAGATGGAAGAAGTATAAAATGCATGAATCCTAATGCCTACTATTTTGGGTGGGATGATGCATGTACTAAAAATCTCATCAGAATAATGAGAGTGTTTTAAGAGAATACATCATGTAGTTGTTTCCATTTCTTATGAAGAAAAATTTAGAGCTGAGCTTAGGGCATCCTTTCTCCCTCTTTATTTCCTAATATTTTTTCCTTTTTTTTCATCAGCCCACTATTTTTGCATGGTTGAAAGTGTGCTTGGGCTTCACTATAACAACTCAATGTTTGTTTTCATTTCATTTTGAGGGGTATGGTCGTATAACCTATCACTTTATTTCCAGAGGAAAACAACATGGGTACATGATGAAAGAATGAATCATGCATATGATATGTAATCTACATGAATTTTGTTGTTATGCATCTAATTGATATGCACATTTTTTTATTTTTTCTAATAAAAGGAAACTAAATATCATGTCTATCATGCTATGCAATGCCATCAAGAGGAAATAATTTAGGTTACTTGATCATCTTAAGGTGATGGATCAAATGTATGAAAAGCAGATGGAATCACACGATTAAGAGACAATGCCTTCTTAAACTATGATATGTCCCTCTACTATCAACTTGCATACAAGGTAACCTTAGAATTTCTTTCTGAAATTCCCTTTTAAGGTCTCGTTAATTGTTTCGTTGGTTCCCTCTCAAACCCCATCATTATCCTCAATTCATGGATCATTAAGATTTTTCATTCGTATCAAATGTCCTCAAGCTGACTAACCTATACACTTCTTCTAGGTGATGTTGCCTCTAGAATTTGCAACTAAACTTTCAAAGATAAGACAATTTTTTTTATTTTTTTCAGTTTTCATTGCAAAAACACAAAAGAACACACTCTATTATGAAGGGATAAATCATGATAATTATGCTCCATGACTATACTAGATAGTTGTGGATCTTACAAACTCAGAATGATAAAACTAAAAAGCAAAATAAAAATAGAGATGTTCTAGCACCCCAAGCTTGAACTTGACTATGTCCTCATAGTCAAAAATCCCATCAAAGAGCTGGAATAGTGGTACTGAATCAGATCATGTTTGGATTTGCTGGGTAGAAAGTGCCAATGAAGATAGGTGGCTTCTCTGGCATCTCTAGAGGTTGCAGGTAGTTTCCAAACTTCCCTTGGATCCAGTAGTAATCATAGAATGATTGCTAGTAGTGCTCAGTTTGTTTTAGGTGAGTGTGCATGTTCTCTTGGTTGGATAAGAGAAGGCACTTATTTTCAAAAATGGCCTGCTAGTTTTGATAGAGCAACCCTTGAACATCGTGGATGCTTTCCAATGTAGTCGATTGTTGTTGTTTCCCCTGTTGAATTGACTGCAGCATCCCATACATACCTACCATAGAATAAGGATCATCTTGTTGAGTAGTTGTGGAGCGGTGGAGCTTTATGCTCCATGTCTTCATGAAGTCTAGTAGATCACTCGTCGTTGTGCGAATGGCATGGTTACCTCCTCTTCAGTGTCTCCATCCTACTCCGGTTCAATGTTGTATTGCTTATCCTCTACCTCCTTTGCATCCTCTGCTGGCCACCTCAAGAAATGCACCCCTCGTAGATTGGAGATGGGGTCACTAAGGGCCCTTTCCCGCAGTTGGTCATCTACTATGCAATAGGAAAACACCTTGCCCTCATTCTTGCTGACAAGATGAGCCCTCTTGAAGTGTTTGAAATCCAGCTTGTGGGAGGTCCTCAAAGGGTTGGAGGTGGAGAGGTCAAGATTGAGGTCCATTGCTATTGGTGTAATAAGCCCTCCAAAGTGGATTGGAGGCTTCCACTGCACCTGACGCTTGACTTCCAGCATGTGTTGTAGAAAGAAGGAGTTGGGGTTGAACTTCTCTTCCCCCTTAGACAAAAATGCCCAAAGGACATAAAGGTCAACCTGTTGCACATTCCGCTACCCTTGTGTAGACATGGAAAAGATGGTGTTGGTTGGTGAGGTAGCGGTGCAGAATCCAAGAAAATGTATGATGGATATCCATGATAGAAAACTAGTGCCAATTGATGGTGAATCCTTGTGGAAAATCCATCATGAGCTGCATGCCCATGTATAGTCAAAATCATCGGGCCTGTAGTGCACATCCCCTACTAGCCACCCATAGACGGTGTTGAACTCTACCAATGTGAAGTAGTGGGCAGATTTGTATAGGTGGAAGCGCACCCATACTTCCTCCCATCCTTTCTCGTGTTTGGGGATGCAACAAGCCTCTAAGGATGCCAGGAACTCACAGACGATCTCCTGGTAGGTGGGCCAATCACCAAAGAAGGGATGATCATCCACCATGTCCTGGCTAGCACAAACTTGTTGGAGACTCTCAGTGAATACCACGTTGTTGAGGAAGGCATGGTCACTATATTGTATCGATATTAGCTCCCTCTTCATTAGGTTGGCATAAATCTTCCTTTGTTCATCATTGACATGAGACATGTGTACCGACTTGGGCACCATCATGTTGGCTCATGTTATCGATAAAGCTGACATCCTTTTTTCCATTGGTTAGGGTAGAAAAGAGATGAAGAAGAGAACACAGGTGTAAGGAGTGGGACCCGAGAGGGGATCCACTCCCTACTAAAAATTTGAAGAAAAAAACCTCCAGTCCAAACACACCCAAAGGATATGTTAGAGTGGGTGTAAAATCTTCAAATATTATGAATGGTATTCAAAACAACTAATAGTACAACAACAGAAGTAAAATTTTGACTATATTCCGTTTCTCACAATGTTACAAAAGAACATCATAAGCTCCCATAAAGAGTTTACATGAAAGATACACCATATGGATCTAAGTAGAGGGAAATCTAAACCATAACAACTTTGTCTCCAAGCTTTAACTCCTTAAGCTAGGTTCAATTCTTTATGCCATGTCCACCAAGTCCTTCACCTAGGGTTGGAAGCATACCCCGACAAGAAGAGAAAAATAGAAGACATCAACAAAGGTTGGTACGTGCATACTAAAAAGAAAATTGAGCAATTTAAAAGAATAAAGGGCATCAAATAAAGTGAAGCTTCCCATAGAAGATATAAATACCACCCAAATGGGTATCAAGAGAAAAGAATCACAATAAAGTGATACTTGCCATTGAAACAACATATAAAAGTGGTGCCACATAAGCACATATGAAATTAGGAGACATAACCCATAATCCATAAACATCATCTTACATGCATGTGAGATAAACATAGCCCTAGAACAATATAACAACAAAGTCAGCCAATCAAGACAAGAGAAAAAGGCACATCATCGTTTACTTGTACGAAACATAGAGAGAGAGAGGGAGAGAAGGTAGAAATCGAGCCCAGATGACGTGGACAACCACAAGTGACCATGTCCCCCGGTCAAACCTCAGTTGGACTCACTCAAAATAAAATAAAACGGTCAAATAGACTATTTTGCTCCTGAGCATGAAATCAAATAAAATGAGAAAAGTGGGGCAAGATGGGAAATTTTCCCAGACTCTTCTTCTCCCTCGCTCAGCAAGCCATGGCCACAAGCTAGAGTAGCAGTAGCTCAGTCCTTTTTGGGAAAATCATGTAGAGGTGACGAAACTATGATTTGAAGGCACGGAAACAAAAGGAATGATGAAAGAAAACTCACTCACGCTTCAATTTATATTGTGATGGCTAGATCTACTATCGGCGAGTAGGTTAGAAGAAAGAGGGAAAAATCTCGGTGACAGTAGTTGGTAGAAAATCATACCAAATTGATACAAGAATATGACTGTTTTAGGGTTGAAGGAGTCAAAGGATTATATATATATATATATATATATATATATATATATATATATATATATAAGGTATGTAGTCATGGATTCTGCACTAAGGCGTGGAGAGACTTGGTCCCTAGGAATTGGGAATCTCGTGAATTCTCTAGAATAGGTGGCAAATAAGGGATCAAAATGTGCATTTTTTAAGCATGAATTCCTCGGAGAAGAAATTTTGAGAAAAGACTGATAAATGAAAGAGAAGTCACAGATTTTAAAATCATATAGGTTGCGGCCTGCTTTCCTTATCCATCGTGAGGTTGAAGATGGGTCGCCAGGTGTCTGATCATAAATCTAACGGTCAGGATCACACACGGATTAGTTGTGACACATAAATGAAATTCTAATCAGATTTGAATAAAGTGTAAACATATTTATTTTCTTTTTTTCTCTCTCCTCTTTTGAGGGTGCAAACAAACTCCAAATTGAGTCAAATTTGACATCCAACCTATTTTTGATATGAAGAATCCGAATATGCAATTAATTTTGTCTTTTGAGAACTTTTGCTGTGTTAAATAAATCAGATCATATTTTCTCTTTCAACATGCATTAATGGTTATAAGATTCTTCAAATTTGATGAAACTTTACCCACGAGTCACATTAAGTGTCTTGGATACGAATTTGCCGTCAATTTACATGTTGGAGTTGTTTGTAATTTTATTTAATATTTTGAAGGTTCTACACACTTACTCTCTCCTTACTACACATGTATATTAAAGATTATCCAAATTACATGAAAATTTACCCAAAGACTATTTTTAATATGTAGATTACGAATCCAATATTATTTTCCATTTTTGGAGTCATTTATTATTTTATCTAATATTTTGGGGAAAACTCATATCTTCTCTTTCCAAATTAAATTAAATTAATTATTATTATGTAAATAATGTGAAACTTGACTCCCAAGGCAATTGCGCCCAAAGGAACACGATTCTCATCCTAGATTCCACTTTTGGGATTTCATTTAATGAGTTATGTCACAATTAATAGTTGTGGCCATTAAAATCACATTTTTACTTAGGTTATCATATTATTTCACTAGTATCATTATTGCTCATTCCATTATGTTCCATAACTTAATATTATCACCAAAAAAATTATGTGTGATTATTTGCACGGAATTTTATATAATTCATTATTATCTCATGTTACGTATTTTATGTGTCTATTATTGGCCCAGGACTAATGTAAGAACATTATACTATATTAGGGTGATTTATACATGCATTAACACATTAAGGTTATACTAAACCTCATCTAGATCTATCCTCAACCATTTTGTCTAAGTCCAAAAAGTCAAACTTCCAAGGTAGGGTCCAATATCTGGTATGTTACATCACTCCACCCCTTAAAAGGATTTCATCCTCAAAATCTATTGATTCAAACATCAACAACTAATTACTCTCCACCCCTTAAAGGGTTAACCTAACAAGTCAAACTAACAACTTTTGGGGTTACCCACATATATTTTAATTGTGAATGTTTTAGAGATTTAAATTATACATGTATCCAACTAATAAGTCAAAACCAACTAGGGTTGAGTTTTAGGTCCTCGTGTCTCTAACCTATCAACCCTAAGATCTAAAAAGTCATAGGGTACAAAGGTTAGGTACACTACACCTTTATATAATTTCATATATTCCTAATCACTTCATCATAGCCAAAACTATGATTAAGATCTTATTCAAACTAATTCTAGGGTTTCACTATCCATACCTCATACATCATCATTGTGACTTAGTTCCAGAAAAATTCGATAAATTCCCAAAAAACATTATTATTGTACATATAGTATTATAAGTAAAAAATAATTTGTTGTGAAAACGTTTGCGTATAAAATTGAAATTAGGGCCCAAAAATCAATGCAAAAACCAAGTCACAATTATCCATTCCAAGGGTATGATAATCAATTCTACCACTACATTATTCTTGTAGCCTAATATTATCCTCAATTCAAACCATATTGTATACAAAGATTCATGTCACCAAAAACCTATATGGTAGGGTATGATCATCTCATGAAAAACATAGGTCAAACGTAGGGTGAACATCTCACCTAGAGGGAAACTATGCAAGGTAAGGGCTCTGATACCATGTTGTAAGGAGTGGGACCCGAGAGGGGATCCACTCCCTACTAAAAATTTGAAGACTAAAACCTCCAGTCCAAACACACCCAAAGGATATGTTGGAGTGGGTGTAAAATCTTCAAATCTTATGAATGGTATTCAAAGCAACCAATAGTATAGCAGCGGAAGTAAAATTTTGACTATATTCAATTTCTCACAAGATTACAAAAGAACATCATAAGCTCCCACTAAGGGTTTACATGAAAGATACATCATATGGATCTAAGTAGAGGGAAATCTAAACCATAACAACTTTGTCTCTGAGCTTTAACTCCTTAAGCTAGGTCCAAATCTTTATGCCATATCCTCCAAGTCCTTCACCTAGGGTTGGAAACATACCCCAGCAAGAAGAGAAAAATAAAAGACATCAGCAAAGGTTGATATGTACATACTAAAAAGGAAATTAAGCGATTTAAAAGAATAAAAGACATCAAATAAAATGAAGCTTCCCATAGAAGAGATAAGTACCACCCAAATGGGTATCAAGAGAAAAGAATCACAATAAAATGATACTTGCCATTCAAACAACATATAAAAGTGGTACTGCATAAGCACATATGAAATTACACATAACCCATAATCCATAAACATCATCATGCATGCATGTGATATGAACATAGCCCTAGAACAATGTAACAACAAAGTCAGCCAATCAGTAAAAGAGAAAAAGCCACGTCAACATTTACTTGTGAAAAATAGAGAGAGAGGGATAGAGGGAGGAAGTCGGGCCCAGCTGATATGGACCAACCACAAGCGACCATGTCCCCCGTCAAACCACAGTTGGACTCGCTCAAAACAAAAGAAAAATGGTCAAAAAGACTATTTTGCCCCTAAGCGTGAAATCAAAGAAAGTGAGAAAAGTGTGGCAAGATATGAAATTTGCCCGGGCTCTTCTTCTCCCTCGCTCATCCAGCCATGCCCACGAGATGGAGCAGTAGTAGCTCGGTCCTTTTTGGGCAAATCGTGTAGAGGCAATGAAACTATGATTTGAAGGCACGGAAATGAAAGTAATGATGAAGAAAAACTCACCAGCGCTTTAATTTGGATCGTGATGGCTAGATATGCTGTCGGAGAGTAGGTTAGCAAAAAGAGGGAAAACTCCCGGCGACAGTAGTTGGTAGAAATTGTACCAAATTGATACAAGAATATGATTGTTTTAAGGTTGACGGAGTGAAACGATTATATAGATATATATAAGGCTCGCAGTCATGGATTCTACACTAAGGCATGGAGAGACTTGGTCCCTTGGAATTGGGCATCTCATGAATTCTCTAGAATAGGTGGCAAATAAGGGATCAAAACATGCATTTTTAAGTACAAATTCATCAGAGAAGAAATTTTGAGAAAAGATCGATAAATCAAAGATAAATCACAGATTAAAAATCGCATAGGCTGCGACCTTCTTTTCTCAGGCATAACAAGGTTGAAGATGGGTCACCAGCTGTCCAATTGAAAATCTAACGATCAGGATCGTGTGTGGATTAGTTGTGACACATAAATAAAATTCTAATCAGATTCGAATTAAGTGTAAACATATTTATTTTCCTTTTTCTCTATCCTCTTTTGAGGGTGTAAACGAACTCCAAATTAAGTCAAATTTGACACCTGACCTATTTTTGATATGAGGAATCTGAATATGCAATTTTTGTGCCTTTTGGGAACTTTTGATGTGTTAAATAAATCAAATCATATTTTCTCTGTCCTCATGCATTAATGGTTATAAGATTCATCAAATTTGATGAAACTTCACCCACAAGTAACATTAAGTGTCTTGGATACAAATTTGCCATCAATTTACATGTTGAAGTTGTTTGTATTTTTATTTAATATTTTGAAGGTTTTACACACTTACTCTCTCCTAACTACATATGTATATTAAAGATTATCCAAATTACATGAAAATTTACCTAAAGGCTATATTTAATGTGTAGATTATGAATCAAAGATTATTTTCATACTTTGGAGTCATTTATTAATTTTTATTTTGGAGAAAATTCATATCTTCTCTTTCCAAATTAAATAAATTATTTATTATTATGTAAATAATGTGAAACTTGACTCCCAAGGCAATTGGGACCCAAGGAACATGATTCTCAACTTAGATTCCACTTTTGGGATTTCTTTTAATGAGTTATGTCACAATTAATATTTGTGGCCATTAATATCACATTATTAGTTAGGTTATCATACTATTTTACTATTATCATTATTGCTCATTCCATCATGTTCCATAACTTAATATTATCACCAAAGAATTATGTGTGATTATTTGCACTGAATTTTATATAATTCATTATTATCTCATGTGACATATTTTATGTGTCTATTATTGGCCCAAGACTAATGTGAGAACATTAGATTACATTAGGGTGATTTATACATGTATTAACACATTAAGGTTATACTAAACCTCATCTAGATCTATCCTCAACCTTGTTTGGATAAGTCCAAAAAGTCAAACTTCTAGGATAGGGTCCAAGATGTAGTATGTTACAACACTCCACCCCTTAAAAGGATTTTGTCCTTGAAATCTATTGGTACAAACATCAACAAGTAATTACTCTCCACCCCTTAAAGGGTTAACCTAACAAGTCAAACTAACAAATTTTGAGGTTACCCACATATCTTTTAATTGTGAATGTTTTAGAGATTTACATTATACATGTATCCACCTAACAAGTCACAACCAACTAGGGTTGAGTTTTAGGTCCTCGTGTCTCTAACCTATCAACCCTAAGACCCAAAAAGTGATAGGGTACAAAGGGTAAATACACTACACCTTTATATAATTTCACATATTCCTAATCACTTCATCATAGCCAAAACTACAATTAAGATCTTATTTTAACTAATTCTAGGGTTTCAATATCCATACGTCAAACATCTTCATGGTGACTTAGTTCTAGAAAACTTCGATAAAATCCAAAAAAACATTATTTTTGTACATATAGTATTATAAGGGAAAAATAATTTGTTGTGAAAACATTTGTGTATAGAACTAAAATCAGGGCCCAAAAATAAATGTGAAAAGCAAGTCATAATTTTTCATAGTGAGATCTCCTTATTCTACCGTAGCCTAATTTTATCCTCCATTCAAACCCTACTATATACAAAGATTCATGTCGCCAAAAATGTATATGATAGTGTATGATCATCTATCTTCATCACAATATTAGGGTTTACTCAATAAGAAAATCATATTAATCTTTCATCGTCTCATGAAAAACATAGGTCAAAACTAGGGTGAGCATCTCACCTAGAGGGAAACTATGTTAGGTAAGGGTTCTAATTAGGGAGACAAAATTGAAATAGCTAGATTCTAACTACCATGGGCTCTGATACCATGTTCTAAGGAGTGGGACCCAAGAGGGGATCCACTTTCTACTAAAAATTTGAAGAATAAAACCTCTAGCCCAAACACACCCAAAGGATATGTTACAGTGGGTGTAAAATCTTCAAATCTTATGAATGGTATTCAAAACAACCAATAGTATAGCAGCAGAAGGAAAATTTTGACTTTATTCAATTTCTCACAAGGTTACAAAAGAACATCATAAGCTCCCACAAAGGGTTTACATGAAAGATACACCATATGGATCTAAGTAGAGGGGAATATAAACTATAACAACTTTGTCTCCAAGCTTTAACTCCTTAAGATAAGTTCAATTCTTTATGCCATGTCCTCCAAGTCCTTCACCTAGGGTTGGAAGAATACCCCGGCAAGAAGAGAAAAATAGAAGACATCAACAAATGCTAGTATGTGCATACTAAAAAGGAAATTGAGCAATTTAAAAGAATAAAGGACATCAAATAAAGTGAAGCTTCCCATAGAAGAGATAAGTACCACCCAAATGGGTATCAAGAGAAAAGAATCACAATAAAATGATACTTGCCATTAAAAACATATAAAAGTGGTGCCACATAAGCACATATGAAATTAGGGCACATAATCCATAAACATCATCATGCATGCATGTGAGATAAACATAGCCCTAGAACAATTTAACAACAAAGTCGGCCAATTAGGAAAAGAGAAAAAGCCACATCAGTGTTTACTTGTGAGAAATAGAGAGAGAGTGGGTGGAAGTCGGGTGCATCTAATGTGGACCAACCATAAGCAATAATGTCCCCCGGTCAAACCTCGATTGGACTCACTCAAAAGAAAAGAAAAACGGTCGAAATTACTATTTTTCCCCTGAGCGTGAAATCAAGGAAAATAAGAAAGTGGGGGCAAGATAGGAAATTTTCCCATTCTCTTCTTATCCCTCGCTCGGCCAGCCATGGCCGTGAGCTGGAGTAGCAATAGTCCGGTCCTTTTTGGGTACATCATGTAGAGGTGATGAAACTATTATTTGAAGGCACGTAAATGAAAGCAATGATGAAGGAAAACTCACCCGTGCTTCAATTTGGACTATGATGGCTAGATCTACTGTCAGTGAGTAGGTTAGCAGAAAGAGGGAAAACTCCCAATGACAACAGTTGGTAGAAAATCATACCAAATTGATATAAGAATATGATCGTTTTAGGATTGACAAAGTTAAAGGATTAGATTGATATATATAAGGCCCGCAGTCATGGATTTTGCACTAAGGTGTGGAGAGACCTGGTCCTTGGGAATTGGGCATCTTGTGAATTCTATGTAATAGGTGGCGAATAAGGGATCAAAACCTGCATTTTTAAGCATGAATTCATCAGAGAAGAAATTTTGAGAAAAGACTGAGAAATGAAAGAGAAATCACGGATTAAAAATCACACAGGTTGCGACATTATTTTCTCATCCATCATATGGTTGAAGATGGGTCGCTAGCTGTCCAATCAGAAATCTGACGGTCTGGATCGTGCTCAGATGAGTTGTGACACGTAAATGAAATTATAATCAGATTCGAATAAAGTGTAAACATATTTATTTTCCTTTTTCTCTCTCCTCTTTTGAGGGTACAAATGAAATCCAAATTAAGTCAAATTTGACACCCAACTTATTTTTTATATGAGGAATCCGAATATATAATTAGTTTTTCCTTTTAGGAACTTTTGATGTGTTAAATAAATCTAATCATATTTTATCTTTCATCATGCATTAATGGTTATAAGATTCTTCAAATTTGATGAAACTTCACCCACAAGTCACATTAAGTGTCTTGGATACAAATTTTCCATCAATTTACATGTTGGAGTTGTTTGTATTTTTATTTAATATTTTGAAGGTTCTACACATTTACTCTCTCCTAACTACACATGTATATTAAAGATTATCCAAATTACATGAAAATTTACCCAAAGGCTATTTTTAATGTGTAGATTACGAATCCAATATTATTTTCCTCTTTTGGAGTCATTTATTATTTTTATTTTGGGGAAAACTCAGATCTTCTCTTTCCAAATTAAATTAAATTATTTATTATTATGTAAATAATGTGAAACTTGACTCCCAAGGTAATTGGGGCCCAAGGAACACGATTCTCAACTTAGATTCCACTTTTGGGATTTCTTTTAATGAGTTATGTCACAATTAATATTTTTGGCCATTAATATCGCATTATTACTTAGGTTAAGATATTATTTCACTATTATCAGTATTGCTCATTCCATTATGTTCCATAACTTAATATTATCACCAAAAGAATTATGTGTGATTATTTGCATGGAATATTATATAATTAATTATTATCTCATGTGACATATTTTATGTGTCTATTATTGGCCCAAGACTAATGTGAGAATATTATATTACATTAGGGTGATTTATACATGCATTGACACATTAAGGTTATGTTAAACCTCATCTAGATCTATCCTCAACCTTGTTTGGCTAAGCCCAAAAAGTTAAACTTCCAGGGTAGGGTCCAAGATCCGGTATGTTACAGTGGGGAAGACTCTGATCGCCTGGGAGCTCTGGAGCTTCTCTGATTACAAGGGAGATGGTGTGGATGTGTTTGTTTGAATCACAACCCACACCTCTCCTTTTATTGCCAATGAATAGCCCTCGCGTGCCATATAGGTACCACTGATAGGTGTGTTAGTGGCACCAACTCGTTCCCCTCGATCCATGTTAACTTGACAATTGTCATTGATACTGACATCTCGTGCATGTCAATGTAGAGACACACTGACTGCTCCGCATTGGTAGTACCAATGCCATGTCAGAGGTATCGACTTTTGATAGGAGTTGTCTGATCAGTACCACCGAACATTGGATGGAAAAGATCTTGGTTGTCAAATGTACACCCAAATATTCTGTGTTTCAAGTGTTGGTACCACCGACTGCCTCGTTGGTGGTATCAAGTTGCAAATTAGTCACCACTGTGAAAAAAATTTCAGTGCACTGACTTTATGGATCGGTGGTACCAAGCCATTAATTCCCTCAGTAATCTCAAGTGGTGCCTTGATGTCTCAAACCTAGAGTGTCATCGGGTCACAATGCTCCGATGGGATGTTGATAGTAACGAGCATGCACAGGAAATTAAACTCTAGCTCTGCAAGGAATATGTTCCACTGACGGGGTCATTGGTGGTACTGAGTGGCTCTTCGACTTTATTGTTGATTTTATATGAAATCTCGGTGCTACCAAAATGGGTGTCGGTGGAACAGACTCGCACTCCAAATTTCCATATTGATTTTCACTTTAATGACAGTGGTACCGACTTTTTGACTGTCTGTACACCAAACAAAAAGAATCAAAGTACCTTTTTTATATCTAAAAATATCAAATAATTGAAATGTGAATGATTATAATGAAAACTCCTAAAAATAATGTAAAAGACAAAAACCAAAGTGAGAGGAAACAAAATTGGGTTGCCTCCCAACAAGCACCCTTGTTTTATGCCATAGGAAGGATGATCATATCTTGAAAAATCTCAATAAAGCTCAAGGAGATTCAACTCCTCTCCCTCATGTCTCAACTCTCCCCCATAGTAGTGTTTCAGTCGCTTACCATTTTCAAGAAATGGATCATTCTCATTACTAATCTCTACTTCTCCATGAGGGAATGCCTTAGCCGCCATAATTGGCCAACTCCATCTAGACCTTAATTTTCCTGGATGCAATTTCATCCTACAGTTTAATAGAAGCACCTTTTTGTCTTGGAGTAAACACATTATGCAATATATGGTGATCATGGACTTTTTTATTTTATCCTTATATATCCTCGATCTTTCATAGGCATATAGCCTGAGCTCATGCAATTCATTGATCTCCAACATGTGTTTCTTTCCTGCAACATCAAGATTGAAATTCAGCCTCCTCAAAGCCCACTTGACTTTTTGTTCCAACCCTATAGGTAAATGGCAAGCTCTCCCATAAACTAGTCTAAATGGAGATGTTCACATAGGTGTTTTATGGGTTGTCCTATATGCCCAAAGAGCATTTAATTGCATACTCCAATTTTTCCTATTTGTTGAGACTATTTTTTCTAAGATCTTCTTAATCTCTCTAATAGACACCTCAACTTGACCATGTGTCTGTGGATGATACGATGTTCTTATTCTATGCCTCACTCCATACTTTCTCAATAAGGCTCTAAACTTCTTATTAGTGAAGTGAGATCACCCATCATTTATCATCACTCTTGGAACCCCAAACCTATAGAAAATATTGTCATTTACAAATTTGCAAACAACATGTGAATCATTGGTGTGGGATGGAATTGCTTCCACCCACTTAGACATGTAGTCAACTGCAAGAAAAATATACAAACTAGAATTAGAAGACACAAAGGATCCCATAAAATTGATTCCCCATAAATCAAAAACCACAACTTCCTAAAAAATGTTTAGGGCATTTCCGATCTCGGATATATTTCCTACTCACTGACATGCATCACAAATAAGCACAAAATTATAAGCATCTTTAAACAGTGAAGGCAAATAAAAATCACTTTCTAACACCTTGGTCGCTTCCCTTGAGCTAGCATGGTATCCCCCAGTATGTAGGGAGTGACAATGTGCTAAGATACTTTCAATCTCACACTCCGACACAAACTTCCTATAAATCCCATCCCTACATTCTTTGAGTAATATAGGATCATCCCACACATAAAATCTCAAAGAGTGGAAAAGTTTCGTCTTATCTTGATATCCCCAGTCTTTTGGAAGCTTGCCACATGCCAAGTAGTTCACAATATTTTGTAAACTGTGGGTCTTTGTTTTTCGTGATGAATAATTGCTCATCCAAGAACTCCTCAACAGTGGGTATCTCTAAGTCCCTCTCATCCACTCTTTCCAAACTAGACAACTGATTAGCTACCACATTTTTGGTCCCTAACTTATCCTTGATTTCTATATCAAATTTGTGTAGTAGAAAAATCCCTCTTATCAATATAGGCATGGCATCTTTCTTCTGTAGTAGATATTTTATCATTGCATGGTTAGTCCAAACTATAACATTAGCCCCAATCAAATACTGGTGAAATTTTTCAAAAGCAAACACTACATCCAAAAGCTCTTTTTTGGTTGTTGTGTAATTAAGTTGGGAATCGTTAAGGGTTTTTGACACATAAATAAAGGTGGGGTTTTATCTTTGCATTGTTCTAACACAACCCCTACCGCATAATCCAATGCATCACACATGAGATCAAATAGTTGGCTCCAATCTAGAGCATGTACCGCAAGTGTAGAGAACAATTTCTCCTTCAACACCTCAATAGCTTCAAACACCACTCAGCAAAATTAAACTCGGCATATTTCTCTAACAATTTAAAGTGCAGTTTTGTAATCTTCAAAAGATCCTTTATGAAGCGTCGACAAAATTTGACTTGTCCTAGAAAACTCCTAACCCCTTCACCGATGGTGGCGGTTCTAGCTTAGAGATCACTTTAATCTTTATCAGATTGACCTCCATTTCTCTATTAGACACCTTGTGCCCCAAAACTATCCCTTCACTCACCATCATGTGGCACTTCTCCCAATTCAACACTAGGTGAGTGTCCTCACACCATTTCAAAACTTTTTCAAGATTGTCATGGCAATCCTCAAATGACTCTCCATACACCAAAAAATCGTCCATAAAGACCTCGAGAAGCCGCTCTACTATTTCTGCAAAAATAGTGAGCATACATCTCTGAAAAGTAGTTGGTGCATTACAAAGTCCAATGGGCATTTTACAATATGTGAACATGCCATAAGGACAAGTGAATGTAGACTTATATTGGTCTTGTGGCTTGATAGAAATCTAATTATACCTGAAACACCCAGCGAGAAAATAGAAATGAGAAAGGCTGGCTAGACGCTCAAGGGTTTGATCAATAAAGGGAAGTGGACAGTGGTCTCTAAGTGTCGCGGCATTCAATTAGTAATAATCAATACACACACGCCACTCGGCCACTAATCTTGTAGAGATGAACTCACTCTTTGAATTTGTTGTGACCATTATTCCCCCTTTCGTAGGAACAACTTGGGATGGACTAACCTAATTTGAATCAGATATTGTGTAGATTATATCTACTGATAGAAGCTATACTACTTCTTCTTTACTACCTCAGTCATGATTGAATTGAGACGTTGATGAGGTTGTATTATTGATTTGTCTCCCCCTTCAATTCTAATCTTATGCTGAAAAAATCTAGGAAATATCCCCTTGATGTTCATAACAGACTGCCCAAATGTTGCCCGGTGGTTCTTTAGCACAACAAGCAATTGCTCATCCTCATGCACACGCAATGAGGTTGAAATGATGACTCAAGAGATTAATTAGTACATACTATTTTGGATTTAATCTATGGATAGAAATGCAAAAAAAAGTATAAGCTTCTTATTTGTTGCCAAGAAAAATTACTTTAGATATGGTGGGAGTGGCTTCAATTCAACCTCTGGAGGACTGTGCAATGATGGGATCAATGCTGGTAGAGGTGGCCCTAAATCTTCATAGTACCTGATGTAAAAGCATGCAATGCCTTCAAAAATAGAACACACTCCTCCAAAGAATGACAACGAGTGTAATCATCCACTAAATTCATGATGTGTGCCTCTAATGGAAGTTGTGGATATGCTTGGGTGAGAGCAGAATATGATGCCTCCTCAATTGCCATTAAGCATGGTTCCTCCTCTTCATCATCAAGATATTGTACTTCCTTTTCCAAAGAAACCTCCTTGGCATGCTCCATGATATCCATTATCAAAGTGCCTTTCTGCACCTTTGTCATGATGTGAGCCATGTCCAGAGATAAAGACAGCTCATTGTTCAATGATACAACATGTCACAATGTGCCTGATCACCAGCCATTTGTTGAGAGTTTGGCATTTTTATTAAAAAGTGGTCATCTCAAATACCTAGTGTTAGTCTTCCTCTACCCATATCTTGGATCATGTATGTTATAGCTTGAAATGGCCTCCCTAAGAGTAGTTGTAACAACCCCTCCACCTGGTAACCCTCAATTAAGGGAGACCGAAAGGTCAGAGCCGTTAACCAATAACTCAGATCAAAGGTTCGACAAATAATCAATAACAATTAACAAATTTTACCAACTAAACTGAAAACTGGTATAAAATAAAATTTTGCATACCTTTTAAAAACTTTGGAAAACTATCTATCCACAACTTGAATTATTCTATCTAATCCTCCTTGTACTTTACTTCTTATTTTCATGATGTGTCACTTTACTATTTGTGCTTTTCAAACTTGTACCTAAAACGCCGACAAACAAAACGTCGATCAGCATATCAAAATATACTGGTATGTGGGGATAGACAAACGTTCGCACATATGGATAACGATCTAATTATCACAATCAAGTTAATTAACAAGCCAATTTATGCTTTTCAGTATGACATTCTCCACCGCTTTTGCCCTAACCCTGACATACCCACCTTAGGGTTTCTTTTGCCAATGACTTAAGGCCACCTTCTCAATCCCGAGCTTGGTGCCTGGGGTCACCACTCAGGGTGCCCATTGGTCTACCCATCTGGGCCTGACCCTTGGCTTCATCCATCAGGGTGGCATGTAGGTGCGAGAATACATACTTCCATTATTAATGTGATAATCATAGTGACTTTATGATTTGCAAGTATGAACATCCAAACTGATAATTTGCATTCAATGTGATTTAACCATCCAAAAAATCCTCGGGAAACTAAGGCGGTTATTCATAATTAACCACATACCTGTCAGGCAGACTTAGGTGCAGGAATTATCCAAACAAGAAAGTAATCCAGAATAAAGCAAGCACACAATTCAGTCCTAAAATTGCATTCAATACCTTTTTATCAACATCTATTCTAACCATCTTACTACTTATGGTTTCTATTCCCTTTTAGGGTTTCTTCCTCTTTTTAGGGTTTACTTTGCAATTAGGGTTTTATTTCCCTATACTCTTTTACTATTTTAAACCCTAATTTTATACCATTACTCATAAACCCTAATTATCTCATCTATTCTTCAATATTAAGGTTATCTTAACAACATATAACCCTATTTTTGGATTAAAGGCACCATTAACAATCAATTAAGTTCATTAAGCTTCTTTTACATTAAAGCTACTATTTTTATCCTTTTAATCCATGACAAGATCATTATACGCATTTATCATCAATTCATAGTTCATTATGGTCTAATTCACATATGAACTCTATTTGTCATTAATTCTTCATGTATTCATTAGAAAAACCCTAATTACTCCATTAAGGTTATTTATCCACAATTAAGAACTTTTATACTCGAAATATCTTAGAACCATGAAAACTCAATTCTATAATTATATTTTCGGATTTAACCCCTTAAAACCCATATTTTCCCAAATTAGGGTTTCTAAACATAATCATGTGTAAAACCCTAAAACAAGCATGAGACTACCTTTTTCCAAATTAACTCTCTCTTTTATTCTTAATAGGTTAATATTTCTCAGAATTAGGGTTCCAAACCAAATTAACCTAAAAGAGTCATTAAAATCGAGTTCCATATCAAATTAGGGTTTTATCACAATTGAATACATCAAAGGTGATAACTTGGTGTACTTTTCCATTTGCAAGCAATACCAGGTTCCAATTATATTTTTATTGGATTCTTCACATTTTTCTGATCAACTTTCATGTATAACATGTCCTTATTCGACCTACCAATTGTTTACTATGAATTTAGCAAATTACTTACCTTTTGGCCAATGGCGGCTCGACACGTCATCCCAAGTGGACCGGCCCTATAAAGGGGGGAAATGACTTCCCTGCACTTCCCATCTTGCACGTGCGCCAGGGGCACTTGGGAATTTTTGCTCGAGTTCGTCTTCCTCCTCCGCTCTTCCGTGCTTTGCGATCCAGTCTTCTGGGACGGTCAAGTCCCTAGTAGACTCCACGCTCCATGCCTCTCCTTCGCTAGGAAAAATGACCATGGTCGCCATCAAGCTCCGCCGAAGGTGGCTGGGGCCTCAATTGTCCCAAGGTCATTCAGACCTAGCCACCTAGCTTCCCGCCCCTTCAACACGTTCACGGCGATGGTAGGTGCAAGGGACACACTTCCAGATGCAATTGCAAGAGTGAATCCCCTTACAGATGTTGGCTGAACACAATGGGAGGCTTTTTCATTTCGTTGGGGTCCAATGCCCCCTATATATATAGGCAGGTCGACGAGGATGTCCCAAGCAGCTTTGGGCATTTTTCTTGGCATCCACGAAACTTACCAAAACCTAGGTCTTCTAGGTTCGGATTCCTCTCCTGAATCCACAACACTAAATTCCATAATGCCTCATCCATTAACTTGCAAGATATTGGTTTTGGAAAGTTCACCCTCTCGTCATCATGTTTCCTTGTCCGACTGAGGAAGATGACAACACAGTCTCCGTTGAATCTGGATCCAAGGGCTGTGGTGTCTCACGTTTATATCAAAATAGATCTAATAAAAACATTCCTCTACACTTTATGAATTTAGTAAAATCCATATCTCCCAAACCAAGAGTCCAATAAATCCCAAATTTTGAGAGAAACTTAATGAAGACTTAATCTACCTCTGTTCCAAATTTGGGCTCATTATCTAAAAGAAAACGTGCCTTTTTCTTAGGTGCAAGATATTACTCAATTATGAATATTTCTCACCTATTTTCTCTTTCCTTTACTATAAAATAATTTTCTGAGTTCCTTGAACCTCAAGGAACCTTAATGGCTCGAAATCCCCACTTGGGAATATTTATTTAGCCTCTTTCTTTATCTTTCATCCTTTTTCTTATTATCTTATTTTTTTCTTATTAAAATATCTCTTTTTGAGGATTTCTTTTTTATTTTCCTCATTGGTATTCCTTTTAATATTAGGAATCCTTTGGATACGAAAATCCATCAAGGATATCTTAATTACACCTCTTTCCACTTGTTTTCCACATATTACCATTGTCTTCAATTTCTTTCTTAATAAAGAAATACTTATTTGATCTTTTCTTTTCTTATTGTCTTTTCTTCGCAATCTTGGACTCCTTGGCACCCAAGGAACTAAGAGGCACGAAATCCATCCTTGGATTACATTCTTTTGCTTTCCAGAGGTTTCCACACCTTTCTTTTCTCAAATTCTCATTTATTCATTAATTAATTGAATTTCCTTGTTATTTGGCCCAATAGCCAATAAAGCCCACAACACAATCATCAAGGCTATTGTAAATGAAATTACATCATTATTTGTTCATTTATCTTTATTATGAGAAATTACATTTCTCATCAAATGAACCCAAAAATTGGGGTTATAACATCCTTCCCCTCTTATAAGAATTTTGTCCTCAAAATTCCATCCAGCAAACAAACAAATAGGATAAGCCTTTCTTATGTCCATCAGGGCTCCCATGTGGTGTCACCCCTTCCATGGAACTTCCCAAGAACCTTCATCATCTCATATTCTTCCATCTGAGTTCTTTCTTACCTTGGTATATTGTACCCTCATAGGTGACTCAGGACTTTTCAGCCTCTCAAAAAGTTGAATAGGTTCGGGGCTCAACACATGGCTTGAGTACCTCACATAGTGCTCTAGATGGGACTCATGGAACACATTACACATCATGTTATCCTAAGGGGCAAGGCTAAACACAACCATCTCCACCAATCCATCTCAAATGGACCCATACATCGGGGACTCAACTTTCTCAGTTGTAGCTTAGAGGGGTCGGATTTTCACATCACATATTCTCCCACAGTGAACTGTATGTCAGTCTACTTTGCATCAGCTCACCACTCATGTCACCACTGGGCTCTCTCTCAGCCATTGCATGATCAAAGTGACTTCATCCGCACACATTGTGGTTCTTTTCTGACCTTCATGAGGCCTCCTTCACCAACATCATCTTAATGAAGTGGTGACCGACACAACCTCCTTCTAGAACTTCTTTCATCCCGATAAAGGCTATGGTGGTTATTATCACATCTTAAGAACTGTCTCTTTGTATCACCCTGAACAATCACACTTGCTCTCATCAGGCCCTCTAGTCTGGATCATACTAACCATTAGTTAGGGGTGATAAGCGGGACCAACATTGAGTTCTTCATGTACCTACTTCCACCTTATGGAAGTGAACCTTTAGATCATACTCAAGAACTTTTGAACTCGTATCATGGTGTAGTTGAACCATCTCTCTCTCTTAAGTAGTCCAACCAAATCCGTCCCTTGACAACATTCTTTCTTTCTCATGTCATCTAGGTAAGGCGATCTACCATAACCCACATTGTATCTTGACCTTCCTTGTCTAGGGGAGACTTACCACAACATCCAAAGTGGTGAAATCCCCTTCCCTCTTAGGCATTCTTTATTCTCTACGTCAAAGCACTGGGTTACTGGTGTTCTCCTTCACCTACTATCATGCATGGCAACATACTACATGCAATTTCATCTAAAGCACCCAAAGTGCTATTGTCACTTACTATCTTTGTAGTATCACGGTGTATGGTGATCTTAAAACCATGATCTCTTGTATGTCACAATTCCTCAAGATCGATTCCTCGGAAACCCAAAACCACTCTCATCAGGGTTTTATTACCTTCCTATACAAAGAAGTATATCTGCAGTTCTATCACCATCCTTTCACTACATGAAGGACTAAACTAGCTAACCAAACAACCATTAACTTGTTCAACATATCTTGTTACATCTGAGTGTTAGCCAAAACACATCTTCTTTCCAAACATAGGGTTAGCCAAACAACCTCAACTTCTTATAGCCTCTAGCTAAACTAGGAAACTAGATCTCAACCAGAGCATTCATTACTACTTCTTATCCTTAGGTGTTAGGTAATGTTGAAGACATACACCTCCATGTATTCTACTTATCACCTCAACTCAAACTCTAAGTTTGTACTCATCAAGAACACTCTCTGATCTCATCATTATGGTGATCAAACTCAACCTTGCATAACTTGCAAATCCACATAGCTTCTGCTAAAAATATCCTTATTTCTCTTACTATTTGTAAACCATCCATGTATTTTTTACACCACCAGGGTATGTTATCATCTTTATCATCATATCTTGCAGCAACGTTCCAACTCACATCATCTTTTATCCTTGGTGTATGGCATCCGTACTATCCCATCTCTCCCACCCATAACAAGAGGAAATGAGCATTTGGCGGCCGTCCAAACACAAAGTTCTTCATGTTCCAAGAGTAGAGATGATACATCCCACATTGCCAGTACACCTTCAAATCTAAGTTGAAATGTACAACTTATGTCTCTACATCACCATCATCTTGATATCAAAGTTACTTCCATAGAAAACTGATCTCAAACCTACTTGGGTCATCTCCTCTAGGTCTATAGGGTGCTGACACTTTTGGGGTCATCCCTCTTCCTTATTCATCCAGAGAGTTCCCTACTCATCTGCCCTTTGGGTCCCATGAGTTCATGAAGGTGATCAATCTCCTAACCCATGGTCCTCAGACAATGATAGTTGTTACCTCCCAACCCTATGGTCATATGCAACTAAGGAATTAGGCAACTCCTACTTCCATCAGTCTTATCCCCACCTGACCCTAGGATAGACTTAGGATTCTCTTATAGTACATGTTCAACTTAGAACCTTACCCAAGCCTTCATCATCTCTTCCTACATTCATGACTAACTTTCACCCTTTCATAGGGGTCATGGCAACCCGCCTACCTCGGTCAGGCCCAATACCAGTTACCTCCATGGTAACACATCCACATGTGCTTAGAGATGGTTATGTATGGGTCTACAGGTTCCTTCTCATACCATGTATTTTTCACTTAGCTTCTCAAGATCCTATGATACCTCTTTAGGTTACCTTAAAACCAACAAAATTGGTATACATCCTACAAAAGGGTCCCTCTCCCAGGATGGGAGGAAACTACACCTCTTGACAACAAGGTCACAACTATCCTTATGTTTAGGGTATGCATCCCCATGAGCATGCATATCCCAGCAGCTACTAAGGCACAAGCAGACCACCTATTAAACCATGCTAGGTCATACTTGTCCTCTTTCCTCAACATTAGTTCAACTTAGTTGTGAGGGGTTCATCAAACATACCCTTAACTTAAGGGGTTTCCTTTACCTCTACACATGAGGAGTACCATGTTCGAAACTATATAGACTCAGATCTCATCATGAGCATCGGATACACTGCTTCCCCTCTAAGGCCTAGGAACCCTAGGTTCTCCTTTGGGTATCCAACTGCATGCCCAATCTCTTAAACATGAATCAAGCATGTCCAAGGTATGACATGTACTTCCATTATCCTTTTATATAAGCAGCACCTCAGAGTTAAGTCATTCTCAAGGACAACCAACTAGGTATAAAGCCTCACAACTGGTTACTTAAACCTCCTCAGGGTCTAAGGCACTCCTTGTCTCATCTCAACAAGTAACCACTTATACCATAGGCACATAGATACCATAAGCATCATCCTCTCTTTAGGGTTTGGTTCCTCTAAAGACCACTAAGATAGTATCATCCTCCATTGATCAGGCACAAGGCAACCACTATCATCCACTTAGGTCGCATCATCCTCAACCCTCATGTCTCATAATCTAAGCTTCCAACCTCCTTGCTAGGGTGCTGCTTTCTCTCTCTAGAGCTAACTCCACTTCCAACCATACTAATGGAGGTCCTCTCTCCATGAAGGATCAAGCTCACAGGAATACCTCTACATGGGTGAAGCCTATGCTCAACCTTATGTTTGCTCATGATTATCCATAGCCCCTTATGCTTATCTCATAAGCCATCCATCTTGTCCTTCTGGCCTCAGTTTAACTTACTGCTTGTACTACTGATGTACTCTAGGTGCAAGCTATATGCTACTTGCAACAACCCATAAGGTTTCTATAGGTTCTTCTCTAACCTCATCAACAAAGGAGCTATCCTTCACTCAAACATTCCCGACCCTTCCCAGGGTTGGGTCGCCAAAGGTACTCGGTCATCAACTTCTCATGGCTCATATGGCATCCAAGGCATGTCTATCCAAACATCCAGTCAACCATGACATCTACTCATCATGTCATATCTCTCTCTAACCTCCACTTAGGGTTAGGGTTAACATCATCCTCAGAGGATGTGCTAGGTTTATACTTTTAATGGAGGTCTCTACCTCCAAGACTAACTCCCTCTACTCATCCTCCTGACAAGGAGGTCTATCCTCAGGTCTCTCCTGAGGGCAATGACAACTCGTGTCATACGACCTAAGCATGTATCTATTCATTAGTTTATGCTTAATCTATTAAGCTTATGTCCATGACAACTTATTTACATGCTTTTCATTAATTTGATGGAGGATTCCTTAATCCTTATCAACCTTACCCATACCTCAAGAGGGTGAGTAGAAGTGAGAAAACCCTAATCCTTAAGGTCCTTAATAAAATTTGAGTTGAGAAGGGATGAACAAGATGAGAGAGTCCTAAAGGTATCTTATTTCGAGTCATATCCTAAGACATCGGCCAGGCAGTCACACAATCAGGGAGTCCTCATATTCCGACTAGCGGTGCGGAGGAAAATATTGCCAGCCCCCAGTCGTAATCCTTTTCTAGACACCTCTGTCTTTCGGATAATCCTCTAATAACTCCCTTGGGTTCTACAAAATTTGTAAATTTTAATAATTATTAAAAATTAAATGAGGAACCTACGCTCTGATACCAATTGTAACGACCCCGCCGCCCGGTAACCCTCAATTAAGGGAGACTGAAAGGTCAGAGCCGTAAACCAATAACCCGGATCAAAGGTTTGACAAATAATCAATAACAATTAAAAAATTTTACCAACTAAACTGAAAACTGGTATAAAATAAAATTTTGTATACCTTTTAAAAACTTTGGAAAACTATCTATCCACAACTTGAATTATTCTATCTAATCCTCCTTGTAAACCTTTCTTATGTCCATCAGGGCTCCCATGTGGTGTCACCCCTTCCATGGTGCTTCCCAAGAACCTTCATCATCTCATATTCTTCCATTTGAGTTCTTTCTTACCTTGGTATATCGTACCCTCATAGGTGACTCGGGACTTTTCAGCCTCTCAAAAAGTTGAATAGGTTCAGGGCTCAACACATGGCTTGAGTACCTCACACAATGCTCTAGATGGGACTCATGGATCACATTACACATCATGTTATCCTGAGGGGCAAGGCTAAACACAACCATATCCACCAATCCATCACAAATGGACCCATACATCGGGGACTCAGCTTTCTCAGTTGTAGCTTAGAGGGGTCGGATTTTCACATCACATATTCTCCCAAAGTGAACTACATGTCAGTCTTCTTTGCATCAGCTCGTGACTCATGTCACCACTGGGCTCTCTCTCTCTCTCAGCCATTGCATGATCAAAGTGACTTCATCTGCACACATTGTGGTTCTTTTCTGACCTTCACGAGGCCTCCTTCACCAACATCATCTTAATGAAGTGGTGACTGACACAACCTCCTTCTAGAAGTTCTTTCATCCCAATAAAGGCTATGGTGGTTATTATCACATCTTAAGAACTGTCTCTTTATTATCACATCTTATGTCACAATTCCTCAAGATCAATTCCTCGGAAACCCTAAACCACTCTCATCAGGGTTTTATTACCTTCCTATACAAAGAAGTATATCTGAGGTTCTATCACCATCCTTTCACTACATCAAGGACTAAACTCGCTAACCAAACAACCATTAACTTGTTCAACATATCTTGTTACATCCGAGTGTTAGCCAAAACACATCTTCTTTCCAAACTTAGGGTTAGCCAAACAACCTCAACTTCTTCTAGCCTCTATCTAAACTAGGCAACTAGATCTCAACCAGAGCATTCATTACTACTTCTTATCCTTCGGTGTTAGGTAATGTTGGAGACATACACCTCCATGTATTCTACTTATCATCTCAACTCAAACTCTAAGTTTGTACTCATCAAGAACACTCTCTGATATCATCATTATGGTGATCGAACTCAACCTTGCATAACTTGCAATTCCACATAGCTTCTGCTAAAAACATCCTTATTTCTCTTACTGTTTGTAAACCATCCATGTATTGTTTACTCCACTTGGGTACATTATCATCTTTGTCATCATATCTTGCAGCAACGTTCCAACTCACATCATCTTTTATCCTTGGTGTATGGCATGCGTACTGTCCCATCTCTCCCTCCCATACCAAGAGGAAATAAGTATTTGGCGGTCATCCAAACACAAAGTTCTTCCTGTTCCAAGAGTAGAGATGATACATCCCACATTGCCAGTACACCTTCAAATCTAATTTGAAACATGAAACTTATGCCTCTACATCACCATCATCTTGATATCAAAGTTACTTCCATAGAAAACTGATCTCGAACCTACTTGGGTCATCACACAATCCTTGGTCATCTCCTCTAGGTCTATAGGGTGCCGACACTTTTGGGGTCATCCCTCTTCCTTATGCATCCAGAGAGTGCCCTACTCATCTGCCCTTTGGGTCCCATGAGTTCATGAAGGTGATCAATCTCCTAACTCGTGGCCCTTAGACAATGATAGTTGTTACCTCCCAACCCTATGGTCATATGTAACTAGGGAATTAGGCAACTCCTACTTCCATCGGTCTTATCCCTACCTAACCCTAGGATAGACTTAGGATTCTCTTATAGTACATGTTCAACTTAGAACCTTACCCAAGCCTTCATCATCTCTTCCTGCATTCATGACTAACTTTCACCCTTTCATAGGGGTCATGGCAACCCACCTACCTCGGCCAGGCCCCATACCGGTAACCTCCATGGTAACACATCCACATGTTCTTAGATATGGTTATCTATGGGTCTACAGGTTCCTTCTCATACCATGTACTTTTCACTTAGCTTCTCAACTTCCTATGAGACCTCTTTAGGTTACCTGAAAACCAACAAAACTGTTATACACCCTACAAAAGGGTCCCTCTCAAAGGATGGGAGGAAACTACACTTCTTGACAAAAAGGTCACAACTATCCTTATGTTTAGGGTCTGCATCCCCATATGCATGCCTATCTCCGTAGCTACTAAGGCACAAGCATAGCACCTATTAAACCATGCTAGGTCATACTTGTCCTCTTTCCTTAACATTAGATCAACTTAGTTGTGAGGGGTTCATCAAACATACCCTTAACTTAAGGGGTTTCCTTTACCTCTACACATGAGGAGTACCATGCTCGAAACTATATAGACTCAGATCTCATCATGAGCATCGGATACACTGCTTCCCCTCTAAGGCCTAGGAACCCTAGGTTCTCCTTTGGGTATCCAACTACATGCTCAATCTCTTAACCATGAATCAAGCATGTCCAAGGTATGACATGTACTTCCATTATCCTTTTATATAAGCATCACCTCAGAGTTAAGTCATCCTCAAGGACAACCAACTAGGTATAAAGCCTCACAACTGGTCACTTAAACCTCCTCACAATCTAAGGCACTCCTTGTCTCATCTCAGCAAGTAACCACTTATACCATAGGCACATAGGTACCAGAAGCATCATCCTCTCTTTAGGGTTTGGTTCCTCTAAAGACCACTAAGATAGTATCATCCTCCATTGATCAGGCATGAGGCAACCACTATCATCCACTTAGGTCGCATCATCCTCAACCCTCATGTCTCAGAATCTAAGCTTCCAACCTCCTTTCTAGGGTCCTGCTTTCTCTCTCTAGAGCTAAATCCACTTCCAGCCATACTAATGGAGGTCCTCTCTCCATGAAGGATCAAGCTCAAAGGCATACCTCTACATGGGTGAAACCTATGCTCAACCTTATGTTTGCTCATGATTATCCATAGCCCCTTATGCTTATCTCATATGCCATCCATCCTGTCCTTCTGACCTCGATTTAACTTACTGCTTGTACTACGGATGTACTCTGGGTGCAAGCTATATCCTACTTGCAACAACCCATAAGGTTTCTATAGGTTCTTCTCTAACCTCATCAATGAAGGAGTTATCCTTCACTCAAACATGCCAGACCCTTCCTAGGGTTTGATCGCCAAAGGTACTTGGTCATCAACTTTGCATGGCTCATATGGCATCCAAGGCATGTCTATCCAAACACCCAGTCAACCATGACATCTACTCATCATGTCATATCTCTCTAACCTCCACTTAGGGTTAGGGTTAACATCATCCTCAGAGGATGTCCTAGGTTTCTACTTTTAATGGAGGTCTCTACCTCTAAGACTAACTCCCTCTACTCATCCTCCTGACAAGGAGGTCTATCCTTAGGTCTCTCCTGAGGGCAATGACAACTCGTGTCATACGACCTAAGCATGTATCTATTCATTAGTTTATACTTAATCTATTAAGCTTATGTCCATGACATCTTATATACATGCTTTTCATTAATTTGATGGAGGATTCCTTAATCCTTATCAACCTTACCCATACCTCAAGAGGGTGAGGAGAAGAGAGAAAACCCTAATCCTTAAGGTCCTTAACAAAATTTGAGTTGATAAGGGATGAACAAGATGAGAGAGTCCAAAAGGTATCTTATTTCGAATCATATCCTAAGACATCGGCCAGACAGTCACACAATATGGGAGTCCTCATATTTCGACTAGCAGTGTGGAGGAAAATATTTCCAGCCCCCAGTCATAATCCTTTTCTAGATACCTCTGTCTTTCGGATAATCCTCTAATAACTCCCTTGGGTTCTAAAAAATTTGTAAAATTTAATAATTATTAAAGATTAAAAGAGGAACCTACGCTCTGATACCAATTGTAACGACCCCGCCTCCCAGTAACCCTCAATTAAGGGAGACCAAAAGGTCAGAGCCATTAACCAATAACCCAGATCAAAGGTTCAACAAATAATCAATAACAATTAACAAATTTTACCAACTAAACTGAAAACTGGTATAAAATAAAATTTTGCATACATTTTAAAAACTTTGGAAAACTATCTATCCACAACTTGAATTATTCTATCTAATCCCCCTTGTACTTCTTATTTTCACAATGTGTCACTTTACTATTTGTGCTTTTCAAACTTGTACCTAAAATGTCGTAAAACAAAATGTTGGTCAGCATATCGAAATATACTGGTATGTGGGGACAGCCAAAAGTTTGCTCATATGGATATCAATCTAATTATCACAATCTAGTTAATTAACAAGCCAATTTATGCTTTTCAATATGACATTCTCCACTGCTTTTGCCCTAACCTGGCATACCCACCTTAGGGTTTCTTTTGCCAATGACTTAAGGCCACCTTCTCAATCCCGAGCTTGGTGCCTAGGGTCACTAGTCATGGTGCCCTCTAGTCATGTAGTATCATACGCCACCTTCTCATTCCCGAGCTTGGTGCCTAGGGTCACCACTCAGGGTGCCCATTGCTCTACCCATATGGGCCTGACCCTTGGCATCATCCATCAGGGTGGCATGTAGGTGCGAGAATACATACTTACATTATTAATGTGATAATCATAGTGACTTTATGATTTGCAAGTATGAACATCCAAACTGATAATTTGCATTCCATGCGATTTAACCATACGGAAAATCCTCGAGAAACTAAGGCGGTTATTCATAATTAACCACATACCTATCAGGCAAACTTAAGTGCAGGAATAATCCAAACAAGCAAGTAATCCAGAATCAAGCAAGCACACAATTCAGTCCTGAAATTGCATTCAATACATTTTTATCAAAATCTATTCAAACCATCTTGCTACTTATGGTTTCTATTCCCTTTTAGGGTTTCTTCCTCTTTCTAGAGTTTACTTTGCAATAAGGGTTTTACTTCCCTTTACTCTTTTACTATTTTAAACCCTAATTTTATACCATTACTCATAAACCCTAATTATCTCATCTATTCTTCAATATTAAGGTTATCTTAACAACATATAACCCTATTTTCATATTAAAGGCACCATTAACCATCAATTAAGTTCATTAAGCTTCTTTTACATTAAAGCTACTATTTTTATCCTTTTAATCCATTACAAGATCATTATATGCATTTATCATTAATTCATAGTTCATTATGGTCTAATTCACATATGAACTCTATTTGTCATTAATTCTTCCTTTATTCATTAGAAAACCCCTAATTACTCCATTAAGGGTATTTATCCATAATTAAGAACTTTTATACTCAAAATAGCTTAGAACCATGAAAACTCAGTTCTATAATTATATTTTCAGATTTAACCCCTTAAAACCCATATTTTCCCAAATTAGGGTTTCTAAACATAATCATGTGCATAAAACCCTAAAACAAGCATGAGACTACCTTTTTACAAATTAACTCTCTCTTTTATTCTTAATAGGTTAATATTTCTCAGAATTAGGCTTCCAAACCAAATTAACCTAAAAGAGTCATTAAAATCGAGTTCCATATCAAATTAGGGTTTTATCACAATTGAATACATCAAAGGTGATAACTTGGTGTACTTTTCTAATTGCAAGCAATATCAGGTTCCAATTATATTTTTATTTTATTCTTCACATTTTTCTGATCAACTTTCATGTATAACATGTCCTTATTCGACCTACCAATTGTTTACTATGAATTTAGCAAATTAGTTACCTTTCGGCCAATGGCGGCTCGACATGTCATCCCACGTGGACCGGCCTATAAAGGGGGGAAAAGACTTCCCTGCCCTTCCCATCTTGCACGCGCGCCAGGGGCACTCGGGTATTTTTGCCCGAGGTCATCTTCCTCCTCCGCTTTTCCGTGCTTTGCGAGCCAGTCTTCTGAGACAGTCAAGTCCCTAGTTGACTCCACGCTCCATGCCTCTCCTTCGCTTGGAAAAACCACCATGGTCGCCGTCAAGCTCCGCCGAAGGTGGATGGGGCCTCAATTGTCCCAAGGTCATTCAGACCTAGCCACCTAGCTTCCCGCCCCTTCAGCAGGTTCACGACGATGGTAGGTGCAAGGGATGCACTTCCAGATGCAATTGGAAGAGAGAATCCTCTTACATATGTTGGTCGAACATAATGGGAGGCTTTTTCTATTTCGTTGGGGTCCAATGCCCCCCCTATATATAGGCGAGTTGACGAGGAGGTCCCAAGAAGCTTTGGGCATTTTTCTTGGCGTCAACGAAACTTACTAAAACCTAGGTCTTCTAGGTTCGGATTCCTCTCCTGAATCCACTGGACTAAATTCCATAATGACTCGTCCATTAACTTGCAAGATTTTGGCTTTGGAAAGTTCACCCTCTCGTCATCCTATTTCCTTGTCCGACTAAGGAAGATGACACCACAGTCTTTGTTGAATCCGAATTCAACGGCTGTGGTGTCTCGCATATATATCAAAATAGATCTAATAAAAACTTTCCTCTACACTTTATATATTTTGTAAAATCCATATCTCCCAAACCGAGTGTCCAATTAATCCCAAATTTTGAGGGAAACTTAATGAAGACTTAATATACCTCTGTTCCAAATTTGGGCTCATTATCTAAAAGAAAACTTGCGTTTTTCTGAGGTACAAGATATTACTCAATTATGAATATTTCTCACCTATTTTCTCTTTCCTTTGCTATAAAATTATTATTCTGAGTTCCTTGAACCTCAAGGAACCTTAATGGCTCTAAATCCCCTCTTGGGAATATTTCTTTAGCCTCTTTCTTTATCTTTCATCCTTTTTCTTATTATCTTATTTTTTTCTTATTAAAATATCTCTTTTTGAGGATTTCTCTTTTATTTCTCTTTTATTTTCTTCATCGGTATTCCTTTTAATATTAGGAATCCTTTGGATACGAAAATACATCAAGGATATCTTAATTACACCTCTTTCCACTTGGTTTCCACATATTACCATTGTTTTCGATTTCTTTCTTAACAAAATACTTATTTGATCTTTTCTTTTCTTATTGTCTTTGCTTCGCAATCTTGGACTCCTTGGCACCCAAGGAACCTAAGAGGCACGAAATCCATCCTTGGATTACATTATTTTGCTTTCTAGAGGTTTCCACACCTTTCTTTTCTCAAATTCTCAATTATTCATTAACTAATTGAATTTCCTTGTTATTTGGTCCAATAGCCAATAAAGCCCACAACACAATCATCAAGGCTATTGTAAATGAAATTACATCATTATTTGTTCATTTATCTTTATTATGAGAAATTACATTTCTCACCAAATGAACCCAAAAATTGGGGTTGTAACAGTAGCTCATTGCCACGATCATCCTGCATCTCTATAACTTCAAAGTCTATTGGAAAAAAAATTCCACCTTGACTAACACATCCTCAGAGATACCAATTAGTTGCACCGCTGAATTGTCAGCCAATTGTATGATCATGTTGCTCATCCTAGATTTGTTCAACCCCAATTTCTTGAATGTTGTCAAGGGCATGAGATTTATGATTGCCTCTAAGTCACATAGAGCCTCACCAAACTTAGTCATGCCAATGTAACATGGTATATTAAAGTAGTCTGGATCTTGCCTATTCTATGGCAATATCCTCTATATAAGTGCACTAACTTCCTCCTTCAACACCACTACATCTGAATCAGTTATCCTCCTCTTATTATTGATTATGTACTTCAAAAAATTTCCATAGTACGGGATATGCTCTATTGCATCTACCAGACGGATTTTGACATGAAGTTTTTTGAAAGTATCTAGAAACTTCTTGAATTTCTAGTCAACCTTCTTTGCCTTTAATCTATTTGGAAATGGCACTAGAGTCACCAACTTCCTTTGGTGAGGTGGAACATATGCTTCCTTCTTGAATTCCTTTGGCTCTTCAGTTTCCTCTTTAGCTTCCTTCTCCTCTGATGTGGTGTCTAGCTCAAGTAGATTAGTAGCCAACACTGGTCCTGTGTTACTTGACTTGTTGTTTGCCTCTGGGATGGTCTTTTGTTCATTCAAAAATTTCTTACCACTATGGAGTAACACTGCCTTCACCTATTGATTATTAGATGGAATGACAATATTAGTTGGGCATCCACGTTGTCCTGGCTTCTTCAAGGATGCTACTTCTGATGTTATCTAAGAAATCTGGTTCTCTATGTTGCGGATTTGTGCTCCTTGATTCTATAAGTCCCTATGTGTTTGGTCTATTATTGTCTCATTCTGACTGACTAACTTACCTAGCATGTCTTCAATGTGGTCTATCTTGTTGGGGCCCCTATCCTGCTAATGTTTCCCTATCCTGCTAATGTTGCTACTGTGTAGTTCCTTATTGTGGCTTGACATGTTGTGCTTGAGATCGATCCTGCTAAAAGTTGTTAGTATCCTTCCAGGAGAATTTAGGGTCCTTCGTCCATTAATATTCATCGATGCCCTTGTAGTTCTACTGCCGCATATACATGCATTCTTCTTCCTCACCTCCAGATGAATTTCCTAACTTCTGATGTAATCTTTTGGCAAGGTTTTCCAACTTCTCACTCAATGTTGTGATGACTCTGGACTCCAACACTTTTAACTGATGTTGGATCTTCTCTTTCCTCTCCCCATGACTGATTTTTAGTCACGTTCTTCAGAATTTCATGACACATGGTCACCTTATTTTTGAGAAAAAATCTTGATCTTGTACTATCAAGTGAGGTTCTCTCTCCCTTATGTAGCTTGTAGTAGAAGATCTTTGCTTGGTCATAAAGATCAATCCCATGATGACGGACCTTCCTCAACATGTTAAGGAATCTCTCCCACACTTCTTAATACGACTCCTCTGCATGCTTCTTAAAGTTACAAATCTTCCCAACTAGCTCAGTCATCTTCTAGGAAGGAAAATAGCATTCAAAGAAGACATCAATCATTTGATCCTAGGTTTCTATTGATTCTAGAGGAAGACTTAGAAACCATGCATTTTATTTATCTACCAGTGAGTAAGAAAATAGCTTCAGATAAATCACTGTCGTCGGGACCCTATCAATCTTCAGCATATCATGAGTTTCCATGAAATTATTTATATGAGACATTGGATCCTCCATACTGTTCCTGTGAAAAGCATGTGATTTTATAAGTGCCGCTAGCCCTAGATCAATTGTATAGATGACCACATTTATGGCATATCTTTTTATTGGCCCCAACAGAGTTTTGGTTGTGGATGCCTTAATTTTCTCGCAGACAGTCTACTCCTTAGCTTCCATGTTACCGTCACCCATTTCTGGTTGTTCTAGTTGTGTCTCCTGTGGTTGTGGAGTTGGGATGATTCCTCCCACAGAATCACTATACTCCCTTTCTCTGTGCAAGAGTTCCCCCTATATAGAACTCCATGGAGTTGACTCTCCATGGTCGGTGGTTCTGGTCTGAACCATACAGTAGTACCTACAAATAGTAAGATCACTGTAATAAATGGATACTAGTGATTGAATGAAGATTTGAATTTTTAGCTTAAAAATAATAATAATAATAATCAAATTGTGGCCTAGAGTGGCCGATCACAATACTCATAGTATTAGATGTAGTTTTCCCGGCAATAGTGTCAAAAACTTGATGTGTATTTACTACATGTATTAAATGCAAGTGCACATATTACAGTAATATAGGCCAAAAGAGGCACGGATATCGAACTTGGGAAAACTTGAATCCAAATACTACTACTAACTTTGACTCGATCAGCTAGACCTAGTGAAAAAGGTGATTGATTGATTAATTGACTAAGTGCAAGAATTAAAACTAAATTATTGAGGTTGTGATCACAAACAGAATGGATTCCCCTAGGAATAGAGTTTCACCATGGTTTTGTACTATAATTGACACTACTTATCAATATTTAGTTCTCCTATACCTAAACCAAGGGAAATTTAGTAAGAATTACCTACTCTAATAGTGCAATCCACTACCAAATCTATTAAAACCCCACTCTTATAGCGATTTAATTATTAGTTAGGTGCTTTAAGGAATCATATGGGTATACCATTCACAGTCGTAAGCCCTCTCTCGAGGCGCGGTTTGAGCTATGTAAATATATGACTTATACAACCCTTAATCCCTCTTTCTAAGAGATTAACGATCTAAGAAATCAACTATGGTGATCAATCATAGATAATTCATGAAGCAATCATAGAATTATGTCCAGAAATTAGGAGAAACATATATATCAACTCATAATTGTCAAGTACAGTACATGACTAGGCTACTCCTGAATCCTAAGGAATGAGGGGATTAGACCTACATGATTTCAATTGTCATACAAATAGATGGAGTAGGGAAAGATGAGGAAAACATTAAAGAATCAATGAGAACCCCTAGAGAAGTGATCCGATTGACTCGCTCTAATGAACGTGGCGATTAGATGTCCTCTTTATGCAAATCCATCCACCGGAGGTGCACAAATCATCTGGATTGGATATTTCTCATCTCCTTTCTCTTCTCAGAGCTCTCCCTTGTTGTGCAATGCACTCCAGAGTGATTATTAGGTCTGGCTGAAATCCTCCCTAGTCATAAGATTGACTTAGGGTGTCACTAAGTCGTGATCATTTGATTAATCACAATCTTTGATCTTGTATGATCGTGACAATTTGGTACCATCGACAGGATGTCAGTGGCATCAAATCCTCTTCCGGGTCGCGACTCCCTATGAATGTCGATACTACCGACTGAATAGTCAATGGCACTGAGTTGCTTCCTGACATCTCCTGACAATTTTCCTAGGTACAAGTCGGTACCACCGACTGGAGGTCGGTGGCACCAAACCACTTTGGTTGTGTTACTATTGATCAAGTCGGTAGCATCGATTCTTCTGTTGGTACCACCAAGTTTCTTTGACTCATGTCTGTCCTTTTCTTAAATTGTTGATACCATCAACAATGATGTCGGTAGCATCAAGCTGATCCAGGAATTATCAATTCACCTAAAAATCAAAAAGAAGAACATAAGTACCATAAATTATGATAAAACTATATGAAATGGTATAAATAGAAAATATCTTATGCAAATGTATGTCACAGGATAACAATGCTAAACAATGTACATATAATGTTAAAATGAGAAAATATACATGAAATGTATAATAAAATATCTATGAAAAGTGAATAATATTTAGTGCATCAAGATGTACAAGAGAAAGAGTAGCAAGGTTACCTATTCATGTATGATATGGAAATGATCCCATTCTATCAACTTATTGATCATATTTTGGGGGTATAATGGGTCCTTGACTAGACATGCCCAAACTCTCTATCTCTCACACTTTTCTAGAACTTTCACCATGGCTTAATGTGTTGAAGAGACTCAATAAGTTCTCACATGCTAATGTATATGTTGGAGCTAATCTGCGGTGATCATTTTAGTGGTTTGATGTCATTGTTTAATCTTCTTCTAGTGTTTGACAGCCATTGAAAATTGCAATCACTAGATGGTAGTCAGAGGCGAGACTCAGACTATTCTAGAAGTAACAATGTTGACTACACTCTTAGGATTTTAGATTCCTACAGTGATGATGAAGGAGATTCCTCTATAGAGTGAGGATCTCTATTGGATACACAGTGACATGTGGATTGTTGACCAACACATATGGTGGCATAGAGGCATTATGGCGTCGATAGGTTGAAAAGATTTTCCTTACTGGTGATCAAGAGAAGATGATTGAGATGTTGCAGGTATGTGGATTTTTGGGTATGGTTGAGGTGCAATTGGATGTGGAGTGATAGGATGCAATGGCAGGGTCTAGGATATGCCAGGGAGTCACAAATATGTTAGTAGTACCCTCATCATTAGGTTCTAAGGGCAAGAGTTGCCAATATGTAGTATGTTGTGAGGGATGGTTGATGGGGCTCTGTGGTGGCTGCAAGAGTCAAATCTTGTCGTGTCTTGTTAACGATAAGGTTGGAAGTTAGAAATGGTATGATGGAGGTTGGCTGATGATGGCATCGACATGGAATTCAGTCCCCAAGATGCAAATTACTATTGGTGAAGTTGAGGATCCAATGGCGATGATGGTGCAAGGAATTTTTCTTGGAGGTTCTAAGTTGTGTTGCAGGTAGACTTCATAGGTTTTTGATAGTTTTGTCCTTATGAGTCTAATATGTAGTTTGAGTGATGGGGCTTTAGGGTTGCAAGGAATGTAGTCACGGGGGGACAGAGTTAAATGGATGGTCTAGGTGCATCCATAGATGTTTGAAGGTATTTAATGGTGTATTTTTGTTTCTTCCATTTTGGTCTCCAGTGTATGAGTTTAGGGTTTGGAGGAGGTATTATTCAAGATGAGGCAAATGGACTAGAATTCTTGTCCCTTGGTGGAAGGGCAAGAAATTGAGAGCTCCTTATGCTTCTATAACATGTGGTGTTGACAGTGTTACAAGAAGGAGATATAGTCAGTCTTCTTAGGTTTGTTCAACCCAATTGTCAAAGATAGTAGCTCCTAACCTCATTAACTTCCTATCTTTACATTTTCTAACCTCTAACTCTTATTTTCATGAGGTTTTTTAGCACAACAACATGAAACTAAACCAAATGATGTAATAAGGATTCAAACATGTAATTTTAGGGACTGCTTTTCTAGTATCTCATAAGTGAGAAGAATGAACCTACTTAGACACAATAAATTCAAGTGAAAGATTTACTCATACCAAATTACATGAGAATGATCAAAATAACTAGACAGGACTTAGGATGAAGGACCATATTTGTCCATGACTTCAAGTGTAACAAATAGTAATCATAGCTCAAAATAGATTTAGTACCCAAAATTGAGTATGTTACAGGAGCCTAATTCAAGAAAATCTTTTAAGAATCCTTGACCTTCAAAAAATCAAAATTTTAAACCTTTGCCTTACACATGAAAGGTTGTCCAAGTTTACTTACAAGATATATACTTTCATGAACAAACCACATCTAGCATTGTACCACCTATGTAACGACCTCACTTTTCAGCAACCCCCTACTAAGGAAGGTCAAACGTATGAGAGTCATTACTTACATTTTTACTCAAGATCCAGATTAGTCAAATATGAAAATAATAGAAAACAATCTCATTAATTCACAAACATTATTTACTAAAAGCTTACATGAACTTTCTATCCTCAAAACTATATATTTGAGAAGAAATAACTAGTTAATCCTCCTTTTGATAACTTTAGTGCCTCCATATAATTTCCATATTTATCTTTATGTCATTTATCATGTATATCATTTTATACCTAAAATGACATGAAATAAATACACGATCAGTATGTTCCCATATTGGTACACGGGGTACATCCAAAATGTGCAAGTAAATAACAACATATATTCCAAAAAATACTTGCAAATATAAACTGATATTTTCTTCACATAATCTTTCTTTTATATGATATTCATAGTGGCATTATAATTGAACAAAAGTAAATAAACAACCAACATTTTATTATTCAATCCTCGAGAAGCACTCGAAAAATGCCGACAAACTAATGTGGTTATTCTTAGGTGTAACCACATACTTTGATGGTGAACTATGTAGATTATACTTCAATTACGTTCAAGCAATCCAATCAACAAAGATGAATCCAAGCAATCATATTGTAAATGTGGGCATGTAAATCCTAAAGTGTCACAATCACATTTAATACATTAGACCCTACTCGGTCATAAACTAGGGTTTAGGTTTCCGTGTTATCAAGTTAGCATTAGGGTTATGTTTGATACTCCAATTCCATGTTCATAGTAGGTTGATTGAATTAAGAACCCTAATTCATATTATGTGTAGTCATGATTGTTCAATGCACCATGTTATTACATCATGAACACTTATATCAAATTAGTCTCATTAAAGTTATAGCAAGTTACATCATTGGTGTTCAAGATCTTAATTACACAGGTTAAGGATCATCCACACTAGGAAACCTAGTTTCTCATCATTATCATCATGATGATCTTGTTTACTCATCGTATTCAACAATGCCAGTAATTAGAATTAAAGAATGACTTTTAATGTTTTCAACAGTAAAATATCCAAAACTAAGATTTTTATGCTTTAATCACCACTCAAAATCATCTTTGCACTACTTTTAGAAAAGGAATCATTATCAAGATTTAATTATATGCTCTTTGTGTTCCTCTCGTTTTTTCAATCATGTTGGTATATTGGTTTGTTATATTTGAACATTCTTAGCATTTTCTATGAATTAAACAAGATCAGTAAATATACCTTAATTCGTGTGACGTGTCGGTTTATCATTGGTCAGGATTATTCCAAGCTGGAACCATGATGGGTGTGGTTCAAGCGCTAGGTTTTCCTCTGGACCGACCTTTAACTTCTGGTTCATTGTTGTTGAACTACCTATTACTATGTGGCCCTGGATCCGCCTATCATCCTTTTGTGCATTCGCCGCTACAGACACAGATGCGCCTGTGTCTTCTTTGCGCTACAGTAGCGCCACCTCTAACGCCTAGTTCTCCCCGACAAGGAAGCTAGTATGCTCAACTGCCCCTAACCACCTCCGCCTCATCCCTTCCTTACGCTCGGTGCCCTCTCGCACGCTCGAACAGGCCCGACTACCTACTGCCACGCTTCCGCTATGGCAGATGAGACGCCGACCACCTGGGCTTCATCCCTTCACTGCCACCACATGCCCCAAGGTCCTCCTCTCTCCTCTCATCCCCACATAGCTGCCACAAGGGCCACAGAGACCCTACTCTCCTCCGTCGGTGCTTGTGGTGCCAGAACAGGCTGGGGTGGTTGTTGACGTCAAAACTAGTTCTTCTAATGTGAATAAGGCAACAGATCTTCACCTCTGTCATGCACTTCAGAAGGAAAAGGAGATAGGAGGGGAGTGCTCTGTTAAGGCTACCCATGATCTGTCGGTTGTGGCTCAAATTCATATTCAAGACTGTGCCCAGGATCAGGAAAGAAGAACATGGGAGGAGGAAGGGGCGCAACTAGAAAGGAGCCAGTTGACTATCTCCAAAGCTTCCCTCAGCCATGCAGGTCGGGGACTATGCAACCTAATGGGAAACCCTAGTATTAGGAAGAAGGAAGGTGATGAAGAAGGAGGGAGAGGGTGTTCCACGAGAAGAAAGGAGAACCATGCCTACATATATATGTTGGCTAAATGGACATCTACAAATCCCTTTGTTTTGATTATGACAAACATTTCATTCTTATTGATCTAACGAGCTACTTGAGTGTGCAGGAACAAGGCGGATGACAAAGTACTAGGGAAATCCATATGCTTCCATATTTATATTTTCATGCAATGTAATCGCCTTGTAAAAGCTTGTACAAATATATAATGTACAAGTACTTAGATTGCATGTAAATCAAGCGTTAGATCTTCCCTAGCTAAACACCACATTTAGATAAGTCATCCCCTTCAAATAGGATCACATTTGCACACTCATACATATAATTAGTGCCTAAATTGAAACATTGAAACAGGATCAATCTCGGTCGACCAACTCCTCGACCGAGACACTCTCGGTCGACAATCTTCTCGACCGAGAAAGATCCAAAGTAGCCGTTAGACACAATTGACAAGGTAGTTGGCAGTTGGAGATAGACATTGCAAATCACTTGATCCAGAGAGCCTGTCGGTCGACAAAACTTCGACCGAGTAGGTATCTCGGTCGACCATTCCTCGACCGAGATGAACTCTGACAGCAACTGCAGAGTAAATTAATTAGTCGTTGCTAAAGCAACAAACTTGTACCTAACGGCTAGTTAAGCACTTAGAAACCCCTAGAAGTTGTCTAGAACGTCCTTAAGCATCCATAGGCCATTCCTATAAATAGGACAAGCCATAGGACTCTCAAATACACCTTTTACACACTTGAGTACTCTTTGAGCAAGCAATTACATTTGCAATCTGTTGTGAGCAATTTGAGCATTGTAACAATTGGCTACTTTCATCCTTAGCTCAAAATTCGTGTCCTATAGGCTAGTATCTCCTACCCACTGCAATCACAATTCCATACACTTGGTTAGGAGATCTATACGCTTGATCTAGGCAAATCAAGCCTTGGGCTACAAAGGATAAGTTGTAATTTCCTTTTTCCTTTCTTGTTCTCTATTACTGTTTGTACTCTCCTTGCTACTCCTAGGTTGGAGGCTGCGGATTGGAGAGGGTGGAGATCTTCTTGGTGAAGAAGGCGACCTTGAGCTACTTCAGAAGGATGGTGCAACGGGAGGTTACTTCTAGAGAGGAAGGCTACTTCAAGGGGGAGCTTGGAGTTACTTCAAGAAGGCTACCTCAAGTTGGTGCACCTACTTCAAGTGAAGGCTGTTCAAGGGGTGTAAAGGAAAGTATTGTATTTTGTATAAATCCTTGAGAAGGTAATAAAATAAATACTTTCAAAATCCCGGTTGGGTAAGTAACCGGATAGTGGACTGACAACTTTAGTATTTGCTAAAGTTGGAACCACTCTAAACACCTGTCTCCTTCTTCTAATCTCAATTGTGATTGTTTGAGTTAAATAATTGTTAAAATTGTTTTAAAAACTCTATTCACCCCCCCCCCTCTAGTGTTTTTCATTTGGTATCAGAGCAGGCTTCAAGGAACCCTAACAAGGTCTTGAAGAAATGGGTGACGGAGTGCTCAACAACCTTAACCTTGAAGGGACACTTGTTGCTAGGCCTCCAGCGTTCGATGGAACAAACTACCAATATTGGAAGAGAAGGATGCAGTTCTACTTCCAAGGCATCAATTGGGACTTATGGAGAATGGTGTCAACCCCATATGAGCTCCCTCAAACTCAATTTGCAGAATGGGATGCAAATACGGTAAAACTGGCTCAAATGAATGCAAAAGCTGTAAGCATTTTATATTGTTCTATTTCGGTAGGAGAATTTAATAGAATATCTAATTGTGACACAGCCTATGATATTTGGCATAGACTGTCCATAACCTATGAAGGTACAGTCCAAGTCAAAAATTCCAAAATTAGCATGTTTAAACAAAAGTTTGAACACTTTCGTATGGATCCTGATGAATCTATTAGTGAAATGTTTGCAAAATTCTCTACTATTTTTAATGGTTTAAGTGCCCTAGGAAAACATGTCCTTGAAGAAGATCAGGTATCAAAAATCCTTCGATCACTTCCTCCAAAATATAAGCCAAAGGTGACAGCCATTGAAGAAGCAAACGACCTCACTCGACTAAAAATGGAGCAACTTATTGGCAACCTAGAAGCTCATGAAGCAACCCTAGAAGAGGAAGAAAGAAGAGCACGTGAACTTCAGCAAGGAAAGAAGAAGGATGTGGCTCTAAAAGCTTCAAAGGTCGTCACACAAGAAAGTGAGGAGTCAAGTGAAGAAGAAGGAGAAGAATCCTTGATCGTCAACGGTAAGAAATACAAAAGATTTAAATCTAACAAAATTTCGAGTTCTTCTTCTACTCCTCCTAGGTGCTTTGAATGTGGGAAGAAAGGGCATTTCAAAAATGAATGTCCTAAAGCAAAGAAAGGAAAGAAAATCTCACACAAGAAGAAGGGAGAAAAAGCCTATAAAGCTGCATGGGACGAGTCAAGTGACAGTGAAAGCGGAGAAGAAAAGGTGGAATGTCTAATGGCAAGAGAAGATGATGAAGACTCTCAAGAGGTAAGCCTACTTGATCTTCCTAAAGAAGAGTTAGTTACTAGTCTACAAGAAATTCATGATAAGTATGTTGATGTCAAAAAGAAACTAAAGAAGGTTATCAAATCAAATGATGAGCTAATTGCTAAATTAGATAATCTTTCTTCTGAAAAGAACAACATTGATCTTGAGAATTTGTCTTTAAAAACATCTTTAGATGATTGCACTAGAAAGCTACTCACTTTAGAAACAAATGTTGATCTTCTTTCTAAAGAAAAGACTGAATTGTTAGCTAAACTAAAAGATTTTCAGACTCAACCTATTTTGTGTAACCATCTGGACTATGATAATGTTGTAAAAGAAAGAGATTCATTGTTATCTGATTTAGATCAAGCAAGAAAAGATCTACACAAGAAGATGAATGACATTGCTCAGCTACAAAGAGAACTTTATGAGTTAAGAAGAAAAGATATACTTGATAACATTCTAAGCGTTGGTACTGTTTTCAACGGAAGAAAAGGTTTGGAATATGCTCCAAAGAAAAATCAACCCAAAAGAACTCAAACTATGTTTGTACCCAAGAACACAATGGCTAGAAAGAGAAATGAAGTTGATTCTATTACTTGCCATTTTTGTTTACGTCTTGGACACTATTCCTTTTCATGCCCTTATAAGACTAAGGATTCCGACTTAGTTTGGGTCCCAAAACCCCAAACTTAGTAGAGCCAAATGTAATTTAGTTGAGATATGGCCAAACGATCCATTTTGCTATTTATATTGTCTTATCTCAACTAAACAAAAAATTTCATGCATATTGTTAATTTTCTGCACTATTTTACTGAAACAGAAACTTAGTCGGTCGAAGTATTGTCGACCGAACCCTTAATCGGTCGAAGTATTGTCGATCGACCAGATGTCTGTAACAAATCAAAATCTACAGCAATTATTTCGGTCGAAAATTGGTCAACTGAGCTAAAATTCTGTGTTTCTTTGTTTGCAATACAGTAATATTCTCGATCGACAATTAGTCGACCGAGACAGATGTCGGTCGAACAATTGTCGAACGACTGGATTTCTGATTCAGAACTTTTATACAAGTCTGTACTTAAATGATTCTAACCATATCGGACCATCACATGGGTACCAAAATCTAAATTTTAAATGCAGGAATGGGTGGTTGACAGTGGATGCTCCAAACATATGACCGGGAACAAGGATGCATTTCAAACCTTTGAAGAAAAGAAAAGTGGAACGGTCACCTTTGGAGACAATGGTAAGGGTAAAATCGTCGGAATAGGTAATGTTGGTACAAACCTCGAAATAAAGAATGTTCTACTCGTTGATGGTTTGCACCATAATTTGATAAGTGTTAGTCAATTATGTGATAGTGGTTATGATGTGTTATTTAACAAAACCTACTGCAAGTTATTGATAGAAAACACTACAAATGTTGTTTATGAAGGAAATAGAGTTGGAAATCTTTATATCCTTAAACCTAACTCTATGAAATCAGTAGTGGGAAAATGCTTACTTGCAAATGAAAATACCTTACAACTATGGCATAAAAAGCTAGGACATGCTAGTTCACATGTTATTAAAAAGTTAGTGAAATATGATCTTGTTCGTGGATTGCCTACTTTATCTTTTGATCAAGTTAAAAACTGTGAACCATGCACAATGGGAAAGAAAACCAAAACCTCTTTTAAACCAAAACATGTACTTAGCACCAGTAGATCCTTAGAATTAATTCATATGGATTTATTTGGACCCATGAGGACACAATCTATTGGTGGTAAAAGAAACTGTTTTGTTATTGTTGATGATTATAGTAGATACACATGGGTACACTTTATTGCAACTAAAGATGATACTATTCATGTTTTTATACAATTTTGTTCCAAGATTGAAAATCTATTACAAAGCAAAATATGTACCATTAGAAGTGATCATGGTGGAGAATTTGAAAATCATACATTTGAGGAATTTTGTACATCTCAAGGGTACACTCATAATTTTTTTGCTCCACGCACCCCACAACAAAATGGTATAGTAGAAAGGAAAAATCGATCACTACAAGAAATGGCTAGAACTATGATGCTCGAACACAACACACCCAAAACCTTTTGGGCTGAAGCTGTAAACACTGCATGCTATGTGTTAAATAGAGTAACTGTTCACTCTCACTTGAAGAAAACTCCATATGAAATAATACATTCTAAGAAACCTAGAGTTGACTATTTTCATACCTTTGGCTCCACATGCTATATTTTAAATACCAAAGATGATAGAGATAAGTTTGACTCTAAATCACACAAAGCATTCTTTTTGGGATATTCCACTTCTAGCAAAGCTTTTAGAGTATATAACACTATCTCTAGAAAAGTTGAGGAATCTATTCATGTTTCTTTTCATGAAGAGTCCAAATCTGAAAATCTAGAAATCATAGATCTCACTAATCAATTCGAAAATTTAAACATACCAAATGATAGTGAGAAAGTTACTACAAATAATCACCAAGCTGAACCACAACCTACACCTAGGCTTATTAAGGATCATCCTCAAGAACTAATTATTGGAGATCCTAATGATAAAGTCAAAACTCGGTCTTCCTTCAAAGATGTTGCAAACATGGCTTTTGTTTCTATCATTGAACCTAAGAAGATATCTGAAGCTCTTAAAGATGATTATTGGATAATAGCCATGCAAGAAGAATTGAATCAATTCACTAAAAATGATGTATGGGATTTAGTTCCTAAACCACAAGATAAAACTATCATAGGAACTAAATGGGTTTTTAGGAATAAGCTAAATGAGGCAGGAGAAGCAATAAGGAATAAAGCTCGGTTAGTAGCACAAGGATATAATCAACAAGAAGGAATAGATTTTGATGAAACGTATGCACCGGTAGCTAGACTTGAAGCTATTAGAATGTTACTAGCTATTGCTGCACATAAAAACATCAAACTCTACCAAATGGATGTAAAAAGTGCATTTCTAAATGGCATCATTCAAGAAGAAGTATATGTTGCCCAACCACCTGGTTTTGAAATACCGGAAAAAGGTGACTATGTTTATAAACTTAAGAAAGCACTTTATGGTTTAAAACAAGCACCTAGGAATTGGTATGAAAGGCTCAAGACATATCTTTTTGATAATAGTTTTTCTATTGGAAATTCAGATTCTACTTTGTTTTTCAAAACATATACATCTGATTTCCTAGTTGTGCAAATATATGTTGATGACATTATTTTTGGAGCTTCTAATGATTCATTGTGCACAAAATTCAGTGACATTATGCAAAAAGAATTTGAAATGAGCCTCATGGGTGAACTAACTTTCTTTCTTGGTTTTCAAATTAAACAAACACCTGCCGGAATATTCATAAGCCAAGAAAAATATACTAAAGAACTCTTAAAACGTTTTGGGATGGATCAGTGCAAACATGCTACTACTCCTATGGCTACTTCTATTAAAATTGATAAGGATGAAAATGGGGAACCTATTGATGATTCCTTATATAGAGCCATGATTGGTAGTTTGCTTTACTTAACTGCTTCTAGACCGGACATTATGTTTTCTGTTGGTCTTTGTGCTCGATTTCAATCACAACCTATGCACTCTCATTTTCTAGCAGTTAAACGAATTCTTCGTTACCTAGCCGACACTACTTGTTTTGGTTTATGGTATCCAAAAGGACAATCCTTGGATTTTAAAGCTTATACTGATGCGGATTATGCTGGTTGTCGACTTGATCGCAAGAGTACTAGTGGTGGCTATTTCTTGTTAGGGAGAGCTTTAGTATCTTGGTTTAGCAAGAAACAAAATACGGTTGCCCTATCTACAACTGAAGCCGAATATATGGCAGCCGGGTCTTGTTGTGCTCAAGTACTTTATATGCAACAAGTGTTAAACGATTATGGTTTTACTCTTTCATCTACGCCTATTTTTTGTGACAACACGAGCGCTATAAACTTAGCACACAATCCTATTTTACACAGCCGAGCTAAACATATTGAAATCCGTCATCACTTTTTAAGGGATCATATCTCCAAGAATCATGTTTCCCTTCATCATGTTGATACAAAAGATCAATTGGCTGATATATTTACAAAACCGCTTCCACTAGATCAATTTAACAAAATTAGGAAGCAACTGCTTATCACTCCTTTGGAAGATGTTTTCTTTGATATCTGTACTTCTTAACAAAAACTTTTAATGGACATCTTTTTCATTAGATTTGATGGGACATCTAATTAAGGGGGAGTTTTTATTCTTAACGGATATCTTTTTGAAATGACAAAGGGGGAGAAATAAATATAAAACTAAAACTTAGTAATTATGAAAAACTCAATCAATGAGTTTCATAAATAAACTCTTGGCTTTACATTGAAAGTTGCTATCTTCCCTAGTGAATTGGATTTCATGTTCCATAATTCATGGGGAATAATAAGCACACATTTTATAAACAAGAGGAAAAGCTACAAAAGGTAATCTAAAGGTATGAAACTCATATGTTTTATATTTCCTTTATTTATATTTTGGAAATGTTTGTCATCTTCAAAAAGGGGGAGATTTTTGGCTAAATGGACATCTACAAATCCCTTTGTTTTGATTATGACAAACATTTCATTCTTATTGATCTAACGAGCTACTTGAGTGTGCAGGAACAAGGCGGATGACAAAGTACTAGGGAAATCCATATGCTTCCATATTTATATTTTCATGCAATGTAATCGCCTTGTAAAAGCTTGTACAAATATATAATGTACAAGTACTTAGATTGCATGTAAATCAAGCGTTAGATCTTCCCTATCTAAACACCACATTTAGATAAGTCATCCCCTCCAAATAGGATCACATCTGCACACTCATACATATAATTAGTGCCTAAATTGAAACATTGAAACAGGATCAATCTCGGTCGACCAACTCCTCGACCGAGACACTCTCGGTTGACAATCTTCTCGACCGAGAAAGATCCAAAGTAGCCGTTAGACACAACTGACAAGGTAGTTGGCAGTTGGAGATAGACGTTGCAAATCACTTGATCCAGAGAGCCTGTCAGTCGACAAAACTTCGACCGAGTAGGTATCTCGGTCGACCATTCCTCGACCGAGATGAACTCTGACAGCAACTGCAGAGTAAATTAATTAGCCGTTGCTAAAGCAACAAACTTGTACCTAATGGCTAGTTAAGCACTTAGAAACCCCTAGAAGTTGTCTAGAACGTCCTTAAGCATCCATAGGCCATTCCTATAAATAGGACAAGCCATAGGACTCTCAAATACACCTTTTACACACTTGAGTACTCTTTGAGCAAGCAATTACATTTGCAATCTGTTGTGAGCAATTTGAGCATTGTAACAATTGGCTACTTTCATCCTTAGCTCAAAATTCGTGTCCTATAGGCTAGTATCTCCTACCCACTGCAATCACAAGTCCATACACTTGGTTAGGAGATCTATACGCTTGATCTAGGCAAATCAAGCCTTGGGCTACAAAGGATAAGTTGTAATTTCCTTTTTCCTTTCTTGTTCTCTATTACTGTTTGTACTCTCCTTGCTACTCCTAGGTTGGAGGCTGCGGATTGGAGAGGGTGGAGATCTTCTTGGTGAAGAAGGCGACCTTGAGGTACTTCAGAAGGCTGGTGCAACGGGAGGTTACTTCTAGAGAGGAAGGCTACTTCAAGGGGGAGCTTGGAGTTACTTCAAGAAGGCTACCTCAAGTTGGTGCACCTACTTCAAGTGAAGTATGTTCAAGGGGTGTAAAGGAAAGTATTGTATTTTGTATAAATCCTTGAGAAGGTAATAAAATAAATACTTTCAAAATCCTGGTTGGGTAAGCAACCGGGTAGTGGACTGACAACTTTAGTATTTGCTAAAGTTGGAACCACTCTAAACACCTGTCTCCTTCTTCTAATCTCAATTGTGGTTGTTTGAGTTAAATAATTGTTAAAATTGTTTTAAAAACTCTATTCACCCCCCCCCTCTAGTGTTTTTCAATATATACTATCCCCACAAAGGCCTCTCCTAGTACTGCCTCTTCGGTACTAGTTTCCCAAACCCCCAGCCATTAATACTTTCTAACCACTTGCCATGTATTTGATTGTATGGTATAATCATTTATTCCTTTTTACTTTCGTATTATTAATCTCTCTCTTTTGTGGTTATGTAAATCACTTATGGGAAAGTATATATTATTGTCAAAAGGAAAGCATTCAATATCTTTCCATTATAAAACACATATGCCACGGTAACAAAAATACAATTATCTTTCTCTCTCTCGCTCTTTTCTTTCATTAAAACATCTCCTATATCAAAACTCCATATTACTTGGTTGTCATACAAAAAAACCATCAAGGGAAGCGTGACACTTTATTGGAAAAACAAAAGTCATTAAGGAATATTCATAATTATATGGTGCACGTTGGTCCTTATTTCTCTCTGGTATATACCATTTATATATTCTCATTCCATGACAACTCATAAAAATCATTCTCAATCATATTTAGTAATTGTAATTCATTGGGAGGTTATATATATATATATATATATATATATATATATATATATATATATGTGTGTGTGTGTGTGTGTGTGTGTGTGTTAGGAAGTGTGTACCGGCCGGTACATGCAACTTATGTGTAACGGCCATGAAAATGACATACATGCAATACATTAATTCAATCCAACCATATGGATTGAATTAAAATTCAATAGATTAGATTTTTTCAAAAAGTCACAACCAGACCTCATGTATAGCATGAGATATAACAATATATCATTCAACGGTTGTTACAAGTCCTGCAACTTACCATTGATTAGAAAATATATTGTTTCTTATATTTAATGATCTAATAATGTTAGATTGAAGTCATTTTTATATACATGTTATCTAAGTGGTATGCATCACATCCATAAGGTTGGATTGCTTTTTATACTTTTGTAATCATCATAAATGAAGATGGGTACATGTACTCCGTTACACAATTCTTTTAGCCATATATATATATATATATATATATATATATATATATATATATATATATATATATATATATATATATATATATATATATATATATATATACATATATATATATATGGGCCCATCTTTATTTCCCGCGCGGGTAGCTACCCGCCCACCCATCCGATCACTTTTTTTCACATTTTTTTTCATTATTGTAGAGGACTATTTTGTCTAGCTCTCCAAAAAATTTTAGCCAAAAATAATATCATTTGCCCCTCCAAAATCAAAAAACCCGTCCTTATATATATCTGCTGTATATTTTGTAAAGAGTTACTTTTTGGGCCAGCAGAGTTACTTTTTTGACACCATAGTTACTTTTTTTACAGCAGAGTTACTTTCTTAGATAGGAGAGTTACTTTTTTGGCTGCAGGGTAGTGAAAATCAATGCTACCCGCGCGGGCAATGAATGAACACCCTATATATATATATATATATATATATATATATATATATATATATATATATATATATATATATATATATATATATATATATATATATATATATATATATATATATATACACACACTAATGTGTATTCGAGTAGAATACGCTCAAGTGTATTCGAGCAGAATAAACTCAAGTAGTTTTTCATGATGTAATATTTTTTTAAAAATCTAATCTGTTGATCTTCTTAAACATCTTGTAAATAGCTCATACACAAAATTTGAGCACATTTAGACATTTATAGGTCATGTTATTAAGACCGCAAAAATTATACATTTAAATTAGTTTCACACGTCAATTTTGTTGCCCTTGGATGAGTGACTTACACTCATCCAAATGAACTCAAAATTTGTATGTAGCCTAATTATAGTATGACGGTGAAGATCAATGGTTTACATTTTGCAAAAAATAGTCTTGATATGCAAACACACTTGAGTGTATTCGTGCGATCTATACACTCGAGTATATTCTAGCCTGACTATGTATATATATATATATATATATATATATATATATATATATAACTTGCTCCTTAGACATGTTATTAAAACAATGCCATTATCTCAAAGAATATCCCTTTCTCCCAATTTCTAGAGACTCTTTTCTTTTCTTATTATTTCCAGGTAAAATACTAATGTATGTCTCACAACATGTGTTGCCAAACTATCTAGATAAGCACCACGTCTTTTATTTTCCTAAGGAACTTGCATATTATCTTGTAATTCTATTATCCAATAATTCAAAAGACCATTAATATTATGCAGAAAAACTCTATTTTTCTGTAATTGACCAGCCTAAATCGCGCGTCCAAAAAGTGGAGCGGATTTGAAGTAGTCGGACTTTTACATTTATAACCCGAAACCTTCTAGGACCCCGCAACTTTGTTTAAGAGGTCGAAGTAGACATACGGGGTTGAACACAAGGACAAGGGTGGTAGTGTTGAGAATACAGAATCGACACGTTACACTCCGGCAAGGGTAACGAGATGGCAAAATTCCCCAAGGGAATAGCAGGATAAGACCGATAAAACAAAAGAAATCTATCTCCAACTGAAGCTACGAGGAAAATTAAGGTTTTAAGCATTTATCAGTTTTTAGGGATTTTCGTGCAACAGAAACAGAGAGATAATACTAGCGCTAAAGTAAGGTACGGAGGAGAAAACTTCGGTAGAACAAGCGGCACCAAAAACATCCTGTACCCCTCCTCTCGAAGCGGGTACCTCTAACCAAGCATCAACACCCCTCTCAAGGTTGCTGGGTTTAAGGTAGAGTGGAAAGGTTACTAAAGCAACTCCAATTCCGAGCACTCTCGTACTCCAGAATCAGACCAAACACTGGAGCCACAACACCTCTCTCGAGGTTGTTGCAACGGGAAAACACGATTCAGTAGCTAATCGAAGTGCGATCCAAGCGTACAAGCTAGAGTTCAGATGTTAAGCATAGCAATCATCCAACAAAGGTACCAAACATAAAGAAGCAGATGATTAAAACTCTTCTATTTCCATAAACATATAAGGGTCTGATTACATTGCATAAGTAAAAGAAGTAAATGACTGAAATAACAAAATAAATGTCACCTTCTTGATTTAGAAGGACGACAGACAACAGCAGACTCTCTGGCCCGATACCGGGCAGGAGCCTCGCCCGATACGCCCGTGTCGGGCGACACGCTCATGACGGGTAGACGTATCGCGTGGGGCGCCTTTTCCCGATATGATCATGTCGGGCGGCACCCTCTCGGGCGACATGCCGTGACAGGCGATACGTATCAGGGTTTGGTATCGTGTCGAGCTAAGAGTGTCTCTTTAAGTATCGGTCACTTGTATCGGGTATCCTTGTTGGCCGATATCGGCCTGCAGTGGTGCCCGGGACGACCCTAAGTGGACCATTCCCTTCCTCTCGGGATGGGGAAATGCTCACCTAGAATCGCCTGGCACACCTCTGAGGCACGATATGCTAGCTCCAAGCTCTTTACTCTGAAAGCACTCGTAGGGTTCTGACCTGTCCCATCGGAGTCATGTAGCTGCTATTTATAGGCAGCGGTTAGAGGAAGTTATGGTGCTCTGGATGCCACGTGTTCTTCATCAGCCCATTATTGCGGCCTTCAGGGGTGCCTGATATGTGTATCGCCTGGCACAAGGATTTCGGGTTGTCAGTCATCGTGACGAGTGGCGCCTGCCGGTGGGTGGCATGTATCGCGCGACACGCTACAACAGTCGTGGCGAGTCTGGCTCCCTGTCGGGTAAAAAGGTGTATCGCTCGTCCGCTTCCTCTTGCGCGGCACCCTTGTGTCGCGCTTCAGTGTATCGCGCTACCCTATCGGGCAGTGAGCGTATTGATCGACTTCCTGGGGAAAAAGGCCGATGCAGGTAGAACACGTTTATGGGCCGGGACGGGCCTTTTTTATGATAAATGAGTCAAAAATGGAGGAAAACTCTGTAAAAGATGGAAATATTGAGTTAAGAGTGTAGCGTGGCCTGTTATTGCAAAAGTACTTATAAAAAGAAAGGAAAACAGTTAAAAAGGGCAGTTTTGATAATGAAATAACAGTCAAAAACATCACAAAATTTGGTGTTATCAACTCCCCCAAGCTTAGCATTTTGATTGTCCTCAATCAATATTTAAACTTTATTTTGTGATGCTTCTTCTTGACCGGTATAGTTTTCAGACCATGGGTTAGAGCGAGTATTGAGATGTCTTTCTGAGAATACGGCCTGGTCACGAACAACAGACTTTATTTTCTCCTGCCTTATTTAAGCAAAAAAATTCTCCACAGCTTCGACGAGACTTGGGTGCATGATTTCAAAGTTAGCTTTCACACCAAACAGCTTTTGGGGGCAGAAAGTTGTGTGTTTGGGTAGGCTTAAGGCTTTTTGGGTTTTTCTTGTTTTCCATTAGTCCATCCAGGTACGGGTCCGTTAACGGGCAAGTGGTCCCTACAGTCCAAGTCAGTTGGCTTTAGAGCAGTAATTTCACATCCTACGTACCACTGCCCCGGATCTACCATGCCTAAAGATGGGTACTTTTGGAAAACAAGTGTGTATATATTTCTCTTTTTTTTCTTTTTCTTTTTATTGGGCACGACTCTCATGCTTTTATTCACCCTCATAAGGCTACTCTCTCTTTTTGGGATTTTGTTGGGTAAGGGAAAACAAGAGGAATATTTTTTTTTCTGTTTGGGCAGCTTTTTCCTTCTGCATACACGTCTCTTAGCTGTACCGAGATTATTTTTTCGAAATTTTTGACGTGGAAGTTCGTAGTCTTTTGTCGTTTTGAGGCTGCATTATCAGAAAGACATAACAAAACTTGCATCTCTTTGGGAACATAGAAAACAAACTGGAAAGAAGTCGTATCAGGTTTTTACTTATATAGTGACTTTGTACATATGTAGGGAGACAAAAATAAGCAAAATTTTTCAAAATTTTTCAAAATTTTTGTATGAGAATGCATATGTATATGTACACATGATATAGAAGAAGAACAAGTAGAACAAAAAGGGGTGAAGTTTGAAGAAAAAAAATTTATACCTCCCTCACTAGTACATGGTACCCCCCCAAACTTGCTCCACACTCTGTCCCAGAGTTGTGAAGTAGATAGGGTAGAGGTAGGGTAATGTTTGTCCAGTGAGGGTTAGATGGTGAGCACGCCTGTGCCAAATAGAAGCTCCCACACGTATTCTCCTCATTTGCTGTGGTAGTGGATGTGGTGGAGCTGGTCAGGTGTCGCTTCGTTTGATATCCATTCCAGGACAAAGATGCCACATTCGTTGGATAGAGGAATTTGTTGTGGACTGCGGTGGCAGAACTGAAGCTCGTGCCATTTGCTTGTTGCCGTGTCCAGGAATGGTTGTATCAGCGCTGCCACCTCGTCGTAGTATTTTCGTACTAAGCGCTCGAGGGATGTCAATGTTGTCGATGTACACTGCACTGGATGATCTTTGTTGCTGTCTGAGCTGTTGTAGAAAATTCCTGCTCGTTGGAGAGTGTACATCGTCAGGAGCGTCCAGTGGTTGTAATGCAGGATGGGCAGGAAGATTGTGCATGGAACCCTGTGCTCCAACTCTGCCAAAATGATTGTTTCGCTCATGTTTCATCGGTGAGGCAGATGTCATTGAACAGCATTGGATGAGCTATGTATGCGTGTTCAAACTTTGTTTGTAGTGTCTGGATGTAAGCGGCCGCCATAGATACTGCCAAACATCCTACATCTTTTACCATGTCCCTTAAGTCATCCACCGGGACTATGACATCGCCTGCCTCGTAGATGACATCTGTCGGGGTAGAATCAGATAACCTCAGAATAATTACGTTGACCTGCTCCTACGTGAGTGTAGCGCATGAGAAGCGGTCGAAATTGTTGATCAGTTCTTCTGAAGTTTCAGGAGAAATAGGGTCTTTGAATCCGTGCACTTCCTATAGGATCTCTAACTGCTTGCATGCCTCGTAGGTGTCAGTTTCCATCTCGGCTTCTTTCTCTAGAGTGTTGCTGGGTTGTGAAGATTCGTCTTCTTGATCGTTGTCCAGCAGCCTCTCTGGTACCCATGCGTCTCGGAAATAGCACCCGTCTTTGATCAACAGTATGGCGTATATGCTCTTGAGGTGGTAAAAGTTTTGGCCCAGGAGGTGTCTCATGTACCCAAATATGTTGAGCAGCTCTATGGCACGCAAGACGATGAAGGCGTTATTTCCGCTTCCCTCTTTTGCTTAGACGGGGAAGTCTCGGATAGAAAAGAAGTTCCAAACGCCGTTGTGACGTTTGACTCCTTACTTGATAGCTCATAGAAGACGCAGCGGTAGAAGCCTTAGATGCTTGTCTTCTGGGCGACTGAAAATAAGCATGGAGCGTGGTATCTCGTTGTTGCTGCAGCTCAGCAGCTGGACGTCGTGGTTCCTGAGATCTGCCACGCAGAGGAACCATACGTTGTGGTGCTTGTACGGGGCCAACACCATGTTTGTGTTATGCTCTTCGATGTATCGCAACATTTGGCCACCACAATAGAGTCTGGCACTCCCATCATCAGCATTCTCGCCAAGGTCGGGGTGGCATTGTATACTGTTCTCCGACCTGTCCCGACACTGATGTTCTCCATTATTGCACCTTCTAGGACCCTGAATAGCCTTTTTCCTACGACGACTGGCGAGAAGAATATGCTTCTGAGTACTCCCCGTCGTATGGAGAAGTAGCCGTCGCTCCAGACGACGTCTTCTTCATCTGCCTGTGACCTTAAGACCTTGTTCAGCAATTTCTGGTCTCTGATCGTCAGGTAGCCGATGGCCCTTCTGTCGAAGTCGGCCATCTCGAAGGAAGGTAGCTCCGATGGCACAGAGAACTTATCTGCCATCGAGTGTCTTCCTCTGGGGGGGTGTCTTTCATTGGCGTCACATATGTCTCCCCATTCTCCCTCTGATTCATCAGAAGAGTCCTCCCTGATGCTGATGTCTTCGTTATCATCTTCAGCCTCGTCCACGGGGACTGAGGGAGCTATTTCATCCAGACTGTAGGAGCTCGCTTGTCCTGCTGGAGCTCCATTGGCCGAGCTTTGCGGCGTCCTTTCCTCAGGCATTGCAGATGGCCTGTTGGAGGAGGAAGAGGATGATGATCTCGAGGAGGCTTCCGACGAAGGTGAAGAGCCAGAGTCAGGGGGCGACGGAGACCTTCTCGGTTTCCTTCGGCACGGATGGTCGTCTCCCCTATTCAGCCTCTCCTCGATCACGTCGAGGCATTGGAGGGTCTGCTGAAGCGTGGTGTTTAGAGCCTCTAGTTGGCCGGGAAGGACAACTAGAGTTAGTAGTTCCCATTCGTGGCTATTCAGCCTCTGCTGGAAAAATGAAAACTTGCGGGTTAGAGAATTAAACGTAGCTGAGTGGCTCTCTGTTACCTCCCGCAAGTAGTCAAGTTTGTGTCTCAGCATTTTCCCGAGCGACAGAGGGGTTCCTGTGGGTCTCCCTACTGTCCTCGCGACACTTCTCTCATGTGAGATTCTACCCGAAGAGGTAGAACCGATCTCAATCATCCGCGAGGTTAACGCTGCTGGGCGAGGTGTCGGCACCTTGGCGGTCGTCACTCCCTCACCTTCTTATCGTGGTGGAGATGGTCGTGGCGTGGGTGGATGTTGCTCCACCTCCACATTGTCGGCGATCTCTTCAGCAGCTGCTATAGGGGACACCCGTGGTGGTGTTGGTGTTAGCTGTGCAGCTCCGAGCTCCATCTCAAGGATCTCAGCGAACACCCCATCACTGGCGTCCGGTTGTGCTACTTCTTCTGCCTCTAGAGGCCGCACAGAAGTTTCGGGGGCTGCGGCCGTCTCTTCCGCGGCAGCTCTCGTCGTTGTCTCGGCGACTTCTATGATTGCTAGTTCTTTTTCGGCCACGATAGGTGTTGTCGTTATCGTGGCTGGTATGGTAGGAGCGACGATAGCTCTATCAACTGCTGACGTCGGTGGCTCTGGATTGGCGGCTGGCTCGGCGAAGGTCGTTGACGCTTTGTCCTGCCTTGGGTCGAGGGGAATTGGTTCTCCTCTCGCAGCCGCCCTCTCTTGAATTCTGGTGGTGGCAGTGTAAGCGGAGTCTACCGCCACAACTTCTATTTCTTCGGTGGTGAAGACCAGTTTTTCTACATTGTAGGTGGCGTAGAGAGGGAGTGGAAGGAGGGTATTTGCCCTTGCAAACTTTTAGAAATAGCATTTCCCCTCCTTCTTTATAATACTGGCCCTCATGAGGTACTTGAGGTCGATCAACTTGTCACCCCTTGTCCTCGAAAGGCTGCGCGGCTCTTGCGGGTACCCAAGCCCAGTCGCGATCAGGTTGACGATGCCACCCATGCAGTATTCCTTGGTGGCATCCTTTATTGGGTGCAGTCTGTTCAGCAGAAACCGTCCAAGGTTGATCACTCTGCCCTCCATCATGTGCCACATGACGTGGAGTTCTTCGGTGTAAATGTTGCTGGACTCGTTCTTGCAGAACAGTAGGCATGCCACCAGCTTGTGCACTATTCTCCAGAAACATGAGTGCACCGCCACCACTTTGCTTCCCGGCTTGAATGATGATTCGCCGGTCAGCCTTTTCCAGAGCTCCACGGGATTGAACCCGTCTCCTTTGGTGATCCTTTCACCATTATTCATCAGCTTCTTCTCCTCCTCGCTGGAGGAGAAGATCTTGTTGAGCAGTTTCTCAGAGATGGAGTGCTTCGAATTGTACAGCCGCCCCTACAGTCTGTCTGCTCCGCCGTATTCTTCAATTTCCTCAGCAGTATTCTTCACTCGGCGGAGATACGACATGAACTCCCTTGTGAGTTTGGTGTAGGATGCAGAACGGCTGAGGCATATCTACCTCTGTCCTACCGCGGCGAGGACGCTCTCCAGTCTTCCAAAAATACCCAGCTGAATGAAAGAAGACTGGTGGTAGAATCTGCTCGGCCTGTAGATCTTGGTCGCCAATTCTGCATACCGGTGTCCATGCTCGTCATCTCTCGGCACGAACCTTCCTGGCGTGTGATCCAGGGGTTCTGCCACTGTTGTTGGAGCTATTGCTGGAGCCGCCACTTCTCCAGTTCTTGTTCTTTTTTCAGCGGTTGATGGCCCAGCCGCCTCAGGATTCGGGTGTTTCTGTCCGACTGTTATCGCTTCAGCTGCGGCCTCGGTGTCGATTCTTCTTCCATGTTTGTCAACTCGAACGATGATTTGCTTTGTACGGGCCATTTCTGTTAGCATAAACAAATTCATTGATCAATTAAATGTGTCGATATTAATGTAGGTAGAAACTAAAATTTGATATCGGCGTTTAAAAGAAAATACGATAAAATTCGGCCCGATACAAGAATTACCCGATACCACTGTATCGGGCGATACAGAGCTTTTAAAGATGTAGGCTCATGCCCGATATGAGATCCGGGTATAGTTCGTCATGTCAAAAGAACATCTGAGGCGATATAGAACAAGACGATACGGAGGAAACTACGCGTCAAGCTCGTCGCCCGACATGGGTGTGTTGGGTGGTACAGTTGTGAGAAACAAAGCGCTCGATAGGGCCTTCCTGATAGAAAAACAACGTGTTGCCCGACAACAAAACAAGCGAGACGGCACATGGAGGGCGTATCGGGCAAATGCGTGCTAAAGGCGTGTCCTGCGACACATGTGTCGGGCGATACGAGGAAACTCACCTAAAGATGTTAGTCTGATATGTTATGCGTAATAGGAAGGTCGTTTCGGGCTAGCCAGGACGATACGGCTGTCGGGCTATACCTTTACTGTTTTCTTAGGTTTTCTGTGTGACACGAGAGCAGAAAAGGGATGCGCGACACAGGAGCAAACGAAGGAAATCACAGCATGATACGGGTAGGTGAAACAGTAAAGGCAGTAGCCCGATACGGTAAAACCTCTGCGCTATATATAGCGATCCCAACCGGGGGTAAAATGGGTAATTCCGGAACGCGTGTCGGCTGTTGGGATAAGTCATTCCCGAGACAGGCAGTCCATCCGTCGACACAAGGGTAATTACTCATCTTGCACGACACTGGTGCACATCGTCCAGGCATGTCATCCGTCACGGCCATTGCGATGCCTGAAATACCATCGCCCGATATGAGCGCGTTCAATGCGCCGGTTGAGCTGTTGCCCGATACGAAAACTTTAGAACAAAATCAAGGTGAAAACTTAAAACAAAGCGGGGGAAAAGCAGTCGATGAGTAAAACATCATTGGCCTAAGGTTAAGTTCCCGGCCTTAGATAGTATTACCCATCCAGGTTTATAAAATAGAGCAGTGTTCCATAAAACAGAAGAGTCAGCGCATGTGGCGCATGTACTGACTCGGGCCTTATTACAGTCCAAATGTTCATAATGTTTGTTTTGTAGAAAGTAAATAACATCCTATTCTAGGAAAAAATAAAAAGCTCAGGCTACCTCCCGAGGAGCGCTGGAGTTTGTATCTCCAGCTCGACCGCTTCAGGTTCTTCACTTTAAGCCTCCTGCAGCATCCATACTCGCAACTCGATCTCTGTCTTTTGTGATCACAACCCTGCCTTTTTGGCAGTTTCAGTGTTAGAGGGTATTTTTCCTGAGAGATTCTTTATTAATTCGGCCATCTGAGCTAATTGCTTATCAATTTGGTGTTGATGTGTCTGCATATCCTCCATATGGACCTACAATGAGTTCAGAACACCCGAATTTGATAGTGCACTCTGCGCCAACTAGTTATTAATTGTGTCCTATCTTTTTACAAATCAAACAATTGTCCGACCACGTCTGATTGGTTTGGAACCTTGTCCTTTCCCTGCTCTTTGGCTGATCCTTGGTATTTAACTTACCCCTGGAAGTTTCCTTTGTTTGACTGGAAGGAGGTGTTTTTGGTGTATTGACTTGGTCCTCCCCTCTTCTCGAAAGCTTGAGGCGGCTTGGTGGAGTTATCCAGTTGATGTGAGTTTTCAGTTGCATCCTTGTTGCCATAACTGAAGCCAGGGTGGTCCGGTCTTTTGAAATTTACAAAAGAGATATTCTCAGTCCCTTCAGCCTCAGATTCTGTATCGCTTGACGCGTATGGTTGGGTGTAGATGCAATTATCTACCCTGTGCCCTCCCTCTCTACAGGTAACACACTTCATAACCTTCTCAAATTGCTTCTTTCCCTTACCACTGGACTCTTTTAGCTGCTTCACATCAGTTGTGATCCTCTGGATCTGAGAAGTGATGGTCTCCAGAGCCTTGGATTCAAAATAAGGTCCTTCACCATCCTTCTTAGCTTGTCCCCTGTCAGATCTATCATAGTCAGTGCTGGCTTGCAGCTCGGCCATGTTTTTGATGATCTTCTCGGACTTGCTCGGCTTCTTTCCCAGAAAGTCACTTCCTGCTACTGCATTCAGTGAAACCCTTTCCTCAAGGGTTAAACCGTTATAGAAGGTGGTGATCAAGAAACCTTTCTTGTAATTGTGATGAGGGCAGTCCCTCTGATATTCCTGATATCTTTCCCAGGCATCGTGGAGGTTCTCGTTTGGCTTTTGCATGAAGGAAGTTATCATTTGTCTATTCCGCACGGTCTTCTAAGTTGGATAGAACTTGTTCACGAAGGCATCCGCCAGTGCTCCCCATCCATTCAGGGCTTGGTGGGGCAGCCCCAGATACCATGATAGAGCCTTATCTTCCAAAGAGAAGATGAAGCCCTTGCAGTAGATTACCTCCTGGGGAACCCCCCGCATCTTGATGATGTCACAGATATTTTTGAAAGCATCCAAGTGGTGATAGGGGTTGTCATTCTTAGAACTCCCCCTAAAGCTTTTGTTTTGAATCATGGAGATGACCGATGGCTTGAGCTCGAAATTGGTGGCGTTGAATCGTGGAATGACAATGGGGCATCTGGAGTTGTTAGCCTTTGTGGAAGCTAACTCTCTTAGAGTATTTTCTTCTTCATCTAAATCATCACTGTAACTGCCTCCCTGGCGTTGTTCCTGATTATTGTGGTTCCTCCTGTGCCTTTGGTGATGACGGTGTCTATCCTGGCGATGATCTTCCTCGAACTGCTCCATTTCTGGATCTTCAGGCTGATCATTGCCGTCGTAGCGCTCGTTATCTTTCAGTGGGGGTGCGTGAGGTCTAGCCCTCCCTTGGCGTTCACCTTCTGAAAGAGGTTGTTCAACACGCGGCGGCATGTTTGATGGTGTTGGTGCTCAGTTGAACAGAATGCCTTTCTTCTGAGTAGTTGAAATAGCACGAAAAATCAAGTTAGAAAATCTGTTATTAATAATACGAGTTATTCATTTCAGGCAAAGAATAATATTAATGATGAAAAAGGAAAAAGAGAGTGTTATCAAACTTATTTCTAAGCTTGAGGCACTGGAGTCTAGTTAGTGGATTCGGGTTCATCAATAGTACTGTTTTGCCTTGTCCCCTGCAACGGCGCCAAAAAGTTGATCGGCCTAAATCGCGCGTCCAAAAAATGGAGCGGATTTGAAGTAGTCGGACTTTTACAATTATAACCCGAAACCTTCTAGGCCCCTGCAACTTTGTTTACGGGGTCGAACACATGGACAAGGGTGGTAGTATTGAGAACACAGAATCGACACGTTACACTCTGGCAAGGGTAAAGAGATGGCAAAATTTCCAAAGGGAACACTAGGATAAGACCGATAAACAAAAGAAATCTATTTCCAACTGGAGCTATGAGGAAAATTAAGGTTTTAAGCATTTATCAGTTTTTAGGGATTTTCATGCAACAGAAACAGAGAGATAATACTAGCACTAAAGTAAGGTACGGAGGAGAAAAATTCGGTAGAACAAGCGGCAGCAGAAACATCATGTACCCCTCCTCTCGAAGCGGGTACCTCTAACCAAGCATCAACACCCCTCTCGAGGTTGCTGGGATTAAGTTAGAGTGGAAAGGTTACTAAAGCAACTCTGATTCCGGGCACTCTCGTACTCCAGAATCAGACCAAACACTAGAGCCACAACACCTCTCTCGAGGCTGTTGCAACGGGAAAACACGATTTGGTAGCTAATCGAAGTGTGATCCAAGCGTACAAGCTAGAGTTCAGATGTTAAACATAGCAATCATCCAACAAAGGTACCAAACATAAAGCAGCAGATGATTAAAACTCTTCTATTTCCATAAACATATAAGGGTCTGATTACATTGCATAAGTAAAAGAAGTAAATGACTAAAATAACAAAGATAAATGTCGCATTCTTGATTTAGAAGGACGACAGACAGCAGCAGACTCTCCGGCCCGATATCGGGTAGGAGCCTCGCCCGATATGCATGTGTCGGGCGGCACACCCTCTCGGGCGACACGCTCATGATGGGTCGACGTATCACGTGGGGCGCCCTTGCCCGATACGATCATGTCGGGCGGCACCCTCTCGGGTGACACGCCGTGACAGGCGATACATATCGGGGTTCGGTATTGTGTCGGGCTTAGAGTGTCGATTTAAGTATCGGTCACTTGTATCGGGTATCCTTGTTGGCCGATATCGGCCTGCAGTGGTGCCCGTGAAAACCCTAAGTGAACCATTCCCTCCCTCTCGGGATGGGGAAATGCTCACCTAAAATCACCCGACACACCTCTGAGGCACGATATGCTAGCTCCAAGATCTTTACTCTGGAAGCTCTCGCAGGGTTCCGACCTGTCCCATCAGAATCCTGTAGCTGCTATTTATAGGTAGCGGTTGGAGGAAGTTATGGTGCTCCAAATGCCACGTGTTCTTCATCAGCTCCATTATTGCGGCCTTCAGGGGCGCCCGATACGCGTATCACCTGGCACAAGGATGTCGGGCTGTCGGTCATCGTGACGAGTGGCGCCTGTCGGTGGGTGGCCTGTATCGCGTGAGACGCTACAGCAGTCTGGTGAGTCTGGCTCCCTGTCAGGTAAAAAGGCGTATCGCTCATCCGCTTCCTCTTGCGCGGCAACCTTGTGTCACACGTCAATGTATCGCGCTACCCTATCGGGTAGTGAGCGTATCGGTCGACTTCCTGGGAAAAAAGGTTGATGCAGGTAGAACACGTTTATCGGCCGGGATGGGCCTTTTTGATGATAAATGAGTCAAAAATGGAGGAAAACTCTGCAAATGATGGAAATATTGAGTTAAGAGTGTAGCGTGGCCTGTTATTGCAAAAGTACTTATAAAAAAAGAGGAAAACAGTTAAAAAGGGCAGTTTTGATAACGAAATAACAGTCAAAAACATCACAAAATTTGGTGTTATCAATAGTATTCCTCATAATTTCATATTTAAAATATCTATTGTCCATTTCTTTTAGAATCCCCTTTATTATTGGATTTTCCTCTCTTTCTTTTGCCAAAAACATTATTGAGTTATTACAAACCACAAAACATACGAAATCTATTTTATTTCTTTAACTTGTGCCACAAGCACCCATGCCACAAGGTAATCAACATTATTATTCAACAAATAATTAACATTGTGAAAATTATTTATCACACCATGGCTTCATATTTATTTAATTCAATTTACCAATAACATTCACCCCTCCTTTAAAGGAATTTTGTCCCCAAAATTCAAAACTGGTAAGCATAAGGTGAATCATAACTCATCTTAGTTTCAAGCCTTAGGGTTAGAAACCCTACTTACATATCCTTAACATATTTTAATGATATGCAAATTCCTCACATTATTATGAGGATTGGCACTTGAATTCATGGTGTAACCACATCCTTAGTATTTACATGATATCATCCTTTGGTGATTATATTTTCATTTGTGATTTAGAATTACTTGGTTATCATCTTTTTACCTAGATTTCCAACCTATCATTCATTTATATCCACATACAGGTGAGGTAACACCTTCAAACCTAGATCATGTCATTAAGCTCAACTTAAAGTATTCATTCTCATATGTCAATTTTAAGCATAAGATGTGTCTACCCTATCTCTCTCCATCATAATGAGATGAAATAAGCACTTGAATGAAGTCTAAAAGAAAAGTTCATCTCATTCTAAGATCAGAGATGGTGTATCCACACATCATCTTTCAATTCACATTTTAAGTTGGATCACTCTCAACATGACTCAAAGCCATAAATTACTTTTTTTAATTCCACAATGTTCTTATATCTCATGAAGTCAAATGCCTCTTTCACTCTTGAATTTTACACAACTCCTCTATTATTTCATTATTAAATGCTTCTTTGTATCTTTTACATTTATAGCTCAGGTATTATGAGCCTTAGACACTTCCTTTAGGTCTCTAGGGGTATAGGTACTTTTTTTGGAGTGATTTCATCCTTATGCATCTAAGGAGTGCCTGTCACATTCACCTACTGGCCACATGAACATCATGAAGGTGGTCAATCTCCTGATACATGGGCCTCAGGCAAACATAGTTGTTACCTCCTAACTAGATGGTCATGTGCATTCAGGGAACAATCAACTCCTAATCCCATCGGTCCATGTACCTTTAATACTCCTTACTTGACCATAGGATTGACTTCGGGCTCTAACCCTCCCAAGGTTCATTTATAGCACATTATATTTGTATGTAATTCTTTAAACTAGATTCCTCTGTCTCTTATAATGCTCATTATTCACTTTATGCCCCCTCATTGGACTCATGGCAACATTTTTTTTCTAGGTTCGGTCTCATACTGTGATGACCCGATTACAAATCAAGTCATCACCAGTATAAACGCGGAATTATCAAAAACAACAAAATTAACAAAAACTACTAAAAATTAAAACCATTTTGCACATAGGTCCATCTTCCAGAAAACTTTCACACAAAGAACCAAGGCCTCATATACACATGGTTCACATTATACATTCAGTATTCTATCTCTTCTCAAAGATAATAAGTACTTGTTGCTTTACTTTAATACACACAGCAGCAACATAAAAACCTCAAGATAAGCAAACCAAAATCTCAAGTCGTTCGTGAAAAACACTAATACTATCTCCCAAGGACCTGAGAGTACAAAGACGACATATATACTTCTATCTACAAAACCCTGACAGACAGCGTACTCAACCTGAAATACTATTGTTGTCCTTGCTAAAACAATCCTTCTTTTGCAGTCTGGTTCCTAGTTCCTGGTCCGCGTCCACCTAAAAATTGTGGATCCCACGGGGTGAGACTGTTGTCCTAGCGAGAGATATAACTCTCTTCCAACAATATTATTATCACAAAATATAATATAAAACTGAACTACAGGTATTCCATTGATTAACAGATATATCTTTAAGCACAGGGCATAGATATTGATAACAAATCTATAAATTATCTTTTGCTTGAAAAGGAATATGAAGAACATGTATAACATCTATCTACTCAGATGCATAAAAGTAATAAGGCATCAACCAATGTTTCCATATTTGATCCTTAAACAAATATGCTACACAGCTGATTACATGTTCACATTCACAATTATGCCCAGAGGAGATGATATATACCACTCATACTCCAATCTAACCACTATTAAGTCAAAATCGGTACCATACAAGGTCAATGGCAGAGCCGGCTGTCAAGACCTCACCTTTCTCAGGTAGTACGAGAACACTTAGGTTTAGCATGACATCTTGTGTCTGTTGTAAGTAGCTATGTCAGGGTATAGAGGCATCTTCGCAATAGAGTTACTTTCGTAGCATGTACTCTCTTTGGAATAAGACCACTTAGATTTCCTAGATTATTAGGATGACCACTGAGCGGTCTTATTTTGATTTTATCAGGAAGTACCCTGAGCAGCCTGATGTATTTGGGGAGTCCACTGAGCACCCTTATTTAGTTTGGGAGTCCACTAAGCACCCTTATATTATCACATATTCAAAAATATGTGTTCTGAGTAAAAACTCATTTCACCACTCAGCAAATGCTAACACTAAATGGATCTATGGTCTAGGAAACTACATGATAATATTCATATTGTTTAATTAGGTATATTACTGTATCTTTTAACATCAACCAAGTTACAAGCAAGTATTATATCAAATGATACAAAGAAAAGCATAATTGCATTTATCAGATGCTTTCATATTCACTGAAACACATAGATCACTTAGATTCTCAATCTCTTGTCATCATCATACTTGGGTATTCAAACCCTTCATTCATCATTGAGTACTATCATCACTTAGCAGATGATCATTACCTCTAGGCCATCAGACCCAAATATTTGTTCACATAGTCCACATAACTCATTGAATCTGTATTACATATCCACATAGCTTATTGACTTTGTATCACCACATAGCTCTTACTTAGCCATGCTTATTACTTTAAAATACTTGCATGATTTTCATATCATGTTATCAACAATTTCAACATATGTCTTTAACCATGAAGTACTAAGGAACACATCCTCCTAATGAATTAGGGTTATAATCAACCTATTAGGGTTTCAAGATTACATTAGCAAGGGTTAAGTCCTAACTCATACTCCACTCATCTCAGGATTATTAGTGTATTCTATTTACATACTACTCTTTTCAATCATAGTTTCTCTCTCATCCCTTCAAAGGTGTAAATTACTTGATTCTCATTTTTAAGGGCTACTAGCTCATCATTAACAAATTGAATTACACTCATTGTGTCTTAATATTGCATTATTCATATTCATCCCTTAGATAAGATTAATAATTAAGGACATGCCTACCATATCAAGTAGCATGATTGATGATGTCATTTTATTGTATTTAGAGATGCATATATCATCTTAACAAGTATTCAATTTGATCACGTGGCGAAACCACATCCTTATATCGGGTATAGGGCCTATCCCTTAACAGCATATCGTGTAACCATGTAGTTAGGTATCACTTTATCTTTTCTCATCTCAAGTCAATCTCATATCATGTATGGGTTAAATCATTATTCCCATATTGGGTATGAGAGTGTATTGGGTCCTCATATCGTGTACAAGAGTACATCATATCGAGTATACCATTATGGTTATACCATATCTCATACAAAAATATTATTTTTGTCAATTCACTTTGGTTGGTCACATTCATTCTTAAACTTCCATATAGGTCTCTCATCATATCGGGTAGCCTCTTGGATTTCCATATCGGGCTCCATCATGGGTTATCATATCATGCATCCTCATTGGATGTCATCCTATATTAAGTGGTATCATGATTTCCATATTGTGTTTCTATGCTATCCATCGTATCGATTTACCTACCTTAGATATCATGTCGGGTTATATACATATTGGGCACCATATCGGTCATGTGTATTGGGCATAATATCGGTCAAGTATATTGGGCATCATATCGGTTTGCCTCATGGATTCACCATATCAGGTACCCATATAAAGTGGTATCTGATTACCATATCATGTGGCCATTAATGATAAAAACCTTGAACTCAAAACAAGACAAGATGGATACCAAGTTGTTCTTTAACTTGACACAAGGTAAAGAGAGAGTATCAAGTTTTAAAGGATAAAAGCATATCGGGTTCCTAGGGTTTTACTCATATCGGGAATAGGTAATGCTTGACCCTAGTGTTGTATTCAAGGTAATACATAGGGGTCTTCCATATCATTCATAGGTCTTGTCTTACAAGGTATGATCTACTTTCATATCGAGTGGACCCCATATCGGGTTCCATATTGGTTTGCAAGATCTTCAACCCATATCGGGTCGTGACTCCCTATGAATGTCGATAATAATGACGGAATAGTCAATGGCACTGAGTTGCTGCCTGACATCTCCTGACAATTTTCCTAGGTACAAGTCGGTACCACCGACTGGAGGTCGGTGGCACCAAACCACTTTGGTTGTGTTACTATTGATCAAGTCGGTAGCATCAATTCTTCTGTTGGTACCACCAAGTTTCTTTGACTCATGTCTATCCTTTTCTTAAATTGTTGATACCATCAACAATGATGTCGATAGCATCAAGCTAATCCAGGACTTGTCAATTCACCTAAAAATAAAAAAGAAGAACATAAGTACCATAAATTATGATAAAACTATATGAAATGGTATAAATAGAAAATATCTTATGCAAATGTATGTCACAGGATAATAATGCTAAACAATGTACATATAATGTCAAAATGAGAAAATATGCATGAAATGTATAATAAAATAGTCTGTGAAAAGTGAATAATATTTAGTGCATCAAGATGTACAAGAGAAAGAGTATCAACGTTACCTATTCATGTATGATATGGAAATGATCCCATTCTATCAACTTATTGATCATATTTTGGGGGTATAATGGGTCATTGACTAGACATGCTCAAACTCTCTATCTCTCACACTTTTCTAGAACTTTCACCATGGCTTAATGTGTTGAAGAGACTCAATAAGTTCTCACATGCTAATGTATATGTTGGAGATAATCTGTGGTGATCATTTTAGTGGATTGATGTCATTATTTAATCTTCATCTAGTGTTTGGCAGCCATTGAAAATTGCAATCACTAGATGGTAGTCAGAGGCGAGACCTCAGGCTATTCTAGCAGTACAATGTTCACAAGACTCTTAGGATTTTAGATTCCTACAGTGATGATGAAGGAGATTCCTCTAGAGAGTGAGGATCTCTATTGGCTACACAGTGACATGTGGATTGTTGACCAACACATATGGTGGCATAGAGGCACTATGGCGTCGATAGGTTGAAAAGATTTTCCTTACTGGTGATCAAGAGAAGATGATTGAGATGTTGCAGGTATGTGGATTTTTGGGTATGGTTGAGGTGCAATTGGATGTGGAGTGATAGGATGCAATGGCGGGGTCTAGGATATGCTAGGGAGTCACAAATATGTCAGTAGTACCCTCATCATTGGGTTCTAAGGGCAAGAGTTGCCAATATGTAGTATGTTGTGAGGGATGGTTGATGGGGCTCTGTGGTGGCCGTAAGAGTCAAATCTTGCCGTGTCTTGTTAGCGATAAGTTTGGACATTAGAAATGGTATGATGGAGGTTGGCTGATGATGGCATTGACATGGAGTTCAGTCCCCAAGATGCAAATTACTATTGGTGAAGTTGAGGATCCAATGGCGATGATGGTGCAAGGAATTTTTCTTGGAGGTTCTAAGTTGTGTTGCAGGTAGACTTCATAGGTTTTTTATAGTTTTGTCCTTATGAGTCTAATATGTAGTTTGAGTGATGGGGCTTTAGGGTTGCAAGGAATGTAGTCATGGGGGGACAAAGTTAAATGGATGGTCTAGGTGCATCCATAGATGTTTGAAGGCATTTAATGGTGTATTTTTGTTTCATCCATTTTGGTCTCCAGTGTCTGAGTTTAGGGTTTGGAGGAGGTATTATTCAAGATGAGGCAAATGGACTAGAATTCTGGTCCCTTGGTGGAAGGGAAAGAAATTGAGAGCTCCTTATGCTTCTATAACATGTGGTGTTGACAGTGTTACAAGAAGGAGATATAGTCAGTCTTCTTAGGTTTGTTCAACCCAATTGTCAAAGATAGTAGCTCCTAACCTCATTAACTTCCTATCTTTACATTTTCTAACCTCTAACTCTTATTTTCATGAGGTTTTTTAGCACAACAACATGAAACTAAACCAAATGATGTAATAAGGATTCAAACATGTAATTTTAGAAACTGCTTTTCTAGTATCTCATAAGTGAGAAGAATGAACCTACTTAGACACAATAAATTCAAGTGAAAGATTTACTCATACCAAATTACATGAGAATGATCAAAATAACTAGACAGGACTTAGGATGAAGGACCATATTTGTCCATGACTTCAAGTGTAACAAATAGTAATCATAGCTCAAAATAGATTTAGTACCCAAAATTGAGTATGTTACATGAGCCTAATTCAAGAAAATCTTTTAAGAATCCTTGACCTTAAAAAAATCAAATTTTTAAACCTTTGCCTTACACATGAAAGGTTGTCCAAGTTTACTTACAAGATATATACTTTCATGAACAAACCACATCTAGCATTGTACCACCTATGTAACGACCTCACTTTTCAGCAACCCCCTACTAAGGAAGGTCAAACATATTAGAGTCATTACTTACATTTTTACTCAAGATCCAGATTAGTCAAATATGAAAATAATAGAAAACAATCTCATTAATTCACAAACATTATTTACTAAAAGCTTACATGAACTTTCTATCCTCAAAATTATATATTTGAGAAGAAATAACTAGTTAATCCTCCTTTTGACAACTTTAGTGCCTCCATATAATTTCCATATTTATCTTTATGTCATTTATCGTGTATATCATTTTATACCTAAAATGACATGAAATAAATACACGATCAGTATGTTCCCATATTGGTACACGGGGTACATCCAAAATGTGCAAGTAAATAACAACATATATTCCAACAAATACTTGCAAATATAAACTGATATTTTCTTCACATAATCTTTCTTTTATATGATATTCATAATGGCATTATAATTGAACAAAAGTAAATAAACAACCAACATTTTATTGTTCAATCCTCGAGAAGCACTCGAAAAATGCCGACAAACTAATGTGGTTATTCTTAGGTGTAACCACATACTTTGATGGTGAACTATGTAGATTATACTTCAATTATGTTCAAGCAATCCAATCAACAAAGATGAATCCAAGCAATCATATTGTAAATGCGGGCATGTAAATCCTAAAGTGTCACAATCACATTTAATACATTAGACCCTACTCGGTCATAAACTAGGGTTTAGGTTTCTGTGTTATCAAGTTAGCATTAGGGTTATGTTTGATACTCCAATTCCATGTTCATAGGTTGATTGAATTAAGAACCCTAATTCATATTATGTGTAGTCATGATTGTCCAATGTACCATGTTATTACATCATGAACACTTATATCAAATTAGTCTCATTAAAGTTATAGCATGTTACACCATTGGTGTTCAAGATCTTAATTACACAGGTTAAGGATCATCCACACTAGGAAACCTAGTTTCTCATCATTATCATCATGATGATCTTGTTTACTCATCGTATTCAACAATGTCGGTAATTAGAATTAAAGAATGGCTTTTAATGTTTTCAACAGTAAAATATCCAAAACTAAGATTTTTATGCTTTAATCACCACTCAAAATCATGTTTGCACTACTTTTAGAAAAAGGAATCATTATAAAGATTTAATTATATGTTCTTTGTGTTCCTCTCATTTTTTCAATCATGTTGGTATATTGGTTTGTTATATTTGAACATTCTTAGCATTTTCTATGAATTAAACAAGATCAGTAAATATACCTTAATTCGTGTGACGTGTCGGTTTATCATTGGTCAGGATTATTCCAAGCTGGAACCATGATGGGTGTGGTTCAAGCACTAGGTTTTCCTCTGGACCGACGTTTAACTTCTGGTTCATTGTTGTTGAACCGCCTATTACTATGTGACCCTAGATCGGCCTATCATCCTTTTGTGCATTCGCCGCTACAGACACAGATGCGTCCGCGTCTTCTCTGCACTACAGTAGTGCCACCTCTAACGCCTAGTTCTCCCCGACAAGGAAGCTAGCATGCTCAACTGCCCCTAACCACCTCCGCCTCATCCCTTCCTTACGCTCGGTGCCCTCTCGCACGCTCGAACAGGCCCGACTACCTACTTCCACGCTTCCGCTATGGCAGATGAGACGCCGACCACCTGGGCTTCATCCCTTCATTGCCACCACATGCCCCAAGGTCCTCCTCTCTCCTCTCATCCCCACATAGCTGCCACAAGGGCCACAGAGATTCTACTCTCCTCCGTTGGTGCTTGTGGTGCCAGAACAGGCTGGGGTGGTTGTTGACGTCAAAACTAGTTCTTCTAATGTGAATAAGGCAACAGATCTTCACCTCTGTCGTGCAATTCAGAAGGAAAAGGAGATAGGAGGGGAGTGCTCTGTTAAGGCTACCCATGATCTGTCGGTCGTGGCTCAAATTCATATTCAAGACTGTGCCCAGGATCAGGAAAGAAGAACATGGGAGGAGGAAGGGGCGCAGCTAGAAAGGAGCCAGTTGACTATCTCCAAAGCTTCCCTCAGCCATGCAGGTCAGGGACTATGCAACCTAATCGGAAACCCTAGTATTAGGAAGAAGGAGGGTGATGAAAAAGGAGGGAGAGGGTGTTCCACGAGAAGAAAGGAGACCCATGTCTACATATATATACTATCCCCACAAAGGCCTCTCGTAGTACTGCCTCTTTGGTACTAGTTTCCCAAACCCCCAACCATTAATACTTTCTAACTCTATTGTACCTCTTGCCATGTATGTGATTGTATGGTATAATCATTTATTTCTTTTTACTTTCGTATTATTATCTCTCTCTCTTGTGGTTATGTAAATCACTTATGGGAAAGTATATATTGTTGTCAAAAGGAAAGCATTCAATATCTTTCCATTATAAAACACATATGCCACGGTAACAAAAATACAATTATCTTTCTCTCTCTCGCTCATTTCTTTCATTAAAACATCTCTTATATCAAAACTCCATATTACTTGGTTTTCATACAAAAAACCATCAAGGGAAGCATGACACTTTATTGGAAAAACAAAAGTCATTAAGGAATATTCATAATTATATGGTACACGTTGGTCCTTATTTCTCTCTGGTATACCATTTATTCTCATTCCATGACAACTCATAAAAATCATTCTCAATCATATTTAGTAATTGTAATTCATTGGGAGGTTATATATATATATATATATGAGGTTAGGAAGTGTGTACCGGCCGGTACATGTAACTTACGTGTACCGGCCATTAAAATAGCACACGTGGAGTATGTTTATAAAATCCAACCATATGGATTGATTCAACACTATATAGATTACATGTGTTTAAAAAATCATAACTGTATCTCATATAGATCATGAGATATAATAATACATCATTCAATGGTTTCTACAATTTCTGCAACTTACCATTGATTAGAAAAAATACACATTTTCTTTTGTTAAATGATCTATAAATGTCAGATTGTGGTGATTTTTTGTACATATCTTATCTGAAGGGTATACATTACATCCATAAGGTTGGATTATGTAGATGAATTTTACAATTACCGTAAATGAAGGTGGGTACATGTAAGCTACAAGTACTCGGGTACACAATTCTTTTAGCCTATATTATATATATATATATATATATATATATAATGTGTGTGTGTGTGCTAGGAAGTGTGTACGGGTAGGTACATGCAACTTATGTGTACCGGCCATGAAAATGACAGACATGCAATACATTAATTCAATCCAACCATCAATAGATTAGATTTTTTCAAAAAGTCACAACCACACCTCATGTATAGCATGAGATATAACAATATATCATTCAATGGTTGTTACAAGTCCTGCAACTTACAATTGATTAGAAAATATATTGTTTCTTGTATTTAATGATCTAAGAATGTTAGATTGAAGTCATTTTTGATATACATGTTATCTAAGTGGTATGCATCACATCCATAAGGTTGGATTGTTTTTTATACTTTTGTAATCATCATAAATGAAGATGGGTATATGTACTCAGGTACACAATTCTTTTAGCCATATATATATATATATATATATATATATATATATATAGAGAGAGAGAGAGAGAGAGAGAGAGTCAGGCTAGAATACACTCGAGTGTATCCGGAGAGGAATACACTCAAGTAGTTTTTCATGATACAATATTTTTTTTGAAAATCTAATCTGTTGATCTTCTTAAACATCTCGTGAACAACTTATATGCAAAATTTGAGCACATTTGGATATGTATAGATCATGTTATGAAGATTGCAAAAATTATGCATTTCAAATTAGTTTCGTGCGTCGATTTTGTCACCCTTGGATGAGTGACTTACACTCATCCAAATGGGCTCAAAATTTGTATGTAGCCTAGTTATATTATGACGGTGAAGATCAATGGTTTACATTTTGCAAAAAATAGTCTTGATATGCAAACACACTTGAGTGTATTCGTGTGATCTATACACTCGAGTGTATTCTAGCCTGACTCTCTCTCTCTCTCTCTCTCATATATATATATATATATATATATATATATATATATATATAGAGAGAGAGAGAGAGTCATGCCAGAATACACTCGAGTGTATTCGAGTAGAATACACTCAAGTGTATTCGAGAAGAATAAACTCAAGTAGTTTTTTATGATGCAATATTTTTTTCAAAAATCTAATCCGTTGATCTTCTTAAACATATTGTAAATAGCTCATACGCAAATTTTGAGCACATTTGGACATTTATAGGTCATGTTATTAAGACCTTAAAAATTATACATTTCAGTTTCGCACGTCAATTTTGTTGCCCTTATTGAGTGACTTACACTCATCCAAATGAGCTCAAAATTTGTATGTAGCCTAATTATAGTATGACGGTGAAGATCAATGGTTTACATTTTGCAAAAAATAGTCTTGATATGCAAACACACTTGAGTGTATTTGTGCGATATGTACACTTGAGTATATTCTAGCCTGACTATATATATATATATATATATATATATATATATATATATATAGAGAGAGAGAGAGAGAGAGAGAGAGAGTCAGGCTAGTGTACACTCGAGTGTACCGGAGGCACCGTACACCATAGTCATTTTTGAAGATGTAGTAAATTTTTGAAAAATCTAAACCGTTGATCTTCTTAATTATAATAAGAACATACTATATAATAAATTTTAGCTCATTTGGACACCTATAGGTCGTGCATCTAAAGGAGGAAAAAATCATGTATTTCAAATTAGTTTTGTGCGTTGATTTTTTTGTCCTTGGATGAGTGACGTACACTCATCCAAATGAGTTCAAATTTTGTATGTGACCTATTATTATTGTAACCATGAAAATCAATGGATTATATTTTGAAAAAACATGGTCTAGATAGGCAAACACCGTTGGGGTGTACGGTATGATCTGTACACTCGAGTGTATTCTAGCCTATCTCTCTCTCTCTCTCTCTCTCTCTCTATATATATATATATATATATATATATATATATATATATATAACTTGATCCTTAGACATGTTATTAAAACAATGCCATTATCTCAAACAATATCCCTTTCTCCCAATTTCTAGAGACTCTTTTCTTTTCTTATTATTTCCAGGTTAAATACTAATGTATGTCTCACAACATGTGTTGCCAAACTTTCTAGATAAGCACCACGTCTTTTATTTTCCTAAGGAACTTGCATATTATCTTTTAATTCTATTATCCAATAATTCAAAAGACCATTAATATTATGTATGAAAACTCTATTTTTCTATAGTATTCCTCATAATTTTATTTAAAATACCAATTGTCCATTTCTTTTAGAATCCCCTTTATTATTGGATTTTCCTCTCTTTCTTTTGCCAAAAACATTATTGAGTTATTGCAAACCACAAAACATATGAAATCTATTTTATTTCTTTAACTTGTACCACAAGCACCCATGCCACAAGGTCATCAACATTATTATTCAACTAATAATTAACATTTTGAAAATTATTTATCACACCATGACTTCATATTTATGTAATTAAATTTACCAATAACATTCACCCCTCCTTTAAAGGAATTTTATCCCCAAAATTCAAAACTGATAAGCATAAGGTGAATCATAACTCATCTTAGTTTCAAGCCTTAGGGTTAGCAAGCCTACTTACATATCCTTAACATATTTTAATGATATGCAAATTCCTCACATTATTATGAGGATTGGCACTTGAATTCATGGTGTAACCACATCCTTAGTATTTACATGATATCATCCTTTGGTGATTACATTTTCATTTGTGATTTAGAATTACTTGGTTATCATCTTTTTACCTAGATTTCCAACCTATCATTCATTTATATCCACATACAGGTGAGGTAACACCTTCAAACCTAGATCATGTCATTAAGCTCAACTTAAAGTATTCATTCTCATATGTCAATTTTAAGCATAACATGTGTCTACCCTATCTCTCTCCATCATAATGAGATGAAATAAGCACTTGAATGAAGTCTAAAAGAAAAGTTCATCTCATTCTAAGATCAGAGATGGTGTATCCACACATCATCTTTCAATTCACATTTTAAGTTGGATCACTCTCAACATGACTCAAAGCCATAAATTACTTTTTTTAATTCCACAATGTTCTTAATCTCATGAAGTCAAATGCTTCTTTCACTCTTGAGTTTTACACAACTCCTCTATTATTTCATTATTAAATTCTTCTTTGTATCTTTTACATTTACAGCTCAGGTATTATGAGCCTTAGCCACTTCCTTTAGGTCTCTAGGGGTATAGGTACTTTTTTTGGTGTGATTTCATCCTTATGCATCTAAGGAGTGCCTGTCACATTCACTTACTGGCCACATGAACATCATGAAGGTGGTCAATCTCCTGAGACATGGGCCTCAGGCAAACATAGTTGTTACCTCCTAACTAGATGGTCATGTGCATTCAGGGAACAATCAACTACTAATCCCATCGGTCCATGTACCTTTAATACTCCTTACTTGACCATAGGATTGACTTCGAGCTCTAACCCTCCCAAGGTTCATTTATAGCACATTATATTTGTATGTAATTCTTTAAACTAGATTCCTCCATCTCCTATAATGCTCATTATTCATTTTATGCCCCCTCATTGGACTCATGGCAACATTTTGTTTTCTAGGTTCGGTCTCATACTGTGATGATCCGATTACAAATCAAGTCATCACCAGTATAAACGTGGAATTATCAAAACAACAGAATTAACAAAAACTACTAAAAATTAAAACCATTTTGCACATAGGTCCATCTTCCAAAAAACTTTCACACAAAGAACCAAGGCCTCATATACACATGGTTCGCATTATACATTTAGTATTCTATCTCTTCTCAAAGATAATAAGTACTTGTTGCTTTACTTTAATACACACAGCAGCAACATAAAAACCTCGAGATAAGCAAACCAAAATCTCAAGTCGTTCGTGAAAAACACTAAGACTATCTCCTAAGGACCTGAGAGTACAGAGACGACATATATACTTCTATCTACAAAACCCTGACAAACAGCATACTCAACCTGAAATACTATTGTTGTCCTTGTTGAAACAATCCTTCTTCTATAGTCCGGTTCCTAGTTCCTCATCCACGTCTACCTAAAAATTGTGGATCCCACAGGGTGAGACTGTTGTCCCAGCGAGAGATATAACTCTCTGCCAACAATATTATTATCACAAAATATAATATAAAATTGAACTACAGGTATTCCATTGATTAACATATATATCTTTAAGCACAGGGCATAGATATTGATAACAAATCTATAAATCATCTTTTGCTTGAAAAGGAATATGAACAACATGTATAACATCTATCTACTCAGATGTATAAAAGTAATAAGGCATCAACTAATGTTTCCATATTTGATCCTTAAAAAAATATTCTACACGGCTGATTACATGTTCACATTCACAATTATGCCCAGAGGAGATGATATATACCACTCATGCTCCAATCTGACCACTAGTAAGTTGAAATCGGTACCATACAAGTTCAATGGCAGAGCCGGCTGTCAAGACCTCACCTTTCTCAATCAGTATGAGAACACTTAGGTTTAGCATGACATCTTGTGTCTGCTGTAAGTAGCTATGTCGGAGTATAGCAGCATCTTCGCTATAGAGTTACTGTCATAGCATGTACTCCCTTCGGGATAAGACCACTTAGCTTTCCCAGATTATCAGGATGACCACTGAGCGGTACTATTTTTATTTTATCAGGAAGTACACTGAGCATACTGATGTATTTGGGGAGTCCACTGAGCACCCTTATATTATCACATATTCAAAAATATGTGTTCCGAGTAAAAACTCATTTCACCACTCAGTAAATGCTGACACTGAATGGATCTATGGTCTAGGAAACTACATGATAATATTCATCTTGTTTAATTAGGTATATTACTGTATCTTTTAACATCAACCAAGTTACAAGCAAGAATTATATCAAATGCTACAAAGAAAAGCATAATTGCATTTATCATATGTTTTCATATTCACTGAAACACATAGATTACTTAGATTCTCAATCTCTTGTCATCATCATACTTGGGTATTCAAACCCTTAATTTATCACTGAGTACTGTCATCACTTAGCAGATGATAATTACCTCTAGGTCATCAAACCCAAATATTTGTTCACATAGTCCACATAGCTCATTGAATCTGTATTACATATCCACATAGCTTATTGAATTTATATCACCACATAGATCTTACTTAGCCATGCTTATTACTTTAAAATACTTGCATGATTGTCAGATCATGTTATCAACAATTTCAACATATGTCTTATGAAGTACTAAGGAACACATCCTCCCAATGAATTAGGGTTATAATCAACCTATTAGGGTTTCAATATTACATTAGCAAGGGTTAAGTCCTAACTCATACTCCACTCATCTCAGGATTATTAGTGTATTCTATTTACATACTACTTTTTTAATTCATAGTTTCTCTCTCATCCCTTCAAAGGTGTAAATTACTTGATTCTCATTTTTAAGGGCTACTAGCTCATCATTAACAAATTAAATTACACTCATTGTGTCTCAATATTGCATTATTCATATTCATCCCTTAGACAAGATTAATAATTAAGGACATGCCTACCATATCAAGTAGCATGATTGATAATGTCATTTTATTGTATTTAGAGATGCATATATCATCTTAACAAGTATTAAATTTGATCATGTGGTGAAACCACATCCTTATATCGGGTATAGGGCATATCCCTTAACATCATATTGTGTAAGGTATCACTTTATCACTTTATCTTTTATCATCTCATATGATGTATGGGTTAAATCATTATTCCCATATTGGGTATGAGAGTGTATTGGGTCCTCATATCGTGTACTAGAGTACAACATATCGATTATACCATTATGGTTATACCATATCTCATATAAAAATGTTATTTTTTTTCTTCACTTTGGTTGGCCACATTCATTCTTAAACTTCCATATAGGTCTCTCATCATATCGGGTAGCCTCTTGGATTTCCATATCGAGCTCCATCTTGGATTATCATATCATGCATCCTCATTGGATGTCATCCTATATTAAGTGGTATCATGATTGCCATATTGTATTTCTATGCTATCCATCATATCGATTTACCTACCTTAGATATCAAGTCAGGTTATATACATATTGGGCACCATATCAGTCATATGTATTGGGCATCATATCGGTCATGTATATTGGGCATCATATCGGTTTGCCTCATGGATTCACCATATCAGGTACCCATATAAAGTGGTATCTGATTACCATATCATGTGGCCATTAATGATTAAAACCTTGAACTCAAAACAAGACAAGATGGATACCAAGTTGTTCTTTAACTTTACACAAGGTAAAGAGAGAGTATCAAGTTTTAAAGGATAAAAGCATATCGGGTTCCTAGGGTTTTACTCATATCGGGAAAAGGTAATGCTTGACCCTAGTGTTGTATTCAAGGTAATACATAGGGGTCTTCCATATCATTCATAGGTCTTGTCTTACAAGGTATGATCTACTTTCATATCGGGTTCCATATCGGTTTGTAAGATCTTCAACCATATCGGGTTGTAAGAGTCCTCAACCCATATCGGGTTGTCCATGATGATGTCATCATCATCTTCCTCAAGATCATTAATTAATTCAAGCCTATGGATAACAGTCCTAATTACATATTGGAATGCATGTTTATATCAACTGATTAAAGGAAATCTAAATTTTGTATTTAATCAACAAATTGAACAACATTGAAGAAGGATAATAATATTGAAGGGTTTAAATTATATAACCCACCTCTCAAAGAGCTTCCAAGCTTCAACCTTCAAATCCACATGTTTTGAGTTTGAGGATGAGCCTTCTCCAAGCTCCAAGCTCTTGCATGAGATATCCAATCACCTTGGGCGATATCACCTCACTTGGTTGCTTCAACCTACTTTGGCTGATATCTCTCCTTCTTAGCTGATACCAAGCCTCACCTTTCCACTCTCTTCACTATGGGTGATACAAGGAAAGGTGTTGCATGATACAAGAGGAAAGGCACATGCTAGATCTGAAAATCTTGCCAACAAATGAAGGTCAAGGTATTTATACTTGAGATTTATAGAAAAGAGTGGCATAGGTGTCATTAACTTAAGGACTTCATGCCACCTAGCCATGCAAGGTCGACACATAGTCTTGCATGCATGCCACTACTATCTTACCATGCAAAAATAAAAGTCCATGGATAATGTAGGGAATAAGGGGCAGCTCTTTGTCTTCTAGAGCAAGTCTCCTTCCACTAACTTATTATTATATTCAACTCCATCATTTCTAAGACGAAAGCAAATCGATGCTTTATCATTTCCTTGAAGTTCCTTACCCATCATGGACAAACCAAAGCTTCCACAAACTGATAGGATGCTCTCCCTATGGCTCTATGGCTGATAGGGACTTCCTTCTAAGTCCACAACTCGATATGGCTCATGTACATAGCTTCTACTTATGTATTTTCTTGGTTTCTTCATTTATTAAGAGTACTAAAACTTCAAGATGTTTCAAACATATTGTCTCCTCCTTTCTCTTTCCTCTCGATAATACTAGGTAAGAGTAAAAACAATCTAGAGGTGGTAATTTACACATTAACCCTACATTTTGCATATATCACAATTGATTCATCAAGCACTTAGCATTGTTTATGCAAGTTCCTACTTAGACTTAGGCTTTGCACAAACCACCACTTAGTATCATATTCTCCTTCATGACATTCAAAACACTTAGAATACATTCATCATGTAACATTTGCAACATAACCCCTCATCTTGGGTAAATTGCACTTTTCACTTAGATTATCATATAATGCACACATAGTTTGCATATAAGCTCAAATTTTGAAAATAATACATCACAAAGGCCTTAATTACTTTTCAAAAGATAAAAACAAGTTGTAAGCAACTTACTTAAGCAAAACATCTAGGGTTAGGTCATAACCCAGGTCAGGGGTGTTACACATACAGTTAGCCACTTCCATAGTGACTCTTCCTCATGTTCCTCAGAGATGGCATACTTGGGTTCAAAGAATCATACTCAATATATGTGCTTTCATATTATTAATTAGGTTACATTCATGGTTGCCTCAATCTTTAAATTGATTTAGTCAGCTTACCTTTCTAGGGAAGGTCTTAACCTAGAGTACCTCCATGGCTCATAGGAGGAAGTTAGGCTCTCTAGCAACAACTTGACCCTAAGGTCTAAGGTTTTGCCTCCCCCATAGGTCATCTTCCCACTCTTGAGTTTACCCACCCTAGGTTGGCACTCTACCCCTAAAGCTTTCATATTTTCATCTTTATGCATTGTTTTCATTATAACTTCTCAACTTAATATCTTTGGGGCACTCCCTCGATGGAGTATTCATGTAGGGAACACTCTGTCTAGAATGGTCCCTACAGTGGACGTGTGGCATCCAACTCATAAAAATAAGATTTACTTAAGAGGAAGTGAATCATTTACAACGGATTACAAAAAATCACTGAAAATTAAAACTTTTTGCAAAGAGATCCACACACAGGAAATCTTTTCCAACAAGAACCATTGTATAACATTTACATTCTGGTTCAAATGTACATAGCATGTACCATCTCTTTTCAGAGACTACAACATCAGCTGTCTTATAAACATTATATACAGACAGCATACGAATCTCGAGGCATCAAGCCAAAACCTCAAACGATTCATTAAAAACATTGACTAAAAACTCTGAGGACCTGAGAGTATAGAGATGACACATAGGACTTTCTAACTACGTAGCTTGACAGATAGCATCTCCACCTGAGATCTCATTGTTGTCCCTGATGTTATTGCTAATGTCCTTTCCCTGCAATAGGATTTCTGCTTCTTTATCTGCATCCACCTAAAAACATTGGATCCCACGGGGGTGAGACAATTGTAAATTGCCCCAACGGGAGATATAAATCTCCGCCAAAACATTGTTATAGAAATTTATTAAAATAAACTGAGCAGAAGGATTTATATATATAATCAACAGTAGATAAATAACTATATGAACAAAGTGAAGTAATCTCCTTTTCCAAGGAGAACATTGCATCTACTCATGGTAGACTCATAGTTCATCCATCTACTTGCAATGAATAAAAATAGATATGAAAAACATCAGTGAACTAGAGTTGCATGAAAGAAATATAACATCAGCCAATAAATTTCCGTATTCAATCCTTAAGAAAACATGCTATACGGCTGATTTCATTTTACAAACACACTTATTCCCTGAGGAGATGAGGTATACCGCTCATACTCCAACTGACCACTGCGAAGTCGAAATCGGTACCATACATAGGTCAATGGAAGAGCTAGATTCCCATGACCTCTCACATCCCGGTCAGTGCGGGACAACAAGAAGAACTATGTTAACTACTCAAAATAGCTTTCCATTGTATACTGGAGCTTCGCTATAGAGTTACAGTGTCAACTGCACTCTCATCGGCCATCGAGAGATTTGTTGTTTATCTTCATCGACCCGACACAAGTATTATTGGGAGATGTGTACGGCATCTATCCCAATCATCGGGAGATTAGGATACATCCATCCTGACACATCAAGGATTGAGAGGTTTGTTATTTACCTTCACTCAATCTCTTCACCGGACGTAAGGATATTTTTCGCCCATTTACCCCCACATATTCAAAATATGCATTCCGGGTTTTGCAGCAGAGCACCTATTTCACCATCACCAAAATGCTATCGATGATGGATCTATGGTCAGGGCTCTACATGAAAATATTTCACTTGATTAATTAAGTACATTTTCACATTATTTTAGCATCATCCAAGTTCTCAAACATGAATCATTACAACAATGATATAAAGAGACATGTACTATTTTCATCAAATACTTATCAGTCTTTAAAAGACATTGGGAACTCGGTTCCTCTTTTCAATACTGGGAATTATCATCCCTTCACAATCTCATCACTATAATCATATGGCTCTGGGTATTTAAACCCTTGACTCATCATTGAGCATCATTACCATCTATTAGGTAACTATCACCTTCAGGTCATCTGACCAAGGCATTCATGATACTTGTTACACAAGCATCACACATGGCTCACAAGGCCACAAAGATATCTTGTAACCTCTTTCTAGGCAACAACTTACTCATATGACTCATAAAATCCATGCACATTTGTTACTTATACAAAGACACAACAACATTAAGGCACATAAGGCCAATCAACATTTATTATATAAATGTCACAGCTCAATCTGGCTATGTTCATCATCTCATAATACCTGCATGGCTATTTAGACATGATAACAGTCATACAAGTCACTCATCATGTGACACAATAGTAACACCATTATTCCTTTACCAGGAATTAGGATTTACTATCAAATAGGGCTTTTCATTCCCTTTACCCAGAATTAGGGTTAGGGTTCTCCATCTCATTACTTAGGGTGTCATGATTATATTATCTATCCAACCCTTAATTCATTATTCCATACCTCTGGGGCATTCAAAGATATCATAAATGATTATTCAAGATCATTATTCTCATCATATAGCATTAATGATCATCAATTCAAGGTATGAGTTCATTTCTCATCCTCATCATGGTATGACTACATCATACTCATCAATTTGGCTTTACCCCATTCTCATGGTACATTAATTAACACTTATCAGAGTGCATTAACTCATTACATTTCATTGTAATAGTTGCATAACACACTTCATATGTTTCTTACCCAATTGTATTGGATTTGAAGTGCATCAAGGTATATAAACCCTGAAGTGTTGAATGTCATAACTATCATATCTTGATGTATCACTCTACTCATCATTTCAGACTCTCTCGAGTTAACCAACTTATCTTGTATTAAGGTATTTCCCTCCTAATACTTTCCATTACTGATTTATCACCTTTAGCATGTAATGCATAGGCCACACATTAGAATTGTCCAACCATCTTTAATGATATGGACTTGTATAATGATAAATACATTGCTTACAATAAGGTTTCTTATAATCAACCACTTGAAATGTTTCACCTTTATAAGTTAATTCATTCTATCTCATCATTAGGGTTTCCTTATGCCCTTATTAAAAATTAGGATTATGATTTATTGTCACATTGCCCAAAATTAGGGCTTTATGTATTATGACTCCACATTAGAGTCTCACATGCCTTCACCCTTCTTAGGGCCTCTTATCATAACATAGTATTAGAGCTTCATGTGATGTTAATTCTTAATCAGGGTTTCTCATGGAATCACCCTCAACTAGAGTTTCTCATGGAATCACCCTCAACTAGGGTTTCACATGGAATCACCCTCAACTAGGGTTTCACATGGAATCACCCTCAACTAGGGCTTCACGTGGAATCACCCTCAACTAGGGTTTCATATGGAATCACCCTCAACTAGGGTTTCGCATGGAATCACCCTCAACTAGGGTTTCACATGGAATCACCCTCAACTAGGGTTTCATATATCATTACATGACATCACCCTAAATTTGGTTCTCACATCACATCATCACATCAATGTTTCGTGTACATCATTCTTACTTAGGGTTTCTCATGACATTACCCTAGAATACTATTTCACTTGGAATCATCCTTAATTAGGATTTCCACTATAGTTACCCACAATTTGGGTATATTAATCATCTCCATTAGGATTTCATTTCATTTTCCATAATTAGAGATTCACTATTCATCTCAATTAGGGTTTTACATCTCATTACCCTAAATTAGGGCTACATCTTCCCCCTAGATTAGGGTTTCATTTTGCCCTTGATTAGGGCTAGAGTTCAATAACTCTGTCAATTAGGGCATATACTCATGATTAGGGTTTCATGATCTCTTTAATAAGGATCATACATTTAATCACCAAATGAATCATACTCATGTATGAATTCCATGCTATCATCCTCTCAACTTGATTAGGTCATATTAACCCTTCCATCAAGTACATACAACTATGATTAACATAGTGTACCAAATTATTGTTCTTATAAGCAATTAGGGTTCATCCCTTAATTGGCACTAATCACTAAGGTACTATTAGAGTTTCAACCTTTGTACCTTCATTTATTATCATTACTAAACATCATTGGATTATTGGAACTATCAATACCTTCAATATCCTAGTGATTGAACCACATTGAACTCCATTCGATTTTGAAGGTTTCATCACCAAACGGTTTTGAAACCGTTTGCCACCAAACGGTTTTGAAACCGTCTGACCCCAAATGGTTTTGAAACCATTTTCCCCCAAATGGTTTCAAGACCGTTTGGTCTCAAATGGTCTTAAGACCGTTTGGGCCAAATCAGTCCCAAACCGTTAGGGTTCCCAAGGTCATTCATCAATCCAATCGTTTTCCAATTGCATCATTGCAGCCTACAATCAATTGAATTATTGAGCTTCAACCATAATTGACCCTTGGATCTTTAATCCATCAATCACCACCTTTGACCATCCAAACGGTCTTGAGATGCTTGACCTCAAATGTTTTTGAAACCGTTTGACCACTTTATCATCAAAATCCATAACATCCAATTAGGGTTTGGATCATTAGATCGATTATCAAATCAGTAATTGATTGCCTTTCAATTTGGTATCATTGGATCTTCAAATACCAAACCATACTCAACCCTAGACATCCAAACAGTCTTGGTTGACCCTCAAACGGTCTTGAGACCATTTGGGTGATCCCCAAATGGTTTTAAAACCGTTTGGGTCAATCAACCCAAAGACTCAACACCATCAATTACAAAATTAGCACTTAACCTGATTAGGGTTTGCTACTTGGTGATTAACTATGCATTGAACTAATTAATTAGATCCTTTAGATTAACATTCAACATGTATTAGGGTTCTGACCTCAAACGGTCAACCCTTTCAAACGGTCAACTCCCTCAAACGGTTTGGGTCTCAAAACACCAAACGGTTTTGAAACCGTTTGGTCTCCAAACAGTTTGGTGAAACCGTTTGGACCAACAATTTGAAACTGTTTGCCTTGGATATTTGGAGAGGTCTATGATTATGATTATGTCATCATCATCAAGCTCTAAACTCACGAAACCTGCTGTAATTTCCATGGTGATTGCACCATCCAACCAAATCAATTATCGTGAATGAAGAAAGGATCACTATTTGATAAGGAATTGAATGCAATAACAAAATTGAGGGTTCAAGTTATAAAACCTGCCTCCAATTGAGATCCAAAGCTCCAAGCTCACGGAAACAATGGTGGATGAAACTCCTTTCACCATTCCAAGGCTCGTCCTCAAGGTTTGAGTGAAAAGGAATGGTTAGAATTGAAGAGGGGATCGAAATAGGAAGAAATCATGCATTGATTTGTGATTTCCACCATGGATTCAAGGTGAACAAGGGTCAAGAAGCTTACCAACAGGTAGGGAGTCGTCCTCCTGGTCCTCCCAAGATCCTTGGTCGTTTTCCAAGCAAAGGGAAGAAGTGGGATCGGGAAAAGCCTTTCATTTGGCTTGTAAAAGGTCTTTTTATAAAAATTCAATGAGAGAGAATATGCTTTATAAAAATTCATTTAATCCCAAAAATTGAGCCTCCTCTTCCCCCTCAACTTACTTGTATCCGAGGCTATCTTTTTTGCCTCCAATTCTTCTCAATTATCCATGTTTTAAAGAAAAGCAAATTAAGCACCTCGAATCATATTATACTAATATCCATATGTGAGTGGATATTTCTTTTTCTTATAAAATTGTGAGTGAGTTATCCACTCCCTTGGATATTTTTGTGGTCCTTGCAAAGCTCAAGGACGTCCACACACATATGATTTCAACCATTTTAATTTTGGTTGAAGGCTCTTTAATTAATACATTTATTTTTGCACTAAATTGAATTAGGGCTTCAATTAGGATTAAATCTTGATTATTTAAATATCAAGATTCTCTCTCCTCCAACTTAATTCAAATGTGACACCCCTATCATTTTCTTTGATCTACATGATGCCAAGAAATATTAGGGACCTTATTGAAGTGGTAATTTGCATATTGAACCCTAGGTTTTGGGTAAATTACACATTAAACCAAAATTGGGTTTTAATACACAAACATTGTCCAACAAGCTCTATCTCGGTTCCCAAGCTTGTGGAAACCCTACCACTACATAATATTCATTCTTATGATGTCTAAACATCAGGGGAACATTTTATCATGTGTAATTTGCAAGTTAACCCCTCAGCTTGGGTAATTTGCACATTAGTCCAAAATGAGCAGACATTGCTTCAACATTGTTCAAACAGGACCAAAATTGAAACATAAGTTCCTCATGAGCCCTAATTACTTTTCACAATATAAGATTAAGTATATAATCATCTTTCTTAATCAAAACATCGAGGGTTAAAACATAACCCAGGTCAGGGATGTTACAAATTATAAACCCCTAATAAGGATTTCGTCCCCGAAATCCAGATAAAAGAAGATAGATGTTATTCATTCATCATACTATCTAGTCTTCATATATCATCTCATTGTTATGGAGACACCTTAAAACTTTGATCAACACAAAGTGTTTCCATACGAGATTCTCATAGAATCAACACACAAGGCACATGTCCCATTGTTCTTCATCATTGACTGTGGAATCAATTATGTGTCAAGTAACACTTTGCTTGTTTAGAGAAACATCATACATTCTTTATTCATATCATGTTTATGCAGAGCATAAACCCCTAACATATGATGTTCATATTCTTTTATATACTCAGACTAATCTCATAGTTGACCACTCCAGGTAGCCAACATAAACCATCTGGTATTTCTCAGATACTAGAATCTTTCACCTTGGTATCTATCACATGTGTTGAGAACACATCACATATTTATCTTCCTTTCATCTTGAAACATTAATTGTTACATATGTCTTCACCTTGGAGCCAAAATCCAAGATAAACTGATACTTTTCTAAGTATCCATCACTTGAACATTTTTATCTTATGAACATCAAGTGTCCTAAGACCCACTTGATTGTCATGTCCCTGAAAGGAAAGAAAACAAGGATTCATATTCCTCTTATCAATTCATGTATTTTTAACTATTCATGAATCATTTACTCTTTATCTCATCCTAGGTTCCTTGCCTTCAGCGTAGGAATTTATAAGGATGATTACATATCATTATTCCTTTCTTTATTGATATCTTACCGTGTTTATGATCATCTCATGATCTCATCACATTTTTCCCATTTCCTCATTATGGGAAAGATCTTTATTATACTTACATCATTATTGAACAAGGTTCATCTCCCTTATTCTTATTCTTGTCTTACGAGGAGTACACTTTTAGTTCCTCATACAACATGCTCTTATGAGATTATCTCAGACTTCTCTTTCTTTTGCTTAGGATATGACATATTTATTCATTCCATATTTCTGATTTCATGATACTCATTAGATTGTCTCAGAATGACTACTTGATCAGAGCAATCAAAAAGACAACAATCTAAGAGTTTCCATACTCACTTTATCATCAATAGTTGTATACCTAGCCAGGGTATATAAATACTGAGATTAAGTGGTATGCATTTTGTATACTATCATATTCCTTCTTTTCATATTATCACAAGCATAAGGTTTAACATACCTAGATTTTGTCTAGGCATCTCTTCTATACCTCATCTTTTCTTATAGAGGTAAGAACAACATAAAACATTTGTAATGTTTTACTAGGAAAAACATAAGTCCTCATAGGACTAATCAAGGAAAGCTCAATCAATTCCTTTCTCAAATAATCCAAGAATCATAAAATAACATATTTGAATGAAATTATCTTGTCTAACCTGTCATGATTCGTGGATTATTCACTACCTCAAGCTAACTCTGCCTCAAAGGTTGATTCAACAGGCTAAGGTTGAGACAGACTCAGTTTAAGTCCAAAAATTCATCATTTCCTTTTTGCTTCAACCTGCTGATGCTAATTACAAATCCTATTGATATCTAAAACATCATAATTGGGGGCTGGAAATCTAAGTTACACTGCCCATGCTTGGTCCATTATATTCATTATTGTTGCCCTAAATTCTCCAACATTAATACTTAAAGAAGGATTTTCTTATTATAGTTGGATCAGATAGGGGATTCTCATGCAATTGTCTCTCTCTCTTGCCTGCTCCCATGCACCTCTTCTTGGTGCAACATTGCTGCTTTTAGCAGCAACCCCCTCATGTGACCCAATCATCTTTAAGTTCTTCTTCTCTTATACGAGTAGAAGACACTATCAGATACACTGTATGACACCAGAACAGACTCTACTTCCTTAGTCATATGTCTCTGTAGACTCAGTGAACCTAGAGCTCTAATACCACTAATTTGTGGCATCCAACTCACAAAAACAAGATTTACTTAAGCGGAAGCGAATCATTTACAGCGGATTACGGAAAATCACTGAAAATTAAAACTTTTTGCAAAGAGATCCACACATAGGAAATCTTTTCCAACAAGAACGATTGTATAACATTTACATTCTGGTTCAAACGTACATAGCATGTACCATCTCTTTTCAGAGATTACAACATCAGCTGTCTTATAAACATTATATATAGACAGCATACGAATCTTGAGGCATCAAGCTGAAACCTCAAACGATTCATTAAAAACACAGACTAAAAACTCCGAGGACCTGAGAGTACAGAGATGATACATAGGACTTTCTAACTACATAACTTGACAGATAGCATCTCCACCTGAGATCTCACTGTTGTCCCTAATGTTATTGCTGCTATCCTTTCCCTACAATAGGATTTCTGCTTCTTTATCTGCGTCCACCTAAAAACATTGGATCCCACAGGAGTGAGACAATTGTAAATTGCCTCAGCGGGAGATATAACTCTCCGCCAAAACATTGTTATAGTTGTTTATTAAAATAAATTGAGCAAAAGGATTTATATATATAATCAGCAGCAGATAAATCACTATATGAACAGAGTGAAGTAATCTCCTTTTCCAAGGAGAACATTGCATCTACTCATGGTAGAATCATAGTTCATCCATCTACTTGCAATGAATACAAATAGATATGAATAACATCAGTGAACTAGAGTTTCATGAAAGAAATATAACATTAGCCAATAAATTTCCGTATTCAATCCTTAAGCAAACATCCTATACTGCTGATTTCATTTTACAAACACACTTATGCCCTGAGGAGATGAGGTATACCGCTCATACTCCAACCGACCACTGCGAAGTCAAAATCAGTACCATACATAGGTCAATGGAAGAGCCGGATTCCCATGACCTCTCACATCCCAGTCAGTGCGGGACAACAAGAAGAACTATGTTAACTGCTCAAAATAGCTTTCCAGGGTATACTAGAGCTTCGCTATAGAGTTACAGCATCAACTACACTCTCATCGGCCATCGAGAGATTTGTTGTTTATCTTCATCGACCCGACATAAGTATTATTGGGAGATGTGTACGGCATCTATCCCAATCAAAGGGAGATTAGTGATACATCCATCTCGACACATGAAGGATTGAGAGGTTTGTTATTTACCTTCCCTCAATCTCTTCACCGGACTTAAGGATATTTTTCGCTCATTTACCCCCACATATTCAAAATATGCATTCCGGGTTTTGCCGCGGAGCACCCGTTTCACCATCACCTAAATGCTGACGATGATGGATCTATGGTCAGGGCTCTACATGAAAAAATTTCACTTGATTAATTAAGTACATTTTCACATTCTTTTAGCATAAACCAAGTTCTCAAACATTACTCATTACAACAATTCTATAAAGAGACATGTACTATTTTCATCAAATACTTATCAGTCTTTAAAAGACATTGGGAACTCAGTTCCTCTTTTCAATACTGGGAATTATCATCCCTTTACAATCTCATCACTATAATCATATGGCTCTGGGTATTCAAACCCTTGACTCGTCATTGAGCATCATTACCATCTATTAGGTAACTATCACCTTCAGGTCATCTGAGCAAGGCATTCATGATACTTATTACACAAGCATCACATATGGCTCACAAGGCCACAAAGATATCTTGTCATCTCTTTCTAGGCAACAACTTACTCATATGACTGATAAAATCCATGCACATTTGTTACTTATACTAAGCAACAACACCATTAAGGCACATAAGGCCAATCAACATTTATTATATAAATGTCACAGCTCAATCTGGCTATGTTCATCATCTCATAATACATGCATGGTTATTTAGACATGATAACAGTCATACAAGTCACTCATCATATGACACAATAGTAACACCATTATTCCTTTACCAAGAATTAGGGTTTACTATCAAATAGGGATTTTCATTCCCTTTACCCAGAATTAGGGTTAGGGTTCTCCATCTCATTACTTAGGGTTTCATGATTATATTATCTATCCAACCCTTAATTCATTATTCCATACCTCTGGGGCATTCAAAGATATCATAAATGATTATTCAAGATCATTATTCTCATCATATATCATTAATGATCATCAATTCAAGGTATGAGTTCATTTCTCATCCTCATCATGGTATGACTACATCATACTCATCAATTTGGCTTTACCCCATTCTCATGGTACATTAATTAACACTTATCAGAGTGCATTAACTCATTACATTTCATTGTAATAGTTGTGTAACACACTTCATATGTTTCTTACCCAATTATATTAGATTTGAAGTGCATCAAGGTATATAAACCCTGAAGTGATGAATGTGATAACTATCATATCTTGATGTATCACTCTTCTCATCATTTCAGACTCTCTTGAGTTAGCCAACTTATCTTGTATTAAGGTATTTCCCTCTTAATACTTTCCATTACTGATTTATCACCTTTAGCATGTAATGCATAGGCCACACACTAGAATTGTCCAACCATCTTTAATGATATGGACTTGTCTAATGATAAAGACATTGCTTACAATAAGGTTGCTTATAATCAACCACTTGAAATGTTTCACCTTTATAAGTTAATTCATTCTATCTCATCATTAGGGTTTCCTTATGCCCTTACTTAAAATTAGGATTATGATTTATTGTCACATTGCCCAAAATTAGGGCTTTATGTATTATGACTCCACATTAGAGTCTCACATGCCTTCACCCTTCTTAGGGCCTCTTATCATAACATAGTATTAGAGCTTCATGTGATGTTAATTCATAATCAAGGTTTCTCATGGAATCACCCTCAACTAGAGTTTCTCATGGAATCACCCTCAACTAAGGTTTCATATGGAATCACCCTCAACTAGGGTTTCACATGGAATCACCCTAAACTAGGGTTTCACGTGGAATCACCCTCAACTAGGGTTTCACATGGAATCACCCTCAACTAGGGTTTCACATGGAATCACCCTCAACTAGGGTTTTGCATGGAATCACCCTCAACTAGGGTTTCACATGGAATCACCCTCAACTAGGGTTTCATATATCATTACATGACATCACCCTAAATTTGGTTCTCACATCACATCATCACATTAATGTTTCATGTACATCATTCTTACTTAGGGTTTCTCATGACATTACCCTAGAATAGGATTTCACATGGAATCATCCTTAATTAGGATTTCCACTATAGTTACCCACAATTTGGCTCTATTAATCATCTCCATTAGGATTTCATTTAATTGTCCATAATTAGAGATTCACTATTCATCCCAATTAGGGTTTTACATATCATTACCCTAAATTAGGGCTACATCTTCACCCTAGATTAGTGTTTCATTTAGATTTTCCCTTGATTAGGGTTAGAGTTCAATAACTCTGTCAATTAGGGCATATACTCATGATTAGGGTTTCATGATCTCTTTAATAAGGATCATACCCTTAATCACCACATGAATCATACTCATGTATGAATTCCATGCTATCATCCTCTCAACTTTATTAGGTCATATTAACCCTTCCATCAAGTACATACAACTATGATTAACATAGTGTACCAAATTATTGTTCTTAGAAGCAATTAGGGTTCATCCCTTAATTGGCACTAATCACATAGGTACTATTAGGGTTTCAACCTTTGTACCTTCATTGATTATCATTACTAACCATCATTGTATTATTGGAACTATCAATACCTTCAATATCCAAGTGATTGAACTAAATTGAACTCCGTTCAGTTTTGAAGGTTTCATCACAAAACGGTTTTGAAACTGTTTGCCACCAAACGGTTTCGAAACCGTTTGACCCCAAACGGTTTTGAAACTGTTTGCCCCCAAACGGTTTTGAAACCATTTTCCCCCAAATGATTTCAAGACCGTTTGGGCCAAATCAGTCCCAAATCGTAAGGGTTCACAAGGTCATTCATCAATCCAATCGTTTTCCAATTGCATCATTAAAGCCTACAATCAATTGAATTATTGAGCTTCAACCATAATTGACCCTTGGATTTTTAATCCATCAATCACCACCTTTGACCATCCAAATGGTCTTGAGGTTCTTGACCTCAAATGGTTTTGAAACCATTTGACCACTTTATCATCAAAATCCATAACATCCAATTAGGGTTTGGATCATTGGATCGATTATCAAATCGGCAATTGATTGCCTTTCAATTTGGTATCATTGGATCTTCAAATACCAAACCATACTCAACCCTAGACTTCCAAACGGTCTTAGTTGACCCTCAAATGGTCTTGAGACCATATGGGTGATCCCCAAATGGTTTTGAAACCATTTGGGTCAATCAACCCAAAGACTCAACACCATCAATTACAAAATCAGCACTTAACCCGATTAGGGTTTGCTACCTGGTGATTAACTATGCATTGAACTAATCAAATAGATCCTTTAGATTAACATTCAACATGTATAAGGATTCTGACCTCAAATGGTCAACCCTTTCAAACGGTCAACTCCCTCAAACGGTTTGGGTCTCAAAACACCAAACGGTTTTGAAACTGTTTGGTTTCCAAACCGTTTGGACCAACAAGTTGAAACTGTTTGCCTTGGATATTTGGAGAGGTGTGTGATTATGATGATGTCATCATCATCAAGCTATAAACTCATGAAACCTTGTGTGATTTCCATGGTGATTGAACCATCCAACCAAATCAATTATCGTGAATGAAGAAAGGATCATTATTTGATAAGGAATTGAATGCAATAACAAAATTGAGGGTTCAAGTTATAAAACCCACCTCCAATTGATCTCCAAAGCTCCAAGATCACGGCAACGATGGTGGATGCAACTCCTTTCTCCATTCCAAGGCTCGTCCTCAAGGTTTGAGTGAAAAGGAATGGTTAGAATTGAAGAGGGGATCGAAATAGGAAGAAATCATGCATTGATTTGTGATTTCCACCATGGATTCAAGGTGAACAAGGGTCAAGAAGCTTACCAACAGGTAGGGAGTAGTCCTCCTGGTCCTCCCAAGATCCTTGGTCGTTTTCCAATCAAAGGGAAGAATTGGGATTGGGAAAAGCCTTTCATTTGGCTTGTAAAAGGTCTTTTTATAAAAATTCAATGAGAGAGAATATGCTTTATAAAAATCCATTTAATCCCAAAAATGGAGCCGCCTCTTCCCCCTCAACTTCCTTGGATCCGAGGCTATCTTGTTTGCCTCCAATATTTCTCAATTATCCATGTTTTAAAGAAAAGCAAATTAAGCACCTCAAATCATATTATACTAATATCCATATGTGAGTGGATATTTCTTTTTCTTATAAAATTTTGAGTGAGTTATCCACTCCCTTGGATATTTTTGTGGTCCTTGCAAAGCTCAAGTACGTCCACACACATCTGAATCCAACCATTTTAATTTTGGTTGAAGGCCCTTTAATTAATACATTTATTTTTGCACTAAATTGAATTAGAGCTTAAATCAGGATTAAATCTTGATTATTTTAATATCAAGATTCTCTCTCCTCCAACTTAATTCAAATGAGGCACCCATATAATTTTATTTTCTCTACATGATGCCAAGAAACATTAGGGACCTTATTGAAGTGGTAATTTGCATATTGAACCCTAGGTTTTGGGTAAATTACACATTACACCAAAACTGGGTTTTAATGCACAAACGTTGTCCAACAAGCTCTGTCTTGGTGCCCAAGCTTGTGGAAACCCTACCACTACATCATATTCATTCTTATGATGTCTCAACATCAGAGGAACATTTTATCATGTGTAATTTGCAATTTAACCCCTAAGCTTGGGTAATTTGCACATTAGTCCAAAATGAGCAAACATTGCTTCAACATTGTTCAAACAGGACCAAAATTGAAACATAAGTTCCTCATGAGCCCTAATTAATTTCACAAGATAAGATTAAGTACATAATCATCTTTCTTAATCAAAACACCTAGGGTTAAAACATAACCCAGGTCAGGGATGTTATAGAATGAAACATATATAGGACTTATCTCGATCACCTGTCAACATAATGTGGACCTTTCTCTCACGTAAGCATATGACCTCAAAGTGATCTAATCACCTGTTAGCTTATTGTGGACCTTTCTCTCACATAAGAATATTGTCTCAAAGTGATCCGTCACCATAGTGACATTTCTTACATCCCACATGTATCACTTACATCCACGAAAGATAGTTGAGAAGTTATTTATATAACATGTTGTTCATAAGTTTCTTAAAACTTATCTCATTAATGGCATGTTCCACATGCACACTTGCATGGGATACTGAGTTACCTAACTCATTTTTTTATATATTATAACTTCTCAACCTTTATTTGCCCAATCTCTATGGTATACCTACTCGTTGGGGGTATTCATACTCACTCATTGGGAGTATCCTCAATGATCTACTCACTTTCTACAAGTGATATCCATTCATACCTACCCACTGGGATATTCTTTATCCATTCATTCATCCATAGATAGCTTTAGGGAGATGAGCAAGTTATATTCATATTTTCATTTTTGTTTATAATGCTTAGTTATTTATGTTTTTATGTATGTTGAAATCTTTTCCACATGCATCATGCATAAATTTCTTCAGTTTCATGAATGGAAGTCTAGGTCACATAACATTATTTACAATTTTCTTAATTCTCATTACCCTTACCCTGATTATAGTTTATATGGGTAGGGTTTCCATTTTACCCATTCTACTCCCATTTCCCAATATTAGGGTTTAGTATGCAGGTTAAGGATTACACTTGCATCTTTAGGGTTTTTATGTTTCTCGACCTACTAGGGTTTTCCTCAATCCAACTCTAGTTCCATCTAGGGTTACCCTCATAAGTAAAAAGCCATAAAACATTTTCTCTTCACTTTTACATGTATATCATTATTTCCACATTATATATACATTGTTATTTCCACATTTCATGCACATTAATTGGAGGAGGATACCTCAATCCTACTTCTTCTCAAAAATATTGACTTTAAATGAGGATAGAAATTCCTTTATTAAGAAAGAGAATGATAAGTGGATGAACCAAGATAATAAGACACCCAAAAGATATTTTACTTCGGGAAAAATCATTCGATTTTGGCCAGGCAGGATGCACAGGCCCGGGAGTCCTCGTAAGTTGACTAGCACTGGGGAGGAAAATTTTGCCAACCCCCGGGTTGTCGTCCATTCTAGACACCACCATCTTTAGAAAATGCCCTAATAATTCCTTCACATTTCTACATATTACTTGAAATTATAAAGTATTAAATATTATTTGAAACATCTGGGGATCTAACACCAAACGTAATGACCTCACTTTTCAGCAACCCCTTGTTAAGGAAGGCCAAAAAGATGAGAGTCATTACTTACAATTTTTACCCAAGATCCAGATTAGTCAAATAACAAATAATAGAAAACAATTTCATTGATTCACCAACATTGTTTACTAAAAGCTTAGATGAACTTTCTATCCTCAGAACTGTATGATTGAGAAGAAATAACTAGCTAATCCTCCTTTTAATAATTTTAGTGCCTTCATGTAATTTCCATCTTTATCTTCATGTCATTTTTTATGTATATCATTTATACCCAAAAAGGCATGAAACAAATATGTGATTAGTATATTGTTATACTTGTACATGGGGTGCATCCAAAATGTGCAAGTAAATAACAACATATATTCAAACAAATACTTGTAAACATAAATTGGCATTTTCTTCACATAATCTTTCTTTTATTTGGTATTCATAGTGCCATTATAATTGAACAGAAGTAAATAAACAACCAACATTTAATTGTTCAATCCTAGAGAAGCACTGACAAACTAATGTGGTTATTTGTAAGCGTAACCACGTACCTTGATGGTGACCCATGCAAATTACACTTCAATTACATTCCAGTAATCCAATCAACAAAGATGAATCTGGGCAATCATATTATATTTATGGGTATGTAAATTTTTAAAGTGTCACTATGACATTTAATACATCAGACCCTACTCGGTCCTAAACTAGGGTTTATGTTCCTTATTATCAAGTTAGCATTAGGGTTATGTTTGATACTCCAATTCCATATTCATAGGTTGAATGACTTGAGAACCCTAATTCATATTAGGTGTAGACATGATTTTACAATCTACCATGCTTTTACATAATGAACACTTGTATCAAATAAGTCTCATTAAAGTTATATCAAGTTACATCATTGGTGTTCAAGATCTTAATTACACATGTTAAGGATAATCAACACTAGAAAACCTATTTTCTCATCATTATCATTATGATCATCTTGTTTTCTCATCGTATTCAACAATATCAATAAATAGAATTAAAGAAAGGCATTTAATGTTTTCAACATTGTAGTACCCAAAACTAAGATTTTTATGCTTTAATCACCACTCAAAATCACCTTTACGCTACTTTTAGAAAAGGAATCATTATCAAGTCCTAATTTTTTTCCTTGTATTTTTCTGATCATTTTGGTATATTGGTTTACTATTTTTGGACATTACTATCATTTTCTATGAATTAAACAAGATCACTAAATATACCTTAACTTAGTTCCACGTGTTGGTTTATCATTGGTCAAGATTATACTAAATTGGCACCATGATGGGAGAAGTTCAGGCCTTGGGTTTTCCTCTGGACTGACTTTTAAGGTCTGGTTCACTGGTGTGGAACCGCCTATTATTATGTGTCACTGGATCGGCCTATCATCCCTTCGTGTGTTTGTTGCTGCAAACACAAATGCGCCTGTGTCTTCTCTGCGTTGTAGTAGAGCCACCTCGGCACCCAGTCCTCCCTGACAAGGAAGCTAGCACGCTTAACTGCCCCCAACCACCTCCGCCTCAGCCACTATCCTCAACCCTTCCTTGCGCTCGGTGCCCTCCCCCATGCTCAAACAGGCCCAACTGCCTATTGCCACACTTATGATATGGAGGATGAGACGTTGACTGCCTAGGCTCCGTCCCTTCACTGCTACCACACACCCCTAGGTCCTCATCTCTCCTCCGCTCATCTCCGTATAAATGCCATAAGGGCCACAGAGACCCTGCTCTCCTCTGTCGATGCTTGTGGTGCCAGATCAGACCGGTGTGGTTGTTGACGTCAGAACCAGTTCTTCTGATGCAAAGAAGGCAACAGGTCCTCACCTCTACCACACACTTGAGAAGGAAAAAGAGATAGGTTGGGTGTGCTCTATTAAGTCTACCCAGGCTCTGTCGGTCGTGGATCAAAGCCGAATTCAAGACTGTACCTAGGAGTAGTAAAGAAGAACAAGGGAGGAGGAAGGGTGCGGCTAGAAAGGAGCCAGTTGAATATCTCCAAAGCTTTCCTTGGCCACACATGCTAGGGACTCTACAGCCTAATGGGAAACCCTAGCATTGGGAAGAAGAGATGTGATGAAGAAGAAGGATGGATAGGGTGTTCTAAGAGAAGGAAGGAGACCCATGTCTACATATATATATTATCCCTGTGAAGGCCTCTCCTAGTACTACCTCTTCGGTGCTGGTTTCCCAAACCCCCAACCTTTAATACTTTCCAACTATGTACCTCCTGTCATGTATGTGATTGTATGGTATAATCATGTAGTCCTTTTTACTTTCTTATTATTAATCTCTCTGTCTCTCGTGCTTATGTAAATCAATTATGGGAAAGTATATATTTTTGTCAAAAGGAAAGCATTCAATATCTTTCCATTATAAAACACATATGCCACGATAACAAAAATACAACTATATTTCTTCTCTCTTGTTTCATTAAGAAATCTCCTGAATCAAAACTCCATATTACTTGGTTTTCATACAAAAATCTATCAAGGGAAGCATGACACTTTATTGGAAAAACAAAATCCATTAAGGAATATTCATAATTATATGGTGCACATTTATCCTTATTTCTCTCTGGTATACCATTTATTATCATTCCATGGCAACTCATAAACACATTCTCAATAATATTTAGTAATTTTAATTCATTGGGAGGTTATATATATATATATATATATATATATATATATATGTGTGTGTGTGTGTGTGTGTGTGTGTCTATAACTTGTTCCTTATACATCTTATTAAAACAATGTCATTGTCTCAGTGAATATCCCTTTCTCCCAATTTCTAGAATCCCTTTTATTTTCTTATTATTTCCAAATATAATACTAATTGATGTCTCACAACATGTGTTACCAAACTGGCTAGATAAGCATCATGTCTTTTATTTTCCTTAGGAACTTGCATATTGTCCTGTAATTCTATTATCCAATAATTCACAAGGCCATTCCTATTTATTTATGCATCAAAACTCTCTTTTCTACAGTATTCCGCCTAATTCCATATTTAAAATACTAATTTTCCATTTATTTTTAAAATCCTTTTATTATTGGATTTTCCTCTATTTCTTTGCTAAAAACATTGTTGGGTTATTGTAAACCACAAAACATATGAAATCTATTTTATTTCTTTAACTTGTGGCAAAAGCACCCATGCCACAAGGTCATCAACATTATTATTCAACTAATAATTAACATCAGGAAAATTATTTATCACACCATGGCTTTATATTTATGTAATTCAATTCACCAAAATTGGGAATATAACATTCATCCCTCCTTGAAAGGAATTTAGTCCCAAAAATTCAAACCTGGTAAGCATAAGGTGAATCATAACTCATCTTAGTTTCAAGCCTTAGGGTTAGCAACCCTACTTAGATATCCTTAACATCTTTTCTTGATATGCAAATTCCTCACATTATTATTAGGATTGGCACTTAAATTCATGGTGTAACCACATCCTTAGTATTTACATGATATCATCCTTTTGTAATTACATTTTCATTTGTGATTTTGATTTTACTTGATGATCATCTTTTCACCTAGGTTTCCAACCTAACATTCATTTATATCCACATAAGGGTGAGGTAACACCTTCAATCCAAGATCATATCATTAAGTTCAACTTAAAGTATTCATTCCCATATGTCAATTTTTAAGCATAACATGTGTCTACCCAATCTCTCTTCATCATAATGAGATGAAATAAGCACTTGACTGTAGTCTAAAAACAAAGTTCATCTCATTCCAATAGCAGAGATGGTGTATCCACACATCATCTTTCAATTTCACATTTTAAGTTGGGTCACTCTCGACATGACTCTAAGCCATAAATTACTTTTTTTAAATTCGAAAATGTTCTTATATCTCATAAAATTAAATGCCTCTTTCACTCTTGAGTTTGTACACAACTCCTCTTATGGTTTCATTATTGCATGACTTCTTTGTATCTTTCATACTTACACCTCAGGTATTATGAGCCTTAGCCACTTCCTTCAGGTCTCTAGGGGTATAGGTACTTTTTTTTGGAGTGATATCATATTTATGCATCTAGGAAGTGTTTGTCACATTCACCCATTAGACAGATGAACATCATGAAGGTGTACAGTCTCCTGAGACATGGGCCTCGGGCAAACATAGTTGTTACCTCCAGACCAAATGGTCTTGTGCATTCAAGGAACAATCAACTCCTAATCCCATCGGTCCATGTACCTTTAATACTCTCTACTTGACCATAGGATTGACTTCAAGCTCTACCCTTCCCAAGGTTCATTTATAGCACATTATCTTCGAATGTAATTCTTTGAACCAGAATCCTCCATCTCCTATAATTCTCATTATTCACTTTATGCCCCTTCATTGGACTCATGGAAACATTTCTTTTTCATGCTCGCTCTCATACAGTGAGCCACTTCCATAGTGACTTTTCCTCATGCTCCTCACAGATGGCATGCTTGGGTTCAAAGAATCATACTCAATATATGTGCTTTTATATGTTGTATTAGGCAACATTTATGGTTACCTCAACCTTTAAATTGATTTAGTCAACTTACCTTTATAGTGAAGGTCCTAACCTAGGGTGCCTTCATGGCTAATAGGAGGAATTTAGGCTCTCTAGCCACAACCTAAACCCAAGGTCTAAGATTTTTCCTCCCCCCCATAGGTCATCTTCCCACTCTTGAGTTGACCCACCCCAGTTTGGCACACTACCCCTAAAGCTTTCATATTTTCATCTTTATACATTGTTTTCATTATAACTTCTCAACTTAATCTCTATGGGGCAAGCCCTCTCTCGAGTATTCATGTAGGGAACCTTTCTCTAGGGAGGTCCCTACAGTAGACCTGTAAACTTAATGTGGACCTTTCTCTCACATAAGCATATGACCTTGAAGTGTTCCTATCACCTATCAGCTTAATGTGGACCTTTCTCTCACATAAGTATATAATCTCGAAGTGATCTGTCACCATAGTGACATTTCTTACATTCCACATGTATCACTTACATCCACCAAAAATAGTTGAGAAGTTATTTATATAACATGTTGTTCATAAGTTTCTTAAAACTTTTCTCATTAATGGTGTTTTCCATATGCACACCTACACGGGAGACTGAGTTACCTACCTCATTTTTTATATTATAACTTATCAACCTCTATTTTCCCAATCTTTATGGTATACCCACCCGCTTGGGGTACATACTCACTTGCTGGGAGTATCCTCAATGATCTACCCACTCTATGCGAGTGATCTCCATTTATACCCACCCACTGGGATATTCTTTATTTATTCATTCCTCCAGAGATAGCTTTAGGGCGATGAGCAAGTTATATCCATATTTTCATTTATAACACTTGGTTATTTATGTTTCTCATGTATATTCAAATCTTTTCCATGCGCACCATGCATAAATTTATCCATATTCATGCAATGAAGTCTAGGTCACATAGACTTATTTACATTTTTCTTAATTCGCATAGACTTATTTACATTTTTCTTAATTTGCATTACCCTTACCCTAATTAGGGTTCATATGGGTAGGGTTTCCATTTTGCTCATTCTACTCCCATTTCCCATTAGGGTTTAGTATGTGGGTTAAGGACTACACTTGCATCTTTAGGGTTTTTATGTTTCTCAACCTACTAGGGTTTTCCTCAACCCAACTCTAGTTCCATCTACGGTTGCCCTCATAAGGAAAATCCTATAAAACATTTTCTCTTCACTTTTACATGTATATTATTATTTTCACATTATATGTACATTATTCTTTCCACATTACATGTACATTAATTGGCGAATGATACCAAAATCCTACTTCTTCTCAAAATCCTAACTTTAGATGAGAAGAGAAATTCCTTTATTAAGAAAGAGAATGAGAAGTGGATGAATCAAGATGAGAAAACACCATAAAGGTATTTTACTTCGGGCAAAATCATCCGACTTTGGCCACATAGGATGCACAAACCTGAGAGTCCTCGTAAGCCCACTAGTAATGCGGAGGAAATTTTTGTTAGCCCCTGGGTTGTGGTCCATTCCAGACACCGTCGTATTTAGAAAATGCTCTAATAATTACTTATATTTCTACATATTAACTGAAATTATAAACTATTAAATATTATTTAAAAATTTTGGGGCTCTGATACCAAATGTAATAACCTCATTTTTCAGCAATGCCCTATTAAGGAAAGCCAAAAAAGATGAGAGACATTACTTACAATTTTTACCAAAGATCCAGATTAGTCAAATAACAAATAATAGAAAACAATTTCATTAATTCACAAGCATTGTTTACTAAAAGCTTACATGAACTTTATATCCTCAGAACTGTATGATTGAGAAGAAATAACTAGGTAAACCTCCTTTTGATAACTTTAGTGTGTTCGTGTAATTTCCATCTTTATCTTCATGTCATTTATCATGTATCATTTTATACCTAAAACGGCGTAAAACAAATACACGATCAGTATGTTGTCATACTGGTACATGGGGTGCATCCAGAATGTACAAGTAAATAACAACATATATTCCAACAAATACTTGTAAAAATAAACTAGCATTTTCTTCACATAATCTTTCTTTTGTGATATTCATAGTGACATTATAATCGAACGGAACTAAATAAAAAATCAACATTTAATTGTTCAATACTCTAGAAGCACTCAAAAAACGCTGACAAACTAATGCAGTTATTCGTAGGAGTAACCAAGTACCTTGATGGTGAGCCATGTAGATTATACTTTAATTACGTTCAAGCAATCCAATCAAAAAACATGAATCCATGTGATCATATTATATCTTCGGGCATGTAAAACCTAAAGTGTCACCATCACATTTAATACATTAGACTCTACTCGATCGTAAACTAGGGTTTAGGTTTCCTTGTTATCAAGTTAGCATTAGGGTTATGTTTTATACTCCAATACCATGTTTGTAGGTTGAATGACTTAATAACTCTAATTCATATTAGGTTTGGTCATGATTGTCCAATCTACCATATTATTACATCATGAATGCTTATATCAAATCAGTCTCATTAAAGTTATAGCAAGTTACATCATTGGTGTTCAAGATCTTAATTACACATGCTAAGGATCATCCACACTAGAATACCTAGTTTCTCATCATTATCATTATGATCAACTTTTTTCCTCATTGTATTGAATGATATCAGTAAATAGAATTCAAGAAAGGCTTTTAATGTTTTCAACATTATAATACCCAAAACTAAGATTTTTATGCTTTGATCACCACTAAAAATCATCTTTGCACTACTTTTAGACAAGGAAGCATTATCAAGTCTTAATTTTATGTTCTTTATGTTCCTCTCATTTTTTCGATCGTCATTTTCGTATATTGGTTTGTGATATTTGGACATTTCTAGCATTTTCTATGGATTAAACACGATCAGTAAATATAACTTAACTTTAGTGCCACGTGTCGATTTATTATTGGTCAGGATTATTCCAATATGGCACCATGATAACGACGGTTCAGGCCCTGGGTTTTCCTCTGGATAGACCTTTAAGGTTCGGTTCACTGGTGTTGAACCGCCTATTATTATGTGGCCTTGTATCGGCCTATCATCCCTTCGTGCGTTCGCCGGTGTAGACGCAGATGCGCCTGCGTCTTCTCCACGCTACAACAGCGTCACCTCCAGCATCCAGTCCTCCTCATCGAGGAAGCTAGCCTGCTCAACTTCCCCCACCGCCTTCACCTCAGCCACCATCCTCGGCCCTTCCTTGCACTCGGTGCCCTCTCGCGCGCTCGAACGGGCCCTGCTCATCCCCGCATAGCCTCTACAGGGGCCAGAGACACCCTGCTCTCTTTCGCCAGTGCTTGTGGTGACAGACTAGGTCGGGGTGGTTGTTGACGTCGGAACCAGTTCTTCTGATGGGAAGAAGGCAGAAGATCCTCACCTCCTTCGTGCACTTGAGAAGGAAAAGGAGATAGGAGGGGTGTGCTCTATTAAGGTTACCCAGGATCTGCCAGCCGTGGCTCAAACCGGATTCAAGACTGTGTCCAGGAGAAAGAAAGAAGAACAAGGGAGGAGGAAGGGCGCGGCTAGAAAGGAGCCAGTTGACTATCTCCAAAGCTTCCCTATGCCAAGCAGGCCAGGGACTCTGCAACCTAATGGGAAACCCTAGTATTAGGAAGAATAAAGGTGATTAAGAAGGAGGGAGAGATTGTTTCCAGTGGCGGCGGGAGGGGGGGCAAGCAGGGGCAAGTGCCCCCCTCTAATTTTGAATTTTTTTAAATATATATATGTTGTATATTTAACATGGTATCAAAGTTAATATTTATTTGTATACTTTATCTACTTCACATGCTTATTAACCTATTTTCAAGTTATGTAAACTTTCTTTTATAAATAATATTATTACTAATACGATTCAAGTAAGAATTACAAATATAAATACATTTGAATAGGGTAATTTTTATAAAAATAAATGATGTTTCTTTATTTTTATAAATATATCTTATTGTTACATAATTGACAAGTTGTTTTTTATTAAATATATTAACACTATACCAAAACTACATACATTAATGTCAACTGGTTAACTATTAGTTTATACCAATTTTATAATGATTAAATAAGAAACCGATATCTATCATTAATAATATACTTTATGATCTATAACTAATAGTATACTTTATGAAATGTTAAATATTTTTGTGTCATGCATAAACAAATAATTAAATGTATAAAAACTATAACAAATACATATTTATATGGTTAATGAGGAAAAATAAACTAGTATCTATAATTATTTGTATACTTTATGAAATATCAAATACTATATATAATATATAAATAATTATATGTGTAACATATATAACAAGTACATAGGAAATGGGAAAATAAAAACCAATATATATAATTAATAATATACTCCATGGGATATCAAATAGTGTTATATTATGTATAAATAACTAAATCTATAACAAATATAGCAACAACATAGTCTATAGGTGTATATGTTACATGTGTGGTTGTATGCTGACTATTTTCTATTACAAGTGTAATATATGATAGGAAAGATAATGTCAAATGAAATATGACATTCTTAGTAGTACATAGTGTCAAGAAAAATTTAATAACAATATATTTATAATGTGTGTACTATTTTTAATTTTTATACATCAATAAATATTTATTAAAATAATATAATATCATGTATCTTATGAAATTAATTCTTAAAATTAATACTTCTATTCGCAAGTTGTGCAAATATTGTTCCTATAAATTATATATATTATTTTATCATGATGTCAAAGACAACAAACCTTTTATATTTACCTAATTTCCAACACAATATAGAAATGACAATCTAAATAATTTAGTGACAATATATTGTAACAATATTTCTTGATTTATTAGATAAAATTAATAAATAGTTTTAACAACATTATAAGTATCTTTATTTAATAGTAATTTACTATAGTGTTGTTTTTTTATTTTTAAATAATAATAGTAATTGTCGTGTGGTACTATTTATATACTCATTTTTCTTAACTTTATGTTACTTTTTATTTACTTGAGTAGTCAAATTTATCAAGTAGGAAATTACTTGTTTGATCTTAAAAATATATAATAATCCATACAGGTTGCCATTTCAAACTCATCTTAAATGTAAAAGAAACATAAATGTACATAGAATATTATAATCTACATACACAATAATATATATACACAAATCTAAAATTAAGTACTCCACCAAGTGATGAATTAAGTCTTCAAACTCTTTTTTCATTTATGTAAGATCCATCTATTTTCATCTCTAGATCTAAGTAAATAGATCAATTGAGACATGTTCACACTCAATATAAATTCTACATGTATACTTAGCATCACATTTATTTGTGCCCCTCCTTCATCATAGGGCTGGCTCCGCCACTGGTTGTTCCACATGAATAAAGGAGACCATGTCTGCATATATATACTATCCCCACAAAGGCCTCTCCTAGTATTGCCTCTTCGGTAATGGTTTCCAAAATCCCAAACCTTTAATACTTTACAACTTCATGGTACCTCTTTCCATGTATGCGATTGTATGGTATAATCATGTATTCCTTTTTACTTTCTTATTATAAATCTCTCTCTCTCATGGTTATGTAAATCACTTATGGGAAGTATATATTGTTTTCAAAAGGAATGCATTCAATATATTTCCATTATAAAACACATATGTCATGATAACAAAAAGACAATATCTTTCTCTCTCTCTATTTTCTTTCATTAAGACATCTCCTAAATCAAAACTCCATATTACTTGGTTGTCATACAAAAATCCATCAAGGATAGCATTACACTTTATTGGCAAACAAAATCCATTAAGGAATATTCATAATTATATGGTGCAAATTGGTCCTTACTTCTCTTTGGTATACCATTTATTCTCATTCCATGGCAACTCATGAAAACCATTCTCAATCATATTTAGTAATTGTAATTCATTGGGAGGTCTTTTATATATAACTTTCTCCTTAGACATTTTATTAAAACAATACCATTATCTCAGGGAATATCCCTTTCTCCCAATTTCTAGAATCCCTTTTCTTTTCTTATTATTTCCAAGTATAATACTAATTGATGTCTCACAACATGTGTTTTCAAACTGGCTAGATAAGTACCATGTCTTTTATTTTCCTTAGGAACTAGCATATTATCTTGTAATTCTATTTTTCAATAATTCACAAGGCCATTACTATTTATTTATGAATGAAAACTCTCTTTTCTAGAGTATTTCTCATAATTCCATATTTAAAATACCAATTGTCCATTTCTTTTAGAAATCCCTTTATTATTGGATTTCCTCTCTTTATTCTGCTAAAAACATTATTAGGTTATTGCAAACCGTAAAACATAGGAAATCTATTTTATTTCTTTAACTTGTGCCACAAGCACACATGCCACAAGGTCATCAACATTATTGTTCAACCAATAATTAACATTAGGAAAAATATTTATCACACCATAGCTTTATATTTATGTAATTCAATTTACTAAAATTGAGGATATAACAACCTACTTCACCCTGAGTAGGGATGTCAATTGGTAATGGTATATCCTTTTACCCTTTATCCATACCCTATTGGGCAAGGGTAGGGTTAAGGATTTTTGTTACTTGTTACCCTTTTGTTCATTATCCATTTATGCGCTCTATTAAAAGGGGAGAGTAAGGTATAGACATTATCCACACTATTTCCCTCGTTTACCTTCTTATAAATAGACAAAAACTAGGAAATATATAATATATGATTGTATGAGTAAATGGACCAGACCTAATAATAGCTTCAAACTCATGTTCCATCTCACAAATATAGCTAAAGATCACCTCCCACATCCTCCATGACATATGTTCCCTAACTCCACCCTATGTTATAGCCTCACCCTCCTCTTCAATCCTCTGCCTCCATTCTAAAGTTTGTTGTCAGTATCGGCATCCTATTTAACCTCTGCCTCGATTCCTATATGTGCTACTCTATCCTCTGCCTCCTCTTCAACCTCTGCCTCCATTCTAGTGTTTTCTACAACTCTAGCCTCATCCTCCGCCTCTTCTTCTTGGATTTTTTTTCTATTTGTGGTAACTCCCTCTTCATGCATACACAATAATAGTTGGTGATCGATGACCAGACATCCACTCCTCCACGCTTCGATGGTGTTGAACTTCCAATCTTCTTAGCATGACCAGTCCCCCTCTACTCTAACTGTTATGACCCACTCCATGATTAACTAATAAATACCTTGAATTACGTGAAGACATCTCAATTAGTGTTGAGCATCAAATTATAATATCATGGTTAATCAAGATAAGCTACGTCGTGAATAAATAGTTAAGTTTGAATCATCTGAGATAATTAATGAAAATATCAATATTGATTGTTGAGTTAATTAAGTCGAGTTGAGTACTCACTGTTGCAATTAGCGGTTTGACCAGTTGTGACAAGCTAGATAACATAATTTTATGCCTTGGGATGATATAGAATCTCGTGCTTGAGAGTTTGCAAGAAGAATTATTTAAATCGGACCCTCGAGGCAAAAGTTACGGCCTTTTTGGTTTTCTTGGACTTGGATGCAATTTTACCATTAATTGACTATGTTTTAAGTGAGTCGGCTATTCTGTTTCTCGCTTATCCTCTCCCCTCTTCCTTCCCGATAGAACAGGGAGCGACCGCACAGCTGCGCTCGACCTGCTGCAGGTGGCCAACGGCGATCCTTGGGGCGATTTTCTCGGGAGTTCTTGAGCTCCTCGCCTCCGACAGAGTTAGGGTGCTACCCTTTTCTTTCCTTCTCCCCTACCACACCTCAACCACCCCGTACCTACCTGGACGCCGGTCGACCTGCCGCAACAGCTGCGCTCGATCGGCAACAGCAATGGAAGCTTGGGCGGGGCTTTTTGGGGCCCAAGGCTCCGTGGAGCAGGTCGCCCTTCTTCTTCCTCTACCCTCGCCCTAGCTGCGCCCCTCTTGCAGTTGCAGCCAGTAGCACGCCTTAGCCATGGTGGCCGGCCAAGCAGCAGCTGCTGCTGCGTGGGCCAGCGATCAGTGGCCATCTTGGGCGCAAGGAGCAGCTACAAGCTACCCTCGAATCCGGCCAAGGGTCTAGAACCCGTATCTGCTGTCAATTAGCCGCAAGCAATACCCAGTCAGGGTCCCCCTTCAACCTGTACGTAAGAATGATGCTGCTGCTTGCAGTAACATGCTTGATTAGGATCAAGCTGGGCGTAAAAGGTATTAAAGAAAGGTATTTTTAGCTTCGACATATGGTCTTAATCATGAATACGTAGCCCTAGTTTTTGACCAAGTTAAATCTTGGATTCGTGCATGATGTTACTGTTCTATTGCAGGGTCAGCATTCCGATCGGCCGAATTTGGTAAGATTCGGCCGAGTTTCCTTTATAAGGAAATCGAACAGGGTTCCAATCGGTTGAGATTGGAAACTGATCGGCCGAGTTGTCAGCCGATCGGCCGAGTTGCCTAGGGTGAATCGGCCGAGTTTCCGGCCAATCGGCCGAGTTCCCAGATTGGTCGGCCGAGTTCCAGAAGTGTGAGTGGCAGTTCATTTAGAAATCATTATTTAACTCATTTTAAATGCTTATTTGCTTTAGTATCAGTTGATATGACCTTTAAACAGTGTAGCATTTACTTTTTAGTATGATAAGTTCATTGGAACTTGAATTGTGTGATGTAAATGATGAAAAAGAGGAAATACTATGTCTTACAGTTGTTATGTGATATTTCTGTCTAATTGTTTATCTGCTATTTAATTATTAGACTTAGGTGCCCTAACACCGTAGAACCCCTAAGAGGGAATCTGCAACTTAGGGGTGAAACTCGTGTCCAACATCAACCGGTTGAGTAATTCTGGTGGCACGAGGATAGAAAGAGAGGCAGTGTCCAACAACAATCGTGCTTGTGTCACGATGGCACTGCGATAACAAAAGAAAACTTGGTTATCTAACACCATTCTTGCTTGTGTCACGAAGGTAACCCTGTGACTCTCCGCCGGTGTACTCAGGTTAAAGGAGAAGTCGGGAGCACACGTGGTTGTGCAGCACACGTGGTTGTGCGTTGAGGCCGTGGAGCCTAGGGTCCTGTGCAGACCAGGATGAGTAGTCAGACTTAGCACTTCTCGGGTGTGTCGCTAAGTCTTGTACGGTGGGACCGTAGCATGAACTTGCTGCGGATCTTTATATGCAGAGTACACTGCATATATTTAGGGCATAATAATAAAATGAATAAATAATCAAGTAGGTTCACAGTAAATTTATATAACTGTTTATTTACCTGAAACACCTGTTGATGCTTAGAAGTGAGGTTATTATCTGTATATCTGCTATGCTAATGGAACTGCCCTGCTTGAACTGTATATTTGTTTTTATTTCAGTTTATAAACCTGACGAGTTGTTTAGTGATAGCTAAGTGAAATGCTATTCACTGAGCGAGTAGGCTCATACCTCTACTCAAAACATTTTCAGGTTATCATCAACAACAGGAAATCTGAAGGATCGTTTCATCCTTACGCCTAGTCTGTAGAAGGAATATGTAGTTAGTAGTTAGAGGTCTCTTAGTCCTTTCCCCTCGATCTTTGGGATAAGGTGTAAGTGAGAGAGTGAATGTGTATTTAGATGTAAATTACCTGTTATGCTTTATTTTACGTTGGACAATGTAATATGTTGTAGACTCTGTTTATATTGCTAGTCAGTTAATAAAGATGCTTCCGCAGTTTGTTTAGTTTCATTTTATAGCATAAATCAGATTACCCTATTAATGTCTTTAAAATGTTTTAAAAAGTAAAGAGTGGTTGGCTTTTGTTTAAATCCCATCCTGTCGCGTCCTAATCTCGTGGTTTGTAGTTAAATGTGAGATTGAGGTGTGACAATTTTGGTATCAGAGCTTTGGTTTGAGTACATAGTTACTCAAGGTTAGGGGACGATAAGAGACCAATAGGATTAAGGTTTAGGTGTCTTTCTTCTATCTGTAATTTTCTAATAGGAAGTGTTCTGTTACACTATTACAGATAGCAGGAAGAGGATGTGGTTATGAGAATCAAGTAATGAGCATAAGTGGAGTTGTTAAGAATCATTAAGGTCAAAAGATAAAGTTATAAGTAAGGCGAATAATAAATGATGTGTCTTAGCTCTGGAAGGTCTGAGTGTTTAGATACCCTGGCCAGGTGTCTGAATACTTAGATTGACCAGTATCAAGCTACTCTGTCTGTTCTTCTCTGGATGCCCTGGCCAAGTATGCAGATGAAGGATAGGCTAGAGAGAAAACCCTAGAAATCTTAGGGTTAAGAGATTAGAAATTAATAAAGGAATAAGAAATTACATATAAGATGCGATTCAACTCTTGTCTATCATTGTTTATTTGATTAAATATCATTAGAAACGCTCTTATATGCATGAATTTAGACTTTCAGTTTGTACAATAAGTATGATTCTTTTATAATGTTGTGACATGAAGTGAATTGTTTAATGTTGGTTTTCTTTGTATTAAAAGTAGACCTGAAAATCATGTTTAAATGAGTTTGCTCTGAGTGGATATTCATTCCACATGTTTAAGATTAATAGGGGTTGATTAATCCCGAGTAGCTCTTGGCTTCAGGACTACAGGTTCGGCCTGGTCCGGCTGGCAGGATGCGTTACTGGGATTTAATGACTCCTATTAACAGTAAAATAAGAATAGACTCTGGATGATTTAGACCCATAACATAGTGAGAATGTATATACATTAAGATGTTTTAACTATGATAATAAGTCTAAACGTTCTTTTGTCTTGAGAATTAGGGTTTGAAAAGCATAGACCCTAATCGGCCCAAAGTAGGGTTTTGATGATACATAAATACAAAATTTGATAAGTAAAGTGTCTCAGTAAATGATTTTTAGTATTTTTTGTGTAACTTTGATTTGGCTAAAATTGGGATATGAGTTGGATATATATAATGTGAGTAACATTTGGAAAATATCAGAAATTTTTGAAGAATGTTCTGACCTGTTTATCGGCCGAGTTTCAAACTCGACCGATCACATTTTCTAAATAATATAGCAGTGTGGTAATTGAATTTTATCTTTTTATTGGTATATCCAATTGATTTCAAATTTTAACTGTGTTTGAAAAACACAATTTTAGACACTCTGTAAAATTGGAATAATTTTTGGAAGAGTTGTGACCTCTACAGTAGGGGTGTCGGCCGAGTTTGTAACTCAGCCGAACCTACTGCAGACTGCAATATAGCAGTGCACTGTTTCATTTTTAATTAATTATTGGTAGCTTGAAATGATCTGAAATTTTACTGAAGGTCTGAAACTTCATTAGGAACAACATATAAAATTTCCAGAATTTTTGGAGCTTCTGTTAGCTGTTTAATAAACGAATTACAGAAACTATTATGAAAACTGAATTTTCAGCCATATAAATAAAGTTGAGTGTTGGGTTAATATGTTATTGACCCAAGCAACTCAATTTGATCTATATGATCGATCACACATACACACAATAATACTATGTTACTGATATAGACCAAAACCCTAGAATGATTAAAGTTGTAGTAGTTTAAGAGATATCATTAGTTATGTAACCTTGAATACTAGTAACTTTGTAAAATAAGATCTTGAGATTTGTTCTATGAAAAGTAAATTGGCTTTGATAGTGATCTAGGGTTTTGAGGTAGATAATCTGAACGGTACATGAGCAATATGTAATGACTTAGAGAAAAGAGTAAGACATAAATCTAAAATATAACTATAAGAAAGTAGCATAGAAATCGGAGTATTATCCGATATATGATCTGAAGATAGTTGATGTAGTTCATGTTTTTAAGACATGGTGTCACTATCTTTATGATGTGACAATAGATTATCACCCTGGTAAGGGGAATGTGGTGGCTGATGTTTTCAGCAGAAAGTCAAATTCAACAGTTAATGCATTCTCTATGGCAGGTTTCAATAGAGACCTATTAGTAGAAATGTGGGAGTTGAACTTAGACTTAGGGGTGACGGCACAGAGTGATTTGATTGTACAGATGTAAGTTAAGCCTACTTCTTATAATCAGATCAAGGAACTACTATAGGGTGATAGTGAGTTAAACCAGACTATGCATGACATGTTGTGTGTACCTCGAGATAGTATAAAATTCTTTTAAGGGGAAAATGCTGAAAGAAAAGATTTTTTTTTATAGAAGTGTATGTTTTGATGTATGTTATGCTTTCGGGAAACACCAGGATGTATATGAATCTCAAGAAGTTGAAATAGATGGTCAGATATGCAGAAGGATGTAGCTGGGTATGTGATTAAAAGTAGAGTGTACCAGTAGGTTAAGGCTGAACCCTAAAAATCAATAGCTACCTGGTAATCTTTTTCTATGCCTGAATGGGAATGGGAATTTATCACAATGGATTTTGTGGTAAGATTACCCAGAACACCTAGAGGTTGTGATTTGATATGAATGATTGTGGATAGACTAATTTAGTCTTCTCACTTTCTTCATATTAAGTCGACTTTTGATGTCTCGAAACTTGACTAAGATATACATGGATAAAATAATTAGGTTGCTTGGTAATCCAGTTTCAATCATATCACATTGAGTTTAGAAATACACAACTGATAATGGTACGGTTTGAGTATGAACCCAGAAAACACAGATTTAGTAAACCATTAGATGTATGATTTCAAGCTAGCAAGACAGCATTAAAATATGTAAATAAACCTAATTGCATGCTTCCTGTTATGTTAATATGTGTGACCTGACATTTACATGAATTGGCACATTTCTCTGAGATATTATCAGAAATTCTCAAGTACTATTAAATATTTGTGTTATGATACAAAAATAACTCTTAATTGAGTTATGTGATGCATAAACCAGGAAATTGGTTAATATGCACGTTCTTTGAGAAATTTCAGATAATTGAAAAATAGTACAGATGGTTTCTTACATGTGAAGTAAATAACTCCTATTGGTGTAATAAGATGTTCAATTACATGAATTCAGTATGTATGTGCCGAAATTGATTTAAGTTTGAGATATTTATGAATTTTTAATCTGTCTGCATGCATGATATAAACATTACTCAGTAATTACAATGATTTTGAATATACTGCTCTGCCGGTTCTAGAATGATACCGTATTTTGATTTAAACTGCAATCAAACAAATGAGATGATGGAAACCCTAATAGTAGGGTGTTACCGTGTGACTAGCAAATGAGATAACCCTAAGAGTAGGGTGTTGGCATGTGATGAATGAATAAGGCAAATGAAACCCTAAGGATAGGGTGTACGATGAATCAAGTATCTTGATATCAATTTTCATTATGAGATGTGATGATGTTTAACAGTTAAATTGCATGATTTAGTTTTAGTACCAGATTGACATGTATTCTGTTTATTTAAGAATTTTAGTTGTCTACATGTATAGTATAATAATTTCTTGGTAATTACCATAAATTGAGATACTGTTATAACAGTTCTGGAAAGGCAATGTTTTGTGGGTCGATCTGGAATCAGATCGGATGTGTCCTAGGTCAAGGAACCTATACAGATAGTTGATCGGAGGATCAAGAAACTCACGAATTGTGAGATACCATTAGTGATAGTTTTGTGGAGAAATCTTAACCTAGAAGAAGCTATGTGGGAACATGAGTCAGAAATGAGTAACACGTTTCCTTTCTCTTTTAGGAATTTCGGGACGAAATTCTTTTAAGGGGAAAAGGTTGTTATGACCCACTCCATGATTAACTAATAAATACCTTGAATTACGTGAAGACATCTCAATTAGTGTTGAGCATCAAATTAGAATATCATGGTTAATCAAGATAAGCTACGTCGTGAATAAATAGTTAAGTTTGAATCATCTGAGATAATTAATGAAAATATCAATATTGATTGTTGAGTTAATTAAGTCGAGTTGAGTACTCACTGTTGCAATTAGCGGTTTGACCAGTTGTGACAAGCTAGATAACATAATTTTATGCCTTGGGATGATAGAGAATCTCGTGCTTGAGAGTTTGCAAGAAGAATTATTTAAATCGGACCCTCGAGGCAAAAGTTACGGCCTTTTTGGTTTTCTTGGACTTGGATACAATTTTACCATTAATTGACTATGTTTTAAGTGAGTCGGCTATTCTGTTTCTCGCTTATCCTCTCCCCTCTTCCTTCCCGATAGAACAGGGAGCGACCGCACAGCTGCGCTCGACCTGCTGCAGGTGGCCAACGATGATCCTTGGGGCGATTTTCTCGGGAGTTCTTGAGCTCCTCGCCTCCGACAGAGTTAGGGTGCTACCCTTTTCTTTCCTTCTCCCCTACCACACCTCAACCACCCCGTACCTACCTGGACACCAGCCAACCTGCCGCAACAGCTGTGCTCGATCGGCAACAGCAATGGAAGCTTGGGCGGGGCTTTTTGGGGCCCAAGGCTCCGTGGAGCAGGTCGCCCTTCTTCTTCCTCTACCCTCGCCCTAGTTGCACCCCTCTTGCAGTTGCAGCCAGTAGCATGCCTTATCCATGGTGGCCGGCCAAGCATCAGCTGCTGCTGCGTGGGCCAGTGATCAGTGGCCATCTTGGGCGCAAGGAGCAGCTACAAGCTACCCTCGAATCCGGCCAAGGGTCTAGAACCCGTATCTGCTGTCAATTAGCCGCAAGCAATACCCAGTCAGGGTCCCCCTTCAACCTGTACGTAAGAATGATGCTGCTGCTTGCAGTAACATGCTTGATTAGGATCAAGCTGGGCATAAAAGGTATTAAAGAAAGGTAGTTTTAGCTTCGACATATGGTCTTAATCATGAATACGTATCCCTAGCTAGACCTAGTTTTTGACCAAGTTAAATCTTGGATTCGTGCATGATGTTACTGTTCTATTGTAGGGTCAGCATTCCGATCGGCCGAATTTGGTAAGATTCGGCCGAGTTTCCTTTATAAGGAAATCGAACAGGGTTCCAATCGGTCGAGATTGGAAACTGATCGGTCGAGATTGGAAACTGATCGGTCGAGTTGTCAGCCGATCGGCCGAGTTGCCTAGGGTGAATCGGCCGAGTTCCCAGATTGGTCGGCCGAGTTCCAGAAGTGTGAGTGGCAGATCATTTAGAAATCATTATTTAACTCATTTTAAATGCTTATTTGCTTCAGTATCAGTTGATATGACCTTTAAACAGTGTAGCATGTACTTTTTAGTATGATAAGTTCATTGGAACTTGAATTTTGTGATGTAAATGATGAAAAAGAGGAAATTCTATGTCTTACAGTTGTTATGTGATATTTCTGTCTAATTGTTTATATGCTATTTAATTATTAGACTTAGGTGCCCTAACACCGTAGAACCCCTAAGAGGGAATCTGCAACTTAGGGGTGAAACGCGTGTCTAACATCAACCGGTTGAGTAATTCTGGTGGCACGAGGATGGAAAGAGAGGCAGTGTCCAACAACAATCATGCTTGTGTCACGATGGCACTGCGATAACAAAAGAAAACTTGGTTATCTAACACCATTCGTGCTTGTGTCACGAAGGTAACCATGTGACTCTCCGTCGGTGTACTCAGGTTAAAGGAGAAGTCGGGAGCACACGTGGTTGTGCAGCACACGTGGTTGTGCGTTGAGGCCGTGGAGCCTAGGGTCCTGTGCAGACCAGGATGAGTAGTCAGACTTAGCACTTCCCGGGTGTGTCGCTAAGTCTTGTACGGTGGGACCGTAGCATGAACTTGCTGCGGATCTTTATATGCAGAGTACACTGCATATATTTAGGGCATAATAATAAAATGAATAAATAATCAAGTAGGTTCACAGTAAATTTATATAACTGTTTATTTACCTGAAACACCTGTTGATGCTTAGAAGTGAGGTTATTATCTGTATATCTGCTATGCTAATGGAACTATTCTGCTTGAATTGTATATTTGTTTTTATTTCAGTTTATAAACCTGACGAGTTGTTTAGTGATAGCTAAGTGAAATGCTATTCACTGAGCGAGTAGGCTCATACCTCTACTCAAAACATTTTCAGGTTATCATCAACAGCAGGAAATCTGAAGGATCGTTTCATCCTTACGCCTAGTCTGTAGAAGGAATATGTAGTTAGTAGTTAGAGGTCTCTTAGTCCTTTCCCCTCGATCTTTGGGATAAGGTGTAAGTGAGAGAGTGAATGTGTATTTAGATGTAAATTACCTGTTATGCTTTATTTTACGTCGGACAATGTAATATGTTGTAGACTCTGTTTATATTGCTAGTCAGTTAATAAAGATGCTTCCGCAGTTTGTTTAGTTTCATTTTACAGCATAAATCAGATTACCCTATTAATGTCTTTAAAATGTTTTAAAAAGTAAAGAGTGGTTGGCTTTTGTGTAAATCCCATCCTGTCGCGTCCTAATCTCGTGGTTTGTAGTTAAATGTGAGATTGAGGCGTGACACTAACACTCTAGCATCTCCTAGCCATGGTCGTTTCTCCCCAAGCCAGTGTGTTACCACCGACAAAGACAAAAGTGGACATTGGACACAACCCATATATTGGGCTCACAGCCAACAAGTTATTTTCTCCCACCACACTCATCAGCACCCCCGAACTTAGATCTAGTGACAACACAATTCACTTTCACATAAAATTATACTTAGTCTTCAATGTGATTGTCATCGCTTTCTCCGTCAACAACTAGGTTGACGATGGTGGGGAGAACTAGATAAATTCAATAGGCAGTACTAGTTCTCCATCACTAAAAATCATACTTTGTGATATTTTCTTCCTGACCACAAGATGGATAGAGGACCACAAGTTGGACAGAGATCTATTGGTGACAATGGAGAGAGGAGATGATTCTTAACTCTTGATCTCATTCTATTTTGGTATTTTTTTTGCCAATATTGGTTTGTTTACATATGTGAAGTGGGGATATAATCCATTTTACTTTTTGATTCTAAAACTGTTACGACCCCACCTCCCGATAACCCCCAATTAAGGGAGACCAAGAGGTTGAGCCGCACCCATTAATCTCGGATCAAAGGTTCTTCATATAACCATAAATAATTATTAAATTCTAACAGACTATACTGAAAATGGTAATAAAATTTTTCTTTACATACCTTTTGAAAACTTGGATCTCTAAACTTCTATCCACACCGATACTAATCTATCTAATCCTCCTTGGTACTTTAATTCTCGGTTAGTATCACATGTTCCACTTTACTGTTTGTTCTTTTCATTGTACCTAAAACGCCGACAAACAAAACATCGGTCAGCCGAAGCTGGTATGTGGGGGAAACAGATAATCATGCAACTATGATAACCATGTAATCATTCAATTAATTATTTAACAACCAAGATTACGTTTTAAGCCAAACTACTCAATCCATACCTATCTACAACTCTGTGTTGTCCCTGTAAGGACTTATATGGTACCTCTATAAAGATGACTTGATGGACCTACTCTCTAGGCAGTCAAAGTCTTTCATGACCTGATGGACCTACCCTCTAGGTAGCCATGTGCTAGGTCAGCCATTACGACACAGAGGGGATTAATGATTGAGCTAGAAGGCATATACATTATACGATAGTCATAGTCACTTTATAATTGCAAGAAATAAATAAACATTCAACAATTTAGTTGCATTCAATGTGATTAAACATCCAGGAATCCATCGAAAAACCTTAAGTGTTATTCATAATCGTAACCACATACCTGATCCATAGTAACTTGATGTCCATGCATTAACATTCAACACAATTAACAAGCAATCAACAATATCCTGAAAATAATGCATAACATCCAAGTGTCATATTCAAACATCCATAAGATCAACTTGGATTCCACCTTATAATTTCTAGACCAACCTTAGGGTTTTATTAGGTTTTTAGCCTTCATTATGCATTTATCACTTTTAATGCTTAGTTCACAAACCCTAATTTCTGCATCATAGGCACAATTGAATGTCAAATAAGTCTAATATGTTTCTTTTACACTAAAATTATTATCTTTATCCTTTTTGGTCATATCCAAAACATTAAGGCTAATTATCATCTTTGGTTTCTTTCAAATTGACAATTCATATTTCATTATAGTTCAACTCACATATATGAACCTTATTTATTACTATTTCCACCTTATACACTAGGAAACACTAATTATCCAAATAATTCACATTAAAGATCTTTGATACTCAATTTATCTTCGAATCATCATATCTCTATTTTATTCTTCGATTTGTACAATTAAAACCATTAGAATTCATATCAACATAAATTAGGGTTTCTAATCCCATTAAGGCATATTCATGTACATAGAACCCTAAATTAAACCAACTATATAAAAAGATCATCTTTTCACTTTTATTAACAACAGGTTAATATCATCTTGAATTATCCATCTATCATCAAATCTAAGGGTTTTTCCTTAGTTAAATCATTAAAGATAATAACTGTATGTACTTTTCCAATTTTAAGCATGTAAACTCTAAATTAGGCTAATCATGTGCAAAGTTCTTCCTATTTGAATTCAATGTTCCCTTTTTACATTTAACAGATTAATATCAACTCTAAAGATCCATTAAACCCTATTAAACACATTAATCATATCAAATTAGGGTTTCTTAATCTTTAATTCTTTAAAGATGATAAGTTACACTACTTTTCGAACTATGATCAGATTCAGGCTATAAAACTATTTTTATTGGGTTCCTTGCATTCTTCTGATCAAAATTCATATATAACTTGTCCTAATCGGAGTTACCAATCATGAGATATGATTTTTGCAATAAAAGGCTTACCACAGCCAATCACGATGCGCCACGTCGCCTATCCATGCGAGCACTTGATTTGGAAATTATAATCGAATTACGTTCTTGCCCTCGGGTAAGTTGATCATCCTTTTAGCCCATGAGGGGCAAAACCATCCAAAGCTTCTGAGCTTCTTCTTCTTCCTCTGGACGGCGCGCGCGGCCGCCCTAGCAGGGGCTTGTGCGGCCCTTTCTCCTCATCCCCGACCCCGAAGACTCCCCAGGTGAATTCCATTACCTCCGTAGTGTCTCTGCGCACAGGGGGGTGCCCACAGGTCGTGGGTTGAGCGGCTTTTTCGGGCCTACTTGGCTCTGCAACTCTGGCCGATCTGCAGCCAAGCGCGGCTGCTCCTTCCTTCATGGGCCACCTTTCACGTCGGAAGCTACACCCCTACCTCCGGCGTGCTCTGGCGCATGCAGGGCGCTTCCAGATCTCTACCAAGGAGGTCGATTTATCATCCATCAAACCACGTTCTTGCAGCCATCATTGCAGCCTAGCTGCTGCTGCGGCATCTACTCTAGGGCATGGCCTCAAAGGCAACATTGCTCCCTGGGACCGTGGTATAGCAGGCTACCCTCAAAACCCCCTGTTGGTTCCTCGTACTCTGGGGATAACATTGCCTTTCATTATTAGGGTTTGAACGAGGAGGAAGATGGGTAGAGAGAGAGAAGGGCCTGGGATTCTCTTCAACTCGTGTCTTAGACTCTACCCCTTATATAGGGGTGAGTATCAACGTCCCAAGATGTTTAAACAAAGGGAAACAAGCCCTTTTCTAAAAGGAATGTGATTCCTTCATGGAAAAGCTAATTTCCTTCTCTTTCTCATATTACTTTAATCTTCTTTATTCTTTAGACATTAGGAATTCGAAAATAACTTCTTTTATTCTTTTATTACTTGCCCTTTATTCCAATGGAACGAATTCTATTTTCATTTAATAGGAAAAATACTTTCTTTTTATCAATATCACAAATTCACTAATAATGTATCATATTATCTTTTTATTTTGCAAACTTGCTATTTTCTCTTTCCTCTTTCTTCATTGGGACTCCTTGGATCCCAAGAAACTCTATTATTTAGAAATTCTTTTCCAAGGATATTTATTATCCTTCTAGATGCATCTTTATGCATTATTTCTTATTACCCTATTTATTAAAATATCTCTTTTTGAGGATTTCTCTTTATTTCTCTTTTATTTTCCTCATTGGTATTCCTTTTGTCATTAGGAATCCTTGTAACACGAAATTCCACAAAGGTTCTCCTAATTACACCTTTTCCCACTTATTTCCAACATTTCAACATTATTTTCAATCTCTTTCTTATTAAAGAAAACTTAATTAAACTTTTCTTTTCTTATTGTTTTCTTTTTGCAACCTTGGACTCCTTGGTACCCAAGGAACCCAAGAGGCACGAAATCCTCTTTGGATTTGCCTTCTAGAGGTTTCTACATATTTCTTTTCTTATAAATTCAATTATCCATTTACTAATTGAATTTCCTTGATATTGGGCCCAATAGCCAATAAAGCCCACAAAGCAACCAGTCAAGGCTATTGTGAAGGGAATCCATGTTCTCAAAGCAAGTTATAGCATTCCTTTGGTCAATTTTCTTTAATATGAGAAATTGCATTTCTCACCAATTGAACCAAAAATTGGGGTTGTAACATCCTTCCCCTCTTATAGGAATTTTGTCCTCAAAATTCAAACAAGCAAACAAACAATTCAGGATAAGACTTTTCCATGTCCATCATTGGCCCCTATGTGGCTTTGCCGTACTCATGGCATTTTCAAAGAACCTTTATCATCACATATTCTTTTCTCTGAGTTCTTTCATCCTGGCGTCTATAAACTACACAGGTGACTCAGGCCATTTCAGCCTCCCTTGGGGCTCACTAGGTTCATTGCTCAGCACATGGTCGGGGTACCTCACATAGTGCTCTAAATTGGACACATGGAAAACATCTCCCATTACTCTATCCTGAGGGGTAGGGTCAAACCTATCCTTCTCCACCCATCCATCTCTAATGGACCCATGTATCGGGGACTCAGCTCTCTTAGTTATAACTTAGAGGGGTCGGATTTTCATGTCACATTTTCTTCCACAGTAACTTGTATGTCAGTCTACTTTGCATCTGCTCACGACTCTCATCATCTCTAGGCTCCTTTCAGCCCTTGCACAATCAAAGTGACTTCATCTACACGCACTGTGGTCCCTTTTCTAACCATCATGTGGTCCTTTTCTAACCATCATGTGGTCCTTTCACCAACATCACCTTACTGAAGTGGTGACCGACACCACCTCCCTTACAGAGCTTCTTAGAATCCCGATACAGGCTATGGTGGTCATCATCACATCTTTCCTATAACAAGAACTGCCTCTAGCTACCACCCTGAACGAGCACATATGCTCTCATCAGACCCTTTAGTCCGGATCATACTAACCATAGTTAGGGGTGATATACTATACTAATGTTGAGTTCTTCATGTACCTACTTCCACTTTATGGAAGTGAACCCTTAGGTCAAACTCAAGAACCTTTGAACTCGCTTCATGGTGTAGTTGAACCATCTCTCTCATGGGTAGTTCAACTAGATCTGTCCCTTGACAGAACTCTTTCTTTCTTATGTCATCTAGGTAAGGTGATCTACCATAACCCATATTGTATCTCGACCTTCTTTGGCCCAGGGAAGACCTATCACAACATCCATAGTGTTGAGCTTTCATTCCTTCTCAGGGATTCTTTTGTCCTCCATATCGATACATTGGGTTACTGGGGTTCGTCCTTTACCTCCTGGCTTGCATGGCCATAAACCACATGCAACCTCATCTTAAGCATCTAACGTGCTATTGCCATTCTCCATGGTGTATCATGATTTCCTGTATGTCATGATTCTTTCAAGATCGATTCCTTCGAAACCCTAAACCACTCTTGTCAGGGTTTCATCATCTTCTTTTCCAAAGAAGTGCACTTGAGGTTCTACCACCATTCTTTCATTGCAACAAGGACTATACTGACTAAACGAACAACCCTTAACTTTTCAACGCATCTTGTTACATCTGAGTGTTATCCAAACACCTCTCCTTTTCAAACTTAGGGTTAGCCAAACAACCTCTTCTAGCTTCAAGTCAAACAAAGTCTTAACCAAAGCATACATTACCACCTCTCATCCTTAGGTATTAGGTAACATTGAAGACATACACTTCCATGCATTTCTCTTATCATGTCACCTTCAACTATATGTTCATCTTCATAAGAACACTCTCTGATTCCATCATCATGGTGATCAAACTCAACCTGGTATAACTTGTAAGTTCCACATAGCTCATGGTAGAAACATCCTCATAAGGGAACTACCTCATTCCTCTTAGTGTTTACAAACCATCCATGTATCATTCACTTTACCAGGGTAGATATCTTCTCTATCCCCATTTCTCGTGGCAATGTTCCAAACATCTCTTATCCTTGGTGTATGGCATGCGTAATGTCTTATCTCTCACTCCCATAACAAAAGGAAATAAGCATTTGGTTGCAGTCCAAATATAGAGTTCTTCCTGTTCCAAGAGTAGAGATGGTACATCCCACCTTGCCAGTACACCTTTAAATCTAAGTTGCAACGTGCCACATATGTCTCTTCATCTTAAACAGCAAGATATCAAACTAGTCTTGAACCTACTGAGGTTTATATCCTTGGTCATCTCATCTAGGTCTATAGGGTACTGAATCTTTTGGGGTCATCCCTCTTCCCTCATGCATCAAGAGAGTGCCCTACTCATCTGCTCTTTGGGCCCCATGAGTTTATGAAGGTGATCAATCTCCTAACCCATGGCCCTCAGACAATGATAGTTGTTACCTCCCGACCCTATGGTCATGTGCAACTGGGGAATTAGGCAACTCCTACTTTCATCGGTCTTATCCCTACCTGGCCCTAGGATAGACTTAGGATTCTCCATTATAGTACATGTTCACTTAGAACCTTACCCAAGTCTTCATCATCTCTCTTTCTGCATTCATGGAATGGCTCTCATCCATTCATAGGCATCATGGCAAATACCGGTTACCTCCATGGTAACACATTCCTATGCAATTAGAGATGGATATCTATGGATCTACAGGTTCATTCTCATAACATAACTTTTCACTTAGCTTCTCAAGGTCCTAAGAGACCTCTTTAGGTTACCTTAACCTAACCACAACTGATATACACTCTATCAAGGGTGTCCCTCTCCCAGGATGAGAGGAAAACTATCTATTAACAGCAAGGTCACAAAAGCTCTTAGGTTTAGGGTTTACATCCACATGATCCCACTTAACCCTAGCAAGCTATTAAGGCATAAACAGATCACCTACTGAACCATGCTAGGTCATACTCGTCCTCTTTTCTCAATGTTGGATCAAGATCATACCTTTCTTTATCATCAACCTAGTTGTGGGGGGGTTCATCAAACATGCCTTAAACTTCAGGGGCTCCCTTTTTCCTCTATACATGAGGATTACCATGCTCGCTTCTATAGGAACTCAACTTCCCATCATGAGCCTTAGGTACACCACTTCCCCTCTTAGGCCTAGGAACCCTAGGTTCACTGCATGCTCTGTCTACAAACCAAACATGGAAAAAGGCATGACACACACTCCTTGTCATCTTTCAACTCAAGCAACACTTAGTGTTGGGTCCTCCTTAAGGACAACCAACAAGGTACAGAGCCTCATAACCTGCTACTAAACCTTTCTTCTTCCTAACTCAGTGGTAAACATCTCTACCATAGGCACGTAGGCACCAGATGCTTCATCTTCATTCTCTAGGGTTGGTCCCTCTAAAGGCAACCAAGATATCATCAACTTTCAGGGATCGATCATGAGGCAACCATTATCATCCATTATTCAGGGTTTTAGGCTTCCAACCTTCTTACTGGGTTTCCTGCTCTCTCTAGAGCTAACCCTACATCCAACCTCACCATTAGAGGTCCTCTCTTCATGAAGGATCAACCTCCAAAGCATTCTCTACATGGGTGAAGCCTAGGTTCGCACTTATGGTTACTCAAGATCATCCACAACCCTTTATGCTCCATCATAATTCCTTACCCAGGGTTTCATCCTACCGTCAGCACTACGACGTGCCCTAGGTTCCAGCTATGCCCTACTGGTACAAGCCCATAGGGTTTCTATGGTCCTTCATGAACATCATCAACTAAAGAGCTATCATGTACCCTAACATGCACGACCCTTCCCAGAGTTGGGGTTTCCAAAGGTGCTAGGTCACTCATGGATCCTATGGCATCCCAAAGGCATGTCCTCATCTCTTTCTAACCTTCACTTAGGGTTAGGGTTAGCATCATCCTCAGAGGATGTGCCAGGTCTCTACTTGCAATGGAGATCTCTATCTCCAAGATTAACTTATCATCCTAAGAAGGTCTAGCCTCAGGTCTCTTCTGAGGACATGACATCGTATGTCATACGGCCTAAGCATGTATCTATTATTTATTTTGTGCTTAATCTATTAAGCTTATGTCCATGACATCTTATTTACATGCCTTTCATTAATTTAGTGAAGGATTCCTTAAACCTTATTAACCTTACCCATACCTCAAGAGGGTGAGGAGAAGAAAGAAAACCCTAATCCTTTAGGTCCTTATCAGAATTTTGGTGATGAGAAGGGATGAATAAGATGAGAAGTCCTAAAGGTATCTTATTTTGATTCATACCCTAAGACTTTGGCTAGGCGGTCACATGGGTCCAGGAGTCCTTGTATTCTGACTAGCAGTGTGGAGGAAAATCTTGCCAGCCCCCGGTCGTGATCCCTTTCTAGACACCTCCGTCTTTTGGATACTCCTCTTATAACTCCCTTGGGTTCTATGGGGTTTGTAAAATTTAATAATTATTAATGGTTAACTGAGGAACCTAAGCTCTAATACCAAATGTTACGACCCCACCTCCCCATAACCCCCAATTAAGGGAGACCAAGAGGTTGAGCCACACCCATTAATCCTGGATCAAAGGTTCTTCATATAACCGTAAACAATTATTAAATTCTAACATACTATACTGAAAATGGTAATAAAAATTTTCTTTACATACCTTTTGAAAACTTGGATCTCTAAACTTCTATCCACACCAATACTAATCTATCTAATCCTCCTTGGTACTTTAATTCTCTGTTAGTATCACATGTTCCACTTTACTATTTGTTCTTTTCATAGTACCTAAAACGCCGAAAAACAAAACGTCGGTCAGCCGAAGCTGGTATGTGGGGGAAACAGATAATCATGCAACTATGATAACCATGTAATCATTCAATTAATTATTTAACTACCAAGATTACGTTTTAAGCCAAACTACTCAAGCCATACCTATCCACAACTCTGTGTTGTCCCTGTAAGGACTTATATGGTACCTCTATAAAGGTGACTTAATGGACCTACCCTCTAGGTAGTCAAAGTCTTTCATGACCTGATGGACCTACCCTCTAGGTAGCCATGTGCTAGGTCAGCCATTACGACACAGAGGGGATTAATGATTGAGCTAGAAGGTATATACATTATATGATAGTCATAGTCACTTTATAATTGCAAGAAATAAATAAACACTCAACAGTTTAGTTGCATTCAATGCGATTTAACATCCAGGAATCCATCGAAAAACCTTAAGCGGTTATTCATAATCGTAACCACATACCTGATCCATAGTAACTTGATGTCCATGCATTAACATTCAACACAATTAACAAGCAATCAACAATATCCTGAAAATAATGCATAACATCCAAGTGTCATATTCAAACATCCATAAGATCAACTTGGATTCCACCTTATAATTTCTAGACCAACCTTAGGGTTTTATTAGGTTTTAGCCTTCATTATGCATTTATCACTTTTAATGCTCTTTTAGCTCACAAACCCTAATTTCTACATCATAGGCACAATTGAATGTCAAATAAGTCTAATATGTTTCTTTTACACTAAAACTATTATCTTTATCCTTTTTGGTCATATCCAAAACATTAAGGCTAATTATCATCTTTGGTTTCTTTCAAATTGACAATTCATATTTCATTATAGTTAAACTCACATATATGAACCTTATTTATTACTATTTCCACCTTTATACACTAGGAAACACTAATTATCCAAATAATTCACATTAAAGATCTTTGATACTCAATTTATCTTCGAATCATCATATCTCTATTTTATTCTTTGATTTGTACAATTAAAACCATTAGAATTCATATCAACATAAATTAGGGTTTCTAATCCCATTAAGGCATATTCATGTACATAGAACCCTAAATTAAACCAACTATATAAAAAGATCATCTTTTCACTTTTATTAAAAACAGGTTAATATCATCTTGAATTATCCATCTATAATCAAATCTAAGGGTTTTTCCTTAGTTAAATCATTAAAGATAATAACTTCATGTACTTTTCCAATTTCAAGCATATAAACTCTAAATTAGGCTAATCATGTGCAAAGTTCTTCCTTTTTGAACTCAATGTTCCCTTTTTACATTTAACATATTAATATCAACTCTAAAGATCCATTAAACCCTATTCAACACATTAATCATATCAAAATAGGGTTTCTTAATCTTTAATTCATTAAAGATGATAAGTTACACTACTTTTCGAACTATGATCAGATTCAGGCTACAAAACTATTTTTATTGGGTTCCTTGCATTCTTCTGATCAAAATTCATATATAACTTGTCCTAATCATAGTTACCAATCATGAGATATGATTTTTGCAATAAAAGGCTTACCACAGCCAATCACGATGCGCCACGTCGCCTATCCATGCGAGCACTTGATTTGGAAATTATAATTGAATTACGTTCTTGCCCTCGGGTAAGTTGATCATCCTTTTAGCCCGTGAGGGGCAAAACCGTCCAAAGCTTCTGAGCTTCTTCTTCTTCCTCTGGACGGCGCGCGCGGCCGCCCTAGCAGGGGCTTGTGCGGCCCTTTCTCCTCAGCCCCGACCCGGAAGACTCCCCAGGTGAATTCCATTACCTCCGTAGTGTCTCTGCACACAGGGGGTGCCCACAGGTCCTGGGTTGAGCGGCTTTTTCGGGTCTACTTGGCTCTGCAACTCTGGCCGATCTGCAGCCAAGCGCGGCTGCTCCTTCCTTCATGGGCCACCTTCCACGTCGGAAGATACTCCCCTACCTTCGGCGTGCTCTGGCGCATGCAGGGCGCTTCCAGATCTCTGCTAAGGAGGTCGATTTATCATCCATCAAACCATGTTCTTGCAGCCATCATTGCAGCCTAGCTGCTGCTACGGCATCTACTCTAGGGCATGGCCTCAAAGGCAACATTGCTCCCTGGGACCGTGGTATAGCAGGCTACCCTCAAAACCCCCTGTTGGTTCCTCGTACTCTGGGGATAACATTGCCTTTCATTATTAGGGTTTGAACAAGGAGGAAGATGGGGAGATAGAGAGAAGGGCCTGGGATTCTCTTCAACTCGTGTCTTAGACTCTACCCCTTATATAGGGGTGAGTATCAACGTCCCAAGATGTTTAAACAAAGGGAAACAAGCCCTTTTCTAAAAGGAATGTGATTCCTTCACGAAAAATCTAATTTCCTTCTCTTTCTCATATTACTTTAATCTTCTTTATTCTTTAGACATTAGGAATTCGAAAATAATTTCTTTTATTCTTTTATTACTTGCCCTTTATTCCAATGGCACGAATTCTATTTTCATTTAATAGGAAAAATACTTTCTTTTTATTAATATCACAAATTCACTAATAATGTATCACATTATCTTTTTATTTTGCAAATTTGCTATTTTCTCTTTCCTCTTTCTTCATTGGGACTCCTTGGATCCCAAGAAACTCTATTATTTAGAAATTCTTTTCCAAGGATATTTATTATCCTTCTAGATGCATCTTTATGCATTATTTCTCATTACCCTGTTTATTAAAATATCTCTTTTTGAGGATTTCTCTTTATTTCTCTTTTATTTTCCTCATTGTTATTCCTTTTTTCATTAGGAATCCTTGTAACACGAAATTCCACAAAGGTTCTCCTAATTACACCTTTTCCCACTTATTTCCAACATTTCAACATTATTTTCAATCTCTTTCTTATTAAAGAAAACTTAATTAAACTTTTCTTTTCTTATTGTTTTCTTTTTGTAACCTTGGACTCCTTGGTACCCAAGGAACCCAAGAGACATGAAATCCTCTTTGGATTTGCCTTCTAGAGGTTTCTACATATTTCTTTTCTTATAAATTCAATTATCCATTTACTAATTGAATTTCCTTGATATTGGGCCCAATAGCCAATAAAGCCCACAAAGCAACCAGTCAAGGCTATTGTGAAGGGAATCCATGTTCTCAAAGCAAGTTATATCATTCCTTTGGTCAATTATCTTTAATATGAGAAATTGCATTTCTCACCAATTGAACCAAAAATTGGGGTTGTAACAAAAACCATTCAGAAAATTGTAAATTTTCTTGTGTTATCCATGGTTCTTTTGTGTAAAATGTATTTTGATGCAAATCCTATGTTGTTTTTACATTAAGAATTTGTTGCATTTTGCAATGTGTCTAGTACACTTAGTTTATTGATATTGGAAAAAAATGTGTGGTTAGTGTGTTCGTAACAACCGATTTTAGATGGGAGTATCTACAATTATAAACTTTGTAATTTTGAACCATGATTTTGATTAGAAATGAAGTATAGTATTACATGTGTTGGCATGTTGACGTAGATATTTTTTGTACATAAAGTGTTTAAAATATATATGCATCCAAAATGCTCAATTACCCTTATCCTCCTCATTTACTTATTGGGAAATAAGATAAGGGTAAGGAGAGGGTATAGGTGTTGCTACGAAGGATCATTTGGAGGGTAAGGGTAAGGGTAGACCTTTACCCTTTTGACAGTCTTGGACATGAGCTACTTATACCTATGTTTGACAACAAGCTACCTACTCAAAAGGCCATCCAACTCAGCTTCATCCTTTTGACGATAAGTTTCACAATTATGTCATAGACTACTCAATCCTCAATCTTGGACTTAACTTCCAAATCGTGATTGAACTATTAGCACATGCCCCATGCTTATCAATTATACTCTATCCAAAGGATCTTTCGGCTTGACTAAGTTTACCTAATAGTATGAAGGTACATGCACCTTTGACGACCTTTACCATGGTCTTAGACCATGACCTAAAACTGACCCATCCACTTCATGTTCACTATCACATCTTTATGGTCCTAGACCATGATCTATATTGGATCAGGTGTCCCTCCCTGCTTCCACACCAAGGTCCTAGACCATGACCTAAATCATATCATGTGTCCCTCCCCACTTCTGCATTGTAGTCCTACATCATGAACTAGAACTAGATCAACACACCCTTTTCTTGTGAGTATTTCTATTAAAAGATCTTTCCTAAGGAGCGAGGAATCTCATACACCAAAATGCAAATGGATATCCAATCAGTTGTTGATCCTAGGGTTTTCAATGAGGAGGGCATGGGGAGGATAAGGCTCTACCCTTGCCCTTACCCACCACAAGGTAGCAGGTAATGGTAAGCTAATTACCCACCTTACAATCCTCTTACCCTCCTCTTACCCTTACCATTTTCTCCATTGTGTGAACATGGAGGATAAGGATAATAGGGTAATCAGATCATATTTTAAATACATCATATAATATTGTTTGAAGCCTTGGTTTGGAGGTGGTTTGAGGGGTGTTTGGATCCAACAACTACAGTATATAGTATTAGCTAATCTTTTGCTATTTTCTATGACAATGTGCTTAGATACTATAACTTAATATGACACTATAACATCAAAAATAAATTGTAGAAATTAAAAAATACCATTTTCTAATATCAAATTGAATTCTTGATGTAAATTCCTTATGCCCTTTTTATCATCATCAAAGCAAAGTTTGTATTTCTAGTCATCAAGATCACAAATTCATGATCCTCATGCATCCTCAATAAGTATATGTATCCTCTCTCGCATTTTCTATGTGCTAACCATGATCAGTCCTCTTGTCAAACCAGATTTCATTATATAGCTAATTAGCATTGCAATAAATTCCAAACCAACAGAAACAACTAGCCTCTCTATAAGGAATTTCTATATTATGGGATTAAGAGAGGCATACTCTCTCCCTCTCCCATGCCTGTGACGGAGGCTGAATGCCTGGGAGGGTGGTAAATCAAGGCAGCAACTGGGATTCGAATCTGATTCTCTTTGTTAGGAGACATTGTGCTTGATCACTTGAGCGATTCGGCAACATTTCTATATTAAATAATAATCAATAATTAGTTTTCAAAATAGAAAGAAATGTTAACAAAAAATACAATCGATTCACAATATTATATGTTTCAAACTCATAGGTTACAAGTACTAGGGTGGAGAGGGGAGAGGGAACATCAAGCAAGGACAGAGCAAAAACTTTAGTGTAACTAAAGAGAAAAATCCAATTGTAGTAGCTCATTGATGGAATCATGAACCTTGCTTTCTATTTCTTTAGTGAGGTGAAAGAAGTGGATGAGATGGTTGTGGGAATGGCCACCTTTGTTGATGGCGATGATTTTAGTTGTAGAGGATAGGAGCACTTGCAGTTGGCTATTATTGGGAGGTGATTTCGTGTTAGATAATTGCTTGGACAAGTCTTACTAGAGCTTAGAGTAGTAGTTGTTGGTGCCAATTGGAGCAAGGGGAAATCTACTACTGAAGTGTGGGGAAGATGATGCGGCTGGATCTCACTCATTACCACTATGCATGGATGGAGGAGGGAACTCCATGGTTCATATAGGAAAGAGACATAAGGCTAGTCAATTGGAAGCTAGAAGGTGGGATCTCCTGTGAGTGCTAACAAATGTGAGATGGGAGAAGGTGGTTGTGCATTTTGATTGTATTCTAAGATATACTAATGAATGACCCTCAAGCACATCATTAAAGACCTAATCAAGGTTGGTTTGGTCCAAGTGGGTGCTCTTCAAGAAGTCACTCCAGAACCTATGGTTGAAGGGTCAGGTATAATCATCGAATTAGTTGAATCTTTTCTCAAGCTAGAGCACAACATGAGCACACCAGTAGATGCAATCATCATGAGCCACCTAGAAGCTAATGGGGATCATGAAGGCTCTATGTAATTTTCTTTACTCTTAAAACAAAAAGAATTCAAAATGAAAACGAAAAATATAAAATGAAAATGAAAAAATCATCAAGAAAATAAAAATAAAAATAAAAATTCCACTTCACTTAATACTCCACTTTTATCCCTTGAAATCTAAAGCAGTAGATCACTGGAGCTAATGGGTAGACGACAAAAGGATCGTGATTGTTGTCTAGAGGCCTAAATGGTTTGTAAACCTAATCTCACCCATGAAGTCATTCCATCTTTGAAATCATGAATCATCTAGAACTAAACTACATTATGGTATTACACTTCCAAAAATCAACAAATGTAATCTTCTAGGACTTCTTAAACTAAGCACCTCAAAGGCAAGTTGGAATAGACCCACAAAGTTAAGATAGCCTAAAAACAAATTTTGGGGTCACTCCCTATATGAACTTCAGTGCTTAAACATGACAAGAACCTTGTTAATGGGGAACGACAAAGTGGGTCAACTATAGGATAAGGAGATTCAAATCCCTTACCACATTGTTCATGTCTCATAATCTTCCATGATGAGCTAGCTTAGGGACCACAAGTTGGGAGCCTTTGCTAGAAAACTCCAATTATCTGTAGTTAAATTTCACACACTAAGCCTTTGAGCATAAATGTCCACAATATCATAGGATTAAGTAAATACACATTAATAGTAAAGCACAAAGGGCACCCCAAACTAGAACATACATGCATGTAAATTGATTATGCTAACAAAGTTTCTAGGATTGAGCCCATGATAGTGTCTCCAATACCTAGCACCTTAACCCAACTGGTTGAGGGGTTTTTGGTTGAATACTCACTACATGACATAAGCTTAATCAGCATGACATCCATGACTAGTGGAGCATAAAAATTCTCTTTTGTGAATCACAAACTCACGTACTAAGGTTTTGATCATTGATGCACATGAATTTAAATGTAAAACAGCCAAAAAGATGAATATTGAAGTCAGGACACAGACAATGTGTATACATGTTTGTGACAAATTGAATCCACCAATAAGTGTCAAGAATAGAGTCCATGGGGGTCTTTGATGCATGACACCTTAACCCAATTGGGAAGGGAATTCTTGCTACATGGCACTGTAAACATGAAATCAAGAGAAAGTGGAGCATCAAATCCATCTTAAACTAATATTCCCCTTATGTTATATCTGTCTATGATCATTTATAAGGAAGAAGAAACCTACTCTCAGTAGACATTGGACAAGCTTAAATATCTTCGGTTCTCAAATCACCTTAAATTCCTATAGTGAAAAGTGAAAAATAGGCTCAACATGGTAGTTGACATTTACCATCTAATACGATGAAATGATTACATGACCACCTTTTGCATCTCAAGAATGAACTCATGACTAACATGGGTTGCCCACTAACTTGCCAAAAGGGTCTCATTAAAGAAGACCTCAAAGTTGACTAGTGGCTTCAGCAAAAAAAAACCTCCACAGTCCAGATTCTGACATCTTCCATAGGAAGTAGCAACATAAGAAGTCAAACACCATGTTCAGTCAAATTAAAACTGAATTGAAAATCAACTTCAAACAACTTTTTATTGAATAAAATGTTGAAATTAATGTTAAAAGAAGGATTTATTTTCTTAAATATATGGGGAAAAATTCTACCAGGACAAATCAAAACATCATAATCCCTCACCTCAACAAAAATGAAGGCAGAAGGGAAATCTCATATGACCGTAACCAACTTTACATCTTTCTCATAAATCATTTTAACATCAAAAAGGTCTTCTTCAAAAATCACATCATATATTCATTGATAGAGTCTATTAGATTATATGCAGCAAAGAGATGGTGACTTGTTGAACTATTGAGTATCGATACAGAGTTTGACTTGTATCTAACTCAGACAATGCTTGCATACATTTCCATAAAAAGAGTTCAACAAGGCACATCATACCCTAATATATTGAAGACCTTACCTAGATTCCAAGATAGATCTACAATCCCATGAATATGGGTTACCTCTTGTTAGTTAATGTGGGTGCACCTAGGTAGACACACAGTACTTGTGCATACACATATTTCATGCTCTCTACATTATTGATATCGAATCAACAAAGAACATTTGGTCCAAATACCCTACAGAAGGACATAACAACTATGACGAGTTCATGTCACCTCAAAACACTTCTCTCAAAGTGGATCCAGTATGATAAAACATACACTAATGACATCCATGGGGTGATTTCAAGCTTTGTCTTCAAAGAAAGTAGTATTGATCAATTTTCACAAGGCTACTAGAGGCCTTTTATAAATGCAACACCAATATTACATCACCAAAATAAAATGAGTGATGTGTGTTGGACCTAATTCCAGACTTCAAGCGACATCATCTCCTTCACAATGAGATTCATTACATGTAGATAAATTTTGGAACTAAAGAGTTCAAAAGTAATACACATGTAATAGATTTCACATATAAAGAATGACCAGAGTCATAAACCATGTCATCAGTGGGATCACACATGTTTGATGTTTTTCTTTGATTTCGAAGTACTACACTCTATTAGGCATCCTCAATCACCTCCACACCTACAGATGGGCATTTCAAACCTCTTAGGGTCCTGGATCAAGACCTTAAACTAGATGCCAACCCTATCCTAAATATGCATCTCTCTATTTAGTTCTTCAATGTTGTAGGGATCGACATGGATTATGACCTTAAATTGGACCATCTATAGTAACAAACCCCTTTTGATCTTGTATTAGGCCCTAAATAGACAATCTCATTGACTTCTTTGGGTCCCAAATCATGACCGTAAATTGTATCAACCCCCATTCATGTCGTACCTTAAGTAGGCACTCATCTTTTCAAGTCTACCTAGAGCAACGACTCAATATTTCAACTCCCAGGTGACATGCAATCAAGCCTCACCATGGGTAGGAACCCCACATTTTAAGAAATACCTTGAATAGGCATATGACATCTTCAAATATTCATCCCCAACTTCCAATATGTCCTTAATGAAGTCACATTATTTTTTTTAAATCCCTACTCTAAGTAGACACTCAACATTTTGAAAGTCCTTTCCCAAATAGGCACTCCTTTTTTCAAGCCCTAACCTGAGTAGGCACCCTTCCATTTTAAAGATCTGCCTTGAGTAGGCACCTCATCTTTCTTCCAAAATACCTACCCTGAGTAGAGACTCTTTTACTCTCAATCCTTATCTTGAATAGGCACCTTTATTTCTAAAGCCTAACTCTGAGTGGACACCATGTATTCATTCTAAATTCCTACCCTGAGTAGGCACCTTTCATGTCAAAGCCCTATATTGAATAGGCAGTCACATGTTAAATCCCTATCCTAGGTAGGAAATCTGCTTCAAAACCCTATCTTGAATACACACCTTATGTTTATAAGACCTATCTTGAATAGTCCTCTTGAATTTTAAATCCCTATTCTTAATAGTCATCTTGCTCTAAATGACTTTTCACTCTTAATCCATATTATAAGGAGGCACCTCTTCCCAATTTTAAAGCCATATACCATGTAGGAATTCCAATTAAAAGCCCCTACATCCATGTAAGCACCCTCTTACCTATCAAATATAGTCACTTCCTTTGTTAAAGATTAGTATTTAGTTAGACATCTATGCAATCTAAGCCCTACACCAAGAATGCACTCCTTGATTAATCCCTCGATTGCCCATGGGCCTAACTATCATCTAGATCCTGAATCTTGGACTTTGGTCCATACTCTCAAATTCAAATATCAAAGTCAAACCTGACCCTCATTCATTCATTCTAAAGCCCTATTCTAAATAGGCATCACCCCTTATGAAATCCCTATTGTGAGTAGGCAACTTCCTCAGTTAAAGTCCTACATTCAAGTAGGCATCACCTAAAGCCCCATTCTATACAGGCACTCCTGACAAAGCCCTACATCCATGTAGGCATTTCTCTATAAAAAAGCCACATAATTAGGAAGCCTTTCAAATCCCTAAATCTAGTAGACACATTCATCAAAGCCCTATCTCAAACATGCATTTCCTCTACTTCAGTCCCTATGCTTATGCAACCATTTCTTCCAAAGACCTATTTTCAAATTGGCACTCTGATCAAAGCCATACACCAGGTAGGAACCCCTTTTGTAATCCCTACATTCAGGTAGGTGTTATTTTATTCAATAAATCTCTATACTGAGATAGACACCATGTTCAAATCCCTACATCTAAGTAAGCATTCAATATAAAATCATGCATTCTGGTAGATACTATATATGAATCCCTACACCCATGTAGGCCTGTTGTTTTATACCCTATCTTGAATAGGGTCCCTTTTGACCATAATCCCATATTTTCATGTAAGCACACAAATAGAATCGCTATACACATATAGGAATCTACACTAAAACCCTATTCTAGATAGGCAATGCCCTGAAACAAACTAACAAGCCCTATCTTGAATAGGCATTCTTCATGAACTAAATCATATCCTAAATGTGGCAACACATCCCACTATCACACAGACAGCGAGCTGTTATACGAAAGCGTGCGGAAATCACAATAACACATATTACCGAAAACATGGGTTAATTAAAACAGATTGCAGAAAGTAGATAAACTGAGAAACTATTACATTTAGGTCCTCATCTTGTAAGGAAATAGGTTATATAAACATTTACAAGTCTTGTTGCGTGTCCACGGCTTAGGAGATCAGCTGTCTAGTCATCACATGAGTTCATCACCTATTTATACATACATAACGGCCCACATCCGGCCAATAGCAGGATATACAAAACATCAACAACTATACATCGTGAAACAACGTCAAAACGCTCCCAAGGACCTGAGAGTACAGGGATGACTCTAAGACTCTACTACAAACGACCAAAACAGCAGCATGTCCATCGCTTGCCTTCTACTGCTCGGTCGCAACTCCGCGACCACCACCACGTCTAGCTCGAACACCTAAAAAGGTTATAAACCAGTGGGGTGAGACACACAGTCCCAGCGAGAAACATAACTCCCCGCCAAAACTATAAAACCAAAGAAAGATTAAAGCAACAATAGTAGGTAACTGATAAAAGGTACAACAAGAGCAGTCTATATAACAAGGTTATTCATACCATCAAGCTTACCAGAAAGTACAGAAGGCATGTACCCAAGAATTCCTTTATGGAACATGATTGACAAGATATGATTTATAAGATCTTACCTCATAACATCAAGAATGTATAAGTAACTGTAAGTATAATAAGATTAACTACACAGACAAGGCCTCGACCAATGTTTCGTGTTTTGCCTTAAACAGTCAATACTATTCAGCTGGATTACATATTATTATGCCCTGAGGAAGTGAGCCGTACCGCTCGAATCCAACCTTCGCTTGCAAAACCCAAGCCGATGCCATACAAGGTCAATGGAAGAGCCGGACTCCATGACCTCTCCGCCTCGTGGTCAGTGCACGAGTACAACACAAGCAGGATTGTAGTCACATGCTTAAGTGGCCTCAGCCACAGGGTCAGGCTACCCTCTACCTAGCCTGCCTCGGTACAGGTATCGGCGCTAGTGAAACTGAGCCATGGTCCTATTCACCGTGCTCTGAGCCATGAACGCATTCATGCTCCCATATCACACATCCTGAGCCATGGTCCTGTTCACCATGCTCTTATCATAATTGAGCTACGGGCAAGAATCCGCACTCTGGAGTCTACAACCGAAGTTGCACTCTTACCTCCTCACTTTAGGCTAGGAGAAACCTCGCATACTCAACAATATGTGCTCTGGGTTAACCCGCAGGAGAACCCGTTTCACCATCACCAGCTCCTGACGATGATGGATCTATGGCCAGGGAAAAATACATGATATGTTCCACTGTGATTAGTTAGTATATTTTAAGTGGATTATTGAGGTAATCAAGTCATGCAGACTATAACAAGAATAAACAACATGAAACCCAACATCATTCTTTTACTATCATCAACATCATCCTGATCCATCACAAGGATCCAACATTACATTGCCGTGGGATCTAAATCCCTCATCACATAGTATCACTGCCTCTCAAGGCTTACATCATCACCATGGGATAGAAATCCCAGATCATCATCAGAGAATAACATCTCATTAAGGCACTCTATCCAAACTCAGGTCTTTCGACCAAACACACCATGCATGTTATCTCATCAACAAGAGTAACCATTAAAGCAATGTTACTCAACATATATACCTCATAGCCCTTTACCTGGCTATGCATCTGTGTGAAACACCTACATGGTTAGTATGCACAATCATCATGGATTAACAGAAAGATCATATTATCGAAATAGGCTAACATTGATGATTAGATGTTTTGCCATCCATGCCTCAACCTGTGACCACAGACATAGGCCATATCATCATGCAAAGCATCTTATATGCCTTCTACTGCTCTTCTTGCTACTCAGCCTTCTACTGCTCTTCTTGCTTGACCCATGGCTCAGTTTCACTAGCGTTGATACCTATACCGAGGCAGGCTAGGCAGAGGGTAGCCTGACCCTATGGTTGAGGCCACTTAAGCATGAGACTGCGGTCCTGCTTGTGTTGTACTCGTGCACTGACCACGAGGCAGAGAGGTCATGGAGTCTGGCTCTTCCACTGACCTTGTATGGCATCGGCTTGGGTTTCGCAACAGAAGGTTGGATTTGAGCGGTACAGCTCACTTCCTCAGGGCATAATAATATGTAATCCAGCTGAATAGTATTGACTATTTAAGGAAAAACACAAAACATTGGTTGAGGCCTTGTCTGTGTACTTAATCTTATTATACTTGCAGTTACTTATATGTTCTTGATGTTATGAGGTAATATCTTATAAATCATATCTTGTCAATCATGTTCCATAAAGGAATTCTTGGGTACATGCCTTCTGTACTTTCTGGTAAGCTTGATGGTATGAATAGACTTGCTATATAGACTGCTCTTGTTGTACCTTTTATCAGTTACCTGTTATTGTTGCTTTAATCTTTCTTTGGTTTTATAGTTTCGGTGGGGAGTTATGTTTCTCGCTGGGACTGTGTGTCTCACCCCGCTGGTTTATAACCTTTTTAGGTGTTCAAGCTAGACGTGGTGGTGGTCGCGGAGTTGCGATCGAGCAGCAAGAAGAGCAGGTCAAAGACTAATGTGATGCTTGTCACAACATCACAGAACTAACTAACAGACTCTGCACCTCAAGCACAATGACATCAAGCCATCTCATAGGCTAAGGGTATCGAGCAGCACCAACCCCAAGGCCATATCGGCCAAGATGCAACCTGCTAGGGTCACCACCAACCTCAAGCACAAGGGCGCCAAAACCCTAAAGGATCAAGAAGATGACTCGCCTCTCAACTATCAAGAGAGAGGGGTCTTGCCAAGCTTCTTATCATCAATCGGGCAACACAATGTTCAACCACAACCAAGGTCCATAACCACCACATAGCTCACCTTTCAAGTCCATGGTGAGAGGAGGGTGTTTCTTAAGCCACTAGAACACAAGCTCACCTCTCAACTTAAACGAGAGATGAGTATTGCCCATGTTACTAGAACTCAATCTCACTCTTGAAGACCTAGGAGAGAAAGGGGTGTTGCTCACCTAGAGACCCTAGAACATAGGTTCGGCCAACAAGGACAGCTTAAACAAGAACTAAACTAGCAACATGCATAGTCGATCATGACCATAAGCAAAATATAAGAACATAAAAGAGGTAGTATAGTTAGGGTTAGGAGTTATGTAACCCGCCTTAAGCAAGCTCCAAGCTCCAAGCACCACCACAAGAAGAAGAGCAAGGCACTCTAGGGTTCGGCCACCACTAGAGGAAGAAGGAGACTCCAAGAAGGATCAGCCACCAAGCTTGCAAAAGAAGAGGGTGTCGTACACCAAGGAGAGGGAGACTAAGGAACTAAAGGGATCCTTAGAAAGGGAAAGGAAACGCATATATAGGAGAGGTTGGAGGAGAAACCAAGGTAAGGCAAGGCAAGGTGTCACCCACCTAGGGACACTTATCCAAGGGCAATGCCACATGCCCTAAACACATGTCCAAAGCCATCGCCACATGCAAGAATCAAGCACCAAGTGTCCACTAGTGGTGACACAAACGAGGTCAAAGAAGGTCAAAGGGTCCATGGGCGACACAACTCCACACCATGGCCGACACACCCACACCATGGCTGACACACACCCTGGGCGACACACCACAGGCCGACACAAGAACAGGCTGACACACCTAGGCCGACACAGGGCACTCTTGCCCGACACAAGGTCCAAAGAAGCAAAGACAAGGCACCACAAAGCCCAAAAAGCTCAACCAACGAGCCCAACCCTTCCTCTCAACACTAGAGGAAGCAAGGAGAGGGAGGAACACCTCACAAGGTGGCAAACTTGCCCACAAACCCTAGACTTGGGTTAATTGCAAGTAGCACCTCCAACTCTCAACAAAGCACAAACAAACCCTAATCACCACTAAAGGTGATTAACAAGCAACTAAGTGTCAGGGTTAAGCAAAGAAAATAGGATAAGCCCTAAACGGAGGTCAAGGTCCTTACAGACATACTCACTACTATCCATGTGTCTTTCCACCTTAGAAATTTCTCTAAGCAAGTTTCCTTTCATACATTAAGTACAGTGGATAGATTTCCTTCCCCAAGAAGAACAAACTAGGGTAAAGCAACTAGCAAAGTAGAAAATGGAAGGTGACCCTTACATTTTTCCACAAGAAATTCTTGAAAAAGAGTGTTAAAACGTCATGAAGCTTTAGTACTGAACACTTACTCACCTCGTTGCTGGTTAAGTTTTGTGAGAAATAAAGGGAAATTATCCAAACCAACCATGTTAAGATGTTCAAATACATACTCAGAGTTTTTAGAAAACCAGCTACTATTGACAAGAGCTTTATCCAACCTTTCAATGAGTGTGCCCCATCAGAAAGTAAATTTACTTTATTGAAAATTCATTTCTAAAAGATTGCACTTAAGTATAGTAGATTGAAACTCTTTCATGGGATTAGTAATCTTGATCTTCTTTGATATACTTCCTGCCTTTTAAAAATATGAAAGGTAGTATTGAAATCCCCTATCATGAACTAGGGTTCATTAATGCTAGTTGCCAAGTTTTCCAACTATTTCCAGAGAAGTATGTGGCTACCTGGTTACGGACAACCATAAACCACCTTGATGAAACATGTTCTTGGAAGATAGAAATGAATGAATTGACTATGACACTTAATGATGCGGAGACTAGTATCTTTCTTATTCTAAAGAGCCCAAACTCCTCTTAAGAAACATATTGCATCAACTCTAAAAGACTTAGTAAAACCTATCATCTTGATAATCCTCTTCGTCTGTGAACCATTGCATCTTGGTTCTAAGATATCTAGAATTCTAGGTTTTTTAATCGTGAACATATCTAGTAGGGCACCGTGTACTTCATATGAACATACATCTTGAACATTCCAAGCACATGATGGACAAAAAAGAAAAAAATGTCTATAAAAATAAACCTACAAAGAGACCTTAACCAGATATGACTAACACATCAATTTCTGATATGATTGATACTTGATCACCATCATTTTCATCGAGATCTTTTGGCCTCCCCTTTCTCTTGGCATAAGGAGTATTCTCATCATATTTCTATTTCATTCCATAGTGCTTAGATCTTTTGATTGGGCCATTTGAACCTACACTACATTCTGGGGCTTTGGGGTCTTTGTCTGCCTGTTCCTAATAAATTTATATTCCTCTTTGTTATCTTCTATCGGTGGGTTTTTAGGATCTTCTATCAATAACTTTTTCACCTCTGAGGTTAACTGAGATATGTTTAGATTGTTGTTCCATTTCCATTTAATCGTATTGTCCCTCCTTTGAATTGTTTTTTAGGATGATACAATAGTTTGTACATTAGTGTCCATTGTTGTGTTTTTATACTTTTACTTCCATATTTCCTCTCCTCATGGATCGCCAATTTTACTTGTCTTTATATTCTCCATTGTGTCCTTTGATTCAACAGTTTTATCTATCTCTCCATTGTCTTGGTTTGGTAAAGCACCAAATTTGTTGTCAAGTTCAACTATGACTAACTAGTTTGGTGGAGGCTTATGTCATCTTTGTAGTGGAGTAGAATTCATGGCCTTGCTATAGCCAACCACCTAGGTAACCATAGGTATGGTTGTGGTGGATGGAGTTTAAAACATTTTGGGTTGGTTCTTCTGCACTATTAACAATACAAATTTTCTTAGCATGACCCAACCTACCACAACCGTAGCACATGAGTGTTATACTCTCATACTCGAGTTTTATGATCTTCCCATTTAGACAAATTGTTGAGATCAAGGGTAATGATGTGTCAAGCTTGACAGTAATGCATGCATATTTTCCTTGGATCCCCTCAGTAGTGTTGATATCTACCTTGACAAACTTACCAATTACATTACCTATTTTTTGGAGGAATTTGTATTAATACATGTATAGAGGGAGTTTGAGACATCATACCCAAGTTGTTAATTTCCTGGGAACATCATCTGGTGTAAACTCTATCGTCCATTGTTGAATTAAGATATAATGGCCAAATAAAACCCATTGACCCCCCCCCCGTTGGCACTTTAATGAAGTCATCTTGATGACTAAGTTGTTCCACAAAATAATGGTTATAAATAAATACTAATATCACCTGGCCTAATGGATTCCACATCTTTCTAAGACAATCATATAGTGTAAGTAAACCTATATTGATCCCTATAGCTTTCAAGACTACATAAAACTTCCATGGTTTCACCCATATCCATTATACCTGGTGGATCCAGCTTGACATCAAGAATTTCTTCATTTTTGATTATTTGTATATGTGACTCTTTTATAACCATCATTGATTTTAGTTCACCGACCTTAGTATTATCTTTAGGGTTGATGTGAGAAATTCCTATTATAATGCATTTGAAAGTTTATTCTTGATCGAAAGATATTGAGTTATCCAGTCTCTTCATTTCTTTAGATGTTGCCTCTTTAGTAAATCTATGAAGATCTTCTTCAATATTTAGGGTTCTTCTAGTTGATAGTGGTTTACTTGCCGCTCTGTCTGATCTGGTTGCACCAAAATAAACACCACCTTCGCTAGGACTAAAGACTAGTCTTCGTCATACTTCATCGATGGTATGTGTGTTCATATCTACATCCACTTCCTCCCCCCTCTTGTTTTGTTCCCTACCTGGATCCATCGTCCACCTCCTTCTCCTCTTCCTACTTGCCTGCCTCCACCATCAAATCTCCCTCTGTGACTTCCTCTCCCTAACATTTCCCAATCAATAACTGACGGCTTAGCTTTGGGTAGTCAAAAATAGAAATCCATATCTTGTATGGGAAACTTACAACATTTTTACCATTTTTAGGGTGTGGTCCTAGACTTAAATTAGGTATATGGCCAGGGTTAATGATTAACTTAACTCACTCAGATATCTAATCACAAAAAGAGAGAGGGGTAATAATTCAATATCCTTCATAATTGAGCTCTTTTTATGCTCTTTCATGACTATATACTTGAAATTTAATAAAATACCTTCAAATTAACCTCTTGATCATATTCATACCATTTTGCATCTACCTCTTACTCATTAATACATGAGCTAGTGAGAGAATTAGACATGGATAAACTAAGAACTAGAGAAATAATGGGAGGAACTTTCACAGTCCTAAACTCGTAGGATGGCTCAGAAACACTCCAGGGGATAGATGATTATTCAGGTGTAGGTATAGACCTTGGTTATAGGCCAACCTCGTTGCTAGATTTTCATTTTTACCCAACCGTATTCCTTTTATGAATGGTTGTCCCACTATTCCATCCTTATTAGGAAAAGAAACTGCTTGTACTTTTACCATTATATAGGGGGGAAAACCACTTTAGCTTTCACCTTTTACTCATTTGAATTAGACATAGATTGAATAAGAACTAGAGCATCAGGGGAGATGTCCTTGAAGATCTTAAAGAATCATGGAGCTCCAATAACAACTCATCTTCACTCTCATAGACGAATTATCAACTAGTTATAGTCCATGTCCTTCTATGATTGTCTAACTTCTAGTCTTATCCTTTTATGAATGACTCCCTAGCAAGAAAGGAGATCACCTACACTTTTATAACCTCCACATGGTTAATCAAAACATCCTTGATGAGTGTCACATTTTAGGTTTTCATGACCAAAATTGGGGGTCAAATTTGGCTCTAGCATGCATTTTTCAAACTTACCTTGAACCTTGTCTTGAGAGGGGGGAAATGTTGAGAGTCCAATTATGATTTTTGAATAGAAAATCATGATAAATTCCCCCCTGGATAATGGTGGAGTCCATTGCATGTATTCCACTTTTTTCATATTTTTTCACCTATTTAATCCACCATGTTCATCTATTTAACATGCATTGAGGGTCTGATAAAAGGAAAATCATTTGTTATGACTAAAGCACAATTTGGACTATTGTTGAGCTTTTTATAATCCCTTTTCTGATAATATCCATGTCAATTCTCCTACATATACTATTCAATCAAATCTATGGGATATTCAATTGTTTTTCTTTGTGTCATTATCCTAATAAAAAGGATAAATATTTTTTATTCATGTATTTTTAGCAATAAAGAGAAAAGGGGGAGACTTGTCCATCAGGTTTCCATCTCTCCTCTTTCCTTAATTATTAAAATTGAGTATTATTCTTATGACTCAAACTTGTAATCCCAACTGATTTTATTCAAAATATCTATGAAAGATTTATAAAAAATCTAGAGATTCAGAATTTGATTTTTTCTCTACCCACAAACACCCAATGGATGCTAGAAATCCACCGGGTGCCTCATAGAGCAACCACGTGATTCACAACATATCATCCCCGCATAAGGTAGTGATTTGTTGCATGTTCCACAAACTTCCATCAGAGTCTCAAAATTCTAATTATGTCCTATAAATACCCCCCTCACACCTACCAAATCATAGATCCCTATTTTCTCTCTTAAAGCCAAAAAGCCAACTATCTCCCCCTTTATTTTCTATGATTCAAATGACTAGAGGATCCTTGCTCTAATATGGGCATTTCTATACCTTGTTAGGCCACTTTGAAGTACATATCAAATTATAACTGCTATAATCTATATATGTGCTTATAATTGACTCAATCTACATATTTCTTCATCGTTTTCCATTACTTCTTACTAAATATACTCATTCTTGTCAATTATATCACTCATATATGTTTTTATGTGATTTAATTTAGTGTCATGTTTTATTTGATTACTCAAAATGGATTGAATCTTGCTCATTTAAAAACACTTTCCATCATCGTCTCCTTTTTCCTAAACTTTGGTCCTTAATCATTCCAAGAGGTATATTCATTATGGGAGATCCTAAGGTGATTAGGACCGCACACCTAAAAAATTCATATCTTTAGTGCAATGATAGGAAAGCCATAGTTGTCTCCAGCCCAAGAATCCATAAACTAAAAGAACCTTCTAACACTTTCTTTGCCTAATTTCCTTTAATTATAAATGAATCCACCTTTTTCTGAAAATACTATAGAAATACTCAATATTGATTTTGAGAAATGTGGGGAAACTAACACCTTCCCCACTTACAACAAGATCATTGAACTTAATATTTAGTTGCACTATATTATTTCTCCTGGCCTGCCCTCGGGTTGAGTCAAGTTTATATTTCCTCATGGTGTCGCATTATTTAAGCAGATATTTCTTTTTTCCTTATTATGAATAAAGCAAGTGGCAACTCCGAACTATATCATTTTATCATTTTATTCAGTTTTATGCTATCATTGAATTAGATCCATTATTAAAAAAATTTAGGAGGGTAAAACACCTTCCTACACATGTGGTTGCACTATCTTATTTCTCTTGACCTACCCTCGGGTTGAGTCAAGTTCATATTTCCTAATGGTGACTCATTATTTAAGTAGATTTTCCCTTTTTCCTTATTACGAATAAAGTGAGTGGCAACTATGAACTATATCATTTTATCCTTTTATTCAGTTTTATGCTATCATTCAATTAGATCCATTGTGAGAATTTTCTAGGAGGGTAAAACACCTTCCTACACATGTCTCCTCGACAAAATTGCTTATCAATAAGTAGATTAACAAGGGATATAGTGAGGATCACAAGGGCCATGTTTAGTTAGTGGGAAAAAATGCCCATGTTTTGGTCTTAGTGATCAGTAGGCCACAAGGAACACATAATTGTAGGATATGGAGATCCCTATAGAAAACAACAACGTTGATGTGCTGCAACACTAATAAGTAGAGTATGGTTTTCCAAGGTGGGCCCCTAGGGAAACAACATGCCCTCGGCACAAAGGATGATTGTGCTCATGGATTTTATTAGGTTTCCTAGAAAAATATGGAAATTAAAATTCTCTCAAAATTAACCTAAGAGCATGATCATTAAATGCGCACATTTTAGGTTAGGTCTATCATTTAATACCTTCTATTGGAAGATATTTTGATGATTACTTGCCTTTGACAAGGTAAATATGGATGTCCAATCTTTCAAAAATTTCTAATATTCCCATAATAGAAGTTGATAAAGACTTAAAGATTTAATGGCCATGTGATCCTCATGTAGTTGACTTTTTAGTTTAACTTATCATTTCATTCATGTAGTTTGCCTTTGAATTAGGTTTCTAATGGTTTGTCATGGTTTAATGGAATTATTTCTCTCTTGTAGGAAATTCACATTGGATAAGAAGAAAGCTATAAATCCTTCCTCAAATACACCCAAAGGCATGCAAGATCATCACTCCTCGACTCTAAGCAATTAGAGTGATGATCCCATACTTACAACCTACATGCAATTGGCTCATAGACACCAGTCAATCACCTGGATCCCTTAGGTAGTCAGTTGAGCATGAGCCTTCATTAAGCATCTCATCCAACAAGTGAGATGTATGATTCACTCAGTTTGCTGATGAGTTCACTTAGTCCACACTTCATTGTAAACGATTAGAGTTCCCATCCAATCAGTTGGACCTCCCAATCAATGGACCCAGGCCCCTCCTTAAAGGCAATAGTTCATGTTAGATTATCAACTTATGTCTTGAATTGATCATCTCATTATCTTCAAATAACTGATTTCAAAATTTAGATAATTGTTTACATCATGTGTTGATTGGCTTATCAAACATTAGGGCACAAGTCCTCAACATCATGGGCTCACCCTTGTGTTGATTGGATAGGATTCATGTCACATATCAGCATATATCCCATACAAACAACTAGCCATCCATTCAATCAGATCTATTCCCTAACAACTAGGAATAAGCATCATCCATGTCACTTATGTTTTATTCTAATGGGCCCATGGCTAAACTATATAAGCAAAAAATGACCTAATTGGAGGTGATTTTGCCTCTTCCCATTCAAACAAACATGAATTGATGCTCGATAAATGTATATTCATCTATATTTTTGCATATTTTACATAGTCCTTTTGATTAGAATATTTTCCTTTTTACTGATTTTTAGGACTATTTGTAATTTACCCATTAAGTCCTTCTGATTAGAATATTTTCCTTTTTACTGATTTTTAGGACTATTTGTAATTTACCCACTTTTCGATTAATTGGGCAAATATTTATCATTTCTATCACTTTTTTTAGGTTTTTCCTTCAAAGAAAAATTTTGACATTCTAAGAACATGAGACGACTGTCTCGCAGCACCACATAGTCAGTTTGTCTCCAATAAGTTCTAACCTTAGATCTAGATGGCCATTTTGGTTTTCAGCTCAACCTCCACTCAAAAAGTCCAACTAATGCATTTCATGCACCAGACGTTCGTCTCATTCAATCCAGACGCTTGTCTCATATGCCCCAGATGCTCATCTCATGGAGCCTAAATGGTTGTGTTGAGTCGACTTAAAGACAAAGTCAGATCTAAGAGGCGTCACCATTCATGTTAGGATTTTCAACCCCTGGTCACGCATAAGGCGGAGCCAACCGGGCGTCTCATCTCTAGATGACCAGTTCAAACAATTCTTTGAGACCAAGAAATTGAATCAAAGGGAGACGCTACCCCCTTTCTTAGGGTTTTGACCACTTTCCGTCAACCGGGCCACATCACACATGAAAGGACCGTCTCATCTAGCCCATGCGGCCATTTTGCGACTTGCGAATAGTAAAAGTCAGCAGCTGCCTCTCCCATTTGTTTCTCCCCCTTTCAAGGTTTCCGCCCCTCCTCCCCCTATAAATGGAGGGGGCACTAAGGAAAGGGTCCTCCATTTTGTACTTGCATCTTTTAATTAAGCTATTTACTTTTATTTCACAATAGTGTAACTTGCATTCTGTAATAAAGCTCTATTCTTTGTTCTAGATCTGGATTTTGCTTTTATTTTTATTCTTCTTTCTTGTTCTTCTTGGGAAGCAAGGAATTAAGAGTTGCGGTCGTTTAATTGTCACTAGAATATAGTCCTTTAGGATTTTGCATTCTAGTCTATGCCCTCTTCACTTTCTTTGATCGCCTCTCCTTCCTTCATCATGAATATTACCGAAGTGAGGGGAGTTGCCCCTTAGCCATATGTTTATCCGATCGAGTTTCATACAAATATCTATAGGGATGGTTTTCAATTTAGAAATTGCTGATTTTAATGAAGTAACTAATCATTTTTATCGTGAATTAATCTCCAAAGATGCGACCATGGAAACTAAGATTTAGAATGCATTAATTGATTACATGGGGATTTGTATGTGACCGCTAAAAAATCCCCTTTAGAATGATGGACTAGGATATGTGAATGTCAGGACCAATGGGTTCACATGGAGTTCATCTCTTGTGTTTCATTTATGAATGATTCACATACCTTCTTCTATCTTGCTTATCGTGTACTCCTTCGATCTTGTTTCTACTTTGGCTAAGGTGGCGAAACCCCTAAGCCTTGATTCTTTTCCCATCTGATTCAAATTGTTTCTATCAAATGTTGTGTTCCAATCGCCTTCTTTCAATTCTTGCACTTTATTTTTTATCCATAGATAATCTTTCTTTTCTGAAAATCTTCTTTCTTTCTTGTCTTGGTATAATCCTTTCATTTCATTGCTTTAGTGTAATCATTTATTTCATTTGCACTTTAATTTCTTGCTTTACTGTAATCAACCACCCTCCACATCACAAAATTTGCTTTCTTGTTCAAATATTCAAAACCCCCAAAAAAATACAGTTTGAAAATCAATTGGGTTTAGAGAAACAATCTTAAAATGTTGTCTTGTGGGATTGACCCTTCTATGCTAGGCTTAATTGGAAAGTAAAAAAAGGTTAAACACTAGCATAATTATCTTAGTGAATTGGTGTGCTAAACGACATGTGTCAATTTTGACGTCATTGTCCGGGATAACGGATCATTTTCTCAAACCCCCAAAATTGTTAGAATAAAACCTTTTTTTCATTTTTTATGCATTCTGAGTACCATTCCAAAGTTTTATTTTTCTTCTTCTACTGAGTTTCCATTCCAACAGTACATTTTTCTACACTCGAATATATTGGTCAATTATAGTTGTGCATGCGACGCCCACAGAACGTTGATTATGTTCCGCCAGTTTTTGACCTAGAACCATAAAGAACATTCTATCATTTAAACTGACAAAACCATATTAGGATGGATGAGGAGGAAGTTAGTCATAGGATTGAGCAAGCACTCACTTCTCAAAGAGAGCGCATAATGGCTGAGCATGCAGCTCAAGAAGCTACTATGTGTGCAGCCAATGTGGCCAAATAAGAGGACTTAGAAGTCGCTCAGAGGGAGGCAAAAAACAAAAACAATTGAAAGATTTTTCTGTACCAAAAACTGGATATGCATCATCCAGTTGTGCCACCTGAAATAACGGCCCCCCAATTCAAGATCCGTACCCAACGGATCACCATGCTTCAAACCAATCCATTTTTTTGGAACAAAGGTGAGAGTTTTCAAGACCACCTTCAAAGTTTTACTGACCTTTATTCCTTGCATAAGATCACAGGCATTTATGAAGATTCCATTAGACTTAGGCTATTCAAATACTCTCTCTCAGGATAAGTCAATAGTTGGCATAATGCCATGGAGAGTGAGAAACATGTCACCACTTGGGAGGCACTTCAAACTAGGTTTTTGGATAAATACTTTCCTCCTTCTCTCACCTATGAAATCAGGGGACAAATCCTTCTCTTTTCAATGGTCCCAATATAAACTCTAGGAGAATCTTGGGAAATATTTAGGGAACTCCTTCGACGTTGCCCTCACCACAACATTTCCCAATCTCAACTCATTGACATATTCTATTGTGGTGTTGATGACAACACTAAGAAATTCCTTCATCCTCATCTAAAGGGAACTTCATGTTTTAGAACTTAAGCAACACTTAGGAGGTAGTAAAACGTGCCTCCAAAACCCAAGCAAGAAGAGGAACCGGTGGGGTCCTCAAAGTATCTAAGGTCAAGGTAAATTTTGATATCCAAAACATCATTGAAGCCCTTAAGCTAATTTCTCTAAAAAATGATAGCCTAGAGTCCTCCTTCAACACCTATGAGAGGCAACATCAACATGTTAGAGTTGTAGGATCTCTTTGTAGGACTTGTCAAGGGTAAGATCATGCTACCCTTAAGTGTCAATATATCTATAACACCCCCATGCAGCCAGAAGTTGGGCAAAAGGAGAACCTCAAATCCATTCAAAACATCCTAGGACAAGCATATTACAACCCCAACCAAGCCAGAAACCACTATGGATTCCAATATGGGAACCCATCTGGTACTAAAAATGCTTCCAAATTTGCCCCTAAGCAAAGAGCCCCTAATCCGGCCAATAATCATCCACTGCCAGGCTTTCCCAGCAACAATCAGAGGAATTTTGGGAATCAAGGAAATGATAGGAGAAATTATCAAAATCATGGGCCCTACCAAAGGAAACAATACCAAAACATGAACCAACCTCAACAAAATGCCCATGCTCCTCTTTATAACGGTGATGGGATAGCTGTCTTGGAACAGTGCATCATTTCCACAAATCAAATACTTCTTTCCCAATAGGCTCACCAAAAGGCAACTGATGCTCAGTTAGCCCAATTCTTTGCCCAGAAGAAACCCCCAACTGACATCTTCTTCGGCCAAGTCGAACCCAATCCTAAGCATTTAGAACAACTCAAGGTGGTTACCACCAGATCTGGCCTTATCACACAAAAAAGGGAAGGTTCCCCGATCATATATTTTGACCAAGGGGAAGATTATGAGGTAGTTGTTCCTCGACCTCTGGTATCATCCGCTCCAAAGGATGAGGTTCCTATGAATAAGCCATGTATACCCTTTGTCAATCGGCAGAAGAAGACCTCCTTGGACTCTAGGTTCAACAAGTTCACAGATATCATGAGAAATTTATGTGTCAACATTCCACTTCTAGATGCCATGACAAACCTACCTAAATGGGGAAAATTCTTCAAAGCCCTTCTGAACTGTAAGTGCATGATTAAAGAATCTAAAACGGTAAAACTGGAGAGAACTACATATGACATCATCCAGAGTAAAACATGAAAGAAATTCTAGGACCCATGATCCTTTGCGGTCACTTGTTCTATAGGAGATTCCACCAGTCATCGGGATTAGCTGATCTTGGAGCTAGCATATCCATCATCCCTTTGACTATATGCAGGAGGCTCAGTCTCACGGATTCTAGACCCACTCCAATGTGTATTCAATTAGAAGACTCTTATATTATCAAGCCTCTTGGCATTATCGATGATGGGCCAGTCAAAGCTGGAAATTTCTACATCCCATGTGACTTTGTGGTGCTTGATAGAAAATAAGACAGTCACTGCCCTCTCATTTTTTATAGGCCATTCCTCGCCACAAACATGGCGCTCATCGATGTTGAGGCATGAATTCTCACACTATGAGTGGGAACAAAATTCATCAATTTCTAAGCCTTTGGGGGTAGCATGAAGTATACTCAAGAGGAAGAAGTATATATTAGTACCCGCTGGCATATGATGAGAAGCTATCCCTCCCTAGAGAAAAGGATCAAACCCTTCTGCACCGCACGTGGGGGTTACAGGTTGCACTTTTCTAGTTAGCCCATAAGGATTTGATACCCATATTCTAAAACCATACAAGCCTATTACATGAAATTTACCAAAACCAAAGCAAACTAACCCTGAGAGAAATGCATGAACTAGTTCAATCAAATGCAGCAACGCTTCCTTAATTTTGAACCCCCATTGTAACTGGAACATGTATTTCTCTACTAGAAAATCAAGTTGTTATCCAAGCCTAAGATATCCCAACCAACTCTATCAAGACGAACGCTTCCCCTCCCACTATCCCCATTGTGGAAAGGACCACCATCCCCACTCAATAAAACCTTGTCCCACAACCCCCTCCCCTACCTCAACCCATACACTATTAGGTTTTAAGGGGAGGCATAGAAGGCAGCGGAAACAAAAAAAATTCTCCCCAAACCTAATATAAAGGAATCGCGTCAACGTATATACACTAGGAACGATGATTTGTAGAGACATACCTTGTCCTAAGGCTTGCTCGGTGACGTTACCACGTGGATTGTGTGGTCTTCACCTCCAGTCTTGGATGGTGTCTGTGCAGCTCCTGGTCTCACCAGGACTGTCGAGATTGACAGCTGTCATCCGAGCGGCAGAAGTCTCCCACCTCTGAAGTAGTCCACACAGACCACCTAGAACTCCGATCACCTTATCGCACAAGGCACCGGAAGGATTCGTACCCTCCTGTCGGCGTTCTAGTCGCTGAGACACTTTTCTACCACCAGTCACTTTTTTGCAGTTGTCTTTCCTTTGGTGTGCCTCCCTTATCGGGTAGCACTTGCTCGGGCTCTCCTAGTTACTACAACTAGAGAGAATGACAACTTTGTAGAGCAACTGGTGTTCTGATTTATACTGTCAGAGAAGCCCCCAATACCCCTATATATAGGAGGGTCATGGGATAGGGTTCTCTACCCCAGATAATGTGGGATTAAAGCAGGAGTAGAAGGGTTCAAGATTTTCCACAAAATCTGACAAACTGTGCCATTTGAACCAATCATTTCAACCCTAAAACGATCGGTTGGTGACCTCAGCTGATCGGTTCATACATGAACCAGTCATTTGGGGCATCTGAGTCGGTTCATGCTTGAGAGGATCTGTTCATGCTCCTTGTCCAACTCGAATTGACTTTCATATTCATTTCCAACTAATCATATATTAATCCTTGTCCAAATCAAATTTGACAAGTGAAATGAACTTGATTGGTCACCCGACCAGTTCAACAATGTGAACGGATCGTTTCATTGACCTGAGCCAGTCGGCTCACCAGCTTGAGTCGATCGGTTCAACTCTATGAGCTGATCGGTTGGGGCAGTAGATCAGTCAATTGCAGTTTCAATCAATCTGATACTCTAATCATCTGATTCAACACCTTGAACACTATGATTTTGAGCTATCAATCAATTGGGTGTTTAATTGAACTACTAAACTCCTTTAGTAATCAATCCAAACAAGATTTATGGAGAAACTCCTCTTCTAGGAATATGTCCTAGTGTGTGACCCTGTAGGTCCATTTCACGTTGGTAGTAAAAATCCATAACACTTATGACTTCACAAGCAAAGAGCGGTGCCTAGTCACACATCAGTGCTACCCAAGTGAAATAGAAAGTTGTAGAACAACTTTCAATCCTACAATCCGTGAATGGTGTTATAGTGAATGTATAATTCCTTTGTCACTAATGTTCTGAATGAACTCAAGGCATGGTACAATCATCCTTTCAGCATTCATCCATTTCCTTGATCTCAGAGCAGACTGGGTGAGATGTGTGTGACATCAATATCACATATTGATTCACACATGCATGTGCATGCCTTTCTCAATCCTACTCATCAAGTGGCCATGGACATCAAAGTCCCTTAGGAGGGACAAATCCCATATCTATCACTCACCCCTCAAAAGCCCCATGTGTCAAAGTCACCCAATCATCACCTTTATAACAACCCATGTTTCAGGACTGCGTTTGATGATGTCAAAGTGTATCCAATGACATGTGTTGAGTGTAGTGATTTTAGGTCAAAGAATCACACTCACCACCATCATTGTGAGAGCTGACTATGACTGCCAAATCATGGTTCCATGTGTCACTCTCACGATGGGTCTATCCGGTACACTTGTTCTCTAACAAGTACCTATGTTCTTGGTTTGATATCACTATATCATGACTAATGAGATTCTGTCATCAACCAATACACAATCTAGTCTTTAGTGTTATTGATGTCTATGGTTATTTCCACAATAACAACTGACTAGGGACAGAACAAGAAAGTATACTCTTAACATATGTATGATCTCATAATTTAGGTCCTCAACCCAAAACATATGTCATCGAGTAAAACAATTCTTTAGACATCTATCATGTTACACTATCATCTCAGAAATAGTTAAAACATATAGATCGGAAATTGCCTTTATTATTATTCAAATCATTTACAAAGTATCCCATTACAATCATCGCATGACTTGCTCTATGGGCATACATACCAATAGACTCCCACTTGCACTTAGAGCCAGTCACCTAGGAACCTCAGTCCTTGTGACCTAGCATGACCATCATGCTTCTGCTAAGAAAGGGCCTTAGTCAGTGGATCAGCTATGTTGTCTTTAGTTGGTACTTTGCAAATCTTCACATCTCCACATTGTACGATCTCTCGTATGAGATGGAAGTGCCGCAGTATGTGCTTGGACCGTTGATGTGATCTGGGCTCCTTAGCTTGAACAATAGCTCCATTATTGTCACAATAAAGCTCAATTGCATCACAGCTACTGGGAACTACACCAAGTTCAGTGATGAACTTCCTGATCCACACAAATTCCTTTGTTGCATGTGAAGCAGCAATATACTCAGCCTCTGTAGTAGAATCGACAACTATTTCTTGCTTGGAACTCTTCCAGCTCACAGCTCCATTGTCTCAATAAAATACAAATCTTGATTGTGATCTATAATTGTAAGTACCCTGACCTTCGTTTAGGGTTTACCCTGTTTGCTTTGCTTAACCTTGGTGCTTTGGTGCTTGCTAATCACCTTTAGTAGTGATTAGGGTTTGGTTGTGCTTTGTTGAGAGTTGGAGGGGCTATTTGCAAATAACCCAAGTCTAGGGTTTTGTGAGTAAGTTTGCCACCTTGTGAGGTATTCCTCTCTCTCTTTGTTTCCTCTAAGTGTTGAGAGGAAGGCTTGGGCTCATTGTTTGAGTTCTTTTGGGCCTGGTTGGGCTTGTTTGAGCCTTGAGGTGCCTTGTTTTGTCTTGGTTGAGCCTTGTGTCGCCCAAGAGATGTTTGTGTCGCCCATGAGGTGAGTGTGTCGGCCAACATGTGAGGTGTGTCGCCCATGGTGCCTTGTGTGTCGCCCATGGTGCAAGTGGTTGTGTCGACCATGGTGTTTGTCCTAGCTTTGACCTCGTTTGTGTCACCACTAGTGGACACTTGGAGCTTGATGCATGCATATGGCAATGACCTTGGACAAGTGTTTAGGGCTTGCTAGAGTGGTGGCTTGAGCTCTAGGACAAGTGTCCCTAGGTAGGCGACACCTTGCTTGAATCTACCTTGTTTTCTCCTCCCATTCCTTCTATATAGGTGGTTCTTTTCCTTGCTTTGAGTTCCTTTGATCCCTTAGTCTCTTCTCCATCTTGTTGTGCACGACACAACTCTCTTCCTTACTTGTGTCGGTCGATACCCCCCCCTTGAAGGAGCAAGTGGTGGCCGACATCCCTTGGAGCTTCTTCTTCCTTGCTTGGTGGTGCTAGGAGCTTGGAGCTTGCTTAAGGTGGGTTGCATAACTTCTAACCCTAGATACACTATATCCTTTTCTTTATTCTTGCTTATATGTTGTTGTTAGTTTTACATCTTGCTTTAGTTCCTTGTTGGCCGATCCTCTTGGTGGTTTCTTGGTGAGCAATGCTCCTTTCTCTCCTTGGTTTAGAGGAGTGAGTTTAAGCTTCTAGCACCATGAGAAACACCCCTCTTTCTTGGTCGATTGAGGTGAGCTTGTGTTCTAGTTGCTTGAGCAACACTCTCCTCTCACCATGGACTAGAAGGGTGAGCTCGGTTGGTTTTTGTGTTGCCTGATGGGTGATAGGTGGTGTGCAAGACCCCTCTTTCTTAGTTGATTGAGGTGAGCCATCTCCTTGACCCTCTAGGGTTTTGAGTACCTTGTGCTTGAGGAGGAAGACGACCATGTATGAGTGTGTGTCGACCGATAGGCCTGAGAAGGATGATATGTTTGCTCTTGTGTCGGGTGATGTGTTGTGGTGTCGGGCGACACCCTTTGCTCTTGTGACGGGCGTCACAACCCCTTTCTCTTGTTTTGTGTCGGCCGTTAGGCCTTGATCAGTGGATGCACGACATGTGGGGTGAGTTATCTTTCTCTCTCTTAGTTTTTATCTCTAGTGGGCTGACCTGGCCGATATGCTAGTACCTGAGACGGGCGTTGCTGGGTCGGGCGTCACGCTGACTTGGTGTCGGCTGATAACACATAGCCGAGACAGGCATTGCCCGATAACGTTAGTGCCCGACATACTCCCCAGTCACGCGATACCCTTTCCTTGAGATGTCGCGTTGTGCACTGGTTGCCTTGGTGGCAACGCAGCGTTGCTGCTTGCTTCTCTATCGGCCATTTGGTGTGATGAGTTTGGGTGAGGGTAGGTGGCTGATACACCCCCCTTATAGTGAGGGTTTCTAGCGCCTTTTGTGAGGGTCTCACGTTTGATGGAAAATAAACCAATTGTATATATATACCCTTGCTTAAAACAATGGTTACTCCTTGCTCATAAAATGGTGATAATAATGGTGATGGTAATAGTAATGATAATGATAATGATAGTGGTAACGGTAATGCTTGCTCTTTTATATCTAACATGACCATATGTATGGAGTGATTCCCTTGAATATCTGTGTAATGTTGAGGCAAGGATAAGTACATAAATAGTTGCTTAATGATGTATTTTATGCACATGATCACCAGATGATGTATAGATGATAAGTATAGCATCTTGAATGTCATCTCATGATAATAAGCATAGTCCTTATGTTGAAACTTTGATTATTGAGTACACTAACCATGCAGGTGATGCTTAGCCATGAAAAGGCTATGAGAAACATGTGATGAGTAACATCACTCTGATAATTACTCTTGTTGAAGAGATTGCATATGTGATGTGTTTGTCCCATGATGATGATGTAAGCCTTGAGAGGTAGTGGCAATACATGATGAGGGATTGAGATCCCATGGTATGTGATGATCCTTGAGATGGATCTAGATGGTTGGCAAGAGGCCAAGTGATAACATGTGATGTTGGATCCTTAAGATGGATCAGGTTGATGTGATTACAATAAAATCATAATCTTGAGTTTTATGTTGTTTATTCTGTTTGAATCTTGCAATCCATCTAAAAGATACTAAATAATCACAGTGGAATATATCACGTAGATTGCTCTGGACATAGATCCATCATCATCAGGAATTGGTGATGGTGAAACGGGTTCTCCTGCGGGTTAACCCGGAGCGCATATTGTTGAGTGTGCGAGGTTTCTCCTAGCCTAAAGTGAGTAGGTAAGAGTGCAACTTTGGTTGTAGACTCCAGAGTGCGGATTCAGGCCCGTATCCCAATTGTGATAAGAGCATGGTGAACAGACCCATGGCTCAGGATATGTGATATGAGGAGCATGAATGCGTTCATGGCTCAGAGCATGGTGAACAAGCTCGTGGCTCAGTTTCACTAGCGCCGAGACCTGTACCGAGGCGGGCTAGGCAGAGGGTAGCCTGACCTTGTGGTTAAGACCACTTCAGCATGAGACTACGGTCCTGCTTGTGTTGTACTCGTGCACTGACCATGAGGTGGGAGGTCATGGAGTCCGGCTCTTCCATTGACCTTGTATGGCACCGGCTCTGGGTTTTGCAGCTGTCGGTTGGATTTGAACGGTACGGTTCACTTCCTCAGGGCATAAAATACGTAATTCAGCCGTATAGTATTTATTTCTTAAGGCAAAACACGGAACATTGGTTGAGGCCTTGCTTGTGTAGTTAATCTGTTATATCTTTTAGTTACTCATTGTTGCTCATGTTACATAGCAATATATTTTATCTTGTTAATCATGTTGCATAGAGAAGAATTTGTTATATGCCTTCTGTACATCTGGTAAGCTTGTCGGTAAGAATAACTTTGCTTTACATAAACTGCTCTTGTTATATCTCTTATCAGTTATCTGTTGTTATTGCTTTATCTTTCTGAGGTTCTGTAGTTGCGGTGGGGAGTTATGTTTCTCGCTGGGACAATGTTCAATTGTCTCACTCCGCTGGTTTACACCCTTTTTAGGTGGTCGAGCTAGACGTGGTGGTGGTCGCGGAGTTGCGGCCGAGCAGCAAGAAGAGCAGTAGAAGGCAAGTGATGGATATGCAGATGTTTTGGATGTTTTGTAGTAGAGTCTAGAGTCATCCCTGTACTCTCAGGTCCTTGGTAGTGTTTTGACGTTGTTTCACGATGTATGATCGTTGATGTTTTGTATATCCTGCTATTGGCCAGATGTGGGCCTTTATGTATATGAATAGGTGGTGGACTCATGTGATGGATGGACAGATGTTCCTCTAAGTTGTGGATATGTATCCGATCTTGTATATATATATATATATAACTTGTTTCTTTGTAGGATGAGGATTGGAATGGAATAGTTTCTCAATTTATCAGCTTTCCACAAACGGTTTTAATTAACCTGTGTTTTTGATAATCTGTGGTTATGGTGATTTCCGCACATTTTCGCGTAACACCTCACTGTCTGTGTGATAGTGGGATGTGTTGCCACAAAGTTTGGTATCAGAGTGTTAGGTTTGCTGAGTCTACAGGGATTTAGGACTAGGTTGTGTTTGTTCTTGTGCGTTTTCCAGATTTCCTCACAATTATCTTCTGCCTCAGCGGAAGAAAAACCAAGATGTCTGGAAACCATGAAGAACATGCTGATGAGCACAGTGATGCTGCATCAGTCGATGGAGCTTTCGAGCAGGCACATGAAGATCGGGTGCCTGAGGTCCCCCAACCTAACCCAGCTGATAACACCCAAATTAGCGCATATTTTCTATGCATTTTATCTATAGTTTTGTGCCACTTTAGTCTTAATATGCACTCTTTTGTTCATGTTTTATGTTTTATGTCTCTCCATTAGATAATGTAGTGAAAATAGCCAATAATGTAGCTAATTAGCCTGTTTTAGACTTGCAGGCACCGAAACTAGCCAATTTTGGGACTCTCAAGTACCGAACCTGAAAAGATAAGAATTCTAGCAGCTGACCGATAGGGCCTGACCGATACGGCCACGCCGACCAATACGGCCGCTTGATGCCTCAAGATCGAAGCCACGGATGAAGGACACGTGGACCAATAAAAGCTACAACTCCCATCAACTCGCTGCCTATAAATAGCAGCTGCCAACCTACATAGAAAGGGAGCTGGAGGGAGGACCCGGCAAGAGCTAGTGCCTAGACCAAGGAGCTAGTGTGTCGAGCTCCCCAAAAAGTCTACCGACCGATACGGGTGCCGACCGATATGGGTGCCGACCGATACGGGCGCCGACCGATACGGGCACCGACCGATACGGGCTAGAGAGAGTGAGCCGAGGAGTCTAGAGGGATGAAGAGAAGACCCAAGGGCTAAGATCCGACCTGCACAGAGGCCGAGGAGCGAGAGCCACCTCTCCTCTACGGGCTATATCTCTTCCCTCTTCTCTTTCATTCTACTGCATTCCTTTGTTTCTTGTACAAACGATGTTTATTCATCTTTGTTCGGTGCCAGCTATGCTTGTCTATGGCTAGTTAGCTCCTTCTTGGCTATGCAGCCCGATCTGGGCATGTTTATATACTTTTGCCTTAAGCAAGTAGATTCATATCAGATCTAGTATGTTGCATGTTCTATTTTCTCTTTCCAAGTTATGATTGCTAGTTTGGTTGATCTCTTACTCGCTTGAACTGTTGTTTCTGCCTGTATCGAGAGATCCGTTGTAGGAATAGCTAAGAGATGATAGTTTGGATCCAAACCTGAGAGGGGGAAGATCCGAGGTATTTTGTTCCTAACACCCCGGAATATCCTAAGACCGGAGAGGGAACTTAGTGTATTCTGAGGTGTTGATATGCCATTCCTCGAGAGAGGGTCATTGACATATTGTTGATGGTTTTAGTCACACATCGCGAGAGCGAGTGGGACGACCCCACAGGACAGATGCCACTGTGCATACTAGATGCTTGCTTGGGTGTTCGAGGGTTGTCTATGCCTAAGAACGAGTGCATAGACTGCCCCGTTTGTGGTTACATAGCCAGGAACTCTCTTTCTCTGATTAGTAGACTCACGAGCTCTGTTTTGTTTTATTTTCTTTTCTTAGTTTTGTTTTATATCGTGACAACCTGCTAGACTAGTTCTAGCATTTACTTTTATCGACTATCGTCTTAGCTTATCTGACTATAGAACAAAAAAAATATGTGGCGTACTAAACGTCACCACGTCCCTGTGTTCGACCCCGTATATCTACTTCGACCCCGTAATAAAAGTTGCGGGGGCCTAGAAGGTTTCGGGTTATAAATTTAAAGCTTGATTCCTTCCTTTGTCCCGCGTTCGTTTCCGGACGCGTGAAAAAGGCTGATCAACTTTTGGCACCGTTGTCGGGGACGTGGGTTTTCCACGTTTACACGCCTAGTAGATTTTGTTCTGTCACTATAAGTCTGTATATACATGCATAGTTTTCCTCTTACTTTACACATACTTGTTACCTTGCTTTCGCAAGACAAGTCATCTTGTCCACCTGTCCTCTCGAGTTTTTCCGCAGTTTCGACTGTTGGCAAATAATTGAAGGTCGTGCTCTGCAACTAGTCGAGTTATACTCACCTCCTCCGTCGTCATATGTTGAAATTCCAACAAAGGAGACTGCCAGTCAACCATCGACTCCCGTGCTATCATGGGATCAAGAACTGATCAAGGTAGTGGAGTTAGCTGGAGAAAGTGTCAAGGCACTCACCTCCCTAGTTCCTCATCTCCAAGAAAACGTCGATCTGCTCCATCAACTATTACACAAGCAGGAGCATCATCTCAAAGTAGCCACCGGGGCTCCAGACCGCAGTAGTAGTATGATTCAAACCGTTGAACAAGGGTCCATCCTAAAGCATTAGTTTGATACAGCGGGTTCCCCTTACATGTGCATGGCAGAATCGACGGGTCTCGAAAGCATTGCTGCTCAAGTACAACAACTTAATGATAAATATGTTGAACAAGGTAGGAGGCTCCAAGAGCTCATCGATCTGGTTACAATTAGGTTACAACTGCCATCACAAGACAATGAAGATGTTAGTCATAAAGACCATTCCATTGGGTATGAAGTGGAGTATGAATCACCATCTTATTTAGACCATCAACTGGATTCACCAGGATTTTTCTGTGAAGACCAACCCACTTGGGAAAGCCCTTCATTCTATCCAGATGACCCAGTTGATGAACCAATGGAAGAAATAAGTCATAGACATGAATGGGTCCATGATGACGATGATGAAGACTCAAAAAGCCAATCGACCTCACAACCAGAAGGTTGGTTTGAGGAACCAGAGTCAGATATTGAACCAAACCAGAGTGACATTTCTCATATTGAGACTTGTCATTTTGCTTTGAGCAGTACGTCAACCATGGTTTGGAACAATTTGTTCGACGACGACGACGACGATGACAGCTGCTCGACATGGAGCAATGAGTATAGTAACGAAGACGAGTTGGAGTAGCACGAGCCATCATTTGCCACCATCCCTTTACAAGGCTTGGAGGACGTCAAGGGGGTAGGATGGACAGTTCACTACAACATGGCTGCTGAGCATGAAGACACCCCTGACTCCACGCCAGGTGATAAGCTTGGGGTGGTAGAACTACAAACTGATTCTTCAGGGGGTACTTCTTGCACAGAAGATGATTGGATGAATCAGACTGTACATGAAGATCTATCTGAACATCCAACCTCAAGTGTAGAGATGGAGAGAGAAGATATGAGTCATCAAGATGACATCCAACCTCTCTCATCCATCTCATCCTACGTCGACATCCCAGGACCTTCATTTTCATATTCATATAATGAAAGGTACCTTGAGGATGCTTTGCCAAAGAATTCATCCCAGTGCATCTCAAATCAATTCCAGCACAAAGATGACTTCACCGAGTCGCCAGATGTTACTTTTCTTCTTCAGACTCGGCAGGGCCAACACATCCTCCTATTCTACTCATATAATGTGGCGGAACCCGTCTGCAAGACACAGGTGACACTGGTCCCAAAGCTGAGAATTTGGGATCCCAGTGTCGGTATCGTGGGGCAGCCACCCCCTTTTCTATTACCCACCCTCCCGCTCTTTTATTACAATAAATTTTGCTTTTCATGTTCTTGTTAGTTTCTTTCCTCTAACTGTTTTATATCCTTGCATCCATGCATCATCTTTAGAACTTCAATAACAGCCATTAACAATCATGCATTCCTGCCTCACTATTTCAAGTTTAAGTCTTGCTCGAGGACGAGCAAACTCTTAAGCTTGGGGTGGTAGGCTTCGCCCTTCTTTCTCTTCACCCTTCTTGCATGCACGTTTATTTCTTGCATATAGTGTAATCTTGTAGCTTTGCAATTATGGCTATGTGGTGCGACTCTAATAGATAAATGCTTGACATTATGCCTAATTGCACAGTTTTCATCTTAAAAATTGCTTGACCTCTCGCTTGACTTGCTCTTTGACTCTTTCCTTGAGTTTGGTAATAAATCTAAGGTTATGTCCCTTTTTCATAGCTTAAAGCTAAATTTCCTTGATCTATGTTGTGAATGGAAAAATCATGGTAAAGGACCGTTGGAATGAGCTAAATCATGATTAAAGTCTCCTAGCTGCGAATTTCACAAGGTTGCCTCTATTCTAAGGATGCTTGAATCATAATTGCAACTTTTCACACAGGTGTCAAGCGGATCATGATGAGTCTTTGAGCTATGATCAAGATGAAATGTTTCTCCTTGATGGACTATGTGCCTTCTCACATTAGATTGAGTCAAAAAGATGAAAAATATAAAAATGTGCAAAAGAGGTTTGGCCGCCCATAAAATCCCAAAAATATCTATATAGTTCTCACCCAAGCCTAAAAATAGAATGCAGATGATAAAAGCCTGAGTGTGAACAATAAATGAGCACTTGTTTTCTCTTTTAGGAGAGTTGAGGATGGTGCCCAGCCGGTGTATGACTGCGCTCATGAACGCGGATATGTCGTGCCTGGTAGTACCACTCAAAAGCTCATTAGAGAGTCACTAGGAACCCCCTAGGTGACCTATGAGATCATCTCAGTAGTAGGGTTGGTTCGGGCGTAGTACGAGGAGTTCATCTCACTGCTTTGGACCAACTGGTTCAGACTGCAGGGACTATTGCTCGCTACATGGACCAACCTGACGCAGATCCGGATCCTCAGAATTCATTAGAGTCTTTTTGCTTTATTTCTTAGGACATGATTAAGTGAGAGGCATGGTATTCCTGAATGGTATGCATGGATTCATGGTGATGGCTCATTACACGTCACCCGCGTGATCACCTAAGTGACAACTCTTTCATGATCAAACAATTAAGATTCAAACCCTCATGAGTATCGCCAGGCTGTAGTTAATTCGCTTAATCTTGCCTGGACACTCTTTGATCTTGCTTTGGTAGGATTGTGCTTGTTTGGTGGGGGTTTGTTCTGAAATGACATGGATCAAGATTATTGATGCTTTAAACTATTTTTCTTAACCTTAGCATTTATTGCCAAGCTTAATTTGGATGTTATCTTTTGTTCTTTGAGCACAGTCTTGCTTGAGGACAAGCAAGTTTTAAGCTTGGGGTAGTTGATAACACCCAAATTAGCGCATATTTTCTATCCATTTTATCTATAGTTTTGTGTCACTTTAGTCTTAATATGCACTCTTTTGTTCATGATTTATGTTTTCTGTCTCTCCATTAGATAATGTAGTAAAAATAGCCAATAATGTAGCTAATTAGCCTGTTTTAGACTTGCAGGCACCGAAACTAGCCAATTTTGGGACTCTCAAGTACCGAACCTGAAAAGGTAAGAATTCCAGCAGCTGACCGATACGGCTGCGCCGACCGATACAGTCATGCCGCTCGATACGGACGCTGCCCGATACGGCCGCTTGATGCCTCAAGATCTAAGCCACGGATGAAGGACACTTGGACCAATAAAAGCTACAACTCCCATCAACTCGCTGCCTTTAAATAGCAGCTACCAACCTACAGAGCAAGGGAGCTGGAGGGAGGACCCGGCAAGAGCTAGTGCCTAGACCAAGGAGCTAGTGTGTCGAGTTCCCCAAAAAGTCTACCAACCGATACGGGCGCCGACCGATACGGGTGTCGACCGATACGGGTGCCGACCGATACGGGTGCCGACCGATACGGGCGTCGACCGATAGGGGCGCCGACCGATACGGGTGCTGACCGATACGGGCACCGACCGATACGGGCTAGAGAGAGTGAGCCGAGGAGTTTAGAGGGACGAAGAGAAAACCCAAGGGCCGAGATCTGACCTGCACAGAGGCCGAGGAGCGAGAGCCACCTCTCCTCTACGGGCTATATCTCTTCCCTCTTCTCTTTCATTCTACTGCATTCCTTTATTTCTTGTACAAACGATGTTTATTCATCTTTGTTCGGTGCCAGCTATGCTTGTCTATGGCTAGTTATCTCCTTCTTGGCTATGCATCCCGATCTGGGCATGTTTATATACTTTTGCCTTAAGCAAGTAGATTCATATCAGATCTAGTATGTTGCATGTTCTATTTTCTCTTTCCAAGTTATGATTGCTAGTTTGGTTGATCTCTTACTCGCTTGAACTGCTGTTTCTGCCTGTATCGAGAGATCCGTTGTAGGAATAGCTAAGAGATGATAGTTTGGATCCAAACCTGAGAAGGGGAAGATCCGAGGTATTTTGTTCCTAACACCCCGGAATATCCTAAGACCCGAGAGGGAACTTAGTGTATTCTGAGGTGTTGATATGCCATTCCTCGAGAGAGGGTCATTGACATATTGTTGATGGTTTTAGTCACGCATCGCAAGAGCGAGTGGGACGACCCCACAGGACAGATGCCACTGTGCATACTAGATGCTTGCTTGGGTGTTCGAGGGTTGTCTATGCCCGAGAACGAGTGCATAGACTGCCATGCTTGGGTCGGATCCTTGACATCCCCGAAGCATACAAAGTAAAGCATGTTGTCTACCTTCTGAAGGGTAGTGCTGGTCATTGGTGGACCATTGAGGAAGAGAAGCGGCCTGGTGAGGTGATTTGTTGGGAAGTGTTCCGGTGCGAGTTCGTCAGCAGATACTTTCCGAAGACGTATCTGGATGAGAAGATCAGTCAGTTTGAGAGTTTTCAACAAGGAACAATGAACATCACCGAGTATGAAGCCAAGTTTATGGATCTGTTGATGTTTTTTCCTCATATGGCAGCAACGGATGAGGAGCAGATCAGACGCTTTGAGAAAGGTATGAGTGCTGAGTTGACAACACCTGTGTCTGCGTTGGAAAACCGAGAGCGGTTTGCTACGTTTGTGGAATCTGTCTGAAGGATTGAAAGGTTAGTAAGGAGAAAAGAGAGTCCATGTCTCACAAAAGACCTGCTCAGTTTCAGGGACAGAGGTTTGGTGGCTTCAAGAAGCCAAGGTTTGTGGCACCATCAGCGATGAGAAGTTCCGGTGTACCTTCGCAGTGGTCTCTGAGTAAGGGGAGAGGTTATGTTTCTTCACCATCCAAGGCATACAGTACAGCTTCTGTGGCAGTGACAAGGCCATCTAGGCCACAGTTTGAGGACAGGTCATGTCATCTTTGTGGACAAGTCGGGCATTTCAGGCTTAATTGCCCGAATAGAGGTGTTGAAGTGACGCAGCAGCCGATGAATAATCAACAAGGGTCAGAGAGGCTGTAGACCAGTGGTAGCAGAGGGCGAGGACGCGGTCAGGAGTTGCAAGCTGGATCGTCTGCTCAAGGAAGCGGCAGTCATGGACAGCAAGCAACGGCTCGATTCAATGCTATGAGTCAGCTGGAGGCAATAGTCAACCCGCGAGTAGTGACAGGTCAGATGGAGTTATTTCATTCGGATATGTCTTCTTCTTGCTTTATATCTGTTCTGGTTGACCCGGGTGCTACACACTCTTTTATCGCCTATAGTATGCTTGAGAACTGTTGTTTACCTATTTGTTGTAAGAAAGATAGTTTGTTGTTAGAAACCCCTCTTGATGGTTCCTCTTTGCTTCGAGAAGAGTGTCCATCTTGTGTCTTGTCTTTCTCGGGACACCGCATTCAAGTAGATCTTATACCACTTGATATGCAAGGTTTCGATGTTATCCTTGGGATGGATACCTTAGAGAAGTATAAAGTTGTCTTGGACTGTAATTCCAAGCAGGCGATGTTTGATGATTGTGGAGAGAAGTGGATCTTCCAGGGAGATAGGAAGATTCTTCTGATGTGTCTGGTATCAGCTATGGTGGCAGAGAAGTTGCTACGGCAAGGATGTGAGGCATTCTTAGCTCATGTGGTGGATATCATTGTGGCTACCAAGGCGAAAGGTCCTAGTCTTGAGGAGGTTCCAGTTGTCCAAAAGTTTGCAAATGTGTTTCCTGAGGAGTTCCCTGGTGTTCCTCCACCCCGAGAGATTGATTTTGAGATCAATTTGGTTCCAGGAACGCAGCTAGTTGCACAAACACCATATAGGATGACTCCAGTAGAGATGGCAGAGCTGAAGAAGCAGTTGCAAGAGTTGCTGGACAAAGGTCTCATCAGACCGAGTACGTCACCGTGGGGTGCTCCAATTTTGTTTGTTAAGAAGAAGGATGGATCGATACGGTTCTGTATAGATTACCGGCAGTTGAACAAGGTCACGATCAAGAACAAGTACTCGTTGCCGAGGATAGATGATCTGTTTGATCAGTTGCGTGGTGCTACAGTGTTTTCAAAGATCGATCTACGGTCTGGATATCATCAGTTGAGGATAAAGGTGGATGACATACCAAAGTCAGCTTTTCGGACGAGGTATGGTCATTTCGAGTTCGTGGTTATGCCATTTGGGCTAACCAATGCACCTGCTTCTTTCATGGACCTGATGAACAGAGTGTTCCATCCATTCTTAGATCAGTTTGTTGTAGTCTTTATAGATGACATCTTGATCTACAGTCGGGACAGGCAAGAGCATGAGCAACATCTTCGTCAAGCATTGACTCTTCTTTGCCAACATCAGTTGTATGCCCAAGTTCAGTAAGTGTGAGTTCTGGTTGGAAGAAGTGACTTTCTTAGGTCATGTGATATCTGTTGAAGGAGTCAAAGTAGATCCGAAGAAGGTGGAATCTGTTGTGGATTGGGAACAACCGAAGACGATGACTGAAGCTCGTAGTTTCCTTGGTTTAGCATGATACTACCGGAGGTTTATCGAGGACTTCAGTGCGATCGTGTTGCCAATGACGAAGTTGACCAAGAAGGATGTACCTTTTGTTTGGGACGAACGATGTTAGCAAGCTTTTTAGAGTTTGAAGGAGAAGCTGACCAGTGCTCTAGTGTTAATCCTGCCAGAGCCTAGGAAAGGCTATGTTGTTTTCTGTGATGTTTCCAAGAAAGGTTTAGGCTGTGTGCTGATGCAGGAAGATCATGTGGTTTCTTTTACTTCGTGACAACTCAAGAAACATGAGGAGAACTATCCGACTCATGACTTGGAGTTGGCAGCAGTGGTTCATGCATTAAATATTTGGAGACACTATCTTTACGGGGAAGTGTGTCAGATCTTTACGGATCATAAGAACCTGAAGTACATCTTTTCACAGCACGAGTTAAACATGCGACAGCGGCGATGGATTGAGTTGATCAATGATTACGATTGCACTATCGAGTATCATCCTGGTAAGGCGAATGTGGTAGTTGATGCGCTTAGCAGAAAGTCTTCTTCTCTTTCTTCAAAGAAGGCACAGTTGAGTTCTTTGGTAGGCTATAGATGGGATATGTTTGTTTCCTTGCGACAGATGAATGTGCAGATAGAAGTTTTCTCGTTAGCTGGACTTTTAGCACAGATGCAAGTCAAGCCTACGCTGAGACAGCAGATCAAAGATGCACAGCAGACAGATGATGCGGTACAGTTGATCAGATTAGAGATCGGCAGTGAAAAGCGTGAAGGGTTCCATGAGTCCGAGGATGGGCTAGTCTGCTATCGTAACAGGATGGTGGTTCCAGATGTGAATGATCTGAGGAAGTTAGTGCTTGAGGAAGCACACACGTCAATGTATGCCATGCATCCAGGTGTCACTAAGATGTATCATAGTCTGAAGGACTTGTATTGGTAGCTCGGTTTGAAGAAAGATGTAGCTGAGTTTGTGGCTAGGTGTGCGATATGTCAACAAGTCAAAGCCGAACATCAGAAGCTGGTAGGTACGTTGCAACCATTGCCGATACCACAGTGGAAATGGGATCATATAACCATGGATTTTGTAGTTGGTCTGCCCAGGACAACTAGGAATCATGATTCCATTTGGGTGATAGTGGACAGATTGACGAAGTCTGCCCATTTCCTACCAGTAAAGACGACGTATATAGCTGAGAAACTCGCTCGAGTATATGTTGATGAGATAGTACGTTTGCATGGTGTGCCAGCAACGATAGTTTCTGACAGAGGTCCTCAGTTTACAAGTCATTTTTGGGAATAGTTGCACAAAGCGTTGGGAACGCAGTTGAGGTTCAGTACAGCTTTTCACCCGCAGACAGATGGACAGTCTGAAAGGACCATTCAGATCTTGGAGGATCTTCTGTGTGCTTGTGTTTTGCAGTTTTTAGGCAACTGGGATGTACATCTTAGTTTGATAGAGTTTGCCTACAACAACAGTTATCAGCGGAGCATTGACATGGCTCCTTATGAGGCTTTGTATGGAAGGAAGTGCAGATCTCCTTTGTGTTGGTATGAGTCTGGTGAGTATCAGCTTTTGGGTCCTGAGTTAGTACAGCAGACAACTGAAAAGATCAAAGTGATACAACAACAGTTGAAAGTGGCACAGGACAGGCAGAAGTCTTATGCAGACAATTGCCGACGACCTCTGGAGTTCCAGGTAGGAGACAAAGTGTATCTCAAAGTCTCGCCGTGGAAAGATGTGCTGAGGTTTGGCCAGAAGGGTAAGTTAGCACCTAGGTATATGGGGCCTTACTCAGTTATAGCACGTGTTGGTAAGGTAGCTTACGAGTTAAAGTTGCCTCCAGAGTTGCACAGGTTACATCCAGTTTTCCATGTTAGTATGCTGAAGAAAAGTCATCCAGATTCGGGAACAGTGATACAGCCAGTTGAGGTTGAGCTTGATGAAGATGTGACCTACATGGAAGGTCCTGTGGCGATCCTTGACAGAAGGGTCAAGAAGCTAAAGAGGAATGACTTGGTTCTTGTAAAGGTTCTTTGGCATCACCGTGGTGTTCAGGAAGCCACATGGGGGCTTGAGGAAGAGATGAGGAGGAAGTATCCCTCACTTTTCTCTTCGGATTTCGGGGACAAAATCCCTAAAAGAGGGTTAGCTTGTAAGAACCTGACCTTCATTTAGGGTTTACCCTGTTTGCTTTGCTTAACCTTGGTGCTTTGGTGCTTGCTAATCACCTTTAGTAGTGATTAGGGTTTGGTTGTGCTTTGTTGAGAGTTGGAGGGGCTATTTGCAAATAACCCAAGTCTAGGGTTTTGTGAGCAAGTTTGCCACCTTGTGAGGTGTTCCTCTCTCTCTCTCTTTGTTTCCTCTAAATGTTGAGAGGAAGGCTTGGGCTCGTTGTTTGAGTTCTTTTGGGCCTAGTTGGGCTTGTTTGAGCCTTGAGGTGCCTTGTTTAGGCTTGGTTGAGCCTTGTGTCGCCCAAGAGATGTTTGTGTCGCCCATGAGGTGAGTGTGTCGGCTAACATGTGAGGTGTGTCGCCCATGGTGCCTTGTGTGTCGCCCATGGTGCAAGTGGTTGTGTCGAACATGGTGTTTGTCCTAGCTTTGACCTCGTTTGTGTCACCACTAGTGGACACTTGGAGCTTGATGCATGCATATGGCAATGACCTTGGACAAGTGTTTAGGGCTTGCTAGAGTGGTGGCTTGAGCTCTAGGACAAGTGTCCCTAGGTAGGTGACACCTTGCTTGAATCTACCTTGTTTTGTCCTCCCTTTCCTTCTATATAGGTGGTTCTTTTCCTTGCTTTGAGTTCCTTTGATCCTTTAGTCTCTTCTCCATCTTGTTGTGCACAACACAACTCTCTTCCTTGCTTGTGTCGGTCGATACCCCCCCTTGAAGGAGCAAGTGATGGCCGACATCCCTTGGAGATTCTTCTTCCTTGCTTGGTGGTGCTAGGAGCTTGGAGCTTGCTTAAGGCGGGTTGCATAACTTCTAACCCTAGCTACACTATCTCCTTTTCTTTGTTCTTGCTTATATGTTGTTGTTAGTTTTACATCTTGCTTTAGTTCCTTGTTGGCCGATCCTCTTGGTGGTTTCTTAGTGAGCAATGCTCCTTTCTCTCCTTGGTCTAGAGGAGTGAGTTTAAGCTTCTAGCACCATGAGCAACACCCCTCCTTCTTGGTCAATTGAGGTGAGCTTATGTTCTAGTTGCTTGAGCAACACTCTCCTCTCACCATGGACTAGAAGGGTGAGCTTGATTGGTTTTTGTGTTGCTCGATGGGTGATAGGTGGGGTGCAAGACCCCTCTTTCTTAGTTGATTGAGGTGAGCCATCTCCTTGACCCTCTAGGGTTTTGAGTACCTTGTGCTTGAGGAGGAAGACGACCATGTGTGAGTGTGTGTCGGCTGACAGGCCTGAGACGGACGATACATTTGCTCTTGTGTCAGGTGATGTGTTGTGGTGTCGGGAGACACCCTTTGCTCTTGTGACGGGCGTCACAACCCCTTTCCCTTAGTTTGTGTCGGCCGTTAGGCCTTGATCAGTGGATGCACGACATGTGGGGTGAGTTATCTTTCTCTCTCTTGGTTGTTATCTCTAGTGGGCTGACATGGCCGATATGCTAGTACCTAAGACGGGCGTTGATGGGTTGCTGTGTCGGGCATCACACTGACTTGGTGTCGGTCGATAACGCATAGCCGAGACAGGCGTTGCCCGATAACGTTAGTGCCCAACATACTCCCCAGTCACGCGATACCCTTTCCTTGAGACGCCGCGTCGCGCGCTGGTTGCCTTGGTGGCAATGTTGCGTTGCTGCTTGCTTCTCTATCAGCCGTTTGGTGTGATGAGTTTGGGTGAGGGTAGGTGGCCAATACACCCCCCTTATAGTGAGGGTTTCTAGCACCTTTTTTGAGGGTCTCACGTTTGATGGAAAATAAACCAGTTGTATATATATACCATTACTTAAAACAATGGTGACTCCTTGCTCATAAAATGGTGATAATAATGGTGATGGTAATAGTAATGATAATGATAATGATAGTGGTAATGGTAATGCTTGCTCTTTTATATCTAACATGACCATATGTATGGAGTGATTCCCTTGAATATCTGTGTAATGATGAGGCAAGGATAAGTACATAAATAGTTGCTTAATGATGTGTCTTATGTACATGATCACCAGATGATGTATAGATGATAAGTATAGCATCTTGAATGTCATCTCATGATAATAAGCATAGTCCTTATGTTGAAACTTTGATTATTGAGTACACTAACCATGCAGGTGATGCTTAGCCATGAAAAGGCTATGAGAAACATGTGATGAGTAACATCACTCTGATAATTACTCTTGTTGAAGAGATTGCATATGTGATGTGTTTGTCCCATGATGATGATGTAAGCCTTGAGAGGCAGTGGCAATACATGATGAGGGATTGAGATCCCATGGTATGTGATGATCCTTGAGATGGATCTGGATGGTTGGCAAGAGGCCAAGTGATAACATGTGATGTTGGATCCTTAAGATGGATCAGGTCGATGTGATTACAATAAAAGCATAATGTTGAGTTTTATGTTTTTTATTCTGTTATAGTTGCATGTTATACAACTTGGTTGAATCTTGCAATCCATCTAAAAGATACTAAATAATCACAGTGGAATATATCACGTAGATTGCCCTGGCCATAGATCCATCATCGTTAGGAATTAGTGATGGTGAAACAGGTTCTCCTGCGGGTTAACCCGGAGCGCTTATTGTTGAGTATGCGAGGTTTCTCCTAGACTAAAGTGAGGAGGTAAGAGTGCAACTTTGGTAGTAGACTCCAGGGTGTGGATTCAAGCCTGTAGCCCAATTGTGATAAGAGCATGGTGAACAGGCCCATGGCTCAGGATATGTGATATGAGGAGCATGAATGCGTTCATGGCTCAAAGCACGGTGAACAGGCCCGTGGCTCAGTTTCACTAGCGCCGAGACCTGTACTGAGGCGGGCTAGGCAGAGGGTAGCCTGACCCTGTGGTTAATACCACTTCAGCATGAGACTGTGCTCCTACTTGTGTTGTACTCGTGCACTGACCACGAGGTGGGAGGTCGTGGAGTCCGGCTCTTCCATTGACCTTGTATGGCACCGGCTCCGGGTTTCGCAGCCGTCGGTTGGATTTGAATGGTACGGTTCACTTCCTCAGGGCATAAAATATGTAATTCAGCCGTATAGTATTTATTGCTTAAGGCAAAACACAGAACATTGGTTGAGGCCTTGCTTGTGTAGTTAATCTATTATATCTTGCAGTTACTCATTGTTTCTCATGTTACATAGCAATATAGCTTATCTTGTTAATCATGTTGCATAGAGAAGAATTGGTTATATGCCTTTTGTACATCTGGTAAGCTTGTCGGTAAGAATAACTTTGCTTTACATAAACTGCTCTTGTTATATCTCTTATCAGTTATCTGTTGTTATTACTTTATCTTTATGAGGTTTTGTAGTTGCGGCGGGGAGTTATGTTTCTCGCTGGGACAATGTTCAATTGTCTCACTCCGCTAGTTTACACCCTTTTTAGGTGGTCAACCTAGACGTGGTGGTGGTCGCGGAGTTGCGGCCGAGCAGCAAGAAGAGTAGTAGAAGGCAAGTGATGGATATGCTGCTGTTTTGGATGTTTTGTAGTAGAGTCTAGAGTCATCCCTATACTCTCAGGTCCTTGGCAGTGTTTTGACATTGTTTCACGATGTATGATCATTGATGTTTTGTATATCATGTTGTTGGCCGGATGTGGGCCTTTATGTATATGAACAGGTGGTGGACTCATGTGATGGATGGACAGTTGTTCCTCTAAGTTGTGGATATGTATCAGATCTTTTATATGTATATATAACATGTTTCTTTGCAGGATGAGGACTGGAATGGAATAGTTTCTCAGTTTATCAGCTTTCCGCAAACGATTTTAATTAACCCGTGTTTTTGATAATCTGTGGTTATGGTGATTTCTGCACGTTTTCGCGTAACACCTCGCTGTCTGTGTGATAGTGGGATGTGTTACCACAGTAATCATCTTTGTCAGTTTGGAAGCTTGCATCGGTGTAACCCTTTACTACCAATTCTTCCTCACCACTATATACAAGGAACTGATCCTTAGTCCTTCATAAGTACTTGAGGATGTTCTTTACGGCTTTCCAGTGAGCATCCCCGGGATTTGAATGGTACTTGTTCATCATGTTGAGAGCATACGAGACATATGGGTGTGTGCACAACATAGCGTACATGATGGATCTGATGGCTGATGCATATGGGATCCCATTCATACACTCCCTCTCTTCACAAGATTGGGGACATTGAGCTCTAGAGATGGTGACTCGATGTAGCATGGGGATGTTGCCTCTCTTTGAGTTCTCCATGCTGAACCGCTTCAGCACTTTGTCAATGTATGTGCTTTGACTTAGTCCGAGAAACCTTTTAGATCTATCTTTATAGATCTTAATATCTAGAATGTAGGATGCTTCTCCTAAGTCCTTCATTGAGAAAGTATTCCCAAGCCAAGTCTTTACCTTCTCTAAGGCTGAGACATCATTCCCCATCAATAGTATGTCATCCACATACAATATAAGGAATGTGGGCGTGCTCCCACTAACCTTCTTGTACACACAAGGTTCATCTTCATTTTGAATAAAGTCAAACACTTTGACTTCCTCATCAAATCGAAGATTCCAACTCTGAGACCCTTGCTTCAATCTGTAGATTGACCTTTATAGCTTACAGACTTTATTGGCATTCTTTGGATCTACAAAAGCTTCAGGTTGTGTCATGTACACATCCTCATTTATATTCCCATTAAGGAATGTGGTTTTAACATCAATTTGCCAAATCTCATAATCATAGTAAGCAGTAATAGCAAGCATGATCCTGATGGACTTAATCATGGAAACTGGAGAAAAAGTTTCATCATAGTCAACACCTTGAACTTGTTGGAAACCCTTTGCAACCAATCTGCCTTTATAAGTTTGCACATTGACATCCATGTCAGTCTTCTTCTTGAAGACCCACTTGCACCCTATGGGTTTTACCCTTCAGGTGGTTCCACTAAACTCCATACTTTGTTGGAATACATGGATTCCATCTCGGATTTCATGGCTTCAAGCCATTTCTCATAATCGGTTCCCTCCATAGCCTCTAGATAGGTAGTTGGATCATCATCTATGATCAACTCACCGCCTTCCTGAGTCACAAGGTATACAAACCTTTCAGGTTCAAGGCGTGTCCTACTAGATCTATGAGGTCCTTGTGGTATTTGAGGAGACTGAGATTCCATAACACCTTGTGAATCTCTATATTCCTCTTGTACATCTACTGGTTCAATGTTTTCTTGTTGGGCTTGAACCTCTTCAAGCTCTATTTTCCTCCCATTGTTTCTTTTGGAAATAAATTCCTTTTCTAGGAATATTGTTGTCCTAGCAACAAACACTTTGTTGTCATTAGGGTGGTATAAATAGTATCCCCTTGTTTCCTTGGTGTATCCAACAAAATAACATTTATCGGACTTGGGGCCAAGCTTATCAGGCAACATTTTCCTGACGTAAGCCTCACAACCCCAAATCTTAATAAAATACAAATCAGGACGCTTCCCATGCCATATCTCATATGGCGTCTTTTGAACCAATTTAGATGGTACTCAGTTAAGTGTAAACGCAGAAGTTTCAAGAACATAACCCCAGAAGGAAATCGGAAGATCAGCAAAACTCATCATTGATCGCACCATATCAAGTAATGTGTGATTCCTTCTTTCAGACACACCATTATGTTGTGGTATTCCAAGCGGAGTCCATTGTGATACGATACACGGGCTCACAGAAGGTCCTCAAACTCCTGGCTCAAGTATTCTCCACCTCAATCAGATCAGAGTGCTTTAATACTTTTACCAAGTTGGTTTTGTACTTCATTCATGAACTTGAACCTTTGAAGGGTTTCTGACGTATGTTTCATCAGGTACACATAGCCATACCTATTGAAGTCATCATTGAAGGTAATGAAGTACTGATACCCACCTCTGGCATTAGTTCTAAAAGGCCCACATACATCAGTATGTATGAGTCCTAATCGATCACTAGCTCTCTCACCTTTACCTAAAAAGGGAGTCTTGGTCATTTTTTCCAACAAACAAGATTCACATGTCTCTATTGATTCTTAATCAAAAGAGTCTAGATAACCATCTTTATGGAGTCTAGAAATGCGCTTCTCATTTATGTGCCCTAGACGACAATGCCAAAGATACATTTTGTTTGAGTTTTTGAGTTTTTGCCTTTTGGTGTTTACATTGTATACGCTTGTCTCTAGATCTATCAAGTACAGTCCATAAGACATTAGGGCACTGCCATAAAGGATCCCATCTTTTGAAATGGAACATTTTCCATTCTTAATGAGAAATTCAAAACCATCCTTATCTAAACAAGAAACAGAAATGATATTCCTATTTATGATAGGTACATAATAGCAGTTCTTCAACTCTATTATTAACCCACTAGGCAGAGTTAACTCATAGGTTCCTACAACACTGGCAGCAACCCTTGCCCCATTGGCAACACGTAGTTCAACCTCGCCTTTCCCCAAAGGCCTACTTCTCTTAAGATCCTTCACATTTGAGAAAATGTGAGATCCACATCTGGTATCAAGTATCCATGACAAAGAAGTAGTAAAGTTAATCTCTATCATGTATACACCAGAAGTAGAGATCTATATCTCTCGCTTCTTCTTCCATCGTTCCTTCCATCCTTTCCATGCAGAAGACTCTGACATTGGTTTGATGAGAGAACCCTTCTCTCCCTCACCTTTGTCCTTGAACTTTGTTCCATTGGTCTTCATCAATGAACTATCCTTCTTCTCAAATAGCGCATTAAGGGTACAAGGAGTGGATTCAAAGGCTACCGGTATTTCTAGATTGTGCAGAACACTTCTCACAATCCCCAACCAGTTATGGAATTTATTCTCAATTAATTTGCCCATTTTAAAAGATGATTCTTTTGTCATTCTATAAGAGAAAATTGCATTTGTCAAAACTCCTTTTTATTTGATTTGATTTGAATAAAATTTAACGATAGTTAATCTGGCCTTTAATTAATTACCACTCCCACTATTTTGATTCAAATTGACAGCCCTCACCATCAATTTGGAAGATTGCAGCGCACAATCTTCTAGTGGGTCAAGATCTTAAAATCCTCTCAGTCATGGACCAACTAGGGTTGTACCCACAACTTAGATCTTCCAAGTCGGCAACTCTTGCCAATTGCATCATATGCAACTCTTAAAAGATGTCATATGCAACTCCTTGCCATGATCACCTCTATGCCTCGAGGTGCTAGATCCCATCTAGGTCACCTTGTTAAGTCCGACCCAAAGCCAACACGATGAATATGAACCCTGCTAGGGCAGACCCACATATCCATCCTTCACGCTTCCACGAGATAGACAGTATACCACGCTAGGGCGTGCCCACACTTGGCCGATCAAGATTTTCATGTGTGTCGCATTTGGAAGGCATCTAAAACTTTAATATTTATGAGGGGTTTGATTTTATAGGTACATATACATATCCAATCACCACAATACATAGTATGTATCATATACATGCTATATCCCACAGAAAACATGTGAAACGATAAAAGTGATGATTATGGCCATCCTAATGTGATTCCTCGAGCTAAGAGGAATCATGGTCATCTAGGTCCACGTCACATGCAACCTGTACAAGATGAACTCTGTGCTTTGCCTTTCTGGGTTTGATCAACTCATCTCCATGATTGATCGGCTCACCATCAGACCGATTGGTTGGGTGCCATCAGACGATTGACTGGAACCTCCAGCTGATCGGTTCACTGGTCGTCATGCATCTCCTCAGGTCACCACCCACTCATCTCATTCCTCGAACCGGTCATCAAGAATGGCAACCGATTGGTTCACAACATGAACTGATCGTTTCTGTCATCGTCAGGTTGTCTGTCGTTCTTTGACATAACAGGAAATAAAAGATCTATCATGTTTTATATTTGAAAAGGGAAACCCAGAGTTACATTCAGGGGGAGCAAAGGTAGGAAAGAAATCTCGAGTTATCTCGAGTTACATCAAGGAATAGGGGATAGGGAATCGGTCTGCATACCGAGATGCAAGCAACCACATCCAACCAAGAACACATACATAGGGTTTATTGGCCATAACAATGTTATACATCCACCACAAAACTCATTTAAGGGCAACGTGTATCAAGTGCATTCATATTACATATCATATATGTATTTTGGGATTTGTGGATTTAGGATTGGACATACATAAAGCCAATTTTATTCACATCATATGCAATAAATAAAGGCGACAAACCAAAATTGATCACATTGATAATACTAAAGTATAGAGCAGTTGACGTGGCTCTGATACCACTGTTGGGTTTTAAGGGAAGGCAGAGAAGGCAGCAGAAACAAAAAAAAATCTCCCCAAACCCAGTATAAAGGAATCGCGTCAATGTATATACAATAGGAAGGATGGTTTGTAGAGACATATCTTGTCCCGAGGCTTGCTCGGTGACGTTACCTCTCAGCTTGTGCGGTCTTCACCTTTAGTCTTGGATGGTGTCTGTGCAGCTCCTCGTCTCACTGGGACTGTCGGGATTTACAGATGTCCTCTGAGCGGAAGAAGTCTCCTGCCTCTGAAGTAGTCCACAGGGACCACCTGGAACTCTGATCGCCTTGTCGCACAAGGCACCGAAAGGAGTCGTACCCTCCTGTCAATGTACTAGTCACCGACACGCTCTCCTACCACCAGTCACTTTTCTGCATTTGTCTTTCCCTTGTTGTGCCTCCCTTATCGGGTAGCACTTGCTCGAGCTCTCCTGGTTACCACAACCAGAGAGAACAACAACTTTGCAGAGTAACTGGTGTTCTGAGTTGTACTGTCAGAGAAGCCCCCAATACCCCTATATATAGGAGGGTCATGGGACAGGGTTCTCTACCCCAGCAATACGGGATTAAAGCAGGAATAGAAGGGTTCAAGATTTTCCACAAAATTTGACAAACTACGCCATTTGAACCGATCGTTTCAACCCTGAAACGGTCGGTTGGTGACCTCATCCGATCGGTTCATACCTGAATCCGTCGTTTGGGGCAACTGAGCTGATCGATTCATGCTTGAGCCGATCTATTCATGCTCCTGGTCCAACTCAAATCGACTTTCATATTCGTTTCCAACTAATCATATATTAATACTTGTCCAAATCAAATTTGACAAGTGAAACGAACTCGGTTGGTCACCCGACCAGATCAACAATGTGAACCGATCGGTTCATTGACCTGAGTCGGTCGGCTCACCAGCCTGAGCCGATCAGTTCATCACTACGAGCTGATCGGTTGGGGTAGCAGATCAGTCAATTGCAGTTTCAATCAATCCGATACTCTAATCATCTGATCCGACACCTTGAACACTATGATTTTGAGCTATCAATCGATTGGGTGTTTAATTGAACTACTAAACTCCTTTAGTAATCAATCCAAACAAGATTTATGGAGAAACTCCTCTTCTAGGAATATGTCCTAGTGTGTGTGATCTTGTAGGTCCATTTCACGTTGGCAGTAAAAGTCCATAACACTTATGACTTCACAAGCAAAGAGTGGTGCCTAGTCACACATCAGTGCTACCCAAGTGAAATAGAAAGTTGGAGAACAACTTTCAATCCTACAATCTGTGAATGGTGTTATAGTGAATGTATAATTCCTTTGTCACTAATGTCCTGAATGAACTCAAGGCATGGTACAGTCATCCTTTCAACGTTCATCCATTTCCTTGATCTCAAAGCAGACTGGGTGATATGTGTGTGACATCAATATCACATATTGATTCACACATGCATGCGCATGCCTTTCTCAATCCTACTCATCAAGTGTCCATGGACATCAAACTCCCTTAGGAGGTACAAATCCCATATCTATCACTCACCCCTCAAAAGCCCCATGTGTCAAAGTCACTCAATCATCACCTTTATAACAACCCATGTTTCATGACTATGTTTGATGATGTCAAAGTGTACCCAACGACATGTGTTGAGTGTAGTGATTTCAGGTCGAAGAATCACACTCACCACCATCACTGTGAGAGCTGACTGTGACTACCAAATCATGGTTCCATGTGTCACTCTCATGGTGGGTCTGTCTGGTACACTTGTTCTCTAACAAATACCTATGTGCTTGGTTTGATATCACTATATCATGACTAATGAGATTTTGCAATCAACGAATACACAATCTAGTCTTTAGTGTTATTGATGTCTATGGTTATTTCCACAATAACAACCGACTAGGGACTGGACAATAAAGTATACTCTTAACATCCATATGATCTCATCGTTTAGGTCCTCAACCCAAAAGCATATGTCATCGAGTAAAACAATTCTTTAGACATTTATCATGTTACACTATCATCTCAAAAATAGTTAAAACATATAGATCAGAAATTGCCTTTATTATTATTCAAATCATTTACAAAGTATCCCATTACAATCATCACATGACTTGCTCTATGGGCATACATACCAACATACACATCTTTCCCCCTCCCTATCCTTTTTGAGGCATCGATCTATGATATTCATCAAACTCCTTATGAGTCACCATTACAAATCACATCCCAAGTGGTGCAGCCGAATGTCATTGATGGATACTTCCCTTACATGCCCCCCTTCAACCCACCTCTCATTGACATTAGTGGCCAATATAGGGAAATCAATGAAGATTTGCACTTAAGTCCATCCTTACCCCCAACAAATGATCATCTTTATGCAATTGTGCTTCCTTAAAACCATCACCCATGACATCCTGAACTGTGGGAAATTTTTGACTTGGTATACAGATGTAAGCCAAGCCTTCTAGGATACGTTTCGAAGTACTCAAGCAAAGATGATGAATTGGTTCCAAGGAAATCAATCAAACCAATATTGCAACCCTGCCTCCCCCTCCACTCATCCACAACATTATTATCCACCACCACTATGATTTTCTTCCTCCATCTCATTTTGGGTTTTGCTTAGGATGAGCAAAAAATCTAAGTTCGGGGTGGAGGTGGGTGGTATGTTTCTATTCCACCACCACCCTTTTATCTTTCCTTTTCTACATCATCTTTTGTCTTTTGTTTTGCATGAAGTTGTTTTTATAATTTTCTCTCTTATGGACTTTATCTAGTCGGCCATGTTTTTATTTTCCCTAATTTTAAAATGGCCTTTATCTAGTCAGTCATGTTTTTATTTTCCCTAGTTTCAAAATGGTCATTATCTAGTCAACCATTCTTTTAATTTCCTTAGTTCCAAAATGGCCATTATCTTGCCGGACAATATGAATAGATGTTTGTCATTGCACCCTAATTGAGTTTAGTAAATCTTTTGCAGATTCTTCTACAAATTGCCATGTATGAAACCACCACATCACCTAGGACCCCAAAATAGCATCACTACTTGGAAAAATTGGCAAGTCGTATGGAATCAATCAAAACCAAACACAATTTTTCTCTATTTTAAACTATGGATAAACTTGATATATATCTCATATAATGTGATCGACAAGAATATTCTATTTGATGCAATGACACTTTTGAGAAGAAAAAAAAGTGTTGAAGTTATAAGCACAAGGACACCTTTTATCCCCCCCCCCATTTTCTTTCTCAAGAAAAGAGAAGCAAAGAATCACCTCCAGACAAAAATCAAGTCTAGGGTGTCATGCTTCCCATATCAAAACTACATACCCCTCAAAGGGGCGTACCACCAAAAGATGCCAAAGAGCACAAGAAGAAGAAGAAATTGTAACCAATGTAGCCACAACTCCATAAATTAAATATATATCCCGAGTCAAATAGAGGATGGATCACCATCTTCTACACCCCCACCTTCATCCTGTTCTTGTGCAACAGCTCACAGAAAATAAAAAAAATGATAGTGTCAAAGCAGAAGTAAGATGAAGCATATTTTTCTACAAATTCTTGATTTAAAAACAATCTATGAAATTTGTCTTGATAGAGAATATTAGAACTTTATGTTTCATGATTTTAGGAGGTTAGGTTTCTTGGCCAAATTTGAAGGTAAGGAGTAAAGTGATGTTACAAGGGTGAGGATTGACATGTTGCGAGTATAAATTGGATGTATTTGTGATTTTATTTGCTTCAGGACAAGTAAAGATTCAAATCCAGAGTATTTTGCTGAATGTATATTCATCTATCTTTTTGCATAATTTTCATAGTCTTTTTTACTAATTTTTAGGACTATTTGTAATTTACCCACTTTTTGATTAATTGTTCAAATATTCATCTTTTCCATTACTTTTGTAGGTTTTTCCTTCAAAGAAAAATTTTGACCTTTTAAGCGCACGAGACGACCGTCTCGTAGCACCACATAGTCGGTTTGTCTCCAATAAGTTCCAACCTCAAAGATAGATGACCATTTTAGTCTTTGACTCAACCTCCACTCAAAAATTCCAATTGATGCATTTCATGCTTTAGGCGCCTATCTCATTCAAGCTAGATGCTCATCTCAGACGCCCCATACACCCATCTGACATAGCCCAGACAGCCATGACGAGATGACTTAAAGACCAAGTCAGATCTAAGAAGGCGTCGCCACTCATGTTAGGATTTTCAAACCTTGGTCACACACAAGGCAGAGCCAATCGGGCATCTCACCTTGAGACGAATGATTCAAATAATTCTTCGAGATAAAGAAATTGAATCAAAGGGCACCGCCACCCCCTTGCTTAGGGTTTTAACTACTTTCCATCAATTATTCCATGTCACATATGAAATGACCATCTCAGCTAGCCTAGAAGGTCGTTTCACAGTTAGCGAATAGCAAAAGTCAACATCCGCCTCTCCCATTTATTTCTCCCCCCCCCCTTTAGGGTTTCCACCCCTCCCTCCCCTATAAAAGGAGGGGGAACTCCACTAAGAAAAGGGTTCTCAATTTTATACTTGCATCGTTTAATTAAGCTTTGTTACTTTCAATTCATAATGGTGTAACTTTCATTCTGCAATAAAGCTTTGTTCTTCATTCTGGATTTGGATTTGGATTTTGCTCTTATTCTTCTTTCTTGTTCCTCTTGGGAAGAAAATAATTAAGAGTTGTGGTCATTTAATTGTCACTAGCATACGGTCCTTTGAGATTCTACATTCTAGTATATGGTCTCCTCACTTTCTTCCATCGCCTCTCATTCCTTCATCATGAATAGCAAGTAGTTCATTATTGAGACGAGGGGAGTAGCCCCTTAGCCATGTGTTGATAGGATCGAGTTTTATATGACTATTTATATGGATGGTTTTTTATTTATAAATCTCCCATTTTAACTAAGTCATTAATCATTTTTATTGTGGTTTAATCTTGGTGGATGCAACCATAAAAACTTGGATTTAGAGAACCTAAACTAATTACATGGAGATTTGGATGTGACAATAGAAAAATCCCCTTTAGGATGATGGACTAGGATATGTGAATGCCAGGACCAATGGGTTCACATGGATTTTGTCTCTTATGTTTCATTTACAAATGATCTACATACCTTCTTATATCTTGCTTGTCGTGTACTCCTTTGATCTTGTTTTCACTTTGGATAAGGTGGTGAAACCCCTAAGCCTTGATGCTTTTCCCGTCTGATTCAAATTGTTTCTTTCAAATGTTGTGTTCCAATCACCTTCTTTCAATTCTAGAACTTTATTTCTTATCCATAGGTAATCTTTCTTTCCTGATAATCTTCTTCTTTCTTGTCTTAGTATGATCCTTTCATTTCATTGCTTTAGTGTAATCATTTATTTCATTTGCACTTTAATTTCTTTCTTTAGTGTAATCAACCACCCTCCAAATCATGGAATTTACTTTCTTGTTCAAATATTCAAAAAACCCCAAAAAAAATAAAGTTTGAAAATCAATTAGGTTTAGAGAAACAATCTTTAAAATGTTGTCTTGTGGGGTCGAGCCTTCTATACTACCCTTAATTGGAAAGTAAAAAAAGGTTAAACTCTAGGATAATTATCTTAGTGAATTGGTGTGCTAAACAACGTGTATCGATTCCAAGGATGAGAAACACAATGTGGAGATCTATTTTCCTATTTTATATTTACCATTGTCCAATTGAAGATCATCCACCAAAGACCATGTATTGCTCTCACCTCTATATGCGATGAAGATAACTTCATCCCTCTCCCTTGTGTTATTTCCTTCACCATGAGCAAGTAGTTCCCTCACTAGGGTACATGGAGTAGCCTTGTTACCCATAGCTTGTGATTTCAATATTTTTTAATCCATGTTGACTAGTGTGATTTTGGATGAAACAAATAATTGCTTGCTTTCTCATTTACCCTACACAATTACATGATTATTATATTCTAAGCATATAAAACTTGGAAAGTCAAGGTTGGGAATATCATTTTATTTGTGCTAAATCTCAGATGAGAACTTTGTAAGGGTGGTCTTTAGAGTGATAGAAAGAGGACCCTTGGGTAGCGCAATGGCGAGCAATCAATGATTTTTATTTGTATAAATTCATCATTCTGAAAGGATTGGAAATTGTGCAGCATTAATCATACAGTTCATATAGGGTATACCAATATAATGTGCAGATGTGGGAGGCAGTGGTGAAACCTCAGACGCCCAAGTGCTTCCATATTTAGTTTAGTTCAACTTAATTCCAATTTGTTCTTAATTGCAACTAGTTTAAATAATTAGTTTTAGCCTCTGAATCAAATATTGATTCTATTTGGATTAGACTAATTAGAAAGGTTCTCAAAATTATTTTCCCTTGAGATCGACCTTATGTTTTAGCATGATAGATTTGTCCACTTTTAGGTGGGAATTTGCATTTTGGCTAGAAAAAAATACAGGGTTCTTTGCCCTAGTAAATTTCTAGTGTCATAGAATTCACACAAAATTTTTGCATTGTATCGAGGGACAACAAAACTCCCTAGACTGTTTTATTATTTTTTATTTCAAAATTGACAATATTGCATATCTTCTACAATTAACTCTCTATTTATCCATTTGACTTTTGTTTAATACTTTACTCAACATACAATCAAGGGTATATGTGACACTCATGAGCATTGTTTTTGCATTGGATTTTGATCTAGAGATAGGAAAAACATATCACAAGAGAACTTGAAAAAAAAAATAGTTAATTGATGAGGCAACAATTCAACACCAATGTGGAACTTGCTCTTACTCACATAGTGGCAACATTTTTAGAGAGACCAAGGTAGTCGTTCAATAAGAAATTAGGACAACTCAAGCATCTGCTCAACATTCAAAGTGATAGAGGGAACATAGGGAAATTTCTATCTCTAAGGTTGATAGGATGCAAAGCGGTACAATATAAGGAATTTTCTATCTCTAAGGTTGTTGACATCCATAATCTCGTGGTCCACTTAGCCTCACAACACAACCATACAAAATAAAAACTTAATGATGTAAATGATGCAAAATAACTCCTCTGTGGGCTAAGTAAGGGAAGATGCACATGAAAATTTGTATAAATTCACCAACTTATGTGACTTGATCAAAAATTTGGGTGTCTCAAATGATGTTATTAAGTTGGGTCTCTTCAACTACTCTCTCGCATATACAGGTGGTGTCTAGTACAGTTCATCAATGGGTGACAACATTACTACTTGGGAGGAACTTAATAATAGAGAAGTTCTACCTACCTTATCATGTATATTAAAGTTGGGGATATATAACCTAATTTGCACATCTCCTGAGTGAATCCTTATATGAAGCTTAGGAGAGATACAAGGAACTTCAAAATTTATGCCCTCATCATGGCACATCTCAGGTATAACTCGTTGAGACTTTATATAAAGGTGTGGATGAAGACATCAAGAAATTTCTCAATTCTTCATTTGGAGGGAACTTTATGAGGTACATATATGATAATGCATGGAAGCCTATGGTCTAAAGAGCTAAAAACAAGCCAATTGGGGTAGAACTAGAAAAAAAGGAGTTCGAAATGTAGCAATTACAGAAGATGAGTCTGAATTAAAACCCGTAATAGAGTCATTGGTATAGCTTGCACTGAAGCAAGACAATTTAGAGTCCTCATTCAATGCTTATGAGAGGCATAAACCAAGCCCATGTCATGCCAAATTAATTCAAGAAGTATATCAATGTTGTAAAGCATAGGGGAATACTAGCATGGCATGCAATTGGATCCACTAAATTGTGATGAACTTCCCTCCCACTTAGTTTGATAATGATCAAGTGAAAGAGAGCAATGACATAGCCACAAAAACCATTCTTTTACATGGGTATTAAAATATTAATAAGAAAAGAAACCATCATGGGTTTTAGTTTGGCAATCCAACAAGTGTTGAAAATTCACCAACTACAACACGGATAGGGCCTCAATAAAGCTCAATATCCTCTAGAATTCCAAGAAGTATCTAGAAAAATCATAGGAAAGGTAATTACAACCATGTAAATATAGAAACAATTGGAAACAAGGCATAAATCACAACCAAGTACAACAATTTCATAATCATAATCAAGGACAACAATTCCAACTAAACAAGCAAGGACAAAATAGTCACCAAGGAAGTCCTTATTCTTCATTGTAGAATGAATTAGACACCATTGAAAAGATACACATAAATGAGCAAACCATGCTCTCCAACCAACATCCACACAACAAGTATACAGAGACTTAGGTGGAACGTGTTACATCTTCTCTTATCGCTCCAGCAAGTGCTTTTGTAGGACATCCTAAGAATAATCCAGAGCACTCATAATAGTGAAGGAAATGACCATGAAGTTGGGATTGGTTCTACGAAAGGCAGTGATTTAGTCACATGGATAGTTCTACTTGATGTATAGGATGATATTGAGGTCATTGCAGTACAATTACAATGGACACAACAATATATATTATACAATGGCAAAATAATAATGTTCCAATGGTTGTAAAAGATGCCACACCAAGTATATCAACACCAACTATTATTGAGTATAGACAATGCCTTCTGTTCTAGGTTCATCTAGAATAGACCCACCTTGACATAAGGTTCATGAAATACAAAGAGGATATGAAGAAACTTCATGTGGACATTTCTTTTCTTAACGTATTGGTTGGAATTCCTTCTTGGTCCAAGTTTTCCAAGGTATTCCTTGTGTGTAAGTACATGATAGAGAAGTATGAGATTGTGAAGTTGATAAGTATGACATAATATGATGTAGAGAATAAGAGCCACACAAGATCAAGGATCTAGGTTCTAATGGGATCTTCTAATTTATTGGGGCTATATGATCTAGGAGCTATCAGTTGTATCATGTCCCGTATCATATGAAAGAATCCATCATTTATTGACACATTTCCTACCAAGATGGTGACTCAGCTTGTAGATTCCTCAATGACAAAACCTTTGGAATTGTAGAGGATGTTCCTATTTGAGTAGGGACAAATGTTTAGATTCCATATGAATTTGTAGTGATGGACATCAAAGAGGATATCCATGCCCCTTAGTATGTATATTCCACTTGAGGGTGTTTGCATTCACCCCAAGGTATGTAGATTTTGTGAATTAGTTAGCAGCCAGTATTCCACATCATGATTGAACTTGAAATTCCAAGAAGAAATTTATGCATGAAATTCGACACCACTTTGGAATGAGTCACATCTCTAACATTTATGTGAATACAACCTATATGATTTTTTGAGGGGTAGGCACCCCTCATTATGGAGCAATGCCTCTCAGGTCTGACTAGAGACTACTTGAGCCTAAACAAGACTATCTTCAAGGTGTTACATTGTGGTTTCTTCTAGCCTACACTCTTCAAGGATGCTTAAAATTTGGACAAGTCATGTGACTAGTTCTAGAGGACATGGAACATGTCCAAGAGGGATGAGGTGTTGATATATATGTGACAAGAGGTGTATGTAAGGCATGCATCCTAGATTAACCCTAATATTTCTTATTTATCATAATTAAATATTTGATCAAGATTTTGATCTAGTTGTTTATGAGCTATATCTAGTCTAGCCATGATTGAACCTTGTTTGCCCTAATTTCATGTTATGCATTATTAGTTGAATATATGAGGACTTAATTGCAATTATATTATGATATCTAAGATCATTCTTTATTTCATGTATGTGCCTTGTATGATTTGGTTTGATGTATGAGATCCTTTTTATTTGATATTTCACCATTATGCTCTTAAAACGTTGATCTAGGGTTAGGTTTTAGTGGTGGCTGAGTGGGGGTCATTGGCCTCACCCCTAGAGGGTCTATGGCTCTTGTCTAACCTAGGATTTGGTGGTTGAGGGTGTTAGGGTAATGACTCATATGGTGGTTAGGTCTATGACTCACTCTTGGAGGGACAATGGTCAATCACCATGGCTAGGGTCGATGGTTAACCCTATATGGTTGATGACATCACCCTTCATGGAGGTCAATGGTTTGAAGTTTTATGGGTTGACTCAAAGAGTTCTATGGGTTTAATTTTAGAGATCAATTGGTCTGATATTGAGAAACTCTATGGGTCTATCTTGGGGACCTGGGTTGGCTCATAGAATGCTTTCAATTGTTGTATCATTATCGTTAGGAGATGGTCTCAGTCTTGTGATTTTCCACATCTTTTAGGTGTTCCCCCTCATGCCCAGTGTTTCAGTAGTGAGGAGCCTCCTTTATATGACCAACAACGGATTGAGGTTTGTGGTTTTCCTTTTGAATATGTCTAGAGTCACCCTCATACATTAGGGTCCAAGTAGGGTGGTTTTATATCGATATGTATCAATGGCTTGGTTTTTGTCTTGCATGCCATGTATATATGTTCATGTTATAACTTCGATAAAAATATATCTTTTGTATACATAGATTGTGACAGTTTTCATTAAAGATGTCATATAGAATTGCATGCTAACAAATGGAAGTAACAACCAGTTTTATGTACCCCTTGTTGAGACATGGCTGGTATTTTTTCTTATGTTTTTTTCTCATCTTATGGTTCATGACACTTATTAGTTTTTTTTGGCATTTTAGTGTTTTGTGTAATATCATATATATAGATTTATGATTTCTCAAACCTTGCCAAAAACAATGAAAAAATAATGATCACTAGTATCACATAATATCATATATTTATAGAGAACGAGAGAGATGAGGGATTCTATAATACCCAATTATTAGAATTATTCATACATGACTAAACCCAAATGATGAATGTTCTTTTCATCTATAAATCTTTTGTCAAACACTTTTATATTACACTAAAGGCAGGTACAAGACATCCTCATGCCACTCGATATAAGTTCCTTATCTCCATATCGACTAGAAAGAACATATGAGCTTCATGGAACCTGATTTCCCGACTAAGATAAAACATTAAAACAAGATCCAAGTGTCCAGATCATGTTTACTGCACAAAAAACTCAAATCTAGACTCATATTGTTGAAAACTAACAACCACTCATTTTCTTACGATATAAACATTCAAATGGCACCATCATCGTTCACAGACTTGAGGTTACTTTCACCTCTACAAGAATGACAACAGATCCACTTAAAAAAGTTGATAATATTTTCCACCTTCCAAGTTGTGAGATGAGTTAAGTAGTATCATCCACATTCCACAAGTAGAATTTTGGATAAAATAATCAGAGTCATCTCAAAGGATTGATGGGATGAGACAAAACATGTAAAGAGTGAGACTCATGAGGGGTACACTCCTTACTCAATCAAATAAAAGGAATAACTGTAATGCCAAAAACCAAAATAAATTTTTCACATGCAAATATGATCCAATATATTCAATACAATGTGTTCAAAACACAAAATATAGCAAAGGAAGCAAATACTTTTGACTATACAATCTTTTAAGATAGCAAGGTTGACACCCATAAGGGTGACTACCTGATGTACAAAATATATCATTAATCTTGGACTTACAGGGTAATTCAACCACTTAAATTCTATCTCCCACAGAACAACATCTACACATGTAGGTTCTTGACATCTTAGTCACCCTTCCAAAGTCCTTATCCATGGGTTGCTCAAGTTTTGGGTGGGTTGAAGTCAACACCAAGAAGAAGGAAGAACAAAGAGAAGGGACATCAGCATAAACTAAGTATATGCATAGTAAATGTATTTGGGCACATTTTATGGTAAAGATGTACAATCAAGGGGATTTCAAATGAGCAGGTTTTGAATTATCAAAGTAGTCGAAAAATTATTTTCAAAAAATTTAAAAGGCCGAGTAGATGAGGCATTTAATAATATAAATTATGATTAACAAATGGTATTATTTCCATGATAATTTCATATCAATAATATCTAAAACATCAACAATGCATGTCAAAATAATTAGACTAACATTATTAAGTAGGGTTGAGACCCATAAAATCTCAAGCCTAAAGTGTCAGGGTAGAGGCACACTTTGGGAAAAAATACACACCCCTATATATAAATGATTGGAAAGATACACTATGAGTGGAAAGGCACACCTAATAAATATTATAATGGTATATAGGCTATGCCAGTATAAATAATGTAGTCTAATGTACATGCACAATGTATATGTGAGATATATGTTTAGTCAATTTCATTTTAAATCTGATAAAGAGGGACGAGAACAACCATGTATAGTAGATTTAGGTCAGGGGATCATAAATAATGATTTCATTTGACATCAGTGACAAGTTTTGAAAATAATCTGAAAATAAATGGAGTGTCAAAAGATCATGAGTTAAACAAAGTATGATCATATTTAGGGTAGATGTGTCATATTGGAAATTATGGTCAATTATAATAATGTACAAATAAATGGAGTAGATTCATGTATCTTATCTATGATCCTAGACCATCACAAAAGCTACTAAGGTCCTTCAACAAGGGTTTCCATACCTAAATAGAGTATTCTCACCTATTAGGGTGTATACATGTATTAATTATGAAACCATAAAAGTTGAATATTCAAAACCTTTTTATTGAACTCAAAACCACTCTAGATAAATAGAAGAGACTCTTATGATTTCAAAAACATACTTATTTGTACTTTTAGGATGTTCCTATATTCATTTTTGTATCTTGAAAGTTAATTATATTTATTTATTTATAATGAAAATATAATAGTCAAAAGATAGCTTTACCCTCACATTGAAATTTAAAACACTAAAGTGGCACAATGCAATAGCATTGAAAAGACATGCATGAAATTGAGAAACTATTGCAATCAAATGGTGTGAAAAAATAGTTTTACCCTTAGTGAGAAAATAGGTGGTACATGGGGGTAGAATGTTCAAAAAAAGGGGGGTGTAATGACCCCACCTCCTGGTAACCCCCAATCAAGGGAGACCAACAGGTCAGAGACATTATCCTTATATTTCAGGATCCGTGGTTTGACATTTAATCAAAAATAATTATCAAATTCTACTATTACTAAACTGAAAAGATGGAATAAAATAAATCTTTTTGCATACCTTGTAAAATTTGGATCTAGACTTCTATCCATAGTAAAAGTCTAAGCTAACTAATCCTCCTTGCATAGGTTAATTGTATCTTCACAATATTTCAATTTACTATTTGTCCATTTTCAGAATTGTACCTAAAACGCCGACAAATAGAACGTCGGTCAGTATATTTCTATATTGGTATGTGGGGGACAATCAAAATTTTCACAAATAGTTTCTAACAACCTAAATAAGTTATTAATGATCCAAATTATGTTTTCAATGTGACATTCTCAACCACTTTTGCCCTAAACCCTAGATTACCCTCTCTTAGGGTTTTGTCCTTGCAAAGGACATAAGGCCGCCTTCTCCATCCTGAGCTTGGTGTCTGGGGTCACCTCTTGAGGTACCCAATGGTCTTCCCTTGGGAGATTGACCGAATAGACCTTCTATCTGGGGCTTGGTCATGCAACGTATATCAGGGTGGCATGTAGGTTCGAGAATACACGTATATACTTAATTGTGATCATCATAGGGACTTTATAGGATTGCAGAATTAGGTTGCATCCAATCGATAAAATGTTCGGAAAACGCCATGAAACTAAATCGATTATTCATAAATAACTGCATACTTGTTTAGTCGATTCAACAAGCTAACAATAATCCACATAAAGTAATATCCAGGCAAGCAGGCGGTTCAGATAAGAAATGATCCTGAAACAATCATATAATTTAATTACTATTCACTTTCTCAGATTATACTCATATGAACTCGCTTCCTAGGGTTTCCTACTTCCTCTTAGGGTTTCATTGGGGTTCATCCTCATCATTGATACTATAAACCCTAAATTAGCAAATTTAAGTATAAACCCTAATTACCTTTCTATATTCCTTTAACATGATTAGGATCAACTAATAACAACATTAATCCTAACTAATTCAGATTGTTTAGGTTATTTTCCTTCTTTACTCTAGATTAGGGTTTCTGCATGTACTATCATAGATTCATGAATTAAAACCCTAAAACAAGCCAATTATTATCTATTATTAGATCTAAATCTCACTTTATCTCCCAACAGGTTATTAATACTTGAACTAACCCATTAAGCATCTTAGATTTGATCTCTAATCATCATTAGGGTTTTTAGCCTAAATTTAATGCACTTTATGATCAACTCAAGGCACTTTTGCAATTAGAAACGAAATCAGATGCTAAAACTATTTTTATCATATTACTCATATTTTTCTAATCATTTTTCATATATAAAGTTACTTCATCTGACCTTCCTAATTGCAAAGAAAAAAGATGATTTTTGCAAAGACATGTATTTTCTTGGATTTTCTAGCACAGAGGAATCATATTAGGAAATTGCCAAAAAAAAGTTTGGTTGTTCGATCCGTGGTCCGCTGGACCACGCGAGATCTGACGATCCTTAGTTGTGCGCCTCACCCATGGTCAAAAGAAAGAAAAGGACATGTATGCCCTTACCTGGACTGAAGAAGCGAAAGGGAAAGATGGTAATTTGGTCAAATGTTTGTCTTCAACCTCTCGCGCACGCCTGTAGCAAGTCGAGGTCAACTCTTGGGTTGACTTCGAGCTCCCGACCACCTACGAATGAACAGATTGGCCCGGCAACCTCACCTACTCCTCATGGACTTGAGGGTCCCTTCAAGTGCTGGCTTGCTTCACTTCTTCACTGCCAACAAGCCAATGTTGCTCCAGCAAGAGTTGTTGCTAGACAAGGGCAAAGATCAGGGACAATGACCAAATTGAAGGCACGAACCTACTCGTCTTTGCACTCCAGTTGCGAGGGTACAACTTGTGGGATGGCTCACGATGTATAGAATTGCCCCCTATATATAGGGTCAACCAAGGTCCCTGGTGAGTTGGGGATTCTCTCGAGCCTCAATGAAACTACCAACAAATTGGGTTAGATACCCTCGGAACAGACTCCCGAAGACGATGGACTTGTCCTCGTCTCTGCTCATTGCCTTAATTGCGATCAAATCCCAATTTTACCCTCTCCCTTACCTTCTGTGACTCAGGGTTGACGATGTATAGCCACCATCAGATCCATGGTCTTATGGACCACACGGGGATCTGATGGCTATCATCGCTCCCGATATAACCTTTTCCTTTAAATCGAGAAAAACTTGTAATATTCAATGCAATGCATTGAAAAATTGCAAAATCCGTAATTCTCTCCTCGTTTATCCTTTTTCATCCAAATTTTAAAGGAAACTCTATATTGGATTTATCTACTCGGGTACCAAATTTGAGTCCCAAATTCCAAAGGAAATGGGAATTATCTTCATGTGCAAGTTATCTTTTAATAAAGCCTATTTAAATGGTATTTTCTCTTTCCCTTCTTATTATTTTTGCAACTTGGGCTCCTTGGAACCCAAGAAATCTCAAGGGTATGAAATCTACCTTTTGAGACTACCTCCTAGACTTCTAGAGGCTTATACCTCTTTCTTTTCTCCTTTTCTTAAATTATTCTTTTATTAACTGAATTTCTTTTTCCTTTTATTTCATTTTCTTATTATTGGGCCCAATAGCCAATAAAAGCCCACGAAATCAAACAGCAAGGCTATTAGCAAGGAAATCCACTTATTTAAATCAAATCACACAATTATTTATTCATATATCTTTAAAAGGAGAAATTACATGTCAATTCTGAATTAGGAAAATTGAGGTTATAACATCCTCCCCTCCTTATAAGAATTTTGCCCTCAAAATTCAGCAATCAAACAAATAAGTCATGATATGCTTTTCCATGTCCATCTTTAACTCCCATGTGGCCTCATCCTCTCCATGGTTCTTCCAAAGAACCTTTACCATCTCTATATTCTTACATCTGAGTTCTTACACCTTGGTATCTAGAATCCGCAAAGGTGACTCAGGATATGTCATCTTCCCTTAAAGCTCGATAGGCTCAATGCTCAGCACATGGCTCAGATCTTGCACATATCACTTTAGATTGGACACATGGAATACATCATGCATCATAATATACTGAGGGGGTAACGCCAAACGGTATGCAGCTTCACCGATCCGTTCTAACACTTCAAACAGACCCATGTATCAAGGACTCAGCTTTCCTCTATTCTTGGTTATAGCTCGGAGCGGTCGGATTTTCAAGAATACATGCTCTCTCATAGTGAATTGCACGTCAGTCCGCTTCGCATCAGCATACGACTTATGCCGATCCTGGGCTCTCTTCAGCCTCTGCTTGATCAAAGTGACTTTATCTGCATACACTTGGAGCTCATCTGACCTCAACAAGGTCCTCTCACTAACATCATCCCAGTGAAGAGGTGACTGAAATGGTCTCCCATAAAGAGCTTCATATGGAGGCATCCTGATACTGGCTTGGTAGATGTTGTTGTAGGCAAACTCGACTAAAGGTAAGTACTGCTCCCATGATCCACCCCAATCGCGAATGCAAGCTCTCAATAGATCTTCTAACGTATGGATTGTCCTCTCTGAATGACCATCCGTCTGGGGGGATAAGCAGTACTGAACTTGAACCTTGTACCAAGTTCTTCTTGTACCTGCTTCCACAACTTGGAAGTGACCTTCAGGTCTCTATCGGAGATGATGGAACCGGGTATGCCATGCAAACGTACTATCTCTCTAATATACAACTCGGCTAGGTCTGACACCTTGGCAGTGGTCTTCAGGGCAAGGAAGTGTGCTGACTTGGTAAGGCGATCTACCACAACCCATATTGCATCATGACCTATCTTGGTCCAGGGTAGACCCAACATGAAATCCATGGTGATCTACTCCCATTTCTAGTCTAGAATCTCTATCGGCTGTAAAAGTCCATCGGGTCATTGGTGTTCAGCCTTCACCATCTGGCATGTAAGACAGCTGGCCACATATGCCACAATGTCTCTCTTCATCCCTGGACATCAAAAATATCTCTTCAGATCCTTAAACATCTTTGTAGTGCACAAGTGTACCATATACTTAGAACCATGAGCCTCTTACAAGATACATTCCTTCAACGGGGAATCCTTAGGAACCCAAATATGGTTCTCAAATCTGATCCCTCCATCTATTCCCACTAAGAGATGGGTCTGTGGCTTCTTCAACAAGCCCTTCATCCTATTGAGTTCTGAACTGGTCAATTTTTCCATCACTATCTTACTCAACAACTCTGACTGAATCTGAATATTGGCCAATCAAACTCAGTCCTATAATTGTTGTGAAGTCCACTCCACCAGCTCTTCCACTAACTGGACAAAATAGCCGCACACCTGAGCTATTTCTTACTCAACGCATTAGCTACGACGTTTGCCCTACTAGAATGATAGGCGATGATGAAGTCATAATCCTTCATGTACTCCATCCATCGTATCTGTCGTAGGTTCAGGTCTCTCTGTGTCAGGAGGTACTTCAGGATTTTATGGTCGGTGAGGATCTCGAAGGTAGCACCGTACAGGTAATGTCGCCATATTTTTAATGCATGGATGATAGCAGCTAGTTCTAAGTCATGTGTCAGGTAGTTCACCTCGTTGGGTTTGAGTTGTCAGGATGCATATGCAACCACATGCCGATTATGTTCCAACACACAGCCAAGTACCATCTTCGAAGCGTTGGTGAATATTACAAAACCCTCATTGCCGGAAGGTAGGGTCAATACTGGGGTGGTAGTCAGCTTCTCCTTTAGCTCCTGAAAATGAGCCTCACATATATCGAACCACACGAACTTCACATCCTTCCGAGTCAACATGGTAAGTGGCAAGGCGGTCTTCGAGGAATCCTCGATGAAGCGTCGATAGTATCCGGCCAACCCCAAAAAGTTGTGAATCTCATAGGGGTTCTTGGGTGCGGGCCAGTCTTAAACTGCCGACACTTTAGCTGGATCTACAGAGATCATTCCTCCTGAGATGATGTGTCCAAGAAACATGACTTGGTCTATCCAAAACTCACATTTCGAGAACTTTCCATAGAACTTCTGCTTTCTTAGGATATCAAGGACTCTACCCATATGGTCACGGTGTTGAACTAGGTCATTGGAGTATACCAAGATGTCGTCTATGAACACAATCACAAAGGAGTCAAGGAAGGGCTGGAACACACTGTTCATAAGGTCCATAAAGACACTAGGTGCATTGGACAACCCAAATGGCATGACCACAAACTCATAATGGCCATATAGGGTTCAGAAAGTCGTCTTAGGTATATCCTCACTTCTCACTCTCACTTGATGGTATCTTGACCTCAAATCGATCTTGGAAAAGACTCAGTCCGATTTGAGCTGGTCAAAAAGGTCAACTATCTTGGGTAGGGGTACTTATTATTCATGGTCACCTGATTGATCATCTGGTAATCAATACACATCCAGAGTGATCCATCCTTCTTCTTCACAAAAAGGATCGGTGCTCCCCATGGTGATGTACTAGGTCGGATAAAACCTTTATCTAGTAACTCATGCAACTGAGTTTTCAACTCAAGCAACTCAGCAGGGGCCATTCTATAGGGTGCCTTAGATATAGGGTCAATCCTGGGAGCTAACTTAATGGAGAAATCTACCTCCCTATCAGGGGGAATCCCTGGTAGATCATCTGGAAACATGTTCACATACTCTCAAACAACCTCTATCTCCTCTAAGGGTCGTACCTTGGTCTCAGGCTTGGTGACTATGGCTAGGTATGCTCGGGAGCCTTTGGATATCATCTGCTCAACCTTCAAAGCCGACACATAAAGGTTGGTAGTCGCATCTCTTCTTCCTTGAATGGTAAAGTGTGGATGACCAAGTTTCCTAATGAGGATCTTCTTTTCTCTACAGTCAATCTGTGCTCTATAGGTATAAAGCCAATCCATACCAATGATCACATCAAAATCATTCATATCGAGGAGGATGAAGTCGGTGGGAAGCTCATGACTCAGGTACTTAACTAGAAACACGGGGTTTTTTAAAAGAGATGTATATATATGACCACTCGGGGGTTGTGACATCCAAAACATAGCCTAAATCCTTAATGTCCAAACAAAGCATAGTTGTCAGATTTCTCAAAATAAAACTATTAGTAGAGCCAGAATCAAAAATAGCTTTTACATTTTGTCCCATGACTTCAAGCATGCCTACACAGTTTCATATTGTATCAAACTGCTATTACATGATCAAACTAAACTGAAAGGAAAACTCTATGGGTTATTACCCTCGATCAACCTATTAGCATTCGCTTGGGCTTCTTCATTGTCGATGGTGAACACTCTAGCTTGCCTTCTCTCTCCAACAGGTGGACCTTCAGTTGGTACTCCTCCGGTTGGGGCATTGCTGCCACTAGTTGAGTTGTCATGGGACCTCTCGAATCAGGCAGAGGATAGTTGGCAATGAAGTGTCCCTCCTATTGGCAACGGTAGCACACCCTCTTCTCAAAGCGGCACTTCCCAGGATGGGTCCGTCCACAGGTACGACACTTCTGAAAGTGGCTCTCACCACATGGCTTTCCTTTGTGTCCATTCTTGCCCTTGGTGTGGTTACGCCCTTGTCCTTTCTTGTGGTCATTCTTCTGTCCTTGAATACCTTCAGTGAAACCTAAATATCCTTTGGGTGGGTTCTGAGCAGGCATCACTGTCCTCTCCATGTCTAAGGAGGTGTTGTAGGCTTCAGAGAAGGTTGTTGGTTTACTCGCCATCACATGAGGCTTGATTGTAGGGTGAAGATGCTCCAAAAAATGGTCCACCTGCCTTTTCTTGGTCATCATGTGCCCAAAATGCTCTAAGATGCAGAACTTGCGGCCAAAGTCCGCAACGGATAGGTTACCCTGGATCATGTTGGTGAACTCTATTTCCTTCTCCTTGTTAGTTGAGGTGGGGATGAATTTGGATATAAATATAGTCCTGAAGTCGGTCCATGTCGTCGGCTCCTCACTCAGATCTCATCCCATAATGTGGTTTTCCCACCATATCTGGATTGCTCCTTCCAAGAGGTGAGTAGCAAAAGGAACCATTCTTGTTCGACTGTACCTCCAGCATGCAGAAACCGTTCTCGACTGCCAATAGCCAAGCATCCTCTTTGTCAACCACTTCGGTCTTATCCTCTCCCCAAAATCTCTCAATTTTCAACTTGACGAAGTCTAGAATGGTGACTCTGAGTTGGGGAGGAACGAAAAGCGACTCACCATTTTCATCTCTGGTTATATCACTGAGGGCCAGGGAACTAATGGCCTCAGTTAGCCTCTTCTACTATTCCATCCATAGGGCATCAGGGGTGTGGACTACCATTGTCAATCCTAGTCCACCAGTCTGATTCTCCTCAAACTTGACCTCATCCTCAGACATGTGTTCTTCTTCCTGGTCCATCTCGGGGTTGTCGAAGGGTATTGACTTAGGATTGAGGCCTTCTTCTTAGGCTCCCTCGGGCCTCTTTCTCTTCTTTGGGGACCCATCACCTTGGTCCATCTTCCTCTTCTCGAAAGATCCCTTCCTATTATGGGGAGGCCAACCCCAGACCGTGATCCTTTTCTAGACACCTCTGTCTTTGGAAAATCCTTTAATAACTCCCTCGGTTCTACAGAGTTTGTAAAATTTAATAATTACTAAGGATTAAATGAGAAACCATGGCTCTGATTCCAAATGTACTGACCCTGCCTCCCAATAACCCCCAATCAAGGGAGACCAAAAGATCAGATACATTATCCTTAGATTTCAGGATCCATGGTTTGACATTTAATCAAAAACAATTATCAAAATTCTACTATTACTAAACTGAAAAGCTAGAATAAAATAAATCTTTTTCATACCTTGTAAAATTCGGATATAGACTTCTATCCATAGTAAAAGTCTAAGATAACTAATCCTCTTTGCATAGGTTAATTGTATCTTCACAATATTTCAATTTACTGTTTGTCCATTTTCAAAATTCTATCTAAAACGTCGACAAACAAAACGTCGGTCAATATATTTTTATACTAGTATGTGCGTGACAATAAAAAATTCCACAAATAGTTTCTAACAACCTAATTATCACAAATAAGTTATTAACAATCCAAATTATGTTTTCAATGTGACATTCTCAACCGCTTTTGCCCTAAACCCTAGATTACCCTCTCTTAAGGTTTTGTCCTTGCAAAGGACATAAGGTCACCTTCTCCATCCTGAGCTTGGTGCTTGGGGTCACCTCTCAAGGTGCCCAATGGTCTTCCCTCTGGGGCTTGACCAAATATACCTTCCCTCTGGGGCTTGGTCATGCAACGTACATCAGGGTGGCATGTAGGTACGAGAATACACATATATACTTAATTGTGATAATCATAGGGACTTTATAGGATTATAGAATTAAACATCCAACAATTTAGGTTACATCCAATCGATAATACATTCGTCAAACGATGTGAAACTAAATTGATTATTCATAAATAACCACATACATGTTTAGTAGATTCAACAAGCTAACAATAATCCAAACAAAGAAATATCCAGGCAAGCAGGCAGTTCACACAAGCAATGATCATGAAATAATCATATAATTTAATTACTATTCACTTTCTTGGATTATACTCATATGAACTCGCTTCCTAGGGTTTCCTACTTCATTTTAGGGTTTCATTAGGGTTCATACTCATCATTGATACTATAAACCCTAAATCAGCAAATCAAAGTATAAACCCTAATTATCTTGTTATATTCCTTTAACAGGCTTAAGATCAACTAATAACAACATTAATCCCAACTAATTCAGATTGTTCAGGTTATTTTCCTTCTTTACTCTAGATTAGGGTTTCTGCATGTACTATCATAGATTCATGGATTAAAACCCTAAAACAAGCCAATTATTATCTATTATCAGATCTAAATCTCACTTTATCTCGCAATAGGTTATTAACACTCAAATTAACCCATTAAGCATCTTAGATTTGATCTCTAATCATCATTAGGGTTTTTAACCTAAATTTAATGCACTTTATGATCAACTCAAGGTACTTTTGCAATTAGAAATGAAATCAGATGCTAAAACTATTTTTATTAGATTACTCATATTTTTCCAATCATTTTTCATATATAAAGTTCCTTCATTTGACCTTCCTAATAATTTCTATGGCTTTTGCAAAGAAAGGTATTTTCCTGGATTTCCTAGCAGAGAGGAATCATATTAGGAAATTGCCAAAAAAGTTTGGTTGTTCGATCTGTGGTCTACTGGACCACGTGAGATCCAATGATCTGTGGTTGCGTGCCTCACCTGTGGTCAAAAGAAAGAAAAGGATGTGTATGCCCTTACCTAGACTGAAGAAGTAGAAGGGCAAGATGGTAATTTGGTCAGATGTTTGTCTTCAACCTCTCGCGCGCGCCTACAGTGACCCGAGGTCAACTCTTGGGTTGACTTCGAGCTCTCGACCACCTGCGAATGAACTGATTGGCCCGGCAGCCTCGCCTGCTTCTCGTGGACTTGAGGGTCCCTTTAATTGCTAGCTTGCTTCGCTTCTTCATCGCCAACGAGCCATCGGAGCTTTGATGAGAGTTGCTGCTAGATGGGGGCAAAGATCAGAGGCAACGACAAAATTGAAGGCATGAACCTACTCGTCTCTACACTCCAGTCACGAGGGTACAACTTGTGGGATGGCTCACGATGTATAGAACCACCCCCTATATATAGGGTCGACCAAGGTCCCTGGTGAGTTGGGGATTCTCTCGATCCTCAACAAAAGATACCCTCAGAACAGACTCCTAAAGACGATGGACTTGTCCTCGTCTCTACTCATTGCCTTAATCGCGATCAAATCCTAATTTTCCCATCTCCCTTTCCTTCTGTGACTCAGGGTTGATGATGTACAACCACCATTAGATCTGTGGTCTTCTGGACCATGCGGGGATCCAATGGCAGTCATCGCTCCCGAAACTTTTCCTTTAAATCGAGAAAAACCTTGTAATATTCAATGTAATGCATTGAAAAATTGCAAAATCCATAACTATCTCCTTGTTTATCCTTTTTCATCCAAATTTTAAAGGGAACTTTGGATTGGATTTATCTACTCGTGTATTAAATTTGAGTCCCAAATTCTAAAGGAAAAGGGCATTATCTTCATGTGCAAGTTATCCTATAATAAAGCCTATTTAATTGGTATTTTCTCTTTCCCTTCTTATTATTTTTGCAACTTGGGCTCCTTGGAACCCAAGAAATCCCAAGGGTATGAAATATACCTTTTTAGGCTACCTCCTAGACTTATAGAGGCTTCTACCTCTTTTTTTTCTCCTTTTCTTAATTATTATTTTATTAATTGAATTTCTTTTTCCTTTTATTTCCTTTTCTTGTTATTGGGCCTAATAGCCAATAAAAGCCCATGAAATCAAACAACAAGGCTATTAGCAAGGAAATCCACTCATTTAAATCAAATCACACAATTATTTGTTCATATATCTTTAAAAGGAGGCAGTACATGTCAATTTTGAATTAGGAAAATTGAGGTTATAACATGGGGGATTCTCCTCCTACAATAATATAGTAGATTGAGGGTCATGACTAAAGATCGGATGCTTTCAAATACCAAAACACAAAGAGAAAGTTTTAGAGGTTCTTACCCAAAAGTAATTTGGTCAAGGTGAAGTGGGAGTCAACAACTAAGGTTTTTGTAGTACGTTCAAGTTTGGGTTGCCGACTACAACAATCAACTTCAGATGAAATTGGCACAAGATAACATTCACAAGATGTGTGGTATAGGTCAATGAGTGGTTATCTATTCATAGGCTATCACTTGAGGGGCTCCATGGGTAGAAGGCTTGGAGGACTTGGGATGAAAATTGGAAAAATCACTAATACTGGAAACAAGGGTTTAAATTATGGTTACTTAGGTGTAAATCACACAATAAAACTAGAGTAACAAAAATAGTGAAGTCTGGTGAATGAGGGAGAGGGAAAATCAAGGAGAAAGAGTCAGATTGGGAAATGCTATAGTGCATGGATACAAACCCTATGTCGTCCGATCAAGATAGGATGATTGTGATGGCATGTGCCTCCTTAAAAGAAAAGAAAAGGGTGTGTGTGACACAATAAATGATGTCCACTTTATACATCCTATTATGCAATTTGTGTATCTCTTTACCTATGAAATTGAGTGGGCATTTTATATTTGATTTAATTGAAAATTATTAGGTTTACTAATTGAGGGGTGAGGAATACGAATTTGATGTTAGTTTTGATTTTTGACACTTTTAAGTCTGTCAAACCGTGACTTGAATGTTCACTAATATATTAATGTATTTATTAATTCCCATATTCCAAAAATGCTCGAATTGTAATGAGTCTTCCTTATCCATACATTACCATGAGAAATATATTGAAATGGTAAATGTGTATTATTATCTCCTACTTATAATATTATCCACATTGTTTGCACTAAAGCCTCAAGTAAGTTATTTATTGACCAAAACTCTATAAATATAGATTCCTAACATCTTAAAACACTCTAAGTCAAATAAAGGGTACAAAATTAAAATCGCATAAAATAGGGGAAATTTTAAGATATACACCCAAGAATGGGTATGTTACATGATTCACATAAATTTTTCATATATTTAGGTTTAAATCATCATTAAAGCATTCCCCTAAAATGACCCTTTTATTGTTGTTATTATTATTATTCTTCTTGAATTGGGTCACAACATCTAGACCATCTTGCATAAATATATTTAGAGCTTCTAAAACATATTTTATTATGATTTCTAACCTTGGAAAAGTTAGTTGCATTTTCTAGATTAATGTATTTAATGGGATTTATAGAAACAAGATCCACAAAAACTACTTAAAACCAATCTAAGTTAGGAACTAAAAACCACAAACATTGAAAGAACTCATTTTTTGATGTCCAAATATATGCTGACTTTTTGAGTTCTAAACAATTAATCATGAATTATTTGAGTTAATAAAATTATTTAGTTTTTATAAATGAAATCTAATTCAAATGTTAGGAACATACATGGATCCTTCATTGCACCTTTATTGCATGACATGTTTAAAACATAAAATTACCTGGACATTGCTTGGCACGATCAAATCAAATCTTATATGAAATGACCATTGTGCCCATGTCTCATGAGATAAAAACACCTAAGACATGAAGGGGTAGATGGGGGAAAGGATAAGCCATATCTTCTCCTTGTGAATCTTGTGAGCAACATCTCAAATAGGCATATGAGTGATCTGTTGCTTGTTCCCATGAAGTGGAAATTGAACCAATACACCCCAACTCCAATCTAATGACCATGGTAGCTTTTATTAGACCTAGCGAGGTTAGGGAAACAAAAAGGAAAGAAAATCATGTAGGCATTTAAAGGTATACAAGATGGAAGGTTAATAGACAAATTACGAATCAAAAATCACTTTCCAACAAAGGGTACTATTCATTTTGAAGCTTTGAAGGTGGTCACAAACTTACCACCATTTTTATCAAAGTTTTGATTGTCTGATTCACACAAAAAAAAACCTACCCTTAAGATTTATGGTCATGAGATCTTGGGGAAAATGAATGTGGAAAAGGAGTTCGATAAATTGTTCCTCAGAGAAGAAGGGTCATTTTGACAAGTTAATAGGAAATCCATGGCCACTGTAGGCATATTCTAGCTCTAAAACTAGAGAAGGAAGGTGGAGCTAGTTGGAATATAAGGAAGGCATTTAGGGGAATTTGACTAGGAAAAGTCATCAAGTAAGGTTTGCATATGCTCTTCAGGATGATATATAGGCTTTGTGTTAGGGTGTGTTTTGGTATTTAGGAGTAATGTCCATTGTTTGGGGTATTTTAGGGCTTCAATTGTAGAAGTTTTTGGGTTGAGAAAGGAATCAAAAGATTTAAAAGATGCAAAGAAAACAATGTTGAAGAAATCTCAAGGAAAGGTTCAGTGACAAGGAAGAGAAAAGGGAAAGAAATCTCACTCCTATAGTGTTAGTGAAATAGGAACCTCTAGAAGGAGGAAGAAGATGGATCTATACCACGATCATGATTGTTCATCCACCTCAAAACCTGGTCAGGAAGAGAAATTTGGGAATGAAACGTGACACAATTTAATATGATGAAAGTGACACTTAATTGAAATTTTATATTAAATAATTTATTTCTTTTCTTATTCTAGTTAATCCATCCACTATTGTCCATTTATGATGAAAGTTAACACATAGGTTGTTTAGATCATACAATGTATGGATCTTAGATCAAGTCCCATTGTTAGGGATGTTATCGAATGAGGTTTTTAGCATAATGTGGTTACTTTCTTTTATAATACAATTAACAAAACAAACATAATCCAATTGAAGAAAAATTTGGCTTATAGCATATATATTATATGTACAATCCAAATTTAACATATATTCCCTATTTTGAGACCATACATCAAGCTATGTAGCAAGATACATGTTTTAGTATTATCTAGGTAACTATTACTATAAATAATAATTGGTTATAATATTTGACATTCATTGTTATTTTGTGATTATCTATCGATTAAATATTTTCCATTAAAACTATATCCAAATTTTATAAATATTTACTCAAGTTTCCACTTATGGATATTTTTAAAATATGAAATCATGATTTGAGGGTGAAGTATTATTGTATTGTGTTTATCTCTTCCTTTAGTCTTTTTATTACCAATTTTCATTTTGAACGCTTCCTTTCTCTCACCCAATAATAGGAAAATTTTAGAGAACCCATTTCAAACTACAATCTTTTTGGTGGTAAAATTATAGATCTAACCCCCTAATTTCAACATTATCTTAGTTATTTACACTTTAGCCTCAACTAGGATTATTTATTAGTTAAAACACAATATTTCTAGATTCTTAAACATCCTAATATACTCTAAGTTTGAAAAGAGGGTATTGAAGTCACTGTATATATGGAAAAGGCATAACATAAGGGAGAATTAGGATGGATATCTAAAGTTGGGTATGTTACAAAACACCATTCCTTTTATGTGGAAGAGCTTCACCATGGAATTGTTTCCAATAATACTAGGCCTCATGATCCACAAGATGGTTTGATTTGGCTGCCTAATATTTCCACATGGACTTGATGAGACAAACTGAGGGGTCCATATAGATACTATCTAAATAAAACTAGATTCAATGGAGGATATTAACATGTTCATCATAATTTGTCTTGTTTGTCAATGACAACACTTCCAAGTTGATCTAATACTTGACAACAAGAGTGCTTAGGTAACGATGAACCTACCACACTCATTGACTATTTATACATGATCTCTCTTTTTCGTGGGTCAAAAGTATAAACACGGTTGTCCAGTCAAAGATATCAAACTTGTAATTTATACCCAACTAGAAGAGAGATCTGCAACTCAATACGGAGTCTATCGTAGTAGTGTGGGGTTGAATACAGGGATAAAAAAAATAACATAATAAAAAAGAAATGTTCTTAGCTCAGTCAAGTCAAATCAAATAAGTGAATATGATGGTGTCCCATTCAAGGAACGAATTAATCTAATTGAGCAATAAGTCTATGTTTTCAGAAAACTAAAGGAAAGAAATAAAGATAGATTGAGAAACAATGATAAAGAGACTTGGATTGGGTTTCACCAATCGTACCAACCACAACCATGTAAACCCTTCACTCCTAAAAATAGTCATAAAAAATATATGTTCCTTCCTTCTCTCAAGATCTAGGTAGATTTTTATCTAAAGGATTCTCTCTCTCTCTCAAGATAATAACCAAAAAGACCAAGGGAAAATCGTATAACTTTTGTTATAGAAACTCCTCACTCTTGTGTCTCATTACTAATCTATACTACATATCTCATTGAAATCATTATCACAAATAATATTCATATCAAACGCTAGAAGAGGGTAGATAATCATCAAATGATGCAATAAAACAAGAGTATAGAAACAAAATTATTAAGAACATATGCCATAAATAGAAGAATGAAAAATTACATATAGAATGACACAGTAAAACAAAGTATAGAAACAAAAATATTAAGAAAATATGCCATAAAATAGAAGAATGAACAATTACATGGTTGGAAGGGTCTGATGGCTACTCCCAACCCAAGTTATGGAGTTTTAGCCACGCGTGGCACAAGAAAGAGACAGATTATAGCTTGGATAAGTCATAATAAGAAAAAGAGGAGAAAGATGTTGATACAAAGGTAGAACAAGTGATTGATCTACCAACCTTCTGGCTTGATCAAGCAAGAGGTTGATGGCTAGCTGTCAATATCCAACAGTCAATGATTCTTCTCCCTCTTCTGATCATGGCTTTGTGTAACCAGGTCCATCGGATTCGTCAATGGAAGTGGATTGACCCACCACGGAAGATGTTGACAGCTAGCTAGGTCGACAGATCTAAACTAGTTGATGGGTCTCGTCCTTAGACTTTGGAACTTGGTGGCTTGTTGACTCCAAGGATCCAAGATCATTTGAAGTGATGCTTTGGGGGCCTATTTATAGGCCTTTACTTGTGCCTTTTCGACCCCCTTTGGGTGTCGACGAAGTGGTTGCTTGATAGGTTTCCATCAGTCTTTGAGGGTATCAACAGGAAATATGTCGGCATGGTCATCAATATATGGTCTCTTAATGGAGGCATTGAGGGCTTCTCATCGATGAGGTTATTGATGTACTTGTTCAAATGCTTCTCATCTCTCTCATTCTTGTACTATATAGGTCAGAGCTCGATGGATCTATAAATGATGATTTTACATGGCTTTGTTCACACTCTGGTGGAAAGTTGAAATGTCGACCCATTTGGTTGATGGCTGGCGTGAGTATGTCGACTTCTGAGTGATCAATTTAGAGCATCGATGGTTACCCTTCAATTTTCCAATTTTGCATTAAATTCCTTCAAATATTAATAAAACTTAATTAAAACCTAGTATTTGGTAAATTGAAAGTAAAATGAACAAAACCAAACATCTAAACACTAATTTTTATGATTTTTATTATGAAAAAGACTATTAAAAGTGCATCAAAACTGATGTTATCAACTCCCCCTAAACTTAAAATATAGCTTGTCCTCAAGATAATAGAATAATTATGTAATCAATCAAGCAAGTAGAATCTAGAATTTAATGAAATACAATTTTATACCAACCTGTTATCAAAACCATTCCCTTTTTCATAAAATGACTTAACTTATCAAGAACATCACTAACCAAAAGATTCTTTCTTTGATTATTTCTTGATTGTTTTTGGGTCATAATCTTATCTCCGACACATGTGTCACTTTTCAAAGTAGCTTTCACTCTCGTCATGGTATTATGTGGAATAAATAGGTAGGCAAAAAGGCTTATGGATATCCATTCCTTATTTTTGGGTCATTCAAGTACATGTTCATTTAAATAGGAAACTGATCCATGCATTCCAAACTAGTTGGTTTTAGAGCAATGATTGCACATCCTAAGTATCACCACCCTGGATTGCAATACCTTTAATGAACACCATTGGAATTGGGGTTGTATGTTTTTGGCCTTAGAGGCTAACAAAGTCGACAAATTTGTGTTCATGAGCACAATAATAGATTATTTATGGAATAAATCTTTGATTCTTTTTCACTTCACTCTTTTTGGGATTTTGTAATAAATATGGAAGAAGAAATGAGGTATCTCTTTCTTTATTCTTTTGTGAGAAAATGCCTTTGAAAAAATATGATTTTGTATTAAATAAATATTTTTGACAAGAATCTTTTGATTACATATTGAGGTTAAAATTAAAATAGAGGAAGAAGTGACGTTTTGCTAAGATAAAAGCATAACCGCAATATCAAAAAATGAAATGATTCTTCATGTGATATCTTGTGATATGAGAAAAGGTATAGTTTGAAAATAGACTAGTTTCATTGTAGAGGGAGTTTTCATCATTTGTGTCTTCACAACTTTATATAATAAATTTGTCAAAAATTTGATGGAAGTAAGAAAAATTATGAAAAAGTGCTAAAAGGAATACAATAAAGTTTGTTGTGATACTATGGATACCTATCTCATGGATTCCCCCCCCCCCCGGAAACTTACAACACACATTGTCCTCATAGTGTGAAAAGAAAGAAGAAAAATGTAAACACGTGAGATGTTCAATGGAGATCGATTGTGGTCCATAGGGTTTCGAGAAGCATCATAGCATAGTTGTCGTGAAGATAGTGATAGTTATCATTGTGAGATTCTTGTACTTCATCATGAAGCACTCCAATGTTGTACATCCAATGCAAGATGTAGAAATCACAATCGTTAGATAGTCGATGTTGATGAGGGCAGCGACAACAAAATCGTGGAAGCTTCCATTTCATTGGTTCCTGAGAAGTATAACCACTACCATGTTTTTTATTAGTGGAATGAGTGCTTTGGCACAAACATCAGTAATGTCTTTGTTCTTGTTGCAAACTAGAACATAATAGTTGGGGCCTTCAATGTTTAAAGTTGCGTCAAAACCATTGTATAATATGACTTCCCTCTCACGAGTTAAAATAACAAGCAGAACCCAGTGATTATCATGGAGTAAGGGCAAGAAAATATATCTAGGAATAGATCCATGTAGACATTGAATAAGTAATTCTTTTTTGCCAGACTCAACTTTTAAACAAAGATCTGTTTGAAGATCAGGACCAGTCATATAAATATCATCAATATCTCTACTGAGAAGAAACTGATAGGCCACCATGAGACCATGAGATAGGTAACCCATGGGCTGAAGGGTTTTTAGAAGATCATCCTTCATAACAATAAGGTCATCCTTACTTAAGAGAACAAATTTTCCACCATATTGAAAGCACTTTATAAGCATTTAAAGCTGAGTATATGAGAGCTCGTAATTGGATCTTCGATCAAAATTTGCAAAATTGGGTTGTATGGATGTGATAGGGCCATATACTAGAAATGGTTCAGGTTCATCCAGAAAGTTGAGTATGTCAGCAACCTCTCTAGCCTTTGTAGTAGTTGGGACAGTGACAGAAGGATTAGTGGTAATTGGTGATGGTGTTATCTATCCTTCTTCTACTTCTTCTCTCTATAGAACTATGCAGAAAGGTTCCTTGGTAGGTCGCAGAATCAAATGGTAAAGACCTTGTAAATTTTCAGAAAGTTTTGGGTCTTGAAAGAAACACCTGTCATGGGTGACTTCCATTACATAGCATCCACGAAGAGGGGTAAACCCATTGGGATCTAAGCTCGCAATAGATATTTGACGATTGAGAGCCTCCATAACTCAGAGGACAATGAAAGCACTTTCATCTTTGTCTTGATTCTTCTGGTGGACGAGTGGCTCAATTACATAACTTGCCCGATTAGGATGGTAGTAAGGGACATGGTGTATGACCCTTTGAAGTCGGATAGGAATGCAAGGAAGCTTGTTTGCAGTAGGGTCTTTAAATTGCATATCTGAACTTTTAAGGTCTATCACACATGGATGGAATAAGTAACTTGGCATTTGTCATGATCAACTACACATAACAACCATAAGCCTCGAAAGTGAAAAGGTAGAAGGATAACTCTGGTTTTCTTTAGCTCGAGTCTATCCTTCAGTGTCAAAATAGCGAGAGTGTCTAGACGCTTCTTAAAATGGCAGTCGGTGAGAGAGAGTGTTGCATTGTAGTATGGCCACTCCTTATCGTTGGGCATGACATCCTCCAAGATAGTTGATGTTATAACAATGAACATTCATTTTATAACACTAGTAGGATTACAAAAAATATCTCAAAATTCTTTGCGAGAAAGGAAGATATAACCATTATTATAAATAATATGGATCCCATCACGGTGATCATCCAGGATGTCTTGTAAGATAAAATATCACAAACTGGTAATCCCTTCACGATTAGAATCAAGTTCACTCATTTTGAAAGGAAGTTGTGATGGAAGAGGCAATAGTGGCTCAGGAAAGACTGGATCAGATAGATGGAGGAGTTGCTGAAAGGACGGTGGAAAGATCACCATCATCTTTGTCAAAAGAGGCATTCTCAATGTCTGAAGGCTTGTCAGCATCTACTTCTAGATCCAGATGAGTGGTTTACACACTGACAGAGATATCATATTTTGATGTATGGTGGCTCCTTAAAGATTGAATTGGTATGAGACTAAGCAGTGCCTCATCTAACTTCCTCATTAGGTCCTCGTTGAAATAATCTAGAGGTGAACATGGAATGAGAGACGATATATTCTCAGACGGGTGGGCATGGATATCTTCAGATGGACTCATGTAGGGTTGTGTTAGGGAAAAAGGATTTACAAAAGGGTGAGTTTGTGGTAAAGACGCATCAATGTCTGACGGAAGAGGTCTAGTAGGGTCATTCTTAGAGAAAAGAGATTCAGAAACATGGGATACAGACTCCCAAATGACTTGGAGACATGCCCTGAAGAATGGTGACATGCATCTTCACTCGTAGTATTTGGAACATACGAGTTGCCATGGGAGGAGCAAGAAGATGGGGAGGAGGATGCTTCAATAGAACAAGCACTAGACTCACAACATCTTTGTCGCTGGACTACATGTTGCTCTCCTTTGTGTTGTCTTGCTTCTTCTTGAGTCTTGATATGAAGCAAAATATGATGCTTGACAGTTAGTATTTCACCCATCTTGCGTTCGACAGTCAGTTAATGTCGAGGGAGGTTGCTCAGCTCATCGACTTTTTGTTGGAAGGAATGAACTTGCTGAGATACTTCTCACATAGTGTTGGAGTTCAGGAATGGTAGACATAGTGGTAGCAATAACCTTACAGATCAGGTCAAAATCACGCCCGAAGATGCCTCCCAATGTGTCGGGGTACTCTATTTTTAGGATGGTGATGAATGTGTCTCAGAATGAGGTAGTGCGCAAGAAAAAGAAGGTCGGGTAGTAGGACGATGATGTTGTGGTGGACTGTCTGGCACATCATGAACCTTCCATGGTGGTGGAGAAGGTGGTTTTCCCGAAGCAGCAGCATGCACAAAAGCTTTTGGGATGGAGGTGGGAATTGCTAAGGTGGATGTAGGATCTTTTCATATAGAAGGTTATGGTGTTGCAAGTTTTGGATTCACTGAGAAAGTTGGAGCACTTTGTGGTGATGATTGTAGATCTTCAAAGTCGTCATCAATTATGGCCTTGTTCTCCCTTTCCTATGAAATCCTTGATACAGTTTTCCTCATGGTTGTTGTCACGATAGGATTTGGGTGGACTCTACTAGATGATGTGCCTTGTTGTTGTTGTGTCGTAGATGTTGTCATGTGTAATTTGTTGATAAGTTCAATGACTCCATTCTTCGAGAATAGTAGTTTCTCCTTATTATAACCCTCTAGCTCCAGTAAAGAAATGGATATGTTAGTTCTCATGAACCGATAATGACTGGTGTTGTTTTGGTAGACCAGGATGCCAGAAGACATCAGATACCTGATTGTGATGAAACTATCTCCTTGCATTTCCTTAAAACTTTTTGAAGGTGGGTGTCCATATGATTGATAGATAAGTCTTATTAGACCACCCATATAGTACTCTTTTTGTTGAGCAGAAGAAGAGATGGCCAACCATCTATCAATTAATAGATGACCAATGTTGACAAATCGGCTTTCCATGATAAGAGAAAGTATATAGATCTCCTCATGATAAATTCTTCCTATCTCAGACTTTATAAAGAGGACATTTGGGACTATCTTATGCATGATCCTCCATATCCCAGAGTGAACTATAGATGCTTTGGATTGCCCATATTGTTATTGGTATTTACCTATCAACTTATCCCAGTACTTGGAAGCATTAAAGTTGGTATCCTCCTTGTCTAGCAGCCCAGAACAAGATTTGCTGACTTCTTAATCCTATATAGAGAAAATCTTGTTCAGGATTAATTAGAGAGGACATGATTGACATTATTAATGTGAAACTTCAATTGTCGATGTCCACTTGTGGGGTCGTCAGCTTGTTTGGTCGAGACCTCTTTGATAGAGGATATGAACTCCATAGTCTCCTCTACGTAGGCCTTGGGTTTTGCAAAGCAGAGGTGAGCTAGGTTGGACTTGGTTGGCAATTCAGCCACTCTTGCCTCCATCCCAATCTCTTCAAGAGCAGTTGTAGAGGCGAAGTAGTGGGTTTGAAAGTTCTACTTCTCATCCCCTTGTATGCCTCAAGAAGGTCATTGTTGTGAGGCCTAAATGTCCCATAGTATGGCACTTTGAACTGGGTGCCTAGATGTGCATCAGCTTCGGCTTCATTGATATGCACCCTCTTTTCACCCTCCATGGAGGAACCTTCAAGATAGGGTCTCTTCTCTCCTCTTTTGGATGCGCTACCAGTAGTTGCAGTGGTACTTTATTGGTGAACCATCACTGTGAGTAAGAGTGATAAAAAATATGTAGGCAATATTGAATATGGTATAAGAAACAAGTCCATCAATGAATATTGTCGATGGGATATTGATAGTTGACAGTTGATATGTAGAGGGTCAACAGGTTTACTCATTGATGGTAGAGAAAAGAAACTTATCCATCGAGGTATTTCATCGACATGTAATCACGTTGATAGAAATCCTAGAGAATGATCTATAGGTCTGTCAACCAAAACAATCCCTTGTCGACTGGTGTTCAAATTCAAAAGGGTGTCGCCAAAGTATGGTGGAGTGACATGTAGGTGAACTAATCAAAAGCCTTGAAAGGCAATGTCGATGGGTCTATCGACCAAAATGATCGACAAGTTTTTATCAATTACTGGTGTTATCGATCGTCGTGTTGACATTTTATCAGCAACTAAGTTAGATTGATGGGTGAGGTCGACAGACCAAATCGGTCTACAGTCAACAAATATCATAAAGAATTGATAGCCTAAAAACCTTCAAGGTCTTCGATAGTTGTGTTAAAGGGTTGATTAAGGTTGATATATTAGATCAGAATTTAGGTTGATGGATCATGGTAAAGTGATCATTGTCCAATCATCATTTGGAAAATCAGTGGTCCATCTTGATTTTGATGGAACACAATTACCATAATAAATGTTTACAAAGAAAAAAACAAAAACAACAAATAGAGCAATCTTAAAAGAAATAGTGAAAGAAAGATAAATGCTTGGGTTGCCTCCCAAGTAGCACTTTGTTTAAAGTCATGTAGCTTGGCTCTTAGGAGTTTTTATTCAGCTTCTGAAGCGTCGGACATGTCCATGTCTGCATTCCCGATGATGACTTCATTGTCATAATATCAATTTAGGCAGTTGTTGTTGGTAGAGAAGGTGCCTGACTTCTCACTGTGAATGTCCATCATTCCAGAAGGATATATAATTATTAATGTAAATGGACCAAACCAACAAGAATGAAGTTTTCCTAGAAAAAAGTGGGGCTCATAGTTAAAACAAAAGAACTTTTTCACCTTTAGAAATGTCCTTCCGCTTGATGTGAGAATCATTCCAAATTTTGGTGCGTTCTTTATTGATCTTGGTATTCTCATAAGCATGTATATGGATTTCTTCTAGCTCTTGTATTTGTAGAAAATGCTTTTCTTTTATGAGGTCAGCATCCATGTTGAGAACCTTGAGTGCCCAATGAGTTTTATGTTCCAACTCTAGAGGAACATGGCAAGATTTTCCATTAATGAGATGATAAAGGAATCATTCTAACGGGCATTTTATAAGTAGTTCGATACGCACAAAGAGCGACACTGAGTTTAGAGAACCAATCTTTCCTAGATTTTCCCATAATTTTATCTAATATTTTTTTTATCTATTAGAGACTTCTAATTGGCCCATGGTATGAGGATGATATGGGGTAGAGATCTTATGTTTTTCTCCATAATACTTCGAAAGCACTTCAAATTATTTTTCAATAAAATGTGACCCTCCATCGCTGATGACGATTTTGGGACCAGAACCTTGGGAATATAATTTTTGTAAAAAGTCACATTACTATCTTGGAGTTGCAATTAGGTGATGGTATAGCTTCCACCCATTTGGAAACATAATCAACTGCTACCAGTATGTACTTACTTCCAGGATATGGTGGGAATGGTCCCAAAAAGTCAATCCCCCAAACATTAAAAATTTCAACTTTGATCCATTTGTCTAGCGACGTCTTGTTTCTTTTTCTAATGTTCCCCGTGCGTTGACTTGCATCACACTATTTGTCATACGTGTGAGAATCCGTAAAGATAGTCAGTCGATAGAAACCAAAGTTTAGAATTTTCAATGCAGTCTGGTCGGCACCCAAATGTCCTCCATAGAGAGTTGTGTGACATTTTTCTATGATAGAGTGAGCTTCATCATGATCGACACAATGACAGTAGACGTTATCAACACATTTTTTTAACAGAAGTAGGTCATCCCAATAGTAGTTTTTCATGTCCAAGAAAGAACTTCTTCTTCTAGTTGTATTTCATCCCAGGTGGAAATTGTTGGCACACAAGGTAATTACAGAAATCGGCATACCATGGTGTTATTTGGTCTAGAGATTGAATGAGTAATAAAGATTCATCTTGGTAAGATTCATTACTAGGGAACAAATTGTCTTCTTCAACCCGTATGGGAGAAAGGTGATCTACAACCATGTTCTTAGATCCCTTATTGTCTATGATTTCGTGATCGAATTATTGTATCAAGAGGGCCCACCTAAGGAGGTGAGGCTTCGTATCCTTTTTCTGCATGAGATACTTTATTGCTCCATGATCAATATATATTGTCACCTTTCCTCCTAATAGATACAACCTGACTTTTTAAAAATCATAGATGATGTCCAACATTTCCTTCTTTGTTGTTGTGTAGTTGACTTGAGCTTCATTAAGTGTTTTTATGGTGTAATATATGACATGATGTTTCTTATCTTCCTTTTGTCCCAAGACAACTCCAACAACGCAGTCACTAGCATTGCACATTAACTCAAAGGGGAGATCCCAATTTGGAGCTGGGCATAATGGGTGTGGAAGTTAGGGCATTCTTGAGAGTGTGAAATTCTTTGAGACACTCTTCATCAAAGATAAATGCTGTGTCTTTTATAAGTAGTCTAGAAAATGGTTTCGCAATCTTCGAAAAGTCTTTAATAAAACACCAGTAGTAAGTTGCATGTCCCAAGAAGCTATAGACAGAAGAAACTGATGAAGAAGGAAGAAGCTTGGAGATAGCCTCAATTTTTCTCTTGTCAACTTCTATGTCTGCCTCATATACCTTATGCCCAAGGATGATCCCCTCTCGTACCATAAAGTGACATTTCTTCCTATTGAGAACCAGTTACTTTTCTTTGTACCGTCAGAGAACAAGAGATAGGTTCTTTAGATAGTATTCAAATGATGAATTGTAAATTGAGAAGTCACCCATGAAGACTTCCATTATATCCTCTTTCAAATAAGAAAATATAGCCGACATACACATTTGAAAGGTGGTTGGGGCATTACATAGACCAAAGTGCATACGACGAGATGCATATGTCCCATAAAGACAAGTTAACATGGTCTTTTCCTATTCACTCAGGTGGATAGGTACTTGATAGAACCCCGAGTACCCATCTAAGTAGTAGACGTGTGAATGATGTGCCAGTCTTTCTAGAACTTGGTTAATAAATGAGAGGGGAAAGCGATCCTTGTGTGTTGCTACATTCACTAGCTTGTAGTCGATGCACATACACCTACCAGTCATTCTGTGAGTGGCCAGTTCTTTTTCATCACTGTCTTTGACCACCATCACCCCTCCTTTCTTGGGGACAACATGTATTGGACTTACCCAGGTAATGTCACTAATGGTGTAGATGATACTAGCTTCATATAGCTTGATGACCTTTTTGCATACCACCTCACACATTTTATCATTTAATTTGCAATGTCCTTGCACACATGGTTTTGTATATTCTTCAAGGTTGATATGATACATATAGGTGGCTGGGATGAGACCCTTGATATCATATATACACTATCTAATGATTTTTCTTTGAATCTTGAGTTCAGACAGAAGTTGTTGTTGTTGGTCCAAAGATAATTGTGCATTGATTATCACTAGATTCTTCTATTCATCGTCAAGAAATGCATACTTCAAACCTTCAAGAAGTGGTTTGAGCTCTAATGAAGGCCTTAGAGTGGAAATGTCTTTTGCTTCTCGCTAAATGGAAATGTACCTGGCAGATTCAATGGAACCTTGAAATTCTTCTTCTTCAACAGCTTCTACGTAAGCTAAAAATTTCCTCAACTTTAAGATCCTTAATCCCTGAGCTAGGATTAATTAGGGCCCGCATCAAAGGATCTACAGTAGCATTGTGTTCCTGAATTTCTGCACTCAACTGACTACAATAGTCTGCAAAGTAGCTTGTCTCCATCAGTGAAGGGACTTTCATATGATCGAGCACATTAAAGTCAATGGACTCGTTGCCAACTCTTATAGTGATCAGCCCATCTGCAACATCTATTAGCACACAAGTTGTGGAACGAAAAGGTCACCCAAAGATCATCAGAAACATAGGGTCTTCAACCACAATGATGATGAGAATATCATAAGGGATGAAATTTTCGATCCTGATTGGGACATCTTCTACTACTCCAAGTGGCTTGATAAAGGAGTTGTCAGCCAACTGAATTCTCATGTTGGAGTTAGCAATATCTATTAGGCCCAACCTAGTGGCTAGACTATGTATCATGAGACTCATGATGGCTCCCAGATCTATGAGGTCGTATCTTGCTGAAGTATCTCCAGTGAGAAAAGATATGGTGAAAGCTCCAAGGTCCTTCTATTTTGTTAGCATGGCAGATTGACAAAAAGAAGATGACATTCTTGCAAGGTGCATTGTCTCTATCCCTCCTCTCTTTCTCTTCTTTGTAATGAATCCTTCAGGAACTTGGCATATGTAGGCATCTCATCTATGACATCTAGAAGAGGAATGTCCAACTGGATTTTCTTGATTGTGTCTAAGAACTTGGTGTATCTTTTCTTGAGGCGCGCCTTGGTAAAGCGGTGTGGAAAAGATGCTTCAGAGGGAATATCTAACATTCTGAGGGATGAGATAGGATTAGTTGTCCTTTGTGATCTCTTTGTTACCAAAACTTCTCCTTTGTTGGTGTTTCCTTCTTTGATAGGCATCTCTTACGGATGTGGTGCAGAAGAGGTGGTCCTAGAGTGGAGTGTGGCCATCCTAGAAGTTTCGTTCTTCGGATTCTGTTCAGTACTTGATGGAAATTGTCTGCTTGGTCGCCTGATAGATGCAACATTGGAGGCTAGCTGTTGATCAATCATCCAGTTGTGATGTTTAAGATCACTTATTTGGGTGTTCACATTACCCAATTGTGTTTGCATATTCGTCATCAGACTACTATTGCTCAACATACATTCTCCCAACTTTTCCACTATGGAATGCAATTCAGTTATAGACTTCTGATGTTGATGAAATAAGGTCAGCCTTTGTTGTTGATTGAAGTTTCCTTATTGAGGTCGATTTTGTTGAAATATGGGTGAGGTTCCTATTCCAATAGCTTGTCCCCTTCCCATGGCATGAGATTTTTGATTTAATTGAAAGGAATTTTCAATCGCAGAGGTATTTCATAGGAAAATCCAGGGTGGTGGGATCACCTATAATTTGCATAAGACACATTTTCTATCTGAACAGTTTTGAGTATCTTCTGCTTCATGAGTGTAAATACAATGATCTATCCCATGACCCCCTTCTCCACAAGGGACACATTTTACACTTGCCTCGGTGAAATATCTTGAATTAGCTTCCTTCAGGTTCTAGATGTCAATTGACATCCTGTCAAGTTTATTATTTAGGCTTTTGAGTAACTTTAAGTCTGAAGAACTAATGGCGACTGATGCAGTTGCTATTGAACTTCTATCATAATCTTGTCTTGATTGATGTGTGGCCATAGTATTGATGATCTCCTAGGTGGTTTTGACATCATGCTTCATAAAGTTGCTCCCAGCTGCAACGCTTAGAGACGTCCTTTCTGTGGAGGTGATACCTTCATAAAAAGTGGTGATTATAAAGCCTTCATCATAGTCGTAATGTGGGCAATCTCTCATATACTCCTAATATCTCTCCCATGTGTCATACAAACTCTCAGAGGGTCTTTGCTTAAAGCCAATAATCTTGTGCTTACATCTGATAGTTTTCTCAATAGGGTAAAACTTGTTCATGAATGTTGTACATAATTGTTGCCAAGATTCAATCCCTTTTCGGGAAAGGTACCACTATAGAGCCTTGTCTTTTAGAGAGAAATGAAACCCCACCTTATGGATGATTTTTTGAGGGACCTTGTTCACCTTGAGGGTGTCACAGAAATTTTTGAAAGCATCAGTGTGATGATATGGGTTTTCTTTGACATCATTTCCTCCAAAAGTCTGGTGTTGAATCATATCGACAAAAGCTTGCTTCAACTCAAAATTTTCCACTGGAATGCGAGGAAGGACAATAGGTTCCTTGTTGTCATTGATACGACCTGTGACCAATGATTAGAGTGAGGACCTATTTTTAGGAGCTTTGCCGGTAGGCGGTAGTTGTGCGACCATTGGATCGTCGAGGAGAATATTTGCCTTTGGAAATTCGGCAAGGAACTCCACTGTTGAAAGGAGATTATGTTTAACTACTTATAAATAAGATATCGAACGGATCAAAGTCTTTAGACTACAAACGTAAATGATACTTTGGAAAATAGATAATTTAATGTAGAAAAAGGATGCTAATAAACATTTTGCAAAATTTAAAAGCAATGCCTAATGCTAAGTAAACCACAAGTTCTTAAAGATTCTTCGTCACCTTATCCCAGCAGCGGTGCCAAAAGTTGATCGCTCTTTTTTGTGGGTCAAAATTGTAAACACGATTGTCCAGTCAATGATATCAGACTTTTAATTTATACTCAACTAAAAGAGACATCCACAAATCAGTACTAAGTCTAGTGTAGTAGTGCAAGGTCGAACACAGGGACAAAGAGAATAACATAATAAAAATGAAGCGATCTTAGCTTAGTCTAGTCGAATAAAATAAGTGAATATGATGGTGTCCCAATCAAGGAACAGATTAATCTGATTGAGCAGTAAGTCTACATTTTTAGAAAATCAAAGGAAAGAAATAAAGATAGATTGAGAAACAATGATAAAAATACTTGGATTGAGTTTCACCAATCAGACCAACCACAACCACGTAAAACCTTCACTCCTAAATTATATATATTCTTAACTTGTTTTGCAAATAGTCATAAAAGATATATGTTCCTTCCTTCTCTTGAGATCTAGGTAGATTTTTATCTAAGGGGTTCTCTCTCTCGAGATAATAACCAGAGAGACCAAGGGAAAACTGTATGACTTTTGTTATAGCAATTTCTCACTCTCATGTCTTGTTACTAATCTATACTCCAAATCTCATTGAAATCATTCTCTCAAACAATATTCATATAAAACGCCAGAAGAGGATAGATAATCATGAAACGATGAAATAGCATGAGAGTATAGAAACAAAACTATCAAGAAAATATGCCTTAAAATAGAAGAGTGAACAATTACATGGTTGGGAGGGCCTGACGGCTACTCCCAACCCAAGTTATGGAGTTTTAGCCACACATAGCACAAGAAAGAGACAAATTATAGCTTGAATAAGTCATAATAAGGAAAAGAGGAGAAAGTTTAATACAAAGGTAGATTGAGTGATCGATGTACCTACCTTTTGGCTTGATCAAGCAAGAGGTCAATGACTAGCACTCAATAGCCAATGGTCGATGGCTCTTCTCTTTCTTATGATCCTAGCTTTTTGCAACTAGGTCTATTGGATCCGTCGATGGAAGTGTATTGAGACACCAAGGAAGAGGACGATATCCATCTAGGTCGACGGATATAGACTGGTGGATGGGTCTCATCCTTAGGCTCTGGAACTTTCCAGCATCCTTTCATCTTGTTGACTTAGAGGATCGAAGATCATTTGAAGTGATGCTTTGGGGGCCTATTTATAGGCCTTTACTTATGCCTTACTGACCCCCTTTGGGTGTCGACGAAGTGGTTTCTCGACAAGTATCCATCAGTCTTTGAGGCCGTCAACAGGAAATATGTCGACTTGGTCATCGATATCTGGTCTCTCGATGGAGGCATCGAGGGTTTCTCAACGACAAGGTTGTCAATGGACTTGTTTGATAGCTTGGAAATGATAGGATTTTGTCACTGTAGACGTCGATCAGATGAACTTCCAACAGTTCCTCGATAAGTTTGTTGACCCTCCTACTCGATAGGTCGGAGCTCGATGGATCTTTCAAAGATGATTTGATAGGGCTTTGACAACACTCTGGTGGAAAGTTGAACTATCGACCCATTTGGTCGGTGGCCGGCATGAGTTTATTGAATTCTGAGTGATCAATTTAGAGCATCGATGTTTACCCATAGATTTTGCACTAAATTCCTTCAAATATCAATAAAACTTAATTAAAACCTAATATTTGGTAAACTAAAAGTAAAGTGAACAAAACCAAACATCTAACCACTAATTCTAATGATTTTTATTATGAAAAAGGCTATGAAAAGTGCATCAACCTGATGTTATCACTACCCCAATTATATGTAATGTATTTATGAATTAGGAATGGCACAAAAAGTGCTGGACTAAGGATGTCCCTGTCATAGTTGTTGCTTGCCCTAGTTTTAACCCATGGATGACTTTTTCTTGTAGATCAATTTGGAAAAGGCCAAAATTCAATCCCATGTACAATCACAATATGATAGTCAAGTATGACCTACCCTAGACCCATATCATATAATGTCTTGAATATGATCCATACTTAGAACTGAGAGTCCTTGCCTACACCAACCACAATAAGGGGGTTTGTGATGCAACAAACTGAGCGACCTGCAAATATATTATTTCTTTTTAATTGAGGTTATGAGAGAAAGTTACCCTTGACAATCCCATTTCGGAATCTGAATGCTTGGGATGATACTAAATTGACAAATGTATGTATGTGTGATTCAAACCTAGGTTTTCTTATTGGGGACCATCATAATTTGCCAGTCCTGTTATCACTCATTGGATGTTATTTATTTTTTATTCCTAAACTTCTATACAACAATGTTAATTGACAAGGACGCCTTTGATTTAGTCATATCACTTAATCTCACAAAGAGCACTATAGTGGGTCTATGTATCCCTTTAGGTGATGCTTGGATGCACATTATGCCATGGGAAGACAACATAACAAAATAATTAACAAGGATCATGGAAAATTATCCCTTAGAATTTCATTTAATCTCTTAATAGTTGGTATTTAAATCAAAAGGTTGGTTTGGTTTTCTTTAAACTAAGAGTAAGTAAAGTAAAGTAAAGCAAGTAAGTAAATTTAAGGATGTTCAACAATGATAAGGAGCCACTAGGATATGATCGGCTTTCACTGCTACTACACATGGATCAAAACATGCAACATAAAACATAACCTGCAATAAGAGTCTAAGCAGTTAGTATCTTTGTAGATTTAGTTTCCTTTCGGAGAACTAACTACGAGAAGTGTGGGAATGTTGCAATGCCATCCATCCCCGAACGAATGGTCACCTACTTTACATCATCCCCTTCACAAAGTGTGTTCCTCGACTTACCAAGGTTGTACTTTCATACGTCAACTAATTCCATTTCATAGTATGGAAGTACAACGATGAAGTGAGTTTACTCCACTTCTTGAAAACACTCCTAGATACCGAAACAAATGCTTGGTGGATACATGCATCAAGAACCAACATTCAATCGAGATTCGAATCTAATAGTACAAACATAGACAATTCATACTAAAAGATAAAAGATAACACAAGTTGGTGATAAAGCAACAAGCATTCATTAAACGACTGATGTTGAACTGAAAAGAAAGCATCTCTATATTGCAAATTATGGATTACATTATATGAAATGAAAACATGGGTAGCGGGGCTACTCCCCCCACCCTAGTGAAAGAGACTACTCGCTCATAGCTAGGACAAAGAAGGAGGCGAGAAGAGAGAGAGAACGTCATCCCCACAAAGGAGAGAGGAAAGTCAACCCCTTGGAAAGAGAGAGAGTGAAAATCTTCAAACTTCACAGGTTGCTCGATGATGAGATCTCCTCTTCCCACCTTCTTTGGCAAAGAGAGAGAAAGCAGCTTCAGGATGGAGCATGAATCTCAGACCGGCAGCCTTTGGGCGGAGGTTGGAATAGCTCTGGAGTAGTAGAGGCAGCCTCAGGGCGTCTAAAAATTCCTCCCTTGGGGAGGACCCCTTGGGTCTTATTTATAGGCCTTAAGTGAAGTCCAAACAGTTTGGTCAGTTTTGGGTCCAAACGGTCTTGAAGATCGTTTGGACTCTGAGACTGTATGGACCCCGAGACCATTTGGACCCCGAGACTGTTTGGACCCCTAGACCGTTTGGTCTCTGAGACTGTTTGACTCCGAGACCGTTTGGACTCTGAGACCGTTTGGCTCCATGCGGTCTTGAGATAGTTTGACTCCATGCAGTCTTAAGATCATTTGACTCCATGCGGTCTTGGGACCGGTTGGCTTCATGCGGTCTTGGGACCGTGTGACTCCATGCAGTCTTGGGACCGGTTGGCTTCATGTAGTCTTGGGACTGTGTGGGTCCATGCGGTCTTGGGACCGGTTGGCTTCATGCGGTCTTGGGACTGGTTGGCTTCATGCGGTCTTGGGACTGTGTGAGTCCATGCGGTCTTGGGACCGGTTGGCTTCATGTGGTCTTGGGATCGTGTGAGTCCATGCGGTCTTGGACCGTGTGAGTCTGTGCGGTCTTGGGACCGGTTGGCTTCATGCGGTCTTGGGTACGATTGAGTCTTTTGTGATTTTTTTGTGTCTTTTTCTATAAGTAAAAAGGAGAAAAGTTAATCTAACAGTATATTTGCAATAAGAGAGGATAGTTAGGGATTCTGTCTAATTTATCTGAGAAAGAGTATGGAAAACTGAAGAAAATTACTAAGATAACATCACAAAATTAGAGGTTATCACCCCCCCTAACTTAGAGTCTAGCTTGTCCTCAAGTTAGATAGAGTCGAGGCATGTAATGGCGAGGTGATTTTATTTAGTTAAGATTTCTATACTCTTGCTTCAATTATAAACTCGGGCTCTCCTAAGGTCGTATCGGGTCTTATTGCTTGCCTTAACTCTTTCAGGTATTGAGAGTTGCTTGGGTCTCAGGTTTCTTCCGTATCTCGTAGCCTGCATTGGGACCACTTTTTATTCTATGCATGTTGTTGACTCTAATCAGCTTTATACCTCTTTGAAAAACCTACTGGAAGCTAGAGTGGGTATGAGGGTTGGCTAAAGGCTTGATGTGTAACTCCCCCTTCAAGTGGGGGAGGGGTTGTTTATGCTTTTAGGAGCTCACTACCGGGCACGACACATCTGCCTTCGTGAGGGTAGTTGAATGTACCGGTCGGGCAAGTCCTTTATAAGCCTTTCATATATTTAGATACCTTAGGGTTCCACTACCGGGCACGACACATCTGCCTTCGTGAGGGCAGCTGAATGTACCAGTCGGGTGAGACCTTCATTGGTTCTTTATATAGATCCTTATTTATGGCACAACTCTCATAGTTTTATTCAACTCTCTAGCTTTTATTCGTAGACTCACAAGCTTAGGATTTGGGGTTTTTAGGGAATTTATTTTGGGCGGACAAGCCTCTTTTATTTGAAGAGAGGAAAGTTGTTCTTAGAGTTTTTCAACATGCACTAATTTGGTTTCTTTTTAATGGTCCACTTGTGAGACTTCTTGATTTGGATGTCGCCTGATGCCCCTCTCAACCTTGAGAGCTTGGCTTATTTTGGCCTTAGTATTGACCTGTGGAGAGTCAGATGTAGAAGTGAAACAAAATCATGAAAATCAATAGTGGAGAGACATTATTAAGTTTCCATTATATGTCTAAGTGCTATTCTTGTTATTACTTTTGAGGACAAACATGATTCTAAAGTTAGCTGAGGGTGACTTTGTTCCAAAAAGGATGTTCTTCTTTATGTGCAAAGTTTATTTTAATAGGGAAAATGCTTTTAAAACAAAAATTAAATGCACAAAGAAAATTGTAAAATTTTATACATAATTGCAAGAAATTGTAGAGAGGGAAGGGTTTTGAAAATGATACCTCACCCTTGTCAGTGTACTCCCCCCCCCCCTAACTTATCACTCACTCTGTCCATAGAGTGTCAAAGTGATAGTTTGAGAAGTACAAGGATAAGGGCATCAGGCTTCTGTTAGTCCTTTATTGGTGCCATGTGTGCGGAGGAGATTAGCGGCGAACTTCCCTCATAAAGCGTGATAATCCACTTCTGTCATGTCTTCTACTGGTCTTCCAAGTGCTATGATGGTGTATATCCAGTAGAGGACGTGGAAACCACAATCGTTCGACTCGCGTATCTGCTGAGGGCACTTGGGGCTGAAGGCGGGGCGATGAAAGTGTTCTTTGTTGTATGCCCGTGTATGCGTGCTGAGAAGGACATGAAGTTGGTCAGCACACTCCTTCGCCACCTCCTTCGTAGGTATTCTTGGTGTCGTAGTGTAATGTTGTTGATCTGGATTGTATTGGTTGTCAGAACTGTTGTATATGATTGTTGTTCCTTCATGAACATTTGTTGCCAACAACATCCAGTGTTCTGAATGAAGGAAAGGGAGCATGATGAACTTCGGGGTCGTATGTTGTAAGAAGGAGATGAGTGCCTCGGTTGTTCCGAAGTTCTTTAGCTTTAATAGATAGTCCTTCATGTAGGGGGATGTCATATATGTTGTAGGGTGATCTTGTCTGAGAAGAAATTGATAAGCGGCCATTAAGCTTACGGAGAGAGACCCTTTTAGCTGTACAGTTTCTCGTAGCGCGTCTGCCATGATCAGAATGTCATCGGTCATGAAAATGAGGTCATCTTTCTCGGCGTAAAGCCTTGACATGATGAGATGAAGTTCATTGTCGGAGAGACGTTTGCAAGCGCTGAGGTCAAAATTGGGGAATGTAGGGGAAATGGCAGACAGGGGATCCATTTGTGAAGATGATCTGTTGATGGGTGCCCCGATTAGCAACTCAGTAACTCCTTCATCATCCGCCAGATTGAAAGAGTAAGGGTCCCATTTCTTCTTCTCGAGAGCCATGGCGGGCTGTTGTTTCTCCAATTCTTTTATTGTTTGCCTGAATGGCTGTTTTGGAGGACGTTGGATGGCCAAAAAGAGATAGCGAGGAACGTCGTTAGGTGCCATAGTTGGATCCTTGAAGAACCGTCTATTACAAATTAATTCCATGGCATAACGACCTCGCAGAGAATGGAAATCTTCTGTGGCCAGATCAGTAAAAGGGATTTGTTGATTGAGTGCTTGTATATGACGTATTACGTAGAAAGTGCAATCCCTAGAACCTTCTTGAGTTTGAGCTTGGGGGTTGATGATTTGGAACCAAGGTTGGTTCCAATTATTGCGGAGGGATGGGCAAGCAGCCCAGATCAACTTCTGGAGCCGGAATGGTATGCATCTGGCCTCACCGGCCTCTGCTCCAGCGAAGTTGATTATTCCAGCTCTTAGTTCAGTGGCACAAAAGTTGTACACCTTAGCATCTCGGGCCGTGGTGTCCACGATCATAAGCAGCCAGTGACCAGAGACTTGGAAGGGCATGGTAATGTAGCGTGCCTTCCTTGCAATTCCCCTATGCAACCGTTTGATTGATTTGCTTTGTAATTTTTTGTAAATAAGGCTCGTTGCTAGAGTCGGTGATGCATTTAGGACGGGTTGTTGTCACCGAGAGCTTCTGTAGGTTTTGATAGAATTGGCGAGGAGGACGCGGAAGACTGCCATCTTCACTGTTGATTGTGGTCGAAGGATGGAGCGGAAGTCCTCGCGCGTCAACTTTCGTTGAGTCTTTATATTTTGGTAGATAATGTCACCCCCGTCTTTGGCATCATCTACTATAGTGTTAAGGATGAAGATGTCTTGAGCGTCGAGAGTAGAGATGGTCATCATATCAAGATCATGCATTTTGTGCGGTAGTGGTGGCGGCGGGGGTAGCTTTTGCAGAGGGAGGGGGAAGTCTGCTCTAGATTGTCGATATATTGTTGCAGATCTTTGTCTTTGTCTGAGTCAGAAGCTGATTCCAGATCTTCGTCTGTATCCAAGCTGACTCTTTCTAGATCTTCTTGTTCTGGGGGAAAGAGCACCGATTGGTCTGGTGTGGAAAGATGTTGCGTTGATGTTTCTTGTTGTTGACTTGTGCTGGTTTTGAGTAGACATTGTTGGAACTCAGCAAAGGCTGCTTCTTTAGCAGATTCTCCCAGAGATCCCATTGCGGAGTAGTCAAGGAATTGATCCCCGTAAGACATATTAACATTGTCAATGTGAGTCGGGGATTTGGGATCTTTATCACTGTCATGGTGATCTTTTTGTTTTGATGCAGGTCCTCGGCTTGTGCCCTCCCCAACATTTCCTGGGTCGTCAGGTTGGTCGTTTGAGGAGGTTCTTTTATTGGAGTTAGCCGAGGAGTCAAAGTCCTCATCATTATTGTCATCTACATCATCATCGTCGTCTGCCTCTTTGTCTGCTGGCTTCAGTTGTGGAGGCTTCTTGCACTACTGATGGGTTGCTTGTAGCTCATCAAACGCCACTTGCACATGCTCGTGGGATTCGAGTAGTGCGTCGTGTGTTTCCTTTAGATCTGAGTATCGTCCCTCGGCAGAGAGGAGGAACGTTGTAAAATCTGTTACTTGAGCATGTAGTTGGTTAAGCTCGGTGTTTGGTGACTCCTCTTGGCAGCTGTGGAGCTGTGTGAGGGTGTTGGTGATGTCATCCAAGTGCATGCTTAAAGCAGTTTGTTGTTGCTTAAGCTCGCGCAGGGTCTCAGGCAGAGGTTGAGTCTGCGTAGAGATCCTATCAACTTGCTTAGCCAGTGATTAATGTTGGATTTTTACTCTAAGGACTAGCTCGGGCAAGTGTTTGTAGTGGTCATCGATATGATCGACTTGCTTGGCCACTACGTCCTGTCGTTGCTGAATGCTTGGCAAGGCGTTGTGCTTCTCGTTGATCTTGGCGACCAATTGAGAAATTCCCTGCACACATGAAAAAATAGATTGCATTATATTAGAGGGGTCGGTGAGGAGGTTTCAGATGGCGTTAAATTGATATCTGAATTCCTCACCGACATTTGAAAAAGGGACCCCAGATGCGGAAGGGTGGTATGGCTGGGGTCGGGGTGGAAGGGTGGTGGTCCCTTGCGAAGGAGACACTGGTGATGGTCCCTTGCGAAGGAGACACTGGTGATGGTCCCGCGAACTGTGTGGTGACCATAGATGGAATCACCAGCGGTGTCGGAGTGGCGGCGGATGAAGGGAATGGTAAATGGTTGGGTGAGATATGAGGGAGTGAAAAAGTTGAGGAAAAGAGGGTGGAGACGGGAGCGGAGAATGTGAAGCTAGGTGTTGGAGCGGAAAAGGGGGTGCTCAGGGAGAAAGATGGGGAAGTGGAGGATGTGGGTGGAGGGATTGTTGTGGAGGGAGGTGGGGTGGTGGTAGATGGTAGGAGGGTGGTGGATGGGAGTGTGGTGGGGGTGGTGGTGGTGAGCTCATCATGTAGGCTCATGATGAAAGAGTCTATGGAAGAGGTAGTCATTGGTTCCTCTAGAGGGGGGGTGTTCTGTCTCCGGTTGTGGCTTTGATGTTGGTGTCCCCAACAGTTGTGGTGGTTGTAAACATACCTTAGATGGTCATTTTACTGGTACTTTTGTTATCCTAGTTGTCGGGGCGGTTATGCTAAGCTCCGTATGTCCCGCTTTGGTTGTCTTTTCTTGTACTTTGACGGAAGTAGGAGTTTGGTTATCTCTTCGTCAGTGAAGAGAAGTTTGTCCTTGTCGTAATCTGCTAGCTCCGGAAGCGGTAGCAGAGTCCTGGTAGATTAGACTGTTGGGTAGAAAATGTAGTGTAATTGTGCATCCTTTTCCTTGATAATATAGGAATTTTTCAGAGTTTGCTCGTTGGTAAGGATGTCGCCCTTGATCTTCGTGCATTGAGGGAGCAGTCTATCCATCTTGAGATATTTGATGATCGAGGTTATGTGCCCGCCCATGCAGATTTCTTTTCCTATGGCGTAGGCTGAGAATTTTTGTATCATATGTGGTCCGATGTTGACCGGCTTTCCTTGCAAGATGGACCATAGGAGAAAAAGGTCAGCAGTGATAACATTGCCTCCCTCTGTTCTGGGGAACAGCGCACTGGTAAGGATTTTATGAAGCGTGCACACGAACCCAGACTGAATGTTGGAGGCTTTGCATGTATTTGCCTCATAAGCGGGGATCCATGTTAGGGTCTTCCAGAAGTTGTGTCTATTGAATTGGGAGTTGTCTGTGCCAACAGCTTGGGCCTTTTTGAGGTGGTCCAGGTTGTCTATGAAAATTTTGTTCAGAAGATTTTCTATTATAACGATGTCGTTTCCAAAGAGTTTGGTGACTAGTCTACGGTTACCTCCGTCCCTTGCTCGGTGCGTAATGTACACCGCTTCTTTGGTGAGATGTGTAAAGAATTCAGTAGTCATCTCGGCATATGAGACTTCAGGGATGAAGCATAGTCTGGCGAGATTGGCGTTGTCTAGCATGGTGAGGATTCTGTCGTAGATCCCCATCTTGAGTAGTACGCGTGAGCAGACGTACTTTGTTGGTTTTAGTATTTTGTCGAGGGAGGGGAGGGTGTGGATGTAGAGGTTTTCTGGTTGGTGCGGTGGTGGTGAGCACTGAGAAGATGGGGGTGGTAGGGGTGGTAGTGGCGGGTGTTGGGACAGGCTCTGCAAGGGTTTGTTCCCTAGCAGTAACGGGGCGGACTTGCTTCCTGGCCCGTTTTTTGGGGGGTTGTTCGGTCGCAGCCTCGTGGACCTTTCGTTTCCCCTTAGACTTTTCAGCGGAGGATTTGTCCTCAAAAAGTGGCTTGTACTCAGAGCCTTCATCATCACTGGAAGAAATGGTTTCCACTTCTTCTTCAGGCTCCTCAGTTAGACATTTGTTGATGCGGTCGATTTCACACATGACCGCTATGATGCTGACCTTTGGTGGGGCCTTTCCAGTCTCTTTGTAGTTATCGATGATCGTTTGGAGCTTGGCACGGGTTTCTATTAATTGCTCCCTTGTCCAGAAGGGAGCGTCTTCAGTTCCAGTGGGTTGCTTTACTGGTGAAGCCATTTCTGAAAATGGAAAGACATGTGTTAGAATAATAAGTTTATTAAAGGGAAAAAATTATTTTGTATGTGTTTATATATTTTCATGTTTTAACGAAAAGTAGGTGGTTTTGAACAGCCAAACAGTTTGGAGACCGTTTGGTTCCAAACAGTTTGAAGACTGTTTGTTCCCAAATGGTTTGAAGACTGTTTGGTCCCGAACGGTTTGAAGACCATTTGGTTCCAATCGGTTTGAAGACCGTTTGGTCCCAAACGGTTTCAAGACCATTTAGAAGGTGAAGCGTCGGGGAGTGGTTGGCGATAGTGAAGGTGGCGGCGATAAGGACGACGACGGCTATGGATAGGGTGCCGCTGAGGCACCGAAGATGTTGGCGATGGTAAAGACGATGGCGGAGGCGAAAAGGACAATGGTGCAATAGAACAGGGAGCCGTGACGGCGTTGCAGTCATCAGTGATGGCGGCGCATCTACCTTACAGTTGCGGGTAAGGAAGACGACGACGAAAGGAAATGCAGTAGCGGTCGAGTCATGATCGTCATGAAGATGTGCGGAAGATGGAGCAACGGCGACGGAGAAGACTTGCGTCAAAGGTTGCGCGGGAGCAGGGAGCGCGAGCGAGGGTTTAAGGAAATTCGGGAATCAAAAGAAAGAAAAAGGAGAGGGGATAGGGTTGTATTTATAGGATTTGGGGGTTGACCTTACAAAAATCCCTAGGTCAAATGGTTTAGCGACCGTTTGGACTCCAAACGGTTTAGTGACCGTTTGGCTCCAAACGATTTCAAGACCGTTTGGCTCCAAACGGTTTCAGGACTGTTTGGATCCAAACGGTTTGAAGACTGTTTGGATCCAAATGATTTCGAGACCGTTTGGCTCCAAATGGTTTAGCGACCGTTTGGATCCAAACGGTTTCAAGACCGTTTGGGATGGTTAAGGTTATATTGATTTTTATATTTTTATATTTGTTTTGGTTATATAATTTTTTTTATTTTCAGAAGATAAACCTAAGGTAACTAAAGGAACAGAAGATAAAAGAAGATGCTCAGATCTTGGGTTGCCTCCCAAGTAGCGCCTGGGTTTTACGTCGTTGGCTCGACGAGGTTTTGATGTTGTGGCGTCTCTGATCTCAATAATCTGTCTCGGCATTTTATCTGCTGGAGTGTAGTATTTTTTCAATCAATGGCCATTGACTGTCCTTTCTCCTCCATTGTCGTCAACAACATGACAGCTCCAGTCGGGTATATATGTTTGATGGTGAAAGGCCCGGACCACTTTGTGCGGAGTTTTCCGGGGAACAATTTGAGCTTGGAGTTGAAAAGGAGGACTTTTTCACCCATTGTGATGTCTTTACTTTTTAGATGACCGTCATGCCACATCTTGGTTTGTTCTTTATAAATCATGGCACTTTGATAAGCATTCATTCGGAGCTCCTCGAGCTCTTGTAGTTGGAGTTGTCTGTTTTCTCTGACATTTTTGAAATCAAAATTTAGTTGTTTAATGGCCCACCAAGCCTTATGTTCCAGTTCCACTGGAAGATGACATGACTTCCCATATACCAGACGGAACGGGGTTGTCCCGATTGGCATTTTGTAAGCTGTTCGGTAAGCCCAAAGGGCATCAGGAAGCTTGGTGGACCAGTCAGTGCAGTGTCTATTGACTATTTTTTTCTAAGATTGCCTTCAGTTGTCTATTTCAAACTTCAACCTGACCACTGGTCTGTGGATGGTAAGGCATGGAAACTTTATGGTTAACTCTGTATTTCTTTAAGAGGGCTTCAAAGCTTCGTTCCAGAAAATGGGTCCCTCCGTCGGATATGACAGTTTGGGGGACTCCAAATCTGGGAAAAATGATATCTTTAAACATCTTAATGACTGGTTTGGAATCGCTGGACACTGTGGGTATAGCTTCGACCCATTTCGAGACATAATCTAATGCAACCAGGATGTAGGAGAACCATATGAAGAAGGAAATGGGCCCATGTAGTCTATCCCCCACATATCAAAAAGTTCGATCTCTTGCCACATGGTGAGGGGCATTTCATTCCTTTTAGATATGCCGCCAGAAAGTTGACATTTGTTGCAAGATTTTACAAAATCATGGGAATCTTTTGCTATGGTTGGCCAAAAGAAACCTGATTGTAGAACTTTCATAGCAGTTTTCTTCGTACTCATGTGTCCCCCAGTGGGGCCGGAATGGCAATGCTCTAAGACAAGGGTAATCTCTTCTTCAGGTAAGCAGCGACGGAAAAGTCTGTCTGTGCATAGGCGAAAAAGGTAAGGTTCATCCCAATAGTATTACTTTACATCGTGGAGGAATTTCCGTTTGTCATGATGAGAGGCGGAAGGGTGAATGATTTCTGTAGCCAGATAATTAACAATGTCGGCATACCAGGAGAATCCATTGGTAACTTTCATTAGTTGGTCATCTGGAAGGGAGTCTTGGATATGTATTTTATCTTCATCCTTGACTTCAATACAGCTGAGATGATCGGTGATGACGTTTTCCACTCCGCTTTTGTCTTTGATTTCCAAATCAAATTCCTAAAGCATCAACACCCAGCGGATAAGTCTGGGTTTTGCATCTTGCTTCTGAATTAGATATTGTATGGCGGAGTGGTCAGTGTAGATGATGACCTTAACTCCAATCAGGTAGGAGCGGAATTTCTCAAACGCATAGATGATAGCTAAGAACTCCTTCTCTGTAGTGGTGTAGTTCTTATGTGCTTCATCGAGCATTTTAGACACGTAGTAGATTGCATAAGGTTTCTTGTCGAGACTCTGTCCTAATACGGCCCCTATGGCATAACCGTTGGAGTCACACATGATTTCAAAAGGTTGTGACCAATCTGGGGCTCTTAGTATGGGTGTAGAGATTAAAGCATTTTTCAGAGTTGAGGAACTTTGTAAGCATTCTTGATTAAAATTGAACTCGGTGTCTTTGGTCAGAAGTTGGGTCATGGGTTTTGCTATTTTTGAGAAAATCTTTAATAAATCTTCTATAAAACCCAACATGACCCAAGAATGCTCGTACTCCTTTTATATCTTTTTGTGGCTAGAACTTCGAGATAACATCGATTTTTGCCTTGTCTACCTCAATCCCTCTGTCACTCACTCTATGTTCGAGGATTACACCTTCAGTTACCATAAAATGGCATTTTTTCCAATTCAGGATGAGGTTCGTCTCCTCGCATCATTGTAAGACTTGTCCAAGGTTGAGTAGACAGTTATCGAAGGAATCTCCGTAAATGGAAAAATCATCCATGAATACTTCCATTATAGATTCCGTTAATCCTGCAAAAATAGCAGTCATTCACCTTTGGAAAGTAGCCGGTGCATTGCACAGCCTGAATGGCATTCTTCTGAAAGCATAGGTCCTAAAGGGGCAGGTAAAAGTAGTTTTCTCTTGGTCTTCCGGGTGTATAGGGATTTGGTAGAACCCGGAATAACCATCTAGATAATAGAAGAATTTTTTATGGGCTAAGCATTCTAGGACTTCGTCAAGAAAGGGCAGAGGGTAGTGATCTTTTCGCGTTGATTTGTTTAGTTTCCTATAGTCGATACACATCCTCCACCCCATCACAGTCCTTGTCGGTACTAACTCATTCTTGTCATTTAGCACGACAGTGGTTCCTCCCTTTTTGGGGACCACTTGGACAGGGTTGACTGACCGGCCTAAATTGCGCGTCCTAAAATTGGAGGCGTATTTGAGGTAGTCGAGCCTTCGCATTTATAACCCGAATCCTTCTAGGCCCCCGCAACTTTGTTTACGGGGTCGAAGTAGTCATACGGGGTCGAATACAGGGACAAGGTGGGTTGTGTTGACGACTCTGAATCGACACTCTACACTCCGGTGGGTATAAAGAGATATTAAAATTCCCGAAGGGAACAACAAGATGTCACGATTAAATCAAAGAAAACTATCTCCAACTGGAGCTACAAGAAAGATTAAGATTTTGTCATTTAGCAGTTTTTAGGAATTTTCATGCGACAGAAAATAGAAAGATAAACTGCAGTTTAAGGCGTAATGCAAGGGACAAGACTTCAGTAAGACAAGCAGTAGCAGTATCACCCTGCACCCCTCCTCTCAGAGCGGGTGCCTCTAACCAAGCATCAACACCCCTGTCGAGGTTGCAGGGCTCAAGTTAGAGTGGAATGATACTAAAACAACTCCGTTCCGGGCACTCTCGTACTCCAGAATCGGACCGAACACTAGAGCCACAACCCAACTCTCGAAGTAGTTGCGATGGGAAAGACGATTCGGTAGCTAAGCGAAACGCGATCCAAAACATGCAAGCTAGAGTTCAGATATCCAACACAGCAGTTATCCAATCATAAGGCACTAAGCATTAAACAAATTGCAATTAGGCATTTCTATTTCCATCAGCAAAAAGGGTCTTAATACAATGCGTAAGCTAAGAATTTAAATAACAGAATTAAAGATAGATGTCGCCTTCTTGATGTAGAAGGGCGACAGACTACTACTACTCCCAGCCCGATACCGTCCAGGGACCTATCCCGGTACAGCCGTGTCGGGCGGCACGAACTCTCGGACGGCACGCCTGACGGACGACTATATCGTTCGAAGACCCTGGCCGATACGCTCATGTCGGGCGGCACACCCTCTCAGGCGGCATGACTGATGGGGAGAGCGTATCGGTTTCGGTATCGTGTCGGCCAAGGATTTACATATACTACTGTTGGGCATTGCTGTCAGGCACTCGTGTCGCGTATCTACATCGGCCGATATCGGCCCTCAGTGTCGTCTGGTACAGTCCTAGGTGAACCGATCCTCTCCCTCTCGGGATGAGGAAGAGCTCACCTAGTGTCGCCCGGTACGAGCACTGGGGCACGATACGGTTGCTCTCGCACTTCTCTCACAGATAGTTCAAGTCCCCAACTGTCCGAACTGTGAACTGGCCAGCCGTCCCGACCTATCCAACCTGTCTTTTCGGCTTCCTGTAGCTGTTATTTATAGTCAGCCGGTTGATGAGAAAACATGGTGCTCGAAGCACCACGTAGCTCCCTTATACGCCGGTCGATGGATGTGGATGGCCGATACAGGCATATCTCGGCGCGAGGTGCTGGCTATTGGTCACGTGGTGGGCGGCACGCCTGCCGGTGGGTGGTCGTGTCGTTCGACGAGCTGGGTCGTCGAGCGGCTTTGGCTCCCTGTCGAGTAGAAGGTGTGTCGGCCGGTACGTCCCTTTCGCAAGGCGCCCTTGTCCGTCGATCATTCTTGTGTCGCCCAGCCCCTGTCGGGCTGGGTTGTATCGGGCGTCAGGAAGGTCGAGACGGGCTTAGACTTATTGTGGGCCGGAATCAGCCTTATTGCACAAAAACGAGGAAAACCCTGTAAAAGATAGGAAAAATTGGAATAAGAGCGTCGCTTGGCCAATTATTGCGAAAATGCTAATAAAATAGAGGAAAATAGCAGAAAAGGGTAGTTTTGATAACAGAATAAAGGGCAAAAATGTCACAAAATTTGTTGTTATCAACTCCCCCAAACTTAGCTTTTTGATTGTCCTCAATCAATATTTAAACTAGACTTTGTGTTGCTTCTTCTTGCACAGCAAAACTTTAAGGCTAAAGGGTAGCACAAGATTTGCGATGTCTTGGAGGTAACGTTGTCTCAATGCGAACAAAAGACCTTGCCCTACTTGCCTTATTATTTAAGTAAAATTTTTCTTCTCCACAGCTTCAGCGAGACTATGGTGTATGATTCCGAAGTTAGCTTCCACACCAAACAGCTTTATTTTAAGGGCAAAAAGTTGTGTATAGGGTAGGCTAAGGCTTTTTGGGTTTTTCTTCTTGTTTCCCATCAGTCCATCCAGGTAAGGGTCCGTTAACGGGCAAGTGGTCCCTGCAGTCCAAGCCAGTTGGCTTTAGAGCAGTGATTTCATATCCTACGTACCACTGCCCTGGATCTACCATGCCTAAAGATGGGTACTTTCGGAAAACAAGGGTGTATATATATTTTTTTTTCTTTTCTTTTATTGGGCACAACTCTCATACTTTTATTCACGCTCATAAGGCTTCTTTCTCTTTTTGGGATTTTTGCTGGGTAAGGGAAAACAAAAGAGATATCTTTTGTTTGGGCAGCTTTTTCCTTCTCCATACTCGTCTCTTAGCTGTTTGCGAGATTATTATTTTTCGAAAATTTTTGGATGGCAAGGCACAATCTTTTGTTTGTTTGAGACAACATTATCAGAAAGATATGACAGAACTTGTAACTCGTTAAATATATAGAAAGTAAACTTTGCAAGAAGTCACAACAGGTTTTTATTATTATAGCAACTTTGTACATATGCATAGGGGACAAAATAAGCAAAATTTTCAGAAATTTTGGTATAAACATATATATGTACACATGATATAGGAAAGAACAAAAGGATAAAGAACAAAAGAATAAGGAATTTAAGATAAAGAACAAAAGAATAAGGAATTTAAGTCAGAGAGATCAGAAGATTTTTGTACCTCCCTCACTGGTACATGGTACCCCCCCCCAAACTTACTCCACACTCTGTCCCAGAGTTGTGAAGTAGATGAGGTAAGGAAATGTTAATCAGTGAGGGTTAGATGATCAACGCGCCTGGGCTACATAAGAGCTCCCACACATATTCTCCTCTTTTGCTGTGATAGTCGATGTGGAGGAGCTGATCAGGCGTTGCCTCATTTGCCATCCATTCCAGGATGAAGATGTCGCAGTCGTTGGATAGTTGAATTTGCTGCGGGCTGCGGTGGCAGAACTGGAGTTCATGCCAGCTTCCTGCTTGCATTCCCAGAAATGGTTGTATCAGCGCTGCTATATCGATATAGTACTTTCGTACTAATCGTTCAAGAGATGTCAGCGTTGTCGATGTACAAGGCACTGGATGGTCTTTATTGTTGTCCGAGCTGTTGTAGAAAATCCCTGCTCGTTGTTGGGTGTACACCGTTAAGAGCGTCCAGTGGTTGTTGTGCAGGATTGGAAGGAGAATGGTATTCGGGACTCTGCATTCCAATTCTGCTAGGAAAGCTTCCTTTGCCCCTTGTTCATCGGCTAGGCAAATGTCGTTGAACAGCATTGGATCTGCAATGTATGCGTGTTCAGACTTGTTTCGTAGTATCTGGATGTAGGCGACAGCCACAGATAACGCCAGACACCCTCCCTCTTTTACCATGTCCCTTAAGTCGTCAATCGGGACTATGACATCGCCTGCCGAGTAAGCTATGTCAGCAGGGTTGGAGTCAGCCAACTTCATGTGGATTTTGTTTACCTGTTTTTGCGTGAGGGTAGCGCATGAGAAACGGTCGAAGTTGTGGATTGACTCCTCCAGGTTCTGGGGCGAGGCATGTTCGTCATGTCCAAAAACTTGCCGCAAGATGTTTATCTGTTTGCCTGCCCCACAGACGTTCGTCTCTGCTTCTGCTTCTTTTTCAGGAGAGCTGCTGTGTTTAGATGACTCTTCTTCTTGTTCACCATCCAGCAGCTCTTCTGGTATCCCCGCGTCTCGGAAGTAGCGTTTGTCCTTTATCAGCAGCAATGCATATTTGCTTCTGAGATTGTAGAAGTTATTATTCTGGAGTTGCTTGAAGTATCTGAAGATATGTATCATCTCCATGGCTCTAAGGACTATGAATGGGCTATTTCCACTTCCCTCCTCTTCTTGGACTGGGAAGTCCCTTAGTGAGTAGAAATTCCAGACGCCGTTGTGGCGCTGGACTCCGTACTTGATGACCCGGTGGAGACGTAGCGGCAGTAGTCTTAGCTTTACGTCCTTTGGGTGTAGGAACGTACTTCCTGTGTGCGGGACCTCTTTGCTGCAGCAGCAGTGCAGTTGGACATCATGATTTCGGAGGTCGGCAATGCACAGGAACCAGTTGTTTCTGTGTTTGTAAGGGGCCAGCACCAGTTTCGGATTGTGCATTTTAATGTAATCCAATATACTTTCTACCTGCGTAGAATTGTACAACCCCATCATTAGTCTTCTTGCTAGGGTCAGGGTGGCAGCGTAAACTGTATGTTGGCCTTTCTTCTTGTCGGCGCTTTCTATAATGGCCCCTTGTAGTACTCTGAACAAACTCTTCCCTACGACGGCCTTGGCGCGGAAGATGTTTCTCAGAGTTCCCCGCTGCACCGAGAAATAACCGTCGCTCCAGAGTACCTCTTCCTCGTCGGCTTGCGATCTTAGGACCATGTTGAGCAGTTTCTGGTCTCTGATCGTTAGATATCCTATGACCCTTCTGTCAAAGTCAGCCATTTCGAAAGAAGGTATCTCTGTCGGTGCAGAGAAATCGGTGATGTCGGCCTTTGAACTCCTTCCTCTGGGGAGGTGTCTTTCGTTTGCGGTGCAGATGTCCCCCCCTTCTCCCTCGGATTCATCAGAAGAGCCTTCCCCGACACTGATATCTTCGTTGTTATCCTCAGCTTCGTCAAAGGGGGCTGAGGGAGTGGCCTCATTCAGGTCAAAAGGGCTTTCTTGTCTGGAAGGAGCTTCATAGCCTTGCCCTTGTAAAGAATTTCCTCCGGTTGCTGATGACGATCTGCCGGAGGAGGAGGTGGATGAGGACGATCCTGACGATGCTCTTGACGACGAGGATTGAGAGCCCGGACCGGGAGGCGACAGCGATCTTCTCGGCTGCCTTGGGCATGGATGGTCGTCCTCCCTGTTCAGCCTTCCCTCGATCTCGCTAAGGCGCTGCAGAACTTGTTGAAGCGTGGCATTCACTGCCTCTAGCCGGCCAGGTAGGCTGGCTAAAGTCAGCAGCTCTTGTTCCTGCCTATCCAGCCTCTGTTCGAAAAACGAAAACTTGCGGGTTAGGGAAAGAAATGTAGTAGAATGGTTTTCTGTTACCTCCCGCAAGAAATCGAGTTCTTGTCCTAGCATCATTCCGAGCGAAGGAGGGTTTTCTGCTTGTCTCCCCCTTGACCTCGAAATGCTCCTCCCGCGCGAAGGTCTGCCTGACGAGGAAGAACCTACTTCTATTTTCCGCGCGGCTGATGCTTTTGGGCAAGGTGTCGGTGCTGCCCCGCCCTCTTGTTGTATCAGAGGAGACCGTGTTGTGGGGGACGGATGTTGCCCCATATCGACGTTGTCGACGATCTCCTCAACAACTGCAACAGGTGACTTTGGTGGTGGTGTCGGCGTCACCTGTGCTCCTTCGATCTCCATTTGTAGGATATCGGCGAGTACCTCATCGCTGACATCCGGTTGTAATTCATCAGTTGCCCTTGAGGGCGTAGTAGAAACTACGGGGACTGCAGCCGTCTCTCTTGCTGCAGTTCCAATCCTTGTCTCGGCGACCTCCACGATTGCCGGTTTTTCCCTCGCCACCACTGGCCTTGTCGTTGTGTCTTTCGTTGGTGGCTCCAAGGCAATGAGCCGCTCGGCAGGAGCTGTTGAAGATACGTCCTGTCGAGTACCCAGCGGGGTGGGCCCTTTGGTGATTCCCCGCTCTTGGCTTCTTGGGGGTGGAGCACAGTTTGCGCCTGCTGCCACAGCCTCGATCTCGGCCGTGGTGAAGACTAGCCTTTCTGCGTCGTAGGCGGCGCAACGAGGAAGTGGGAGAAGGATCTTCATCCTTGCGAACTTGTAGAAGTAACTCCGCCCCTCCTTCTTTATTATACCCGACCTCATGAGGTACTTGAGGTCGATCAGCTCATCCCCTCTCGTTCTTGAGAGGCTGCGCGGCTCACGTGGGTATCCCAACCCCATCGCGATTAGGTTCACGATGCCACCCATGCAATATTCCTTGGTGGCATCCTTTATTGGGTGCAGCCTGTTCAGCAAGAAGCGCCCCAGGTTGATAGTCCGGCCCTCCATCATGTGCCACATGACGTGGAGTTCCTCGGAGTAAATGTTGCTGGACTCGTTCTTGCTGAAGAGGAGGCACGCCACCAGCTTGTGTATTATCCTCCAGAAGCACGAGTGCACTTCCGCCACCTTGCTCCCGGGTTTGAAAGAGGACTCCCCGGTTAGCTTTTCCCAGATATCTACGGTGTTGAATCCATCCCCTTCGGTGATTCTTTCACCGTTATCTAGTCTCCCTCTCTCCTCTTCGCTGGAGGAGAAAATCTAGTTGAGCAGCTTCTCCGAAATGACGTGCTCTGCATTGTAAAGCCGCCCCTAGAGTCTGTCTGCTCCGCCATACATTCTGGCTTCTGCAGGTGTATTCTTTACTCGGTGAAGGGACGCCATGAACTCCCTTGTGAGCTCTGTGTAGGAGGCGGATAGGCTGAAGCAGATTTGCCTCAGATCGGCTACAACAAGTACGTCCTCCAGTCTCCCGAAGATGCCCAACTGCATGAAGGATGACTGGTGGCCGAACCTGCTCGGCCTGTAGAGCTTGGTCCCTAGTTCAGCATACCGGCGTCCGTGCTCTTCATCTCTTGGCACGAACCTTCCTGGCGTGTGCTCCAGGGGTTCTGTTGTTGGAGCAGGTGCTGCAGCTGGAGTGGCCGCTTCTTCTGTCCTCACCCTCTTTCCAGACGTTGAGGGTCCAGCTGCTTCAGGGTTCGAGCGCTTCTGCCCGATAGTTGCCACCTCTGCCTCTGGTTCGGTGACGACTCTCCTGCCTTGCTCACCAACGAGTCTAACGATTATCTTTGTGCGTGCCATCCCTATCATCAATCAAATAAATGCTATTTTGTTATCAACAGACAAATTAATAAGGGGAAAGGCACCCCGGCACGACTGTATCGGGCCTTGAGACAAGATCAGGTAAAGCTTGCCCGATACAACCGTGTCGGGCGATACGACCAAAAGGAACTGAGTGCCCGGCAGGGTCTTGAAAGAGCGATGCTCGGTACAAGAATAAACGGACGATACGGTCACTGTCCGACATAGATGTATCGGGCAGGTGCGAGAGAAGCGTGTCGCGCGATAATAGTACCGGGCGACAAGAAAAATCAACGCAAAAATCCTCGCCCGATACATTGTGTGCGATAAAGGTCCGTATCGGGTATGCTCGGGCGATAGGGCTGTCACGCGATACCTTTGTTTTCCTTAAGGTGTTGCGCGTCACGGGATCGAAAGAGGTCTCTGTGCGACACGGGAGCGGAGGGCAAGAAAAGTACTGCGCGATACGGTAGCTGAAAAAGGTAAAGTCCGGGAGCGCGACACGGTAAAGTTTTCGCCTTATATATAGCGGTCGGATGTCGCGGTAAAACCATTCTCTCCCGAGACGGGCGCAATCTGTATGTCGGTTGGTGTGCCGCCCGATTCGGCCTGTAAAGTTGCTAGACCAGACTTCGCCCGACCGATACAAGATTTTTCGGGACAAAACTCCGAAGTAAAACCCACTTAGAGAAAGAGGCGACAGGCGGGTAAAACATCATTGGCCTAAGGCTAAACCCGGCCTCAGATGGTATTACCCATCCTGGCAAAACTAAAGTGGTGGCCCTTAAAACAAAAAGAGTCAGCACACGTGCGCATGCACTGACTCAGGCCTTATTACAGTCCATAATGTTTGTAATGTCTGCCTTGCAAGAAAGTAAATAACATCCTATTCTAGGAAAATAAAACACGGGCTGCCTCCTGAGGAGCGCTGCATTTTCTGTCTACAGCTAGACATCTTTCAGCTTCTTCATCTTGATCTATCTTTTAGCTGGTTCGGTGTTAGACGGGATCTTCCCTACAGGATTCTTCATAATCTCGGCGAGCTGCGCTAGCTGCTGGTCGATTTGGCACTGATGTGTCTGCATATCTGCCAACTGGACCTGCAACGAGTTCAAAACCCCCGAATTGGACAGCGCACTTTGCGCTAACTGGTGATTAACGGTGTCCTGTTTCTTGACAAAATCGAACAACTGGCCGATCACTTCAGATTGGTTCACCCCTTTCTCCTGTTCACGGGGCGGGCCTTGGTACTTTCCTGGTGCTTGGAAATTACCTTTTGCTGGCTGGAACTGGCTGTTCTTGGTGTATTGGCCTGATCCCCCCCTCTTTTCAAAAGGTTGCACGGGCCTGGCCAGAGTGTTTAGCTGATGCGAGTTCTCGGCCGCGTCTTTGTTGCCATAATTAAATCCAGGGTGGTCTGGTCTCTTGAAGCTCATGTAGGATACATTCTCGGTCCTCTCTTCTTCCGAGTCGGAGTCGCTGTCGGTGCCGAGTTTGGTGTAGACGCAATTGTCTACCCCATGTCCTCCTTCACCGCAGGTAACACATTTCATGACTTTCTCAACTTGCTTCTTCCCCTTTCCGCCATGATCCTTCAGCTGTTTCACATCTGTTGCTATCCTTTGAATCTAAGAAGTAATGTTTTCCAGAGCCTTGGACTCAAGAGAGATTCCTTCCCCTGCCTTCTTCGCCTGCCCTCTATCGGATCTATCATAGTCAACATCGGCCTTCAACTCAGCCATGTTCCTAATGATCTTTTCGGACTTGCTCGGCTTTTTCCCTAAGAAGTCACTTCCTGCTGCCGCATTCAGCGATACCCTTTCATCGGGAGTTAGCCCATTGTAGAAGGTGGAGACTAGGAAGCCCTTCTTGAAATTGTGGTGAGGGCAGTCCCTCTGATATTCCAGATATCGTTCTCAGGCGTCGTGGAGGTTTTCATTTGGCTTTTGCGTGAAAGACGTGATTTTTAACTTGTTCCTCATCGTCTTCTCAGTGGGGTAAAACTTGTTTACAAATGCGTCAGCCAGTTCTACCCATCCATTCAGCGCTTGGTGGGGTAGCCCAAGGTACCATGATATAGCCTTATCCTCCAAAGAGAAGATGAAACCCTTGCAGTAAATGACCTCTTGGGGAACCCCTCGCATCTTTATGGTGTTGCAGATGTTTTTGAAAGCATCAAGGTGATGGTAAGGGTTGTCGCTCTTAGAACTCCCCCTGAAGCTTTTATTTTGAATCATGGAGATCACAGATGGCTTGAGCTCAAAGTTTGTCGCATTGAACCTTGGGATGATAATGGGGAACCTCGATCTATTGGCCTTTGTAGAAGCCAATTCTCTCAGAGTTTTCTCTTCTTCCTCCGAGTCGTCACTGTTGCTGGCGTCTCGGCGTCGCTCCCGGTTATCATGATTCCTCCTGTGTCTCCGACGACGTCTATGCTGATGATGCTCTTCCTCATGCCCTGGTGATTCTAGATCTTCTTGCCGCTCATGATCACTATACCGGTCGTTGTCTTCCGGTGGAGGCGAAGCTGGCCTCCCTCCTGGGCTTTCGTTTCCAGAAGGCGGCTCTACGCGAGGAGGCGTGGTTGACAGTCTCGGTGCTCAGTAGATCAGAGTACCTGAAAACCGCATAAAAATCATGTTTAGAAAATTATAATTGGGGTAAAGAATAATGCTTAGAGTAAAAGAAAAAGAAAAAAGAAAAAGAAGTGTTGTCAAGCCTATTTCGAAGCTTGAGGCACGGGAGTGTAGTTAGTGGATTCGGATTCGTCAACAGTGCCATTTGCCTTGTCCCCGGCAACGGCGCCAGAAAGTTGACCGGCCTAAATCGCACGTCCTAAAATTGGAGGCGTATTTGAGGTAGTCGAGCCTTCGCATTTATAACCCGAATCCTTCTAGGCCCCCGCAACTTTGTTTACGGGGTCGAAGTAGTCATACGGGGTCGAACACAGGGACAAGGTGGGTTGTGTTGACGACTCTGAATCGACACTCTACACTCCGGTGGATATAAAGAGATATTAAAATTCCCGAAGGGAACAACAAGATGTCACGATTAAATCAAAGAAAACTATCTCCAACTGGAGCTACAAGAAAGATTAAGATTTTGTCATTTAGCAGTTTTTAGGAATTTTCATGCGACAGAAAATAGAAAGATAAACTGCAGTTTAAGGCATAATGCAAGGGACAAGACTTCAGTAAGACAAGCAGTAGCAGTATCACCCTGCACCCCTCCTCTCAGAGCAGGTGCCTCTAACCAAGCATCAACACCCCTCTCGAGGTTGCAGGGCTCAAGTTAGAGTGGAATGATACTAAAACAACTCCGTTCCGGGCACTCTCGTACTCCAGAATCGGACCGAACACTAGAGCCACAACCCAACTCTCAAAGTAGTTGCGACGGGAAAGACGATTCGGTAGCTAAGAGAAACGCGATCCAAAACATGCAAGCTAGAGTTCAGATATCCAACACAGCAGTTATCCAATCATAAGGCACTAAGCATTAAACAAATTGCAATTAGGCATTTCTATTTCCATCAGCAAAAAGGGTCTTAATACAATGCGTAAGCTAAGAATTTAAATAACAGAATTAAAGATAGATGTCGCCTTCTTGATGTAGAAGGGCGACAGACTACTACTACTCCCAGCCTGATACCGTCCAGGGACCTATCCCAGTACAGCCGTGTCGGGCGGCACGAACTCTCGGATGGCACGCCTGACGGACGACTATATCGTTTGAAGACCCTGGCCGATACGCTCATGTCGGGCGGCACACCCTCTCAAGTGGCACGACTGACGGGGAGAGCGTATCGGTTTCGATATCGTGTCGGCCAAGGATTTACATATACTACTGTCGGGCATTGCTGTCAGGCACTCATGTCGCGTATCTACATCGGCCGATATCGGCCCTCAGTGTCATCCGGTACAGTCCTAGGTGAACCGATCCTCTCCCTCTCGGGATGAGGAAGAGCTCACCTAGTGTCGCCCGGTACGAGCATTGGGGCACGATACGGTTGCTCTCGCACTTCTCTCGCAGATAGCTCAAGTCCCCAACTGTCCGAACTATGAACTGGCCAGCCGTCCCGACCTATCCAACCTGTCTTTTCGGCTTCCTGTAGCTGTTATTTATAGTCAGCCAGTTGATGAGAAAACATGGTGCTCGAAGCGCCACGTACCTCCCTTATACGCCGGTCGATGGATGTGGATGGCCGATACAGGCATATCTCGGCGCGAGGTGCTGGCTATTGGTCACGTGGTGGGCGGCACGCCTACCGGTGGGTGGTTGTGTCGTTCGACGAGCTGGGTCGTCGAGCGGCTTTGGCTCCCTGTCGGGTAGAAGGTGTGTCAGCCGGTACGTCCCTTTCGCAAGGCGCCCTTCTCCACCGATCATTCTTGTGTCACCCAGCCCCTGTCGGGCTGGGTTGTATCGGGCGTCAGAAAGGTCGAGACGGGCTTAGAGTTATTGTGGGCCGGAATCAGCCTTATTGCACAAAAACAAGGAAAACCCTGTAAAAGATAGGAAAAATTGGAATAAGAGCGTCGCTTGGCCAATTATTGCGAAAATGCTAATAAAATAGAGGAAAATAGCAGAAAAGGGTAGTTTTGATAACAGAATAAAGGGAAAAAACGTCACAAAATTTGTTGTTATCATTGACCCATTGGGAATCTGAAATTGGGTAAATTATGCCGGCTTTCAGTAGTTTGAGGACTTCAAGGCGAACCACTTCTTTAAGATTGGGGTCCAGCTTCCTCTGGTGTTCTCTTGATGGCTTAAATTCTCCGACCATGGGCAGTCTATGCATGCATAAGGCTGGGTTTATACCTTTCAGGTCAGTTATTTTGTACCCAATGGCTTTCTTGTGTTTCTTCAGCTCAACGAGAAGCCTTTCTTCCTGGTTTTCTATCAAGGTAGAACTGATGATGATTGGACATAATTTTTCTTTGTCCAAGAAGACGTGTTTAAGTCCCGTTGGTAAAGTCTTCATCTCGGGGGCCTTGGGTTCTTCTGTTGCTTCTAAAATGGTGACCGATTTGAGCTTCTCAAAGGTGGCTGTCGGCGCTTCTTCAGCTTTCTCTAAGTGTTGCTAACATTGTTGGACCAATTTATTTGCTGAAAATTCGACTTCTGGATTTGTCAGAACATTCTCCAACTCATCAGATGGCTCAGATATTTCCAATTGGGACATTTGGTGTATTGCATCTAAGAGAAAAACCTCCTCTTGAATGTTGGGACCTTTCATGCTGTTGAGAACCCGGAATTGAATTGCTTCTTTTCCCAGTCTTAGAACGATTGTGCCAGCTTCAACATCAATAAGTGCCCTGGTTGCGGCAAGGAAAGGTCTGCCAAATATTATTGGGTATTTCATATCCTCCTTGATATCCATAATGACAAAATCACATGGGACATAGGCATCTTTTCCTATCCTGATCGGAATATCTTCAATAATTCCTAGAGGTGCAGTGATAGTGAAATCAGCTAAGTGAATTGTCATCGTGGTGGGTAGCAAGTCAGTGAAGCCTAATCTTTTACACATGGAATAGGGCATAATTTATATCCTAGCCCCTAAGTCAGCTAATCCCTTTTTGCTTGAAGCATTTCCAATACAACACTAAATACCGAAAGAACCAGGGTTCTTCTTTTTCTTGGGCATCTTGTTGAGAATGATATCGGAGGTGGTCTGAGCCAGTTTGAGTGTCTCTTGTTCTTCAGTAATGTATTTCCTTGATAGTAGAGTTTTTAGATACTTAGCCCAAGCTGGTACTTCAGAGAGAGCATCAAGGAGCGGGATGTCGATATAGAGTTTCTTCATCGCCTCCTTAAATGTTTGGAACCTAGTGTCCATTTTAGTCTCTCTCAATATTCCGGGGTATGGTATCCTTAGTTTATACTGTGGAATTTCTAGCTCTTTGGAAGCTTGTTCTTTTTCTTCACCTCTCGCGTTCTCTACGGTCTTCTTAGTTCCTAGGTTCGGGTTTGCATTTGGCATAAGGACAGGTGTATCATCATCATCATGAGCGATTCTCATAGTTTCATGAAGGGTGCGTCCAGATCTTGTAGTAACAACATTCAACTGCTCTGGTCTATTCTGGTCGTGTCTAGGGTTCAACTCAGGTTGTCCTGCAAAAGTGCCTGCTGGTGGTTTTAGTTGGGCAGTGATTTGTGCCAGTTGGGCCTCCACCGCCTTCTGCTGAGCTTGTTGATTAACGAGCATGGTTTGTTGGGACTATAGCATCTGCCTTATCAAAGTCATCTCGTATGTTGACTGGGAGGGGACATTTTTCTGAGTAAGTTGTTGTTGACCTTGATGTGGTTGTTGTGGAGGTGGTGCTAACTGAGGTTGCTGCGGTTGCTGCAACTGAGGGTGCAATTGCGGGTGCAGAGGAGGATGGTTATACTAATAGTAGTTGGAGGGATTTCTAGGATAGTTGGATCTTGGGAAGTTGTTTATGAGGTTCCCTTAATTTTGATTAAGATTACTTTGGAATCCAGGTGGCAACCTATTGGAGGATCCACCTTGTGTCTGGTGTTGCGGGTTGGCGGTCCCTGCAGGGTTCCCGTATTGAAAACCGGGGTGGTTTCTTGGTTGATTTGGGTTATAGTAAACTTGTCCCGGTATGGAATGAATGGAATTAACTTGCTCGGGCATCTGCTTATTAGGGTGTTCGATGATTGGTTTGTACTGCTGTTGTGGTGGGTGCATATCCATCATCACATTGTAAAGCAGACCGCATAACAAAGTAGGGTGATCGGATGTGTGACAGGCTTCACAAGTCCCTGCAGCAACTTTAACCTGTTGGACTTGAGGGTTTTTCTTCTTATCATATTCTCCAAGTGAAGTTTCAAGAGCCTGTTGTTTATGAGCTATGGTCTTTAAGGCTTCAGCAATAGCCTTCATTTCCATTGATTCCTCAGCTTTATAAACTTTGAGGACTCCCTTGTCGGATGATCATCCCCAATCGGATTGATTCTCAGCTCCAAGTGTGACGATTTTCCAAGCATCCTTGTAGTTCTTTCTCATAAAATTTCCTCCAGACAAGGAATCCAGAAATTGCTTGATGTCATCACTCACTCCCCTATAGAACGTTTCTATTAATTGATTTTAGGAGATGTCGTGATGAGGACACTTTCTTAGAAGCTCCTTGAACCTTTCCCATGCTTCTACGAGCGATTCTCCAGGAAGTTGGGCAAAGTGGTTGATCTACCCCCTAATTTCATAAGTTAACGAGGGGGGGGCTTCTCTAGGAATTTTTCTTCCAAGGGTGCCCAAGTGGTGATGATTGGCTCCCTATCAAGCGAATTGTACCAACTCAGAGCCCTTTCGGACAGAGTGAAGTGGAAATGATGTAACATTATTGCGTCAAAGGCAACTCCAGCCTGTGGGACAAGTTAGTAGAGTGCCTTGAATCTCTTCAAGTGATCCATGCAGTCATCTCCAGATCCACCACAGAATGAGATGCCTTGCATGATTTGAATCCATTGTGTCCAGATTTCGAAGTTGGGTATGTTAATGATCGGTGGCCAAACTGGATGATTGTCTTCATAATTCTTAGGTACGGCATAGTCCCTCAATTGCTTATTTTTGAGTTCTAGCTGGGAAGCTTGGTTGGCTGCTTCATTTTCAGCTCATATGTGGGCCTATTCTTCAGCTCATATCTCTGCTCGAATCTAAGCACATGTATCAGCAATGAGTTGTGCTCTCTGAGCGGCTATGGCGGCATTGACCCTTTCTAAAACTAATACAGCTTGGCGTTGATCTTCAGCCATGTGCCTGGCTCTTTGGCGGTTAAGTATGATGCGGCGGTGGAAACTTCTCTCTACCTCAGAGTCGTACTCTGGATCAGGGGAGAATCTGAGGTTATGTGATGGTTGCATACACGTCTTCCACCTGAGTAGAGAAAGAAATACACCTTTTAGATGAAGCAGGAGATATGATGAATTCAAGAAGATATGGGCTAATGGTTAAAAGAAAAAGTAAAACCCTAACCAACTAGCAAGATAGTTAATTGAAATTAAAACGTTCTGTTGTCCCCGACAACGGCACCAATTTTTGATGGAGCTTCCACTCACGTGGAATTGCGTGCACCACTAAAAATACTAAATATGGTAAGTCTTTAAGTTTAGCCTTGCTTATACTAGATCGAGAACTCCACCCACGTATGCTAAGATACGTGGAAGTATTATCATAGTATAGTTAAGGGTCGAATCCACGAGATAACGGTCTTGTTAGGAGCAACAAGATGGAAAACATTAGAATTTCACTTAATCTCTTAATAGTTGGTATTTAAATCAAAATGTTGGTTTGGTTGTTTTTAAACTAAAAGCAAGTAAAGTAAAGCAAGTAAGTAAATTTAAGGATGTTAAACAATGATAAGGAGCCACTAGGATGTGATCGGCTTTCACCGCCACTACACATGGATCAAAACATGCAATATAAAACATTACCTACAATAAGAGTCTAAGCACTTAGTATCTTTATAGATTTAGTTTCCTTTCGGAGAACTAACTACGAGAAGTGTGGGAATGTTACAATTCCAGCCATCCCCGAATGAATGGTCACCTACTTTACATCATTCCCTTCACAAAGTGTGTTCCTCGACTTACCAAGGTTGTACTTTCATACGTCAACTGATTCCAATTCATAGTATGGAAGTACAACGATGAAGTGAGTTTACTCCACTTCTTGAAAACACTCCTAGATACCGAAACAGATGCATGGTGGATACATGCATCAAGAAACAAAATTCAATCGAGATTCGAATCTAATAGTACAAACATAGACAATTCATACTAAAAGATAAAAGATAACACAAGTTGGTGATCAAGCAACAAGCATTCATTAAACGATTGATGCTGAACTGAAAAGAAAGCATCTCTATATTGCAAATTATGGATTACATTACATGAAATGAAAACATGGGTAGCGGGGATACTCCCCGCATCCTAGTGAAAGAGACTACTCGCTCATAGCTAGGACAAAGAAGGAGGCGAGAAGAGAGAGAGAGAGAACGTCATCCCCATAAAGGAGAGAGGAAAGTCAACCCCTTGGAAAGAGAGAGAGTGACAATCTTCAAACTTCACTGGTTGCTCGATAATGAGATCTCCTCTTCCCACCTTCTTTGGCGAAGATAGAGAAAGCAACTTTAGGATGGAGCGTGAATCTCGGACCGGCAGCCTTTGGGTGGAGGTTTGAATAGCTATGGAGTAGTAGAGGTAGCCTCAGGGTGTCTAAAAACTTCCTCCCTTGGGGAGGACCCCTTGGGTCTTATTTATAGGCCTTAAGTGAAGTCCAAACAGTTTGGTCAGTTTTGGGTCCAAACGGTCTTGAAGACCATTTGGACTCTGAGACCATTTGGACCCAGAAACCGTTTGGACCCCGAAACCGTTTGGACCCTGAAACTGTTTGGACCCCGAGACCGTTTGGACCCCGAGACTATTTGGACTCTGAGACCGTTTGGACTCTGAGACCGTTTAGACCCCGAGACCGTTTGACTCCATGCGGTCTTGAGATCGTTTGACTCCATGCGGTCTTTGTAACATCCCTAACCTGGGTTATGAGATAACCCTAGGTGTTTTGCTTAATTATGTAATTAAGATACTTGTGATTATCTTTGGTCTGTAATTAAAACTCTTGAGGAACATATGTTTCCATTTTTGTCCTTTTTAAACAATGTTGTAGTATTGTTTTGTAATACAGGGACCTATGTGCAAATTACCCAATTAGAGGAGTTAACTTGCAATTTACACATGTTGATATGTTCCCTTGGTGTTGAGACATCATAAGAATGAATATGATGAAGTATGATGGGTTCTCCAAGCTTGGGCACCAAGATGCAGCTTGTGGAGCAATCCTTGAGCTTTAAACCCTAATTTTGGTGTAAAGTGCAATTTACCCAAAATGTGGGGTGCAACTTATAAAATACACTTTCTAGAATATCTTTTATGACTCTTGACATCATTTAGAGTAATAATGATGAAGAGGGCGCTTCTTTTGAATAATCATATAAAAAGGAATACCTTTGTAATTGAATAACCAAGTTGTAAGTAAAAAGACCCTTATATATGTGCACCTTAGTGATAAGTTGACCTTCTTTACCTTTAGTCCTTGGTTTTAGAAAGAGTTTTGCTTTAGAAATAAGGATAAGGGACTTGCAAAGAAGAAAGGAAGGACCTAGATGAGAAATGGAGAAACTAGTTGTCCTTATGATGGAAATGACCCTAGAGTATATATACAACTTTCCTTTGCAAACAAAGGAACGTTTCCCTTCTTCCTTCACTTATCCCCTTGCTAAACCGACTGAAGCAGAGATGTGGAGCAGAGGAGAACGACCAAGAAGAAGCTAGGTAAGCTTGGGTCATCTTCTTTCTCGAATTCATGGAGGAAAGTGGACTATAAGGTTGGTTTCATGGTTATCTTACTTAGTTCTTTCTTTCTAGTCGATCTTTCCCAACCTGTTCTTGGAGAAACACCTTTGGCCGACCTGTGGAGCTCAAGACACCATTAAAGGATTGAATCTTGGAAGCTTGGAGCTCTAGGAACGACCATAAGGTGGGTTTTATAACTCTAAACCTCTTGCTTTCTTATGCATATCTTTGTTTTTGCAAGTTTGTAGTTAGTTCTTTTTCTTCCCCACTCTTCCTTGCACTTTTGCGAGAAAAACCACGAAGTAACTGACCTGTTCTAAGGTTGAAGATGATGGGCGTGATTCTCTAGGCTACTTTATCAAACGACCTTGGACCATTTGGTATAAACGGTTTGCAAGACCGTTTGAAACCAAACGGTCTCACAACCGTTTGATTTCATGTGGTTTGCAAGACCGTTTAGATTCAAACGGTCTCCAAGACCGTTTGGTAGGGTTGACCAAGTGAATACCATTTATAGGTATGTTGGATATATATTGAATTAATCAATTACAAAGAATCATGACCTAATTGCAAACCAATCACAAGTTGAAGGTACTTCAACCCTCTATTCCCTAATTGGGTTCAAATTGCTGAATTCAAGGATCAATTTGGTTGAGCTTTGGGTTGAGTGGACCAACCGGTCTCAATACCCTTTGGGGACCACTCAAACGGTCTCAAGACCGTTTGGTGACCACTCAAGACCCTTTGGAGGTCTAGGGTTAAGATAATTTAATCAATTGAAGGTCCAATCACAATAGGTTGTTGAATTAATTGAAAATGCTGATTTTAGACCTAATTAGGGTTCAACCCTTATTAAATTGACTTAGATTTTGATGGTACTTTGGTCAAATGGTCTCAAGACCGTTGGAGAATATCCAAACGATCCCAAGACCGTTTGGGCCAAGTTTGGGCCCAATTGGAGGTCAATTGATGGGTTCAACATCAAATAGACTTATGTTGATGGATATTGATGGTTAACCGATTACAAACCCTAATTGAATTGGATTCAACCCTAATTGGCTATCAATTGAGGGTCAATTTAGTGTCCAATTGGTTAAGGATAACCCTAATTGGCTCAATTGATGAGTGGTTAACACATATGAGGACAATTGAGGGACTCAACCTTGAAAACCCTAATCGATTATAAGTCTTGATGCACTTTTTGGGTCCAATCAGTTTTGAGGGGTTTGGACCAAACGGTCTCATGACCGTTTGAGTCCAAACGGTCTCAAGACCGTTTGAGTCCAAACGGTCTCAAGACCATTTGAATCCAAACAGTCTCAAGACCGTTTGGGCTCAATCGGTCTCAAGGTCGTTTGGTCCAATCGATCTCAAGGTCGATTCAATTCATGCGGTATCAAGGTTGTTTCATCCAATCGGTTTCAAAGTCAACTCTCTATCAAACGGTCAACAAGTTGAAACGGTCTCAAGACCGTTTAGATTCAAATGGTCTTGAGGGTGACCAAGTTCAAATGATTTGGAAGTCAACCTAACCAAACGGTCAACACATCCAAACGGTCTCAGGACCGTTTGGAGGTTGAAAGTGTGTAATCGTTTGGAGACTTTAGGGTTGTGATTACTTGGTGCTTTGAAGTTTTAAATGGGTCAATGGTGGTTCAACTTAAACCCTAAATATACCTAAAGACATTAAGGGGTTAAGTACCTAGTAGGTTGACCCAAGATATAATTAATGGTGAATATAATCAGGGCACTTATAAATGGTTCAAGTAGGCAACACCTCTTGATCAAGCAAACCCTAATGACTATAGTGGTGATAACTTGACCTATGATAATCAAGTTGACTTAACCTAATTTAATCTAGAGTGATGTAAACATCATCTAGTAGTATGAGGAGAGAGAAGGCTCCTAATATGAATAAGAATCAAGTAACCTACCTCCAATATGAAAGAATGTACATGATTAGGGTATGATCCACCAAGGTGAGATCATAGAAACCCTAATTATGATGTCTAATGAATCTTAACTTAATTTGAGGGCATAAATGATGATGATTGTCATACATGATGATGCTATGAGCTCAATTCACTGTGAAGTGAATAGTAAACCCTAATTATAGGGTAATAACATGTAAAATGAATAAGTAAACCCTAATTGGGGGTAATGCATTGAAATGTACAATAAACCCTAATTCCAAGTTATGCTTTTAAGAATGAATCTTCATGTTTAAGTATGAGATGAGGAATCATTATTCCTAATCATAATGAAAGGGATTAGATAACCCTAATTGATATGAATAAGGGAACTTAGCCTTAATGAAGTCATGAAGGTGCAACCCTTGAATTGAAAGGTTAATCCTATTTTATAAATTGACTAATCTGGAAATGAATTGTTTATTGTTGTCAACTAAATTAACCATGCAGGTTCTTGTAACAGAATGATCATACCCAGGTAATGATTATGATATCATATTCATTGAAAGCATTTTACTAGATTTATGAATAGTGACATATCATGTTGCCTAGTAAGTGGCATCATATGAGATTGATGGGCTGTAAGAGCCATGAGTAAAATCAAGGTCATGCTAAATAGATGACTTATGATGAGATAATTAAGATATGATACCTAATTGATAACTGATGTAAGTTAGACCTGATACATTTAGTATTCTATTTTCATAACTGTTGTTCTAATGATTAATGCTTGGAAACATGCTTGATGCTAAAAGAATGTTGAAATGTACCTAACTAATCAAGTATAATCGTACCATGTAGAGCCCCGATCATAGATCCATCATTGTCAGAAGTTAAATGATGGTGAAACAGGTTTTCCTAAGGGAATTCCTGGATCACATACTTTTGAGTATGTGGGGGAATATGGATGTGTATATCCTTACATCCTAGTGTAGGAATTGATATAGATGTATCTTAATCTATCAACCCTTCACTATGTGTTTATGTCAGGGTGATGTATCACTAATTTCCCAAGGGAAACTTTTATACCGCATCGATGAGAGATAAACAAGAGATATTTTGATGGTGAAGAGAGTATAGAATGCCACTGTGACTCTAATAGCGAAGTGCCAGAATACCCTGGTAAGCTATAGTAGCAGAGACACTAGATGTCCTGCATGTTAATCCTCACACTGACTGAGGAAGATGAGGTCATAAGAATCCGGCTATTTTGATGACCTATGTATGGTACCGATGCGACTTAGTAGTGATCGGTTAGAGTATGAGCGGTATACCTCATCTCCGCAGGGCATAATAATGTTTGTAAAACATAATCAACCGCGTAGTATATCTGCTTAGGTTAAACTACGAGAAACAATGATTTATGTTACATTGTTTACATTAATGATCTGTTCAAGTATCTAGCATACATGTTCTTCATATGCTTTAATGAAGTGATTGCTTAAGTAAATGTTGCTTTGCTTATTACCAAACCTGTTGTTGATGATTTAAGATTATCTTGCTTTTATTATCTCTTAAATGCTATAACAAAGCTTTTGGCGGAGAGTTATAACTCTCGCTGGGACAATTATTCAGATTGTCTCACTCCGTAGGTTTCTAACTTTTTAGGTGGACGTCGAGGACGGAGAAACCAATCTGAGGGTGAACAGTATCAGCAGCAACAACACCAAGGGCAGCAGTGAATCTCAGGAAGAGATACTGGCTGGCATGTCTTATAGTCAGTTAGTCTTATGTCGTCTTTGTACTCTTAGGTCCTAGGAGTCAGTAGGTTTGAGATTTTGGCTTTAAGCCTTGAGATTTTGTATCTGGATGTATGTAATCACTCGAGAGGTGATTCATCAGAGATGTAATGTTAAAACATGATGTTAACAATTTATTTTGTTTATGATAAAGGAGTTTTAAGTTTTAAAGATATTTTCTCCAAAAAAGTTTTAATTTCTAGTGATTTTCATAATTCCGCTTCTAGTTAAGTAATTCGCTTCCGCATTAGTTAATCGTGTTCTCCGAAGTAAGACGTCTCAGTTTAGTGGTATTAGAGCTCTAGGTTCGTTGAGTCTACAGAGACATAGGACTTAGGATGTCGAGTCTATTCTTAGTGTTTTCCAGTATATTTAATAGTGTCTTCTGCTCCTCAGGAGAAGAAGATAAGTAAAGATGTATGGACCACATGAGGAGTATGTGGCAGAAAGTAGCGTTGCTGCACCTCGAGAAGGTGCAAGGAACCCTGAGATAGAGTAACCTGTACCTGAGCCACCTATGGAGCCACCTCAGTTTAACCCCGCTGACATGGAGAACCCAGCTGTCCAGACCATGTTCGGGCAATTTATGACTGCCATGACACATATCATAGATAGGATGCCCATGCATGCACTTAGGGCACCTACCCAGCCTGAAGGACAAGGTATTAGTAAGACATTCGAGTGACTTCGTCGTGTTGGAGCTACTGAGTACTTTGAAACAGCTGACCATGCAGATGTCGATCTGTGGTTGACCGAGTTGGAGAAAGCTTTTAGAATCCTGAACATCCCAGAGGCTGAGAAGGTTAGACATGTTGTTTATCTTCTCAAGGGGAGTGTTGGTTACTGGTGGACCATGGAAGAGCAGAAGAGGCCAGGTGTGGAGGCTACTTGGGAGGTATTTCGACGGGAATTTATCAATAGATATTTTCCAAAGACCTTCCTTGACGAGAAAATCTCTCAGTTTGAGAGGTTAAGACAAGGTTTGATGAACATTAGCAAGTACAAAGCTAAGTTCATGGAGTTGTTGCGGTTCTGTCTGCACATGGCTGCTATAGATGAAGAGAGGATCCGACGGTTCGAGAAAGGGTTGAATGCTGAGTTGACTACTCCTGTGTCTGCCCTAGAGAACTGGGAAAGGTTTGCTACCTTTGTTGAGTCAGTCTGAAGGATAGAAAGGTCCGTAGTAGAGAAGAGGCAAACCCAGAAGAGATATCCCCAGTTCCAAGGATCTTCATCTAAAGACTTCAAGAAGCCTAGATTTTCTACACCGACACCACCACCACCTAGACCTAGTGCTCAGACACAGTGGACACTGAGTAGAGGTAGAGGACGAAGCCTACCACTACAAGGGGCTCACAGTTCAGCATCAATGTCAGTTACAGGACCACCAAGACCATAACAACTGGAGAGAAGCTGCTACAACTGTGGGAAGGTGGGACATCTGATGAAGGACTACAAAGCTAGGCCTGTCAGTGTGACACAGTCACAGAGGCAGATTCAGCAAGGATCCCAGAGGAGGCAGTTCCAAGGAGCAGCTAGAGGATGTGGACAAGTGTCCCAAGATGGATCGTCAGCACCAAATCAACCTCAGGCGACAACAAGGTTCTATGCAATGAACCCACCTGATGCAGTGATCAACCCACAGCTTGTGGCAGGTCAGATGGAGTTGTTATATTCTGATATGTCTACATCTAGGGTTGTATCTATTTTGATTGACCTGGGTGCTACGCACTCCTTTATCACTCGAAGAGTGATTCGTAACTGCAATATGACAGTCAGTCATAGAGCAGATAGCTTGTTGCTTGAGACTCCGTTGAGAGGGTCTGCTGTGTTGCAGGAGGTATGCTCTCCCTGCATCCTCTTCTTTTCTGATCATCGCATTCAAGTGGACCTTATACCACTTGAGATGCAAGGATTTGATATAATCCTTGGGATGGATACCTTGGAAAGGTATAAGGTTGTCTTGGATTGTGAATCCAAGCAGGCTGTGTTTGCTTATGATAGCAACACATGGATCTTTCAAGGAGAGAGAAAGATTCCACCCACCTGTCTTGTGTCATCTATGGTTGCTGAGAAGTTGATGAGGCAAGGATGTTATGCATTCTTAGCCCATGTGGTAGATACTACCATGGAGAGTCCTAACCCTGCTGAAGTTCCTGTAGTCAGGGAATTTGAAGATGTGTTTCCTGAAGAACTTCTAGGTGTGCCACCGCCTTGGGAAATTGATTTTGAAATCAATTTGATCCCAGATACACAACCTATAGCATAGACACTGTATAGGATGGTGCCTGTTGAGATGGCAGAACTCAAGAAACAACTGCACGAGTTGCTTGAGAAGGGTTTCATCCGACTGAGCACTTCACCCTGGGGTGCTCCGGTTCTTTTTGTTAAAACGAAAGACGGATCAATGCAGTTGTGCATTGATTACAGACAACTAAACAAAGTAACAATAAAGAATCAGTACCCTCTGCCGAGGATTGATGATCTCTTTGACCAGTTGCGTGGTGCAACCGTCTTCTCAAAGATAGACTTGAGGTCGGGATATCATCAACTTCGTATTAAGGATAGTGACATATCCAAGTCTGCCTTTAGGACAAGGTATGGTCACTATGAGCTCACAGTTATGTCATTTGGACTAACTAATGCACCAGCTGCATTTATGGAACTCATGAATAGAATCTTCCGACCTTCCTTCGATCAGTGCATTGTTGTCTTCATAGATGACATTATGATCTATAGTAGAGATGCTCAACAGCATGAACAACATCTTCGTCAGGCTCTAACTTTGCTAAGAGAACATAAGCTATACGCTAAGTTTAGCAAGTGTGAGTTCTGGTTACCAGAAGTATCTTTCCTTGGACATGTGGTATCTGCCTCGGGTATTCGTGTTGACCCTAAAAAGGTAGAATCTGTTCTACAGTGGGAACAACCGAAGACACCGACGGAGATCCGTAGTTTCCTAGGGTTGGCTGGTTATTATCGAAGGTTCATTAAGAACTTCAGTTCTATAGCCTTACCCTTGACTAAGCTGACCCGGAAGGATGTTCCTTTTGCCTGGAGTGATAAGTGTCAGCAATCTTTTTAGTTGCTGAAAGAGAGGTTGACAAGTGCACCTGTACTTGTGTTACCTGAACAAGGCAAAGGATATGTGGTTTTCTATGATGCCTCCAAGAATGAACTCGGATGTGTGCTAATGCAGGATAAGCAAGTGATTTCTTTTGCTTCCCGACAGCTTAAGAAACATGAAGAGAATTATCCGACACACGATTTGGAGTTAGCTGTTGTGGTTCATGCTTTGAAGATCTAGAGACATTACCTCTACGGAGAGACATTCCAGATTTTCACTGATCATAAGAACCTTAAGTATATCTTCTCTCAGCATGAACTTAACATGAGGAAACGTCGCTGGATGGAGTTAATCAAGGACTACGATTGTACAATTGATTACCATCCAGGGAAAGCCAATGTGGTTGCAGATGCCTTGAGTAGGAAATCATCAACATCAACCATGGATAGAGCACAACTAAGCTCCTTAGTATGCTCTAGGAGAGATATGTTTATCTCCTTAAGACAAGACAATGTACGGTTGAAGATGTCATTGTTAACCGGGTTGTTAGCTGAGATGCACATAAAACCTACCTTAAGAGAGAAGATTAAGGAGGCACAGCAAGTTGATGCTGTAGTTCAACAGATCAGATCGGAATATGGTGATGAGAAATGAGATGGTTTCCATGATTCAGATGACCAGGTAGCATGTTATCATGGGAGAATGATAGTACCAGATGTGGATAGCTTGAGGACTTTAGTCCTGGAAGAAGCTCATTCTTTGATGTATGCTATGCATCCAGGGAGCACCAAGATGTGTCGAAACTTAAAAGATATGTATTGGTGGCCTGGGATGAAGAAGGATGTTACAGAGTTTGTTATGAGGTGTCTTGTGTGTCAGCAAGTTAAAGCTGAACACCAGAAACCTGCAGGAACAATGCAACCTTTACCCATACCACAGTGGAAGTGGGATCATGTAACCATGGACTTTGTTGTTGGACTACCCAGGACAAGCAAAGGACATGATTCCATTTGGGTAATAGTTGATAGGTTGACAAAGACAGCTCATTTCTTGCCTGTCAAAACAACCTATTCTGCTGAGAAGTTAGTACAGCTGTATGTTGAAGAGATAGTGTGACTGCATGGAATTCCAATCACTATAGTTTTTGACAGAGGTCCCCAGTTTACGAGTCGTTTTTTGGAGCGACTGCACAAAGCTTTAGGCACCCAGTTAAGGTTTAGTACAACCTTTCACCCACAGACTGATGGACAGTCGGAAAGGACTATACAGACCTTGGAGGACTTGATAAGAGCATGTGTTCTTCAGTTCATAGGGAGTTGGGATTTATACCTAAGCTTGATAGAGTTTGCCTATAACAATAGCTATCAACATAGCATTGATATGGATCCTTATGAAGCTTTGTATGGTAGACGTTGTAGATCACCCTTATGTTGGTATGAGACCGGTGAGCATCAGCTGTTAGGTCCTGATCTTGTGCAACAAACCACAGAGAAAATCAAAGTAATACAACAACAGCTTAATACTGCACAGGATAGGCAGAAATCATATGCTGACAGACGTCGTAGACCTTTGGAGATCCAGGTTGGAGACAGAGTGTATCTCAAAGTCTCACCTTGGAAGGGAGTTCTTCGTTTTGGAAGGAAAGGGAAATTAGCTCCTAGATTTATGGGGCCTTATCCAATCATAGAACGGGTTGGAAAGGTAGCCTATAGACTAGAGTTACCACCGGAGTTACAGAGGTTACACCCTGTGTTTCACATTTCTATGTTGAGGAAATGTCACCCTGATATAGAGTCAGTTCTACAGCCTATGGAGGTAGAATTGAATGATGATATAACATATGAGGAAGGACCAGTGTCAATCCTTGATAACAGAATAAACAAGCAAAAGAAGAAAGATATAAGTCTTGTGAAAGTCCTCTGGAATCACCGTGGTGTTGAAGAAGCCACTTGGGAACTAGAGGAAGATATGAGAAGGAAATACCCTGCTCTTTTCCCTTAATATATGTTTTGTTGATTTCGGGGACGAAATCCTTGTAAGGGGTGGATAATTTATAACATCCCTGACCTGGGTTATGAGCTAATCCTAGGTGTTTTGCTTAATTATGTAATTAAGATACTTGTGATTATCTTTGGTCTGCAATTAAAACTCTTGAGGAACATATGTTTCCATTTTTGTCCTTTTTAAACAATGTTGTAGTATTGTTTTGTAATATAGGGACCTATGTGCAAATTACCCAATTAGAGGAGTTAAATTGCAATTTACACATGTTGATATGTTCCCTTGGTGTTGAGACATCATAAGAATGAATATGATGAAATATGATGGGTTCTCCAAGCTTGGGCACCAAGATGCAGCTTGTGGAGCAATCCTTGAGCTTTAAACCCTAATTTTGGTGTAAAGTGCAATTTATCCAAAATGTGGGGTGCAACTTGTAAAATACACTTTATAGAATATCTTTTATGACTCTTGACATCATTTAGAGTAATAATGATGAAGAGGGCGCTTCTTTTGAATAATCATATAAAAAGGAATACCTTTGTAATTGAATAACCAAGTTGTAAGTAAAAAGACCCTTATATATGTGCACCTTAGTGATAAGTTGACCTTCTTTACCTTTAGTCCTTGGTTTTAGAAAGAGTTTTGCTTTAGAAATAAGAAGAAGGTACGTGCAAAGAAGAAAGGAAGGACCTAGATGAGAAATGGAGAGACTAGTTGTCCTTATGATGGAAATGACCCCAGAGTATATATACAACTTTCCTTTGCAAACAAAGGAACGTTTCCCTTCTTCCTTCACTTATCCCCTTGCTAAACCGACTGAAACAGAGCTCTGGATCAGAGGAGAACGACCAAGAAGAATCTAGGTAAGCTTGGGTCATCTTCTTGCTCGAATTCATGGAGGAAAGTGGACTATAAGGTTGGTTTCATGGTTATCTTACTTAGTTCTTTCTTTCTAGCCAATCTTTCCCAACCTTTTCTTGGAGAAACACCTTTGGCTGACCTGTGGAGCTCAAGAAACCATTAAAGGCTTGAATCTTGGAAGCTTGGAGCTCTAGGAACGACCGTAAGGCGGGTTTTATAACTCTAAACCTCTTGCTTTCTTATGCATATCTTTGTTTTTGCAAGTTTGTAGTTAGTTCTTTTTCTTCCCCACTCTTCCTTGCACTTTTGTGAGCAAAACCACGAAGTAAGCGACCTGTTCTAAGGTTGAAGATGATGGGCGTGATTCTCTAGGCTACTTTACCAAACGACCTTGGACCATTTGGTCTAAATGGTTTGCAAGACCGTTTGAAACCAAATGGTCTCACAACCGTTTGATTTCATGTGGTTTGCAAGACCGTTTAGATTCAAACGGTCTCCAAGACCATTTGGTAGGGTTGACCAAGTGAAGACCGTTTAGTGGTCTGTTGGATATATATTGAATTAATCAATTGCAAAGAATCATGACCTAATTGCAAACCAATCACACCTCTAAACCCTAATCGGGTTCAAATTGCTGAATTCAAGGATCAATTTGGTTGAGCTTTGGGTTCAGTGGACCAAACGGTCTCAAGACCCTTTGGGGACCACTCAAACGGTCTCAAGACTGTTTGGTGACCACCCAAGACCGTTTGGAGGTTTAGGGTTAAGACAATTTAATCAATTGAAGGTCCAATCACAATAGGTTATTGAATTAATTGAAAATGCTGATTTTAGACCTAATTAGGGTTCAACCCTTATTAAATTGACTTAGATTTTGATGGGACTTTGGGCAAATGGTCTCAAGACCGTTTGGAGGATATCCAAACGATCCCAAGACTGTTTGGGCCAAATTTGGGCCCAATTGGAGGTCAATTGATGGGTTCAACATCAAATAGACTTATGTTGATGGATATTGATGGTTAACCGATTACAAACCCTAATTGAATTAGATTCAACCCTAAATGGCTATCAACTGAGGGTCAATTGAGTATCCAATTGGTTAAGTCTAACCCTAATTGGCCCAATTGATGAGCGGTTAACACATATGAGGACAATTGAGGGACTCAACCTTGAAAACCCTAATCGATTATAAGTCTTGATGCACTTTTTGGGTCCAATCGGTTTTGAGAGGTTTGGACCAAACGGTCTCAAGACCGTTTGAATCCAAACATTCTCAAGACCGTTTGAGTCCAAACGGTCTCAAGACCGTTTGAATCCAAATGGTCTCAAGACCGTTTGGGCTCAATCGATCTCAAGGTCGTTTGGTCCAATCGATCTCAAGGTCGATTCAATTCATGCGGTTTCAAGGTCGTTTCATCCAATCGGTTTCAAAGTCTACTCTCTCTCCAATGGTCAACAAGTTGAAACAGTCTCAAGACCGTTTAGATTCAAACGGTCTTGAGGGTGACCAAGTTCAAACGGTTTGGAAGTCAACCTAACCAAACGGTCAACACATCCACACGGTCTCAGGACCGTTTGGAGGTTGAAAGTGTGTAATCGTTTGGAGACTTTAGGGTTGTGATTACTTAGTGCTTTGAAGTTTTAAATGGGTCAATGGTGGTTCAAATTAAACCCTAAAGATACCTAAAGACATTAAGGGGTTAAGTACCTAGTAGGTTGACCTAAGATATAATTAATGGTGAATATAATCAGGGCACTTATAAATGGTTCAAGTAGGCAACACCTCTTGATCAAGCAAACCCTAATGACTATAGTGGTGATAACTTGACCTATGATAATCAAGTTGACTTAACCTAATTTAATCTAGAGTGATGTAAACATCATCTAGTAGTATGAGGAGAGAGAAGGCTCCTAATATGAATAAGAATCAAGTAACCTACCTCCAATATGAAAGAATGTACATGATTAGGGTATGATCCACCAAGGTGAGATCATAGAAACCCTAATTATGATGTCTAATGAATCTTAACTTAATTTGAGGGCATTAATGATGATGATGCTATGAGCTCAATTCACTGTGAAGTGAATAGTAAACCCTGATTCTAGGGTAATAACATGTAAAATGAATAAGTAAACCCTAATTGGGGGTAATGCATTGAAATGTACAATAAACCCTAATTCCAGGTTATGCTTTTAAGCATGAATCTTCATGTTTAAGTATGAGATGAGGAATCATTATTCCTAATCATAATGAAAGGGATTAGATAACCCTAATTGAGATGAATAAGGGAACTTAGCCTTAATGAAGGCATGAAGGTGCAACCCTTGAATTGAAAGGTTAATCCTATTTTATAAATTGACTAATCTGGAAATGAATTGTTTATTGTTGTCAACTGAATTAACCATGCATGTTCTTGTAAGAGAATGATCATACCCAGGTAATGATTATGATATCATATTCATTGAAAGCATTTTACTAGCTTTATGAATAGTGACATATCATGTTGCCTAGTAAGTGGCATCATATGAGGTTGATGGGTTGTAAGAGCCATGAGTAACATCAAGGTCATGCTAAATAGATGACTTATGATGAGATAATTAAGATATGATACCTAATTGATAACTGATGTAAGTTAGACCTGATACATTTACTATTCTATTTTCATAACTGTTGTTCTAATGATTAATGCTTGGAAACATGCTTGATGCTAAAAGAATGCTGAAATGTACCTAACTAATCAAGTATAATCGTACCATGTAGAGCACTGATCATAGATCCATCATTGTCAGAAGTTAAATGATGGTGAAACAGGTTTTCCTAAGGGAATTCCTGGATCACATACTTTTGAGTATGTGGGGGAATATGGATGTGTATATCCTTACATCCTAGTGTAGGAATTGATATAGATGTATCTTAATCTATCAACACTTCACTATGTGTTTATGTCGGGGTGATGTATCACTAATCTCCCGAGGGAAACTTTTATACCGCATCGATGAGAGATAAACAAGAGATCTTTCGATGGCGAAGAGAGTACAGAATGCCACTGTGACTCTAATAGCGAAGTGCCAGAATACCCTAGTAAGCTATAGTAGCATAGACACTAGATGTCCTGCATGTTAATCCTCACACTAACTGAGGAAGATGAGGTCATAAGAATTTGGCTCTTTTGATGACCTATGTATGGTAGCGATGCGACTTAGTAGTGATCGGTTGGAGTATGAGCGGTATACCTCATCTCCGCAGGGCATAATAATGTTTGTAAAACATAATCAACCGCGTAGTATATCTACTTAGGTTAAACTATGAGAAACAATGATTGTTGTTACATTGTCTACATTAATGATCTGTTCAAGTATCTAGCATACATGTTCTTCATATGCTTTAATGAAGTGATTGCTTAAGTAAATGTTGCTTTGCTTATTAACAACCTGTTGTTGATGATTTAAGATTATCTTGCTTTTGTTATCTCTTAAATGCTATAACAAAGCTTCTGGCGGAGAGTTATAACTCTCGCTGGGACAATTATTCAGATTGTCTCACTCCGTAGGTTTCTTACTTTTTATGTGGACGTCGAGGACGGAGAAACCAATATGAGGATGAACAGTATCAGCAGCAGCAACACCAAGGGCAGCAGTGGTTCTCAGGAGGAGATACTGACTGTCATGTCCTATAGTCAGTTAGTCTTATGTCGTCTCTGTACTCTCAGGTCCTAGGAGTCAGTAGGTCTGAGATTTTGGCTTTAAGCCTCGAGATTTTGTATCTGGATTTATATAATCACTCGAGAGGTGATTCATGAGAGATGTATTGTTAAAACATGATGTTAACATTTTATTTTGTTTATGATAAAGGAGTTTTAAGTTTCAAAGATCTTTTCTCCAAAAAATTTTAATTTCTAGTGATTTTCATAATTCCGTTGCCAGTTAAGTAATTCGCTTCCGCATTAGTTAATCGTGTTCTCCAAAGTAAGACGTCTCAGTCTTGGGACCGGTTGGCTTCATGCGGTCTTGGGACCGTGTGACTCCATGCGGTTTTGGGACCGGTTGGCTTCATGCGGTCTTGGGACCGTGTGAGTCCATGCGGTCTTGGGACCGGTTGGCTTCTTGAGGTATTGGGACCGGTTGGCTTCATGCGGTCTTGGGACCGTGTGAGTCCATGCGGTCTTGGGACCGGTTGGCTTCATGCGGTCTTGGTACTATGTGAGTCCATGCGGTCTTGGGACCGGTTGGCTTCATGCGGTCTTGGGACTGGTTGAGTCTTTTGTGGTTTTTTTGTGTCTTTTGTAAGTAAAAAGGAGAAAAGTCAATCTAATAGTATATTTGCAATAAGAGAGGATAGTTAGGGATTTTGTCTAATTTATCTGAGAAAGAGTGTGGAAAACTGAAGAAAATTACTAAGATAACATCACAAAATTGGAGGTTATCACTTATATCAATTTTTTCTCTGAATAATTACAAAATTACACACTAAATGACAATATGCAAAGACATGACTATATAAGGTATCAAGATAAAAACTACATATAGAACAAAAACACATTTGGAAACATCACCAAAAAACTTAAAGACAACCATGATAAAATAGATGACAATGACCCACTTCCTGACCCTATTTATAGCCAAGTGTTAATAGCTGAAAGATCATTTGGAAACAATGGGCCAAAATACAATTGATTAGATAATACGATAGAAATACAAATTCTTCCATAAAATATGCAACACTAGAAGGCCCCAATCATACATACATAGCCTCTTCATTAATGATGTGCAGACCACAACCTAGACATAAATAATGGAGGTATTTGACAGTTTCTTCAAAACTCATTTCAACCAGGTAGGAAATATTCTACTCACATTGTGTCGACTAGAACATCCTTTGTCCAAAAAAAGTAAAAAACGTTTATACCCACTCTCATTGAGTGCTTTCCCTAGAGTGAGATTAAAGATGATATGGAAAACCTAGGAGCCAATACACCCCCTAAACATGACAGATTCAATATGGCTTTTTACCAAAACTAATGGAATAATATATATCAATCCTTCCATAAAATCATTAAATACATATTTCACCATGATGGCATCACTCGTCAAATTGGCACACTTAATCAAAAATATGTAGCTCTCATCAAGAAAATAGAAAACCCTTATTTGTTAGTAATTTTGGACCTATCAGTCTAATCACTACATCATATAAAATCATTGCAAATACCTTTAGTACCCATTTCAATACTAAACTCAACAACATCATAAGACTACAACAAAATACATTCCTCGAAGGCAGAAGTAGACAAGAAGAAAACATCATGGTAAATGAAAATATACATGCTTTCCATCATAAAGGATCTCCCTCCTTACCCTTGAACTTGATTCTGAGTAAACATTTGACAACATGAACTGGCGCTTCCTTCTATCATGTCTGAGAGGATATGATTTTCCTACTAGATGGAACAATTAGATCAAATCATGCATCAACTCATGTCATTTTTCCAACATCATTAGTGGTAGTGCCTTTGTACTCTACTAGAACAAATGGTCTTAGAAAAGGGGACCCTATAAAGAAATGAAATCACTTCTCTACAAATAATGGTATGCAAAAGAACAATGAATAGTAGCGGAATAAAATAATATTGACTATATTCAATTTCATAAAGGGTACATCAAAATTTTCCCTATAAGGGTGTACATGATTTATACAATTAAAGGATCTAAGGTAGAGGGAAACTAAACTACATCAATCTGTCTCCAACAAAATAACTTAACATATATGTCCATGATGGAAGGATGAACACCTCTCCTAATCTTAGGTTGCTTCACCATGCTCATGTTGCGCACCCTGATCCTAAACCTGGGTGGTTGGGATCACCCAACAAGAGGACAAATAAAGTATGTGTCAATTAAAGGAATAAGGACAATTATAAACCAAAATATTCTATGATAAAGATTTACTATGCTAAGAGAGTCAAAAGTATGAGGCATGTAATAAATAAAAAGTCTACCATGATAAACAATAATAAAGTTGCATGCATGAATAACATTATGACTACAAAAACTAATATAGGGTTGAGGCACATACCTACCCTCAACCAATAGGTAGGGAGAGTAACCCATTCCCAAATACTTAAATATATATAAAAATGGGGAGAGTAATCACATTCCATTGGGTAAAATAACACATGCCCAACTATGGGTGGTTGTACACATGTACACTGCATTAGTGATGCGATGATTTTGAGTCGCATTTATAGACCTTTTTGATATGTGTTTTGTGCTTGTATTAGTCATTTTTATGGTTAATATTGCATAATTCATCCATTTTGGTCTTTGCCACTATTTTATGTCAAATCCCCTTGGTTTTATCATTTTGAGCATTAATTATCACATTATTATAATTCGTGTGGATTTATTTGATCTTGTCTTGGAATTTCAGGAAAAACAAGTATCTGCTTCCGTCGATACCATCGACGGAAGTCGATACCATCGACAAGGCCACAGGTTGCCAGCCGAAAGGAGCAGCAAAGAGTCGATACCATCGACACGCAAGTCGATGGTATCGAGATCCCTTCAGGTTGCTGGCGAGGAAGCGGTCGATAGTATCGACACCCAAGTAGATACCATCGACGCATGGAGGCTACAGCGTCGCTAAATGACAAAACCGACGCTACAGAGAGGTCGATACCATCGACCCAAGTCGATGGCATCGAGATGGCCACAGGCACTCGGACAAAAAGACAAGAAGGTTGTCGCTACTACACTGGGTCGATACCATCGACCCGCGTCGATGGTATCGACACCGTCAGATATGCGTTGGATTCATATGGATTTCAATCGGACGGGTGGAGTTAATTGACGACCTAATTAGGGACTTATACCTAATGACGGTCGCCCATACGAGAGGATCATCTAATTTTGCCATTGCACAAGTGCCGAGGAGGGGGGAGAAAGGAGAACGGAGGCCAGAAGTTCATACCTATCGATTCGGACGCTGCCGAAGACGGATTTCACCACCGAGAGGCGGGAAAGCTCGTGTTCTATGCAAAGGATCAACCGGTTCTCCTCCGTTCAGGGGTTTTCCCATTTAATTCACGTTTTTCATATGATTTCCCCTATTTCTACCATGTATTTGTGCGAGGTGAACATGCGGGGCTAATCCCCTCCATCTTTAGGACCGGGAGTAGCCCGGGAATGCATTGTATGACAGTTTTATATTAATAATTCATATTTTCTCTCTTAAATCCGTGGTATGATTTCGTTTTCTCCATATATTATTATGCTTGATCACCATAATAATAACCTAATGCCCTTAATCACTTTGACAGAAGGATTAACGGTTGAAAAGAGACGAAACCTACATTAATCGATAAATCCCTTGACAAAGGAGGTGTAAAATTAATGGTGGAAACTGAGAGATCGTTCGTAATGCACTTAGTTTAGGGAATAGATTACTACGACGGTGGAATCAACCTAAACCTAAGTAGTGAATTACACCACGACAGTGGGTAATTCTATTTTCAGGCCACTACCCGGATAGAGAGAGAAGATTGAGGAATTATATGAAACCTAATACAATGATAACCCGCGGTGAAACCGCAATCCTAAAGATACTCTTTTGAATTGATTAAATTAACATTTAATCGATTGGTTGCTTTGTTTTATTTTTACTTTCTTTTAATTTTGACAACAAACCCCAATTTGTTATTCGGCTTAGCTGATCGCAAATAGTTAGTAGGAGTCTCCAATAATTCAGCGTATCCCTGTGTTCGACTCGGGCCTCACAAAGGCCTGTACTACTCGACGTGTATACTTGCGTTTTAGCGCGTAGTAAAATACACGTCAAGTTTTTGGCGCCGTTGCCGGGGATACGGCGGAATTGTTGGCACTTCGAGTGCTACGAGCGGCCACTCTAGGCCACAAATTTCTTTTTAATTTTCATTCAAATTCAAATATTTTTACATTGCACTATAATTGTTATACTCGTCTAAGCATAGTACTGAACTCGAATTTTCTTATTTCAGGTACTGTGTATGGTGCATACACGTAGTACAGACTACGCAGAACGCGCACCCGAGGTTCCGTTTTCGGGACCTGAGGACGAGGAGCATTCCGAGCAAGAGTACCAAGAAGAGGTAGATTCTGAATCTGAACCAGAAGAGATGGTCGAGGAACCAACGATATGAGCGAAGATCAAAGCTTCTTCCGCATCTGCCTCTAAAGGGCCAATAAAGAAGCAAGCAATCAATATACCAACGTATAAGATTGATCCAGCTCGTATTAATTTGGTTAAGTCCAATGCTTTCCACGGGTTGAAAAATGAGGATCCTGTTGTGCACCTGAGTCAATTCGTGGAGAACTGCGATATGGTGAAAATTGACCGATTTCCGCAGACTGCACTCTATTTGAAGCTCTTTCTGAGCTCGCTAGCGAGAATTGCACGAGAATGGCTACATAATCTAGACGATGAGTTCGTGGAATCTTGGAACCATATGGTGGAGGTTTTCTTTGAGAGGTTCTTCCCTCCTGAGAAGACCAACGACATGATCTGGAAGATTCACAATTTCACCCAACAGGCGGGTGAAACATATTCTGAGACCTGGGAGCGATTTCAGGTTATGTTGAGGAGATGTCCGCATCACGGGCTGGACAAAGAGACGCAGGTGAAAATTTTCTATTTTTCTCTCTCCGAGCATGATAGGAGTAATCTGGATTCAGCCGGGTCAAGATTTTTTCTAAACAACGCAGACACCAGATACTGGGAGATATTAAAGAACATGGCTAGGAAACAGTCATGGGGTGACAGATTTGTTGTGGAACATGTTAAGGTTGCTGGTGAATCCAGAATAGTTAGGGAGATGAACGATAAGTTGGATCTTCTAGCCAAGAAGCTGCTAACTAAGGAGGATGCATCTGAAGATGAGGAGGCCCAAGTGAAATTCATGCAACAACAGGGTTATAGAAACAATGACTATGCATGGAGGAAGGATAAAAAGTTCTCATGGAAGGATCCGAATAATTTTCTACAGGATCCGGATGCCAAGCCACAGCAGAGAGTCGAGGATAAGAACACTGAATTACTGAGTCAAATGGTCCAGCAAAACCAAGAGATGATGGCCATGTTTGGTAAACAATTGCAATCTCAAGGTGATATTCTAACCAAGTTTAGGCAGACGCTGCAAAGCCATGGAGCACAAATGCGGGCATTAGAAACCACCGTGGCGCAGATTTCGAGTGAAGTGGCGACCATCAAGCACGCCAATCAACAGAAACCGGCCAAGAATGCAAACGTGGCCCAAGCACACCACCAGGTCAAATATATGTCTCTGGTAAGCAATGAGGAGGAACCTCAGGTGCAAGAAGCTGTAGAAGAAAGAAGAATGACGTTTAATACGCATGCGACACCGGCGATACTGTATCCACGCACTTACTACGGATTGTCGGGCGGAAACCCTTTCTTCAGGAAATCACAGCGAGTTGTGAGTATGGTATCTCCATCTAGGCAAGAAGAACAAGTGCAGGTTGTTTGTGCACGTGCGGAAACATCTACTGCAAGAGAGGAACCACAACAAGCTGCTACTATTGAGGATGTCTCGCCAAAGCCCACGTCGGAGGGAGCGATTGAAGCAAGCTTAGGGGAGGTACCCCTGAAAAGCTCATATGTGCCACCTCACAGGCGTGTTGATGCAGCAGATGTTTCAAATTCGGTCAATACTAAGACAAAGAAAGAGCATCGTCATTTTAAGAAATTCCTGGAGATATTCTGAAAACTCCACATCAATATTCCATTAGTGGAGATGATCGAGAAAGTACCCGCCTATGGGAGGTTCATGAAGGAAATCATCAATAAGAAGAGGCGGATTAAAGATGATGATATTTGTCGGATGAATGAGACGGTGAGCTCTATGATACACGGGAGTTCGCCAAAGAAGAGAAAAGACCCAGGAGGTTTTTACATTCCGTGCTCAATAGGTGGTCGACATTTTCCTAAAGCGCAATGTGATTCCGGCGCTAGCATAAATCTCATGCCTTTGGCGACATTTCAAAAGCTTGGGTTAAAAGAGATAAAGAAGTTGGCCGCAACAATTGAATTAGCGGATGGGTCTACTGTGAGACCCTATGGAGTATGTGAAGATGTTCTAGTCAAAGTGGATAGATTCATATTTCCGGTGGACTTTGTCGTCATGGATATGTCGCCACTCCAAAGCTGTGAAATTCTTCTAGGAAGACCTTTTCAAGCAACGGCAGATGTCGTGACTGCCTTAGGGAGAGGGACCTTGTCCTTGGGAATTGGAGGAGATCGAGTTGAATTCAAGTTACCGCATGATCCTCTAAGCGCAGTCCCCAAAGTGAAAAGATGATGAGCTTCATACCGTCTAGCCTAAGACGTTAAATAAGGGTGCTTGTTGGGAGGCAACCCAACCATCGGTACATTAGGATAGTTTAATTATAGTCATAGGTTGCTTAAATTTCATTCAATTTTTAGTATAAAGAAGATACCTTGATTCGTTTGTTCATTGTGCAGGTTGAGACAGAGTCGATACCATCGACACCCTCGTCGATGGTATCGACAAGGGTACAGGTTGAAGACTACAGATTTCGTTCTGAGTCGATACCATCGACGGCCTCGTCGATGGTATCGACATACCTACAGGTGGTCGAGAAGGAAACGTCGATAGTATCGACATAGGCGTCGATACCATCGAGATCTCTGGAGAAGTTCAGACCGATTTGTCTCAGTCAACTCGATACCATCGACGGCCTCGTCGATGGTATCGACATGATTCCAGGTTGAAATGAAAAAAAGCGGTGTCGCAATGAAGCCAAGTCGATACCATCGACTCCTGTCGATGGTATCGACCATCCATGTCACCGATCCGCACAAAGAAATTGACGGCGATCGCGGCGTCCACGTCATCAATCCGGGTGCTGCGTCGATACTATCGACTTGCGTCGATGGTATTGACAGGTCGGCAATCCGAATTTCAAGATCAAGCAATCGTCAGCCGTCGATACTCACGAGGGGGCCGGATAGCATCGAGACGTGTCGATACCATCGACCCGCATCGATGGTATCGACGGGTCAACAGTGGCGCCGACCAAGTCTATATAAGGAGAAGCAATACGTCATTTGACGTCACACCTTCAGAGTGATCTCCTCCCTTGGCGTTGAGCACTCCCCCGAGCTATCCAAGAGCGAAGAGCACCAGCACCGAGCGACGATCTTCCCCGAGCGGAGATTCATATCTCCATTCTTCTCCGAGCTCTCCTTCTAATCCTTGTCTCTTCGCCATCATGGTGCGTACCGCTGGAGCTTCTTCCTCGCGTGCTCATTTGGACGACATTCCCGAGTTCGTGCCACCACCGCCATCATCGGTGGCACGTCCTCGCCTTGTCCACCCTTCTGTGGAGGTGAAGAAGATCTTCGACGAAATCATGAAGTGCAAGATCGAGCCAACCCGGTATGTGGATCCGGAGATGCTCCATGATCTTGGCTTCAAGGCAAACTTGGACTACGTGCTTAAAGGACAAGCACACCAAACGGGCCGTGGCCACGATGAGCTGGAGTGCCATGAAGACGGTCAACCTTTCTTCGGCGAGTGGCCGACATATAAGGAACTGGTGGCAGAATTCATGGCATCCCTCGACGTCAATGTCGTGCCAAACGAGATATCCGCCAGCGACCGTGAGTGGGAGAAGGGCCGGGTGTCTTTCCGGCTCTACAACCACGACTACACCATCACTCTAGAGCAGTTCAACGACATCTTCAACTGGAACAGTTCCAAGTACAACTATCGCCGGCCAGATAACCGCACCGATTACGCCGCCATCTTCGCCGAGTTGGTGACGGTTCCGCATGGGAGGTCGGTGAGCTACCATAACGTCGCGGTAGCCGACTTTGAGCACCCGTTTGCACGGGTCTTGCACAGGATGCTGAGCTCTACCATCTTTGCTCGAAGCGATCTTGCTTTGAGCAAATTCCAGGAGTCTGATCTTTTCTTCCTATACAAGCTCCTGACGAGACAAGAATGCAACTGGGGTGCATTCTTTCTACACCGAGTGTTGGCGGTGAAGAGGAGCACGAGGAGAGCCCCGATTCATTTCGGTGGGATAGTCACCAGGATAGCCCTTTACTTGGGCTTGAATCTCGATCAGATGACTCCTCTTTCTACCAGAAGCAAGGTTAACTTGCAACATCTTCACCGGGCCAACTTAATTCTTCTCCGGGATGGCATGGCATTTGCGCATTGCCACGTGAATCAAGCATACCAGGAGTGCGCGCTGCTGGATCCTGTCTTCAACATCGAGGGCGCACAGCATTTCAGATGGCCAATCATAGCCATTGACTCCGATGAAGAAGAAGGCGGCAACGACGGTGGCAGACGACGGACAGGACAAGGCCGAGGAGGAGGAAGAGGCATTCACACCTCTTCGAGCACGTGTAGCACCCCGGAAGTGTCCTCAGATGCATTCAGGTGCTTCATCATCTTCTCTGCATCCGCCTCCACCACCGCCATCCTCGCAGCAGAGCGAGGATGTTTATTCTATGCAGGGCATGTACAGCATGCTCCAAGACATTCAGCAGACGCAGCACAGCCACACCGCTGCATATGTCGGTATCCAAGACACCACCAACCGGCTTTTCGTAAACCAACAGGCGATATTCGAGAATGAGCGCCTTCTTTTCGCCAATCAAGAAAGCATCCATGATCGGCTGCATAGGATGGAGTAGCAGCAGCAGCCATTCTACGACCACTACTGGAGTCAGGGTTATTTTGGTAGGTATCCACAACCTCCACCAATGCCCCCGTCTGAGCCGAACTTCCAAGGGCAGTTCCCGTCTTGGGACCCCACTTCTCCGCAGCCACCTCCACCACCACAAGAATGATCAGGTATCCCTGTTCCAATCTTTAAGTTTGTTTTTGACTATGAGGCCATAGTCAGATTCAAGCTTAGGGGGGTAGTTGGAACAGCTCTATCTTTTATTGTTTTTAGTTTTTAGCATTGTTATTTGTTTCTTGCATCTTTAGCTTTTGTAGGATCCACGTGCTATCTAGTGTAATTGTGGATGTCGTAAAAGTGTGTCATCTTGTTTGTTAGTGCATGGGGAATTTAAGGGAAATTTGAAAATTTTGTGTCTTTGGATAGCTTGTTTTGTTTTGACCTTGGGGAACACATCCTACGAAAATGATTGATTATGTCAACTTTAAAACAACATTTCATACCTGTACTCCTAATGATTCATGAAAGTAGACGGAAATGGTTGTTGAGCCTAACCTAACCAAATGGTAATGAGACCTTAATTGGATATAAGAGAGAGAACCCTCTAAACTACTACACAGGTCAGTAAGGAGGGACACATAATATCTTTCTAAGGTTCAGTCATCTAATCTTGTGATCATTCCACTTCATTTTTCCATAATCCACCTAAGAATTGGAAGTAAAGTGCAGTTTTAATTCCTTCTTGTGTGCATAGCATGTAGATAGGACTTGCATTGATATTTTCCATACTTTTGCATAGAAAGAAAAAAAATATAGGAATTCATGCACATTACCTTTAGGTGCATGCCATGTAGTTGCACTCATGATTTTCATGCATAAAGTATATCATGTATCTCAATTTTTCCCCAATGGTGAATTAAACTGTTCCATACCTTCTAAATATTAAAAAAAAGAAAAAAAATTTCAAGCATGAAGAAAATAGCCCAATAAACCTATCTTTAAGCAATTATGGATATGTGGGCTGAAAAAAAATCTGAAAATCTGCAATATATATATAAAAAAAAGAGGAAAGAAAAAGAATTTAGAAGAAAGTGAAATAAGGAGGAAGGAACATGATATCAATTGCATTTCAGAATAATTGAGTACATGATGTAGCTTGACTAGATATCCATCTCATTTTGAGGTGGAAGGTTAGTGCATGCATCATTTCACCCAATTTTAGGCATTAGGGCATTTTTAATGTGCATTGGCATCATTTAGGACATTTTGTATTATGCATGTTGAAACTGTACAATACTTCCAAGTTCTTCCATGAGCCACCCATTTTCATCCACCCGTTGCTCGGATTGGTAGGCCACAGTGAATTTCTCCTCACTACTGATTATCAGGAGAACTACTTCCATGTAGATGGTAGTTAGGGCGAGCAACGTAGCATAGGCGATCACAAGATGCACCAATGCTGAATCGGCAAATTTTATTATGTTAACTGCCTTATGTGATAGTGTTCATCGGTTTGGAGGTTAATTTCTTTTATTGATGATTACTGTCGCCTTTAGGGTAATTACCGTTTTTTGGTTAGAGAAGGCCGGTTTGAGAATGTTCAATGGGAGTCATATGGGATGTTGGGTTGGTGTGTTGTTTTTCAGTTGACATTTGCAATTCTATTCTAAGGATTAGTTGCTCGAGGGCGAGCAATGTTCAAGCTTAGGGGAGTTTGATGCGATGATTTTGAGTCGCATTTATAGACCTTTTTGATATGTGTTTTGTGCTTGTATTAGTCATTTTTATGGTTAATATTGCATAATTCATCCATTTTGGTCTTTGCCACTATTTTATGTCAAATCCCCTTGGTTTTATCATTTTGAGCATTAATTATCACATTATTATAATTCGTGTGGATTTATTTGATCTTGTCTTGGAATTTCAGGAAAAACAAGTATCTGCTTCCGTCGATACCATCGACAAGGCCACAGGTTGCCAGCTGAAAGGAGCAGCAAAGAGTCGATACCATCAACACGCAAGTCGATGGTATCGAGATCCCTTCAGGTTGGTGGCGAGGAAGCAGTCGATAGTATCGACACCCAAGTCGATACCATCGACGCATGGAGGCTACAGCGTCGCTAAACGACAAAACCGACGCTACAGAGAGGTCGATACCATCGACCCAAGTCGATGGCATCGAGATGGCCATAGGCACTCGGACAAAAAGACAAGAAGGCTGTCGCTACTACACTGGGTCGATACCATCGACCCGCGTCGATGGTATCGACACCGTCAGATATGCGTTGGATTCAGATTGATTTCAATCGGACGGGTGGAGTTAATTGACGACCTAATTAGGGACTTATACCTAATGACGGCCGCCCAGACGAGAGGATCATCTAATTTTGCCATTGCACAAGTGCCGAGGAGGGGGGAGAAAGGAGAACGGAGGCCATAAGTTCATACCTGTCGATTCGGACGCTGCCGAAGACGGATTTCACCACCGAGAGGTGGGAAAGCTCGTGTTCTACGTAAAGGATCAATCGGTTCTCCTCCGTTCAGGGGTTTTCCCATTTAATTCACGTTTTTCATATGATTTCCCCTATTTCTACCATGTATTTGTGCGAGGTGAACATGCGGGGCTAATCCCCTCCATCTTTAGGACCGGGAGTAGCCCGGGAATGCATTGTATGACAATTTTATATTAATAATTCATATTTTCTCTCTTAAATCTGTGGTATGATTTTGTTTTCTCCATATATTGTTATGCTTGATCACCATAATAATAACCTAATGCCCTTAATCACTTTGACAGAAGGATTAACGGTTGAAAAGAGACGAAACATACATTAATCGATAAATCCCTTGACAAAGGAGGTGTAAAATTAATGGTGGAAACTGAGAGATCGTTCGTAATGCACTTAGTTTAGGGAATAGATTACTACGACGGTGGAATCAACCTAAACCTAAGTAGTGAATTACACCACGACAGTGGGTAATTCTGTTTTCAGGCCACTACCCAGATAGAGAGAGAAGATTGAGGAATTATATGAAACCTAATATAATGATAACCCGCAGTGAAACCGCAATCCTAAAGATACTCTTTTGAATTGATTAAATTAACATTTAATTGATTGGTTTCTTTGTTTTATTTTTACTTTCTTTTAATTTTGACAACAAACCCCAATTTGTTATTCGGATTAGCTGATCGCAAATAGTTAGTAGGAGTCTCCAATAATTCAGCGTATCCCTGTGTTCGACTCGGACCTCACAAAGGCCTGTACTACTCGACGCGTATACTTGCATTTTAGCGCGTAGTAAAATACACGTCAATTAGCTATTTAGTCAATAATTCATCATGCTGAGTAAATTAAATTGGTAGGATGGAAATAAAATAAATATAGTAGTGGGGTTCAAAACCCACGAAGTAATTGAAGTAAAGGTTCCATAAGAAGGCAATAAAAATATTTAAAGGCTAAGTCTATGCCTCATTGAAAATATTAGGGTTGGATATCAAAATGCCCAACTGAAAGAACAACTGTACACACTCATGCATAAATAGGGTTGCACATACATAAGATCACATGTATCTTAATGTAGAGTCCTAATTATTTCTTTCACCAACTTGTTTGTATCCAGAACCTCTTTAACCTAAATTACAATATATATGTATGCATCGAGGTTTCATATATCATAAAGTGTAAGAAAACCCTATTTTTAGACCTTCAATGAAAACCTTCGATTTAGGACTCAAAACTTGGACCAATCGATCAATTGGATTATCCTGATTAAGAAAATCTATTTATTTATTAGATTTGGAGTTAAAATGAATTAGTTATCAATTTTAACCTTTTTTATAATTAAAATGGAGTTTATAATAAACATCGAAATAGAGATGCAAAATAATATGATAAAACCTTAAATTTGTATTATACTCGAAAAATTCTTTCCAACAACTATTTATTCGTATTTTTCTAATGTCAAATGTAAAAGTTATGAATTTCGCATTGTGGACCAATTAGAAATTAGGAAACTATAGGTGTGACGTAAATTAAATCTCAATTAAATGTCGATGTAAATGACTGGAGAATGGACCAAAAAACCTAGATGCACATGAAACATCGACCATGGGTGTGGGGGCATTTTAGTCCTTTAACAAAGAAATGAATATCGTGGTTGATGAATCAAATATGTGTGTGAAAACCCAAAATTACCCGTGCAATCAAAATTGCTTGATCATTGTGGTGGGGTCACCGAGGTCATTTAAAGACCTGGTTTGTTCTGGTTCAGGTCATGGTGCAAGCAGCCTCGTAGGTACCTTCTAGCTTCAAACCAGGGTCGTGGATGCATGATCGTATGAGCTATTAAGGCCTCAGGTGAATTTGTCATGAATTAGCAGATGCACCGAGCCAATCCACTAGCCACTAGTACAGAAATGGCATATAACATCACATTTGATGGCGTCGATTAAAACTAAAAAATCGAAGCCACTATACTACGACGTCTGCTAAAAATGAAAAATGTCACCTATATGTGAAGGTAGGTCGATAAACAAAATACACGGGTATCACTTTTTCTTTAACGTTGGTTTGTTGACATAAAAACTGACGTCCAAAATCACCTACGAAATACAATTTTCTAGGGAAAAAAATTGCCTCCAAAATTTTCAATTCAACGTCGGTTGTACTAAAACCGATGACATATGTTTTTCGCCAAGCCCCCACGAAAATTTTTATCCCTACGTAGTCATCGGATTTTGATAAGGAACCGACGACTAAACATCCTTCGCGAGGCTAAATTTATCCCAACATATGTCGTCGGTTTTTACCAAAGAATCGACGAGGATGTGTGTTAGCACATTGTCCCCGTGAAAATATTTTCCCCCTAATTTGCCTATTTGGTGTCGATTTTTAGTTGGCAATCGAAAATTATGACTGTAACTCAAGAACAATTTTTTTGTCAGGATATGTGGATAGACGTTGGTTGTTGTATCTAGAAATCGACGACAAACACCCTGACCGTGTGCAAATTTTTTTGTTTATAGTTGCAGATAGGTGTCGGTTTTCATGTGTGACCAATGCCTATTGGTGTTAAGCGTCGGATTTTTATAATAATTGGCACCTATAGTTAACTTAATAGCACTCGCGCGAACTAGACTCTTCCCCTTCTCTGTTTCATTCCCGATTTCACTGGCTAGGTCTGGCAATTCCGTTGTTGCTCACCGCGCCGCCGATCTCTGTCTTCCAGCCACCACCTCCACTCCTCTGCTACTCCATCCTCTTATCTATCATGTGCCACCATTCTATCTTTACTCGCCTGTCACCGTGAGGAGCTTGGACCTGAGGATGCCGACGAGATGTTGTGCTCACCGCCTGAGGACGCCGGCAGAGTGAGCTGTTGTGCTCACAGCTTCAGGAGTTGTTGCGCTCAACACTGCTAGAGCTTTAGATCTCAACTCCACCAGATCTTTGGAGCTCAACACTGCTGAATTACTTCCCCTACTGTTATAGGTAAGTTTCATATCCCCCAATCAACCCCTATATCAATAAACAAATATGCATGTTTGAGCCAGGAATCAAATAAAACCCTAATGTTAGATCTCTGATTTGGTAGTGATGTGTCACCCTAACATTTACATGAATCCATATTCTATGATGTGGATTGATGATGATAATGCATGAGCTAGTTTGAAATTTTGGAATAAATTATGAATGATAGGATACCTACATTTATGTGTAATGATTATCTTGATGATGAACATGCATGTACATTGGAGATGTTGAAATCAATGTTATAGAATATGGTACCTAGACTAGGGTATGATTAAGAGTACAAGATGTTGCTATTGTAAATCAACCTAGAATATGAACAATGAAACTAGGATCGTAGGTATATAAATGACAACATTGTATTATGACCTAGAAACCCGTCTGAGATTTATTCATTGGGAGTAAATCTTGGATAGTCCCTAGTTTGGGACTATTCTTGAACACTTAATCTCACTTAGGATGTAAGTGTATAATGTATATTCGGTTTTCATGATGTTTCATCAGTACTTCCCCGTTTATTCTCTAAGTACATATGTTGGTGGGCATTTGCCCATGCACATCGGTGTACTAAGAGAACAACGGGGAAATGTTGCCGAAATTTTCTTGAAAACCCAATACACATTATACACTTACTAGTGAGATTCAGTGTTCAGGAATGGGATAGGTGGTACACATTTATTATTTATATAAGACCCTAGAATATAATTTTTTAACACTAAACTCTAATCTTTTAACACTAAACCCTAATCTTTAAATCTTTTAACCCTAAACCCTAATATTTTAACGATAAACCCTAATCTTTAAATCTTTTAACCATAAACCCTAATCTTTTTACGCCAAACCCTAATCTTTAAATCTTTTTACCCTAAACCCTAATCTTTTAACACTAAACCCTTAACTTAATATGTAATCCCTAAACCCTAATATATACTTGTTTTTTCTTTGAACATAGAATGGATAGATCATGGATGTCCATTCGAAATGGTCTTGATCAGTTTATTAGATTTGTAGAGGAATATAGGAAATAACTTGGAGATAAGTTCTACTGTCCATGTAGGCATTGCGGTAACAACTTAAAAGTCAGCACTGATGATGAAATCAAAAGTCATGTCATGTGCAACGGGATTGTACAAGGCTATACAAAATGGTATTGGCATGGAGAGATTTCAAATCTGAAATCAGTATATGTCAATAACAGTGCTTGTGTGGAAGAAGAAATTGCCTTTGATGACATAGATGTGAACGAACCAGTTCCAGTAGACATCGTTGATGAGATGTTGGATAGTTGTGGGGTAGAGCATACTAATCCACCTCCCATGTTTAGGAACATTGTGCATGATGCTGAGAGACCGTTATACATAGGTTGTACTAAGTTTACAAAGCTTAGAATTGTGTTGAGATTGTATAAGCGGAAGGCTAACAATAGATGAAGCGACAAAAGTTTCACGTCATTGTTCTCTTTGTTGAAAGAAATTCTTCCTGAAGGAAATGAGCTGCCAATCTCAACATACGAGTTAAAGAAATTGTTGTGCCCAATGGGAATGGAGGCCAAGAAGATACATGCATGCCCAAATGATTGTGTATTATTTCAAAAGGACTATGTGGATTTGAAAGAATGTCCAAAATGTCATGCGTCTATGTATAAAATGATGACTTTAGGGAAGTCCAAAATTGGTTCTCCTACCAAGGTGATGTGGTATCTACCTATAATATCACGGTTTCAATGCTTGTTTGCCAATTCGGTAGATATAAAGAATTTGAGGTGGCATACCGAGGTTAAGAAAAATAATGATGGGATCGTACGACATGCGTCTGATTCCCCACAGTGGAAGAAGATTGATTTATTATACCCTAAATTTGGTGAAGAAGTTAGCAATCTAGGACTTGGGCTTTGTACCGATGGAAAGAATCCGTACGAGACATTGAGCAGCTAACATAACACTTGGCCTATTATGCTTTTTATGTACAATCTTCCTCCCTGGTTGTGTATGAAAAATAAGTATGTTATGTTGTCGTTATTGATATCGCGCCCTAAACAACCTAGAAATGATATCGACATTTATCTTGAACCTCTGATTGATGACTTAAAAAAACTCTGAGGTGAAGGTGTGATGACCTATGATGCTTCACGTGGAGAGACATTTCGTCTGCACGCTATGTTGTTTTGCATTGTTAATGACTTTCCAGCATGTGAGAATTTGTCTGGATACAATGTCAAAGGATCTAAAATGTGTCCTATATGTGAAGAGAACACTGATTCAATACGAGTAAAGCATGACAGCAAGACTGTATATCTTGGTCATCGAAGGTTTCTTCCAAAATTCCATCTGTACCGAAGGTTGCGCAAAGCGTTCAATGGATAGAATGAGGAACGGAGTGCACCTAAACCTATACCAGGGGAGGTTGTTTATGAAAGAGTAAAAGACTTTATTAATGAATTTGGTAAGAGATCGTAATGTACCATGGCCACACGGAGTGACAAATCTTTATTCAAGAAGACATCAATATTTTGGGATCTTCCTTATTGGAGTTATTTGGCAGTCAGACATTGTATCGATGTCATGCATGTTGAGAAAAATGTTAGTGATAGCGTCATTGGTACTCTGTTGAATATACCAGGTAAGACTAAAGATTGGATCAAATCCAAAATGGACCTACATGAAATGGGAATAAGGATAAAATTAACAGAAGTAGTTAGTAGTGATCGGAGAACATATTTACCTCCTACTTATTACACATTGTCTAGAAAGGAGAAGAAAGCTTTTTGCGAGTTCTTGGTTAATGTTAAGATGCCATAGGGTTACTCATCCAACATTTGTAGATTGGTATCAATGAAAGATCTGAAGTTAATAGGTCTTAAATCTCATGATTGTCACACTCTAATGCAACAAATATTGCCTGTGACACTTTGATCTATACTGTCGAAGCATGTAAGGTTTGGAATCACCAGACTTTGTTTCTTCTTCAACAGTTTGTGCAGTAAAGTTATTGATCATGAGACTCTCAATAAGTTGCAAAGAGAAGTGGTTGTTACCCTATGTCAGCTTAAGATGTATTTTCCTCCTTCATTCTTTGATATCATGGTACATGTTGTTGTCCACTTGACTAGGGAAGTGAAAATGTTGGGACCAATTTTTTTACATTGGATGTATCCTTTTAAACGATACATGAGCATTTTTAAAGGTGATGTTCGAAACTGTTATCGGCCTAAAGGGAGTATTATTGAGAGTTATGTGGCGAGAGAGGTTATGGATTTTTGCAATGACTTTCTGAGTGGTAATGATGCTCTTGTAAATGACAAAAATATTGAGGAGTATTCTGGAAAAGGGATTTTAGGATCACAGATGAAAGTAATCAGCCGTGAGCTGTTGGAACAAGCTTACTTGTATATTTTAATTATACAACATCAACAAAGTGAGTGTTTATATCGTGGAACATACCGATTTCATCAAGAAATAATATCATTGAGCCAATTCAATGTGGCTTGCCAAAGAGCATAACAAGACATTTATTAAGTGGTTTGAAGATAAAGTCTTACATCAACTATCTCAAACACCAAATAATCTTGCTAAAAATGTCAAATGTCTCGCCTTTAAACCAAAAATGAATGTTATGTCTTATGAAGGGTTTGACATAAATGGGTTCTCATATAACACAAAGCGTCAAGATGATAAGAGCGTCATCCAAAATATTGCAGGTTTGTGGCTTGTTGTTGGCTGAAATAAGAGGATGTTGTAAACCTACAATTCATAACTGTAGGTTCTGCATCCTGCTAACCAACGGGACAACAGGCCTACAAGCTGATAAGAAGAAAAAAAACATAGTCATCGGTTAAATAAAAAAACCTAACAATGAATGTCCAACTCGTCAGTTAATTATAGTAAACTGAAGCCTTTTGTTCTAATGGTGTCAGTTATTTTTAGGTTATCTAAAAAACCATCAATAAGTTGAGGTCAACGAAGTCGGTTATTTATAAAAAATTGACAACTATGGTCTGACCGGGGGCCATTTTTTCATTTGGGATGGAGAATGGCGTCAGTTTTGAGTGAATAACCGACGCCTATGGTCCCACGACTGACGGTTCTTTTTTTGGTTGCAATCACAGACGGTTCTATGTCGTCGGTTTTTTAACCGGCACTGAAGGCATCTACTTTTAGTGTCACCCACTTGGGTGTCACTTGCAAACCAACGTCAACAGTCTTATTTAACTGACGTTAAAGGTGATATTTGTACTAGCGAGCTATTTCGTTAACTGGAGCTCGAGGCTCATCGCAGAAAGAGGTGGAAATAGGGCAAAGGCCTCCGAATCCACCACGAGGAAGCGACGAACGAGAATTGTGGCTAAAGCTAAGGGAAGCATAAGTGAGGTCCAGAGAGCACACATGAAGGGAAAATAGGGTCAAAGAGGTATAGGGGCGCCGATACAACTAGCGCCAGCGAGGTTACCAAACTGAGGTACAAGTTACAACGACTCAAAACAAATCAATGCACACTACTAATGTGAAAGCAAAGAAAGGGTGTTGAGGATGCTCACCGCACACGTGATTGGACTGGGATAGTTGGAGCAGTGTGCTGCAATTTATCATCACTAAGAAAGAAGACTGAGTAGGCGGTGGAGTTTGGGATCAAAGGAGGTGCAATTGGGAGTGGAGGAGAATAAGGTGATCTCCAAGGATCATTTCTGACCTCTAATATAGGTGTGAGATGATTTGCAATCCGTTCTGCAACCGCCAGATTTAGAGAGGGTTAAGCCCTATTTTGGGTATTTCGTCAAGAGGTTATGGTAGGATGCGAGTTATGGATCATAGGATTCGGGGGAGAGATGCATATTCAATGGAGGAGGAATTTCGTGAAACGGAGGTGTATAGAGGGAGAAAGAGATCAGCAAAGGAAAACGCCTATCCTATGAAATCGTTGGGGGTAGAAGACAAAGTTGGAAGCGTTGGATCAATGTAGATCTCAGATGATTTAATATGAACCGTAAGATAATGCGTGTGATATTGAAATCAATGTATGTAATATATGACAGAGTAAAAATAACATAATCATAGGGTTAACTGTTCACATAAATGAAACCTTGGCCAAACTATAATCAAAACTTATTTAATTCCTTTGGGGTTCAAACCTTGACCAATTGACCCCAAATTTGGACCATAGGCTAATATTAATGTCTAGAATAATGCTATATAATTAGATTTTCGTTTTACACAAGATTTGACCCTTAACCACTATATTGTCCATTAATGTATATATTAATGTATAAAAAGGGTAAATTAATATGAAAATGTTTTCTAATTAAATATTTGGGTGAATATTTGAGATAGACATTATATATTAATTTCAGGTGTCCTATCTCACCTCATTATTCTCTTTTAATGTTTTATTATCACATAGGAGGAGAGATAAATAAAGAGGATCATTCTTTACATTAACTAGAACAATACCACATTATTTCTCATTTCTTGTCCCAAAAAGCCATAAAAACTCTAAATTAATATAGTCTACTAATTGTCTCTCATTAGTGGTCATTTTGCATTATTAGACTCTAATTAAAATACTAATTGAGGTATTTGTGCACAGATCCATATGTTGGCACAAATAGGAGTCAAATTGCTCCAAAACAACTAAGAATTTCACAATTTCGACATTGAGGACAAAAGGAATAGAAAAGATAGGTAAATTTAGGAAAAAGGCCAAAAAATATATGAAAAGCTTGAAAATGGGTTAAATTGCAAATGAATTCGAGTTTCAGTATGTTACATACCCCTTCCCCCTTACCTTTTTTTATTTTTTCACATATATGATCTCTACTATGATTAAACTCACTACAAAAGAAAACATCATTGATGTCCCTTATAGGGGTGCTAAATGGATCATACAATATACATATGACACCATTCTCTTCCTTAAACCTAGCTATACCAACACCATAAACACCATATGAATCTAGGCATTTCTCCCTCATATCTCTAGACTCAAAACAAACTTCCAAATGTACCATACTTGGTATACACATCACCCAATCAGAAATAGACAGATACACACATATGTTACAATGCAAGGAAGAGAATTTTCCCATCACATACCTTAATTTACCACTACCTCCACATTTGTTGCCTACTTCTTGTTGAAATCTGCTCATCACATCCTTTAAACAAAATATCTCTCAGTGGAAAATGCATACACTTAGTCTTGCAAGTCTGCCTCACCCTCCTTAATTCAACACTTACAACCAAGATCACATGCTATCTGAGTTGTACCTATCCAAACAAAGGTTATCCAACAAATATACATTAAGCAAACATGTTTTCTATGGGGAGATACAACGTATACAATGAAAACACACTTGGTGAATTGGAACATATTATGTAAACCTAAATAATAAGGGAGATGGGGCATCCTCGACCTCAAACTATATGCACTATGTATCATCAATGAAATCAAACCACTTTATGTACTGATAAACAAAAAAAAATAGAAAATACATACCATCGACAAATATTACAAAAATAGTAACCCATTACAAAACATCATGAAGAGAGTCACATCACCTCTATGAATCTACATTGTCAACATTGTATTTATCATTCAAAATAGTATCATCGTACCTCCAGATTCATTCAAACACATTAACTTGTGGAGCGAGCCCCTGGCTAAATGGGTGCAGCATAAAAAATATGAAACTCAACATAGATATACCCGTTCGACTGTTTGGCATTACCACAAATCATGCACTACTTCTCAACTCTAATAGAAAAAAGATATATTCAATAGAATCATATGTGATTTTTTTCAACAACAGAGAGAGAGAACATATCAACCACACATTGAAAATTTTGAGAGATAACCATATGATATAGAAACGGGGGAAAGAATACACACTGAAAATTATATACAATCATTTCAGACACACTGACATGATGATAAAATTTGATAGACCATGGGAAATCAAATGTCCCGCCAAATACATCATCCTAATATGGCTTATAGGACATGCCAAATTACCCAGTGGAGAAAATTGGACTACAAGAGGTTTTATGGGGCCCACCATATGTCAGTTGCATCATGGATCACAGGAAAACACTGAACACATATGACTTTGTTGTGATTCACAAAACATATATGGAATACTCACCTTAATTATCCCCTATACACACATTGTATCAAAATGATACTATCAACTATATTACCAAGGCTAGATCAAAAACCTCAACTTATCACATACCCCACGTTATAGCCATACCATTTGCAGATAATGAAATAACAGATTATTTGAAAACAAAGAAAGAAATATTAATCATATCAAATAGGGGTTTGATGAGTATATATAACCACATAAACTCTTCTCACATATACAAGAAATGGAGTTATCATTAGAGAAGCCAAAGCAATTCAGATGAATCAATTAAGGAATGCAAAAATCTATCATGCATCATATTCTACGGAATAGAGTAAGAGCTCGATAAGTCCCAATGAAAGATCCAGGTTTGAACCTCACCGAATGTACTTTGCAAACGACAATCCACGCTGATTTAGCATGAAAGAGTGTGATCAGACCACACCCTCTCATGCCTCGAAGTTTACCGTGTCAGGCTCGTCCGCAGAGTGGGTTCTCTAAGTCACAAAAGAAATATATAACATGAAATGAATAGTTGATTCCTCTTAGGCTACCGAAGTCCATCCCAATGTTATCCTATTTATTATATAACATGTACTATGAGGCTTGCCTAGGGTGCCACCCTTCAACTCAACTATGTGTCATTCGCTTTTACCTTGTTGTTTATTTGTAGCTCTGATAATGAGAAACACTATTATATACTATGTAATCTGATTTTGCGAATCTCGAACTAAACTTATATTATGAATTCAAAACAAATTTTATCAAAAAAAGAAAAGGATATCAAGACGCCCTTTCACATACACCAGACTAATAGAGGCACCGGTACGGCCACGTTTGTTCGAAAAATAGTTCACCAAATACCTATCCGTAGTTTCGAATTCCATGAGAACTACCGAAATATTTAGAAAAATGTAACGGAGAAAAAGCAACAAACGAAAAAAGACGATTCATAGTGACCGCCTTTTTTTGTGCTTTCCCGGTCTCGCTCGCGTCTCCGTCAGGTCACCGACGAGCCGTTACCGCTTCGGCGCTTCTCCATTCGGGCGCGGCGTGCTGCTCTCTTTCATACAGGTGTTCTCTACTTGCACTTCTTCCCAGAGGACGAAAATTTGAAGCGCTTAATTCACATCAATGGCATCCAGAAACAACGCCCCCTATCCTATCTCCAGCGAAGAGGAGGAAGAAGAGTCGGACCAAGAAGAAGAGTCAGAAGATTCAGAAGAAGAGGGCTCCGAAGAGGAAGGGGAAGAAGAGGACGAGAACTACATCCCTCTTCCGGAGGGTGAGACCGAATTGCAGGATTTTCTAGGGTTCGCGCCTACCATTTCTGAGGTTGTATCCCACGCTGTTCGACTCGTCTCCGGGCCGCGGCGGGGTCGCCCCCCGAGTAGGCAGGGTGCACGTCCGGCGACGGTCCACTGGGGGAGGCCTCGAGGGCGTGGTCGGGCGACCAGGGGGCGGGCTGTGCGTGTTGGGGAAGAAGTGATGGATGGTGGTTCTGGCGAGGGGCAAGGCAACATAGTTGATTCTCAGGTCGCATCAACGCTGGCAGACTCTCACGAGCAGCGGCACACAACTGAAGGCAATGGTGGGCAAAGTGGGGAAGGAGTTGAGAAATATCGACCTGGTACATGTGACGGGGAAGAACAGGATGTTGGATCTTCTGGGAAATCCAGCAAGATGGACGCAGATCCCCAGAGTCTGCCCAATTGCCCCATCTGCATGGAGCCGTGGACAAGTGAAGGCGTTCACAGAGTTTGGTGAGTAAAATTTACTAGACGAACTTAGTGGTTCCTCTTATACTTTTTCCAGCAGCTATAATATACTTTTTGCCTTCGCTATACACGATACACATCCAATACGAGTACATACACCTGCGAGTCTGCGACCTCTGTAAGCTTTAAATGTACCAGAGACTGCTATGTTTTGTAATTTTTTTGATGTAGCTCAATGCATTGAATAGACAATGTAATTTCTTGGGGGTTATATCTGTTTTCCCAAGGATGAAGATAATGCAGCACATTCAACACAAAAGAAATGGATTTACACAGGATATATTGCTTCCATTATAGTTTATGATACAATGTTTTAAAAAGCGTGAAGCACGAAGCAAGCAGACAAGACCTTTGGCGATTAAGCGAGTGTTTTTTTAAAAAGCAGATGCTTCATTTTTCAGATATTAATATACAATATACATGCATAAAATATAAAGTGTATTCCTTTAAATGTAATACAAAGTAACAACAATAAATAGTTAATAAATCAACCATGTACAGCAAATCACCAGATCAATGTCAGACTGTTAGTATAAAATAGCTAACTAGCTACATTGAATCAGTAGCTAACTATACATTTATATTTGTTTAATATAAGCGCAGAAATATATACTCATATAAGTATCAAGTCACATTACTGACATTAATGCTACCGAGTATAAAATATCTAACTAGCTATATAAAATCAGTAGCCAACGATGCATTTGTATTCATATTTAACATAAGCATATATATATATATATATATATATATATATATATATATATATATATATATATATATATATATATAGAGTCAGGCTAGAATACACTCGAGTGTACGGATCGCACGAATACACTCAAGTGTGTTTGCATATCAAGACTATTTTTTTCAAAATGTAAACCGTTGATCTTCACCGTCATACTATAACTAGGCTACATACAAATTTTGAGCCCATTTGGATGAGTGTAAGTCACTCATCCAAGGGCAACAAAATCGACGCGCGAAACTAATTTGAAATGCATAATTTTTGTGGTCTTCATAACATTAGCTATACATATCCAAATGTGTTCAAATTTTGCGTATGAGTTGTTCACGAGATGTTTAAGAAGATCAATGGATTAGATTTTCAAAAAAAATATTACATCATGGAAAACTACTTGAGTGTATTCCGCTCCGGATACACTCGAGTGTATTCTAGCCTGACTCTATATATATATATATATATATATATATATATATATATAGAGTCAGGCTAGAATACACTCGAGTGTACAGATCGCACGAATACACTCAAGTGTGTTTGCATATCAAGACTATTTTTTACAAAATGTAAACCATTGATCTTCACCGTCATAGTATAACTAGGCTACATACAAATTTTAAGCCCATTTGGGTGAGTATAAGTCACTCATCCAAGGGCAACAAATCGACGCGCGAAACTAATTTGAAATGCATAATTTTTGCGGTCTTTATAACATGACCTATAAATGTCTAAATGTGCTCAAATTTTGCGTGTGAGCTATTCACAAGATGTTTAAGAAGATCAACGGATTAGATTTTTGAAAAAAATATTGCATCATGAAAAATTACTTGAGTGTATTCTGTTCTGAATACACTCGAGTGTATTCTAGCCTGACTCTCTCTCTCTCTATATATTCAAATAAGTACCAAATATTACTAACATCATGCTACTGTCTTACTAAGTATAAAATAGCTAACATAACATATCTTGTAGAAGATGTGTATATAACATAAAAGATATAATTAATGCAGTCTGTGCTAACACTAGACAGTAGAAGATATGTACATAATACACTAAAATCAATAAGCATATTGATAATATTACATAATTAGTAAGAAGAAACAAGGTGTTGTATAAAGGCACTTGTACATCACAACAAAAAGCAAAAGAAAAAAAAGGTTTTGGGCCCGACTTAAGCCACCCCAGCAAAAAGCGGCTACTTAGACAATGATAAAAAGTGAACAATCTGCTCAACACCGGCCTAAGGTGCATTTAAATCGGCCAAGGACCTTGTGATATGCTTAAGCGACCGCCTAGCACGATTTAAAGAACACTGTTGTGAAACAAAACATTTTTTGTGCTCACGATCTTTCAAGTTGCTTGCATTAGTTACAACAAAAAATCATTTCTTTTGAACATTAAACAATTTTTTTTAATGAATGATCTGTTTGGGGCAGATCTCTGTGATGTTCTTTTCCATGACAAATGTAGTTTACAATTTTATAAGAATCTGATGGGGTGTGGGTCTTTCCAGACTGCTGGAAAAGTAATTGCCTGCATTTCCACTGCCATTTAAACAAGCCTGAAGTGGAGGATTTTGAAGGGAAAAAATAGGGAATTTTAAATTTCATCATGAACACATCTTTCTCGTCCCATTCTGCTCTCTCCATCCAAACTCTTGTTAAAGAGTATATATTAGCCTATTTAGTTAATAGGTTAATTAATTAGTGTGCCTTTAGTGTCTTCGCCCGTTTAGATTACTTGGGACACAAGTCTCAGGGTTTCTCTATGCTCCTATATATAGGACAAGGCTGTACCTCTTTTAATCATCGAATCAGTTCAATACAATATTCTTTCACATGGTATCAGAGCACGTTCGCTCTTAGGGAACCCTAGCCGCCGCCGCTTCCCTCTTCTCTCCTGGCCGCCAAGAACAGCCCTAGTAGCCGCCGCTCTTCGCTCTCCGAGAGAGCAACAGAAGCCCCGCCTTCGCCTGCGGGCGGCGGCCGTCGTAGCCATGCCTTAGGCCGGCTGCCCGCCCGCCAGGTACGTATCGACCTTCATGGCTTCTCATTCTCTTTCTTAAAGATTCTATCTTCTTTTTCGATCTTCTTTCCGTACGCCGGTAATTTCTGTCCCGCGGCGTCGCCATCATTAAGCCGCCGTATCCAGCAGCGTTACCGCCGCAACAATCGCCGCCGGCTTCATCAATCAACACCGTCGGCCAGGCCTGCAGCCGCCGTCGCCTGCCCATGCGTCGTCGGTCCGTCAACAACAATCAACCACCGACAACAACAACCCCGTCATCCCTATCCAGCAGATGTCGCCGTAAATCAACAACTCCGCCCTTTTCCAGCAAGCAGCAGGTGCCGCCGTCAATCAACAGCGACAACTGCTGTCAACGACAGCTATCTCATCGCTGCCACATCACCTCACCAGTAGCTGCTACCACTATCTGGCCGTGCCGCCCTGACGTCCTCAACACCAGTCTTCGCCGCCTGTCATGGAGAGGTTTCACACTTGACTCCGCATGCAGCCTCATGACATGCAATATCTCCGGAGCCACACAGGAGACCGTTATCATCTCCTCCGATGCAGTCAAGTGCTACATCAGCCGAGCGACATAATCCATGCCCCCGACTGCTGCTCCACATTGCTGCCCTACTACTATTTATCTCGCCATCACCACCCATTATATCTGTCTATTGCTACCGCCTTACTTCTGCTTAGAGAGATGCTCGATTACCCCTAATTGTTCTATCTTCTCCCAAGTTGTTGATGTTCTCCAATACTTATGATGTTTAGATCCTTACTCGGATCTATCTTTGGCTTATCAGATCCAATTTTAAGCCTAATCCAATTTTTCTTGGGGCTCTGTCCCCGCACCCTCGAATTTGTTGCCCTAACGGGCCAAACAAATCCCCTTTTCGAGTCAGAATTTGATCCATTTAATTTTCTACCCGGATCTTACATTGACCCATTTAGCATATTCTCTCCGGTTATCGATTTCATTCTCCACATATTACACATCTCCATATCACAAATTCCTCTCAAATCCACCAATTCCTTTCCCACCCACCCATCATGTGTGTATCCATTTTTCCACGTGCGGGGGGGGGTCATATATCCATTTCTCCACACCAAACACTCACTCTCGTCGTATTTGGTGTGTGGGGGGATAGAGAGGAAGAGATGAGAAGAGAGAGAGAGAGAGTGTGAGAGAATATGTATGAGAGAGAGTATGAGAAGAGATGATATATGTATTCAGGCCACTTATTCCAGTCTACTATGAAGCTTCGTATTGTTCAACACATTTGTTCTCCACTTCCAGACAACTTTGAAGGATCTCCACTGCAACATTGACACTGGCTTTTTGGCGTCAGGACAAGAGTTTGCTACGTGTATTTCAACCCTCTTAGTTCCTCTTTCTTCGATGTTAATGGTGGTTCAGTTGATCACTCTTGCTGCATTCTTGAGAGATAGATGGGTGCTTCTTCAGACTTCTCAAATGCTCAACAATTTCAAGCCTGTCAAGTCTGCATCTACAAGGTTGATAGTTCATCCAGTTATATCTTCACCGAGCTGTTTTCATCACGTCTTTTTCGAGCTGCATCTGCTGTATTAGCATTGCCTTCCGCTGATCTTCTTAGGACTTTCCTTGATGGATGATATCTTCTTTCCTGTCAAGCCCCCAAAGTTCATGCGACAGAGTTATGGTGCCTGCATCGTATCACCAACATATCGTCCGTTCGTGTTCGTGCCACATTATGCACGTTTTCTCAGATGCTTTGAAGACACCACTACTGTTACATCATCATTGGAGATCCGCGTTCGTGCCGCGTTAAGTATGTATTCCAGTGAAGATGACATAGTCATGGTATTAATGATCGTTTGCTCCAAGTGGCAAATTAATGCTGTAATATTTAGGTTTCAAATATACATATATCCATTTCGCCACACCAAACACTCACTCTCGTCGTATTTGATGTGCGGGGGGGATAGAGAGGAAGAGATGAGAAGAGAGAGAGAGTGTGAGAGAATATGTATGAGAGAGAGAGTATGAGAAGAGATGATATATGTATTCAGACTACTTATTCCAGGCTACTATGGAGCTTCATATTGTTCAACACATTTGTTCTCCACTTCCAGGCAGCTTTGAAGGATCTCCACTGCAACATTGACACTGAGTTTCTCGCGTCAGGACAAGAGTTTGCTACGTATATTTCAGCCCTCTTGGTTCCTCTTCCTTCGATGTTAATGGTGGTTCAGTTGATCACTCTTGCTGCATTCTTGAGAGACAGATGGGTGCTTCTTCAGAATTCTCAAAAGCTCAACAATTTCAAGCCTGCCAAGTCTACATCTGCAAGGTTGATAGTTCATCCAGTTATATCTTCACCGAGCTGTTTTCATCACGTTTTCTTCAAGCTGCATCTGCTGTATTAGCATCGCCTTCTGCTGATCTTCTTGGGACTTTTCTTGATGGATGATATCTCCTTTTCTATCAAGCCCCCAAGGTTCATGCGACAGAGTTATGGAACCTGCATCGTATCACCAGCATGTCGTCCGTTTGTGTTCGTGCCTCATTATGCACGTCTTCTCAGATGCTTTGAAGACACCACTACCGCTACATCATAATTGGAGATCCGCGTTCGTGCCGCGTTAAGTATGTATTCCAGTGAAGATGACGTAGTCATGGCATTAAAGATTGGCTGATATAGAGGCAACTGTTGTGTCAGCACGAGGTGCAATGAAAGTTATATCAATAATAACCTTGAAAATAAATGGAATAATCTTTCTTACCCTCTAGACAGTTTTGATGAGTGTGATGAATTTTATAAATGTTCCATATTCCAAAGCTTTATGCTTTATCTCTATTGTTAGAACTTAGAACTAATTCGACTTTGTTTACATATATCATTGGAAGACTGACTGTACTCCAAATTCTTCTACGCCAACATTATATTCGGATGTTTGTTATAACACTCAAAACAATAATCATGATCTTATTTTGCTTTAAATTCAGCTGCCTTCCTTGTGGACATGTCTATGGTAGATCTTGTGTAGAGAGGTGGATACGACAATGCAGGACAAGCTCTATAAAGGTATGTCCGGTTAGATTCATGGTATCTAATTTCAATTAACCTTTGCATGCTTGCTTTGAGCATGCTAGAATGTGTGATTGTCTTGCTAAACAACTTAGACCTATGATTCCTGTGAAAACCAATGCCTGGGAGGGTATATATTGAAGTTCTCTAACTACGTGAAATATTTTGGTCTGACATGATTTGTTAATGCAATATAATGAATATGGATGTGTCTAGGATATTGAGTTTAAAAATCTAAAAGGCACTAGTCCTGTTTGATTTTGATGCCTGGGCTGCCTGACGTATTTTACCATGATTAATTTCTTTTATTCTCAATTTGTAGTCTAATAAATATAAATTGACTGCCCAAGATGCAAATATATTTCGAAAATGTGACCATTGGGCATTGGCCGACCATTGTGGTAGACGTGCTAACTCCTATTTTATATTTTTGGTCTCTCTTATTTTCTAGATTAGATGATATATTTCATTGTTCGACCCATTTTATATTTTTAGTCTCTCTTATTTTCTAGATTAGATGATATATTTGGAAATCATAACTATAACTGTTGCTGCCACTTTCCTTATCATATTATCCCTTTGAGCTTCCCTGAAACTTTGCTTTATTATTAGCTATTACTTGTAATCCGTACGTATCTCCATGTCTGCCATCACAATTATTGAGCCTTATGTTAGACATGGTAATGGGAACTTTAACAATAAATGTAAGTGAGTATAACCAAGTGAAATAAAATAATATTGCATTCAGGTTCGATCATCGAAGTTAAACTCATAAGAGGCTTGGAAAGGCTATATAGAGGAACACAAACTAAGCAACTTAAGTGGTAGCTAGTGTGGGTAAGAGCTCGAAAACAACAAAAATACATAAAAGACTTGGCTTTGTCGAGCCAACACAACAATATTGCTCATGAAGATTAGTGTCAAGCCTGCGTAACTCGTTCTGCGCGACCAATGTAGCGTCTGAAAATTAGATAATCACGCTTTTCTATGATTACATTATGGACACAAACCATTACAAAGTCAGTGCCAACTTTTTTTGGTCGGTCAAGTCAGTGCCAACTTTGAATTGTAGGAACCTATGCTGAACATTTACGAAGAACTTCAAGTGTTCCTTAGATAATATGTAAATTAAAATGTGTTTGGCAAAAGTCTCTGCAGTATAAGGAAGGGTGGGCATCATGTGGCAAAGGCACTAGGTCAACATGTTTAAGGAATTGATAGCTGATGTGATCCTCAAAGGGTTCTTCTGGTGAACTTATCGGCGTAGGTGTCATACGAAAATTTGTAGTTGGTAAGCCCTACTTCCCTAAACAATCATCAACTAAGCAAAGGAGGGGATCACCCAAGACGCAATTGATAAAATAGAAGACGTTGCATATTGTTTGACAGCTAACCTCTGTGAAAAGTCAATCGGGTTAGGTTCACAGGTTAAAAAGCAGCATTGACAGTCATACTCACACGATCTTTTCAGCCATATTTATATTATTTGTCCTCTAACATCCCAGTTATCTCATGCGGATCTCCAACATGCTGAGTTATCTCATGTGCAATCAAAGTTCATGTTGTATCTTAAGTGAGCAACAAAAATGAGCAATTATGAAATTTAATCTTCATATCTTTTTATAATACCATGTCTGATTTTAACATGTACGATATTTTATTGTTCTAACTCAACTACTACTCACATGCTTTCAACTAGTTTTGTATCAGTGCTTGACCCTAACCCTAATCATGTTAGGGCTCGGTCTTGTTTCTTGAAATACTTGCATTTGCAGTCATTGGCTTTCTCCTTCCCCTGCCCATGTGAATTCCTTACAGCCCCTGCTTCCCCATTATCCTTTGCCACTAGCTGTTCTCTTTTCCTTGTTCTCCTCAAATCCTTGCAATCCCAACTTCCCCAGTATCATTTCTCGCTAGCTCTCCCCCTCCTACCCCCATCACGCCCACTTCCTCTTCTCTTCTGTCCCGCCTAACTCACGAGGCAGCGACCACTCCTGATACGATTCCTTTGTGTGGACACCAACTCGAGGCCGGATGCTTGCATGGACGACAACCTCTGTCGCCCAGAGAAGGGGCAACCTTAGGTAGCGGATGTGGCCTGCACACACGACCCTGGGCCCCACATCTATCACTCGCAACGTCCTTCCTCCCTGACATTAGCCGCAAGATAGATAGCCTTCCACCACCAGCAGGCTGTGCCAAAGCTAACTCCATCATCGCGGCAAATGAGACATCCGTGACACTATTCCCAGCCTTTTCACAGTGCTAGCAGCAACAACATGTTGCAATTTGACTGAATTGTGCCAAATGGTAGTTCTCTTTTAATTTTATCTGGTTTTTGCGGAACTGGATTATCTAGTCTAGATCTATGAGTTGAACAAAATTGTCTAATTCAGATCTACCTTGAATGTCATATTTTTGCTCTGATGCTACCATAGTCGTTTTGGTAGCTGCCTCCCTACTAAAGGATAGCTCCTCTACTGTAGATAGGATGTTGTTCTCGTTTTATGTGTCAACTATAGATTGAACGAGAAAGGCTGTATATCATAGGCCGTACTTGAAACTAGTATAAGCTCTACTTTATATTTGAATATGTGTATATGGAATAGAAAGGCTATGTCCATAATCCTAGGTGAGATAGTTATAAACTCGATCAATATAAAGCAAGGTCACACCTGACATGATTGGTCCACATCTATGACCGGAGGGACAGTCAAATCTAAGGATTTTTTTAATGCAGTGATTGATATATTATAAAAAAGTCTATCCCTATGTTGGCCCAAAATTCCAAATACTAGTTCCCTGCTGATTTCTTCAGGATCATATGCTAATCAAATGGTCTTTTCCATATCTAGAATGACTTGTCAATAATTTTTCTTGTTCTCTGACAACTATAGGATAGCTTCACTGTTTCCTATTATTTGCATGATTTATAACCCCAAACTCATGATCCCATATTAATATTGCTGCCATTTTAGGTAGGTTGTTACCCATTATTAGTGCTTGCCAAAAGACGTTTTCACTGGTTAAATTTGATCTATTTCCTTTTATGTGCAGAAATAGTTATGTAATGTAGGATGTGATGCGCGCTCAACCCATGTTTGAGCCTAGAGGATGCCAGGAATGCGCGATTAGCAAGGTTGTCAAAACCAATGAGGTTCTGGTTTCAGTTCACTGGTTCAGCACTTCAGCTGCTGATGTCAGCATGACGCCATAAATAATTCAAAAAACCTAAAATAAATACAATATTAGGTAAGTACACATATAACCGCATAGAAATACGAAGCAATACCCACATAGCTAAAATCGAGCAACTCTCACATAGCAATGCCAAGCAATACCCATATCTATATAGCAATTCCAAGCATTCACATGAAGTATGACATGATATCAAGAACTCCTATAATCACTACATAAAATTAAAAAAGAGGCTGAAATCAGTTCACGGCATGAAAAATACAGGAAGATGAAATAAAAAAGTGACCTATCATCAATGAAAATTGTAATCATCTAAAGCTCTTGAGCATTGTTGCATCAGTAGATCTATATGCAAAAGAATATAGATAGAATTGTAGCCATAGAAATGCAGAATGAAGGATATAAATATACAATCAACAACAGAAGAATATACAGATACGGGATAGGATTATAGGAGGTTTATAACTGACTAGTTAGTTGTAGGAGCAGTCCAATACATTAATATGGTTGCAAGTTGCAAAAATTAACCAGCCAACGACGAACTAAAAAGGCAGGAAAGGGTGAGCGTGGAAATAGAGCACCAACAACACAATGCCACAGAATCAGAGCAGCAAGATGACTGGCATCACTTATTCACACATAAAGGAGGGACATAAGAAGAGAGAAGAGTAGGATACAATCAGTACATCAACAAGAAGAGTTGAAGAAGAATAAGAGAAATGGAGGTCACGACGAGTTCATGATGAAGAAGAGCAGAGGAAGGAGAATAGAAGAAGAAGAATGATAAAGGAAAAAGAAGGGAAGAGTAGAGGAAGAAGGGGCGTACTTGTACGCAGGTCTTGGAGCTGGATGAAGCTGCAGTTGGAGCCAATAGCAGTAATCTAACCGGCTAATGCGGTGGCAACACTGGCTCCCGGCTGTTGTGACAGGGATGACAATAACCAGCAGCGTCCTTTGCAGCAGCTGGAGGCAGAGAGCAGCTAGGGTATTGACAATCGAAAGTGTTATGGATGGAAGGGTGTTAGGGTGAATTAGTTTTTTTTACTCATGTTGTTACTGTGTCACATCACATGACACACGTACTAACAACTCTTTACCAGATGTTTGGGATGTAATCGACTGGTTCACCGGTTGAACCAGTCAGTTAGGTCAACGGTTTTGGCCGGTTCTTAGATTTTTTGGGTTTACTGCAGGACCAAGCTGTCCCTCTGACTCATTAGTTCCCGGTTCAACTGGTCGAGCTGGCCTGTTCGGTCTTGACAACCTTGGCATTTAGTATTTTCTTTGATGTTTACTTAGGTTTGATTATAAATTTTCCTGTTTGAGGGAATTTCCTCTTTTGTTGCCAATTATATGCAATCATCCCAAGTCCTTAGGGTTTTGAGTCAAATAGTTATAAGTTGCTAGCATTGGGGTTTTGTCCATGCAGATGATTGTATCTGAAGAAAATGAGATTTGTCGTCTATTCTCCTAATTTCCTTCTTGCTATGGAGCATGCACCATCACTGTACATGTTAACATTACATTCAATTATTTTTACTCAATCGATTCAATATTATGTTATTTTCTTTAACTTTACTTTTATTCAAGTTTTTTTTGCTCTTTATTTGCAACTGGTCCTCAGTCCAACGGTAAGTTGGTTGTCTTTTTCAACCTAGAGACATTGGAGTACTACCTGTGGGAAGGAGGAAGTTGGCAGCTAATTGGAGCCCATGAAAGGTTATAACTGCAGGAGCTACTCTTGTTGTTTAAATTCCGAGACACGCATATTTCCACATAAGTTCCACCTAGATATCTCAATAGATTACATACTCGCCAGTGGTGATCCTTTCTCTTGTTGTCCTTGCATCCGTATTTTATTACCTTGTTGATCTTCTATGCTCCCTAGGTGGTGAAGAAGGTGATGATTATATAGCAACATCTATTGATTGTGATATTTGATTTTGTTGTCAACCTGCAATATTTAAGCAAGTATCATGCTTATATCTCTAAAAGAACTTTTTATTAGGTGTGTGTATGTGGTATAAAAAAACATAAACGGCATGCTACTCCCCCCCCCCCCCCTCCTCCTTGAACTCGTTCTACCTGTGCCTGTTTCCAGTAGTAGCAAGGCACGTGGCTGCTGATGGAAACAGCATAGGGAGGGGTGCTGATGCCAATAAAGGAGATGTAAAGGTAGGGGTTCGAAGGAAGATGGCGAAGCAATATGAAAATAATAACCAGATTTTTCGTTTGGGATTTTTCTGCTGACTTGAAATATGCATTCAAATGGTAGATAAAACGATTTAACTCCAATGGGAAGGTTGCCGGAATTCAAAATTTGATAGGATTTGCTGGTATGATTAAATGTCCAAGAGGAAGCAATCCATAGTTGTGGATCGTGCCCTTCTCTACTTAGTAGAAACTTTGTTGGAATGTGTATCATCTTCTTAAACACGTAGTTGTTTCTTGGTACAACGATTTCCCAATTCTCACCTCGATTTGTAAACCATTGTGTCCTAAGGCGTGCGCCTAATTGGTCCCTACATGAGGGTCATGTTTTTCCTCTCGACTTCTGCCTTAAGTTACAAGGCTAAGAGGCCTGAAGAGGCAGCCTCCTCGTCTAACAAGAAGCTCCCTGTCAACCAGAGGTGGCCCCAACAAGCACTGGATATCTTATCCCACTGCTTCAACGACCTTCATCTTCCCTCTCTAGTAAGGAGAACCAATGACCTGTTGTATCCAGTGCCACAGTTAAGACTGCCAAATTCATGCCAAGCTTCCTATTACTGCTCCTTTTTTGGCATCGTGATCGAGTCTGTTGATGCATATGGTCGTGGGGACTCATTCCTGTTCTTTTTACGAAAAAAGGCAAATTCATAGTGCTTTCATTTTGAACCATTTTGTTTAAATGTATCAATTTTTTAGACTTACAATTTTTTTATGTTAAATGTCTCTGTAACTTACAAATTTTAATGTTAAATGTCTCTATCATCATCAACATCATCATCATCTAAGCCTCAGTCCCAACTATGTTGGGGTTGGCTACATGGATCCTTCGTCAGCTCTATCATGGGTCATATTCCGATCGAGATGTAGAGATTCAAAATCTCTCTTTGTAAGCTTTTCCCATGTTTATTTAGGCCTTCCTCTTCTTCTATTAATTGTGCTCGACTCAATAGCATTGCGTCATGTCTCTATCTATTCTATATTTATTTACAATTCGAATGCCAAAATTTGCTGGTTTCATGTATTTCTCCTAATTTTAGAGTCTCATATGACGATTCCTATTGTGATCCACACACGCACATATACATAAATATATGCCCGTGTGTTTGTCTGTACTAGTGCCTCTTAATGTATTAAAGCTTATGCATCAAATGAATTGAGGCCGTCTTGTCTAGATGGGAGAAAAATGTCTTGTTCCACCCAACACATTTTCAAACATTCATCGTTGGCTATTAATTTTTAATGCAGAAAATCATGAGATTAAATTGAAATGCTATGTGCCTATGCCCCTTTTCCTTTATCTTGTGTTTTTTGTTCTTTTTGATCTGCAGTGTCCACATTGTAACACGAAATTCAAGGGAAAACAAATTATCAATTTGTATGCGCCACGAATAGCAGCAGTAAATGACGATATGGAAAAGGTATGCAAACATCTTCCTTTGATTCTGGCTAGGTTATTTTAATCTTAATGTCTTTTATATATCATACCTTGTTTATTCTTTGGCAGACAGTGAGGCTTCTTAGTCAAAAAAACGAATGCCTTATTTCTGAGGCAAGTTCATGCTCTGGAATATTTTCTCCAAAAACCTCTGTTGCCTTGGTCAAATTTTGTAATTTTTTTTTTTGCTTTTCATGTATTAGAACTTGGAAGTAGAATTGAAAAATAGCAGAAAGAATCATGCCTTGCACCTTTATTCTACTCTCTACGCCTATCTATAATTCGACAGGACTCTGAATACCTTGCAGGAAAAAATCTACTGGAATTTCAAGCGATCTTTTAATTCCCCCCTTGAACTTGGGGCTTTTGCTTTGTTTACACTTTGAAAATGAATCAAAAGCCACTCATTTGACAATGATACAAACACATTGACAAGATAGGAATGAAAAGCAAGCCAATAACACAGCCACCACCTTTGTTATCTATACATATTAAAGATTCCAAAACTAAGTATGTTAAGAACAAATCAATTTGGTTTTTCTATCATCATATCCTACCCCCCCCCCCCCCCCCCCCCCCACCCCACCCCACCCCACCCCACCCCCATTGACACATACAGTATGCAAAAACATATACATCAAGTACAGATATTAGACATATATCATGAAACAATACCACCATCCTGATTAATGCACGACACTTATTTTGAAGGAAACTTAAACATACAACCATGCAACAAACACATTCATGCAGTAAGTAGCGTACATGATTCCTTTCTCAGGCCTCATGTAAGTCCTGTACGCATGTAACAAATCTTTTCTTTTGAAGGAAATTTGCAAACATAGTACAAATTGACATACATATGAATTGGTCAATATAATTAACGTGCTCCTCATTTTCCATTTGTAGCTCATCCTTCCCAATGTATTTAATAAACCACTGTTTGCTTCTTTAATTTTGAAATTTTGTTATTATATGAATGTCAACAACCTTCCTTGTTTCCTTTCGTGGTCCCATTAGGGCTGTATATCCATATATTTGATCGACTCGTGTCCCTTCATGACATCCTTGAAAGGAAGTATGCTCCTACATAATCATCTAAAGTATGCTGGCTGTAAAAGATCTTAACCTACATCAACCTCAGTAGGCTTTGGTGTGGGCATGTTAGGAACAACTTGTTTGATCTTGCTGCAACACGAGAAAAAATCTTGTCGCTTGAAACTTGTGATTTTATTACAAAACTCAATAATTTGGCTTGGGGCAATTTTTTTTAAACGTCTAGGTAGGGCTGAGCATCGGTCCAGAACCGGACCGGACCGGACCGCGGACCGGATTTCGACAAATATATGGACCGCAGACCGGACCGTTTTGAGGTAGAACCGGACCGTTTTGTGCTAGGACCGGACCGGACCGTTTGGACCGTAATCAACCTTTTTTATTTGTTTTACAACTTATTTAATTGTACAAAGTTGATAATCTTAGTCACTTCTAACAATTATATAACTTTAGTATCAAACATTTATACTAGTAGTGCTTATATATGTACTTTATTTGTAGTTATTATAGAATACACCTTCAAATATACATGAATTTTATATAAAAGTCGGTCTGCGGTCCGGACCGGACCGGTTTTGGACCGGACCGGACCGAAGACCGAACTCATCGAAATTCCCGGATCGCGGACCAGACCGAACTCAAAATGGACTGGACCGGACCAGACTGAATTGAGCAGTCCGGTCCGGTTTTGCGGTCTGGACCATTATTTGCTCACCCCTACGTCTAGGTTTCATGCCTGGAAGATCAACAACTTATGCTATTTTTTAGATAAGGAGGCTTATGGAGAAGTATAGAGAAAGCAAAAGAGATCTTCATATGGTGTTTATTGATTTGAAAAAGGCTTATGATCGAGTACCCAGAGAAGTGTTGTGGACGGTTTTGAAGAAAAAGGGTGTGCCAATCCAATACATTGACTTAATCAAAGACATGTATGATAGCTCTACTGCAAGTGTGAAGACTCCTGGAGGAGAGACACCAACTTTTTCTATCATAGTTGGGGTACACCAAGGATCCACACTCAGCCCATATCTATTCATTCTTGTTATGGATGAGTTGACAAAGAATGTCCAGGATGATATTCCTTGGTGTATGTTATTTGCTGATGATATTGTTTTGATAGACGAAACTAAAGATTGATTGAATGATAAAATTGAACGTTGGAGACAAGTATTGGAATCAAATGGATTGACGATTAGCAGGAGCAAAACTGAGTATATGCGTTGCAATTTCAGCCCATCTCGCAGTGTGAATGATGGAGCCAAGTTGGACAGAGTAGATATACCAAAATATGATAAATTTTGTTACTTGGGCTCTATAATTGAAATGGATGGGGATGTCCAAAATGACGTTTGTCACAGGATCACTGCAGGATGGTTGAAATGGAGGAGTGTAACTGGAGTATTATGTGATCGGAAGATCCCTCTCAGGTTAAAAAGTAAGTTTTATAGAACAGTTATACGGCCAGCCATGCTCTATGTGAGTGAATGTTAGGCGGTGAAGAAACAAGGTCTCAACAAGATGAACGTGGCTGTAATGCGTATGCTGAGATGGATGTGTGGGAAGACAAGAAAAGATCGCTTGAGAAATGACTATATCAGGAATAAAGTGGGGTGACGAGCATTGATGACAAGTTGCGCGAGGGCCGACTTAGATGGTACAGACATGTGCAACGCAGCGCCTATACGAAGCAATGCTATTGAGTCAAGCACATTAAATAGAAGAAGAGGAAGGCCTAAATTAACATGGGATGAGCTTATAAAGAGAGATTTTGAATCTCTACATCTCAACCAGAATATGGCCCATGATAGAACTGAATGGAAACGAAGGATCCATGTAGCCGACCCCAACATGATGATAATGATGATGATGATGGAAATGAAGAATCACCATCACCATCACCTAGCATTTCTTCCCATGAGGCAAAATCCACTCTAAGGCCTTGAGTCCAATTGTTTGCCTTGTCTCTTAGGGCGAAAGGAAAATGGGGAGGTAGAATTGCATCTTTAGTGACCCCTTGGATATTTGACGATATTACACGATTCTATGGAAGAAAAAGTTTGAGGATTTTCATTCTCCAACCTGAGGTATTGATTTTGCTGCATTGTGTGGAATAGGGATGACTCCCAATTAAAGTGTTGCACAACTAGCTCTAACTGCAATATTGTTGACGATGTGCTCCTTTGGTGCGAGGGTTTGCTGAAGCAAGCAACTGTTTATATGATCCATAAACTTAATTATGCACGAAGGTCACAACCAGTCATATATCCTTCACAATCAGAATACACCTTTGTTGTGCTGATCTAATTATACTAGGAGGATTCCATTCACTTCTGAGGAATATTTCTTAGTATATTTTCTATGTAAACTCTATGCATCACTTGTTGTATATATCAAGAATCTCTCAACGATTATTTCCTGACGCTTGTATTAGCTCTTATAATTAGCATGAACACATCCTAGACAAATATAGCAAGAATACTCTTCTTCTGTGCTCTTTGTTTATTTGAATAAACTTTACAATAAAAAACAAACAAACTTGAATTCTGATCTGGGAAAATTAAAGCACAGTATCGAATTAAGAAAGTCCTGGTATATGCTACATGCATTAGCGGGAAATAGACTGGGTATTCTTAATGCTATCTTGCACTAATGAGGCAATTGAACACCCGATGCTCACTGGAAAGTGGGAATTAAAATGGCTTCAGATATTTTCTTGAAAAATGAATCTATAACCATGCCTGGATCATAGCAACTACTCTTGTTCAGTTGATCCACATGAGATTCTACAAACTCTTGGAGTTGCTAGTGGATTGCGGACCTCTAGTTGAAATGTGTGCTACAATAGTTTTATGAACTTTGCTTCAAAACATTTTATTTTAAAACAATCATCTAGCTTATTGTTTTATTGTATTTGATTTTGAACGTTGATAGTTTACATGCTATTTTGCAGAAAAGCCTTTTGCTCGAGGAAATTCGTAAGTACAAGGTTTGTCATATACCAGAGTGACCTTTTTTTCTTCCAGTTCTCTTCTTTGTAAATTCACATAAAAAAGGAAGTTTTACGGTTAATATGGTATTTGTGATTCTTCAAAAGGTAGAAAGGGCTCTAAATAGTTATTATAATCTTTTATTGTTGCAAATAAATCCCTAAATAAGATAATATAGTCCACACATAGCATAGGGAAACATTTTTCTTAAATTTAAATGTATTTGCTTGCTCACATAACCTATATTTTATGTCAAATATGGTGTTTAGGGTTCTAAATATATGTACGTGGATCTTTACTATATGTAATATCATTGTTTAGATTGTTCTTAAATCTCCAATAAAGATTACAAAAAGTTCTCAACAAAAATGTTGATACAAGACATGAATTTGAGGCAAACACAAAATATGGCGATTAAGGGTATTCATCCATGATAAGGGTGTAAAATACCAAACATGAACACATATAACCAACATGAAAAACAAGACCCTGTGTTATCAATAATGCAAATGATTACAATTACCCATAAAAACTCACGATAACAAATATATCAAGGCACAAATCAAGGTGCACCTTGTAGACAACTATACCAAGTTAATGTTGCCTTTTCTTTTGTTTTTACCTCTTATCATGTTGTTGAACTTATTTATATGTATGCAATACTTTAAAAAAGACATCTATCACTGCATTAAAAAATAGTTGAGGTGACTGCTAAGCGGGTCAACCCCTTGGCCTATCAGAAACATAGCTAGGCGTGCGCCTTATTGATTTGAATTTTGCGGCCACTCATGGCTCACTCAAGCTGCTTCACCGACCACATTACTCCTGTTGTTAGGTGTACACTAAGCCTGCTGGAGGCGGTTTTGGGCCCAATCCAAAGTCCATCCCTTTAGGTTGCAAAAGTATGCTGTTCCTCTAATTTATCTAGAATAACCGGTTCAAATCTGTGTAGTATTAATAAAAATATAGATACTTGGATAGTTAGCTACTACATAGAAATATTTTGTGGCAATCTAAGTGTCATTTTATCTATCTTACTATTGTTTTGCATAGTGATATTATGTGAACTTACCAATTAATCTAGGGTGTAAATATATTAATCATAGTAATAGAATACAATATTCATGTATTGATATAATTTATAAGGGTTTTAAAGTTATAGAATTTATATACTATAATACTTCTATTAGTGTACTAGAGTACCCTGTTATTTTTCACTACTATACACAAATAGAAATTACATTCATCAGATATAGGCACTTAGCTTCTGCATTTATGGATTGATTTGTAAAAAAGTTCAAGAATAAATGTAATCTTATCCTCATGTGTGTATAATTTTGTACTATAATAGATAGAAATTAAGGATCCACTTTTTAGTAAACGACCCGCTTAAATGGCCATCTGGTGCTTAAGCGGCTACATGGACATGTCCACTTGCCTCCCACTTTCTTGCTTTTATAGTTTGTTTGGTCCCTTTTACCATCTTAAACAAGGCATTTGATTTAGGACCCTTTGGTTGGGCCAAAAATCCAATCACATGGTTGCAATGCAATTGTGTGCCTTTGGATTTCAGCATTTGGTTGAGTGTAGGGCCACCCTAGTCATAGAGTTCCAAATAGAAAAGTTATAAAAACCAACCACGCCAAAAATTAGTGCAGTTGATTTTTCACGATCGCTCGCGCAATAGGTCACCTTTCCCCTGCAATCAATGTGCATTAATGTCATTCCACTTTATAATAGTCATCACGAGCAGCACAACCATTCACCAAGGATCATGAATGAAAATAATATCTTCACCATGTAACTAAAGGTGAAAAATATGCCAACCCAAATGAAAACAATGAAAAGAGCAGAAATGTATCTATGTTTGACTAAACCACAACGAGTGTATTTCAACTTCTAGATTTGTATTTCCTATATCTAAAATCTGCAGTGTGTTGCAGGTACTTGCAACCAAACATGACTTTAGGCTTTTGGTCTAGCTACATTATCATCTTGGTTAGGATTCATCTTGTTAAAAAGAGGGTTAAGAACACTGCCTTTCTTAGGGGGTTTGTTTTATATTTTGGCTTATATGTCATAATTGATGGGCCTAGGTTTGTAGCCCATTAGAGTTGAGTCAAAGTCTGTATATGTTCCCTCTCCTTAATATATAGTAGGGTTTGCTTAGTGGATATTGTAATTTCCCCTCTTGATTTTGTCATGGTATGTGTTGATCTAAACGTAACCCTAGACCTAGTGTGAGAGAATTATAGAGAAACTGGGAATTGCTTATTGAATGAATTAACCAATGTACAATACATTCTCTTATATAACTGAAGGGAATAGAGACTAAAGCACAGATGAGCAATATGGGACTAAACTACTCAAGTAAAAACATAAGTGAGGCACATGCTATGCACATGACACTAAAAAAAACACAACATAACACAACGTATCTCTATACTCCCCCTCAAGCTGGAGCGTAGATGTTGAACATGCCCAGCTTGTCAACTAGAGTCTGAAAATGAGCTTTAGGAAGTATCTTAGTGAAGATGTCCGCAACTTGCTTTTCAGTGCTGAGATATGGAGTGCAAATCCGGCCAAAAAGGACTGTTTCTCGAACAAAGTGATAGTCGACCTCAATATGTTTCGTCCGCTCATGAAAAGTGGGGTTGCTCGCAATAAAAATGGAGGCCTTGTTGTCACAAAACATCGGTATAGGGATGGAATAAGATATATCAAACTCCTGGAGGAGACTTTGGACCCACAGAAGTTCACATGCAGTATGAGGCATAGCTCGGTATTCTGCCTCTGCACTGGATCTGGCGACAACAGTCTGCTTTTTGCTTCGCCAGGTTACAAACTTTCCGCCCACAAATGTACAATATCCAGATGTTGACTTACGATTAGAATGACTTCTCTCATTGTCAGAGTCTGAGAAACCAAATAGATTGCAATGGCCATGCTTCTTATACAACAAGCCTTTTCCTGGAGAGCTTTTAATATACCACAAAATGTGACATATAGCATCCCAATGACACTGCCGGGGTTTATCAAGATACCTGCTGATGAATCCGACAACATCAGTATGGTCAGCTCTTGTGACTATCAGATAGATAAGCTTGCTTACCAGCCTTCTGAACTGGTGATGATCAACATAGGGAGGAGAATTTTCATCGTCCCAATGCATATTTGGGTCAAGGGAGTGTTGGCTGGTTTGCAGCCCAACATACTAGTTTCCTGCAAGAGATCAAGTACATATTTTCTTTGAGAGAGACACAACCCTGCAGATGATCTGGAAACCTCAATGCCTAAGAAATACCTCAGCTTTCCGAGATCTTTAGTGACAAAATGTTTTTCTAAGTAGGTTTTAGTTGCATGTATACCCACGGTATTACTGCCAGATAAAATAATATCGTCAACATAAACAATAAGAATGACAAGTCCAACCACTGTTTTGCGGATAAAGACTGAATGATCAGAGTGAGAGCGACGGAAGCTAAAAGTGACTAAAATCTGACTGAGCTTGTCGAACCAAGCACGTGGGCTCTGTTTGAGAACGTAGATGGCCTTTTTCAGTTTACAGACTTTAAAGGCAGACTCTCCCTGAGCAACAAAACCGGGTGGTTGCTCCATGTATACTTCCTCCTGTAGATCTCCATAAAGAAATGCATTTTTAACATCTAACTGAAAGAGAGACCAGTCTTTATTAACAACAATAGAAATCATAATTCAAACAAAATTTAATCGTGCAACATGAGAGAAGGTCTCAAAATAGTCAACACCATATGTCTGCGTGTAGCCTTTTGCAATTGATCTTTTAGGCGTTCAGTTGTACCATCAGGTTGATACTTAATGGTGAAGACCCAACGGCAGCCAACAGTAGGGCATGAAGAAGGGCGATCCACAAGTTCCCATGTCTTGCGATCACAGAGTGCCTGCATTTCCTGATCCATTGCCTGTTTCCATGCAGGAATAACAAGAGCCTCTGCAGCAGTCTTTGGAATAGTGACAACAAAAATTGCAGATGTAAAGCATGCAAAACTGTTAAGCAGATTGGCAGAAGAGTAATGGTGACTGATATGATTTAGTGTAGGAGCGAACACCGTTGCGCAGACTGATAGGAAGGTGCAAGTAAGAAGTTACCTCAGTGTTTATTGGATCATCTGTAGACTGAGGAATTGGTTGGTGAGGGGCCATGGAAGGAGCGCTTGTCTTTGGCCGACGTTTGTACACTTGCAAAGGACGATCTTCAGGTTGTTTAAAAGAAGGCAAGTCCTCAACAAATATCCGGTAGAGGCGTGGGAGCCAACATATCACTGGATAGTGTTGCTCCATCATAAAAAAAACAGGGCATATGCTAAAAAAAGATCACATCCGCACTGACAAACCATTGTTTGAGTACCGGATCAAAGCAGCGGTAGCCTTTTTGGGTTCTAGAATAACCCAAAAAAATGCATTTAGTGGAGTGAGGGTCAAGTGTCGTCATTCCTGGGTGTAAATTTTTAACAAAGCAAGTACACCCAAAAATGCGAGGAGGGACAGAGAACAGAGGTGCATCAGGAAACAAAATGGAGTACGGAATACGATTATGTAAAACAGAAGATGGCATACGGTTTATAAGATAGCATGCCGTAGAAACTGCCTCAGGACAAAAACGGTGAGGGACTAAGTAATGAATAAGAAGAGTGCGAGCAACCTCTAATAAGTGGTGATTTTTCCGTTCAGCAGCACCATTCTGTTGTGGAGTATAAGGACAAGTGGTTTGATGGATAGTGCCACGATCAGAACAAAAGGACGTGACAAACTTTTGCATAAATTCTAGGGCATTATCGGTACCGAAAATTTTAATGGATTTATTGAACTGGGTCTGCATTTCAGAAAAGACACGGATATTGTCCAAAACAGTGCCACGTTCTTTGAGCAAAAACAACCAAGTAGTACGAGAATAATCAACAATAAAGGTCAGAAAATATTTAACACCAGATTGACTCGGAACAGAGCATGGACCCCACATGTCTGCATGAACAATATAAAAAATAGCCTTGGAACCAATTTCCTTTTTAGCGGGAAATACAAACCACATTTGTTTTCCTAAAACACAAGATGCACAAGAAAAATTGTTTTCAAATAATGCAGAAAATAAATGCTTCAATTTTGTAGCAAACGGATGACCCAACCGGAAGTGCCACTGAAGTCCTGTGACTGATGTAGACAAAATAGTAGAAGTTGTAAGCGGTCCATCCAAACTGTATAGTCCATCTGGTCCTTCATGGCCCGAACCAATCCTCGTCTTCATGCGGAGATCCTTCAAAACACAACTAGAGGGATTAAATTTAATGGAGCACTGAAGCAGTTTTATAGTTTTACTGACATATAATAGATTAACAGGAAATTGTGGTATGTATAAAACATATTGGATATTCAACTTTTGAGATAGAGGAACAATGCCAATGCCATGAATAGGAGTCTTAGAGCCATTTGCAACAGTGATTGATGGAATATTAGAGGTTTTAGTCAGAGCAGATAATAATTGGATGTTGCCAGCGATATGGACAGACGCACCAGAATCAATGCACCATTTATTGTTACCGGTAAAAGGAGAAGCAAGCATGGCGGAGGAACCAGCAGCAGATGTCGAAGGTAGCTGAGTCATGCGCTCCTGGAAAAACTTCTCGAACTCTGAGCGAATCCATTCAATAGTCGGTGGAGCAGCCGGTTGGTCGGATGTAGCATCAGTGGCAGTTTTTGTAGAGGCCTGGTTAGCCCAGACTGGCTTTCCGTGCTTGATCCAACACCTACCTTCATTGTGATTATCACGACCACACCAGTTGTAGAAGCGAGGGCCAGTAGCTTGACCTCGTCCAGGAGCAGTAGAGTAGCCTCGTCCACCAGTGGGAGGCAGACGTCCGCCACGACCGCGGCCACGTCCAGAGTCAGCAGTGCGAGCAACTAGAGCAAGATGCTCACTAACAAGATTGGAGGTCACAGATGATAGTCTTTAAATTCGCTTGAGGACGTCTCGAGAGTAGGCAGAGGGTCACTCGACAGAATCTGATCGGCCACGCCGGAGAAGGAAGCAGGATGGGCAACTAGAAATTGAACCCGTTGTAGTTCATTGCGCTTCTTCTGGGCTTCTTTTATGTCAACTGTCAAAGGATGGTAGATTTCATACTCATTCCAGAGAGCAGAGCACTGGTTGTAGAAGTCCTCGATGGAAGCATCAGAAGAAAACTCCTTCTTGGCCAGGTTTTTGGAAATTTCAAAAACACGTTTAGGATTTTGCTGATGGGAGTAGATATGGGAAAGTTGGTCCCACATTGCCTTAGCATCATGAAGGCATAACAGGGACTGACTGATCCGCGACGCGGTGCTATTAAGAAGCCATGACATAACACTAAAGTCGTCTTTGGACCATTATGCATAAGTTTGCTTGTTTTTTTATCAACAATAGCAACACGGGCAGCAGGAGGATCAGTAGTAAGATGTGAGTACCGACCTTGGGCCTTGACATAGAAGACGAAGGACGCCGACCACAGCTGGTAATTAGAGCCATCGAGCTTGACAGTGGTAACACAGAGAGCGAAGAGGCTCAACCGAGGCCATGATGAGCATAGGTAGGGCAGTAGTGACGAGGCGGCGCAACAACATGCAGTGGATAAAGAACCCGCTATGGGGCAGTAGCAGTGGCAGGGATCTGACACATTAGATCAGAAGAGACTCGTATCGGGTAGATAGACTGATAAAGGAACCTACGCCGTCATGAGAAAGATCAATATTCCATCATGAGGCGCAAGTAGAAAACCAATCAGAGAGATAGGAGACTCTCAACGTGGGATGGCTATGGCTGTCTGGAAGGTTGCACCTACGAAAAAAGAGCATGAGGAAGCACAAGAGGACAACAATGCGGTGGTGGAGGGAGGAGGGGGGTGACAACGGGTGGAGGGAGGAGGGGCGTCGGTTGGTGGAGGGAAGAGGAGGGGCGACGACTGGTGGAGGAAGGAGGAGCGACGACGGGTGGAGGGAGGAGGGGCGGCGGCTGGTGGAGGAAAGAGGGTCGGCGACGGTGTGAAAAAGTGGTGTGGGCGGCGGCAGAAAGGAAGGGTGGACGAGCTTCGATGGCGGGGGGGGGGAGGCCTAGGGCATAGTGGGCAGGGTGGAAAAAAGAAACTCGGGGAACCAGACCTGCTTTTTATACCATATAGAGAAATTGGGAATTGCTTATTGAATGAATTAACTAGTGTACAATACAATCTCTTATATAACAGAAAAGAATAGAGACTAAAGCAGAGATGAGCAATATGGGACTAAACTACTGAAGTAAAAACATAAGTGAGGCACATGCTATGCACATGACACTCAACAAAACACAACATAACATATCTCTATAAGAATAAAAATTAGGAAGAAAACATGAGGGAGCCATTTTTATCCCAAGGATGTATCACATCGCAACATTCCAAGGTCCTTGGTGATGAAGTGTTAATTTAGATAAGCTTGTTTAACTTGAATGCCATTAAGGTCACTACCAGATAAAAAATATTATCAACTCATATAAACTCAAAGGCTCCCACAATAGTTATCTTGGAAAATACAAAAGGACTGGAAGGTAAATTGTGAAAAGTAATGTGTCAAGACTTGGTTCAAATTTCATCAAACCAAGAACGTTCACTCTTTTTTAGACCATAGATAACTTTCTTGAGGAGAAAAACCTCGATGATTTCCCCATGAGAAACAAACCCAAGCAGTTGCTCCAAATTCACCTCTTCATGTAGATCACTATAGAGGAAAACACTCTTCACATCAACTTGAAAGAGAGACCAATCTAAGTTTACTACGATTGAAATAGCACATGCACAAAATTTAATTGATCCACAAGAGAAAAAGTTTGACGGTAGTATGCAACATATGACTGGGTATAACATAACCCCTTGACAACCACACGACCATTTAGAAGCATGGTAGTAAAAAACCCACTTTGAGGCTCTTGAGGCTTACGCCTCAAGGCAATATCATTTGCCTCTTCGAGGCTTACGCCTTGATGTCCTAGACCGAGGCTTATGCCTCACAATATCTGAGGCTGACCTCAAAGCATTAAGACTCTGAGGCTTAGTTTAGGCACAAGCCTCGATTCTGGATGATAATATATTATGTTAAGATTGTTAAAAACACTTAATTTAGAAAATGATATCAAAAATATTGTAGTTAACTATAATTCTTGTATTACTGAAAATTTTAATCGTCATTCTCTGGAGGACGTCTTTCAATCTTCATTGCTAAATTTATCTTTGTTTGCTACCTTCTTATTTACTGTTGGTGAATTTCATCTCATTATTAACTAATTTTGATCCTTGTTCCTACTAATTCCTAATTCTAGCTCCCTTACTTTTTCTTTGTTAATTACATATCTTGATCTAACAATATAATTGATTGACATCTTATCATTTTCTATGTATATTCTTTAGTATTGTGGTGGTTTTTAATTTCCTTTTATCCTTTTAAGTCTCATAAATAGTTTCTAATTAGTTTTTGTGAAAGTATTGGGCCGAAGCGATACCCGACTGGAGCGGGTTCTCCCTTATTATATAGGTGTGAACATTTTTCATAATAGGCCCAACATATGAAGGAAATAAAAAAGAGGTACATAAGTAGAAACTATTTTCTAACAATTATATGTAAAAGCTGGAGCATACACATCATGCATGCCCATCTTGGAATTCATATATGTAAAAGCTGAAGATGGAACTGGTTTGGTGAAGATATCTTCCACTTGTTGTCCAATGCAAACATGAGTAGTCTGAATCTTCTTGAAGAGCAGTAAATTACGAACAAAGTGGCAATCCACTTCAATATGCTTGGTTTGCTCATGGAACACCAAATTGCTGGCAATGTGAATGGCTGCCTGGTTATCACACATGAGAGAGATTGGTGTTTCAATAAACACTCCCATTTCAGACAGTATAGACATAACCCATGGTAGCTCATAACAAGCAAATAGCTCGAGACTATGCTGGACCGTGCCACCCCATTTTGTTTCTTGCTCCTCCAAGTCACCAAGTGTGACCCAAGAAACGCACAATATCTTGAGGTAGACCGTCTATCTCCAACATCACCTGCCCAATCAACATCGGTGTATCTAGTTAGCTTCAAGGAGGTGTGCAAGATCTTTCCATGTGGAGTAAGTGAGACCCTACCCCGGTGATCCTGTAACATAGCGTAGAATCTGGGTGACTGCCATCCAGTGTGACATTTTGGGCGCACTCATAAACTGGCTAACAACTCCCACAACATATGAGATATCTGGGCAAGTAACTGTCAAGTAAATCAGTTTCCCTACAATCCTTCTATACATTGCTTGATCAGAAAAATCACTGTCATCAGAAATAGATGCCTTGGTATGATAATCCATAGGCGTGGAGACTGGTTTGCACTGTGTCATGCCTGTCTCTGCAAGATCTAGAACATACTTTCGTTGAGAGAGGTTTGTGCCCTTCTTGGAATGTAGAATTTCTATTCCAAGGAAGTAATGACGACCGTCCAAATCTTTTGTCTGAAATTGTGTTTGCTGCCACTCCTTCAGCTGTAAAATGGCAGTAGAGTCATCACTTGTGATGACAATATCATCTACATAGACAAACAAAATAATAGTACCACTTGACGATTTATACACAAATAAAGAACGATCAATAGAAGCCGATTGAAGCCAAACTGTATAAGTGCATCACTAAATTTATCAAACCATGCTTGTAGTGACTGCTTCAGGCCATACAAAGATTTTTCAATTTACATACCTTCTGACACTCCCCCTAAGCAACATACCCAGGAGGTTGCTTCATGTATACCTCCTCAAGAAGATCACCATGAAGAAAAACATTTTTGACATCTAGCTGAAGAAGGGGCCTGTCATAATGAGTAGCAATAGAGATAAGGGTCCACCCCACAGAATTGAGTCGAACAACTGGAGAGAAAGTCTGAAAGAAGTCGACGCCATGTGTCTGAGTGTACCCCTTTGCTTCCAAACGAGCCTTCAAGCGGTTAATAGAACCATCTGGTTTATGTTTAACAGTATAAACCCAACGACAACCTACAATTGACTTCCTAAAAGGAAGGTTTACCAAGTCCCTGGTGGAGTTCTCATGAAGGGCTTCCATCTTTGATCCATCCATCATGTTGGGCTGCTTTTGTATATGAGCGAGGAACAACTGTAAATCAAGCCGAACAGTAAACATGCAGGCTGCTAGTGACATATGAGACAAGCAACAAACACTCGATAGTGGATGGCGTATAGTGCAAGACCAAACACCTTTACAAGTCGCAACTGAAAGGTGTAAGTCTGGAACAGAAGCATCAAGAGAACTCTCAGTAGGAACAATTACCTCAGGCGTGTCCAACGATGAGGAATCAATCTGCTGGACTGGTGTACATCCTCTTGGTGATGCCCTGCTCGCCTGGTGTAAACTAGTGGAAAAGGTCCAATAGGTGAAGGTGTGGGTGATGGTGGTGGTAAAGTGTGAGTGGTATCTAGGACACTCTCATCACACGACACAGAAAGTGGTGTCTCTCTCTCATGCTCAAATATATAGTCACTCTCAGGATTGTGCTCCCCCTCACGCTGGATAGAGTCACTAAAGAACGGAGTAGACTCATGTAAAGTAACGTCAGCCGACACAAAAAGGTGACGAAGACGAGGATAATAACATTTGTATCCCTTCTGTGCGGGAGAATATCCCAAAAAAATGGTGCAAATTGCGTGAGGAAACAACTTGTTAGCACGTGGATCAAACACATGAACAAACGCAGTGGAACCAAAAATACAAAGGGGATCAGGAAAAGGTTGTTCGTCAAGTCGTAAAACAGACAAAGGGGTAGCCCCATGTAAGACATATGACGACTAACCGTTAATAAAAAAAAGCAATGAGAAGAGCATTAGACCAATATTTCTTTGGCACAAACATTTGAAAAAGTAGCGTACATGCTACATCAAGTAATGACGTTTTTGCGTTCAACAACCCCATTTTGTTGAGGTTTATGAGGGCAAGTCGTTTGGTGAATCATGCCAACAGAAAAAGAAAAATTGGAAACAACCTTTTGAACATATTCTAGGGCATTATCAGTACGAAGAATCTTTAGATGAGCACTGAATTTTTATTAATTGATGTAAAGTTTGAATGACAAAAAAATTCATCCCGAGATTCTTAAGTATACCCAAGTCATGCGGGAGAAATCATCAATGAAAGACAAAATATCAAAAGCCATTATAACTTGGCTCTTTAACAAGACCCCAAACATCACTATGAATAAGATGAAAAGGACGCTGAAGAGTGTTTCACAGTGCGACTCGGAAATAGAAATGCGATGATGCTTACATGACTGACACTCTAATGATTTTATTGATGCTAAGCCTAGAACACGCTTTTGAAGACTCGGCAAAGATGGATGCGCATAGCGACAATGCCATTTTAAGGGAGAGCAGCTGAAAACGACAGATGGAATGTGGCGAGCTGGGTGACCACCTTTGAATAAGTAGAGATCACCTTTCCTAGATGTCCTACCAATCGTCTTCCAACTCCTATCTGTAACACAAAGAAAGACTCTCCAAATATGACTAAGCATTTCAAAGAATCAACCAGCTTTGCAACAAATATTAAGTTTAAAGGAAAGTTTAGTACATAAGCTTTCTACCGTGAGGATTTTTACACGGCACATAACTCAACATTTTTTGGTTAACTAAATTGTGTGGTATCTTATCTATCCTTCTAACAATGTAACAAACAACGATTAATATACCATGTCCAACTTATTTGCCGCGCCGCCATTCTACTGGCAGAACAAACGAAGCCTATATAAGTTGTGAACATTTACATAATAGACCCAACAGATAAAGGAAATAAGAAAGAGGTTCATAAGTAGAAACTGTTTTCTAACAATTTAGTTTTGTTTGTATAGACATATATGTTACACACATGCATATACATTAAGCATATATCATTACAAGTATACAAATAGTATATACATGTATAATATTATTTATTTAGAACGCCTCATGCATATTTTGAGGCTTACACCTCAAACGTCTTAAGGCTCATGCCTCACCTCACTTAGATAAAAACACTTTGTTGGCCTCACATACTTTATAACCTTGTTTAGAAGTTCCACAATACCATCAATTATATTTTGCAGAGAAGGCCTAACAACAACCCACAGGATAACAACCAACCGAAGGATCAACCAAACCCAAATATGTCTATCCTAAAGAGCAATCATCTTTTTCTACATTGCCTTAGACCATGCAAGTGAGCTAGAGCTTTGTTTGCATTCTTTGGAGCAAAATACACAAGTAAAGTATCAATAAAACAAGATAGAGAGGATGGAAAGTTTGTCGCCGAGCCTTCTCACATGCGGGACCAACAAGCTCAACCTATGGATTAGCAGAAGCCACATTAGGATTAAGTGGAGTCTAGTTACTAGATTATTGTGTTCGTCGCCATTGATAAGGTGGAAGAGGCGTCTCGAGAGAAAAACTAGAGGGGAGAGTAGAGATAAGAAGAGGAACACAAGTAGGTGAATCAAATGTAGACGAGATAGGGTCCAACAAAAACATAAACAAAATAGACCTAGACTCAAAAAAGTAAAGGAAAATCCTTAAAGAACATATGTCATCAACAATGACAAAAATACAATCCATTGATGTCCAATATGATCAAAGCAAGGCTACTGTTTTGTGTCTTGGTGTATTCTAGAGTTTATATTGCCCCGTGCATAAGTCCTTAACAAAGCACATACACCAAAAAATGCACGTCTTTTAAATTATAAATACGTGCCTTGGGATTAATTAAGGGTGATGTAAGGACTTCAACCAAAAATGATTTGGGACGTGGGGGTGCATCATAATGTTTCCCTATTCTTATGTCATGTATGCTTCCCTATTCTCCTATTTATACATGACATAAGACAACCCTAATGGGCCAAGACGTACTTGGGCCCATAATACAAAACACTTAACAACATAGATGAATGGACTCTCTAACAGATGTCATGTCCGATGGCCTAGAAATAGAATTTTTTTGAAATTTCGGCCGAAATTTAGATATTTATGGCCCTAACAATTTTGATGACCAAATAAGCGAATTAAATCATGAAAATTTACCAGGACGATCTAATCGCCAAGATATACTCAAATATGCAATAATATTTCATATTGGATATGTGGGGTGGGGGTCTCCCACATTTGTAAGTGAAGGAAGCTGAACAATTTCGACAGAATTTTGATGACAAAATGATGGAATTAAGTTATGGAATTTTGCAAACACAATGTTTAAACATAGACACACTAGATTATATAATAAATTTATATGTTTAGAAGTTAGGGTGGGATCCATGTCTTGATGAGTGAGTGCACAAAGGAACAGAAATGTCAAGTTTGTTAGACATTTAGACTGTTACAACTTACAAACTTGCAAACTTCAAGTTAAAACAACTAGAGTACTAGACTTTATAACTTAGAGTTACAACTTACAAGTTAAAATATTATAGGTTAGTATATTTATTGTATAAGTTTATTATTATAATATATTTACGGTTACATAAGTGAATAATAAAAAAATATTTAGGGTTACAAGTTACAACTTACACAACATTTTGTATAAGGCTACTATTATAATATACATAGGGTTACTTAAGTGAAAATATAAAAATATAAGAACTTCCATTAAAAAAAGCTTTTGTAACCATTTTGTGGATAAATATGAAATATATTGATTAGATTTTCAAAATAAGTATAGATATACGTATTTCACACTATTGTTTCTTAGATTTACAAGTTCACTTCAAGACCTTGAGAATTTTAAGAGCAATGTCACTTAGAAATTTAGGATTTTCAGAGTATTTATTATGATGTCTAAAAGGGAGTAGAAATAGAAGGAGGAGTAGACGGGCTAGGGAGAGGGATTACATACCTTAGAATAAAGTAAAACAACCTTCGAGAGCAAGATATCACAAAAAAATCGCTAAAAGATCAAAGTCCCAGCAAATCCAGTCGATGGAACACAATTTCACGATATAAGTGTTGCATTTCGCACTGATTTCGCAATATCAAGGCCCAAACTGGGCTTTTTTGCACTAAAGTACCCCCTATTTTGTGAAATTTCGACTGTAGCTGCGAAATTTTCGCGAAATTGTGGACCAGTTCCTGCGTATTGACGTTTTGATGTTCAATTGAAAAAAAAACAAATTTTTGAACGAAATTTTGCAATTTCGATCGAAATTTTGTTCCATGGGCAATACCCAACAAATGACGATTTTTGCACTCTACCGCCCCATTTTGCTGTGAAGGCACACGAAGTCTTGTAGAAGTACCATTAGTGCAACGATAAGTGTCAAGATCTGCTGAACATATTCCAACGTTGTCAGTATGTAACACTACAAATAGGTAAAGAAAATTGTTTTCTTATTTCAACAAATATAAACTGTCACAATGTCTATAACCTAAGATCTACCCTTCAAGAAGTATATCTAGGTTGCTCTAGAAACCATTGATTGAACAATATCTGGACAAAATAAGACCTTGCGAGTCCCCACTCATCAAAATGAACCAGCTGAAATAAATACTGACTACCTATCCTAGACCTACTTGATTAAGCATGTGTCTGTTTATCAAATTCCAAGTTGATACGACTCACACTCGAAAGACAAGCACACCCATGTAGTACAATTCTTAATTTTTTAATAGAAGGATGACTAAGATGATAGTGCAATTGTAGAGGAGACACACAACTGAACAATGACACATGAAATAGGAGACTTGATAGCATGATCTTTATAGTAAAGACCATCATGTCCTTCAATGCTCCTCGCCAATCCTCATCCTCATGCTCAAATCCAGACTATAAAGACCATCATGTCCTTCAATGCTCCTCGCCAATCCTCATCCTCATGCGCAAATGCTGAACATGACAAGTACCATGTAGTAAAGTAACTAAATGCTATAAGGATTTCGAAAGAAAACTAACAAATTTTAATTCAGGGGAAGTTTAGGAATTTATAGAGTAAAAGAAAGAGGAAGACGAGATGAGGGATTGGCAGTCTCGACGCCTGTAGCAACATCTCCAGAGCCATTGACAAGCACACCAATAGGATTTTGTGGTTTGGGTTGTTAAATCAAAATTATAAGAGGGATTCCTAGAGATATGAGAGGTAGCTCCAGACTCTATTTCCCAACTATGGTATTAAAATCTGCCTTGAGCCTCTCGAGGCTATTCTTTTTGCTCTCAAGGCTTACAGCTTGGTGTCCTAGATTGAGGCTTCCACCTCAAAATGTCTAAGGTTTGCCTCAAGGCATTGAGGCTCTTAGACCTAGCTGAGGCACAAGCCACAATTTTTGGATCATAATGCCTTATGTTAACCTCCAACCTTTTGTTTTGAGACTATTAAATACACTTTTCTTAACAAACTTTGTATATAGGTTTGTTTTAGTTGTGCGACGGATGGGCCCGAGCCCTGGGAGTTGTTCTTGTAAAGTCAATTATCAGTCTCTCATTAATGAAATTATAAAATCATATTTGTATTTAGGTTCAAACCTCAAAGTTTTTTCGGTTTTCCATTTAACAATCTTCATTGCTAGAATATCCTTTGTGGTACCTTTTTCTTTACTGATTTTCAAATCTCATTTTTAGCTATTATGATTCCTTTTTTCATATCAATTGCAAATGATTCTCCCCCCTAATGTTCTTCGTTCAATTAAATTTTTGGATCTAGTTGTACAAAGTAGTGATATCCCATTATTTGGTACATATTTTATTTTATACTTTTGGTGGTCTTTTTTATTGACTTTTCTCTTAGCTCGTATTCATCCTTGTTAAGCTAGGTAAAATATTCTATTTAGTTTTAGTTTTGCTTATACATATAGAATCATACTAAACACACATATATACATATATAAATACACTTATACACATACATATAAGTATATGTATGTACCAAATTATATATGAACACCTTATGCATATTATACGGCTTAGGTCTCGAATGCCTTGAGGCTTATGCCTTGCTTCACTGAGACACTCACCCATTATGCCTCATACACTTTAAACCTTACATCCAACGATGACTACCATTAGAGGCGGGTGTTGTCAAGAAGGCTTACATGTCTTTAGGGCGGGCCACAATAGAGGTACTAGAAGTTGCAACGGAAGCAGAAATTCCAAATCTCTCCTTGAGTAGACGCTCAACCTCTATCATAATCAGATGTAGAATTAGTAGTAGTATTGTCAATGTTATAAAGACACCTTATTTGCATGCTTGTCCCAACATTTGGTTTCAATGTGGTTGTTGTAGCCACATAAGTTGCAATGAGGAGAACTAGTGTGGTTTTGACCACGACTAACCTTCCCTGAAGCATGACCTAGTCCTCTGTCTTAACCAGGATCAGAGGGTATGACAAGGGCAAATGAATCAACAAACTGAGCAGACTAATCATGTGTGTAAGACAGAATGTGCTATAGACACTTATATTCATCATATAGTGCTTGCATGGAATCACTGATAAGAATCCAACGGACGCTCAGAAGTAGGACTCTGGAAGTCCAAGAAAATAATGAGTTGCAACTCCCGTCGTTGCTCCAGGAGCGTAAGCAAATCAATATTCAAGAGGACGATATTTTTTTTGTAGCAAAGCTCCTTGAATGAGGCAAAGTAGTCATCTCCCACTATTAGAAAACAAACATAACTTCGTCAGGCTCTAGTAAATATAGACACCTTTGCTGGATTCTTTCTATGGGAATACGTGTAAGCTGCTCCTACATCTCTTTTCCAGAAGCCATGCAAAGAAGAGTTTGACGAAACATCAATATTTTAATAAGCTGGAAGAGGGAGGCGAGTAGACAACTTCTTGTGGCCGCTTGAGCGCCAAGCGGGCACTCAAGCGACCTTTTTGAAAAAGCGAGTGCTTGTTTTCCTATATGATTCTATATAAAATTACATAGATCTGTATGTAAATAATCATATTATAGGAACTTTTATGCATATCTAAACCATGTGACAGGTGTAAAACTGTAACAACTGAGCCCACTGCCCAAGACTCTAGTAGAGTTTCAGGAATGACGACCGGCCCCACAGACCACCACTAGCCTTAACTGCACGCTTTAATCTCACTCACGTGCAAGCCAGGATCAACTTCCCGACTGGTCGCCCTTCCTAATACTACTCCAAACTGAGCACACTTAACTATGGAGTTCTTTAGTGAGGCTCCCGGAAAAGGAGGTGCACCTTGGTGATATGGGTAGTCCAATCATTCCTTATAAGATCATTTTATCTGAGGCCTCAAATCCTGGGATGTTACAATCTCCCCCACTTAGACTCTTGACGTCCTTGTCAAGGCTCAACTATATGACCTCATAATATCACCCCATTTCAGTGCAGACCTAGAATGGCCCATGGACACCCAGCTCCTGATCACGGAATCCCAGCGCAAGGGTGGCTACGTCAACCATGGACAACCCTTTCCAACATGCCTAGACCACACGACTCAAGATTGGCATGCCACATGCCCATGTGGGCCCCACCTACTGGAGGGGTCATGGCTCTGATACCATTTGTAACAACCGGGCTCACTTCCCAAGGCTCTAGTAGAGTTTCAGGAATGACGACTGGCCCCACAGACCACCACTAGCCTTAACTGCACGCTTTAATCTTACTCACGCGCAAGCCACGATCAACTTCCCGACTGGTCACCCATCCTAGTACTACTCCAAGTTGAGCACGCTTAACTATGGAGTTTTTTAGTGACGGACTCCCGAAAAAGGAGGTGCACCTTGGTGATATGGGTAGTCCAATCATTCCTTATAAGATCATTTTATCCGAGGCCTCAAATCCTGAGATTTTACAAAAACTCACCTTACACAACAATGTGACCAGTTTATAGCACAATTATAAAACACAGAACTGATGTAAAACAATTACATAAATTTAATGTATAACAATTACATAAATTTAATGCTAATCTAACTGTCATGAGTAAAGTCCCTAAATTGCAATATACTAATACAGTAAAATACAAATTTAACAGTAATATGCAGTAGTAGATAGTACATGATATATAGTATACAAACTAAAAGTATGTCGTAAATAATATATACACTGGTCAGCTACATCTAATTAATTAAGTGCTACATCTAATTAATTAAGTAAAGTAGTTGAGTACATAACAGTAGATAATACATACACAGATCAGTACAAGAGACACAATAAGAAATACAGTAAAATACTTACGTAATTTCATTATAGGGAAAGCTTTTAAGTGTATACAACTATATAGTACTTTCAAAAGAAATACAACTATACAATATATAATATTATATGAATTAAGTAATTAAAGTTGATAATATAGTACGCTATTTAGTAGAAATACACATTATATTTGCATATTATAGTAGTATGTATCCATATTCCAGTAGTATATATTCATACCATAGTAGTATATAACTATGTGTATATACAAGTACTAAATTAGTAGGCCGATAGTTATCGGCCGACATTTGGGCCTGCTATTGGCCGCCTAAAATTTAAGCGAGTAGAAGCGGGCTGAGCGGACAATAAGCGGCCGCTTAACTCAGCTGCCTAAAATCCGTGTGAAGGCCCAGCTGAGCGACCAAGGTCTTGTAGCGCTTAGGCAGCCACTTTTTAAAACACCGCTAAACATAGATTCCGCATCATTAGAACCAAGTCATCATGAATCCAATCATTGTATGTCTTTGTCTTAGGTATTAGAACTCTTGCTATCATTTCCAACAAAAGACTTTGCTTGGATAGGAACTGTTAGAAAATAGTTTTCCTATTTTATGTATCTGTTTACTATTTCCTATTCATGTTGGGTCTACTATGTAAATGGTCTTTGTCTATATAATAAAGGAGAGCACACCCTAACTGGGTATTGCTTTGACCAAAATCCTCTCACATGGTATCAGAGCATATCCGGTTGTTGCGAACCTAGCCGCCGCCTCTCCCCCTCCCTCCGTCTGTCTCCTTCTTCCTTCCTTCTTCTCCAGTTGCATCCGTCATTGCTGACGAAGCAGGACAACCGGCGGAGGCTTTCCTCACCGGGCGACCAGTAGTCCTCCTCCGATCCGTCAAGACACGGTGGCTGGTTGAAGGAGAGGAGGAGAACCCCTCGTTCTATCCCAGAGAAGGAAGGAGGAGCAACTTTCTTCTCACTCTCTTTCCTCTCCACGTAGTCCCCGTACGTAGATGAGTGCTAATGCGTCAATTTCGCATGATCAAGTGATTTGTGACGACACTAATTCCCGTCACATCTCCCCGACGCGTCTTTCAGGGCCATCCACTCTCTGGCTCTCCGACACGTCTTCTCGGACGCAGTTGTTCCTCATCGTTTGACGGAGCCAATTTCCGTCAACGTATACGTCTGCCGCAGCTGAACACGACGTGCATCCCAGATTACACAGCGTGTTGCCGTCACAGATCTCTACTTCAACGACGCTGATTACAGAAGATACGACATGCTCCGTCCTCGACACGACATGTCCTAGCTGGTGAAAGTTACGCCTCCGAATCTGGACACGGCGTGTTTCCTAGCAACACGACATGTGAAAAGTCTGTCAGAGGTCTCTGGCAACTCACATGGCGTGTGAAAAATTAGACAGGGCGTGTTGAGCACCTGAAGTTTTCTGCTGCCAACTTACACGACGTGTGGAAATACAGACACGTCGTGCACTACTCAGACACAACTTGTTCCGTCCACGACACGACGTGTCATTCACTCTGTCTGTTATTGTCTTCTTGATTCTTCAATATGGCTGATGCCAAGCCTGCTGCTTCCACTACAGTCGTCTACAACGACCAATCTCAGATCACTTCTGTGAAGCTTAACTCACAAAACTATCTTCTTTGGATGAAAGCTATCTATACTGTTCTTTAATTTCGTGAGAAGGTGGACTTTATTGAGTAGGAGCCTCCTGATGAAGGCAACAAAGACTACCCTACTTGGCGGAAAAACAATGGGCTGGTGAAGTCATGGCTATGGAATAGCATGGAGCCTCAGATTGCGTCTAGATTCATGTTCTATTCTACAGCCAAACAAATCTAGGAAGCTGCAAAGAAACATTTTTCTCATGAGAAGAATACTCTTCGTTTGTATACAATTTATGATCGCCTCTTTACAGAGAAACAAAATAGTCGCTCTCTTGAGGATTATTTTGGTACTATCCAGTCTATCTCTCAAGAACTCAACTTTTACCAGCCACTAAAGACTGATGAACAGATGAAGGACCGAGATGATCTAGTGACAACAAGGTTTCTATCCGGTTTAAATCCTGTGTATGCCTCAGCTAGGAGTGTTATTCTAGCTACAGACAAATTACTAAGTCTTGAAGAAGCCTTTGTACGAATTTAACAATCATTTTTTGAACTATTCTCCGCCGCTCCAGTAGACCACCACACTGAGACTCAGGCGTCTCTTGCCGCTGCTGCCAAAGGAATGGGATGAGGTGCTGGCCGAGGACGAGGTGCTGGAGGCAATCGTCAAAAATGTAATTTCTGTGGGAAACTTGGACATGTAGAAGAAAAATGCTATTCTAAGCATGGTCGGCCTCTAACTGGAGCTGCGCATTATACTGCCAATTCATTTGGAGCATCTGCAGTCGGGGGTTCTAAACAGGTGCAGTCAGATGTCACAATCTCCAAGGAGGAGTATGACCGTCATCTACAAGCTACTCAACAGGCTTCCTTTAGCGCCTCCATCAATTTAGCTTTAGATGCAGGTAACCCGGGGACTTCACTTGTTGCCTCTCATCCATCCTCTACATGGGTAGTGGATTTCGGGGCCTCCCAACATATGGCAGGTATACACTCTATGCTTCTTTCCTCTGAATCATATATCCCACATTCCTCTGTGACACTAGTTGATGGTTCTGTCAAAAGTGTCCAAGCATGTGACACTGTACAAGCGTCATCTAATTTGACTTTACAATATGTTCATTATGTTCCAGACTTTCCATTTAACTTAATGCCAGTTGCTAAGATGGTTGATTCTCTGAAATGCTTGGTAATCTTTGGAGACTCTTTCTTTGTGTTACATGATCCTAGGAGTTGGAAGACGATTGGTGGGGGCATGGAACAAAATTTCGATCGAAATTGTGAAATTTCGCTTGAAATTTCATTTTTTTTCAACCGGACATCGAAACGTCAGTTTGCATGAACTGGTCAGCAATTTCGCATCTACAGTTGAAATTTCACAAAACAGAGGGGGTATTTTAGTGCAAAACAACCCAGTTTGGGCCTTGATATTGTGAGATCAATGCGAAATACAACACCTATTTCGCGAAATAGTGTTCCATCGACTGGGTTTGTTGGGACTTTGATCTTTTAGCAATTTTTTTGTGATATCTTGCTCTCGAAGGCTGTTTTACTTGATTCTAAGGTATGTAAACCCCCTCCCTAGCCCATCTACTACTACTTTTTTTAACTCCCTGTTAGACATATCTTAATAAATACTCCAAAAATCGTAAATTTCTAAGTGACATTTCTCTTAAAATTCTCAAGATCTTGAAGTGAACTTGTAAATCTAAGAAACAATAGTGTGAAATGCGTATATCTATACTTATTTTGAGAATCAAATCAATATATTTCATATTTATACACAAAATGGCTACAAAAGCTTTTTTAATGGAAGTTCTTATATTTTTGTATTTTCACTTATGTAACCCTATATATATTATAATAGTAGCCTTATACAAAATGATGTGTAAGTTGTAACTTATAACCCTAATTTTTTTTATTATTCACTTATGTAACCCTAAATATATTAAAATAGTAGTCTGATACAATAAATATACTGACCTACAATATTGTAACTTGTAAGTTATAACTCTAAGTTATGAAGTCTATTACTCTAGTTGTTTTAACTTGAAGTTTGCAAGTTTGTAACAGTCTAACTGTCTAACATACTTGACAATTCTGTTCATTTGTGCACTCACTCATCAAGACATGGATCCCACCCTAACCTCTAAACATATACATTTATTATACAATCTAGTGTGTCTATGTTTAAACATTGTGTTTGCAAAATTCCTTAACTTAATTCCTTCATTTCCTTATCAAAATTGCCATCGAAATTTTGTCAAAATTGTTTAGCTTCCTTCACTTACAAATGTGGGAGACCCCACCCCCACATATCCAATATGAAATATTATTGCATATTTGAGTAGATCTTGGCGATTAGAACGTCCTGGTAAATTTTCATGATTTAATACGCTTATTTGGTCGTCGAAATCGTTAGGGCCGTAAATATCGAAATTTTGGCCGAAATTTTGAAAAATTTCTATTTGTGGGCCATCCGACACAACATCGAAATCGGACATTTATGGGTGGGGGATATAGGAAAGGTGATCTCTACTTCTTTGAAGGTGGTCGCCCCAGCTCGCCAGATTGCTTCCACCTCATCCACCGTTTTCAGCTGCTCCCCCTTGCAATGGCATTGTCACTATGGACATCCATCCCTATAAAGTCTTCAGCAGCTCGTCCCAGGCTTAACCTCTATTAAGTCGTTAGTGTGTTAGTAATGCCAGTTAGGCAAGCACCATCGCCTTTCTTTTCCGAGTCGCATTGTGAAACACTCTAAGCGTCCTTTTGATCTAATTCATAGTGATGTCTGGGGTCCTGTTAAAGAGCCAAGTTATAATGGCATTCGATATTTTATGTCTTTCATTGATGATTTCTGCCGCATGACTTGGGTTTATTTACTTAAGTCTCACAATGAAGTCCTGTCTATTATTCAAACTTTTCATCAGTTAATAAAAATTCAGTTTGATGCTCATATTAAGACTCTTCGTACTGATAATGCTCTTGAATATGTTCAAAAGGCTATTTCTACGTTATGTAATTCTGTTGGCATGATTCACCAGACGACTTGTCCTCACACACCCCAACAAAATGGGGTTGGTGAGCGCAAAAATCGTCACTTGTTGTCGCCCATACTTTGTTGTTTCAAATGTATGTGCCTAAGAGATATTGGTCTGATGCTCTTCTCACTGTTTGTTTCTTGATTAATTGTCAGCCATCTTCTGTATTACAAGGGGCTACTCCCTTCTTTGTTTTACGACCTGATGAGCAACCCTTTCATGTTCCTCTTCGTGTGTTTGGATGCACTGACAAGTTGTCTCCTCGCGCAGTTCACACTGTCTTCCTGGGATATTCTCCCACACAGAAGGGATACATGTGTCATTGTCCTTGTCTTCGTCATCTTTTTGTGTCAGCTGGCGTTACCTTTCATGAGTCTACTCTGTTCTTTAGTGACTGTCCGGAGTGAGGGGGAGCACAATCCTGAGAGTGACTACATCTTTGAGCATGAGAGAGAGCTACCTCTTCCTATGCCGTGTGATGAGAGTGTTAGTGATATCACCCCACCATTACCATCGCTTCAACCACCTCCACCACCGCCTCCATCCTTTCCCCTAGTTTACACTAGGCGAGCAGGGCGTCACCAAGAGGATGTAGCGTCATCAGTCCTAGGGGTGAGCAAATAATGGTCCAAACCGCAAAACCAGACCGGACCGGTCAGTTCGGTCCGGTCCGGTCCGCGGTCTGCAAATTTTGGTGAATTTGGTCTTTGGTCCGGTCCAAAAATGGTCCGACCGTGGATCGAACCGTAGACCGACTTTTATGTAAAATACATGTATATTTGTCGGTATATTATGTAACAAGTACAAATAAAGTACACATAAGCACTAGTAGCGTAAATATTTTCTATTAATGTTATATAATTGTTAGAAGTAACTAATGGTTTCTACTTTTTACAATTAAATAAGTTGTGAAAAAAGTAAAAAGGCTGATTATGGTCCAAACGGTCCGGTCCGGTCCTACCTCGAAACGGTTCGGTCCCGGTCTGGTCCTACCTCAAAACGGTCTGGTCTACGGTCCATAAATTCTTACTAAGTCGGTCCTCGGTCCGGTCCGGTACGGTCCGGTTCTGGACCGATGCTCACCCCTAATCAGTCCAGCCGCATGCCTCCTCATCGTCTGCTACTTCTGAGGCACCTGTTTCTACTGAGAGTTCTCTCGATGCTTCGGTTTTAGATTTACACCTTTCAGTTGTAGCTCGAAAAGGTGTCTGGTCCTGCACTATCCGTCATCCTTTGGCAAATGTGTGTTGCTTGTCTCATTTGTCGACAACAACTCGCATGTTTGCTTGTCATCTGGACTCTACGACTGTTCCTCGTTCTTATAAGGAAGCAGCCCGCCATGATGGTTGGGTCCGCGCTATGGATAGTGAGATGGCATCACTTCATGAGAACTCTACATGGGACTTGGTGGATCTTCCTCCTGGCAAGTCTGTTGTAGGCTGCCACTGGGTTTACACTGTCAAACAGAAACCCGATGGGTCTATTGATCGCTTGAAGTCGCGTCTGGTGGCAAAGGGGTATACTCAGACACATGGTGTTGACTTCTTTGAGACTTTTTCTCCAGTGGCTCGGCTAAATTCTGTGTGAATTCTTGTTCATGTTGCTACTCATTTTTCCTAGCTTCTTCTTCAGTTGGATGTCAAGAATGCCTTTCTTCATGGTGATCTTCTTGAGGAGGTGTACATGGAGCAACCTCCTGGGTATGTTGCTTAGGGGGAGTGTAAGAAGGTATGCAAGCTCAAGAAATCTTTGTATGGTCTGAAGCAATCACCTCGGGCATGGTTTGATAAATTCAGTTTTGCACTTATACGGTTTGGGTTCACCTGATCTTCTACCGATCACTCACTCTTTGTGCATAAGTCTTCGAGTGGCACCATTATTCGAGCTGTTTATGTAGATGATATTGTCATCACCGGTGATAACTCTACTGGCATTCTACAACTCAAGACATGGCTGCAAACACAATTTCAGACGTAAGATCTGGGTAGTCTTCAATATTTCCTTGGCATAGAAGCAATGTTCAAAATTTCGACGATATTGTCGAAATTTCGGGCAAATTTTTTGTTTGTGGCAATCAGACATCGAAATTGACTGACGAAACTCTCTAAACAGGCAGATCTTCAATTTTTTTTTCTACGTTTTCATACACAATGTACTACCTAGAGCATATTGTCTAGATATTGTGCTTGCAAACTATAATGACTTAATTCATTGATTTCACCATTGAAAATTAACATCAAAAATCCCCATCAAAATGCCCATCGAAACAGTTCAGGGTCATTCACTAAACAATGATGAGACCCCACCCCCCACGTCCAATATGAAATATTATTACGTATTTGAGTAGATCTACACTAGTAGATCATTCTGGTAAAATTTCATAAATTAATTCGTTTAATTTGTTGTCGAAACGCTAGGAACACATTTATCGAAATTTCTGTCAAAATTTGTCGAAATTTCTATTTCTGTGGCCACCAAAACGACATCGAAATCGGACATTTTCTTCCTTGCATAGAAGTCCTACGCTCTAAGAAAGGAACAAATCTCTCTCAACGAAAATATGTCCTTGACTTGCTTGCAGAGCCAAGCATGACACAGTGTAAACCTGTCTCCACGCCTATGGACTATCATACCAAGACTTCTATTTTTTGATGACAGTGAGTTTTCCGATCCATCAAAGTATAGAAGGATTGTAGGGAAACTGTTCTACTTGACAGTTACTCGACCTGATATTTCTTATGCTGTTGGAGTGGTTAGCCAGTTTATGAGTGCGCCTAAGATGTCACATTGGATGACAGTCACCCAGATTCTTCGGTACATCAAAGGATCTCCAGGGAAGGGCCTTACTTTACGGGGCAAAACTTCACACATACATCCTTAAAAATTACTGGGTTACTGATGCTGATAGGGTTGGTGATGTTGGAGATAGGCGATCTACTTCTGGATATTGCGTGTTTATTAGGTCACATTTGGTGACTTGGAAGAGCAAGAAACTAAATGTGGTAACACGATCCAGCACAGAAGCCGAATATCGAGCCATGACACATGCTTGTTGTGAGCTACAATGGGTTGTGTCTGTTTTGTTAGAAATGGGCGTGTTTGTTGAGACCCCTATTTCTCTCATGTGTGATAACCAGGCAGCCATTCATATTGCTAGCAATCCGGTGTTTCATTAGAGGACCAATTACAGAAGCGAACTGCCATTTTGTTCGTGATTTAGTGCTCTCCAAGAAGATTCAAACTCCTCATGTTAGGACTGATCAGTAAGTGGCAGATATCTTCACCAAGCCACTTCCATCTTCAACTTTCAAGCATATGACCAAGCTGGGCATGCATGCTGTGTATGCTCCAGCTTGAGGGGGAGTTTTAGAAAATAGTTTTCCTATTTTATGTATCTCTTTACTATTTCCTATTCCTGTTGGGTCTACTATGTAAATGGTCTTTGTCTATATAATAAAGGAGAGCACACCCTAACCAGGTATCACTTTGACCCAAATCCTCTCATAGGAACAATGGGACACTCATATTTCCTTTGAGACGTAGTATAATTCTCAAGGAAATGTCACAGACAATTGTAGTTAGGTCCATCACCGCGATGAAACCTCCAGTTGTGGCGCAACCCTGTTGTAGCCCACAACCAGGTGCCTTCCTCCCTTACTCGCCTCAGTTGGGACTCCACTGCTGTTTTAAAACAAGTGTTATCTTTCACATTTCCTATTTCTCATTGATCGCGTTCCTATCCCCCCTGAAAGTTGTTATTCTATCATGGTCGGACCAAATGACAATAGAAATTTGTGTGGCTACTTTTATTTGTGTACCAACTGATCCTGTGTTCTGAAATTACCCTTGTAGTAGTTTGTACTATAGTTTGAGTAAGCGTTGTGATTGTTTTTATTTTAATCTGAGCAAACAATGTGGTTGTTTTTACTTCAATTGAGCAAACCTTGTGTTTGTCTAGGGATTGGTACTCTGATGTTTGTCAATTGTCAAAGTAGGCATTTATAGGTTAGATGCACTCTCAATATAATCGTTATCATTAAGTTTCATTATTATGAATACAAGTGTTAGAACTCTCTTAGCCAAGGAACAAGGTGACTGATACCGACACCGTTTCGACAACTTGGAAATAGGTATTTATCGGTATATCGACGGAAATACCGACAGATGCAATCCTGGCCGTTTTGACGCCAAAATGAACGAATTAATTCATGAAACTTTACAGGTGTAATCTCTACACCTAAATGCAGCGTTTTATGCTATAAAATTCTATATTGGATGTGTAGGGGGGGTCCATCATGTGGGAGGTAAGGAATCTGTCCTGTTTCGTAGGGATTTCGATGACAAAATGTAGGAATTAAGATATGAAATTTTACTAGCACAAACCACAAACTTAAATACACAAAATTATGCAATAGTATACAATTTACAACATACAAATAACACATTTACTTACAACTCACATCAACTGTATGTTGAGTGGCGTGCTGGTTCTCCATACAGTAATAAGTTGATATTACTGAGATATTGCGGCCATACATGTGCATCCTGTAAAGGTGGTTGTATGTAGTCACATGCTCCTCATACACATCATTATTGGCAAAGTTCTGTGTTGCTCATTCATGTGCAATACTATATAAGTGTATATTACTCCTTTGTATTATATTCACATTACTCTTTAGTAAAACATCTTCCACTAAACATAAATAACTAACTAATTATATCAATACTAATTGTCATATGCTTAAATAAATTGTATGATAATTGTAATTAATAGTGTTGTGAGTAGATAGATCTAGTGATAAAATTGCATATCTACATAATATACTTATAGATGTATGTATAGTTCGCGTAAACATATAAAAATTAGAGTAATACTAGGCTTTGGCGGTAAAAAACACTTTTTTAGGCAAAAAAGGAAGAAAAAAGTAGGAAAAAGAGATGAAGAAGTTGCTAATGGTAGAAATGAAAGAGATTAGTTAGAATTACCTTGATTTGGGTTGGTACTAGCTCTAACCGACAAAAATCACCCAAATGTACCTTCTTTTCTCCTCCCAATAAGTAACAACAGTCATTCTCGCAAAAAACGGTAAACCCGTCGGTAAACTGCCGGTTTCGGTCGGTACAGTGAAGTTAGTAGTGCATTTTGCACCGAAACCATCGAAACATGGCGGTATTGGCGATATACATGTCGGGATTATCGGTATTTGCGATCCTATCAGTACGCACACATGTTTTCGTGTTGGTACTCGTCGGTATCGGTATTTCGGTCGACATACCGCCGATACCGACGAAACTTCATTCCTTGCTCTTAGCATTAATTTCACCAGTAATATCAGGCAATTCATGATCTATGACCGTTTGTTTGCTGAGAGGCATGGTGACAAATCTCTTGAGGAGTACTTTGGAGCTATTCAGGTACTTGCTCAAGAGCTGAACTATTATCATCCAGTGACTGTTGCTGAATAGATCAAGGACAGGGACGATCTAGTTACGGCTAAATTTTTATCTGGGCTTAACCCTTCGTGCGGTTCCATCCGGAGTGTCATTCTGACTTCTGATAAATTACCCAGTTTTGTGGAAGCCTATTCAAGAATACAACAATCTATCTTTGAGTCTGCTACTCCTGATCCTGCTATATCTTCTGGGGAGTCTCATGCATCCGTAGCTGCTGTGGTGAGAGGAGGACGACCTGGTATGGGCAGAGGACGTGGGATACGTCCTAAGTGCACTTTCTGTGACAAATTGGGACATACAGTGGAGAAGTGCTGGAAGAAACATGGGAGACCTGCTGCACCACCTATAGGGACAACACATTATGCCACTACTACAGATTCCTCTTCTTCTTCTGCCGTGGGAACTACTTCTGGAACCGGTATCACGCTTACTCAAGAGGAGTATGATCGGTTTATTCAGGCTACACAACACATGAGTATGGGATCATCGTCAACAAACCTGGCATCTACTGCGGGTAATCAGGCTACATCTCTCATAGCTTCTGGCTCTACTTCATCTTGGGTGGTTGATTCTGGCGCGTCACAACACATGACTGATATGAGGAGATTGCTCCACTCTATTGACTCATATATCCCTCACCAATCTGTTACACTGGCAGATGGTTCAGTGAGGAGAGTGTTAGCTAGTGGATCTGTCCCTCTAACACCCAAGATTGATCTCAAATCTGTACACTTTGTGCCTGAGTTTCCTTTTAATCTTCTTTCTGTTGCAAAATTGATTGACACTATAAATTGTACGGTAACATTTAGGCCTTCTTATTTTGTATTACAGGATCTCAAGAGTATGAGGACGATTGGTGGGGGACCTAGGAAAGGTGATCTCTACCTTTTTCATGGTGACAATCTGCCTTGCCAAGTATCTGCTCCTGCTCCATCCGTCCTGTTGAGTGGTTCCCCCTTACTATGGCATTGCAGATATGGACATCCTTCCTTAGAGAGCCTGCGCAAGTTGGAACCAGAGTTGTCCCAAGTGTCATCTTTAGAGTGTCAGTCATGTCAGCTGGGAAAGCATCATAGTGATGTGTGGGGTCCTGTTAAAGACCAAAGTTATAATGGTTTTCGTTACTTTATTTCTTTTGTGGATCATTTTTCTCGAATGACATGGATCTACCTTCTCAAAAGTCGAGAGTCTGTGCTATCTATTGTGAAACATTTCCATACTGAAATAAAAGTCCAGTTTGACTGCAATATAAAAATTCTTCAATCTGATAATGCTTTAGAATATGTTCAAAAGGCTATGTCTGATTTTTGCATCTCTGTAGGTATGATCCATCGCACATCGTGTCCTTACACCCCTCAGTAGAATGGGGTGGCTGAGCGGAAGAATCGCCATCTGCTTGATATTGCTCGATCTATTATGTTTCAATCCAATTTTCCCAAGAAATTCTGGTCTGAAGCCCTTTTAACTGCTTGTTTCTTAATTAATAGACAACCATCTTCGGTTCTTAAAGGACATACTCCCTTCTCTGTGTTGCGACCCACAGATCAGCCCTTTTCTGTCCCCCTTAGAGTGTTTGGTTGCACTTCCTTTGTCCATAATGTTGACCCTAAGGCCGACAAGCTTTCTCCTAGGTCTGTTAAAACCTTTTTCCTTGGTTACTCTAGTACTAGCAAAGGATACAAGTGTTACTGTCCTAGTCTTCGTCGGATGTTTGTGTCTCAGGATGTTACTTTCCATGAGACCACTCCATATTTCTCCGATGCTATAAGTAAGGGGGAGCAATTGAGAGAGGGAGTGCCACCAGTTTTTCAGAGTGATAGAGTGTCACCATCTGTGCAGAGTGAGGGAGCGCCACCCATCATTCCTGATTATACTTTTATTCTGGATGAGCAAGCAACATACATGTCTGTTATTAAGCATTACCCACATGTTTATAGTAGGCGAGGCAGCAATGATCCAGAAGTGGTAGCGACACCAGTCTCTGAGCCTTCATCTTCGTCTTCTACTCATGGGATTCCTACAGAAGCATCAAATCTTGATCTTCCTATTGCTGTTAGAAAAGGTACTCGTTCTTGTACTATTCGACATCCTATTACAAATGTGTGTTGTCTGTCCCACTTATCTAAGCAGGCCCGTGCATTTGCTATTGGGATTGATTCTGTTGATATACCAAGGAATCACTATGATGCTATGAAGGACAATGGCTGGAAACAGGCAATGCAGCTTGAGATGTCAGCTCTTTTGCATAATGACACATGGGATCTTGTTGACTTACCTACAGAGAAGAAAGCAATGGGTTGCAGATGGGTTTTCACCATCAAACATAATCCGGATGGATCTGTTGAGAGGTTGAAGGCCAGATTGGTAGCAAAAGGCTACACACAGACCTATGGAGTTGATTTCTTTGAGACTTTTTCTCCAGTAGCTCTTCTAAATTCTGTGCGAATTATTATTTCTCTGGCTACTACCTTTGATTGGCCTCTATTTCAGCTTGATATTAAGAATGCCTTTCTACATGGTGACCTCCAGGAAGAGGTATATATGGAGCAACCTCCTGGGTTTGTTGCTCAGGGGGAGTGTCAGAAGGTCTGTAAATTGAAGAAAGCCATATATGGTTTGAAACAGTCTCCTCGAGCGTGGTTTGACAAGTTCAGTAAGGTTGTACTCCAGATGGGCTTCTCTTGCTCCATGATTGATCACTCTTTATTCTACTCTAGCTCTTCCTGTGGCTCTATCATTATGGCAGTATATGTTGATGACATAGTAATTACTGGCAGTGATTCTACAGGCATATCTCGTGTGAAGGAAGGGTTGCAAAGACACTTCCAAACAAAGGATATGGGTAAACTGAGATATTTTCTGGGCATTGAGGTGCTTAGATCTCATGCAGGTATCAATCTATCTCAGAGGAAATATGTGCTGGACTTACTACAGGAGACAGGCATGACTGAATCTAAACCGGTATCTACTCCTATGGATTATCACATCAAGGAGACGGTTGATGATGTTGAGTACTCAGATTTAGGATATTACAGGAGAATAGTTGGCAAGCTAATATATCTGACTGTTACACGACCTAACATCTCTTTTGCTGTAGGAGTTGTGAGTCAACATATGCACTCACCACGACAGTTACACTGGACAGTAGTTTTCCGGATTCTGAGATATCTGAAGAGTGCTCCTGGTAAAGGGATCACATATTCTAAACCCAAGGTGCTTCCATCTACTTTGACTCTCACTGGGTATTCAGATGCAGATTGGGCTGGTGATCATACTGATAGAAGGTCTACATCAGGCTATTGTACTTTCCTAGGTGACCATTTGATTACCTGGAAAAGCAAAAAGCAGAATGTGGTAGACAACTAGTCTGCTATACACATTGCCAGGAATCCTATCTTTCATGAGCGTACAAAGCATATAGAAGTTGATTGCCATTTTATTCGTGATCAAATCAAAGATGGCACTATTATGACGCCATACGTCAAGTCTGAAGATCAACTGGCGGATATCTTGACAAAGCCTTTGGGTCCGGCAGCTTTTCAGAGGTTATGTGGCAAGCTGGGCATACACGATGTGTACTCTCCAGCTTGAGGGGGAGTGTGAAACAGCCTGCATCCCGGTCGATGCTATCGACAGGTGGTCGATGGTATCGAGACTATCACAACAACAGAACATCATTCTGTCGATACCATCGACAGACCTGTCGATGGTATCGACAGAAGGTCAGAGGCGGAATCTGGCGATCTGCCTCTTGTCTCTATTTTTATTATATCACTTGTTTTATTGTTTTTCTTGGTTTTTCTCCTTTGTACCACCTTGTATCTTACTCTAATATATAAAAAGGAGTGAGACGGCTATTGCCCTCACACACAACAACTGCACCTAGCAGCCGCCAACATTGTTCGTCCCCCTTCTCTCTCGTTAACACCACTGTTCATGGCTATATATTGCCTTTGATTTGTAAAATTTGTTCAAACTGCCTTATCCTGCCCATAGTTTTTGAGGCGGTGGCCTTCCCCAGTTGGACGCCTATACATATATGAATATATACTTTTATATTATTTATATTCTATGTTATGCATATAACTATGCATTTATGTATGAATTACTTATCCAACCCTCTCGAATTTATTAAAATGACACCATAACAGTAAGTGAACGAGGCTAATTCAATACCAAACAGAGACAATAATTAGTACACTAGAATCAATAAAATGTTGCAAGACATACCTAATTGTTCACCAATCTTTTACATCCACTATCATTATCCGGGCTGAAATATTGAATATCGAATTAGTAAAAAAACATAACACAATACAAATATTATAAAATAAAAAAGTAATGAGTCATTGAATAATGAATAAGGAAAGTTCCAAGACATTCGATAATTCCAACTTCCACTGAAGTACTATGATAATAGTGAATCAAAATATAAGAAGTACTATACTAGAATCAGACTCAAATGGAAAACACATAAAAAAAGATTCTAAAACTCAAATGGATCTCCATCATTGTCTTCTGCATCCTCCTGGGTGTTTTGGGGGGGGGGGTTAACAAAAAAAGAAAAAAAAACTTAATGGGGCCCGGTAGCCAATTAAGTGGCCGCCCAACAAGCTTGTGGGTCGCCCAGGTAGATGCCTTAAAAGCCCATGCGGCTAAGCGTGAAGCTGGTTGCCCCCCCCTCCCCGCCCCCGGCGTCAGGTTGACTAGGCGGCCGTCAACAACTATGATCCTGCCATAATTGCATGAATTTAAAAAAAACTTGTAGGCTGTCATCAAGCATGCTGTGGCAACCTATCGTATGTAAAGTTATTTTTTATATGGTTGGCATATGAATACTAAACTATACCCTTACGTGCCCATCATCCTTATGTATTTTTGTAAAAATTGTAGTGAACTGATATAGTTTAAAAATTTCAGAGGCAAATATCAGAGCTAGAAAATTCTGAAAAAAAGGTAATGTGAATTCTATACTTATATTCTTGACTTCCCAGTGCTATTTATCTCACTTTTTACTTGATGATATATATAATTTCATGTTTCAGAGAAAGGTTTGTATCAATGATGCTTTATCGCAGGGAACTCAAAGGCGGCCATTTGAACATTTAAGTGCCCCGACGATGTATCCTGGTAATTATGCCATATATTGCAAATCAAAATTTTATCTCTTTAATCTTAAATTGAATTAGTAATAGTGTTGTAGAAAACCTATTCGGTTGGGATCTTGTTCGAAAACAATGAATGTGGGATAGTTGGCTCCCTCATATACTTGGTCAATCTTTTGTGTTGTTGTTTACTCAAATACCTTAACACGTACTCATTTGTGAGTTGGTTGGGGGGTGGACTTTAGTGAACCTGGAATCTTTTGGTTTCATGGAACTTCAACCAACAAGGTGTGTAACACCCCTCCAACTATATATACGTCAGTGGAAGCAAACCCTACGTTGTCCATAACATGGGTCACTTGGCTTGGAGGAACATTACAAAACATGATATACATAGCAACAAGACAAATGAAGCACCATACATTACTCAACACCCCACCAGGCTAAAAGTCTCCCTTGATGTCAGCTACACTGAAGGGCTCGCTTCAGTTATCTTTTGCTCCTTGATCTAGGGACTTCTCGTCCCACGACCATGTGAAAACAATGACATACATCAGTAAGCGACTCTATACATTTTATAAGAACTGAAAAATAAGCATATATACTTGACTTGAGGAAAAATCTTGACATCTATTAACTTGAGCATTCTTGATTTCTTGAATATTAAAACATTAACAATTGAATAAGTATGTACTCTCTATGATTTGCCCATTTAAGAGCCCATAATTGGCACAAATGCCCATGATTTGGCTAAAAAGCCCAACGACCCCTTGAGGTCCATGATTGGCTATAAAAGCCCATTATTGGCATGAAAGCCTATAATGACCCCTTGAGGTCCATGGTGGCGAGAGCATATAAAACTTAATCAAATTCTTATAACATGATCCTTAATATGAACATTAGCATAATCTTGGACATTAAACCTTTAACATGATGGGATTTCTCCCTCTTGAATCTTGAAGTTCAAATCCATTAATCATTAATCATAAATCATTAGTCATTAATCATAATCTCTAATCTTAGTGAGCATGATAACCATAAGACAGAGGATCTAGAAAGCATCAAGCAATTTATATATGAACATGATTAGAGCATTGAACTTGAAATTGGAAGCATAATTCATAAGTCATACATAGTATACAATTCAACCAATGTACATATGTATAGTGGCATGACCCGCTTACCTTGGAGCAAAGAAGATCCTAAGTTGGTCTCTCTGATCTTGAGTCAAATCCTAAATGTCTTGAGATTTGTAGAAACCCTAATGTCCTGATATTGATGTACTTCATATCAATTACCATCTTAAATACTATCTAAACCCTAATTTTTGGTAACATGTGAATTATTAATCTTGAATTAGATCCAAGTTGTCCTTTCTATCCAAAAAGGTTAGACTTTACATATTAAGTCCAATTAAACAAGTTATGGTCACCGATTTCATTAATCTTATGAAATTAGGGTTTTTTACATATGAAATCACATTAAGGATACCACTTCTATATACTTTTGGAATTCGAGTGGGAATCAGGTCATGAAATTAGTTTTATTAAACTCATATTTTTCTGATCAATTTTCATATATAATATGTCATCATTGGAAGTTCCTATGATTTACTAGCATTTTTATAAAATAAATACGTTTCGACCAATAGGAGCTCGCCACATGGGCGGATGACTAGACCAGGGAGCGCGCCGCGGGGACGACCCAGCCAATCGGCTCACGCCAGACTGGCGGCCTGTGCTTGCGTGGCTAGGCGAGAGAAGGTCGTCAAAAGGTCAAAAAGCCCTTACCTTGCAACAGAGGATGCGGGGGTAGAACTATCTTTTTCACCGAGGCCGCCTTCAACCTCGGCCTCGCGAGCAAGTGCAATGAGCGAGTCGACACGAAGGTTGACTTCGAGCTTTGGGGCTTCTGAGCGTCAAGCGGTTGTGCTAGAACCTTCGCCACACCGAAGTAGACCCAAGGGTGGCTTCCAATTGCCTGGAGGTGGTCGGAGTAGAGGTGGCGAAGAGATGGTTCTCCGACGAAGTTCAGAGAGACGGCAGGAGGGGAAGGAAGGGTCTAGAAGAAAAATTGAAACCGAGAAATGACACCTCGAGACACACACTCTCGTTGAGGGCATTGAAGTCTCACATCGAGTTTATTACCTTCATATAAAGACTCAAGTATGGAGAATCGGGCAACGGTTGGTCTGGGATTTGTGGAAAATCTTTAATGACCTTCCAAAGATCCCTAAACCTTAGATGGAACGGTGTAGAAACTCCTCCTGAACCCGTTTAAGAAGTTTCTAGGCTCGCTCATCAATCATGGTGAGAGGAAATTGAGAAATAAAATGGGAACTGCCAGCTCTTGTTTCCTTTCCTGGCCGAAGGTGGGAGACGATCCAGGCATCGTTGGATCTTAATCCAACGACCACCAATAGTGTGCGACAACAAAGAGGTTGGGCCCTAGATTCTGAATGGAAATATAATAGTGTGACATTTAATGCATTCTCCATTAAATCCTTTCACTTTAGGGAAAACCCAATTAATTCAGAACTTCCTCTCCTTTTGACCAATTGACTCCAAATTTTAAAGGCAGGTTTCTATTAAATAAACCTCTGCATGGGCAAGATTTGGGGCCAAAATACGAAGTATAAAGGTACTTTTTTTTGCCTCTAAGTAACCCCTTTATTTGATTTATTTAAGGCATCAATTAAATGATTTTTCCCATTCAAACTTTGCAAGATCTCTAATTTTAGTATATATTTCCTTTGGGTGCAAGTTAGGATCGAATTATGCCCATTGGTTACTCTCAACATATCATTTCTAGAATTTTCCACACAATTCTTATTTAATCACCACTTCTTCATTACTTTTGCAAATTTCTTATTACTCATTTAATTTTAATGTAATGCATTAATACATTAGATAATTGGGGAAATACTTCCCTTATGATCCCTTGAGTCAGTTCGAGATGATAACTTATTGTCCATTCAAATGTTATTTCATCTACCTTTTATACCCTTTTGAGTAACTTCTTTGAAGGAGAGAGAAAAAGTGAAGAATTATACTTTCTTCTTTTTAAAAGCTACGAAAAGAAAAAGGGACTACTCCTGGCCCAAGTTAGCATATTCGAATTCTACTCCTTTTATCTTTCTCCATTAATTCCTTTAAACAATTTCCAGAATAGGAGAGAGAAAAGGAAAACTAACATTTATATCTTTAGGTTAATTGTAAGTTTGTAACACAATGCACATGAAAAAAAAGTCTATTCTAAGTCTCATTAATTTCCTTGCTTCATTATCTTTTAAGAAATTTCATTTCATGGTATTTTTGCATTATGACCCTCAACTATTTATTTAAGAAAGAAAGCATTCTAAGTTTTAAATTATTCTAGAAAATTTGGGACGTTACAAGGCCCTTTCTGAATGATCTGTTTTGGAAATATATTTAAAAGAATGGGCCTCATAGAAGTTAAGTTGGTAACAGAAAGTCATGCTTTCACCCCCCCCCCCCCCCCCCCAATTCTTTTTTGATTTTGTAACTGAGCATTTATCAAACAATGCAGATCACACTTTTGGTTCCCAAAGCAGTTTTCCAGGAGGTGGTTCAGTTTGCAGCTTTGTTTTACAGGTAAATGGAATATTTAATATGTTTGTATGTAACTTTTAATGAATTTATTATTTTTTCTTGCTTCTACATCTCCAACTGACTAAATACGGGGTGAATAACTTGCTATACAAAGAAAAAATTCACTGGTCTGAGAGGTAATGTTTATAAGTAGATTCAGAACTTAATGACTGCAGTCTTTCTTAAAGAAAGCCGGGAAGCCTGTCAACTCTCCTCTAAGGGAAAACATATAAAGTTACTTAAGCAGAAACTGAAAAAAGTATCTATCATCCTCATTGTGCAGCTGGAAACTATGCAAAAAGAAACCCCCTCTTGTACCAGAGACTGAATTTCAAATCCTAATGTATGTCGGTTGGAGTGCTTTCAGAATATGCAGAATGAAAATCAAGTATTGCATTGTGATTTTGTCAGTCATGGGCACTAGGCTGGATCCAGAATGTTATCTGATTTCCAAAACTTGGCCATAGACATATCCTCGCTTTTTAATTTTTACCGTTCATCTAAAATATGAAGAATCAAAACAACGTCACATTTGAAGAGAGATGGAATACCTAAATCATGAAATGAAAAGCTGCTGAACATTTTGTATACAAAAAGTCACTTATCCTTGGACCTTAAGATGTGGCATAGAACTTGTCATCAATTTACTACTAGTAGTTTGTTTGTGATCAATGTTAAGAAGATTTGTAGACTAAAAGAAATGTTTGGGGATATCGACTGTTTGATTAGAAGATTTGGAATATGTGGAAATACGATAGGATGTGGAAATCCCCTAATGTGTACTTTTTCTTATTAATAGAAGGGCTGCCCCCCCTTGCTATAAATAGGATAAGGGGGAAGCATACAGACATAAGACTAACCCTAATGGGCCAATACCCAATTGGGCCCATATTACAAATAAACTAAAACAACTTAAGTAAATAGGCTCTCTAACACCCCCCTCAAGCTGGAGCTTGGGAGAATCCCAAGTCAGCTTACAAAACAGATATACAAACTAAACATAATAAAAAGATAAAAAAGCCCATACAAGAATTTCTCCCCCTCAATGTTACAATAAATCACCCAAGCACTCAAATACTCCCCCTCAAGCAGATAATCCAAAAGCAAGTAGCATGAGCTTCTTGATCAACATGAAGCAGCATTTGGAGCAGATTAAACATCAACATGTAGGCGTCATGGTCTTCACCGCAGTCGCTATTATCAAGAAACAGACCAGAGAGTGCTGGAACAAGTAGCATAAGTCAACGTGCATACAATGCATGGATAAGAAAAAAGTCAACATGCAGATGGCACAGACAAGCCAGAGAGTGCTGGAACACAGTTGTAGAAAATAGATGACATAGCCGGATAAATAGCCATTGTGCCTGAAGTAAAGCATAAAAAAAGACTCCAAAATGAACAACAGTATCAGAAAAGCATGAAGCTCCATGATAAGCATGTAAGTCACCAAAGGAGCGATCATCATCTCATCGTATAATTTCCACCCCAGTAGCACACGTCAAAGTCCAAAACAATCTCCAGAGTGCTGGGTCACAACAACATCAATAGTAGACATGTGCAAGGCACATCCAAAGGGTCAACATGCAAACAAAGAACGAACAAAAAATAGTGCAAATGCACAAAATAACTAGTAAAATGTGCTAATCATAGCACAAGTAGCAAGAATAACGTCGTCGGATAGAAAATCAGCAATAGATAGAACAAGTGAGATAGATTCATAGCAGCAATCGATGATGATGAATAAGCTTCTCAAACAACAAACGGATCCACATAGAAGCAAAATAACACCTCATAGTAGTAGTAAAAGTAGCATGAAGATCCATATATCAACAATAAAAGTGACATGACGATCCATATAGCAGCATAACGAAAGTCTTCATTTCTCTTCATCTCTCATCCATCTCATCTCTATCCTCTACTCATGATCCTATATTCTCCCCCTTACGCCAACCACGAAAAGAGTTGAGAGAGTGGTTGGAGTGGAAAGTAAAAAACAATGGTAGAGGCAAGGGCTAAGTAGGCAATAATGTGGAGGAGATAATCCTCTACTCATGATCCTATATTCTCCCCCTCACACATGAGCAAAACCCCCACCCCCACATATCTAGTATGAAATATTATTGCATATTTGAGTAAATCTACACTAGTAGATAATTCTGGTAAAATTTCATAAATTAATTTGTTGATTTTACCGTCGAAACGTTAGGATCGCATTTGTCAAAATTTCCATCAAAATTTCGGTAAATTTCTGTTTCTGTGGCCAGCAAAACGGCATCGAAATCGGACATTTTCATCCTTGGTTGCAAGATACCAATCTTTTCTTGTGATGTTTTGAACATAATTGCCAACATTATAAGGACCTACATGATCACACACATAAAGATGCTTAAAGGAATTGAAGTTCGCAATCACACATGATCAGAATGGTTTTGAATTATTTACATTCTGATTTCTGCCCAATCGGGCGATTGGGTAAGCCGGTTGATGACCATCATTGTCAAGGCCTCTAGGCGGTGGGTTTAAGCTAGGGGCGCCTAGCCCGCCTTGGCGCCTAGGTTGTTATGTTTTTTTTAGTTACATATTTAAATATTTATACACATGATACTATATATGATAATGTAATTTTTATTCATTAAATGTTGTTGTACGTCTAATTTGAATTGATAACTATTGAAGAATCATGGGCAAGAGCATGGTGCTAAACATCCTTGACATCTGGCGATATATCCTCAATGTTACATATGTCTACGCTTGTCGATGTTGAAACATGGTAAACTTCCATGCCCCATTGGTTGCCTACTTGTTGACTTGTCTCAACGAATTCAACCTAGTTGGTGGTGAAATCGACCCGGCTAGCTCAAAACCTCCCATCTTCTCGATGATCTTTGTAGTTATTACTGTTGTGTTCATAGTGAAGCCATAAAGAAACTTGTAAGAAACCATTTTTGACATTGATATAACCATTTCCTCGGTTCCTAACTGGAGGGGAATGATAGGTTTCTTCCTCTACTAGATTTCCACGAGTTTTGCAAAATTTGGTGTAGACTTAATACCATTTCACCTCTCCTACTTTCACCCCTCTTTACAAATTTAAGTATTTGGAAATAAACTCATATTTTTTAATTTTAGAATGTGATCCAATTGGGATTTCTGTAATATGTAACGGTTTGAAGTACTAAACATTTCACATAGAAGATTATAAATGGAGTATGTGTTTACCAAAATTTGATGGTTTATGTCAAATTCCCTCACAATCTCACTATCTTTTAGCTTGTTTTGTGTCGAAGTGTTAGTCCATAACTCCTCAAAGTTTTCTTACATTTTCCACAAACTTCCACTTCCATGCCTGTCGAAGTTGACACTAAGATAACATCTTGTACATTTGCATGTGACTGTGTTTTTCTACATATGTAGACCTGTATGGATGGCTATGTATAAACATATGTTTTGATTTTCAGCTAGATTTGATGAAATCTATCTATTTTCATCATGAAATGACTATATTTAGCTTAACTTTTGTCAAAGACACGTCGAAGTTTGGTTATAAAAATCCTCGGAAGTTTCCTCGAAGTTTCTACAAACTTCCACGTCCACACTTGTCGAAGTCGAAGTCCTATTCCATGGGTAAGAGAATTAACCTGAAGAAGAAAAAAAAAACAGTAAGAGGAAGAGAAGTAGGAATTGGAGAGAAAAAGGGGGATAAAAAGAAACATGCAAATGGCAAGAGTTGTGCAAGAAGAAGTCAGAATAAGACAAATACAAAGGTAGTAAAAGGAGATTGAAAGAGGAGGAAGAATTCAACAAAACAAAATAAAAATAGCAGTAGCAGGTGCTGAAATAGAAAATATAGATGACGGAAGAATAGGTCAGTGAAAATAAATGGAAACATGCAAACAACAGTAGCTGTGAGAGGAGATATAGGAGGAAAAAATCAGAAAAAGCAATAAATGCAAATAGTAGTAATAGATTTGGTAGCAGGAGACATAGGACAAATTTGAAATAAGACATATGCACATACTCACATAGTAGTAGTTGGGAATATAGAAGGAATAATTCACAGAAAATATGCAGCAGCAGTATGATTCAGGAATAAAATGCAGGATAAAGGATAAAAAAGAAAAGAAAAAGAAGCAAGAACAACAAACATACAGGGAAGTAGATTTTTTTTGACAAACAACACTATAAAGACTTACTAATTTGGCCCAAATGGCCCAAATCAGACCTCATTTCCCCTAATCAGAACTGTTTTCCCCATATCATACCTAATTATCCAAAATTTGACCTGATTTGGTCTAGATCAAACCTATTTCAACCATAAAATGACTCAAGTTGATCTAATTTGACCAAATCTAGACTCAATTTATGCTAATTTAGCCTTTAAATGGCTTAATTTGAGCTTAACATCTGCCCACTTAATACACTTAATAGGCTGGGCGTTTAGTTTGAGGCGCCTTGCCTAGCGCCTTGGGCACCTTGATAACTAAGTTGATGAATGGAATGTTTTGATCAACCGGGTGGATTGAATGTCAATCGACCGATTCATCAACAATAAGGAAAATAGCCAATTCGCTGACTGGAGAGTGCAGCCGGCGGCTGGGTGAAATCAGGGTTTAAATAGAATTGGAAAGACTCGGTTGATTTGAGAAATCCAATCAGATTTAGACTTACTGATTAAATGAATCGGGTGACTGGATGGTCCAGTCGGGCGACTGGGTTAGTGAGTCGGCCAATTCAATCAACGAACCGACTGCCTAGGAAGTCTTTCACATTTTTCCAAATTTGATGCAAATTGTGAGTTATGAGTAGGAACATGATTGGATTTTTGAGAAATTCAAGCCCATGACTCTCACTCTCCTATTAAAAAGGATGGACATCCAAGGGGAAACACACATTGTGAGACAAGTTGTCTAAAAGTTCTTCCTCTTGGAGAGAGAAAAACTCATCCAAGGACAACAACTCACAATAGGAGAAGAAGGAGAGCGAGCAACGCTAGCACATGGCGACTCTGAGTTCCGCTTCCGCTTCGAGACCACAGCGGTGCACTAGGAGTTCCTGCAATTGTGGCTTGAGGACTAGCAACTTCTCCAAAGAGAAGGCAAGGTGTTGTTGCGACAACAAGGCACAACAACAATAACCATTTTAGATTCGAATCCGGAAGTGCAAGTTCTAATCCGGCATAAAACATGTCTAGTTGCTGGGCAAATAGTGTGCACTAAGGTAATATTCGATATCTCTTTTATGTTTTTAAAATACCGACTTTTTTTGCCTACGGTGAATCCGCTGGCTAAGAGTTTTGTTGGATTTTTTTTATATTTTAATATATCGACGTTTCACACATACTTGTAATCTAATCTAGTTGTCATGTCAGCTATAAACGAGCCAAACTTAATTTAGAAATCTAGGTTTTAGATTTATTTTGATTCGCAGGTTTGCATATATGCTGTGGATATCTATTTCAATGTATATTCAGACCTTTTGTAACCTCTTTGAAGTTTCTAGGAATCGGACTGCTGAAAAGGCAAGGCACATAAATTACGATAGAGTGCAAAGCATGATTTTGATAAAATTATCACCACTATTTTTTACAAGATTGCACACAAACCATTATGTTTGGTCCTAGCTGACCTGACAGCCATATTAACTAGAAGTATCTGTGTATGCATAAGCTATAAACGAGCCAAACTTTGTTAGAAACCTAGGTTTTGGATTTGTCTTAATTTGCAGGTTTGCATATTTGCTTTTGCTATCTATTTCAATGAATATTTGAACCTTTTGCAACCTTTTTGAAGTTTCTAGATATCGCACTGCTGAAAAGAAAAGGCACATAAATCATTAAATAGTGCAAAGCATGATTATGATCAACTTATCGCCACTCTAATTGACAAGGTTGCACATAAATCATTATATCTGATCCTAGCTGAGCTGACAACCATATTAAATTAGAAGTATCTGTATATGCATAGGCTATGAAAGAGGCAGACTTGGTTTAAAAATCTAGGTTTTAGATTTGTTTTGATTTACAGATTTGGATATTTGCTGTTGCTATTTATTTCAATGAATATTCAAACTTTTCACAACCTTTTTGAAGTTTCTAGGTATTGGACTGCTGAAAAGCCAAGGCAAATAAATCATCATATAGTGCAAAGCATGATTATGATTAAATTATCACCGCTCTGTTTTACAAGATTGCTATATTTGCAGATGGAGTGCAAGCTGGATGAAGCCCGTGCTATGGACATTGACATATTCAATCAAATGCTTATTATATCAAGGACACCACCCGGTTTAGGTGCTGGACAGGCTATTTCAAAAGTAATATTTCTTTAGCTCTCATCACTCTATGTGCTTACATAGCCACAATGACTCTTATATGCTGCATAAAAGATGACGCAACCTCAATGTTATACTATCACTGTCCGGTCGGTACCAAAAAAACCAACTACTTAGCAGAAAAATGGTAATATATTATGTACAGAAAAGTGAAAACCTCCCTTGGTTTGGCCAAAGTAAAAAAATCTTTATTGGAAGTTTTGATGACATCGTTGCAGGCAATCCTGAGGTTATATTCTGTGTAATACAACATGGGTTTCTGACCCAAGGCGGGGATATTAAGGATAGTATCAGTGAATCATGCACAAACAACCTTGTTGCGGAAGATTAGAAACACAACATAGAATTAGTAAAGTCATGGAACTTGCATACCCGCATATGAGTTCAGATGCAACTAAGTATGTTTGCACCATATCGGGTCACAACCAGTATAGCAACGGGCAAGTCTGGGTCAGTTACGACCACAACTAGGAAGCACAATACTAGAATACCTTATCAGGTCATAACGGGCAAGTCTGGGTCAGTATAACAACCAATTCATTAATACTAGAATACCTTATCAGGTCATAACACAACTCCTAGCGCAAAGGGGGAAAGGGATGCCGGTGGTATAGTATATTTTGTTGTCGTTTGGGAGGCATCAAAGCTAGGAAGCACGGACACTTGCTTGGACACGGACACGGACACAGATACGGATACGGGACACGACAAATTTTGAAAATATAGGACACGGACACGGGAATTTTTTTATTTTTAATCATATTTGAATGGTTAAATATTTTTAAAATAAGAATTTTATACAAGATAGAGCATAATAAATAAAAAATCTTAGTTCAAAATTGTAAAATCTAAACGATAAGTTCAAATAAGTAACACAATAAATTTACAATACAAGAAAGAAGAACTTCAATATTTAAATCAGCAAACTCTCAAAATGTAACGGAGCTCAATGCACATTCAGTCTAAATATCATTACCAACACAAGCTTTCATAAATTCATGTGGCTATATTTAAGCAAAATAATTAACTTGATCAAGTAAAAATGTAGAGTAGAACACAGCTTAGATGCTTATTCCATTACAGCAACACCATAGCAAGGAAAGAAAATGTTGGCAAAATCAGGGATCCAGGACAGCAGTACCAAAAGAAAGGAGAAGAAAAAGTTAGTGAAATCAGGGATGAGCGCCAGCAGCCCCAAAAAAGTGAGAAGAAAATATTGATGAAATTAGGGATGAGTGACCGCAGCATCAGAAAGGGGAGAAGAAGATGTTGGCTAAATCAGGGAGTTTCCAAATCATGTTGTAGAGGGAACCCAAAAAATGAAATTTGAAATTGTTGGCATTCTCAAATCAATCGATTGAATAAGTGAAAAAAGGAAGAAGAAGAAGAAGAGACGTAGAAGATGATTAAGGCCCTGTTTGGTAGGGTGTAAGATCTACTCATTGAGTTCGAATGTAATGGTTTCAGTTTTGACTTTTGTTTGGTAGGGTGTCTTCCGGTGATGTTGGCTGAATTGCAACAACACGACACTCCTCTTTTGCTGACCAATTCAGTGAGTTTGTACTGCGCCTAAAAAGGCTGTAGTCGGGTGCTGGAAATATGCATTCCGACTCCAACGGCTATCAGCCGCTTATCCCTGCCATCCTGCACCTGAAAAAAGTAACAGCTGTCCAAGATATCACATGTACATCTACAGCCCCGGCGTTGGGAACCAGGACCGCTACAAATGATGTTCTTCGTCTACAACTTATCCGAACTGCTGGTATGATTTTTTGGCTTAACCAAACAATTGCAATCAAAAGTACAGAACTTATTCTACACCGTACCAAGTAAATTTGAATAGGTTTAAAAGACATGATTATATTTGACTAGTTTTCCAATTCAGTAAACTACACCTGAGTACACCCTACCAAACACGGCCTAAATGAAGAAGTACAAGACTAACCTGATATGGGCTACCTGCGTTTTCTCCAGCTTTCCTGTGCCCAAGATGACGCCAGGGCGTCACAGCTGCTGCAAGGTGCTCCAAGGCACCGTTGCTGTTCCAAGGTCGCTGCTGCTCCAAGTTGCTCTGGAGCCGCCGAAGAGGGAGGTTGCTGCTGTGTGTAGCAGCTACTAAAACTCCAGCCCTCAAGGGCGGGGGAAGGGAGTAGAGAGGAGGTCAAAAGGGAAGAAGTGGTTGGCGGCATGGAGGCTGGAAGAAAGTTGGCCACTGCTCCATGCGGGACTGAAAGCTCTCTTGACGTCAATGGCCACCGGAGAGGGAGGAACATTGCTCCGTTGCTGCTGCTCCTAAACCCCAACCCTCTAGGGTGACGGAAGTGAGCAGTGACTCAAGGGAGTCGGAAGGGACAGGGTCGGGGTGTGCGTGACCTTGAGGGAGAGCGAACGGCTCATGAGCAGTGACTTTTATTGGGCCGGTTCTATTGATTTTTTTCCAGTGGGCCGCGTCCAAGACGTGTCCAAAGGAGTTAAACCGTGTCCAGCTGCTTAAAAAAAACACAAACGGACCAGACACGGCTGGGCCGTGTCCAATACGTTTCGGGCCGTGTCCAAGCCGTGTCCGTGTCCAAAAAGTGTCCGACACAGCCACGGGGACCCTATAGAAGTGTCCGTGCTTTAGAGCATCAAAGTAACCAAGAAAAGCAGCAGGCGAAGAAATTTCTCTGTTGTAGCAAAAGACAAAACTGCTTCCCAGCAGCCATCATTCCTGACGAAGGGCCCTTCCACATCCTATGTTAGCATTGTAGATGTTTGCTGAATTTCTCACATAAACTCGCAAGTGTGCACGTAATAGAAAAGAAAGAGACAGTCCTTATGAGAACAATACTTGGCGATAAAAATGTAGAAATCAAGATCGTGGGTAGAGGGAATTAGGGGTGGTTGGAGAAGGGAATGGAAGGGGACACATTGATGGAGGTGATGTAAATCTTGGTCAGAACTCGCAAGTTTGCAGTTAAACAAAGAAAAAGACAGTTCTTAAGAGAGCATTAGTTGGCCATAAAAGCATAGATTTGAAGATCTTGGGGAGAGGGAATTGGGGTGGTTGGAGAAGGGATGGGAGGGGCGTATTGAGGGAGATTATGGAAACCTGATAAGAGTGGACAATGGTTACAGATGGGATAATAATAATTTTGGATTTATTTTCTTTAAACTAAAAAAGAGTGTGAAAAGAAATTCAAGGAAAGAGAATCTAAGTGGGTGTAATTTTTTCAACAAAATCACTCTTTTCAAATGGAATAGAAAGAAGCATGCATGAAAAGATACTATTTTTTCTCGTTTATTATTATTTGAAAAAGTCAAAAGTAGGTAGAATGTTGAGAAAATTATGGAAAGAACAACAACCTCAATGGCATGGACAAATTTACTTCTAGTGTATGGTGACGGATTAAACTTTTGGTCATCAATGGCTAATGATGTATCTGATATGGGGGGGTATATTGAAGGAGATTATGGAAACCTGGTCAGAGTGGACAATGGTTACAAATGGGATAATAATTTTGGATTTATTTTCTTTAAACTAAAAAAGAGTGTGAATTTTTTTTCAAGGAGAGAATCTAGGAGGGTGTAATTTGTTAAACAAAATCAGTTTTTTTCAAATGGAATAAGATAGAAGCATGTATGAAAAGATACTATTTTTTCTTGTTTATTATTATTTGAAAAAGTCAAAAGTAGGTAGAATGTTGAGAAAATTATGGAAAGAACAACAACCTCAATGCATGGACAAATTTACTTGTAGTGTATGCTGACGGCTTAAACTTTTGGTCATCAATGGCTAATGATATATGAAGATGTGGGTGAGAAGTTGCCTTACAAATTTGGCTATCTGAAATAATACCGTAAAGAAACCAAACTACATTTCAAGTATAGAGACACAGATACTATGGTTAAAAGTTGGGGAATTCAATGGGACACTGGTAGAGAGAGTGATTGGAACAAGAGATTTTGGGTATGGAATAGCAAAAAGAGAGAGATTGGCGAGAAAATTGAGGAACTGTTGTAGATGAGGAGAGGGAGATAGAGAGAACAATAAATTTGAGAGAGAAAGAGAGTCGGGCAATGTAGGGGCATTGGATTGGGTCATGTTTGTCGTGAAAGAGAAACCAATATTGAAGTTTAAACAGAATTAAAAAAGTAGGAAAATAAAAAAATAGAGAGAGAGTCTAGCATTTTGACAATGACGTGATCTGAGTGGTAGTGGCATAATTGTAATTAAAGAAAAAGATTCACTCTATTTATAGTACTATAGATTTGTGTGTGTGTGTGTGTGTATACACATATGTATATATGTGTATATATAATATATATAGTCAGGCTAGAATACACTCGAGTGTACAGATCACACCACACACCCCAATGGTATTTATTTGCAAAATGTAACCATTGATCTTCATTGTTATAATAATAATAGACCACATACAAAATTTGAGCCCATTCATTCAAGAATAACAAAATCAACGCACATAACTAATTTAAAATGCATGATTTTTGCATCATTTAGATGCATGAGCTATAAGTGCCCAAATGAGCTCAAATTTATTATATAGTATCAACTTAAGATATTTAAGAAGATTAACGGTGTGAATTTCCAAAATAATTGCTTCATGATGAAAAACGATTGAGGTGTATGGCGCCACTGGTACACTTGAGTGTATTCCAGCTTAACTCTCTCTCTCTCTCTATATGTGTGTGTGTGTGTGTCTGTGTGTGAAAAAGGAGGTGGGTGGACAAGACCATGTAGCCACTTAAGCGTCAGGCATGAGCTTTCTTGAGAAGTGGATTCTTAGTTTCTATTTATTTTTGTACACATTTGCACACATACATACATATATAATCATATATTTTTTAATAATATATACATATATAGACCCCTGTAATAGTGCAAAATTTATTTCTATTTAATGTAACAATATTACTATGGTGCATAGTAAAATACATATGCATTAGGTATTACAATAACATAACACTGCGTGAAATAGCATGATAACCGTGGTTAATATAGTATAATGTATATTATAATACTAATATCACAACCCTACTGTAAATAATATAAAAATACATTTCTTATTACAAACAGTACTAATGTAGGTAGTACATCAGCGCTTTGTAATGTTATAGTAAACACCTGGATGATACATTAGTATAAGAATTCACAATACAATAAAATGGTATGGATAATTGATAACATAATGCTAAAATACATAATATTGTAATGTAGAATCGTAGATATGTAGCACTATTAGATGATACAATAAATATACAATATTTTACTAGTTATAATTATAGAAAATGAGAGTAGGGGAAAATCCCATGTGTATGTTATTATTAGATAGCAGACCCTTTTATATAATATAGAAGTAGCCCAAAAGGACCGAGACACTTTAACCAATATTACAAATAGACCCAATAGACTAAATACTAATATACTCCAACACCCCCCTCAAACTTGAGCATGGGTGGAACACATGTCGGCCGGCTTGGCAAGATAGACACAAACATGACTTACAAACTCAAAATATAAAAAGAAAGATATACTCAACCCATACAAAAAACCACTCCCCTCTCAAAATTCATTAGTCAAGCACTCCATCACTCCTTGAAGTCGATAGTGTCAGGGTAGTAGCAGATAAGATCACTCTTCCTTAACAATATAGTGCAGTAGTAGAAGGGTGAACTTCTCCTGAAGCACATATGTAGAGAGCATAGTGAAAAGTTCGGAATTTGGCAATTTTTTTGATTGGCTGGAAAAAATCGGAATTTGGAAAAAAATCGAGAAAAATCATGAAAAAATCAATAAATTTCGATCTAAGTTCGGGCAACTATTTGGAAATAATCGAGAATTAGTCGACTGTATAAATATATATACATATATATATATGTATATATAATTATATACATATATATAGACAAATGTATGTATGCATGTATGTATGTATATACATATATATCTGATGCATGTAACTATGTAGGTCACAAAACATACAATCTTAGTGAGTAAAAAAGTATGAAAAGAAGTAAAAAATAGTTGAGCAATAACAATGAACTGTCCGGATGAGTGGGGGTTGGAGGTTTAGTGTATATCAGGAGTTCGGTAAAAAAGAGCAAGCGACTTAAAGAGAAAAATCATGAAAAGTCATGAAGAACCGTGAAAAATTGTATAATCGCAAAAAAGCGGGATAAATTGTAAACGTTGTGAAAAAACGGCGACTGGTGTATTAATCGTGATGGACATTTTGGAGCTTATAACATCGTGAAAAATTGTCGATTTTTTGCAAAATTTGGAGACTTTTGTTATAATGATAGGTTGAGGGAATATTGTTAACGATACATATAGGAGAGGAACGAACAATAGACTGAGTCGCTTCCTTCTTTCTTTTTGATGTAGTATTACCAGTGTTTTAAAAATCGTAGTGGCTGCTTAAGCGCCACAAGGTGATGGCTGATTAAAATGTACCATAAGCGGCTGCTGAGTGGTTTTGGATTAAGTGGCCGTTTTTTTCCCGCTTTGGCCGTTTTTTTCCCATTTTTTACCTGCTTTTCCCCTGCTTTTTTCCACTTTTTCCCATGTCAGACATTTTATATTCAGTAAAATTAATGTCAATAATGTGATTTGATATTTATGAGTATATACTTATACATTTATATTAAATGAATATGAATATACAGTTAGCTGCTGATTTAGTATAGCTAAAGACATTTTATACTCAGTAACATTAATGTCAGTAATGTGATTTGATATTTATGAGTATATACTTATACTGTTATACATTTATACTAAACGAATATGAATATACAGTTAGCTGCTGATTTAGTATAGCTAGTTAGCTATTTTATTTTAACAGTCCGACATTGATGTGGCGATTTTCTGTGGATAGCTGAATTTATTAACTCTTTATTGTTGTTACCTAGTATTAATTTAAAAGGAATATATAGGTTTAATTATGTAAAACATTCATAAATCATAATATTATATATGTATATATGTGTATAAATTGTTAAAAATATTTGAAAAATTAAGCATCTGCTTTTTAAAAAAGCGCCTGCTTATTCACCCACCTGGTGATTAGTCGGCTACAAGGTCATGTCCGCTCGCTTCCCGCTTCGCGCTTTTTAAAATCTTGAGTATTACACAATCCCATATATAAAAATAGATTTTACTTATGATTCGGTAGAAATACATGTTATGCAGATTTTTATTTCAACATGTTATGCATGAGTATTACTTATTGCAACAAGAAAGGTATGTATATTGCATGCCATATGCTAGTATAGATATCTATAAGTATAGTTGGAAGTGTGACTCGAAATATAGTAGAAATCCTTCAGGCCAACTGTTTGCTTACTTAAGGCGGGCGCCTAAGTGCAGCCTTTAGGGGGCCTGTTAAAGCGGGCCAAATGGGGGATAAAAGGGCACCTTATCTAGGGGCACCTAATTGCCGTCTATAGGCAAGATTAAGCGATTGGGGTCTGTCAGCGCTTAGGCGACTGCCCAGGACGTTTTTTAATACAGTGATATGCATCTGTTACATACATACATACATACATACATACAACACACACGACACAAAGGTAATGACACACTTGATTTTTGCGGACGATGTTCTGGTTTTTATTGAAGCCAAACAACAATGCATGGAGAATCTTAGAAGTCTTCTGGGAAGATTTGGGCAGTAGACGGGGCTGTGTTAATGCGAATAAGACACATATTTTCTTGTCAAAAAACTGCCACCAGATGGAGGACAAACTCATACAGGCTATGGGAGTTGAGAGAGGTGAATTCCCAACAAAATATTTGGGATTTCTCCTTGCAGGCGGTAATTTGCAGGTCAAGGATTTTACTGAATGCATAGACAAATTGGAGGAAATGATCAATAGATGGCCCACACAAAAAACTTCCATGGCGGGGCACAGAATTTTGATAAAAGCTTCCATTGAGGGACTTCTTATTTTCTGGGTGCAACAAGGTGAAATCCCCGTTTCAGTTCTTGACAGAGTGGAAATGAAGATGGCTAACTTCTTATGAGGAAATGAGTATCATCCGATGAAATATTCTAGGCTGGCTTTTCCTAAAGATGGTGGACTTGATCTGAAGACCCCTAGAGACATTGCTAGATGGGGATCCATGAGACGGATAGTTGCTTATCATGAAGGCACTTCCACTTGGGGAAAGTGGATGATAGACAGATATCCTAGGGGGCTGGATTTTATTCCAAAGACAAGAGAAGGCTATTCCAGATCCATCAATGTAATGAGAGAAGTATGGCCACAAATCAAACACTAGTTTGTGGCTAACGTTTCTGGAGGTTGGCAGCTCAAAGACAAAAAGATTAGTATGTGGGAGTTGTCCCGAACGAGAGGCGCAAAGGACCCAGTGGGTGACCAGATCTGGAGCGAGAGGCACGTGCCAAAATGAAGCATATGTGTTTATAAATTTCTACACAACATTCTTGCTACCTTGGACAGAATTAAGAGCTGGAACTATGATATATCTACTGTATGCTTGCTTTGTGGGGAAGAGGAGGAAAATCACAGCCATCTAGCATGTGAATGTAAGTTTACAAAGTAGATATGGGAGCATATATGCAGCAAGTTCAATTTACAAAACCAACTCAATGCGGAACTACGGAGGATGCTCGCAAGATGCAGAATGGATGCAAAGAAAAATTTGCTATCGGCGGGCCTTTACTATCATGTTTGGAAAGAGAGGAACGCGAGGAAGCACCACGGAAAGTCCACTAATGCTATTAGTATTGCTATAAAAATTTATAAATGCATTAGATGTAGATTACGTATTGAATAGATGCGTGAGTTGTACTGCTGCTTTGGGTGTATGGCGTTGAGCCTACATGTACTCTTGACCCCCTAATATTTTTAGGGGGATCGTCGGAATATATCTACCAGATTCCGATACAGCGCACACACATAGATTTTGTATATACATATATGCACACAGATATATATACATTCAAACTAAGTCAGCCTGCTAAGCAATATAAAGTATACGAGGATTTATGGGAAAAACATATAATATAGGAAAAAATGTAAAACACAAATATTCACATTTGGAATAAAGTATAATATCAAGATTTGGAAGTTATTCAGCCATTTCATACGGATGGGGAGAAAATTATGTTTGAAGTGCGACTTTTCAAAAGAGTATATTGTGACAGCTTCCAACATGGTCCGTCAAATTTTCCTCTTGTACTGATGTTTTCGATATTTGGAATCTCTTCTGTGTTATTACTGTAGTCCTGGCTACTCTGCTTGCTTAGATAAATATGTAATTTATGTGCTTACCTTTTACGTGTCTATATAAACATGTATATATTCTTTTTCTGAATGCCTTAATGTAGGTTAGTTTGGCGGGTCCTGGTGCGATGCATAATTTCACCCTTTCTTCTTCTATTGGAACTATAAAAGACATTTGCATTGCACCTGTTGGCATTCAACGCCCTGGTGGGCTTGCACTTTTGGCATCATTGGGGAAGAAACTATCTATACTCAGGTGCTTTTCTATTTCATCCTCTCCTTAATTTTTTCTTTTTTCTTTTGAGATTTACACCTTTTAATTGTTTCTTCGATGTATTCAGCATGGAAAGCAATAATATTGTCCTCCAGTATGACTTACCTGTACGCATCTCAACCCTTGCATCTTTTCTCATTCTAGCCAATTCGTTACTTCTACTTATTTTAGTTGTTTTGATACATATTTTATGGATCTTCACTTTAAAGCTCTGAAATTCAAAGAATTCTACTCTCCTACTGAGCCATATATAGAATTAAGGTTTTAATTAGGATACATAACTGAAATGTTAAGTATATGCAATTGTTTCTCCTTTTAAACAACATAAACATCATATCAGCTAGCAATTGTTACATTCCAAAAAGTGCTGATGTTTAATGCATTATTTCTTACACAATTTACTTTGATATAGATTTAACCACTCAGCCTTATTTCTGTATTAAATTTAGTGCTGTCTTTGTCTTTGTTTTTGTTGTAAAAATGCCATCCTACAAAAAGTTTCTCATGCTATTATTAGTAGTATTGCATGCTTCCCTTTTCCTTTTGTGTAAGAAGACTGCCCACAAAATTTCTTATGTTGTCCAAATTTTTCTGATTGCCTAAAGTATTAGTGATCTTAAAACTGCAATAAATTGACCTGCTTCGACGAAGCCTCCCAGCTTCGATTTCTGGAATGGCGTTGAGATGTCATGTGGCGGCAGGTCCCCTTTGCTTCTCGGCGTCCAGACGCGGAAGGGGTGTTTGGGTTCCCGACCCCGCCCTGTCTTCTACCTGGTGCTTTCGGCGGCGGATGGGTCCGTCGCTGGCCAGATCGGCGACGCATCCCACTCTCCAACGAAGGTAGAGATTCACCGGTCGTTCTACAAGGATCACAACACTGATGGAGTCCCATCTGGTGTGTGGGTTTTTGCTGATCGTAGGTTCTTCTCCCTCCAGTGGCCTTCTCCTGTGTGCGTTCTTCTGCAGGCGATCGACTGTTTCCCTTGGCATCCTTTAGCAGGATGGTCTAGCGTGGCCACTTTGTAGCTGCGAGCTCGAATGCCCTCTAGGTATTTGATGAGGAGCCTCCGTGGATCACAGGAATCTCGTTTGGGGTTGGATTCAAGGGAGGGGCAGATTCTTCTTCTTCTCCTATTTGAGCTCTTCTGCCGCTGTGTGTAGCAACACCTTCAAGGTGTTTGATGCTTTGCTGCAGTAATTTCTAGCCTCTACTTGGACACCCGAATCAAGAGCTGGAGCCTCTGGATAGTCTCCTTGGTGTAGTAGAGATGCGCATGGTCTGTAATCTGGTGGTTGTTGATTGATGAAGAGGGGCTGGACATCTACCTAGAATTCACATCTTCAGGGAATGAATCAAACGCCAGTGGAGGATAGGCAGTGCCTAGCTCAAGGACATCTATTGATGGTCAGCTTATGGACGGATTCTGCTGCTTTCTCTTTTGCATCTCGGTGGTTTATTACTTCGGTTTGGAGGCTCCGTCTGGGGTTTGTGCTCTTCATGGATCCCCGGGATATCTGGCAAAGAAAGTTGATACTCTAAGGCTAATCCCAAGCAGGGTGGCTGGTGTTTGTCTTTGATGAGTTGTGGTTTCTTTTATGGGTACGCTGAATGTATGTTATCATGACTCGTTATAGTCTTTCTACTGGCTGGAGTGCTAGGGTCTAGCCAATAGTTTGTTAGGTTTTCTTAGCATCTTAGTTTCTTTTAGTGTTGTCAAATCCCCCTGCGTGGGGTAAAGACCCTTGGATATTTTGTTTATTTCTGTTTGATGTAATGGGGTACCTAGTGCCCAAAGTTTTTGCTAATACTAACAACACGCATTTTTGACCGACAAAAAAAAACTGCAATAAATTGAAAGGCAGGCTCTATAGTACCTCTATATGTTCGATCATAATAGAGAATAATAAACCTTGAAGAAACAATAAATGCGGAATGGATGTAGCAAATATTAGATTGCTAAGATGAAATATGCGCGTGAACGTCACACGTATGTTAGGGTTATTTTGGTTGGATGTAATACCAAGCCACAGTAATAGTTTGAAAACAGGAAATCAAAACTGAGGAGTTGCAACACGATACTTTTGTTTGGTTGAACGTAACACTAATGGGACAGTTTGATTTGTAATTGGTTTGGTAGAGAGTAGTTTGCAAACAGATTTCTATGGGGTGAAGTTACCAACCCAGTTCACAACAATCCCCTGACATACAAGGTACGTGATGAGCAGTTGGTCACCAGAGTGGAAGAACAGGAAGAGATAGGGCGGGGGGGGGGGATAGGTGGTTATAATAACTGTGAGTTGGAGGAGGAAAATGAACCACACCCTTTCTGGGCGTGGTTTGTTTTCTTCAAATTTCTACAGACTCGCTCTGCAGGTGTGAATTCATTTCCACTATCGAGTTGCAACTGCATTGAACCAGACAGAAACAGTTTGAAAAAATGTGCAGTTTGAACTGATCACCTTCATTTTCCGTCCAACCAAACTAGGCCTTAAATAAGATTAGGGATTACAAATTAGCCATACCCTAGCATATAATTTTGTTTTGATGGAGACGCATAATGACATCGTGAGAGTCCAATAAATAAGTTCTCTTAAGTGTAGCCATATTTTTACAGATTTTTCTGATTGGTATGTCAAAACTATAAGTGGCTATTAGCCTCTTCCCATGTCTATTAAAATAAGCATGCTCCTCTACATAATACAAGTCAAAGCCGACTCATTCTATTTCTGTGGTCAACGTGGTATTAGAGCATCTGGGTTAGAAATACTAGGAAAGTTGTGCCCGAGTGGGTGTTCCATCATCCCTCTCCTCTCTCCCTCTATCTGCCATCTAGCAGAGATCTTCACATCTCTCTTCTTGCGTCTAACAGGGAGCATCTCCCTCTCTCATAGGGTGCAACAACATGGTGTTGCCTTAGGTGCTACCATAGTTACAAATTCGGTATTCGGGATACCTACGACCAAGTTGAAAAATTCGGAAATTGGGAATTATGCGGAAAATTCGAATAAAAACCGGTCAACGTACGGTAAAAGTTCGGTCAACTATTCAGAAAAAAGTCAGATTTTATATATATATATATATATATATATATATGTACATATACATAAACACATACAAACATATATATACACCCACACATATAATGATTTAAAATGACTAAACATCAAACTGATTACCCTAATATTGGAAGAAGGGGAAGAAGTGGGAGCAGCAAGCAGCAGACACAAATCAGGGAAAAAGGGGGGAGAATGGAGGAGGAAGAAGGAGCGCACATGTACAATGTCGAGGGTTACTCCTAACTCAGGGTGTGTCGGGGGATAGAGGAGGATGGTTGGACGGTTTAGTGGAACCCTGCTACAAGTAAAAAATGACATGGAAAAAACAAATGTGAAGCAAAAGTACAAAACGGCGAAAAAACACATTGAACGCGTTTAAAACGCAATACGCGAATAAAACGTGTTTAAAACGTATTATTCGGTTTGGAGTTTAAAACAGGCCGTCATATACGGAAGGTGAATAATACGCGTTTTAAACACATTTTTTTTTTGAAAAAAATAGAGTATATTGTGACTATGGATGCTGCCCAAAGCAACGAAAAACAATAGTCATAGCAAGAAACATCCCCTAAGCCACCACTGCCACCAAAGGCAACAACAGTCGTCGCTGCAGCCGCCACAAGAAGTAACAATCTCCATCGCCACCAGGGGCAGTAATAATAGATTGTTATGCATCACATACATCAATCATTAGTACTACTGCCTACAATATTAGAAACACCACCACAACAGCCATTAGGAGCATCGACAACCACAGTTACTTCTTCCCTTACCTCACCCACCTTGGACAAGCTATCTGCAACTGTTGCTCTCTTCTCCGAGTGTGATTATTCTCGTGGTAGGAAAGAAGGAACCAGTGCCTTTCGCTCAAAAGCCAATCGTCAGTTCGGCACCATCCACAATCACATCATCACCACTCAAAATCTGATTGAGAAAAACTTATTGAATGGAGCCACACCTACAAGATCTTTTAACTTTAATGCACAGCGAAAGTACAGAGACTTGACTGATGGTCCTACTAGCATGTGGGAACAACCTGATGCTAATTTTTTTTGACTTTTATGTGGAATTGTTTGGAACCATAGTTTAAACCTGCAAGGATGATTGTGATCATCTTAGTCAGATGCAGTAAATAATATCACCTGCATGCATGATGTGTTAATTAAGATGTATTAAAAGACAAGAAGACAAGTCCCTGACTCAAAACTTTGATGAGGTCACTCACCTCACAAATGATCTTCATGCTCTCCTCTTTTATACAGATGTTCAGAAGCTACAGAAATAAAGAGATGAAATGACTGTCATCGGTTCTTAGAAGCTCTTAGTCGAGAATATGTGGGGGTCTGCAGTTTGATACCGCCAGGAGCAGAACTCCCATCTCTTGCAGAACATCCTTCCTCTAGCAGTTGACACCGGTCCGAACCCTCCTATTGTCGTCTGATTTGCTATAGCCACTTATTCTAGTGCTTCCACTCGAGGTCCTGTTGGCATAAAGGCAGGAATGGTAAAAATGTTAATGGTCAGGGTGCTATTTAGTAGGGATTAGATATATGCTCATTGTGGAAGGGTCATACTAAGGAGACCAACTATGAGCTAAATGTGTTTCAACTTAATTTTTCTGTCAGTTTGGACTGTATTGAAGCTTCTCATGTGGAAGCCACATAACAAATGCCTATGACAAATTAAGAATATACTTAGCTATTGCTCTTCAGGGCATCCGAGCCAGCTCCCACCACAAGCGCATCTTTATTCAAAAAGTCAGGTGCACCAAATGCTTGTCTCTCTTAGACTTTTTGTCCTGGTTCATCTTACCGAGTTCTTGATTCAACCGCATCAGATTACATACCACATCTTATTTCCAATTTTTCTACCACTAAAAGGCCATCCTATTGTTACTCTAGCTGACGGTTCTTCAGTAGCAGTTAAAGTACTAGAACTAGAACCATTAATCATTCACCCAACATTAAACTCACCTTCGTCTTGTACATCCCCTGAATTTTCTTCTAAACTTGTTTCATTCAGTTAATCAACTCTCTCTCTCTCTCTCTTAATGCCAACATAATCTTAAATCCTCATTGTTTTATTAGACAGGACCTCAGGATGCAGGCGATTATCGGTCAAGTATGGTGAATTATGTTTGCAGAATGTGTCATTTGCGATTCAATTTCATTTCCAAAAAATAAAATAAAATTCAAACATTGTGCACATATGCCAAGTTTTTTCTGCTCCTTTCGGAAACATACAATTTTGGAAACTCATCGGCTATAATGACCATTTAAAATGAGATTTTATAGGGTACGAGAATCATGGAATTGTATTAAATCATGGAATTCGGCGTCAGATTTTTACTTTGATATTTTTGCCAGTAATTTGGGATTCCTATTTATCCCATCGCCATATGCTAGAATTCACCTAGTAGGAATGGGTCCTACAACCTTTGCATAGAAATAGCAGATTTAAGTGTCTTGGATGCCATTGCTCGGCTTCAATATAATTATATTTACACGAATTTGACTAACCGACACAAAAGACTACATTAATAACTATATCTAATGTAAATAATAACATTTATAGATCAGATGATGCAATTCGTGAAAGGGGATTTGCATAGGAAGCAAGCTCAGATCCAAGACAATCCTGATTAGAACTTATTGGACTGAAGTTGGGCTTTCATTTAATTCTTTATGCACTTAGGAAATTTATGTTCTATTTAATTCCGAATTTCTTTATTTGGATTTTAATTTCTTGTTTAATTTGCTTACATTAGAATTTTAGTTTCCTATTTTGTTGACTTGTACGCCAAGTCGTAGACCATGGAACAAAATTTCGATCGAAACTTCAAAATTGCGAAATTTTGCTCAAAATTTATGCTTTTTTGCAATCAGACATCGAAACCTACGACCGGACATGCGAAACATAATTGCAGGGAATGGGATGTAATTTCGCAAAAATTTTGACCCTATGTGTGAAATTTTGACAAAAATGGTGGAATTTCGCAGCAAAAAGCTCAGTTTAGGTCGTAATTTCTCGAAATGGTATAGAAACACATGAAATTTTGAGAAATTTGTTCCTAAGGCTGATAATACTACATCTTGGGTATTTTGGCAATTTTTTTGAATCTCTTGCTTCTAAAGGATTTCTTTCTTAATTCTAAGGTATGTCTCTCCTATCTCTAGACCATTTATACATTACCTTCATCAATTTCTACATTCTCTATGGAATATGGAGAGATACTCCGAAAATAACAAATTTCTTTCTCGGATCTATATGTATAAATGTCCCTTGTAACCTAGTTAAATTCTAACACTATACTTATACAAGCTGTAGTTGGTAAGTTTGGAACTTGTATCTATAAATTTTAAATTCTAAGCTAACTTGAAGCTTTTAAGTTTAACAGTCTAACTATCTAGCACTCTTGACATTTCTGTACATTTGTGCACTCACTCATCAAGACATGTATCCCACCTTGACCTCTAAACATATAAATGTATTATATAGTCTAGTGCGTTTATGTTTAAACATTGTGTTTGCAAAATTTCATAAGTGAATTCCTTCATTTTGCCATCAAAATTGCCATCGAAATTCTATCAAAATTGTTCAGCTTCCTTTCACTTACAAATGTGGGAGACCCCCCTCATATCCAATATGAAATATTATTTCATATTTGAGTAGATCCTGGTGTTTCGATTGTTTTGGTAAATTTTCATATTTTATTCGTTTATTTGGTCGTCAAAATCGTTAGGGCCGTAAATATTGAAATTTCGGCCGAAATTTAAAAAAAATTCTATTTCTGGGCCATCAGACACGACATCAAAATCGGACGTTTAATTCCTTGTCATAGAGTTTTATATAAGCCAACCTTGGGGCCTTTGTCCTGGCAGTTGGATATGGATTAGAATTTAATTTGCTTGTTGCAAATTTTATCTCTCTCGTTCTTCTTCTCCGTAGCTTGCTACACCAAGTGGTATCAGAGCCAAACCCTAAACCATTAGGGTACAACCCCTTCTCTTCCCTCTCTCCCCCGCCGTCTTCATCTTTTTCCTGTGCTCTCTCTTTCTTCGTGCCCCTATAGTCGCGCTCTTGGACGCTCCACTCATCGTCTTCTTTTCCTCAAACCACACCATCACCAACCTTCTGCTAACTGCCTCTGATCTTGATGTAGCCATGCTACAGAGAAGAAGAATGAGATAAAATTTGCAACAAGCAAATTAAAATCTAATTCATATCCAACTGCCTGGACAAACGCCCTAAGGATGGCTTATATAAGATTCTACGACTTGACGCACAAGTCAACAAAATAGGAAACTAAAATCCTAATGTAAGCAAATAAAACAAGAAATTAAAATCCTAATAAAGAAATTCGAAATTAAATAGAACATAAATTTCCTAAGTGCATAAAGAACTAAATAAAAGCCCAACTTGAGCCCAATAAGCTCTAATCAGGATTGTTTTGGATCTGGGCTTGCTTCCTATGCAAATCCCCTTTCACAGATTGCATCATTAAAACGAGGGGCCAGTTGGCAATCAAAATCATTGTGAATATAACGGTTTTTGGCCTCCTCAAATCGTTCCATGTACTCTTGAAAAGATTATGACCCTTGGCTAAGGGCCATCCAGTCAAAAGAAGTTGTCTTTGGTATTGGGTGGGTACATAGCACTCACGTAGCTTAGTCTTCATCTCATCCCAAAGGAGGATGGGAGGTTAGCCAATATGCTCCATGTCGCGCTGGACACCTTGTCGATATTGCTTGACTGACCCTTTGAGTTTCATCTTGGCAAACATAATTCGTTGGGCGTCGGTCATGTCATACCAATTGAAATAATCTTCCAAACTAGCAATGCAATCGAGAAAAGCTTTGAGTTCAAGTTTACCATCAAAAGTGCGACATCTATTTTAACTCGTCGCGTGATATTATTGTGATGTGGTGGACGAGGTCTCGGGTGGTACCGACCGTATGGGGTTGTGGGGGGGGAATAGGTCTACGAGGGGCATTATGAAAAACATCATGGCTAGGGGGTCGAGCATGAGGTACCATGCGAGGATGCGGCGGGGCCAATGGTTGGTCATGAGGTCCAGGAACAAATTCTGGAGCACGTGAAGGGGAATGTGGCAGTGGTCAACTGGGTGGAAACCACGTCAAGGGGCGACTACTACAATAACATGGACTACTGAAGGAGATCCATCCAAACCAGTCGTCACCACCTATCCATTGCTTTTCTTGCCATGCATATGGTCATCGCTCCAACTAGTGTCCACGCCATGTCATGACTACAACGTCAACAACAAAGAATGATAGCATAGAATATGAAGATGTCTTTCAGGCTTCAGAACCTAGTGACGAGGAAGAAGAAAAAATAGGTGACTCCGCTCTGCAAAATTGAGTCCTCATGGCTACATAGTCCACCTCCTGATGACTGACGTTGTACGTCATTGTTTTATTCAGTTGTGGAGGTTCGAGGTCACATGTGCGTGCTAAAAGTCGATGGAGGATCTTCAACCAATTTAGTGTCCTCTCCAGTTGTTCAAGAGGTGGGATTGCAACTGGACCCCCATCCCAAGCCGTATCAGATACGGTGGGTCGATGACACTTATCAGACTGTGACTCACTGCTGCAGAGTTCCTTTTTTCATTTCATGGTGTTTACAATGATACAATCCTTTGCTATGTGCCTACTATCACAAGTTCTCACATATTGCTTGGTCGTCCTTGGCAATATGACCGTCACGTGCGCCATGATGGTTCTCAACACATACTCCTTCCGACTTGGCAACACTCACAACCTAGGTTGTCAAGGCGGCTAGGCGGTAGGTTTCAACCTATGGGCGCCTAGGCTTTTTTGGGCGTTTTGTTTTTTGGTCTATTTTAAGTTGCGTGTTAATTTATTTATACACATGATACTACATGCAATTTTGCAACTATTTGCTCATTAAATGTTGTCTTAGGCCTAACTTCTATAGATACTTCTTGGGATGATTAGAGGAAGGAGAATGAAGAGGATGAATAACAACAGGAGGAAGATATCTATGAACTGTAGGAGAAAAAAAAGGAAAAAAGAAAGCAAAATGCAAAGGACTTGTAGGAAGAAGTCAGAAAATGAAACGCACAACAACAATAGCAGAGATTTGAAGGAAGAAGAAGTTAGATAAACAAAAAGAATCAGCTGTAAAGGAGTTGTTAGAGGAGACTTGGGGGACGAAGAAGAGATAAAGGGATTTCAACACATACATGCAAACAACACTAGCTGTTGGAGATGTAGGAGCAAGAATAAGTCAGAAAAAATAGAAGAAAACATGCAAACAAAAGCAGTACCAGCAGTGTAGTAGATGTAGAAGGAGATTTGTTGTACGAGGGTGGAATTCTGAAAGTAACATAGAGATAGCAGTAAGAGGGAACATAGGAGGAAGTCACAAAAAATTAAGAAGCAGCAGTAGCAGGAACAGGAAATGCATGAGCAATTATCAGAAAAAGAAAAGAAAAGGAGCTAGAATAGAAGACACAAGAGGAAGTACAAAAAGAATAAAGAAACAGTAGTATAAGAACTAACCTGTTTGCAGCAGTTGCAGCAAAAGCGCCTAGGCTGTCCGCCTAGTTTCCCCAACTGACCTATGATCTCTAGGCTCCTAGATTTGAGAGACATGTGGAGCGCCTAGGCGCCCGCCTTGATATCACAACTCTTTAGATGGACATCCTATAGTTCCAGGCAACTAGGTCGTGTCCTTTGAGAGAACCCCCTCGTCACCTCATAGCAAGGAGTCATTGGCCCCACCACTGCTTCACCGGAGGTTCACATTTTTAAGGACAGGAGATTGATGCACTCCGTGAAAGGGGATTTGCATAGGAAGCAAGCCGAACTCCAAGACAATCTTGATTAGAGCTTATTGGGCTCAAGTTGGGTTTTTTATTTAGTTCTTTATGCACTTTGGATATGAATTAGATTTTAATTTGCTTGTTGCAAATTTTATCTCTCTTTCTTCTTCTCCGTAGCATGGCTACATCACCATACCTAAGGGTTGGGAGGCAGACTGGGTTTGCTAGATAGATACGCATGTCAATGCTTGAAAAAGAACACGAACAACAAAACACTCTATTAACAAGATCAAATGATGGATTACAAAGTATAATGCTCCATACATGGAGGCGTCAAGTCCTTATAATTCTAGTAGTCGGTTTTTAACTTTAGCACAACTCCTAATATGATGGAATATAGGAGTAATTAGGATTAACAGAAAGTCAACAATAGGACCAACTAGGACTAGAATCAAGACTTGACTAGGACATCATATGTATCTATAGAATACTCGTCTTAAGGCATATATATCAATCATGGCAAGCTTGCCAAAAAGCTTCTCGATATGCCTTCTCACTAAGGGGTTTAGCAAAGATTTCAAATGCTTAATCATGACTTCTTAACTAGGGTGTAGAAACCTTGTTCGTCATCACAACATCTTTGACAAAGCTATAGACAACTTCAATGTGCTTCGTCCTCACATGAAAGATTGGATTACTAATAATACGATGTAGCCTCATTGTCACCTTACCAAGGATATACATATTTAATTGGATATCCAAACTTAGCAAGAAAAGTCTTGACACTAGAGCTCATAAGTTGTATGAATCATAGCCCTATATTGAGTCTCAAACTTTGATTTGGCCACAACATTCTATTTGTTAGTTGTTACTCCATCCTAACAAGATTTCAATCAACCATATTGCAATGACCCAAGGTAAATGTCCTATTTGAGCGACGATCTACATAATCTACATGAGAATGTCTTGCTAGATTAATATGGCAATTCCTCTTATAAATAGGCCTTTTCTTGGGGAACTGTTGAGACTTTGAAGGACATGATTGTCGAAGTAGTATGCTGGTTTTCGTGAATTTCTGTTTTTCTTAGACTGTGTGAATCACCATTAAGGTTTAGTCCTACAATATATACCAAAGCTTTTCATGCTTGCCTCCTATATATAAGCATGCTAATATCAACTTACAACTTGGTAAATTTGGCTTTTTCTTCTGAAATTCGTCTTATATTGAAAATTCCCCCCCCTGGACGAAGTTTCGTCAAAAAATTCAAAACTTTTTCTTACATGATTTTGGGGATCACAGTGACAAGTTCGGGATTCAACAATTTTTTGGCTGGCAGAAAAAAACCGGAATCTGAAAAGAAAAGAAAAGTTGTATAAAAATCGATAAATTTCAGTCAACATTCGGTCAACTATTCAAAAATAATCAATAATAACTCGGATATATAAGTATATATACATATATATATGTGTGTGTATAGATATATACATGGAACAAGACTTTGAGCCGACTTCGACAGGTGTGGACATGGAAGTTTGTGGAAATGTCGAGGAAATGTCTAGGATTTTTACAACCAAACTTTGACGCAACTTCGACAAAAATTATGCTAAAAATAGTCATTTTGTGACGAAAATTGACATATTTCATCAAATCTAGCTAAAAAACACAATATATGTTTACATATAGCCATCCATATAGGTTTATATATGTAGATAAATACACGATTACATACAGCTGTCTCCGAATTACTGAGTTCTTCCATATATAAAGTTTGTGACATAAACAAACTACATAAAATGGTGTAAATCTATGGTAGATTTAGCAGAGAGGGTGTCAGTCTATTACTATTAGCTTAGAACAGTAAAAAATAACATTAAAACCATCTTACCTCAAGCTCCAACACTCCCCCCCCACAAAGCAAACTCCACAGAACACCAGAACATATATATATATATATATATATATATTTATACAGATAAATGTATGTATGTATGCATGTATATCTATACATACATATCTGATACATGTCACTATTAAGGTCACAAGAAATACGATCTTAGTGAGTGAAAAGGTAGGAAAAGAAGTAAAAACTAGCTGAGCGATAACGATGAACTGTCCGGAGGAGTGGGGGGGGGTTGAAGGTTTGGTGTATATCAGGAGTTTTATGTACATGGTTTGGTAAAAAAAGAGCAAGCGACTTAAAAAAGAAAAATCATGAAAAGCCATGAAAAATTGTGATAAAGCGTATAAATCACGAAAAACGAGATAATTCGTTAAAAATTGGCAACTGGCGTATTAATCGCGATGAACATTCGGGAGCCTATAACATTGTGAAAAATTGCCGATTTTTCACGAAATTCGGAGACTTTTATTACTATGCTGGGGAGGTGCATTTCTATGTCAATACCTGTCAAAACTGATTTTTTTGTACAAAATTTTGAAATTTCGACTGGAATTCAACCATGCTACATAGGCATGGCAACGGTCGGGTTTTTGAGAACCTGACCCAAACCCAACCCGACCTGTTTTTAGCTAAACCCGATCCAACCCGAACCCGAAAAAATATTGACTTAAAATGTCTGCAGAAACCCGACTCGGAGAAACCTGACCCGAAATACGGACATTAAAAAACCCACAAATACCTGAATTTTTTTTGCTCATAGCAGTACTACTGTTTACAACAAGACTTCAGAAAATCCCACAAATGTCAAAAACTTTTCTTCAGTGACTTTAAACAAAGTTTTTCCACTTAACCTGCTAAATAGAACACACACGGATTTCCTGGTAAGCACAACAATACTAATCGCTTTAGTGGTTTTAATGGGACTACAACAATAGGGGACTGAGAAAAGACTGTATGTTTACTGTTGAGCGAGGGTATCCAACCTTTTTCCTTGAATATTCATGCTTTACGATCACTCTCATTAGGTTTTCATGGAATCTTCTAGGTACCTTCGATCAATTGGGAAGTGCATTAGGTTGGAAAAGTAAACACAAAATGAACATTTGCTTGGTGTTATTTCCAGAAGTGGTTAGTTAAATTTGTCAAAACAATTGACAACTTTGCCTTCTTTCTCAACATCTCATCAACACGAACGAGCACTATGCATTGCAAGCCACCAACATCAGCGAAGCACTCAACAACATTCGATTCTTGTCAAAACGCCCTCCATGTATGATCAACGCAGTAGCAACTGCTCTTGCATGACTTTCATCACTCTTTTCCACCGTTGACAGATTCCTCCAACTGCCCACAAACCAATGTGCGGTGGCACCCTGTGACTCCAGTAATAGAGCAATGTACGACGTCAAGGTGGTGCTCAAAGGGTATGCACAGTTATTCCATTCATGCACCGCAATAAGGGACGCAATCCTAATCACCAAGGAGCACATGATGGCCCTAAACTCCGCACTTCGCCCTCGTGGCACAGATGCGGCCGTTGTTCTCTGGTACGTTGAGGATTACGTTCGGTGTCAGAAGAAGGTGACGAAGGCCGTCGTGGGCTGTCTCAAGAAAATGAATCCTAAAGCTCGCTACCAGCATCGAGGTACAAAACGAGGATGAATGAGGCGACGACTGGGTGCCTGGTTGACCACCGCAATTTCCTGGCGAAGGTTGTATAGACAGAGAGATTAATCTTGCTGATTGTGCCGCTGATTTCCTGGTTGGTTGCCCGACCTCAACCTCACCCCACCTTGTCATCGTAGGTGTGGATGCTTTCCTGATTGTCACCATCGCGGTTTGAAGGAGGGGGCCTCTTAGTTGCTTCCGCCGTTGCTTGACTAAAGGGGCCACTCATCACCTCCGCTTGAGGGAAGGGGCTACACAATCGCTGCTGCAACCACAACTTGAGGGAGGACGTCGCTCGATCGCCGTTGCAGTCACAACAGTAGGGAGGGCGTCGCTCAATGGCCGTCGTGGCTTGAGGGATCGCGTGAGAGGAACCCTAGAGGCTGGAGAGGCCGAGAGTCTGAGTGAGAGTGAGAATGAGAGAGTCTGACTCGTGACTTTGTGATTAACGACTGACGAGTGGGCTGAGTGGTAGCCTACGTCCCGACTCGTGACTTTGTGATTAACGACTGACGAGTTGGCTGAGTGGTAGCCTGCGGGTTAAACTTAGCCTGCGTGATTACACGGATTCACCCCTCGTCTCTGAGGGATACTGATACAAGTGCCTTCCGAAACCCTTGAACCAAATAAAACCCAGGATTTGTGGATCGGGTAGGGTTGGGCAGGGCCGGGTAGGGCAGGGTAGGTTTTTTCTGCCATGCCTATGAATGCTACATTACTACATGTAGTTTTTTAATATATTTATTAGTTACGACCATATACTTTACTGACTCCTTAAACTAATATCTGACCAATAGTGGTTAATGTAACTCTCTGTACGTAACCAAATGGTAGGACCTATTCAAGCCATTTCTAATTGCAGGGATTGCCTTTAGGGCTTTACATATACTGGTCCAAACCGATGCACTGGACCGAACCGACTATTCACTTTGATCCTCTATTTCATTGATTATGGCCCTTGACCTGTCGGTCCAAATTAGAATAGCTAGTCTGGATTGTTTAGACCAAATAATATAAACAATATCTTTGCATTATGATTGAGATAGATAACATATTTATATTGGTGCCAAGGTTGTCAGACTCGAACCTGTCAGTGAACCGGTGAGGCCTCTGGTTCTCGGTTCACTGGTTCAACCAGTGGTCTGACCGGTTCAACCAGTGACGTCAACATGACGTCACTGATAGTTTAAAAATATATAAATGTCTTTGATACTCATGGAAAATATCCCTGCAAAAGTTATGAAACATGAATAATAGAACAACTGCTCACAATAACTTGATAAACAAATGTAGAATTCAAAATTAATTGATGAAGTATAGCAACAACAATACATTTATGTGCTAAGTGAGAGAACCGACCATTTGGGCTAAAACCGGACCGGTTCGCCGGTTCACCGGTTCAACCGGTTGGTTCACTGGTTTGATGTCGGTCAAACTTCATTTCCGACTTTGCGAGGGAACCGAACTGGTAGAGTGACCAGTTCCCGGTTCAACCGCTTCAATTCGGTTCTGATAACCATGATTAGTGCTAATGTCTATAAAGGGTCGTGGGTAGTGGAGTACATGATGGTCAACTCTAGAAATCACAAGTAACACTATAACTTTTTAGATATATTATAACTCAAGTTTTGGAAGTAAATACTTGTTAGACTATGATATCACTTGAGTGGTAGAGATATATAGATAACTAAAGTTTTATTTCACTATATTATACAAAAGTTGTTAATTACGTTATATGAACACTTATTTCAGTATAGAGATATTGTTTTAAAAACAATCAAATATTATTAGCTACCATGACTTGCTTATGAAAAAAGGTGTCTGGTTATTAAACAAGGAGGTTAACTAAAGTAGCACAAGGCATAAAAGCGTCTAAATATAAAACTTTAGTTACATTTATGCATTTTCTTACTATTACAATGTGGTGAAATCAAATAATGAATCACAACAATACATTGTTATTTCATATTTTTTAGCTGATGAGAATCTTAATCTTTGATTTTTCCGGTTTGGATTGGATCAGCCCGGTTTTTACTCGGTCTAAGAATTTCCCTTATTCAGGTTTCGGTCCGGTTTGGTCCTGTTGGATGTAAAACCCTAATTTCTTTGATGGTTGTTTTTGTACACTCCCTAATTAAGATGCAAATATTTCTAAATTCATGCATATACTTCTGTAAAGTATTATATATAGCATCAGCAATGCACCATTTAGTTTTAGTTTTAGCTGCAAAATATGATATCAATGGTTTGCTATACTTGTAATTTAAAAGTAAACATCCAATATTTCGTAAGGGCCCATCAGTTTAAATATCTAAAAAATACATTTATTTTTGGAAATACGCGTCTCGATGTAAAACAGCTCATCCATTTTTTCTGAGACCTAAAGCAAAACCCAAGACGCCTCATTGTGGTAGTGAAATATTGTTTTTCTTTGGTCATCCGTATTATGTTTATCTTTGGCCAGCCGAGTGTTGTTTTTTTATGTTCATTTTATTTAATAGCAGTTATAAATTTTTATCGTCCTCTTTATATCTTTTCTTTTCCATATTTCCTTGAGGGAACGGGGTGCCTCCCTTTAAAGTGACCATCTAAGCAATTATTGTGATTATGGTCTCATTTATTGAAGCAAGCACTGTTACCCATCCAGTGGCTTCACCTCTGGTGGTTTTAGGTCCTTACAATCAATATAGAGGGTGGCATTTCAGGTCCTCACAATAAATAAAGAGAGGGCGGCATTTTCAGGTCTTCATAATTGATAATTTGATATAGGGTGTGATCCATTGTAAGATTGTTACAGTAATCAATGAAATGATGAAAATGCTCATTTCCATTATGAATATGGAGTAGTGCCTTAGCAAACTAGTATAATTTCGAATTGTGTGCGCTTATTTCATGAATATTCTATTGAGGATTCACTATTCTGAGATTTTCATGGTATTAGGCATTTTTTAAGATATGCATTTTTTGTACTGGTTTAGGCTGCTTCCTGGTCATGTGCATGGGACATCAACAACCCTGGTTTTGTATATGCTGGGTTACAGGTTCATGGCTTCAATGTCTTCTGCTGATTTCTGTATGTATGTCAATTAAGTATGCAGTCTGAGTTTATCATTTTAATTTCTGTAGAGTGGCACACTCATGGTTTTTGACATTCGTCAAACTTCAAGGCCAGTGCAGACAAATACTGGACTGAGTTGTAACCCAATTCATTCAATACAAACTTTTATGAAACATCAAGATGGGAGTACTGTTGCAACTGCTTCATCCATTGGTCCATGTTTATGGGATGACAATCCCACTGCAAAAAGGTTATTTAATAACTGAAAACATTTATTACACTGTTAGATTTATTTTGCTATAGTTTGCTAGTGTATACACATTTCTAGTGTTTATGACTACAGTAGCATTCTTAATTTGGTGCAACTAGATTTATCAGACTTCTGAGAGAAATTTGGTAATTATTCGACCTGGTTATGACTTATGAGTAGGATGAGTGTCCTTTATTTGTCTCATGGGATTAGGGGTATATTCTTTATTGATCTGTGAACTGAGGTGCCGCAATGCAACGTGCAGTGCAGCGTGGGAGAGGCAATATGCCTTCTCCCTTTTTATTAATAAGAGAAGTTGGAGAATTTTCATAGAGGTCCAGCAGGATATAGAAATTACAAAATAGAATAAATAGCTGAATATATATGAAATATATTAACACTCCCCTTCAAGCTGGAGTGTACACATCGTGTAGACCCAACTTGTTGCAAAAACTCTGAAATGCTGTTGGACTCAATGGCTTCGTAAGAACATCTGCAAGTTGATCTTCAGACTTGACACGCGGAGTCACAACAGTTCCACTCTTGATCTGATCTCTAATAAAGTGTCAATCAACCTCTATGTGCTTAGTGGGTTCATGGAAGACTGGGTTCTTGACAATGTAGATGGCCGCTTGATTGTCACATCTGAGTTCTACAGGAGACAAAACAAAAATCTTTAATTCAGAAAGTACAGATTGAACCCATTGCAACTCACAACATGCATGTGCCATTGCTCTATACTCAGCTTCCGTGCTAGATCTTGCCACAAGATTTTGCTTTTTGCTATTCCATGTAATAAGGTGATTTCCCAGAAATGTACAATATCCAGACGCAAACCTCCTGTCATTCAGATTACCAGCCCCATATGCGTCTGCATAACCAGTAAGAGAAAGTGTAGATACAAGAGTCTTCGGCCTATAATAGGTGATTCCCTTACCAGGTGCACCTTTCAGATATCTCAGAATACAACAGACTGATGTCCAATGAGACTGTTGTGGTGAGCTCATATGCTGATTCACCACTCCTACAACAAAAGAAATGTCAGGGCGTGTGACTGTCAGATATATCAATTTACCCACAATTTTTCTGTAATATCCTGGATCTGGATAATCAGTATCATCAGTCATCTCCTTCACATGATAATCCAGAGCTATGACACAATCAAACCCAAATGAACAAAGTGTTGAATGGAATATAAGAGTAGACACAGGCTTGGACTCACTCATGCCTGTTTCCTGTAGTAAGTCCAACACATATTTTCTATGAGACAAATTGGTACCTGCATGGGATTTAAGTACTTCAATGCCCAGAAAGTATCTCAGTTTTCCCAGATCCTTTGTATGAAAGTGCCCCTGCAAGCCTTCTTTCACATGAGATATGCTTGTGGAATCACTGCCAGTGATAACGATATCATCAACATACACATCAATAATAATAGATCCACCAGAAGAAGTAGAATAAAATAAGGAGTGATCAGTAATAGAACGAGAAAATCCCATCTTTAGCACAACATCACTGAACTTGTCAAACCAAGCTCTAGGAGATTGTTTCAATCCATAGATGACTTTCTTCAATCTACACACCTTCTGACTCTCCCCCCTGAGCAACAAAACCAGGTGGTTGCTCCATGTATACCTCCTCTTGTAGATCACCATGAAGAAATGCTTTCTTGACATTGAGCTGAAATAGAGGCCAGTCAAATGTAGTAGCCAGAGAAATAAGAATATGCACAAAATTCAGACGAGCCACTGGTGAAAAGGTCTCAAAGGAATCAACCCCATATGTCGGAGTGTACCCCTTTGCCACCAGTCTAGCTTTCAATCTCTCCATAGAACCATCTGGATTATGTTTTACTATAAATACCCATCTGCATCCCACAACATTTTTATCTGGAGGTAAGTCAGCAAGTTCCCAGGTGTTGTTCTGTAACAAAGCAGACATTTCAACATGCATAGCCTGTTTCCAACCAATATCCTTCATAGCATCAAGATGATTTCTTGGAATGACCAAAAAATCAATCCCAAGAGCAAATGAGCGGGCCTGCTAAGATAATTTGGACAAACAACACACATTTGCAATAGGATACTGAATAGTACAGGAACGGGTACCTTTGCAAACAACAATGGGAACATCAAGGTCAGATGGTTCTTCAGGAATCCCTTGAGTAGAGGAAGATGGGGAGGGGTCAGAGACTGGAGTCGCTACCTCCTCTGGATCTTGTCTGCCTTGTCTGCTATAAACATGGGAATATTGCTGAATTAGTGGACCATCTGTTGGTTGCTCTTCCTGAATTATGGTATAGTCAGGAATGATAGGTGGCACTCTCTCACTCTGATGTGGTGGTGGCACTCTCTCACTAGCATCTGATGGTGGCACTCTCTCACATAATTGCTCCCCCTTACTGGAAACAATAGAGAAATATGGAGTGGATTCATGAAATGTCACATCCCTAGACACAAACATATGACAGATACTTGGACAATAACACTTGTACCCTTTGCTAGTGTTGTAGTACCCAAGAAAGAGAGTCCTAATTGACCTTGGAGGTAACTTATCAGCCTTAGGATCAAAATTGTCGACAAAGGAAGTACAACCAAACACTCTAAGGGGAACAATGAAAGGTTGATCTTTGAGACGTAAGACAGAGAAAGGAGTACATCCTTGAAGCACAGAAGAAGGTTGCCTGTTGATAAGGAAACAAGCAGTAAGTAAAGCGTCAGACCAGAATCGTTTAGGAACATTAGATTGAAACAGGATTGTCTTGGTAATATCAAGAAGTTGACGATTTCTCCTCTCTACTACCCCATTCTGCTGAGGGGTGTGAGGACAAGATGTACTATGTATCATCCCAACATAACTACAAAAATCAGCCATAGCATTTTGAACATACTCCAAGGCATTATCAGATTGAAGAACTTTAATATTGCAATCAAATTGAACTTTTATTTCTTGATGAAAATGTTTGATAGTAGATAGCACAAACTCTCAACTTTTCAACAAATAAATCCAAGTCATACACAAAAAGTCATCCACAAAGGAAATAAAATAACGAAAACCATTATAGCTATGGTCTTTTATAGGACCCCAAACATCACTGTGGACCAACTCAAAAGGATAAGACACCCGTTTATTGACACGACCGGGATAAGACATCCTATGATGTTTCCCCAGTTGACAGGACTGACACTCTAGAGACGATACATGAGACAATTCCGATTCTAACTTTCCCAGGCTCTCTAATGAAGGATGTCTATATCTGTAGTGCCAAAGTAAGGGAGAGCCACTCAACAAGACAGCTAGAGCAGAAGCAGATACTTGGCGAGACAAACTATCACCGTGGAAGAGGTAGAGATCACCTTTCCTAGGCCCCCCCACCAATCGTCCTCATACTCTTGAGATCCTGTAATACAAAACAAGGTCCAAAAGTTACCGTACATTTCACAATATCAACCAATTTAGCAACAAACAGAAGATTAAAAGGAAATGCAGGCACATAATGTACGTATTTAAGATCAATTTCAGGAGTCAGAAACGGATCCACTGGCTAACAGTCTCCTCACTGAACCATCTGCTATTGTTACAGATTTGTGAGGAATATGTGAGTCAATGGAATGTAGTCTCCTCATACCAGTCATATGCTGTGATGCTCCAGAGTCAACGACCCATGATGAAGTAGAACCAGAAGCCAATAAAGAGGTAGCCTGATTACTAGTGGTGGATGCCAAGTTGGCTGTAAACAATGATACCAAACTTAGATGCTGGGTAGCCAGAATAAATCTATCATATTCCTCCTTGGTGAGTGTGATGCCAGAAGAACTAGAACTCGCAGCAGCAGGCTCAGTAGACTCAGTAGTGGTAGCATAGTTTGCTGCTCCCACAGGTGGTGCAGCAGGTCGACCATGCTTCTTCTAGCACTTCTCAACTGTGTGTCCATGTTTGTCACAGAAAGTGCATTTAGGGCGAGTTCCATGTCCTCGGCCCATACTTGTCCGTCCTCTCACTGCAACAGCTAAAGAAGCATGAGAATCTCCCAGAGATGAGACTGCGGTAGGATCAACAAGTTCAAAATTTTCTTGTAAAATCCTTGAATAAGCCTCCTCTAAGCTGGGAAGTTTATCAGAAGCTAGGATGACGCTGCGGGCTGAACTGCACGAAGAACTCACACCAGACAAGAATTTTGCTGTAATCAAGTCATCTCTGTCTTTGACTTGCTTCTGGACAGTCACTGGATGGTAGAAACTCAGCTCTTGTCCAATACCTTAGATCACTCGAAAGTATTCTTCTAAAGGTCTGTCTCCTTGTCGTTCTGCAAAGAGGCGGTCATATATCATGAATTGACGAAGCGCATTCTTCTCTTGAGAATAATGTTTCTTTATTGCATCCCAGATCTCTTTGGCAGTAGTGTAGAACATGAACCTCGAGACAATCCCAGGTTCCATGCTCCCCCACAACCAGGTCTTCACCAGACTATTATGCCGGTTCCATTCAGCATAGCCTTTGTCAGTATACGCAGGAGGATCAAAATCAACGTGTCTCGCCTTGTCGCGTGACTCCAACACTGTATGGACAACATTCATCCATAAGAGATAATTCTTTCCGTTAAGCTTGATGGAGAGGATAGGTGACATCTCATTGTAGATGGTAGATGACTTGGTGTCCTCCATGATTTAACGAGAAGAAGAGTGACGAATTGATACACGTCACAAGAAGATTTGAGTGACAGAGAGATACATGTCACGTCACAGAATCAGATGCGTATCTGACGCATCCACAACCCCCAACTGAAATTTCCTAATCACACATGGAGATGTGATTAGGAATTTCATACGTACCGACGGACCCTCCGGTTTGGGATTTAGAAATCCGTTGGATCAACCGAAGGACCCGACGATCCGGAGAGAGAGGGGAGACTACGGCTACTGTGCCTGGCCCGGGAGGCGGCTGCTGCGCTTGCCTTGGGCCGGCGGCGACTGTCCTCCCCTGGGGCGGCGGCGCGGCAGCCGCGGATGGCTGGCGGCCGGCCGACCGATCGGCGGCTGCTGGAGCCGGCGGCACCCCCTGCTGCTGCTGTCGGTTGGCGGCTACTGGCTGCCTTCGGCATTGCCGGCGGCGGCGCTGGGGCTGCTGGCGGTTGGGTAGGGTTAGGTTAGGATCTTTGCTCTGATACCATGTGAACTGAGGTGCTGCAATGCAACGTGCAATGTAGCGTGGGAAAGACAATAAGCCTTCTCCCTTTTTATTACTAAGAGAAGTTGGAGAATTTACATAGAGGTCCAGCAGGATATAGAAATTACAAAATAGAATAAATAGCTGAATATATATGAAATATATTAACATGATCTTTTTTATTTCATGCTTACCATATCCCTATTTATATTTATGTGTAGCTAATTATAGAAATATAGTTTAAATTTATCTATATGGTAATAATCTAAAAAAACATAAAAGGACATTGCAGCCATTAGGTAGTCAGCCGGTCATTGACTGCCTGCTGGCACTAAACCTTGCATCAGGCGACCTACCGATCTCTCTTCATCCTTCTGGACCTATCTAGATCCGATCAGTTTTCCCTGATGTATCCTGAAGTATGAATCCAACGTCTAGTTCGGGGCAGGAAGCATAGTCCTTGCATCTTCACTAATTCAGCAAGAGAACCAACAGGGACATGGGCTTTTTCTTTCTTTCCTGCAATCACTTCTAGTGAAGCCAGTGGTCCACTAGATTTTTAGAGCCTTTACTACAAGAAGAGGAATGGCTGCGGCAATTCTTGGCTTCTGTGGTAGTGTAGGACCATATCTGCAGTTCACTACCACCATCAAACTCGTCATTCATTTTCCTACTGTCACTGTAGATGACACCCATCATTACTGCAACACTCAAGGAGGTTCGAAATATGTCTACCACACTTTGGGAGTTAGAAGTAAGCTTGCTCTCTCTCTCTCTCTCTCTAGCTTTCTTGTGAATTGACTTGATAAACTACAATAGTGGACTGTCGAGTGTGTTGTGTGCAAAACAAGCGTCTATCTAGGCCTTCTATATTAAGAAGGTCGAAATCATACTTGGATCAAATAGCAGGGATGGATGGCATGGGGTAGACTAGTTACTGTATTCTGTTTTTTTCCTTCAAACGCTGTCCAAAGTGGAATTAGGTTTCAAGCCTTAAAACTGAAGGATAATGTTCTACCTCTTGTATTTTTCTAGATCTGGAAGTTATCTGGCCTTGGCTATGTTTCACACATGATTGGGAATTTGTTATTTGGAATTCAGTCATAGAATTGGGTTTTGTCCGATCTAATCCTGTTGTTTCTGTTGGAAGTAAAATTGAGTTTATACACTCAGATGCCAAAACAAGTGGAGTGAGTTAGATCTTAAATGCCAAAACTGTGTCCCAGTTTTAGTTCAAGCAAGGTTGCGATTTGGTATCTAAATGTATCAGGGTTTGGGTTTTCTTTAGTCTAATTTCATACCCAAATTGCAGCATACAAAATTACGTGGCAGCCCTAATCCTAAAAACATTCAGGGAATCAGTCTAAGAAGCTGCATAAGCGGTCCTGTCTACTGGCTGCAATACATGCAGATGTGGCCCAGTATGCAGCTGCTTTTTGAAATGGAGGTATATATCTGCCTTTTGAAATTGAGATATATATGCATATATTATATCAACATATGTTATTTAGTTAACTTGGCAAGAGCTTATAAAGAGAGATTTTGAATCTTTACATCTTGATCAGAGTATGACCCATAACAGAGCTGATTGGAAAAGAAGGATCCATGTAGCTGAACCCAACATGGTTGGGACTGAGGCTTAGATGATGATGTTATTTAATTGTATTCATAGTAACAAAAGTCTCCGAATTTTACGAAAAATCGGTGATTTTTCACGATGTTATAGGCTCCCAAATATTCATCACGATTAATACGCCAATCGCCGATTTTTCACAACTTTTCATGATTAATCCCACTTTTTTGCGATTTATACAATTTTTTACGATTCTTCATGACTTTTCACGATTTTTCTCTTTTAAGTCGCTTGCTCTTTTTTTTACCAAACCATGTACACCAAATTCCTACTAAACCTCAAACCCCCCACTCTGGACAGTTCATGTTATTACTCAACTATTTTTTACTTCTTTTCCTACTTTTTCACTCACTAAAATTGTATGTCTTGTGGCCATAACAGGTATATGCATCATATATGTATGTACATACATTTATACACACACACACACACACACACACACACATATATATACATTCATATATATGTATATACTTATATTCCCGACTTATTCTCGATTATTTCTGAATAGTTGACCGAACTTTGACCAAAATTTATTGATCTTTTCACGACTTTTCTCGATTTTTTCCGAATTCCGATTTTTTCCAGCCAACCGAAAAGTTGCCGAATCCCGAACTTGTTACTATGATTGTATTCAATTAATAGAGGAAAGAGATGAGATGAATGCGAGATGAATAAAGAGAAGAAGACTTTGTTTCTATTGCTATCTATGTGGAGCTTCGTACTATTTTGTTGTTATGTGGTGCTATTTTGCTGCTATGTGAATCTCTCTGTTGCCATATGCTTCTGGGAGAGCTTAGTATTTGGAGCTTCATTTCTGCTACTATAAACATCTTCAATGAAGTTTGTTGCTTCCTATTAATTTGCATTGATGGTGGCCATCTCTAGTTTTTTACTACTGGAACCAATCACTCATTGAGCTACGAGGATAGCTTGTGATGAAGACTCTGGCGCCTACGTGCCACTGTTTATTAGTGCTCCAGATCAAGGAACGAAGTTTAGCTGAAATTGTCGAGATTTCGTCGAAAATTTAGATTTGGACAACATCTGCTGCGAAACCTTGTCATTGTGTTGCTATGTTGAATCAACAAAATTTTTTGCCCAAATTTCAAAATTTCCCAAGAATCAAGAAAGTTTCCTTTCCTCGCACATGAAGGAGCCCCACCAATCCCCATATCAAATTTGATTGCATAAATCAATGCATTTAGGTGTAGTGATTACGCCTGTGAAATTTCATGGCCTAATCCGTTCATTTTGGCGTCGAAATAGGCAAGGTTGCATTTATTGAAATTTCGACAATTTCTGTCGTAATATCGATAAATTTCCATTTCTACGATGTCGAAACAACATCGAAATCGGATACCTCATTGCGTGCTCCAGATGCTACTTTCTTTAGACTGAGAAGCTCCTGCTTACATGCTATGGATTATCTGCTTGAGGGGGTATTTGAGTGTTTGTGTGCTATGTTGTAATACCATGGGGGACAAATATTCTTGTACAACCTTGGTTTATCTTTTTATTCTTCTTTGTTGTTATTATGTGTTCAGGTTGACTTGGGATTCTCCCAAGCTCCAACTTGAGGGGGAGTGTTAGTAATGTAAAACTACATACTAACTATTAAAAGAGATGACGCAATAACTAAAAGATAATGCTTAATCAATAATTGTGTGTCTACATGGATGCAGATAGAGCCTTTATATAGGCTTAAAAAAAGACTAAACAGGCGGTAGCCAATGTGGGACTAAACCACTTGACTTTACAGGAACCCAAAAACGAAGAAAAAGACATAATAAAATAAAACATGCTAATAAAGCCTAACTAATGATACGACGACACCTATGCTCATAAGCGCGTAAAGGTGGGGCTTGTCTTACATCAACTCCCCTCGGCTGCAAAAGACTCGACTCCGTCGAGTCAGTACTGAGGTAGAGCTCAAGAAGATCTACATCAATGTGACGAAACTCCCCCTCGATGATCCAGGTGGCGTTTGCTGATGAACACCCTCTTCAGCGAACTAAAAAACGGTGTACGGTGCCCTGGCTGGTAAGGACGGTTTGGTCGTCCAAGACGGTGTCGATGCGTTCAGGCGACTGCTGAGGAAGTCGAGGCAGAGGTGGTAATGTTGCTGAAGACAGTGGAATGCAGTGACTATCTGACAAAGCTACTTCTGGTGGTGGAGGGGGCTCGAATGTACCACGATAAGGAGAAAGATCCTCCACATTGAATACTGCACTAATGCCCAAATCTGCTGGCAAATCCAGTACATAGGCATTGGGTTCCTGTCGACTAAGTATTTGAAAAGGTCCAGACACTCTGGCATGAAGCTTCTTCAAGGAATTTTTGGGGTAGCGTTCAAGTTGCACATGTACTAACACATAATCTCCCACATTAAATTCTTGAAACATGCAGTGTGCATCTGCATAAAGCTTATAGTTTTCGTAAGACAAAGTAAGTTTTCGGCGAATCTCAACATGCAAATCATGAATGTGCTGGGCAAAGGTCTCATCAGTGTGGTAAGTACGGTCAGTAGTAGACAAAGGTTGGCGAGGTTTGTATCCATTAACAACTTCAAAAGGACTCTTTCCTCTGGATTGATTAACAAAACTGTTGTAAGAAAATTCAACAGTAGGTAGCAATAAGTCCCAATTTCCTAAACGCTCACCTACAAGACATCGCAGGAGGTTACCCAAACTCCTGTTAACCACTTCAGTTTGACCATCAGTTTGAGGGTGAAAGGCAGAGTAGAATTTGAGGTTGGTACCAAAACTTTTCCATAAGGTCTTGTAAAAGTAGCGAACAAGCTTAACATCACGGTTAGAGACTATGGTGGTAGGGATCCATGTAGCTTGACTACCTCATCGAAGAAAAGGCGGGCGATACAAGAGGCGTCAGAAGTCTTACTATAGGTAATGAAATGAGCCATCTTTGAAAAACGATCAACAACCACAAACACAGAGTTATGGCCATGGGAAATGTGGGGAAGACCTAAAATAAAATCCATACTTAGATCGTTCCAAGGCTCATGGGGAATAGGGATGGTAGTGTAAAGACCCGTATTTTATCTTTTGGTTTTGGCCAATGGACAAGTACGACACTGAGGCACGATGCAAGCTACATCATGTAGTAAGGAAGGCCAATAAAATCTGTCTGCCACTAGAACGGTGGTCTTATCCCTACCAAAATGGCCAGCCATGCCACCAACATGTAACTTTTAAATGAGAAAATCTCGAACTAAAGTAGAAGGGACACATAACTGCGTGTCGCGAAAAAGAAATCCATCTCGCAGAATAAAATCAGAAGCATGGCCAAGTGTAATACTGAAAAGGCCAGAATGAATAGTTGCAAAAGTCAAGATAGGTGGAATATTGCTCTTTCAGGCGGTCGAGGTGCACAATTTCAACGCTCAAGACCGTAGGGTGGTCAAGCAACGACTGACACAATCTGCGGCCTTGTTCTCAATACCTGAGCGATGTTTGAGAGCAAAAGTGTACTCTTGAAGAAACTCACACCACTTGGCGTGACACACACTTAAATTCTTTTGGGAATTTAGAAAGCAAAGGGCCTGATGGTCAGACCAAAGGACGAACTCCTGATGGAGAAGGTAGTGCCTCCAATGACGCAGGGATTACACAACATCGTAAAATTCTTTATCGTAAGTGGAATATTTACGCTTTGCATCATTGAGTTTCTCACTGAAAAAGGCAACAGGGTGCCCTTCTTGACTAAGAACGCCTCCAATGCCAACACTGGAAGCGTCACAAGAAACTTCAAACGAAAGTGAGAAATCAGGAAGGCGAAGAACCGGGGCTTCAATCAACTTAGTTTTGATAGCCTCAAAATCACGTCTTGTGAATGGCGTCCGCCCTAATTTGTCAGATTCATTAACTCAGTGAGAGGAGCCATGACGGTGCTAAATCCTAAAAAAAACGACGATAAAAAGTAGCCAACCCGCAAAAGCTACCAAGCTCAGAAATCGAAGTGGGTTGGGGCCAATTAGTGATGGCTTTGACTTTGGCCAAGTCAGCCTCAATGCCGGTAGCGGATACAAAGTAGCCAAGGAATATGACTTTATCTTGAAGGAACGAGCACTTTAGATTGACATACAATTTTTCAGTTTGAAGTGTGTCGTAGATAAGATGGAGATGAGTTAGGTGTTCGTCCTTGGTCTTACTAGAAATTAGAATGTCATCAAACTATACCATTAAAAGTTTTCCAATGAATGGGCATAACACATGGTCCATGACTCACATGAAGGTGCTGGGTGCGTTGGACATGCCAAAAGGCATGACTAGCCACTCATATAATCCGTCTGGGTTTTGAATGCAATCTTCCATTCATGGGACTCCTTAACATGGATCTGGTGATAACCGCTACAGAGGTCAATCTTGGAGAAATAGCGGGATCCCGTCAAGAGATCAAGCATGTCATCAAGGCGTGTAATAGGAGATCGATATTTGACAGTGATTTTATTGATGGAGCGACAATCTAAACGCATTCGCCGAATACCATCCTTCCTGGGAGCAAGGAGTGCAGGAACCTCACAAGGACTCAAGGACTCTTGCTCTCTCGAATGAATCCGTTGAGAAGAAGGGCATCAATCCGACGTTTCAATTTAGCTTGCTTAGTCGGGTTCACACAGTGATGCAGTCGGTTAGGGAGTGAAGACCCTGGTATCAAATCAATCTCATGCTGAATATCACGCAAAGGGGGAAACACATCAGGAAGGTCGGTGGGTGTCATGTCCTTGAACTCGTCGAGAAGGGAGACAAGTTCTGGAGGAGGCTGAAAATCTGACATGGGAGTGGATTCTTTGATGTATATCACATACATGCATCCTGATACTCGACTGGCTTCTTCAAGCTGTCGTCGAGTGACAAGGTGTAGAGAGTGTTGATATTTGGAGGATTGGGGTTCTGGTGGTGGGACTCTTTTTGATAGGAGAGATGAATCAAGTAGGTACTACTTGTATGTGTTTGCTTTTGTGCTTAAAGGTATAAACGTTGGAGCGCCCCTCATTGTGGGCATTTAAGTCATAGATCCAAGGACGACTAAGAATGACGTGGCCAACATCCACATGCAACACATCACACCAAATGTGGTCTGAATAAGCACCTAGAGTGATGGGCACAAGGCATCGTTGAGTGATGGACAAGTTAATTTGGTTTGCCCAATGAACTTTATGTGGTTGAGGATGGAGTTCTTGGCGCAAGTCCATGCGCTTCAATCCATATGATGAAATGATGCTCTGAGAACTGCCACCATCAATGAGTAATTTGCAACTTTTACCAGTGTGTTTGAAGAAGGTCTGGAAGGGGGTGATGCGTTTCCATTCGTCTGCTTCTGAAGGGGCAGCTAAAACACGCATGACTTGGAGATATGACAGATTATAATCATAGTTGTAATCCACGTCATCATCAGAAGGTTCAGAGGTAGGAAAAACATCTTCATATTGAATGTCATCCTCAGGGGTGGTATCAGGAGAATCAGAGGATACAAAACGAGAACGACGAGGGCATTGGGCAACTAGTGTGACAATGAAAGCATTCACGACCTCACGGAGGAGGCCAGACTGGAGTTGTGACTACCTCCTTGCCTTTATTGAAGGAAGGGGCTGAAGAACTCTGGGGAGGTGGTTGGGGTAGGGATAGGCAGAGCGATTTTGGGTAATGGAAGGATTATTGTTTGAGCAAGTACGTTCTCCAAAACGAGAAAAGGAAGGACCACAAGAATCGGGCTGAAGGTAACTCTCTACCTTTTGGGCACGGTGAAAATCATCATCGAAGGAGTCATACTTTGTAACTCCCATTTCTCGCTTATTGTCAGGGTGTAAACGGTGCAAGAAACGAGCGACCAGTTGCCAATCAGAATCATTGTGAATACAACAGTTCTTAGCCTCCTCAAATCATTCCATGTACGAACAAATTGTGACCCTTAGTTAAGGACCATTCAGTCAGAAAGAAGTTGTCTTTGGTATTGGGCAGGAACATAGTGCTCGCGTAGCTTAGTCTTCATCTTATCCCAAAAGAGGATGGGAGGTTGACCGGTACACTCCATTTCACGCTGGACACCTTGCCAATATCGCTTGGCTGACCCTTCGAGTTTCATCTTAGCAAATCTAATCCGCTGAGCGTCAATCATGTCATACCAGTCGAAATAATTTTCCAAACTAGCAATCCAATCGATAAAAGCTTTGGGATCAAGGTTACCTTCAAAAGTGGGGGCGTCTATTTTTACTCATCGAGTGATATCATTGTGATGTGGTGGATGAGGTCCCGAGTGATATTGACTGTATGGGTTATGGGGGAGAAATAGGTCCACGAGGGGGGTTATGAAAAACATCATGGCCAGGGGCTCGAGGATGTTGTGCCATGGGAGGATGCGGGCCTTGCGGTAGACCCATGGTTGGTGATGAGGTGTAGGAACAAATGGTGGAGCACATGGAGGGGGATGTGGCGGCGATGGTGCATAGTGTGCTTGTGGGGTAGCGGTTTGGGGTGTGTGATGATAGGGTGGTTGATAGGGGTGTGGTTCCACATATATGTGTTGTGAATAAGGATCAGGTTCGGGAAAAGGATCAACTTCTCCACAGGGGTGGTAGGCGGGGCTCAAAACATGGAGTTGTGGAGGACAAAATTGCAGATGAGTAGGGTTCACAGGGCTTTGTGGTGCATTTCCAGGAGGCATCCCATACCCCATAAAAGGTGCCGATTTCTGATCGGCCTGTAGTGTATGGGTTTGTTGAATAGTGCGTAGCTCAGCCATGATGGAATTGATTGACTGACCCAAAGTCTCAAGGGTAAACTGGGGTTGGAAAGACGTAGGGGTTGCTTCCGACGTGGGTTCTAAACCGGGCTATTAGACCTACGGCCAGACATAATGATTTACAACGAAATAGCCAAAAATTTATTGTGCCAAATGAAAACTTCTTTCGGTAATGGACAACGCAAAACAATTCAAGAAAACAAAGCAGACAAATATATGATAGTAAAGTAGTGCACCGAACAAGGCAAAACCTTTCTAAAATTAGGACTTGGCAATTTTTCGGTGGAAGAATAAAAACTCCCCACAGACTCGTTTGCGGATGTACTAAAATGCAAAAGAAGAGCAAGAATTGCAATAACAATGAAAAGACCTTACCCAAAGTGATGACAATCGTTGCTTCTTTGCCTTTAATATGGATGGAGAGAATTACCTCGGGAGGAAGTAAGATATCTGCCCCCTTACTAGCGGCCTGGGGGGCCGATTGTCGGCGGGGTAGTGGTTGGCTGACCAAAGGGCGACGACGGAAGGCATGCAACGACAACAACGGACAACGACAACAATAGGCAGCATAGCAACAACGGGCAGCGACGGTGGCAGCAACAAGCAGCGATGACGACAGGTGTGGTTGGAGATGGCAGCGGGTGGCAGGGGGTTACCGGTTGGGACCAGTTGGTGGAGAATGGCAGTTGTTGCAGGCATGACCTAACCCTAATGCTTTTAGGGTTTGGCTCTGATACTACTTAATGTAAAACTACAAACTAACTATTAAAAGAGATGAAGCAATGGCTAAAAGATAATTCTTACTCATCAACTGTGTCTCTACATGGACACAAATAGAACCTTTATATAGTCTTCTAAAAGGACTAAACGAGCGGTAGCCAATGTGGGACTAAACCACTTGACTTTACAAGAGCCCAAAAGGGAGGAAAAGGACATAATAAAATAAAGCATACTAATAAATCCTAACTAATGACACGTCGACACCTGCACTCATAAGTGCGTAAAGGTGGGGCCTGTCCTACATCAATTAGAGAGTCTAGTGAATTTATTTAATGAAGTATTAAGTCTTCTTGTATATGGGCCAACTCTGTCTTGGCCCATTAGGGTTTAGTCTATATGTCTGTATGCTTCCCCCTTCTATCAATAAGTAGATTTCTCTAATACAAAACATATTAGCCTTCTATTTACTTTCTAACACAAACTACTTATAGATATGTACTATAACAACATATATATGTATGTATCTATATGCATACAACTCTACACACACACACACACATACACACACACACACACACACAAAGTCAGGCTACAATACACTCGAGTGTACATCTGTACACCCCAATGGTGTTTACCTATATGGACCTTATATTTTCATTGTTATAATTATAATAGGCCACATACAAAATTTGATCCCATTTGGATGAGTGTAAGCCATCCATCTAAGGACAACAAAATTGACGCACAACCAATTTGAAATATGTGATTTTGCCTCCTTTAGATGCATGACCTAAGTGTCCAAATGAGCTCAAATTTATTATATGGTATTTTCTGTAGATAGTTAAGAAGATCAATGGTTTAGATTTTCAAAATATTTGTTTCATTATAGAAAAAGATTCAAGTCTATAGCGTCTTTGGTACATTCAAGTGTATTTCAACTTTACTCTATATATACATATCTATAGAGTGAGGCTAGAATACACCCAAGTGTATTCCTATTCCAGTATAATCAAGTTTTCAGTCGTTAGATCTAAAGATCTAATATGATCCATGGTTGTATAGGCGGCTAGGCGGCCATGCGTTCCAGGGGGACGCCTAGACAGCCTAGGCACCCAGGCTTTTCTAGGCGTTTTTATATATTTTTTATTTTAATAGATATTATGTAAAATTTCTGAAAAATACAATCCTGACACTTATAAATATACATGATAAATATGCAATCAATGTGCTAGTATCGTATGAAGTAAGCAACAAAATCATTAGATATGGATTGAATTGTGGAAGTTTTACCTAAACAAAATTCATATAGAAATCAGAAAGCTAAACATGTATAATGTTTGTAGCCAAAACATGTATAATACTAATATGTAGAATTTAGGTTAAATCAAAACTAACAAGACCTAAACTAGAATTGATTGGCCCTAATTTGAACTCATTTGATTCAAATTTGATCAAAATTGACCTATTTTACCCTAATTTTTGCCTAAACCAGACCTAATTTTGTATACCACGACCTAATCAATCCCAATTTCCATAATTTTTTTATATTTTCACCTAAATGAGACAAAAATTGGCCAAATAAGACCTCGTCATCTGATTTAGAACAATTACCCCGAAATCATACTTGTTTCCCCTAATTAAACCTAATGTGCCCAATTTTGACATGATTTGCGTAAAGAAAACCTAATTTTGTATATTACGATCCAATCATACCTGATTTCCCCAAAGTTTTCCTATACTGACCTAAACAATATCTAATTTTGCCAAATTATACCTAATCTTACCATATCCGGCCATTTCTCCCAAATCAGACTTATTTTCGCCAAATCAGACCTAATCTGCTTAAATTTGTCATAATTTGGCCTAAATTAAATCTAATTTGCATAACATGACCAAATAAAACCTAACTAACCCCAAAATTCCCTATGTTGACTTAAACGAGGCCTTACATGACCAAATCAGACCTAATTCCCCCAAATTAGACCTAATTCTCCCAAACCAGGCCTGTTTCCCCTCAAATCAGACCTAATTTACCCTAAATTGATCCCGTTTGGAATAAATCCGACCAAATTTAATCATAAAATGACTCAATTTGACTAATTCAGATCTAATTTATGCTAAATTAGCCTTGAGTTGCTTAATTTGGGCCTCAAAAGGCCTTAGGCAACAATTTAGGTCAATGAGGGGGCTAGGCGCCTAGTTTTAGGCGGGCGCCAGTACAACACAGTTCTGATCCAAAAAAACACACTCACTCCTATGACAATAAATGCTTGTGAACTAAATCACGTGACTTGCCCCACCTACTATCCCGTCATCTCTCTCCTCTATCCTTATTTACACACACAATTCCCTTCTCTCCTACTTCCTTACTCATGTAAAATCCGTCTCTTTAAAAGGCTTCCAACATGAACACGATGTCCGCCATAGACAAGCGGTCAGACAAGTCAGGTGCCGTATACAAAAACCCGACCTTGACACCCAAAAGGAACTCCCCCCATTTAGATGACTTTGGGTCAAGCTCCAACAACCCCGATTCCAATCAGCTCCGATATCTGACCCCTCTGTAGCTGCCTCTTCACCCACTTCACAATATTCACATCCTCCTTGGCAAACATCACGGTCCGCTTCCTGGTAAGCAACTCAAGAAGAACGATCTTGAAGCAGTATACGTTACATTCCCTTGATGCCTGCCCTGCGAGGGACACTTCCGACGCTACGTACCCCAACGACCCCACCACCACCGTTGTACCTAATGTCAACGCCGCGTCGGGTGGGGCTGGGTGCAGCCACAAACAACTCGTCCAGACCGAAATCAGCCAACTAGGCCTCGAAGTCGGTGTCGAACAGTATGCTCTGCAACTTCACGTCACCGTGCACGATCTTAGAATAATGCAAGAACACCAACCCTCGTGCCACACACAATGCAATCAGGTGCCGAATCAACCAGTTGAGGACATAACTGTCCTGGTGCGACGCCTCCTGTCGCAATGTCGCTGAGTTCCCGTTTGGCATGTCATACACCAACAACCGAACATCAGGTAGAGGCCCGACGTAGTATCCACGAAGGGCAGCCAGATTCCTGTACCGCACTTTCTAGTTAGCTGACATTGACGAGAGACACATAAATGACAACACTGTGCCGTCGTTGAATCCAACTTTGAACACCAACCCGTGCCACATTCGACTCAACATGTTCTCCTTGTCAATGTGTCGTGTTCTCCGCGTACATGATCTTGCTGTCGAACATTTTTAGCTTGGAACCCCCGCTCCTCTCGCGCCGCTACCAGTGCTCTTCGTGCTCCCGCTGCGCCGACCGAAGCTGCGACGTTTCTTACCGCGATTGTGAATGGCGGGTGTCGAAGAACCAACGGCTCCAGCGGATGAGTGTCAGGTCACAGAGGCAAAAAAGGAGGGATAAAGCCGCGACGTCGCTGGGTTCGTAGTTCCATGACCCATCATGAAACCAACGTCTACTGCCTTCTTTGCGTCATGGAACCAACGCCAACATGCTTCCTTCTTTGCAAACCCAGGGATAGAACCACAACATGACCCAAGCCTTCGGGTATACTGCTCATCAATCTGTTCGACTAAAGGTTCAAAAAAGACTCAACATTTCTCCGATTCATCATTGCTTCAATAAGGCATGTATGCTGTCATGTAGATGAAGTTAATAAATTTAACGTACTTGCATGAAATCACTTAGCAACATATTATCGAACTTGGATACAAAACATCCTGTCAAGAGAAGGTGCAATTGGTTGTCGAGTGTTACATAACGACCGTTGGTGATGGTTGTACATTATCTGATCTCTCGCACTAATGATCCCATTCATAAGCTTGATCCTTGATATCTCGCTGATACTTAAGCCCTGTTTGGTAGGGTGTTGTTAGAAAAAGAGGAGTTCAAATGTGATATTTTTCTATTTGACTTTTATTTGGTAGGGTGTAATACGTTGTTGTTGGCAGATTTGCAATTCTCTGAACTACCCAATTTTGGCTGCAATTCATGAAAACGTACCGTGCCCGATCTAGGCGCAGTCAGGTGTAGTTCCGTGCTTATGTGGTGGTAAAAGTGCTTTGGCAGTGCTTTTTGTGTATACTGTATAACACCAGCTGTATAACAGATGAGAACGTAGGTGGTGTGAAAGGGATGACCGCGGTGCTCTCTCACGTTTTCTCTCGCCCTCCTCTCTTCCCTCCCCCTCTCTCTCCCCGTAGGGTCACATATAGGGATCACATTGCATGTACGGAACAACAACATATACAACTATGTCTGTTAGAATGCAATAATCACAACGATGCTTATCTATTTATAAAGTTAGACAAAGGAAATTATTTTTATTACACCTACTTCGACCAAACCTAACACTAGAAAATGAAAAACAAGAGTTTTGATAACACCCAACCAAATGATATATTGACAGTTTAAACCTAATGTTTTTAATTCTCATACATCTCGAAACACACTTTGCACTACGCTTACACCCTACCAAACATGCCCTTAGTGAAATATTTATGCCCCGCATAACAGCGGCAATAAAACACAAGAAACTATAAGCACCCACTTTGGCCAGTTACACAACTTTGAACATCAGAAACACAACCGCCAACCCAAAAATACTTTGTTGCGGCTCACTATTGTTGTTGAACACACCACGCCACTGGAAATCCGTTTCTGCCAGCGTCAACAACTAACCCAAGATACTGCGACAACCACTTGCGCCACGCTGCTGCATCGCTGGATCTACTACGCTCACACACCTACAGAACCTTTGAACTCCCGCTTGATCAGCTAACTTAGGTGGAGGAAATCGTCCATGGAGAAAGGCAACATCAACAGTGAATTGTTGGCTAGAGGCAGGGAAAGTCGACGACCTTCTCATGACTCACTGCAGAAGAAGGCGATCCTATAAAGACGAGATGTAGCGAGAGAAGAAATGGAGAGAAGAGGGGGATCACGAAGAGAGAGAGAGAGATAGGTGTTGCGTAAAAAGTGAGATATCACCGTAAAGCATGGTGTAAGGGGGAGGGGTGAGTGCAGTGGGGTCAGTCTGCGTTCATAGACGTTGAGTCTGGCTGGGACTGAGAAGGGAGTGAGATTCTCTTCATATAATCAAAAGATAATTCAATGATGGAAAAGTTGATTGTATTTGGGCTGAAGTACACTTGAGTGTATTCTAGCCTCTCTCTCCCTCTCTCTCTCTCTCTCTCTCTATATATATATATATATATATATATATAGAGAGAGAGAGAGAGAGAGAGTCAGGCTAGAGAGAGAGAGAGAGTCAGGCTAGAATACACTCGAGTGTACAGATCGCACACTACACTCAAGTGGTGTTTGCATATCAAGACTATGTTTTTGCAAAATGTAAACCAATGATCTTCATTGTCATATATATATATATAGATAGATAGATAGATAGAGAGAGAGAGAGAGAGTCAGGCTAGAATACACTCGAGTGTACAGATCGCACACTACACTCAAGTGGTGTTTGCATATCAAGACTATGTTTTTGCAAAATGTAAACCAATGATCTTCATTGTCATACTATAATTAGGCTACATACAAAGTTTGAGCCCATTTGGATGAGTGTAAGTCACTCATCTGAGGGCAGTAAAATCGACGCACGAAACTAATTTGAAATGCATAATTTTTGCGGTCTTCATAACGTGAGTTATAAATGTCCAAATGGGCTCAAATTTTATATATGAGCTATTCACAGGATGTTTAAGAAGATCAACAGATTATATTTTTGAAAAAAATATTGCATCATGAAAAACTACTTGAGTGTATTCTGTTCCGAATACACTCGAGTGTATTCGAGTGTATTCTAGCCCGACTCTCTCTCTATATATATTTGCGTATGAGTTGCTCACAAGATGATTAAGAAGATCAACGGATTAGATTTTTGAAAAAAATATTGCATCATGAAAAACTACTTGAGTGTATTCTGCCTAGAATACACTCGAGTGTATTCTAGCCTGACTCTCTCTCTCTCTATATATATATGTATGTATGTATGTATATATGTGTGTGTGTGTGTGTGTGTATACATATCGTTTCATAGTCGTATAGGGTGTTTTACCTGTGACAAGTCAGTTGTTCACTGTATTGGCTATATTCTTTGTTTTATAGTTGTGTTATAAAGTATTTGAGTATTTGATATTGTTGTAGAGGGTGTTTAGATATGTATAATAGTTAAAAATATATCATATATATACGTATGTATGTAATTTTGCATAAATGTATACAAAAAATGAAAACTGATTTTTTAAAAATTACTCGCTTAACCAGTTACAAGGTGTTGTCCATACGCTTAACACTTTTTAAAACATTGTATATATTTCATTCCAACTTATACATATATACATAAATATATTATACCAATACATTTATGCACATATATGCATTTTATATGCATATATTTCACATAATACTTACGCATGAATGGAATTTAAATAGATAATTACACATGCACATTTCCACATATGGATGTGTATGTGTATATGTATCAATGCACACACATATTCTTACATATATACATTATGTATACAGATAAACATGTCATACAATTATATTTATATATTTATATTTACACACATATATAATTGAACATTCTATTGTTCATATATATAAAATTTCAATTTACTGTGCAATTTATGCTTATATATAATTAATTCATGGTATTTATTAAAAATCCAAATTATCCCGCATACTTTATGTACTCAAAGCATACTCTCTCCCTCTTCGCCCATACATCACTCAATTTTTTTTTTAGAACCATGATCTCAAGTATCATCATCATCATCATCATCTAAGCCTCAATCCCAACCATGCTGCGGAGATCCTTCTTTTATAATCAGCTTTGTTATGGGTCATACTATGATCAAGATGTAAATAGTTAAAATTTCTCTTTATGAGCTCTTCCCAAGTCAATTTTGGTCTGCCTCTGCTTCTTTTAGTTGTGTTTGACTCAATAACCTGCTTCGAGTAGGTGCATTTCTTGGTATGTGCTGCACATGTCCATACCATCTTAGACGACCCTCACACAACTTGTTCTCAATGTTCACCATCCCACTTTGTTCCTGATATAGTCATTCCCCAAACAATCGTTTCTCGTCTTCCCACACATCCATCTCAACATATGCATTTCTGTCGAAATAATGCTTTAAAAAAGGTTAAGCGGTAAGCGTGCGGGCAACACATTGTAACTGGTTAAGTGGTAAGCGGGCGATTTTTGAAAAACGGGTTTAAGTTTACTTTATAAGTTTATACAAATTACACATATATGTACATAAATACTATACTTTTTGGAACTTATATATATCTAAACACTCTACCCAACAATAGAAAACACCCAAATAGTTTATAACACAACTATAAAACAATGATTATAGCTATAAATTAATATAGTAAACAATAGACTTGTCATGGATATAACACCCTACATACATGATACAACAAAAATTTACATCACATGTTGATGTAGCTAAGCAGTAAACAATATACTCGTCATGGATACCTAGACCTCTCAAACAGGGTCAAAATCCGCAGACGCCCACGGGTCGACCCGTTTAAGTTGGGTTTGGGTGAAGAAAATTTTCCACCCGTTAAAAATCACCCAAACCCATACCCACCTGTTTATATAGCGGGTTTCACGGTTGACCCTCGGGTGACCCAGTTAAATGAATTCAATATATTTATATACATATAAATACACATACACATATTAAGAGATGCACACCAATTTTTTAGAGTTTAAGATCTTTACCATTACTTGCAACAATTGTATTCTCGTTATGTTTGCAATAAACAAGTACTTGTAAAATACGGAATGTGCAACACTAAATGAAAAAGATATATTTTGCTTTTTGTGATACTTTATGTATGAAAATTACATTGGCCTTTTCCTAATTTACATAGAAATACAATAGCTAGCTGCTTTTTTTCTTTTAATTTGGTATAAACTTAAGTCGACAATTAATCAATTGTTTTGACATCAAACATAGTAGTTGATTGGTTGCTTTGCACTATGTTTGACATAGTTGTGAGATGTTGTAATTGTTGTTTTTGTGTTAAGGGAACTAGAACTTATTGTTGATTGGACATATGACGAGGGTTTCAGGAATCGTTGAGGACACAGTGTGTCCCCTCATATATTTATATAAAAAGGTTAAGAGAACAATTACATGTAGGTCCTTATAGAATAAAGAAATAACAAGAGAAATATAAATAACTAATATTTAACACTCCCCCTCAAGTTGGAGCATAGATATCAATCATGCCCAACTTGTCCACGAGAGAGCAGAAGTGTTTCTTGGCCAACAACTTTGTAAAGACATCAACAATCTGATCTTCTGAGCGAGTGAATGGAGTGCAGATACGACCAGTCAAGATAGCTTCTCTGATACAATGACAGTCAACTTCAATGTGTTTGGTCCCCTCATGATAGACAAGATTATTGGCGATAAAAATAACTGCTTTATTATCGCAACACATGGGGATAGGATTAGAAGAGCTCACACCAAAGTCTGTTAGAAGAGATTTTTCCCACAGAAGTTCACAAGCTGTGTGAGCCATAGCTCTGTGCTCGACCTCAGCATTAGATCTAGCAACAACATTCTGCTTCTTATTCCTCTAGTAACAGGATTGTCGCCAACAAAAGTGCAGTAACCGGAAGTAGATTTTGTCAATTTCACTTCCAGCATAGTCAGAATCAGAATAGCCTTCAAGAGAGTAATGACCATGTTTCCTATAGACAAGGCCTTTACCAAGAGATTTCTTCAGATACCTTAGAATATGACACTGTGCTTCCCAGTAACACTGTCTAGGTTTGTCAAGATACCGGCTAACAAGACCAACTGCAGTAGAAATATCAGCTCTAGTAACATTCAAATCAGTGTTTTGAAAAGCGCCCCAGGCGCCCGCCTAAGCGGCCGGTTGAGCGGCCAGGAGGCTCAATCGCCTGGTTACAGCCTTGAGCGGCCACTCAGGCGGCAGCCCATTAAGCGCCCGCCTAAACTCGCCTGGCCCGCCTATTTGCCCGCCTGATTCCTTGTTTTGGGCGCCCGCTTTTGGCCGCCTAAATTTTAGGCGCTGGATTTTTGTACAATTGCTTTCTTTTTTCATTTTTTTCTAATCAAATGTTGTTGCTGCTACTATATATTGACTTTCCTAGTATCTATCTATGTGCATGACTGACTGTATTACCATGTAATATAATGTGTAATACTAGAAGTCTGTAATAATATAATACATTGCTGCTGTACATTGTTTAATATGAAACATTACTGTGTAATACATTGCTGCTGTACATTATTTAATATGAAACATTACTGTATAATACATTTTATAATACAATAATACATACATAAATATCTACTTATCTACTGCAAATTGTATTTCTTTACCTTTCTACCTTATATAACTATAATGTACTAATACATTCTATAGTGTAATATATATTCTATTGTTTACTGGATATTAATGAAAAACATTATATATATTCTATTTGTTTACTGCATAAGCTACATTAATACATTATATATCTTCTACTGCTTACTGCATTTTAGTATATATAGTTATAAATATATTCACTACAGTAAAAGTAAACAATTTGGGTATTAGTAATACCCAAATACCATATTACAACTGTGTTAAAAACTATCTGGGTGCTTTATTTTGTTGTGTAGGCTGTATAGATAAGTCTAAAACTTCCTTTATATATATATATATATATATATATATATATATATATTACTTATATACAAACATGTATATCTTTTTATCAAATTATAGAAGAATTTCAGTATCCGTTTTTTCAAAAAGCGCCCGCCTGGCGCTCAAGCGGCCACAAGGTGCTCTCCGCACGCCTCCCGCTTCCTGCTTTCTAAAACATTGATTCAAACAGATTAGCTTTCCAACCAGTCTCCTATATCGTTTACTGTCAGGATATATGGGAGATTCATCATCATCCCAATTTACATTAGAATTTAGCGGAGTGTCAACAATTCAAGTTCCAAGCATCCCTGTCTCCAGTTGAAGATCTAGAACATACTTCCTCTGGGACAAAACAAGAGCATTTGAGGTCCTGGAGACTTCAATTCCCAGAAAGTATCTTAGCTTTCCCAAATCTTTAGTGACAGAGTGCTTGCACAAATAGGCCTTGGTAGCATGAATTTCAGAAAGATCACTGTCAGATAAAATAATATCATCAACATACACAATCAAAACAACAATACCAGAGGAAGTCTTCTTAATAAAGACAAAGTGATCAATATGAGATATCAAGAAGCCATAAGTAGTCAGAATCTTGTTCAGCTTGTCAAACCAGGCACGTGGACTCTTCTTGAGTCGATAAATAGACTTCTTGAGACGACATTTTATGTGACACCCCCTAAGCAACAAACCCATGTGGTTGCTCCATATAGACTTCCTCCATGAGATCACCATAAAGGAAGGCATTCTTCACATATAATTGGATAAGGGGCCAATCCAGGTTGATAGCAATAGAGAGAAGAACCCGCACCAAAAAAAGCCTGGCAACAGGAGAAAAGGTTTCAAAGTAATCAAAGCCATAAGTTTGAGTGTACCCCTTGCCAACAAGACGTGCCTTCAGTCTTTCAACAATCCCATCAGGATGATATTTCATACTATACACCCAACGGCAGCCGACTGGCTTGCAACCAGATGGAGGATCAACCAAATCCCAAGTCCCTCTGTCAGTAAGAGCAGTCCTCTCCGCATTCATAGCATGTGTCCAAGCAGTACTTTGTAAAGTGTCAGTAATATTTTTGGGAACAAGAACAACAAAAGGGCAGCGACAAAGTTACTAACATGAACATTAAGATGTGCAGTAGAAACATAGTCAGCAATACTATGAGATGTGCATGAGCGAGTGCCTTTGCGAACAACAATAGGTAGATGCAGATCAGAAGTTACCACAGCTGGCGAAGGACCTTCTGGAGGAGAAGATTGGTTGACTGTGGAGGGGGGTCTTCAGCAGGAGTAGAATGCGGTTGCCGATTCCTGCGTTGATAATCAATAAGAGGTGGAGACCTAGTCTCCGCAAACTATATAGCAGAAGTAGAATCACTGATGACAGGTAGGGGTGCTGAAATAACATCTGACTGAGATTTTTCCCTGTAGCAGAATAGAAAGGAGTATCTTCAAAGAAAATTGCATCACTGCTCGTGAACCACTTTCTAGTAGTAGGACTATAGCAGCGATACCCTTTTTGAGTATGCAAATATCCAAGAAAAATGCATTTTTCAGCTCTAGGAGACAACTTATCATGATTTGGTCCAAGTAGACGAACAAAACATGTTGACCCAAAAATCCATGGAGGAACAGAGAAAAGGGGCATCTGGGGTTATAGGACCTGGACGGGAATTTTGTTCCCAATAACAGAGGAGGGCATGCGATTAATCAGAAAACAAGCAGTGAGAACAACCTCAGGCCAAAACTTTTTGGTAACATTGGAGTGCAGCATAATAGTTCTAGCAACTTCAAGTAAATGCCTATTTTTTCATTCAGCAACTCCGTTCTGTTGAGGTGTGTAGGCACAAGTTGTCTGATGAATGGTACCAACACATTGACAAAAAAATTCAACATCCTTTTGAATAAACTCCAAGACATTATTAGTGTGCAGAATTTTATTTGGCATAGAGAGTTGAGTTTTAATTCCAGCAAAAAAGAATTTTATAGTAGGCAATACTTGTGATCTATCCTTCATCAGAAACAACCAAGTAGCGTGTGAAAAATCATCAATGAACATAATAAAATACTTATGTCTAGATAGATTTGGAACATTACATGGACCCCATACATCAGCATGAACCAGATCAAAAATGCTTTTACTACCAATCCGAGTCATAAGAAAGACTGTTCTAGATTGTTTGCCTAACTGACATGACTCCCATTGAAAACCGTGCGTTCCTACACCAGAAATGACATGCTTTATTTTATCAGCAAACGAGTGCCCAAGTCGATAGTGCCACTGTAATGCAGAAACAAAAGAAGATAAAGCTGAAGCTATAACTGTAGTCCCAATCCTGTTCAAATCATCTACATAGTAGGGTCCATCAGGTCCTTCATGCCCCCCACCAATCTTCATCCTCGTGCGAAGGTCCTGAAGAAAAAAACAAGTGCCTGACACAAAGATCAAACTGCAGTTCAAGCTCCGCACAATTTTGCTGACAGATAACAAATTCAAAGGAAAATTTGGCACATATATAGTAGATTTCAGAAGAAAGTGAGTATAAATATCACCAATGCCAGACACGACAGATTTAGATCCATCAACAAGCATAACATCAGATTTAAAACAAGGTTTAGATAATTTTTAGAAAAGAGACCGGTTTCCAGAAATGTGAAGAAGCCCCCAGAATCGATCACCCATTTGGTATTATCATTACTAGAAGAGGGGATAGTCAGAAAAACTAGTGAGTGTAGCAGCATGAGCCCCAGAATCAACATCAGTCGAGGAGGAAGCGCCAGTTTGCTCTAGCAGAAGGCGTTCCACTTAGGAGCGAATATAATCAGCAGTAGAGATCATCAAATTATCAACAACATGAGTCTGAGAACCACCCTCAGACGCAACATTGGCCCACGCAGGTGTGCCATGTTTCTTCCAGCACCTGTCCACAGTGTGGTTGGAGCGACCACAAAAATCACAGTACCACTGGCCAACAGTACTCCCAGAATTATCTGGAGGTCCAGATGACGAACCACGTCCAAAGGAATCACGTCCTCTACCAGAGCCTGGTGGAGGGCGGTTCTCCTGAGACCGACCTCGACCCCGTCCACCTCCACGCCCGAACATGGCAGCAAGGGCAATAGTGTCACCATCGTCTGAAGTGGGGGCAGATGAAGAAGTAGGCAGGCGTTGAAGGCGCACACTCTCCAACGTCGGCAATTGATCACTGGCAAGCATTTGATCAACCACTCCAACATACGACTCAAGAAGTCCACATAAAAATCAAACCACCTGAAGTTCCTACCGTTGTCGTTGCATGGTGGCTAATTCAGTAGACAGAGGATGAAGGTTCTCAAGTTCAGCCCATATTCCTTTGAAGGAAGAAAAGTAATAAGCAAAGTCGGGCCTAGAAAAATGTAGACGAGTCAGTTGTTTGTTCAAGTCAAACACCTTCTTTGGATTCTTGCTGTGAGAATAAGTACTAGCCAGTTGATCCCACATTTCCTTCGCAGTCGGGAGGCGGAGAAGAGTGACACTAATGCGAGTTTCACTACTGTTGAGGATCCATGTCATCACAGCATAATCATCTTTGACCCAATCATCGTAGGCCTTTATATCCTTGGACTCGACAGTACTGAACGAAGCAGGATGGGGATCACGAGTCAGATGAGAATGCTTTCCCTGGGATTTGGCATAAATCTCAATGGAGCAAACCCAATGTGGATAGTTGCGCCCATCCAGTTTCAATGTAGTCACCTGTCGACGGAAATCGTCACAGGAGGAAGCCATGCCAGAAACCGAGTCCGATACAGCAACAACAGTGAACTGCCTAGATCCTCCTCCTAGGCGGCAACAAACACAGAAGAGACTGGATGGACAAGTTACATGAAGGCTACGTCGAGGCGCAACAGAGAACCCGACAGCTCAATGGCCGAAGTGGGCAGATAGATGAGACGACTGCGGGGGGTTCAAGGCAAGCTCATGGTGGCGGCGAACAACCTGACGCCTACAACAACGGTAGCTGCCGGCGGCGGCGGCTGCGACTAGCAACAACGGTAGCTAGCAACCAGGCAGTAGGAGGGGCAGCCGGCGGCTACAGGGAGTAGGGAGGGTGGGCGGCGACAGGGAGAGAAGAGGAGAAAGAGAGAGAGAGAGACGACGACCGCAAGGAGAGGTGGCTAGGGTTCCTGCTCTAATACCATCTGACGAGGGTTTCAGATTCGTTGAGGCCACAGTGTGTGTCCCCTCATATATTTATATAAAAAGGTTAAGAGAACAATTACATGTAGGTCCATATAGAATAGAGAAATAACAAGAGAAATATAAAGGACTGATATTTAACATGACACATTTTGTGTGGGCACCCGCTGGGTCGGGTTTGGATGTGCTTTTCTTTCACCCCTTTAGAATTGTATCTTTTTGACCCGCACCCGCAACGACCCAACCCAAACCCACCCAACCCACCCGTTTGACAGGTCTATGGATACCTTACTAGCTTGTTTTTATATTTGCATATCATCAATTGGTCATGCATTATAGCAATACATTTAATCAAAGTACATTCTAAATTAGATAATAGTTATATGGAATTTACTTGTATACATTACAGTAGGATCTTATTATCATGATTACATACAAAGTATGCATCATAAATTAGATCTGCGGCTTATTATAGAACATTCAATGTATACAAGTTTAATATATTATAGTCAATAATACTTGGCAATATACTTTATTGCATGTTAGTAGAAAGCATGCAAAAAAGCGTGAAAAGATGGGTAAAAAGCTGGAAAAAAGGGGTTTAGCAGCCAAAAAACGGCCTTTTTTGTAGAACCGCTAAGCGGGCGCTCAACAACAAAATTAAACGGCTCAAGGACTTGACCGATTAAGCGGATGCTTAAGCGGCTGCTCAGAACGCTTTTCAATACAGTGGGCCACATTGAATTTTTCTTGTCTTCCTACACATCAATCTCACCATGGTATCTAGTATAGAGTGAAAATTGTTTTACTATTGAAGGAGTGAACAATTAGTAACATGGATAGGGAAACGTGCAAAAACCAAGTGAATGCTGTGGGGTAAAAGAAGTTTTTCAATTGCATTTTAATATTTAATCTATGGGTCTATATGTTACATGGGCCCAAGTGCGTTTTGACCCATTAAGGTTTTACTTATGTCTGAAATGTGTCGTCCCTTCTCCTAGGGGTCTGCCAATCTAATAAGAATAATACATGGGAATTTCCCAAATCTTATACATGTACATATTATCAGTGTATGTTCTCCAATGTAGCTGACCCCAAAATCGTTGGGATTGAGGCTTAGATGACGATGATGTATAAGAGTATGTTCTCTAGTGCTGCCCTAACCCTATGTGAGAGTGATAGAAAATGAGAATGCCTCCCTTTGCGGACGGCGTTACCCCTTGGAGGTGCTTGGCCCCTGTAGGGATGCCTGCCACTGCTTCATGTTGGAGCGTCTCTCTTGAGCCTTCTCCATCACTAAATAACCAACATCATCTTGCTCCATTGCTATTGTTAGACTTAATGAACCACTATGTTGGCTTTTTTTTGCACCATGGAGGAGCCGCCACCACCCCTTTATACTACTACACTAATGCCATCTACATTGCCACCATATACCATGCTGCCATTATGCATGTTTTCTCATCTGGATCTAATCCGAAATCCGTGACAAAAGACCCACTTTTATGTTGGTATTGGGGATAACTTGTCCCTACCTTGCTATCATAAATGCATGTGAGGTTTTTTCTCCTTTTTGCTACTGTATCAAGGTAGTATGTTGCTATTCAGCTACATGAGACGGCGTGTCACTATCTACATCGCACATTGTCAGTGTTTTTGCTTATTCGCTGGCTTGTAGTGACTTTTGTCATCTAACGCAGCATGTCTCCATGTGACATATCGTGTTCTTTGTGACATGACGTGTGGGCTCGAACACACGACATGTTGCTACTCAACCCCAACTATATGACTTCTGTGTATTAACACGATGTTCCGGCTATTTGACATGGTGTCACCTAGACACAACGTGTTGCTTATTCACAATTTCACATGCATGTCTCCTGCTGGTGTTGACTACAGTTATCAACAGACATGATGTGTCTACTTTTTAACACGACATGTCGCCTGCTATCTTCAATGCCTATTGCATCATATGACATGTGGCTTCTCCAACACGCTGTCCTCGGCAACCGTTGCTTTGCCATGACATGCAATTTCATATACTACTATTCTTCCACATGGTTGAGGTTTCATTACTTGGCATGTCCCTATTTGACATCCATGCCAATAACACTTGTCTTCCGTTTTATTAGTTTATATTAATTGTTCCTTTTGCCCCCTTTCAGCCCTACACATAAAATCTTTCCTCCCTTAATACTTGTATCACCTCCATATAGACCATGCTAAATTGTGATTGGATCTTTAATCAAATCTGATTTTCAATCTAGCTAATACTGCGAGGCTCCCTCCACCCTCTAAATTTGTCAGCATAAGGGTCGGATAAATCCTCTTTTATGGGTCGCATAAAAGATCCATTTAATCTGTTTGGATCTACATAAATACTTGACGTCTCGTGTTATTGGTTTCTCTCCTCCACATGCTGGCCTACCTATACATTACCTCTAACGTTTGATCATAGCTCTCCACCCCAACCACTTTCTTCATTATGTTCTTGGTTGGCATGATGGGGAGTATAGACTATAGAGGACAAGAAGGGATGAGTAGAATGAAGAGGTGGAAAGAGGGGTTGAAGAGAGTGATGATTAGAATGATAGATGAGATGGGGGAGAGGGGATGAAGAGAGAGATGAAATGAAGAAAGATATCAAGAATGGAAAGAGGAAGAATGAAAAGAGGAAGAATTCGTGTCTGCTGCTATCTATGTGGATCTTTCTGTTGCGATCTATGTGGATCTTCGTGTTACTATCTATGTGGATCTTCCTGCTGCCTAGGAAGCACATACACTTCAAAACAGGTGCCATACCTGTGTCATTTACGAATTGGAACCTAAATACGTATTGGACGCTTCTCCAGCCATTTTTTTGTTTTTTGTAGGTGGACGCCGCTTGGATACGGCATGGACAAAGTCTGGACATGGCCAGGCCCATTTACGGCCCACAAAAAATAGGTTTGCCCCTCCACTAATCCTGGTCGCGTACCTACCCAGCCAAAATAACATTTCTTCTGTAGATCAAATTCATCTCTATTAACAAGAGGACTTGGTACAGCAGCTGCATTCTTGCTGTTCTTATCACATATCTAAGTTTAGAGCAGCAACAACTTTCAACCTATTCTTATTTTCATTTATAATCTCTTGGCTCATTCATCTATTCTGGGACTTGGGGCCTTCCTGTATTTCTGGCAAACTGATCAACTGAGATAAACTATCAACCTTCATCCATTATTACCTTGTTCTATGAATGTTCTTTGTTTATCACTTTCTTGAATATCTAGTTGTGCATTTATATTAATAAATTCCTTATGAACAGTCTCAGAATTAATATGAATGTTACTTTGTTATTAGTACGTGTACAATTAATTAGTGCTGATTACTGACTTAAAGACTCTTATGTATGTCTAATGGTCAATATTCCGAAATTCAGCAGTTTAGTACATCATTGGAAGTGAATCCGAATTTCATTCTTAGACTAGCCTAGTGCAATTGAAAAATTGGTTACCGTTTATAAAATTCCCCAATGATTCTGATTCTTTTAGACTTCAAAATTTACAGTAAACTTCTTGGGTTTTCTTTACATTATTTCATGCGAGTCCCATCATACATCTTCTTCAAATTGAATGCCACCTTTTCATGTTTCAATCTCTCTGATTTTATCTACCAGTGTCTCTTCTCATCTAATCTTTATCTATCATCATGTTTGGGCATTATACATGGAATATGAATGGAAGTCAAATTGTTTTTCTTGTAACATGTATTTAACACGAAAATAAAAGCGCCTCTTTTATGGGTACTCTACTTCAATGTTTCAAACCTTCAATGTTGTGGTCATACAATTGTCAATTGTTTTCAATGTTTGAGTTTTATCTTAAACGAAATTCGATTGTCTAATTGTCTTATTTTGCTTTTCTTATATATATATATATATTTGAATTTGTAAAAAAAATAATTTTTTTGTTGTCCATCCCAAGGGACGAGATATCGTCAATATCAGAGATATTTCGAATGAAATATTGATACCGCCACCATCGGATACGGCAACATGCATGTACAGATAGGCTCACAAATGTCGGTAATATCGACAGGTATACTGCCAATATCATCATGTTTCGATGGTTTTGGTGTAAAATGCATAATATACTAACTTCACTATACTGATCGAAACCGACGGTATACCTATTTTTTGTGAGAATGACTGTTGTTACTTCTTGGGAGGAGAAAAGGTGCATTTGGGTGATTTTTGGTGATTGAGAGCTAAAATCAACCCAAATCAATGTACTAATCTCTTCCATTATCTACAATTTGCAACCTCTCCATCTCTTTTTCCTACCATTTGCTTCCACTTTCATCTAGACAAATGATTTTCTACGTTTAAAATCTAGTAAGACAGTAATTTTGATATGTTTGATGCTGAGTATACATACATCTATAAGTATATTATGTAGATCTACAACATACCTCAACACTATTAATAACTATTTTCTTGCAATATATCTAATCACTAGTACTATGACAGTTGGTACTGTTATAGTTAGTTACTTATTTAGGTTTACTAGAAGACGTTCTACAAAAGAGTAATGTGAACATATATAAAAGAAAATACAGAATTATATATTTTTGTTTTTAGAAGTCATAAACGTTGATGAATTATTTAGTTTTGTATATGTGTGTATTAATACTGTGTAAGTTGGAAGTTATTATTCGATAAGCTTTCAATTTTTTTAACCATTAAATAACGCCTCTTGATAATTTTCTGGACTTATTTTAGAAACTCAACTTTAAACAAATTACTAAAATGTATTGTGTTTTATTACATCATACAAATGAGTATTATGCACTTATACTATATTGTACCTAGGGATGAGCATCGGGCCGGGTCACCCCGGGTTTTGGCAAGCCCATATCCATATCCATATTATTATGCGGGCCACGGGCCGGGTTTTGGCCTTGAAAATTTTAAGAAAGACGAGCCCGTACCCGGCCCGTATAAAAAACATGGGTTTCAAAATGACGCGTTTGATTTACAATCAATGTTGAATTTGTATGTAAGTAGAAATATATTTGTTGTAGACATATTTATTAAATTTCAAAATGTTGTTGTGCTAGGAATGGTGGTGCTTTGTGTGAAGGTTGAACATAATATGAATGAGCAGACAAATTAATAATCTACAATGTTGTTGCTAGTTGTTGATTCGTACCGATTAGCTATTAGACTTGTTATTATAACCAACTATTAGGATAGGGGGAGTTGGCTGATTAATATCAATCATTAGATGGCGGATCCTATTATGGAAAAAGAAGTTTTAAAATGATATATATATATTTGTGTATTTATATTATATGGTATAGATTATTTATGCGGGCCGGGTACCGGGTTTTCGGGTCTGGGTTTATGATGGCCCGAGCCCGGCCCGGATAAGAAAATGGACCTAAAACGCTGGCCCAACCCGCCCATTTAGAATACCAGGGTCGGGTCTGAGTCGGGTTTGACGGGCCAGATAGTGGGCTGGGTCGGGGCGGCCCGGTCCGATGCTCAACCCTAATTGTACATGACGTGTATGAGCAACATCTAACTTCATACAACCAACCTTACATAATATACATGTCATGGGAACAATATGTCGACCATATCAACTGAATACTACATGGAGAATCAATGCACAACTCGACATATAGGTGATACGAGGTAGTAAGTTACCAAGCTATTCATGGTTTGCAATTTGGATATTATTGAATAAGTGTGTATTTATGTTTATGGATTGTGCTAGTAAATTTCAAATTTTAATTCCTAAATTTTGCCATTGAAATCCTTCATCGAAATCCCCAGAATACAAGACATGTTCCCTACCTCCCACATGATAGACGCCCCACATATCCATTATAAAATTTTGTTGCATAAAATGATGGTTTAGGTGGAGGTTACATTTGTAAAATTTCATGATTTAATTGATTCATTTTGGCGTTGAAACGGACATGATTGCATCTATCAAAATTTCTGTCGGTATACCTGTCAATACCTATTTCTAGCATGTCAAAACGAAATCAATATAGATACCTCGTTCCTTGGTCCATCCCCGTGTTCGTGTCCTATGTTTTCCAAAATCACCATGTCCCCTCTCCGTGTCCGTGTCTGTGTCCGTGCTTCCTAGCATGACGCTATCTATAGATTTTTCTTCTATTATTTGTGCATTAGGGAGACATTGTGGAGCTTCTTTTCTATTATACATTGATCTTTCATGGTAACTTTGTGGATCCCACTTGTTTGCAACGTGTATTATTTGGAACTGTCGTCTCTTATATTGTCTTTTTGTCCGTGTTATGTACTTGCATGTTGATTTACTATTGTTTGTCTTCCAAAGTCAAAATCTCATTGGTTGCCAACTATAAGGTGGCAATGTAAAGGGGTAACAAAATGAGTGATGGAAGTGGTGGATGAGTTGGGAACAATGGAGGGCACACCTTTTCTATGGAGGAATGATAGAAGAATTGGAACCGAAGAGAAAGCCGACTTGACATGATTTGACATGACAATGGGTCATGTTTTTATAAAATCGTTGATTCAAATCAACCCCGAATCCAAAAATCATTGGCTTTAAAAAAACCCGCAAGCACCCAACTCGAAAAAACCTGACCCACGAGGTATGTACCCAAACCAACCCGAAAAAACTCATGCTATCACATATAGAACGCATCGAGATATTTGAGAAATGCCTGATTCCTTGATAAGGTATGTAATTGACCTGCCTTAGAAGCAACTCCTCACTCATGGCTCCGAGTACACACTTGTTTCTCGTCCTTGACCACAGGCTAGCTTGCCGCTTTGCATGTATCATTTCATAATGGGGGATTTCATCGGGTTCTCTTAGGAAGAGATGATGATAGGAAACTAGACCCGAGACAATCATAACCACAAACGAAGGTATGATTTGGTGATGTAGTAGGTGGTTCCTCTGCTCTTAGGAAAAGGTGATCATGACATTTCATTATAGTGCAAACAAACTAGAGGGGAAAAAGTGCGAGCCTTTACCCCTTGCAAGTTTCAAACTTTCTTGGCAACACTCCCAAATGTCTTGGCCTACTCCACTCAATTCCGTGGGCGGCGATTTAGTGGCTCCCTCCCCTTTGCCCTCCTCCTTTCCTTCGGCTTTGCCTGTGCACCCTGTGCAGATGATCGTCCCCAATAAGGAACCCATAGAGGATGATGACAACGGAAGACCATGGCTGCCCGTTGATTTCGACACACCCAATGCCTGCTAGAACGACAACACCACTATCGTAATTGGCCCTTCCGCCATGCCCGCCCAACCACATGGAATGCTGCCTAACTGGCAAGAGGCAACACACCCAATGCCATTGCGACCACCCAAAACCCCGCCGCCATGGTGGGGTTACTAGATTCCCATACCGACCACACTAGGAAGGAACTTGAGAAGTAATTATTCCAGGTGCCGAGGACCTTGTTGACGACGCCCAAGCCCGTGGCTGTCCTTGCGGTCGTGTTGCCACAAAAAATGCCACCGGAAAAGCCACTGATAGACTGCCCAACAACTCCTGAAAGATGTCCACACCGAGTCCTACCGCCTCGTAGGCTAGTTCCTCGAGTACTGCACCAACACCTGACTCATCCCCAACTCCACCGGTCCCTTCCCTGTCTCACCACCACCCGGGCCGTCCGCTGGGACGCTACTGGTCCCGCCAACCTTAAATGATGAGCATGAGGGAGGGGGTTGCTTAATGGCCGTCGCCGCTTGAGGGGAGGAGGGCACATGAGGGCAACCTTAGACTAAGAGGCGGCGGTGGGTTGGGCACACCCAACAAAGAAGGCGCGTTCGTTTGTTTGTGAGCGAAGAGTGGTGGCGGGTTGGGCAGGCCCAGCGAAGTCCGCATGTTTACGTTATTGCACCCAGACAATACCCAATAGCTACATACGCTCATAACTGTCAGCCACGAGCACTGTGAACCCAACGAAACCCAAGATTTGCGGGCGGGTAAGGTCGGATAGGGTGGGGTGCCATGCCTTGGCAGGATGGTGAAGAATTGAAAATCAGGAGTGAAAAACACTGAAACAAAAAGATTTATCTGCCTCTAATGCCAATTAAAGCAGAATCATAAGGGAGAAAAAAGAAAGATACACGTTTCAAAGATAATCTAAATTCTAGATTCACCTCTTCTAAGACAAAGCCTTCAGGCTAATCCAGTCAGTTCATAAACAGACTGGATTTAGTAATGTAGCAACTTAACAAATAGGAAGTGAATCAAAGTATCGAGGTTAAAGATAAAAAAAACTTACTATTTATCCTACTATATAATAGTACTTCCAACTTTTGAGTATACATATAATTTGCTCTATATCTTGCATTATATATTGTTTCTATTGCTGTTACAACTGCTGTAGCTCCAGACGCACTGTTCCAGATTGCCCACGAAGCTCCTTTCTCACATGCTTTGGGGTTTGCTTGCCCGAAGGGGAGAATTTATTATGCAACATAGAATTCATGCCCTTATTTAAACTATCTTTACTCAAGTCGAAGCTGAATGTGAGATCTAGTATTTCAGTTCGAGGGGGAAGTGCTGATGGAGTGTCAGAGGGCGCTAGTGTACGATCTGAGTATTTTTTTTTCTTTCTTTCTGGTTTCTAGGTCGCTAGATTATTGCTCGTTTTTCTTTTTGATGTAATTTTGTCACTTTTGTATTACCTACATCTCTACTTTATAATAAAGGCATTTAGATTAATTTAAAAGGTAATCATGTAATATTTCTGCGCATGATAGTTGCTGTTTCTGCGTCATTTTTATGTTTTCCCCGTTTAGATACAAAAAAAATACTTACCAACTTTTTGCTTTTATTTTACAGACCAGTTTTGGTACCTGAGATGGAAGAGCAGGGCGTCTGCATATCTCTTGCTACATGTGGTTATTCAAGTGACAACATGGTTGCTTCTTTTCGGCCAAAAGCTGGTGCTGCGAGCGATAACATGAATTCTTCTTTGCTAACCCAACCATCCTCTCCCAGCGTTATTGGTGGTGGAAAGTTGGGCGCCCATGTCCTGCTCAGCAGAGCGGAAGATAATTATCTAAAGAAGTGTCAATCTGCCAGGGGCAACGTCAGTGAGGTGCGAATGTCGAGGTCAACAATAATACACCAAAATCATTACAACCCTTTGTTTGTGCACGGTGACGAGTTTCTACGAGGCCTAAGCGTGTGGCACATCCCTACCTTTCAAGTTGTCCGAAGGCTGAAACCACATCAGGACCCCATAGTTGATCTCAAGTATGGGTATGCGGAAGGTGTCAGACCTGGTGTCCTTTCTTGCATCAGTAAAAGCAAGCTGCAGGTATTTTCATGCAGCTACTAGGCTAGCCCATCGTCGCAAGTGGTTGTTGGCCTTGTAAGTCCCAGTTTTGCTCCACTATGCCGCCTGAATTGGATGATATGTTGCGTCATCCTGCAACAAGATGACGTGCAACACTGTATTAAGCAAAGGCAGTTGTATTTATATATCCTCCTGCTTTAGTCTGTAACGGAATGTAAATGTCTGTGAACATATCATAAATCAATATAAGCCTTGTACCCCAAACTGATTCAGACAGCTTCTGTTCACTTGCATATGTTCAACATGGTGTGATCAACAACATAGTGGAAATATCTTTTTCGTTTTCCGTTAGAACTGGCTTGACCTATGCGTGTAATTATGAAGCCGAGTCTATATCATTGTGTACTCACTGTACCAGCCCAGTGTATGTTTTGTTTGATTCGCATGTCCTTTAGCTGCTATGGTAATAGGGTAGAGATACATGACGCATGTATCTAGAAGCGTACTGGTAGGGCCGTTTTTTATTCTTGTTTGATCCCTAGCTATGATATGCGTTAACGTCTGGGACGTACCCTCCCCCCCCTGTAAAGAGGTTGGCTGGTCGGCTTCACATAGATTCAATACACGACGCCAAGAGTCTACTTGGATTTGTAACAGCGCAACAGCTGCGGCTAGCCGCTCATGGATTATCCTTTCTAGACGAGCGTGAGAAGATTGCCATCCATTTATCATGGTAGGCAGAAAAAACGTAGATGATGGATGGGAAACGTGCCATCACCAATATAAGTAATTATAAAGGGCACACGCTAGGAAACCATGATCATGAGAAAGAAGGCTGGTGTAAGATATGATATTATCAGTTTTATCACTAGCACTAAATAGGACAAGAAATTTGTAGAAAGATTTCATATTGTTGTATGAATGATATAGGAGAAGCATTTGGTTAACAAGTCAGGCCTTGCTTTGTTGCGTGTGGCTGGGTTATAAAGTGTGAGTTTAAAAGTAACAACTTCAGTGTTAATTTAAAACTGTAGTTATGTTGTTTGGTTGGAACAGTTCAGTCTCACTGAAATAATTTTTCTAATCTCTACGTGTATCCTTGGAAGGTACATGTAGTTTAGCTATTCGTCAGTTAATCAAATGGCTGAGTTTTAATATCACACATGATCAAAGACTTGAAAAGTAGCGTTGTTTGCTATCATCTTTCTATATTTATAGTTAGAAAATATGAGAGCGTAGCTAAAACGGGAAAGTTGATATAATCATGTGGTTGGTTGTACTGTCGAACATACTTTCGTTGCAAACCGCAGTGTACCATGCCCATTTCAGGTGCGGTACAGATTTCGTGTTTCATCAATTGCTTTCATGAGCTGGGAGAGTTCAAAAGCATCAAACTACTCCTCAATACATCTAACTAGCAGATGAGAAACCTTATAACATAATTGAATGTCGTTATTTCAAAGTAGTTCCAACCAAATAAGCTCTTAATCACACGATAGGTTCATTTCTCATTACCAATATTGGAGCGTCAAACTTGAAAACCACAACAAAATCGTATTCTCTTATTGACAATAAAGGTACATGTCTTTCTCCGGTTTTAAAATGGAAATGTCTGTCCATACACGAACCAACTATGGTCATTATTGTACTATGTACGATACAAGGACGCCAAACTCGAATCATAATGGTTGTGATCAGCTTCTTTGCCCCTCGCATATCAACAAAGGAGGATGAGCTCGCACTTCATTGTTGACACGCACTCGGAGTCCGCACGAACGTGAGGGTATCCACAAGGGCCACCACTACTAGCAAACAGCAACAACTAACCGATACCAACCGATGCCTGAACTGTGTCGGACGTCTGATGGTCTAGATGGCAGCTGTTACAGCTTAACAACCGGCCGCCACTATGATTCCCAGCAGCAGCAGCAGCAGCTACAGGGCGCCTGACTCGACCTTGAATAAGAACAATCACATCTGACCAAAATAAGCTATTCCATCTACGTCGACGGATCTGACCATGCACGTGTCCCGGCACACCGACACGTACATCGAACCGTATGACATATTCACACATCGTAAGTCAGCAAGGGCAGTTAGCCGTGGCACTCTGGGGTGAGGGACATGTCTCTGGCGGAGTCGGCGCAGTAGTTGTAGACCATGTAGCTCTGTTGTGCCCACCTCATAGACGCCTCTTGCTGCGTGCTGAGCCCACCGGAGGGCGACGCCGCTACGGGGCGGCAGGCAGAGGAGGCCGGGCATGCGCCGCCGAGGACGAACCGGGTGTACTTGGCCACAAACGGTGCGTGGCTGTAGTCCGCCTTGTACCGTCCGCCGTCGGTTGCCCATGAGGAGGCGTCCCAGATCGAGCCGTACACCCACATTGGCCGCGTTGGGAACGTCGTGTCGGATTTGCGGGGGTAACGTCGGATGGGAATGTTATCCACGAAGAAGCTGCACATGAGAAAGGAAGTAATAATCAGTTGACAACATAAAAAAAAAGTAATAATCAGTTGAAATCAGGATAATTGATTAGTTATAGCTAGTTACGACAGGAGCGAATTTCAATGAAAGTTCTTTAGTTATTTTTTTTCCTAAATGGGGAAAAAACTAATATAGCATACTTTTACAAAAATATTTGCCAATATAGCATTATTTGCAAAATATCTCCTAAAATAACACACTTTGATCTAAAAACGCCACTTTGTATGGAGCTTTTTGTATCCAGAATTGAAAAACGCCACAACTATTGACACATTTCTTTTAAAAATAAAAAAAATTGAAAATAAAAAAAAGAAAAACAAAAACGCAACTTAAGGTGGCGTTTACATATTTTTTTATTTTTTTTTCAAAATTTTTATTTAAAAATAAACACGCCAATCTTTTTGGCAATTTTCAATTTCGATACGAAAAACACCACTTTAGGTGACGGGTTCCACACAAAGTGTGCTATGTTAGGAAATATTTCGCAACGTGTGCTATATTGGTAAATATTTTTGTAAAAGTGTACTAAATTGGTTTTTTTCCTAAATCTTAAGTGTTAAAGAGATTATCTAAATTAAAGGCTTAGCGAGCACTTTTCTCGAATAATCAAATGCGGTTTTACAGCCTTCACCAAATGACGAAGATATGATCAGAAAGCAACAGTTGGCCTTGAATAGGAGTGTTTTCTACGAATAAGCCGCATGAGGAAGGAAGTAACGAATCAATGTTAACCGGGTAATGAATTAATTTCTTAGCTACGAAAGGAAAGAGGTTCCATGGAAGTTTTTACTAGTTAATCTTATGTTACGAGGATCGAGATCATCTTATTTAATATCACTTCAAGTGTAGCACCATTTGGAATAGCCTTAGTAGGCTTCTATTGGCTATATAATCTTCGAGCTAGGTGGCCGTTATCGCACAAAAAGACAAACAGGTGATCAGAAAGCAACACTTGGCCAGTCGGCCTTGTTATGGCAATGAGAACAAAAGTCAAAGGCATGCACCTTTCTTGAGACATGGATGTGGGTCTCGTGTTGTCGTGTCCGTACTCTTTAATTAATGGTTATTCCTCTACTAGTCTATAATCTGTCCTAACCACCCCCATCACGTCGACTAATTAACTCATGAGACCCACACGCCCGATTTCAGCCGTATTTGCGGACTAGTACCCTACAACCTATGACCTAAACCCCACCCTACTTAATTATTGTTTGGTTGGTTGAATGGTGATGTGAAGTCGTGACTAACGTATCGCAGTTTTGGGCTTATGGAGTAGTTAATCAACTTACACTAACTGGTCAGGGTTCCATAGGATGCCGTAGTGGTGGAAGTCTGCCGTGGGGTCGAACCAGAGGTGGAACCTGACTTCTCTGCCGACGACCCTGCTGCCGTCGCCACTTCCCCTGGCGAAGACATTCGTTTGGAGTGTGTAGGGTTTCCCTGGAATGGTTCCTAGGAACTCCAAGTCCACCTCGTCATGATCACCGGGATGGGCTTGATTGTTCGATAGCTGCATATACATACGATTATAGAGAGTGAGAGTTCAGTTCATTGCCAAACTCAGAGGCGGTGGTTTCTATGATGTATGAATGTCATGAGCAAGTAAATTGGTTTGTATTGACTGAATGGAAATGGTGTTTGAGATTGCGCACGTAGAAGCATGAGATGACTCCTGCCGTGTATCCTCCCTGCAGCTTCATAGAGACGCCGAAGTAGCCACTGCTGTATGCCTGCTTCGACTTGAACCCACTCCCTGCATCAAATAATTAGAATCCAGAGAATAATTCAACTGCTAGCTCTAAAAGCATTCAATCAAGATAACAAAACCTGAGTATTTGTCGAGCCAGATGGTGAGGAACGACTTGTCTGCCGACACCGTCTGGTGCTGAGGACCCCAGAGGGCGTCGAACCCCTGGTCGAATGCCACGGAAGTGAATTTGGAGCTCAAGTAGTAGCCTGGAGATGGCTGGGACCTTGCCGTGTCCATCAGCAGGAAGGTGGAGGAGACCAGGAGAAGAGAGTACAGCAGCTGTCGTCCCAGAAGGGATGGGGAGCCAAGTATACTCTCCATGATTGCCTTGTCACCGGTCAGCTGAGCACAGGACAACCTAGCTAGCTATGCTAATGCCAGGCTCCCTGCTTCAGGCTATTGGTGAGGCTATCGATGCTGGATGGTTCAGTGCATGCATGAAACACAAGCAGGTATTGTGTTGGTTTGTGTGTGTGAGGAGTTAGGGGGGAGGTGGGTCATCATATATATAGTGTGAGGATGCTTCCGTGAATGAGTACATTTATAATAAACAAATGAATGTGAACGCAAGCTTGATTATCGTGTATAGGAGTTTATGGTTTTTGAGGCGCGGACACGACGTGAAACGTTTGATATAATAAAGTAATCGAATTGGTAGGGACAATGATTAAGTAGGAACCAAAAGGCCACAATGCACGTACCCGATATATTGCAGGGAATATTGTGGAAGATGTGTGACACAAAGCGTGTAACACCAGTAGTTTATGTGTCACATGTAATGCCTTATTTCTTCTTGCTAATGTGTAGGCCGCCACTTCCGTTGCTTTTCTCATGGTAGTTCCATCAAAAGGGAAGAGGCCAGGAAAGCGCTTCTTCCTTTACATCAAACTGAATGGACCGTCCCTTGCATCTATGTTGTTAAGTAAATATTAGACTTCCATCCCTATAGCTCCTCTAGTTTAATTGGCACTATTACTCATCTTCCTCATCTAGCTTAGTTAACTTCAAGAAACCCCAATGGGCACTTGGATATCATTTGTTGTAGAGAATTTCCTAGATCTTATTGGCTAACACTAAGGGAGCCAACTGTTGGGACTTATAGGGAGCCCTCATACCAAACGAAAAAAAGAAGAAGACGTAACACATGTCATGCATCTCCAGCAGTGGCGTAGCCACATGGAGGCACAGGTGGGCACGTGCCCCACCCGTACTTGCCAAAATGTATACCGATTGAGTTGTATTTACTACAGATTTTGGAAAAAAAGTACGTGTTACCTTACAGTGTGCCCTACCTACTTAGCTGCAGCTATAAGGTGCCTACCCCTTCGTTATGTTCTGACTCCGCCACTGATCTCCAGCCCCGCTATAAAAAAGCATGAGATTTACTCGCTCACAATAGGGGCACATAGAGACCCATATTTTCATTTAGTCAAAAGTAAAAGAATAAATGTTAATGAAGATGGGTCATTATTTATACATTCTCTCCCAATAAAAAACACAACATCACTATCACCTCAAATAAGCACTGACAAATGCTATGTTCTAGTTCGCCCCTCACCCACTTCTTATTCCTCCTATTTCCCTCTGGTGAGGGTAATTCACTATATGGTGAAAGGCTATCTTGGCCACAATAGTGCAACACCCATGTCCAAGTTTTCCTTCCAAGCTTTCCTTGCTTGTTCTTAATCCCTCTTGTTATGATAATTGGGCATTACATTATACTAATTGATTCTCTTTTTTGTATTTAAGGATAAATGACAATTGAATGACTACCGTTTGAACAGAATGTCTCGGGTAAATAGACTCTAAGCAGATCTTGAATCTGTAATAGGCCGCGATGAGTAAAATCTAAGTTGGATGTGGTTTAGATTAACGAGGTATTACTCTAACGTGATGAACCCTATGATATGTGATATGTAATAACATTAACAGAAAAAATATATGTCATATACATGTCTTTTTACAAATGTAAAAAGAGGACATCTTAGAGTTTATGAAAACTTAGAGTTTATGGAAAAAGCATATGTGCTACAAACCAAAATAGGGTTTAATATATTAAAATGGAGTTAGAAAGAGCAAGAAGCATTATTATAGGATTTGGATCAATGGTTGACCAACTAGTGGACAAGATATATCAGTATATATGGTTGCAATGATACTATTGACTAAAGTGACCAATCATAGTGGCTCAAGTTGACCAACATGTTAGAAGGTTGGGTCTAGATATCAATTGAGTTCTTGACAAGTCAAAATGACTTGTGAGGACCTTAAACTAATTTTCTACTTCGACCCCCTGTCTCGATCGATGTAGCCCCATCAACCCAAGTAGTCAATCTAACTACCTGGATAGTCAACCGATTTCCAAGGTTGGAAATACAATTGATGTAAGTGGATATTTGTCTTTTGTTTAGTCAATATAGCCAATTTTCCTCAAAAGTGACATCTATTTTATTATCTTTGACATACTGGGAGAAAAAGAGGTGATTTGGAGGGAATTTCTTGTAATTCTTTCTCTATTCATCTTAGAGAAGCTTGATCCATGGTCGTTCTTGAAGGAGAAATGTAGTGGGATTTTCTCTCTCCTTTCATCACCTCTCTTCCTTTCTTATCCCTCTTCTTGTTTGTGATGAAATTCTCCTACCAAAGGTCTGATCCTGATTGTGGTTCTTCCTAGTTCTCTCTTTCTTGCCCCTTTTTCTTCCTAGGGCTAAAGGAAGATCTAAGGAAAGATGTTCTTGGGTTTTGTCTAGAAGAAGAGGGGATGTGCTACGAACCTTGAAGGAAAAACACGTTATTACAAGATCTAGGTGAGTGGATACTCTGACCTCAATGGTTTGGTGTAGAAATGGATGGGGTAGATGGAATACAATTGGCAGCTACATTAATGTATCTTTCATGCTTTTTCTATGGAATTTCTTCTTGTAGATTGTTATCCCAAAAATACAAAAAGAAATCACTGTATTGAATGATACATATCTACTCCCTTGCATCTAAATAAGTAACTACTAGTTATTTATGTTATTGCCATGTTATAACTTGAGTTCTACACTACATTTTGTATATTTAGTGAGTCAAAATGATAACCATACCCGTCCTTCCTATGTTCAATTAATCCAGTGGAATTTCATTTAGGGATGAATTCTCCTAGAATAATGGATGCCTTGAATACCTTACTTGATTAGCATTCCTTGAACTTAAATATATTATACATGGAAATGACAATTAATTTCTTATCTTGCATACACATATTATAATGAATGGATTACAATGTACAATAAACCCCGAATGATAATACCCTATCCTATATTATGAGATTGTAATGTAATTTACTTTATATGACTTTGTCATTCATGAAGTTGTTTATATCTTATTTAACACGAAGTGTTGTGACCTATTGTATGTAGGATATACATTTATCTATAACCTACTAATAGGAGAATCATGACATGTTGGATGATTCAAGAATATCTAGATGGAAATTAATTTATAGGAACACATTAAGCACAAAGAAGAGGATGTAATTAAAGTTCATGTTGAATCCTTAGCACAAATACTTATTACACGAGTAGTGATAAAGCGAACATGAACTTTAATTTAGATACACCATATTCCACTCATAGAACATGTAATAAGTAATGGTTTGAAAATGTGATGTACCTATGAGATGGATAATGAAAATGGATATGAGATGATGATGGAAAAGACGATCAGTGTCATATGGATGATAATAATGAAAATAAGACGTGGAAGGATCAAGAGGACTTATAGAGATGGGATTAGGTCCCCAATCATGTATTTGTGCTTTAGGGAGAGATTAGTCGAGCTATTTCATAGCTCTCTATCCTAAGAGGAAGTGAGTTGAGTCCAATATGAAAATTTCACTCCAATAGGAAGTTGTACCCTTGTCATATATGTTGGCTCTAAATTGGGATCAAGAGGGGGGTGAATTGAGCTAATACCACTTAACAAACTCATTATACCTTCTAAACATTCTCCAAGATGATAATGCAAGTATGAAAGGAAAGGGAGAGATATTGAACAAGCCACATGTGAAGGCACTAATTGCAAGTGTTCCATCTCAAAGGATGTATCTCTAGTACCTATAGATGCCAATCTCTAGGGTTTTCAACCTTGAGTCACTCCTTATATTCTATTATAAGAGTTACATCAAATGACAACCCCTTTCAAGATCAAATGCTAAACAAAATTCCTTTTTCTAGGAAAGGGAGCTAATGACCATACAAAGGATTAGGACCAAGAGCCTTCCTCCTTCTCTAAGGACTTGCCTATCCTTTATCAAGAGTCTTACTCTTTATGTAAGGACCTACCTACTCTTGCAACGAGTCTTAGACTTTTACAAAGGACTTACCCCACTCTTTCAACGAGTCTTCAATCTTCAACAACTTACCCAATCTTGAAAAGGCTCTTCTTCATTTGACTTCTTTTTTCACCAAGGATAAAATTGTCCACCAAAGGCTGCTTTCCATTCTTCTCATTCCTCTCTTAGCAAGAGAGAGAATGTTCATCTTCATCTATGAGAGAGATCGGAGATAAGTAAGTGATATTCTCACAAGAGATATGATGTGCACAAATCATATCAAATTTTCATGCAATTTTAGTTGCACATTTCATTCAATTTAACCACATTTCTACTCTGATTCATGCTAAAATGTTTGTTTCTTGTTTATCTTACTCATGTAATGGCTTGAATTGTTGATACACCATATTCCACTCATAATGAAAGAAAAATGTCAAAAAATTGATCTTTTGGCATTTTCAGAATTTTTCCTCAAGTCATGGAGTTCAAAACTTAATAGATAACCAACAACATAATATGTGGACCACTCCACACAATGTTTGACTCTCAACCAACCAACTCCTCAATCGAGCCTAGCCACTATGTGTGTCCCAGTTATACGACGTGGCTCAGAAAGTACAGAATTCGTCAGAGTATCCCCCTTACAGTCTGTAACTTACTCACACAACGAGTTACTCACGATTGTGGCCCGACTTATTCAGAAAACTGGATTTGACATGACATGTTGAATTATAAACACATGGTGTTAGGCTTATTTTATGTACTTTTTTAAAAAGCAACAATTTCTCAATTTTGATAGATATAACGAGCCACTTCCCTTGGAAAGCGTACCATGTATCATTTGGAGTAGTTAGAGACCAGAGATGAGGCCAGAGTTTTGGAGGGGTGATTTTCAATAGAAATATAGATTTGGAGGGGTGATTTTAGAGAGAAAGCTAGGGTTTCTCAGAAGAGAATCCATTCTTGGCTCCGTTTCTCTTTTCTTTTCCTTCACAAAGCTGTAGAGAGAAAGTTGCTAAATCAAGGAGCATTTTCAAAGATGGATTTGCACCTCTTGGCCGAAGATCACCATATGTTCTTCACTCCCACATATTTATTTGTTATTCCTCTCTCTCTACTCATGTCTGTTTCAATGACTTATCATTTATGCCTATATTTTCTCACCATGAGTGAGTAAACTCCTTTTCTTGAACATGGGAGAGTATCTCCCATGTCATAACTCATGTGACTCGAATTTCATGTTTAATATTAGTTAATATTTGGTTTTTAATGAGTTATGGTATTTATCTTCTTGTATGCATGGTTGGCCCCCATATTTACATGTTTTATGCTTCTTATTATTTTTGGAAAGATATATCAAGAGGTAAGTAATAACTGTTATGACAACAATTCCTTGACCATGGGAATGGCTAGGATCGCGTTGAGGGTTCTAGGTTGTAGTTCAAATATGTATATGCATGAGAATGATATACAATATTAGGACTATCTTATCTCATCAGGAGATGGCATCGACCTACCTTTTGAAGATTGACTAATGTAAATGGATTTCATTGCTCCTTATTAGGTTATGATGTGGAAGCAAAAACCCACATCCAACCTCTCTTGGTATGATTTCAACTATTCACCAAGTGATTACTACCTTTGTTTTCTTTGTTTCATATTCAAAATTAATTTGATCAAAACCAACTTTTTAAATTAAAATTGACTTTGACTATTGAAAATTAACAATTTGCACCTAGCTAGCCTAGCTCCCTGTGGTTCAATCTCGACTACAACTAATCCTGTATACTGCAGGTGATTGACGAGTTGAAAAATTTATTTATTTAAAATTCTCTTGCCTTTGGCAATCAACAATATACATGTAGGACTAGCTTTCTTGCATGTTTCCTCTCACTCTAATGGATGTAACAAGTGATTTAGCCCATGAGAGTGGATATGGGCTCTTTGGGTCACTTCCACTCTCATCTATAGTATAAGGGGCCTATCTAGTTCTTGTCTAACCAAGGGATGAAGCCCAAGGGGTCCTATTTTATAATTGAGGATTCCTCCTAGATGTTAGAATCACTTTAATCCTAGATATTTTGGGATGAGTCCAACATATATATTCCACTTTTTTTGACCCCTAGCCACTAGAATCGTTAAGGATGAATTCTAGTTATTTTGGGAAGAGCTCAATATAAGTTATTCACCTTTTCTCACCCCTGGATATATCACACTACGGAAATAGGCTTCTATAGTGATTTTAATGAGTGTATAACTCAGACAATAGATCTTTCTATCCTCGCATATTTCTAGTCAATTGAGCTACACATTTGGCTGATAGAAATTTTTGGAAACCCTCTGAACAATGATGTCGGTTGAGATTTACCCAAGGGAAACTGGACCAGTTGCACTTGAGATTTTGGGTCTTCCAAGACCTCCCAAGTACAATATAATTCATCCTAAATAACTCTATTACACCTATGAGCTTAGTTGCAAGTCAGACACTCAATGAAAGTGATTTATGTCATTGGTCTAAGGAGAAAACTATCTATTTTTAATCTTGATCTTTGTGCATGTATGACATCATTTATCTGAACTAATGTTTGCAAGTTTAGGCATTTAGAGTGTGTCTATCTAATATAAAATAAATTATTATTGGCAAAATAAATCATATGTTTTAATCATCATCAAAACAAGGGATTAGATAATTTAGACCTTGAGTTGACATTACACCCTTTAAGTATTTTAGTCCTTGATCCATTACTCAAGTGCAGCCTTAGATGTTAGACCACAGTTTTGTAGCCTAGTAGATATGTTGTGCAATACTACCTGGATGACAGGATGGTAGTATACAAGAGGTAAGATGTTAAAATGATATTCAAGAAGTCTATCACAAAGATTTGACTAAGACAAGCTTAAATGAATGTTGTGATAATAATGCTTTGGAATTTATTTCTCTGTTATACTTTTTACATGTTGTATACATTTTGACAACTATCTTACATGGAGACCATGAAATGGTAGTCATAATAATCTCTCATAGTGATAGTGGTGATTGTAGTTCTTAGACCTGAAGTCACTACACTCATCACATGTTGTTAGGTACACTTTGAAATCATCAAATGTAATCCTAAAATACGGGTTGCCATAAAGGTGATGATGGGGTAGATTTGACACATGGGGATTGAGTGAGAGTGATGTAGATGGGATTTGTCCTTCCTATAAGAGATTGATATCTAGTTCTCTTGATAAGAGAGACTCAATAATGTACAACCGTACTAATGTGATTCAATATGTGATATGTGAACTCACATGCATCTTAGACAGTCTGCTCTAGTTCAAATAACATAGATTGAACGTTGAGAGGATGACAATTCCATGCCTCAAGTTCAATCTAGATATCAGAGACAAAGGAACTATACGATCACGGTAACACTAATCACAGATTGTAGGTTGAAGTTTTTCTCCAGCTTTCCGAATTACTTTGGTAGAAATGATGTCTGACTATGCACTACTCTTTGCTTGTGATGTCATAATTTGTTATAGACATTCACTGCAAACGTAATTATGGACCTATAGGGTAACATACATATGATACACTTGGTTTAAAGGATTATATTCATGAATGATGCTTAGATTGAATGCTAAAGGTGTTTAGGTATTCAATTAAACAATAGATCAACTAACTAGACTCAAAATCATCAAGCTCAAGTGTTAGACTGACTGTTTGGAGTGTCAGGTTGATTAGAAACTGAATTGGATGAGTTCTACCAGAACTGGGGCATGAGACGACCATCTCACATGATGGCTATGAGACGACTGTCTAGCATGAGAGAGACGACCAATTCGTGGTTGTGGGACAACCGCTTCATGTGAGTGAGATGATCAGTCTATGGTCACGAGACAATCGGCTCGTGTGACTGAGACGCCCAGTTCATGGGGAAATTCAATTGCATCAAGGATTAGTGATGACGTCATGTTCTGCATTAATTGGATTTGAATTACCAATTTGATTCAAAATAAGAAACTGCACATGATGACTGTCTGGATATGTGAGATGACCATTTTGGTGTGTGAGACGACTGTTTCATAGTTCACAGGTCCTAGAAAATTCATTTTTCTGGACCCTTCTATTCCCACAATGATAAAAAACCCTGACCCTGGTCTCTACTATAAATAGAGGGGTATTGGGGGCTTCCCAAGACACACAAGTTAAAATTAGTTGCTCTGAAAATTGTTGTCCTCTTTAGTTGTGGTAACCAATAGAGAGCCCAAGCAAGTCCTACCCGTCAAATGGAGGGATATCAAGGGAGATAAAAACTGAGGATCAACTATGAGAGAGCATGTCGGTGACTAGTACGTTGACAGACGGGGATAGATCCTTCTCGTTAGTTCTGGTAGTGCAATGTGGAGTTCCTGGTGGTCCGCGTGCACTACTATAGAGGTGGGAGACTGTAGTTTGCTGCTTGGAGGACATCATCAACAACCATCTATGGAGGAGGCCATTACTGATGATTGTTCAAGTGCTACTGCTGTCTAAAGAAGAAGAAGCACTCTACTACTACAAGGGCAATGTCACTGGACTTGCTCCAGGACCAGGTATAACCTTGCAACCTTCCTTCCTAGATACATTGTTGTAGACACAGTCTTGTTGTTCTTGGTAAACAAACAATTAAATTTTTGTTTCTGCTGTCTATATCTGCGCCCTATTTCCCTACAATGTTAATTTACAGTGTATCTGGGATCTAAATCGACGTGATCGGATTTAGTTTTTATTCTTTCATTTCATGCGATGTGAATATTAAAATTATTAATGTGCATATCCGATTAAACTCCACATGATTCCACAAGCTAATATATTATATATATATATATATTACATAATACGTGTCACCATAAAATCAGTTTTGATGGTGGATGTGAAGCATGGTTATGGCCAATAAACCCAGATCTGTGTGTGCATGGTTGTTGTTTTTTTTTCCTGTTGATAATCGGTTTACTTACTGAGCCTCTCTCTCATTTTCAAATGTAAATTAGTTCTGTTCTTCCTATTTCCCCTCAAATATAACTCGAGGTATCCCTTTTACAATGTAACAAGGAATAGGATAGTTTTAATTTATGTTTTCACGTGAGATAACGATCGACACAAAGGCAAAATGACTGACTCGTCAGACTAACCGACTGACTGGAGGACCAAGGAGGCCTAATGACAAGAGGATGAACCGATCGACTGGTGGCCCAACCGATCAGCTGGAGGAGTCCATACGCTACTGGACCTGAGAACCAGACAACTGTTTCAAGAGCTCAACTGAGCGACCATGAGGTGAGCCGACCGATTCAAGAGTTGAAATAATCAACCCATATGAGTTCGAGCATAGATCTTAACCAATAAGATGTTGCATATGATATGGACCCTAGGTGGTAGTAATTCCTTGTGGCTCAATAGAATTACATTAGTATGGCCATAACCATCACTTGTGTGTTTTAATTATTGCATGTTTCATTGTGGTTATAGCATGTATATGATACAGACTAAGTATGTGGTGATTCGATATGTATATGTACCTATATATATAATCCTTCAATATAAATATTAAGTATTAGATGCTTTCTAATAGAAGCACACATGAAAAGCTTGATCGACCAAGCACATGATATGCCAAAGTGTGATGCACCGTCTATCTCATGGAAGTGTGATGGTATTAATGTAGGATCTGCCAAAGTGGGATGCATTATTATCATGTTGGCTTTTGGGTCAGGCTTAATTGGTGATTCTTAGAGAGCCTAAGCCCATAGGCATGCAAATGATTATGGCAAGGAATTGTGCATACCATCTATCCAAGAGTTGCATGAGATGCAATTGACAAATGTTATCTACCTAAATAGTCAAGTTGTGGGTGATCAGCCAAAGCTAACTCATGATTTGATGAAATATGGATCTTGGCTCACTAAAAGATTATACACTACAATCTTCCAAATTGATACATGAGGGTTATCAACTTGAACAAAATATTGGGAGCGATAGTTAATTCAAAACCTAATTACTATCGTCAAATTTATCAAATCAAACAAATAAAAGATGTTTTGAAAAGTTGCAACATTTATTTGTAGAATCAAACGTCAAACACAAACGCATTACTGTTGCTAACAGTCCTTGATAAAGGATAAAATGGGATGAAGTTCCATGTCTGGTTAAGGATTTTGAGTAGTGTTCTCAATCGTGAGTGAAATCTGTATTTCCTTAAACGATCAAATCAAGAGGAACCCACTCCGAATGTGCCTAAGGGTAAATGGATGCATACTGGAAGCATGTCAATGATGCCATAGATATTGATTACCTCATGCTTTGTTGTATGAACTATGAGTTGCATGAACAACATGATAACATGGACATTCTCAAGATGGTAACACATCTTAAGAATCATGTAAAGAAATAAAGGTATAACGTCTCCAAAGTGTTGTTTGAGTGCAAACTGATTGTGGGAGATAAAGTAGAGCCTCATATGATAAATATGATTGGGCATGTGGAGTGACTGGGATTTCTTTTAGGTTAAGAGTTGACCATGGATATGATTCTACAAGCGTTGCATGAATCATATAGCCAATTTATCAAGTGTTACTACTTGAGTAACTTGACTAAACCGCTTTCAAAACTACTTGGCATGTTGATGCGAAAATAAGAATCAAGAAGGACAAATCCATGATGGTGATCAACAAAAGTGAGTCTTAGGTAAAAGGAAAGGCCAAGAAGAGTTCTAAGGCTAAGCTAAAGTCCAAGTCTTCTGCACTCAATATAAGGAGAAGGGTAAGTGTAAAAGGAATATGTCCTTTTCACTTAATGGACAAAGGAAGAAGAATGAGATAGAGACCTCTACTTCATGACCCGATGAGGAATAAGCTAGAACTATAAGGAGAAAGGGTTGCTTCCACTATAGTTGAAAGCTGTCATTCATGGTTACATAACAACATTAGTGAATTTCTATTTTAAACTTGCCATTGATGAAAACATCATGTATCTTGTATGGAAAAGGATGAATTGATGAGATATTATATGGAAATGACCTATGTCTTATAAACTATACTTTATAGTTGTAAAGACAAATGTGTATGACAAATATATTGAATGACTAGATGACTCAAACATTGAATACCTACAACATTGTCATTTAAAGCACATAAGTGAGAAATACATTTCTAGAATCCATATGATGGTTATCTAGACTCTTTTTTTTATTGAACTAATAGAGACATGCATGTCTTATTGTTGTGCAGATATGACAATAGCATCTTCACTAGATGTAGTGGGATATTGACTATTCCATTAGGACTAGTACATACTGATGTACATAGACCTTTTAGAATAAATGTGAAGGGTAATTACAAGTACCTCATTATATTTATTGATGTTATCAGTAGATATGGAAATTTGTATTTATGAAATACAAGTATGTATCTCTTGAAGTGTTCAGAGAGATTGAAAATGAAGTATACGTGACTAACTTGGGAAAAGTATTAAGATACTTCTATATGATAGATGTGGAAATACTTTGAACCAAGAGTTTGAGGTCCTTCTGGAGAGACCACGATAGAGTATCATGATGAACTCCACCTAAACACAATGATAGTGTATCACACCCTATTAAGTCATGGTGCAATTTTCATTAAAATCTAGTTGATCTTACAATCCCTTTTTGGGCACATGGTTTACACTAAAACAATGTATTGTCTAAATGGTTCGAAAGACACCAATATGAGATGTGGCATGGGAGGTGTCCCGATGTGTCTTTAGTAGTGATTAGGGATGAATACCTATATAAGAAAATTGTTTCTTAAAAGGCTTTTTTCACAAATCACATAAATGTTATTTTGTTAAAACTACTCTTATCCCAATCTGACAAAAAAGTGTTTGTGGGTCTGGATGGTTGTATTCCTGAAGAGGAACTTAGTTCCAAAGGAATCCGTGGGAGTAAAAGTAGAAATCAAAACGTTTGAGACAAATAAGAAAACATTGAACCTAAAGAGATAAAATGGGAACAAAGAGAATCACATGATGTTGTGCAATCTCAAATTCCTTATGTAACACAAAACCTTATAGTTGTAGTAGAACATGCCTAGAGCTTGAAAGATTATGATATCTTGAAGAAGTTGGTGGGTTGATCATATATGATGAGTCAAAAATTTATCTAGAAACTATTAAGGGACTAGAATCTAAGAAATGGCTTGAGGCGATGAAGATCCGAGATGGATTCCATCTACACCAACAAGGTACGACCTTGTTGGATCCACCTGAAGGGGTAAAGTCCATAGGATACATTTGGGTCTTTGTAAGAAGACCAACATGGAAGGGTAAATTGGTTGAAAATAGTTTCAAACTAGTTCAAGGTGTTGAACATGATGAAGTCTTTCACCAGTTACCATGGTTAAATCTATCTGGATCATGCTTGTTGTTGCAACTTAGTAAGACTATGAGATTTGGAATATGGATGTTATAACCAAATTCCTTAATTGGAATAATTAAAAAGATGTGTACATGAAAAAATCTAAAGGTTTTATAAATCCATTAATGCAAATAAAATCTATAAGCTACAAAGGTCAATCTTTGGATTGAAGCAAGCATCTCAAAGATGGAATCTTCTATTTGACAAGACAGTCAAAGAGTTTGACTTGACTCAAAATGAAAATGAAATCTATGAATACAAAAGATTTAGTGGGAACATATTAATATTCCATATAATGATGGGGAATAACATCCTTATCCTACAAATATTAAGATATGGCAAGGAAAGTACCTTCTATATGAAGGGTTTAGGTGAAGCATCCTATGTGATAGGAATTGCGATCTATAGAGATAGATTTGGAAAGCTTCGTGGCCTAAGAAAAATCACATACATTGGCAAATGCTAAAAGGGTTTAGCATGCAAGACTCAATGAGAGAATACATGTCCATGTTCTATGGAGTTAATCTCTCAGGAGCCTAGTGTTCCAATTCTTGTGAAGAATAGGAATACATGGATAGATTCCATATGCATTCTCAATTGGATCTATTAATGCAATGATATGTACTTAACATGTTATCTCATATGTATTGGACATGACGAGAAGATATCCAACTATCTCATATGTATTGGACATGATGAAAGGATATCCAGTCATCTCACATGTTTTGGACATGATGAGAAGACATATATATACCTATCTAGAAATCTCGTATGTATTGGACATGACGAGAGGGTATATGTCAGATGCCAGTGAGAGTCACTGTACTACCATAAAGAACATCCTTAAGCACTTGAGAAGCACTAATAGGATCGGTTCCTCAGTTATGGTAATAAGGAAGAGTTGGGTGTAAAGGGTTACACCGATGCAATCTTCTGAACTAACATAATGATTGTAATATATGTTTATATTTGACGTTAAATGAAAAATTGTAAGCTGGAAAGGATTTCGAGCTAATGACAATTATTTATATCTATAATAGAAGTTGAGTATCTCTATTTTATGAGAATAACAGAGGATATTGTATGGATCAAGAAGTTTATATGGGTGAATTTGTGGGAGGTTCCAACCATTGATGAAACAGTAGAAATACTATGACAACAATAGAGCTATATGATTGGCAAGTAATATCAGATAGCATACTACAACACTTCCCTCTCATATGAGATGGCATACAATGAAGATATGTGAAAATTGCAAAATATTGACTTGAAACAAACATTGCTATAAAAGCACTTGTGTAGCAGAAACATGATGGACATGTTAAGATCACTTAGAATATGGTTCATGGGTGATTGTCTCTAAGTTCAAGTGGGAGTCTGTTGGTAAGTATGCCTAGAGAGCCAATCATATGATTATTAGAATGTGACATTAGATACTTGATTTGATATTAATAAAGGTAATTCCATCTATTATGTATGTCATAATCATGAGATGATGACACAAATGTAACCATATGTCTAAAGAATAATGTTACTTGATGACATATGTCTTCAAGTGCGTGACTTGAACAATGAGATCATATGAATTCTAAGAGTACATACATTGTTGTTATGTACCTAGTTGGATATTAATGTGGAAGCAAAATATAAAATAGTAATACATAAGACTAGGGTGTGTGTTGACTGATGAAAGAGTCTCATTAGTCATGATATATGATATCAAGTCACTCACACAAATACATGTTAGAGAATAGTGTATTGGGCATGCCCACCATGAGAGTGATACATGGAGAACATGTAGTGGTAGTAAGAATCATCTCTCGTAGTGATAGTTGTGATTGTTGTTCTTAGACATGAAGTCACTACACTCATCACATGTCATTGGGTATACTTTGACATCATCAAACATAATCCTAAAACACGGGTTTCCATAAAGGTGATGATTGGGTAGCTTTAACACATGGGGATTGAATGTGAGTGATGTAGATGGGATTTGTCCCTCCTATAGGAGATTGATATCCAATCCTCTTGATAAGAGAGATAGATTAATGTACGACATACTCATGTGATTCAATATGTGATATGAGAACCCACATGCATCTCAGACGGTCTGCTATGGTTCAAGAAACATGGATTAAGTGTTGAGAGGATGACAAATCCATGTCTTGAGTTTAATCCGGATATCATAGACCAAGGAACTATATGATTATGGTAACACTAATCACAGATTCTAGGTTGAAGTTGTTCTCCAACTTTTTGAATTACTTGAGTAGCAATGATGTGTGACTAGGCACTACTCTTTGCTTGTGATGTCATAATTTGTTATGGACATTCACTGTCAACATAATTCTTGACCTATAGGGTCACACATATAGGATACACTTGTATTAAAGGAGTATAATCTTGAATGATGTTTAGATTGAATTTTAAAAGTGTTTGGGTTTTCAATTATACAATAGATCAACTGATTACACTCCAAATCATCAAGTTCAAGTGTAAGACTGACTGTTTGGAGTGTCAAGTTGATTAAAACTGAATTGGTTGAGTTCGGCCAGAACTAGGGCATGAGACAGCTGTCTCACGTGAGCAAGATGACCATCTCACATGATGGTTGTGAGACAACCATCTTGCATGAGCAAGATGACCAGTTCATGGCCACGAGATGACCATATCTCATGAGCAGGATGACCGATTTGTGGTCGTGAGAAGAGTGGCTTGTGTGAGCGAGATGCCTGATTTTGGGGGAATTCGATTGCATCAAGGATGAATGTTGACATTATGTTGGGCATTAATTAGATTCAAATTGTAAATTTGATTCTTAATACAAAACTACATGAGATGACCATTTTTCTATGTGAGATGACCATCTCTCTCACAAGACTACCATTTTTCTATGTGAGATGACTGTCTCACAGTTTGAAGGTTATAAAACATTCATGATTCAAGACCCTTCTACCCCCACAACGATCGGGAACCCTGAACCTGACCTCTATAATAAATACAAGGGTACTGGGGGATTCCTAAGACTAAGACACACAATTGAGAATCACTTTCTCTGACAATTTTTGTCCTCTCTAGTTGTGGTAACTAATAGAGATACCAAGCAAGTCCTACCCATCAAAGGGAGGGATAGAAAGAGAGAGAACAACTGAGGACCAGTTTGGAAGAGCATGTCAGCAACTAGTACATCAATGGAAGGGGAAAACTCCTTTTCATTGGATCTAGTAGTGTAACATGGAGTTCCTAGTGGTCTACGTGGACTACTCTAGAGGAAGGAGGCCGCCATCTACATCTTGGAGGACATCGTTAACCGCTATCTGTGGAGGAGGCCATTCGTGACGATTGTTTGAGTGTTGCTGCTACTGAAGGAGCATATTGCTGCTTGAAGAAGAAGAAGAAGAAGCACATTACTAATGCAAGGGTAATCTCAATAGACTTGCTCCAGGATCAGGTATAACCTTACAATCCTACCTTCCTAGATACATTGTTTTCGACACAATCTTGCTGTTCTTGGGAAACATGCAATTAAATTTTTGTTTCTGCCGCCTATATCTCCATCATGTTTTCCTACATTTTTGATACCAGAGTTCTATAACACATGCATGGTGTGTGTTTTTGATGCATGGTGCATAATGTTAGTGAAGAGTAGTGGATGTGGTAGTTTAGATAGAGTGCCTACACATTCATTTTCTAATGGGAGAGATCATACACTATTGTTTGTTGCATGTTTCTTTTTTATGAATCTCAAAATAGTTGCTTATTCTAGAGATCATGATGTAATATAAAGACAATGCTTATGTAATATCTCATGCTTTGGGAATTATGCATGAGATATGATAATATTTATAAGATAGGGATCAACTCTTGCATCTTGATATTAATGTGAATCTTATACACTGAGTTAGTCTAATTTATAAGAGTTTTGTATTTGGCCCATGACTTTTGTTTTGATGATCTCATCAATGTTTTATCTAGTTTTTGTTGCGAAAGAGGGTTATTTCTCTTTTAGCCCCACAATTAGGGTTAATTAGATAAATTGGGTGGCCTATTCCCAAGATAAGTCATGAAAGAAAGGCCCATGGATTGAGTGCAAAAACTCTCTCCACCTTTAAATGCAACCCAACAATCCACTTCCTATGTAGATACAAGGTTATATTAGTCATAATGAGGATACTACCTAGCTAGTCTAAGTGATCTTGTACCTTTATCTTATACAATGATTCTATCTTGTTATTCATCCTTTAACACATGTGACAACTTTTTATTGGGTTTAATGAGTGGGGATGTATCTATGAGATAGATACAAACCCATACTATGATCAATGTATGCATATGACCCTCCTATTTCAAGTGTTACATAGTTACTCCACCCAGATTGTTAGAGGTTTGATATGTTATCACCTCATTTAAAAGTCTTTGTGCCTTTCATTTCAATAATTTGATATTTTAATTTTAGTTATAATTACATTGTTTTGAATCTATGTTTAGTATCTGCATAAATATGTTCTAGTAATATTTAAGCGCACAATATTTTTACATCATTTCTCTTGTATGTCTCGCTAATATTTTAATTTTATCTATATTATTACATTCACTCGTTATCCATTAGAATACGACAATTAACATCTATAACTTATATATCATGTATTTTGAAAAATAAGTTTCTTGTAAGATGGGAAATTATAAAACAAGTACCACACTTGTATGCAGTGTCCATTGTCTATACTAACTATATATTGGAGATTTTAGTGATTATTATGCAATATATGTCATAGGGAAACACTAAAAATCTATTAATTCCTATGTTTTAACTTTCTATGATAAAAAGTTTTACTCCATTATACAAGATTTCAACAATCCATAGAAGAGATTATAGTAATAGATCCAAAATGTATTCGCTATGTGTTGACACCTCATTTTAATTCTTACTCAAATTAATAGATTAAATCTACCTTCCAACATAAATCATAATTTAACCCTATTTATATATCTTTATTGATATTTTCCAACAACTTTATCCACCATCTAGGCATTTATCTCATTAGCTAAGGATTAATGAGTGAATAATACTCTTATCATGGGTTTTAGAACAACAATAAATACAAATAAACTTTTTGCGAGCCATATCATAATAAGATGGCAAATGGAATTTACTATGATAAAATGTTCAAAACTATATTCTAAATCGAATATGAATTTCTTTTACAACAAGGAATATTTAATAACCATTTATTGTTGATAATAAAAAGTGATTAGGAAAGAAATGTAATTATAATTGGATTATAGGTTTCATGTTTTCTCTCCTGATCAGAACTCAACCTGATTCAATAGGGGAATTTTTCTCAGAAAAAGGAAATCAAGAAAGAAACAACTATTATAGAAAATGATGATTTTCTCTCAGGAAGGAACTCTTTGTGTGCCACTAAACAAACAAAGTGTTTTTCTAGATTTAGTAAGCTTGTAGGAAACCATGCAAAGTGATATCTTACCTAGTGAGATGTGGGTCCTACCTCTAAATCCCAATCCTTCTTGAAATTCATGCTGAATCCTTCTTCAAACACTTATATGATTCCTTCAAACCCAAATTTGGGAAATGCTAGAAGTAATCACTTATAAAACACATAGAAAACTCACCACTTCTCATTGTTGTAAAGATAAAATGATACTATATCCCTCTTACTATTTATGTCTACCAACAATTTATCTAGAATATCTTCTTCTAGAGAAGGACCATGATATGATGGTATAGTGTAGGAAAGTTTTTGGGGCATCCATGGCCTCAAAATTGTACATGATCTACTTCATCATAATAATTATTGTTAAAAGTAAGTCTTTTATAGTTCATAGGGATATTTATTAATTAAACATTTACTTCTTTTCTATTTCATAATGATCTATTATATTTGAAGTTCAATCCTTCCCTAGTTGACAATGAACTCTTCTAATCAAAGACCACTCATTTTCTAGTTGATCTTACCATTCTAGTTAAACTAGTATTCCTTTAAAATAGATAAGTTTGTTATTTAAGCTGTCCTATTTTAAAACCACAATTATGATTTCTTGTAGAAAGTGTTATTGTTTAAGTTGTTAATGATGCTTTAGTCTTTAGTCAATTAAATTCATCAAATGTATACTAGTTTCTCCTTGAGTAATATCTCTTTGTAGTTATTGTCATTATATATGGAATTTTACTTTAGATAATTTATCATAAGGAGTTCACTATTCCTTTAGTAATGAACTTGGTTTACATAAATTGAAGATTTACATTCATCATGACATAATAAATCTCAATCATCACATCGATTCAAATTGTTCTTGATTCATTATATTCAAGGATCTTGATTAATTTTCTCATCAAAGTCACCTATGCTGTCTCAATCGTCCAGGATAGATTCCACATATGGGCATCCACAATTGGATACAAAAGAAACTAGACTTGCTAAAATGATGAAAACATAATAACAATAGTTTAAAGACATTATTATAATTGCAACTCACATGAAGTTTATTTTTCTTTTTCTTTTTCTTTTCCAACTCAAATTAATAGATTAAATCTCCCTTCCAACATAAATAATAATTTAACCCTATTTATATATCTTTATTGATATTTTCCAACAACTTTATCCACCATCTAGGCATTTATCTCGTTAGCTAAGGATTAATGAGTGAATAATACTCTTATCATGGGTTTTAGAACAACAATAAATATAATTGAACTTTTTACGAGCCATATCACAATAAGATGGCAAATGGAATTTACTATGATAAAATGTTCAAAACTATATTCTAAATCGAATATGAATTAATTTTGCAACAAGGAATATTTAATAATCATTTATTTTTGATAATAAAAAGTGATTAGGAAAGAAATGTAATTATAATTGGATTATAGGTTTCATGTTTCCTCTCCTGATCAGAACTCAACCTGATTCAATAGAGGAATTTTTACCAAAAATAGGAAATCAAGAAATAAATAAATATTATAGAAAATGATGATTTTCTCTCAGGAAGGCACTCTTTTTGTGCCACTAAACAAACAAAGTGTTATTCTAGATTGAGTAAGCTTGTAGGAAACCATGCAAAGTGATATCTTAACTAGTGAGATGTGGGTCCTACAGATCCTTCTTGAAATTCATACTGAATCCTCCTTCAAACACTTATATAATTCCTTTAAACCCAAAGTTGGGAAATGCTAGAAGTAGTCACTTATACAACACATAGAAAACTCACCACTTCTCATTGTTGTAAAGATAAAATGATACTATATCCCTCTTGCTATTTATGTCTACCAATCTTTTATCTAGAATATCTTCTTCTAGAGAAGGACTACGATATGATGGTATAATGTAGGAATGTTTTGGGGGCATCCATGGCCTCAAAATTGTACATGATCTATTTCATAATAATAACTATTGTTAAAAGTAAGTCTTTTATAGTTCATAGGGATATTGATTAATTAAACATTTACTTCTTTTCTATTTCATAATGATCTATTATATTTGAAGTTAAATCTTTCCCTAGTTGACAATGATCTCTTCTAATCAAAGACCACTCATTTTCTAGTTGATTTTACCATTCTAGTTAAACTAGTATTCCTTTAAAATAGATAAGTTTGTTATTTAAGCTGTCCTGTTTTAAAACCACAATTATGATTTCTTATCGAAAGTGTTATTGTTTAATTTGTTAATGATGCTTTAGTCTTTAGTCAATTAAATTCATCAAATGTATACTAGTTTCTCCTTGAGTAATATCTCTTTGTAGTTATTGTCATTATAGATGGAATTTTACTTTAGATAATTTATCATAAGGAGTTCACTATTCCTTTAGTAATGAATTTGGTTTACATAAATTGAAGAAATACATTCATCATGACATAATAAATCTCAATCATCACAACAATTCAGATTGTTCTTGATTCATTATATTCAAGGATCTTGATTAATTTTCTCATCAAAGTCACCTATGCTGTCTCAATCGTCCATGACAGATTCTACATATGGGCATCCACAATTGGATACAAAAGAAACTAGACTTGCTAAGATGATGAAAACATAACAACAATAGTTTAAAGACATTATTATAATTCCAAATCACGTGAAGTTTCTTTTTCTTTTCTAAACCAATATCCTAAAATGGATCTTTTAATAAATATCCTGCCCAATAATAATTACTATTTAATGAAATGAATGTGCCTAACACCTTCCCTATTCATAAAAAAATTTTCCCACATGGTCTTTCTATGCCTTCCTACCTATATGCGCGTGTTTAGAGTAAAAATAATGGTTTTGTGTTTCTTGATTATGTAACATTATATCTCACATTTTCCTTTTCTATTATAAAATAAGATGTTGATTTCAAATTTTCTATTATTTTTAATTCTTCCAAATACAAGATTTGATTTTCATTTATACATGGATAATATAATTTGGAGACTATTAAAAATACTTTGTCATTGATCTGGCTTTTTACTCACAATTTGATTTTTGAAATTGATTCTATTTATTTCTCTTTAGTTTTTTATTTCCCATTTTGTTTCTAGGAAGATGAGTAAAAGAATTAAATCAAAGATAATATAAGAGTAAGTGTGGGGAGGCCTTGATATCTTCTCTCCCACCTTTTCTCTCCTTTATCGAGTCCACCTTTCTTCTTCTAAACCATGACTAAAAAAGAAAGGCAATGAATAGGAAAAATTGATCTTTATAACGAGTTTTGGTGTCTTCTAATTTACTAGTGATATGAAGGATAAGGAATTGTTTTAATTTTCATAATGACTATATATAACCTATTTTACATGTTAATGGTGTTGAGGTATATCATTTTTAAGGACAATAATAATTGTTCATATAATCATATAAATAATCTAGGTAGAGTAAATGTAAGGCCCCTGAACTTGCTTAATGAATTGAATAAGCTTAATTACCATAATTTAATGATTATAAACATAATATAACCTTTTTATATGTTTTTAAATCATAATACAAGCTTAAGTTTCAATTTTGGTCCAATTTGGACACTATTTGAGCAAGTTATGCAATTTTATGCACATTTTGGACTTTTCTGCAATTTACCCAATTGAGAGGCTTTCTTTGCAATATATCCCTTGAATTATGTTCCTTGTATATTATATCATCATTATTGATCTATTTGAGACATGGGGTGCCTATTTAAACCTTTGGTTGAAGGTGTTTTCTCCCAGGGTATTTTAGGGTTTACCCCTTCATGGATGAGCTACCTTTAGTAGCTATCAACTAATGAATTATGTGATTGGCTGGGAAATTAGACAAAGGCAAGATAAGAAGGTCTATATGGATGGTGGGGGAGCTTCTTGTGTGTGTTCTTGTATATTGGTAATAGTTTAAGGCCATAGACACATGGGGAAGCTACTTTTACACCTCATGCTTGCTTCATCCTTATCCATGGGCTATATTTACCTCTTCCTTGACCAAGTTCGAAACTATGCTTGCATTCTCTTTCCTTTAACCTGGAGAAATGACTCCCCTCTATTTTTATGCAGAACCAAGTGCTCTAAGGTAGAAGACAACCTATTTTTGGAGAAGAAGGTCTCCTAGAGCTCCATTTAGCCCTACCTAGGGTTTCCAAGGTCATCTTCTAGGGATTTTGACCAAGGCAAGTTATTTTATTCCTTCCTTCTCCATCTCTCTTGATATTCTCCTTTCTGAGACCTTCCTCCAGGTCATAACCTTTCTGTTCCATGGTAGAAATTGCTCTAAAGCACTAAAACCCTACCTTTCTTGCTCCTTATGCTTAGGGTTTGCTCATTTGATGAAGAAAGGTGCTAGATGGGCGAATTCATAGCTTATTCTTGGATTTTCTATACTACCTGCTCAAGTTTTCTTCTATGTAGGGTTTCATCTTCTCATTAGAGGCAAGTTTTATAACTTTCTCCACATTTATTGGTTACCATAAGCTTTCTAGATCATGTTCTTGCTTGAAAATGATGATCCATGCACTAAAAAGCTATGCTTGACTTGAATTTTGATTTTTATAATGTTCCATGTTCTAATTTTAGTTTTATATGAGCCTGTGATCATGTGTACGTTATTTCTAAGATATAATATGACTTGTATCAGGTTGGTTTGACAACCTATGGTGCTAAGCACCTATCGACCAATGGTCAATTTTAGGGTTTTAAGCTGATTTCTTCTATAAACCCATGACCCGATGATGGTACCATTGTAACAACCCTATGGTGTTGTCTTCATGACAACTGATAGTCGTGATGAAAGGTGTCAGATTATGGTTACAACCTATTGTCACCCCCTTAGGTCAGGTTTTGGATCAATTATAAGTTTAATGATCAACCATTAAGTACCCTAATAATGTTATCAATCAATGATGACATTAGCTTAATATTTGATGCTGATTAATGAATATAGTGTTAATATAACAACCTATGGTTACTTAATGGTCACTAATGATGATATATCAGATATCCAAAATTTATGGTGATTTAATCATATTTTTTAACATCAATTAAGCCTTAGACCAATGGTTTCTTGGGTCACTTGATGCAATGGTCAGACCTAAACTGTAATGGATGGTTTTAACATATGAACTTGACCCAATGGTCAAGATCTACTATTTATTCCTCCAATAAAGTGGAATTATGACTAATGTAATATTTTGGTCTTAATAATGTGGTTTAAATGGTTTCATTTATATGATCAACTTAAGGAGCATACTTGTTGACAAAGGATGGCTTGTTTTAAATGAACAGTCGATTGTGGGTTTTACCCTACTCTTAATGGAACTTTTTGTGTTGTTAATAAAGGGATGTCTAGGGTTAGATGGTGAATCTTTCTAGAGAACAAATCAAAGACTTCATAGGTGATTTATCCAAGGTGTTTACTTATGTAAACAACCAATGGTCTTACCTTTTAAACATCCAATGGTTCTGGGTGACATTGTGGTATGGTTATATGGGTTGAATGATGATGGAGCAAATGGAGGGTTACCCTTAACAATGTAGTCTTACATATTCACTCATATGAATAGAAGGGATGATAACCATATTGTGTGCATATGTAACCCTAATGAGGTATAGCTTGTTATACCTAGCTTTAATATAACTAAATGATGGTAATTGGATATGAATAGTCCTTATATGACTAATGCAATCATGGGATACTCTCTTATTGTTGTTGAAACCCTAGTATGCTATAACTCGATGGTTACATCTTGATTTATGTGTGGGTTCATACTTGAGAATAATATGGAATGTGATGGTGATGCTTCACCTTATGCATCCATGATCCAATGGGGATGCCGAGTATGTTAGGGTTTGGGTATGAGTGCTGATTAGAAACATTAATATAATTTATCTTGTGAACCTAACTCTAATGCAAATAGATAAAGATGAGTATTCATGTTTAACATTCTTAAATGATGGAATTATGGTGAAATAATCTCCTTAATATGATCATAACCTTAATATGTTATTTGGTGGTTATCATAGCCACATGGTTGATACTTTCTTATGCTAAAAATGTGCATAATGAATATGATGAGGGTTAATCATATCTAGATTCCTTGCATGTTGATGTAATAAAGGAATGTTCTTAATGTTAATATAACCCTGCTATGATTGTTTATGAATATCTCCTAGCTCATTAATGCAATATTGTACTGATTTGGTGTATTATATGTAAGTGATGTTGTTGAGCCTTGCTATAAGACATGGAATGATAATGATGATCTTGCAGGGAATAGTATAATGGTCTTGATGACCTTTGGGCATGGTTGAGCCCTGAATGAGGTGTAATCCTATTGTGTTGATAAGGGTTGATACCCTATGATATTGTGAAAAGGATTTATATCTTGTGATAGTATGATGAGTAGTGTAACCTCATGAATGGAAAGTGAATAGTACCATGTGATGATGAGATGAGAAATTATGTTTCACACGTTTTATATCTTTTGAAGTTGTGATATTTATATGCTTGTTAGAAGTGAATTAGGGTTTGTATGTACACTTGTTCGATGCATCCTTAATTCACCCAATTGGCATAACTAATCAAGTGAAACTCTAATCATGTAGTGCCCTATGCCATAGATCCATATGAGTGTCAGAACTTGCCATATGGTGAAATGAGTATTCCTAAGGGAAACTCAGAGTGCATATTGATGAGTATGAATGGTGCTTGTCATCCTGAATTCAAGTGTTTAGGGGGGATGACTGTGGTCATACCTAGCCCTCAATTTGAGAATGGATGCACTCGTGTCTCGATGATTATATATGTGATGAGATTGGAGGACAACTACAGTTGTACCTCGGATGATAGGGTATGCGTACCCACCTCCTTTCACTAGTGTTGTGACCTGTACTAAGGACGAACTAGGCTGTTAACATCTTGACCTTATGTGTCACTGTGGCAGACCCGTACTGACTGGGGGCAGAGAAGATCTTAGGAGTCTGGCTCTTCCTAGATCTTGTATGGAACTGATTTTGACTTAGCAGTGGTCAGTTGGATTTTGAGTGGTATCCTCAAATTCCTCAGGGCATAATAAAAGATGTAATACAGCCGTATACCATATCTGTTTAGGGTTATACACGATGCTTCACATTGGATGATAACCCTTGTTTGTTATCTTTACATAAAGATGATGCTTAATGCAATTAAGAGATAGTAAATATACTTATGTTGTAGATATTCTTAAGATTGTAGATGTATACATACGGTAGCCATGCTTATGTTGATAACAATGCTTCTACTACTGATAATAATCATGATGCTAGATATCTCATGTTGTTAGTTATGTTTAGCATGCTTTCCATGCCTTTGTAACTAGAGATGCATATACTGCTAATCATGCTTATCCAAATAGTTGTTCTTATGTTGTTATCCCTTCTTATGATGTTGATATGTTCAACTAATTAGACATGCACATGTTGTTAGTTATGCTATGTTACTAGACTTGCTCATGATGCTAGATATGCATATGCTACTGAATTGCTTATATTGTCAACAAGATAAAGGATGATAGTCTGGCTAATGATGATAGTTATTATCTTCTCCTTTATGTATTTTGTTAATCATCAATACTGCTAATCTTATTTGTTATATCTGATTAAACTTCTTAATTGTTTAATTACTTAAAATGTTGTAATCAATAAATGTTGTTGGAGGTTATATCTCTTGCTAGGACATGGGTCTCACCCTTGTGGTTCGCCACATTTTTTTAGGTAATCAGAAGTGACGAAAACAAACATGCGACAACAAAGAGGAGCTATAGTAATGAATCTTTGAGAAAGTTGATTAGACGTCTAGTGTTTCCTAGAGTCATCCTTGTACTCTCAGGTCCGGGTGAGAAATAGTTTGTATATGGTCCTTCAAACGAATTTGACTTTTGTTAGTATATTAATGCTTGTTTGTGTGGCATATACGAATATTGTTCTCCTATGTATATATGTGGTGTCTAAGATGATAGAACAATTTGTATCAAATTCTTGGCATAGTATGGATATAAGAAAGATGTTGGGCTCTTATGCAAATATTTCTGAGCAGGTGCTGACATTGAAATTGGTTTTGATTTACCTGTATATTTGGGTATGTGGTTAATTGGTGATTGATTGTGTTTTATGTTTTGAGTAATCTCATTTCGTGTAATGAGTTCTCACAGTAAATATTGTAGATAGTTTCCTTAATGGGGGTGTGGAAGAAGCATTGTGAATATCTTATTTTGTTCAACTTGATATTGCATTTTATTTGTGCATATACATATTTGCATTTTTTTGCACATTGGTATAATTTCTTATTTGATGGTACACCTCTATTATATGTGAGGGGTATGGAAGAAGTAGAGAGAGTGAGGGATTTGTGCCACCCCAAACTTAGGGCCTGTCACTATCTTTGGATTTTTATTTGTTTTTTATGATTGTGGTAACATATGAAGGAAGTAGCGTAGAAGAGGGATGAACATGTGCATCACATTTTTTAGAATTTAAACATTAAATTTGGAACGGAGGGTAAAAAGTCGACTAGAAAGGCCACCACCCACCATGGACCTACAATAGGTGGCTTCTATCAATAGGTTTATTGTGAATACATCTGTGGTTGAAATGAACCATCCCTTAGATTATCACGCTAACCCTGATCTCTCAGTGACTGTTGAATGTTTTGTTGTGTTGGTGGCTCGACATATTGCCACCCCCAATATTGAGAAGTGAAAGGGGTAAGTATGATGAACTCCATATTCATTGTCTCCCGTCTGTGTGTAGCCATAGTCACTCTTGTTGATGTGCCACTGCTCATGAGTCTATTACATTGGATTAATGTGATTGACCTGGTGGCCTTGGCACTGTTGTTCATGCTCCATGCAAGTCTATAAGGTCTCAATGTGATCCTATTGCTGCTAAATCTCTATGAAGTCAAAGGGGCCATTGGGTACTACTATGCTAATGTGTGTGTTATCACACATGAAAATTCACCTAGGGATAAATCCCTTGATGTTTATCTAGACAAAAGTATAATAATCACCACCCACAAGCGGATGAATCTTATCATATCATAGTTAGGATCGAACCAAAAGGACAAAGTATTTAAGAATAGACTGATCAAAGGAACCTAGAAAGAACCAATACTCAACAGAAAAGTTGTATTGGTTGATTATACTAAGTTTGCAACAATAGAAACTAGATGGAGAGCTGATTAAATAATGCATGGAAGAACTAGGGTGGAATGAGTTTTTCAACCGCTACCTATCATTCACTCTCTCACTGCATCATATCAAGCAAGGAAATACATACGTTAAGGCCAAGAAAATCCCCTTCCGGCACTAGGATAAAACATAGATAAATATCACTGTAGGGTCACTGTTGTGTTACCTAGAGATCATATATCCATTTCCTTAGAAATGACCTATTTAAAATACTCCAAGCATTAAAAAAAATTCAATTGAAATCCTATATCCTAGGTTCAATATTCCCTACACCCAAGATCTAATAGATATATAATCTTGATGATCATGCAAGAATATAGTATGAAAATGATTGACTCCAAACATATAATGGTTCATACAATAATGGATACAATAAAGATAACAAAATTGGGTAGAAGAGTTATCCCCACACCCTAAAGAGAGCATTAGTCACTCATAAAATCAGTAAAAAGATCAACAAATAAAGAAAGGAAGGAAGTCACCATCACTGTAGAAGATGGATGTAGAGCTATGGTGTGCAGAGGCCTGTCTTCATGCTGGAGGTAGAAGGTGGACAATGATAGATCATTTATACCCCTAAACGTTCATTGCGGGTGGAATTAGAGCGATGGTCTTCCTTCTTCAAGGTTGGATCTAATCATCTTGAGGAGAGAGTAGCGGTTAAGGCTGAAGTCATCAACTAATGGAATAGGTGTCATAAAATGGACCTCCTTTGAGGCCAGGATCTTGGAACCTTGGATGTGGAGAAGGTGGAAGGATCTTCAGTTGATGTCCATCAACTAATGAAAATGGTCGATGATTTCTACAGTGGAAGATGAGTGTACACCTATGGTGAAGCCCCTTTTCTGGAGGAAAAGTCTTGTATTTATAGGAATATGTTAGGGTTTTGAACCCTTCCATGTGCCTTGGAGTTACATGTCATTGGTATGGAGGTGAAGATACAATGACATCATGAGGAAGACAATGGCTCTACATCCTACAAAACTTCTTTAGGTAGGTGAAGGGTTAGGAGGACCATTGGTAGGTGAAAGAGTAGCACAACCGTTAGAAGACAAAGTATGGAGTTCCATTGCTTGTTGAATGTAGGTCCACCTTTGGTTGGTATTTGCAGGAGAACCATCAAAAGACCAACATTGGTAGTTGGGTGTGATTTTTCTTTGGAAGGAAGACACAACATAACCTTCAAAAAGAAAGTTTAGGATTTCTATCAGAAGATAAGAGCATAACAACCATCGAATGGTAGGCACAACACAACCATCTAGAGGTAATACAAGGTCTCCATCAGAAGAGAATGTAGAATCTTTGTCGGTTGTTGAACATAGGTTGACCATTAGGAGAAAAAGTATAGATGTCCATAAATAGGTGAGCACTGGGCGATCATAGGTTGGTAGGCCAGAACATCCATTGCAAGATGATGCGAGAGATCTATTTGAAGGTGGAGTAAGACTAGCATTAAAAGGGGACCATGGATAGGTGAGCATTTGGATTCTATCGATAGTCAAATGAATGAAGGGAAGAGTGAGCAAAATTGGTGGTTTGGAGGGAAGATGAAGATCAATGGTTTAGAATAAGGATGCAAATCGATAGAATATCTTCCATCAATAGTCAACCAATGGAATGGCATGGTGATGCAAACCCACCCGAGTAATGAAGGGGGAGTGGGTACTATCATGTGTCATAGGATCTACACCCATGAGGCATCAATCAATGAAAATATCAATTGATGGAGGGATGAATCAATTGATATATGGTACATGAGATATGAAATTCATACCTATAATGAAAACTATGATTTTGAATCAAAATCCCCAAATTAACATAAAATTGAGAAAACCTAAAATGTAAGCTAGTCCTGAAGTAATATGATGGAAATAAATAAAAAATAAGATGAAAATGCAACTTAAACTAGGATGAATATGCATTCATCATGTTCCTTCTAACACTTGAAGCTTGGTGGATTCTTAGTAGGTGGAGGGGATGAGCCAGTCTCATCCTCATTTGCCTCCATGGAGGCACTGTAATGACCTGAGGCTGGCTTGCATATCTTGCCCTCTATGGGAGAGTGCTCTGCAATATTGTCATAATATGTGTAGATAACTTGATGAGGTTGTAGGTGAGGTTTGCCACTGTGAAATAGGTGTAAGTGGGCAAGTTAAGTTGGGTGCAACTATCTATGAACAACAAGAAGTATATTTGTTGCTCTAGTGAATCATAGATGATCACAAAATCCTATAGATACTTTATGTAAGTAAAATGTCTTGTATTTTGTTCCACTTTCTGGTATGGGATGTGAGTCTAGTCTAGGTAAGCAACAATACTGGTGACCAATCCACCCTAAGTATACTATGATCTAATGTTGCATGCAACCACCAAATGACGGTGTCCAATCAATGTGCTGCCCCAGTTGAATGTCTTGTCATGCAACATGCTCCACAAACAATGGTGATGAGTATATGTAACAATCCCCTGGGTGCCACCCCAACTAAAAAAAGTACAAGAGAGAATGCAATGTATATACCACATCATGAGGTTATTCATGTATAAGTCCTTTACTTCACCAGGGATCAAAGGAAGAAGACTCATGAGATCTGACCAAAATTGTTGAGCACTAAACCTCTCAATGAAGTGGTTTTGGTTTTCACTCTCGCACTTGTCAAGACAATGTTTGTCAAGATCCATGAAAATGATAGTGGGCTTAGTTCCTACAATGTGAGGTCCTCACCAAACAAACTGAAGGAGTAGTTGTACCCATAGTTGGTGGTGTAGTGCTTGGTGAAGGTGGCAAGGAATTCAATAGTGATCTCCTTGTACATGAGGCATATATGAAGGGGAAGAGGGACAAGTGGCTGTGGCACAACATGAGTTGGATATTAGGCCAGATCCCCATCTTTTAGAGGGTGTTTGGGCATGCCAATCTTGACAATTGCACCCCAACAATCGTCATCATCTTGTCTCTCTTCTTGTATTTGCAGGGATGTGGAGTGATGCATGATGTGCAAATAGGTGGGAAATCATGTGGCATGACCTTAAGAGCATGTGATTATTGTTATTGAGGCAGTGATTGTTGTTAGGGGGAACCTCCACTATGAATAAAAATCTCTAGATGATGTTATCAATCTCCTCAATCATCCACTCACATTCTTGTCTAGCATATGCTATGGTATTGTCAAACAAGGATTCATATCCTTTGTATGCATCAATCATCTCCAGGTCATCTTAAGCCTGCCTTCCCAGATTTAGATACCACCCAATGTAGTTAGACCACCGAATTGGGACCGAGAGAGGGTGGGTATAGATTTACTCTCTACTTCCTCTCATTGTTCTTATTAGAGGTGAAGGGTTGACCTTCTTGAGGAGTCCACAACCAAGCTTGTTGGATGAGCGGTCCAAACATCCACCTCACATTCTAGGCATTCTAGCTACCTCCTAGGGATGAGTCAACCAACTGAAATGATGGGTCAGGTGACTAGGTGGAAAGGTCAGGAAACTAGAAGAATGAGTCAGGCTGACTGGTTTAGAGGGCAGCAAGTCTGATAGGGGACAATTTGAACATCTGGAAACATGGTAGGGTGCTTGATCATAGGTTAGCTAGATGACCAAAGGAATAGGTTGGCAACTGGTGGGAAAGAGGAAGCATGTTGAGGTGGTAGGTTGGTTGACTGGAGGCAACAAGTTTGGTGAGTCACCTAATGCATTGAAATGAGGTAGAAGATGAAGCAAGAGGCTTGAGGGAGAAAAAATGTTCATTGGTGAGTGATTTACTTGCTTATCTAGTGAGGTTAAATCCAATGATAGTGTGAATAGGGTAAAGAATATGATGGTGAGATTGAGCGTGTCACCCGATTGGTGGGGATTGAGAATTAGAGACAAGCTTGTCGATCAGGTGCAACAACACATTGATCAAGCACCTCTCTTATCATCTGACTCATGGAAATGAAGTAGCGGGAAATGTTGGCATCAACACTTGGGGTGGAAGAGGTTAGGAGCTCTCTATTGATAGATAAAAGGGGATAATGAATCATTATATTGACCCCTTTGGCCTAAAGAGAGGATATGTTATCCAAGGGATCTCAAAAGCCCAACTAGGCCACAATACTATGAGAAAACATATTCAATTAACGAATAGGAACACATTTTTTCTATGCCATCAGTACTTGTACTTTCTCTTCTATTTTAGCCAAGCCTGGTTGAGGAAGGTTATGGGGAGTAAAATCAAGAGGCAAGTTGGTTGAATGGGTACTTGAATGTGTGTTTCCTTGCCCTAACCAGTCACCCAACTTTTAAAGAAAGTCGAAAGATGGGTTATGATGAGAGTTCCCTGTAATGTTTTTTGACAAAATTGAGTCTCTTGACCGATGGAGAAGGTCAAGAGACTGTGTTGGGAAATATGGCATAGGAGTAGGAAACATAAATAAAAAAATTATCTGACATATTTCCCTCAAAGAAGTGGATTGTGTCAATAACTATATAATGGAAAGAATGATTTATGAGGTCATACCTGGTCTTGGAGCAAGTCTAGTGACTATTTCTTGTTGCAATATGTTCCTTTCTTCAAGTCACACTTGGATGTCATCAACAATAGTTCTTGGTTGATCACCATGGACTCAACTTGATGTTGTACTCCTAGTGGGAAAAGATCCAAACCTCTATGGTAGTCTACATGGACAACTAGGAACTCCTATCCTTCAAGTAGAACTGTCAGGAAGGAGTTGTCCCTCCATGCTGGTGTACTGGAACCAACTTGGTCTCCCACAATTGTTCTCCCTTGCTATCTCTCCCTTTATCGGGTATGATTTGCTCGAGTTTTCTCAATTACCACAACTAGAGAAGACAAACAATTTTTAGAGGAAATTCAGTTGTGTCTGGGAAGCCCCCAGTACCCCTCTATTTATAGGAGGGTAAGGGTCATGGTTCCCAGTCTTAGTGGAAGCAAAAGGGACCATATTTTCATGAATTTCATAACGTGCGAGCGATGGAATGATCGGTTTATGGGTGAATGGATTGGTTGACATGTGAGATGATATGTTCAACCCTTGAATTGGTGAGTTCGTCATGTTTCCCAGTCACAATTGTATTGGAAATTATAATCTAATTTAATGCACAACATGACGTCAGCACAAATCCTTGAATCAATCGAATTAATCCATTAACCGCTTGATTCACAACCTGAGACAGTCGATACATGTACCTGAGCCGATCGGTTCTCTTTCTCAATTAGTCAGTTCATGGTCTAAAACTGTCAAAGTCGGTTCATTGACCCAACACGGTGAAGCGATCAGTTCAATACTTGAACCAGTCAATTTTGTTGTCCAATTTATTCAACCAATGTTGTTTAAATTGAATACCTAACTCTCTAGTAATCAAGTTTAAAGCATATATTGATGAATGAACTCCTATTCCAAGTGTATCTTATGTGTGTGACCCTATAGGTTCCAAGTTACATTGGTAGTGGTTGTCCATAACTGGTTTATTACATCACAAGCAAAGAGTGGTGTCTAGCAACACATCATTGCTACCCAAGTAAATAGAAATTCAAAAAATAACTTCAACCTACAATATGTGATTGGTGTTACAATGATTGTATAATTCCTTAGTCAATGATATCCAAATTGAACTCAAGACATGGAACCATTATCCTCTTAATGTTCAATCCATGTTCCTTGAACTAGAGCAAACTGTGTGAGATATATGTGACCTTAATATCATATATTAATTCACATGTGCATGCATGCCTTTCTCAATCCCGCTTATCAAGTATCCAAGATATCAAACTCCTATAGGAAGGACAAATCCCATCTACATCACTCACTGTCATCACCATGTGTCATGATTTCACCTTTATCACAAACTTTATTCAAGGTTATGTTGGATGATGTCAAAGTACATTGAACTACATGTGATAAGTGTAGTGATTTTAGGTCTAAGAATCACAATCATGGCCTACACTATGATAGATGATTATGATCACCAATTATGGTTTCCATGTGTCACTCTCAAGATGGGTTTTTCTAATTTACTATTCACCAACAAGTATATATGTGTTTGGTTTTCTATCACATAAATCATGACTGATGAGATTCTGTCATGGACCAACACACTCTAGTCTTATGTGTCATTACTGTCTATAAGCCTTCAACAATAACATCTGACTAGGGACATAAATAGAATGTACATACTCTTGACATACATATGATCTCATTGTTCAAGCCATCAACCCAAAGACATATGTCATTGAGTAGTGTCATCCTTGAGACATTTATTATGTTTCCTCATTATCTCTTCACAGAGTGAAATAGAAAAAAATCAAAAGATGGCCTTTATTATTAATCCAATCCTTTATAAGATGCTCCATTACAATCATCATATGATTGGATCTCTGGGTATACATAACAACAGACTCCCAATTGCACTTAGAGACAATCACCCAAAAATATTATTCTTAGTGATATAAACATGTCCATCATGTTTCTTCTATGCAACTACTAATCCAGTGGGTTAGCGACATTTTGCCTTTAGTCGGTATATTGCATGTTTCTCATCTCTTCTCTATACGACATCTCATATAAGATGGAATTTATATAGTATGCTATCTGATATTTCGTGCATAACCAGTATCTCCATTATTTTCATAGTATTTCTACTATGTCACCAATGGTTGGAACATCCATTAGTTCAAATATATAAACTTCTATATCCATATAGTATCCACTCTTGTGTTCAAAACATCACGATACTTGGCTTCAATAGTATAATTTTGAATAATGGTTTATACTTTGGAACCTTTCCAAATTTTAACTCTTCTTTCAAGATAAAACACATTTTTTCATTGCAATCTCTCACTATCATTTTGGAAGCCTGCATCAATGTAACCCCTTACACCCAACTCTTCCTTATTGCCATAGTCTAACAATTGATCATTAGTGCTTCTCAAGTACTAATGGATGTTCTTTATGACATTCCAATGACCTTAATTGGAATATGACTAATATCATCTTGTCATGTCCATCACATATAAGAATGTGGGATGAGTACATTATATTGCATATATGATAGATCCAATTGCTAGTGCATATTGCATCTTACTCATGTTTTTCCCATTATTCATAAGAATTAGAATGCATGGTTCTTGAAAGAGTATCCCATGTACTGTGGATAGATTCTCTCTCATGGAGTCCTTCTTGTTGAACCCTTTCAACATCTTGCCAATATGTGTGCTCATACATAGGTCAAGAAACTTTCTAGAACTATCTCTATAGATCTCAATTCCTATCACATAGGATGTTTCACCTAATCCTTTTTGCTGAAGGTGTTTTTCCATGCCAGGTTTTAGTACTTACAATATTGAGATGTTATTCCTCATTACTATGCGGTATATATATATATGCTCCCACTAAATCTTTTTTAATCACATATTCCATCTTTTATCTTGATTCAAGTCATATTCTTTGACTATCTTGTCAAGTCATAAGATCCCAGCTCAGAGTTGCTTATTTCAACCTCTAGATTGAATTTTGTATCTTATAGAATTTATTTGCATTAATGATTTTAGAACACCTTCAGGACGTATCATGTACACATTCTCTAAAATATTCCTATTAACGAATGCAGCTTGAATTTCCATGTGCCAAATCTCATAGTCTTGATAAGATGCAATAGAAAGCATGACTATTAATGAAGGAATTTCATCATGTTCAACACCTTGAATTGATTTGAAAATATTTATAGCCAATCTATCCTATTATGTTATCCATATCGTTCTTCCTCTTGAAAACCCTGTTTCATCCTATGGGTTTCACTCCTTTAGGTGGTACCATCAAGGTCATACCTATAGGGAAATTGGGCACAAATATAGGCAGTGTAAACAAAAAATTTAATTGCCCATTTCCCAAGAACAACAAGATCGTGACAACAATAATGTATCTAGGAAGGAAAGGTTTGCAAGGTTATACCTAGTCCTAGAGAAAGTCCAATGACATTAAACTTGTAGTAGCATCATGCTTCTTCTTCTTCAGGAAGCAAGACGCTCCTTCAACAGTAGCAACACTCAAACAATCATCACAAACGACCTCCTCCACAGACGGCTATTGACGATGTCCTCCAAGTGGTAGATGATGACCTCCTACCTCTAGAGTAGTCCACGTGGACCAGTAATAACTCCATGTTGTGATGCCAGAGCCAACGAGAAGGATTTTTCCCCTCCTATCGACGTACTATTTGGTAACATGCTCTCCTACAATTGATCCTCAGTTGTTCTCTCTCTTGCTATCCCTCCCTTTAATGGGTAGGACTTTCTCAAGCTCTCTATTGGTTACCAAACCAAGAGAGGACAAAAACTACCAGAGCAACTTATTATCAATTGTGCATATTGGGAAGCCCCTGATTCCCCTCTATCTATATCAGAGGCTAGGGTCAGGGTTCCCAATCAGTGTGGGAGTAGAGGGGTCCAGAATTTTGAATCTTCTAGAACTTGCTCAGCGTGGAACATTCGTCTCTCACACCCAAATGGTTGTCTCATGAGTGAGATGGCCGTCTCTCTTAGAAAAATGGTTGTTTCACAAGTTTCCTATTCTGAAATAAATTGGTAATCAATGCCCGATCAATGCTAAACATGACATCAACATCAATCCTTGTTCCAATCGAATTGGGAAATGAGCCAAACAACTTGGGAAACGAATCAGTCATCTCATATAGTGAAGAGGGTGTTTCACATTGTGAGACAGTCATTTCACTTGTCCAATTCATGCAAAGTTCAACCAATATTGATTAAATTGATCTAGTACTCCAACTGATCGTCTGAACACTTAAAACCGGTCGGTTCAGAGTCTAGTTAGACAATTTTGAACCTCAATTGTTTAATTGAATACCTAAACACCTTTAGTATTCAATCCAAACATCATTCATGAATATAATCCTTTAATCCAAGTGTATCCTAGGTGTGTGACCCTATAGGTCCAAAAGTATGTTGGCAGTGAATGTCCATAACTAACTTTATGACATAACAAGAAAAGAGTGGTGCCTAGTCACACATCATTGTTATCCAAGTAATTCAAAAAGTTGGAGAACAACTTCAACCTACAATCTATGATTAGCGTTACTGTGATCGTATAATTCCTTTGTCTCTAATATCTAAATTGAACTCAAGGCATGTAATGATCATCCTCTCAACATTCAATCCATGTTCATTGAACTAGAGAAGACTATCTGAGATGCATATGAGTTCACATATCACATATTGAACCACATCAGTGCGGATGTACATTTCTTAGTCTCACTTATCAAGAGGCCTTGGATATCAAACTCCTATAGGAGGGAAAAATCCCATCTACATCACTCATACTCAGTCCTCATGTATCACAACTACCCAATCATCACCTTTATGGAAATTCTTATTCAGGGTTATGTTTGATGATGTAAAATTAGACCAAATGACATCTGATGAATGGAGTGACTTTAGGTCTAAGAACCAAAATCACCACTATCACTATGAGAGATACTTATGGCTACCATTCCATGGTCTCCATGTATCACTCTCATGGTGGGTCTGTCTGATACACCGTTCTTTAACATGTATCTGTGTGAGTGACTTGATATCATATATCGTGACTAATGAGACTCTGTCATCAGTCAACACACACTCTAGTCTTATGTATTACTATTGTATATTTTTCTTCCACAATTAATTCTGACTAGGGACATAACAAGGATGTATTTACTCATAGCATCCATATGATTTCATTGTTTGAGTCACATACTTGAAGACATACATCATATAACATCATTCTTTAGACATCTACTTACGTCTGTGTCATCATCTCATGACTGATACAAACATAATAGATGAAATTACCTTTATTATTATCAAATCAAGTATCTAATGCACATCCCAATCATCATATGACTGGCTCTCTGGGCATACAAATCAACAATACCTTTTTGATGTACATGGATTCCATTCAGATACAATGACCTTAAGACACTTCTCAGATTCTGGTCCCTCAATAGTTTCTATTTGATTGTTGAGTCATCATCTTATGACCAACTCACAACCTATCTTAATTGTAGGATTCATAATCTTTCAATCTCAGATGTGTTTACTAGAACTATGAGTCATGTGTTACATAAGGGACTTGCAATTCCACAACAATTTATGATTCTTCTTATTCCCTTTGTACCTCCTTAGGTTCAATGCTTGTTGATCTCAAACTTTTTGAGTTCTACTTCATTCCCACTAATTCCACTAGAACTCAATTATCCTAGTAGCAAACACTTTTTTTTACCAGATTAGGACTAAATGTAGTATTCAACAAATAACATTTTATGATCTGTGGATAAATGTTTTCAAGAGACTAGTTTCTTTATATAAGTTTCAATCCTTAAGACATATTGGGACATTTCCCAAATCATATCTCATATGGTGTCTTTCAAACCATTTCAGATGGTACCTTGTATTTACTGTAAAGCATGTGTCTTGAAGAAATTATAAGATTTGAATAAATGATAATCACATTAAGATGTGATTCCTTCTTTTTGATACATCATCATGTTTTAGGTGGAGTTAACTATGATACACTATCACTGTCTTTCCGAAGGTCCTCAAACTATTCCTATTAAATATTTCAACATTGATCATATAAAGGTACCTCGATACTTTTGAGGAAGTTGTATACTTCATAAATGATCTCCTTGAACATTTCAAGAGATTTTTTTTCACTAAATACATATCACCATATCATCAGTAAATATAATGAAGTGTAAATATCTAGCTCTAGCATTCATTATGAAGGTCTTTGTACATCTTTATGTACAAGTCCTAGTAGAATGCTTATTCTCCCACTACATCTAGTGAAAGGTGACTTGCCATGTTGCACATAAGTAAGACCTGCATGTATCTTATTGGTTCAATAACCAAAAGAGTATAGATAAACATCATCATGGATTCTAGAAATGCATTTCTCATATATGTGCTCTAGATGACAATGCTATAGATATCAATTGTTTGAGTTATCAAATTTTAATCTTTTGGTATTAATGTTATGAAATTTTTTCTTTAATCCAATAAAGATTATAAAACATTGCCACATAAGATCAAATCTTTGAATCAAAACATTTATTAATCTTTATTCATAATCATCCTTGTGCATACAAGATGCAAAAAGTAAAATGTATCCATTAACGAAATAAATGAAATAGCAGTTCATCTAATTCTATCACATGCCCTAAGTTGCATCAACTCTTGCTCCACATAGTTCATCCTTGCCCTTTTATAAAGGCTTAATTCTTATCCAATCCCGTGTATTCAAACATATGTCAGATCCACATCCGATATCATATACCCAAGATGAAGAACTAATTAGATGTATCTTATAACATATATAATTGAAGTGAAGATCTCTATCTGCTCCTTCTTATTCTTTAGTTCCTCTACATAGAGAGGGAAATTACTCTTAGAGTGTCTAGGCTAGTGACAATGGTGACAATTTTGTCCTTTGTTCACTCCTCCCTTTTCTGGAGTGCTGAAGACTTGGGCTTCTGGAAAACTTTAAATTCTTCTTAGCTTTGCCTTTGCCTTTTGACTTCCCTTTTGGTTTGTTGATCATCATTACATACTTGGGATTGTCTTTCTTCATTTGTGCCTCAACTATTCTCAACTTGCCTAGTAACTCTATCAATGGCTTTTCAAAGTCATTCATGTTATAGCTCATGACATACTGACTGTATGGATCTTATAGAGACTGGAAAATCACATAAGTGGCCAACTATTGACTCAAGGGGAATCCCATTCTAGAAATATTCTCCACATACCCATTGATCTTGAGTACATGAGGACCTATTGGATCCTTCTACCATGTTACATTTGAACAACACCTTGGAGACATCATATCCTCCTGGCTTGTTTGATCTTGGAACATGTTCTTGAGATGTGTGACCATCTCAATAACATCCATGTTCTCATGCTATATCTACAACTCATAGTTCATATAGCACACCAATAGGCACTTGAAATCAATGACATCTTCAATGTGCTTCTTGTAAGCATCCCTGTTAGCCTTAGGTGAATTAGGAAGAGGATCATCTAGCTCTGGCATTTGTAGGACATAAAGCTTGTGCTCTTGTGTGAGAAAATTTCTTAGCATCCTGAACCAGTTGTGGAAGTTGTTCCCATTTAACTTTTCCTTTTCAAGGACTGATCACAAAGAGAAATTTTTGTTGTTTGTTGCCATTTGATTCTACAAGAGAAATTCACAATTTTTTCAAAAACCCATTTTTTGATTTGATTTGATTTGTATAAATTTGACGATGTTCAATTAGGCCTTTAATTAACTATCACTCTCATTATTTTGTTCAAATCAATAAAACTCAATTATCAATTTAGAAGATTTGTAGTGCACACACTTCTAATGAGCCAAGATCCAAAGTAATTGAGTTATTAACCGACCAATGCTAGCGTCCATAATCAATCATTAAGGTATGCAACATTTTCTGATTGCATCTTATGCAATTCTTGAATAGATGGTACACACAACTCCTTGCCATAGTCATTTGCATGCCTCTAGGTTCTTAATCTCATTAAGGACACCCAATTAAGCCTGACCTAAAAGCCAACACGATAGAGATGCACCCTGCTTGGCATGCCTACATAACTACTACCACACTTCTACGAGATGGATAACACACCACACTTGGTATGCCCACACATAATCAATCAAGCTTTTCATGTGTGTTGCTAATCAAAAGCATCTTGACTTAACATGTTTGATTGAGGTATTTTATATATTATATATACATATCCAATCACCACGTATTATAGTACATATCATATACATGCTATATCCCACAAACATAGACATGAAGCATAAAACATTAGCGATGGGTACCGACCATTCTATCATAATTCCTTAGAGACACAAGGAGTTACTACCACCTAGGTCTACATCACACGAATGAACCTGTTGTTGGTCTAGGGCTTTGCTTGAACCAATCTTGGTTGATCGGTTCAACCCTTGAACTAATTGGCTCACCTCTTGGCCAGTTGGTTGGTCTATTGAACGATTGTCTGGCCTCCTATCCAACTGATATTTGGATGCCTCCAAACAATCAATTGGGTATCCAACCAATTGACTTGACTCCTTCTGTCATCTATCCTTCAGGTCAGATCGTCCTCGAGACACTCGACTCATCTGTGAGACACTTGGCTCATTTGACATTGAGTGTCTCTTCATCATTGCAAGAAAAGAAACTATCCTATTGATATTAAACTAAGTACATTGTAATGAGAAACCTCAAGTTACATTCAAGGGATAAAAGGAAGCATAGAATAATACTTTTACATTGGGAAGAAGAAGGTACATGATCGGTATGAAAACTGAGGTATAAATAGATATAAAAAAACCATATACCACACACTGATATAAGGGTTATTGTCCATAAGCATGATACACATCCACCATCAAAACCTATTGTAGGTTGACGAGTGTAAATTGCATATAGATCATATATATATTAGTTTGGGATTGTCTATTATATTTAATTATATATGCACATTAATCATTTTAAATGTTCACATTGTATGCAATAAATAAAAGGTGACAACTAAAATCCGACCACATTGTTTAAATCCCAAAACACAATAATTTGACACAGTTCTGATACCACTGTTGGGAAATCTGGTGACAGAGCAGGTAGTGGAAACAAAAAATTATCTAACATATTCCCCTTAAACTAGTGGATCACGTCAATAACTATATAACAGGAAGGATGGTTTATGAGGTCATACCTAGTCTTGAAGAAAGTTCATCGACTATTCCTTGTTGTAGTATGCATCTTTCTTCAAGTTGCACTCGGACGACATCAATAGAAACTCCTAGTTGATGACCAAGGACAACAACTTGATGCCTTTCTCCTGGTGGGAAAAGCTCTACAACTCTATGATAGTCCATACAGACAACTAGGAACTCCTATCGTTCTAGTAGAACTAGCAGAAAAGAGTTGTCCCTCCATGTAGGTGTACTAGCACCATCTTTCTATCCCACAATTGTTCTCCCTTGTTATCCCTCCCTTTATCAGGTTGGACTTGCTCGAGCTCTATCGGTACTACAACTAGAGAAGATAAACAATTATCAGAGGCAATTGAGTTGTGTTTAAGAAGCCCCCAATACCCCTCTATTTATAGGAGGGTAAGGGTCAGGATTCCCAGTCTAAGTGGGAGTGAAAGGGACTGGATTTTCACAAATGTTTGCCACACGTGAGCAAAAAAATGGTCAGTTTAGGGGTGAACTAATCAGTTGGCATATGAGTCGATTGGTTCAACCTTTGAACTGGTCTTTTCATCATGTTTCCCAATAACAATTGTATTGAAAATTATTATCTGATTTAATGCACTACATGACATAGACACAAATCCTTGAATCAATCAAATTGATCCTCCAACTGCTCGATTCACAACCTGAGACAGTCAATTCATGTACCTGATCCAACCGGTTCACTTCTTGAACTGGTCAGTTCATGGTCCAACACTGTCAAAGTCGGTTCAATTGTCTTGTCACACTGAATCAATTGGTTCAACACTTGAATGGGTGGCTTCACTATCCATTCAATCAATTAGTCAACCAATTTTGTTTAAATTGAATTCATAACTTTCTAGTAATCAAGTTTAATCCATATATTCATGAATGAAATCATATTCCAAGTTCATCCTATGCGTGTGACCCTATAGGTTCCAAGTTACGTTGGGAGTGATTGTCCATAACTGGTTTATGACATCACAAGAAAAGAGAGGTGTCTACCAACACATCATTTCCACCAAGTAAATCGAAAGTTGGAGAACAATTTCAAACTACAATCTGTGATTGGTGTTATAGTGATTGTATAATTCCTTTGACATGATATTTGAATTGAACTTGGGGCATGGAATCATCATACTCTAAATGTTAAATCCATGTTCCTTGAACTAGATCACACTATTTGAGATATATGTGACATCAATATCATATATTGATTCACATGTGTATTCCCATGCCTTTCTCAGTCTCTCTTATCAAGTGGCTAAGATATCAAATTCTTGTAGAAGAGAAAAATCCCATCGACATCACCCACAATCATCCCCATGTGTCACAATGTATATGATCATCACCTTTATGGAAACCTTTATTCATGGTTACAGAGGATGATGTCAAAGTACATTGAACTACATGTGATGAGTGTAGTGATTTTAGGTCTAATAACCACAATCATCAACTACACTATGAGAGATGATTATGACCACCAATTATAGTTTCCATGTGTCACTCTCAAGGTGGGTCAATATGATAAACTGTTCACCAAAAAGTATCTATGTGTTTGGTTTGATATCACATATATCATGACTGATGAGATTCTATCCTCAACCAACACACACTTTAGTGTTACGTGTCATTGTTGTCTATCAACCTTCCATAATAACATCCGAATAGATACATAACAAGAATGTACATACTCTTGACATCCATATGATCTCACTGTTCAGTGCATCAACCCAAAGGCATACGTCATTGACTAATGTCATTCTTTAGACATTCATTATTTTTCATCATCATCTCATAACTGATTGAAATAGAATAAATCAGAAGATTTCCTTTATTATTAATCAAATCATTTGCATGATATGCCATCACAATCATCATATGATTGGCTCTCTAGGCATACTCTATTGGGCATCATGAATGTGAGTCCTCTTACCCAAACTGGTCACTCGAGTCACGGGCAAGTCAGATGACCAATTATGGTCAGAGCTCCATGTGATTTTAGACACAAAAATGAGTTGCCCGACTAGTTGTAAGGGTCATTCACTCACTTTGGAAAACTTTTAGGCTTGTATCCTTGAGTCTCCCAACTCACAAATGGGTCACCCTATTCACATAGTTTAGGAAGCATTATTGAAATAACTCCCAATGAACCAATGGACTGGCCTTGTGGATAGGTCATATGGCACTTGGATATGGTAGAACTATGCATCCTCAGAAAAGGTTGAAGGAGTCCTTACAATCACCAAAAAGGCTCTTGATACCTCCACTAGTGCTATCTCATCTTTCTCAATGGTTATGGCCTTGTCACTTAGAGGTTCTGTGACGTCCCCGAATTTTCTAAAACTTAATCTGATGTGTGATGTCCAAATTGAAACCCTCACCTCAGCGAGAATCCCAATTTAAACACCCCACACTAGGCTAAGAAGAAGAAAATCAAGAGAGTCAAAACAAAACAACAGTATCACATGCACATGAACAATAATAAAACCATACACACATGTTCACCATTCAACTAATAATTACAACATGAATTGTTACATCATTTGATATTACATATTAAACATCAAACTATTACATATACATGTACTACCACTAAACTATTGGATTTTAAGACAACATGTCCACCTGTACATCAGCTCACCATACAACTCTCAACTATCCTGAATCTTCAAGAGCATAACCACAACCTAAACAAAAGATTACATGTGGTACACATCAACACAATATTCAAGAATATTGTACTGAGTACACCTACATGTCTTATTATATACCTCTCATCATATCTTGGCAATAAGATAAAACTAATACTTGGCAGTTATAAAGAAATATTAGAAAAAGCATATACTTGCACAAAGATGTTCATTAACAAAAGAGAACACATATTTTAAGCATATTTTCCATTATTTGCTTGTGCATCTGCCTACCAATGGGATAGATGCATCCAGGCCTCATGATCTGCTTACCAAAGAGATAGATCATTGTACATGTGATATTCTTACCAAAGAGATAGGCCACTCACTAACACTATGCTTACCAAAGAGATATAGTGCTTTCATATAATGGAATAGATATATTATGTTTGATGTGTTCATAACAATAAGTATGGAAAATCATGCAACATATCATACACGAACAATCATTTCATCTAATATCATATGCCAAGTATTTTACTACACATATAACACAAGCATATTGTATAATAAGCCAAGTAAGAGGTAATGGCATACCTTAGATTAAGATATCCTAATCATCACATATTCCTGAGTCATCTATATCCTTGTTAAACCTAATTAACATAAGATCATATACTATCATCAGATCCTCATCATCTTACATGCCATCTTAACCCTAATATGTCCATTTTATGGTTTAGCTTGGTTCATTAGGATATGTACTTTATTACTTGTCTTATCATCTTGTTGTTATGTTCCTGACTTGGAAATTAGCTTACTGATGTCGTTTTCTAGGTTATTTCCTCATAAATGATAATTGTGTTTCACATTATTATGTGAACATATTAACCATAGGTTACATGCATTATCCTAAATTAGGGTTTTAAACCATGTATTAAGGGTCAACTTCATATAACATGGATTTCATGTATTAAACTGATCTCAAATTTACATATCATCTTCCAATTACTGATATGAGGGTGTTATGTGGATTTCATCATTTATTGAGCATGTATGTATTTATTACATTTTATCTAGGGTTATTAGACCCAAATAGACATATGGAGAAAATTATGTGATTTCGTGCATCAATATCATAAATACTGGCATTAGATGGATTGTGAGCATGGAAATGGATTTACTGACATTTTATCATAATTCTAGGCCATCGTTTGATATTTATTATATATTAAACAAGAATTACACATCTTACATGATATCACTAAGATTATTGCATCAAAATCTTGATATTATACTTTTATAATGTTGTACATAATTTTCTGAGAATAATGATACCTTGTTTGTATTTTTCTAATAAACATGCTATTTTCTATTAATTATCTAAGATCTGTGAGTTTATTGGGTATTCACCTTTTCTGGCCAACCATGATGCGCCACGTGTCCATTTTGGGTGTGGATCCTTTGCTTGCTGAGTCAGGGAAGTTCGTGTTTGGTCTAGTCTGGTTCAAGGCTGCAGACTCAGTTTGGGTAGGTTGAATGGGAGTCGGACCGGTCCGCTCCCTCTTTCTCTCTCGCTCTCGTAATTCTGCGATCCCTACCCACTCGGTCTTCTCTATTTCACACCGGTGCTGCCAGACAGTGGATCTCTGATGAGAAACACCAGCCGCTTCACCTTTCCTCTCATGGATTTTGTTGACCCAAAAGCTTTAACTCCACTCTTCAACTCTCCTCGGGTGCTTGAGGTTCCTCCTTCGGCTCCGAGTCTCTGGGACCAGAATCTCGTCGCTGCCTGACCTCTGTCATGGTAGAGGAAAGAGGTACCCCGCCTCTGCTTGATGGATCTTAGGATAGGAGCAACACGAAGGATCTTCAAACCTCCAGGAACATCTCTATGCCCTTAGATTGTGGTGGGGAGGTCTGTGAGTCCACTCCCCAACCCGAACTTCATCTCCGGCAAACTGGAAGTCATTGGTCATGCAACAGACCACGAAACCCATGATAATCGGCCGCCTCCTTCTCCTGTAACCTTCCTTCACATATTCCTTTATTCTCCTTTCTCTATTCTCCTCTACGTCTACCTCTAGCCACAACCTATTCTCCTGTAGTGGAGAACCGATGGGAAAGGAGGGCTTGCTCTCCCTTAAGGCTCTGTTTCACGAACTGAAGAAAGGGGTCAAATGGGAGCTCATCCCAGTCCGAAGCCAACTGTCTAGTTGAAGATCTCGCTCACTCCCACAATTCGTGAAGTGGTGGAGGCAAACGTGGCCTCGTCCTCCCCACATCTTAGCCCCAATCCTCTAGAGGTTGAGGACAAACTTACAACCATCAGATCTATGATCTACCGCTTAGATTGACGCTAGAAGTAGGGAAATCTGTGGATTCCACTCTTAAAAGGTCATACCCACTGGATTAGAGATCCAAGACCATAACTTGGCCATGCAGACCCAGTCCAAACCAAGGGTGTGTGACACTGATATTGATTAGCAACTTAGGTCGTCAAATAATCAAATATACACATTATTTTCCAAATTTCAAACCTTAATAACCCTCTCTAGGATGCTCCAATTTCCACCAAATTTTAACCATAGCTTTGTTACCCATAAAGATATATTATATTCAATTTTTGTGACAAAAATCATCTATATGACCAATCAAATAATTTCCTCAAACAAACATCAACTTATGGATCTCTATAATGATACCAATGTCAATCAACACTCAACTATATCAAATACTAGAAAATCCCAAAACAAATTAACATTAATGAATTCACTTATGCCATTAGGTATCTAAAAGGTTCCAAAAGAGCACTCCATCACATCCTACACCTTAAGAGAAATTTCTTCCTTTAAATTAAGCTAAAAACCACTTTGTCACAGGTTCCAACCTCATCATTATCATTTCTAGATTTGTTGGAACTAGATAAGGTTACCCATAAACTTTTTATCATACCATGATAGTGACTCTCCTTACCTATTCTTATCTACCCTTAAGACTCAAAATCCCTCCTAATAAAGGAATGATGGTTGCCTTCCCCATTAAGAAATATTCACACATAATTGAGAGGCCAAGGTTTGGCATCTACCGATGCTGCCAACTTAGTGAACACAGAGAGAAGAAGCATCAAGTAGACACCACATCAATCTTATCATTCGTTAAAGCCTTCCTAGAGAATATTTCCAACATTGGTTTTCACATTGGGCCACCACCACACCCAAAAATCACATCAAATGTTGCATCGATCTAGACATTGTGCTTCCTTCACATCTGAAAGTTCACATTAATCTTTGCATAGATCATCTAGTCCTCCAGCCTGAAAAAAAATGGTGAACCACATAAGACTCACATAGATTGATCCATGGATCCCAATGGTAATATTTAGGAGAGCCTTGATGGAGAAACTACTGTTGAAAAAAATACAACCATAGTTCAAAAAGCAAAAGAAGATATTAAAAACCTTAGATATCCCACATAGGATGAAACAAGTGCTCACCTCTTCTCATGCACCTCCCTACCAAAGGTCCAAACCAACCTCCCTTACTAATTTAGACTACACACCATTTGAGGAGAGTTGGAAGACTAAAAATATAGGTAATAGAGGGCTCGACCCAATCAATAACAATTAAAAAGAAAATAAGGGATATCATGTGGGTAAATGAAGCTACAACACTCTATTAGTCTGAACCTACAATGACTCAACATGGATTTTATATGGAAAAAGATATGGGCTCATATAAACTTGGAGCATGATAGGCCACCCTAGCCACTTCTGCTACTCCAACAATGATGTAGACCCTCAAAGGATTCTTTAGGCTAAGGAAGAGTTTTTTTGGTCTCCTGAGGCTAAGGAAGATACACATGCCCAAGAATACATCTTATGTCGCAAGAAAGAGTATAAAGAAACTCTCTTAAGTGGCAAAGAGGTCCTCAACAACAACAATACTCACTAAATTTGAAGTCACGGTGTATATGGTAAGTGTATGTGACATATAATTTGTACACATGACATATTACATAGAAGTAACCAAAAAATCATATTATCCATGGATAAAACTTAATGCAAGAAAGTTAGAAAACAATAAAAAAAGTTTTGGTGCAGCCATATGAGCAAAATAAGTGCAAATGAAGGTTCAAAATAGTAGTGCACATATCAATGAAGACTAAATCATATTGAGAAATTGTTGAATTGCATTTTCATTGAGTCGTCATTGTTGAGTCTATCTCTATAAAATAAGCATATATTTATACTATGATGAGGTCTAGAAGAAAATATATAGTGATCCTAAGAATAATGACACATAGTTAAAGGGTTCAAGGATACACTATAGGCCATTGTGTGTGACACACCAGTTGATTACCAATGTCTTATTCAATAGAATTAACATTGGAAATGTATATCAGACTGCAATTCATGCTATTTGATGCATGTTCCAGAATAAACTAATGACTACAAGGAAATTACTTTAACCATGTGACCAAAGCTAACATTAGGAAGATCCCAAAAGAATTCTTCATGGTAGGCCTTATCAACATCATCAAGCACTCCCTAGGGCACCATGGGAAAATAAAAGATTACATCCTGAGCAAGGGTTCCCAAGTACTAAACTAGAAGCACCTTATAACGAATGATTTCTAATAGAGCAAGGTAAGATAATGTTATATAGGTGTAAAAAGGAAAATTTTCTCCTACCTCTACCTGAGATTCAAGACTACGATGGGTAACAACTATTTCTCAATGATGAGGAGATATAAGGTCAATTAGAAGGCTCAAAGTCAACATAGGACATGTAGAAAGCCCTCAACATGATAGAGAAAGAAATCAAGAGATATTAGTTGGACACATCATTATAGCATGCAAGAATCCCTAAGAGTTCAAACCACCAAAACCATCTCTCAAGACATGACCCCAATCCAAGAGGAAGGGCCTTGGGACAACCTACCACATAGTGAACTAAATGTAGTGAAAAAACCATCGGAAGTGGTGTTTTGCACAACCATGAATGATGGCTGACTGAAATACTATAGATTTAAAAAGGGTAGGTGTAACCCAAGAATCCTCAAGCTCCTAGAAAACATATTCTAGTGACCTCTTCCTCCTTCCAACAACAACATGCATAACCTTAGAATATATTGTGCTCCAAGAGCCAGTGCAAAGGAGTATCCTATTTGTTGGAAATGTGCTAACATTGCAAAATATTTCCTTATTTCTCTCTCTCTCCTCATGTTAATGATGGATAGGGTTCGTGTGTCAAAAGGTGTAACCAAAAACCTATCCATCAAGCCCCTTTATATAGGAGAGGTAGGGAAGCAATGTTTCTAATAAATCTTGAGAAATGAATAGACAATGACCATTATTCAACAACCAACTCGTGAACAACCATTTGAGTGATTGGCTTAGTCTATCTGAGCATTTGGGATGGGTTAGGATACTTTATGGTGGCCCACCTATGATTTTCATTTGGGATATTGGCCACTCTAGTCAAGTGACTGGATTGGGTAGAAATGTCTTGGATTTAGTTGGCCGATCCATTGATCAGGTCCAGTCAGACAACTGGACCAAACAATTCACCAACTAGTCGATCTTGTCCACTTAGGAGAATGGGCTACCTAGTCAACAATTCATGCATATCTTGACATGGTCAATCAACTAGACACTCCAGTCGATTGATTGGTTTGTCCAGTCGGGCGATTGGACTTTCCAGTTGGCCGACCGGGCTTCCAATAAGTTCTTGATGATCTAATTGATTACCCAAACTTTTTAGTAACCAATTAATCATGTGTCTGTGATTCTACTCATCTTCCCTTAGAATCCTATCTGTTTGACCCTATAGGCTTTAAATTATGTTTTTAGTGATATTTATAATCATATTATGATTTTACAAGTAATGATTGTTATTTAGCAAGACTTCATTGACACCCAAGTAATTGAAGAAGTTGGAGAACAATTTCAAACTTTTAATGTGACCAATGTTATAGTGATTTTTTAATTCCTTTTTTTCCAATATACAAAGTAAACCCAAGGCCTGGAAATGTCATCCTCTTATTTTGAATCTTTGTTCCTTGATCTTGATAGACTATTTAAGACAGATATGATCTAAATATCATATGTTGACTCATAAGAGCATGGCTATGTATTCACAATATCATCATCTAGTGTCTAATATATCCCTCCAACAGGAGGGATAAATTCCATCTACATCACTCATAATAATCCATAGGTTTCACAGTGCACCCAAGCACTACCTGTTTTGAAAACCTTATTCAAGGCCACATTGAGTAGTTTAAAGTACTCTAAACAAGATGTGATCATTGTAGTGAATTCAGGTCTAAGGACCACAGTATTCACTGTCACATGATATATGATTTTGACTGCCTTTTATGGTTTCCATGTATCATACTCAAGTTGGATATGTCCCATACACTTGTTCGTCATAAGAAACTATGTGTTTTACTTGATATCCAATATTATGAAAAATGAAATGTAATCATCAACCAATGCATATACTAGCCTCAATGTATTATTGTTGTCCTAGTTTTAATATCAAAATATGGGCCTAGATAAGAATATAAACTCCTAGCATACACAAGATCTCATATCAAGGTCCTCAACTTGAAATTACATGTCATTGTGTCATTAATTCTTAGGACATTATTATATCTACTCATTATCTCATATTGAATAAAACATAATGATTGGATTTGCCTTTATTTATAATCATATCAATTAAAAAGTATGTCATTACAATCATTACATGACTGGCTCTTAGGGCAAACTACCAATAGTGTCCCACTTGCACTAGAGCCAATGACTCACAAATATAAGACCAAGCGACATAACATGAACATCATGATTTTGGTATGAAAATGCTTTCTTTAAAGGGCCAACAACATTACTTTGGATTGGTACTCTACAAATATTCACATCTTGTTATGGTACTATATCATAGTGTATGTTTGGAACACTAATGTGATCTATTTCCTTAGCTTGTGCACTGACTCCACTATTGTCACAATATAGATATACTAGATTTTTGATGCATGGAATCAATCCTAGTTCACCAGTGAACTTCTCAATCCATATATCTTAATTTGTTGTGCTGGAGACATCAATGTGCTAAGCCTTTTTTGTAGGATCATCCTTTTACTCTTGTTTGGAACGTTTCATGCTCATAGATCTACAATTAAGGCAAAACAAAAACTTTCTTGTGATTGTTATTGTGCTTTTCAGTTTGATAGCCTGCACCAATGTAACCCTTTACAACCAACTCTTCCTCACCACCATAAATAAGAAACTGATCCTTAGTTCTTTTCAAGTACTTAAGGATGTTTTCTACAACAATCTAGTGACCTTCAATGGGATCTGACTACCTACTCATCATGCTCAAGGCATACAACATGTTGAGAATTGTACATAACATTGCATACATGAAATATCCAATTTTAGATGCGTATGAAATTTTGTTCATGTGTGCCCTCTCTGATCAACCTCAGATGCAGGTCTAGTGAGTGGAGACTTGTCTAAGTCATCAGACTTTTATAATTTATAATACCCAAATGCCCAAGACACCTGCAATTAGCACATGGTCGAAGTAGTTTGGGGTCGAATGTAGGGATAGGAAGAATGGCACTTCGAAACTCAAGTTTCACTTGTCTAAGCAAATCAAATAGGTAAAAGGAGGGGTTCAGTTGTAAAAATAAAACACCACAAAGGAATTAAATTGAAAGACTATCTCCAACTAGAGTTACCAGAAATATTATGATTTTAGGGTTTAGCAATTTTTATAGGGGTTCGTATATCAGAAGCCAAGAGAATACAACTATCGTCAAGATAAGGCATGAAGGAAGAAAACTTAGGATTAACAAGCGGCCACGGAAAGCTTCTAGCATACTCTTATCTCAAAGAGGATGCCCCCAACTGAGCACCAATCCCCTCTCTCAAGGGCAGTGGTCATAGGTCAGAGTGAAAGACAACCGGGACAACCCTGATCTTGGGTACTCTCATACGCCCGGATCAGTCCAAACTCTAGAGTTATGTAAACCCTCTCTCAACGGAGTCAGAACGGGAAACACGATTCGATAGCTAGTCAAAAGTGCGATCCAAAAGAAGAGACTAGAGTTCAAATGCTATAAAGAAATCATCCAACAAAAAGGATCCATACACAGAACAATATGAGGTAAACTCCATAGATTCTAATAAGCTTAAAGAGAGCAAAAGGTTTAGTTACAATGCATAGGAAAATGAAAGTAAAATTTAGTAAAAAGGGAAAGATAAGTATCGGTCTCCTTGATTTAGGAGGTCGATATACAACAACGGACCCCAAAGGTTCCCCCAACTTGATACCGAGAAGGAGCTCTGCCCGATATGCCCATGTCGGGCTCATGACCATGTCGGGTTCTAAGCTGTGACATCTAGGGTATATCGGGAGGGACTCCCTTCCCAATACGGCCGTGTCAGGTTTCCAGTCTTGTCAGGCGACATGCCTTGACGATAGGTCTGTATTGGGCTCAGTATCATATTGGGTTAGGGAACACTTAGGCTCTCAGGGTCCTTGTATTAGGTGTAGACGGGAGAGTCATCTTGGGTTGCAACCCATCTACGAACCCGACACATTGATGTGGCCTTCGTGGTCGTATCATGCTGGTGTAACTATCGGGGCGAGTTCTAAGTGATCTCCTCCTGCCCCTCTCGGGTTGGGGGTGTGCTCACCTAGTGTCACCCGACACACCTGGGAACTCGACACACTAGCTCCGCTTCCAAAGTTAGCTCTCGTTGGGTTCTAACCCATCCCATCAGAAGCCTGTAGCTGCTATTTATAGGAAGTGGCTGGTAGAGGTTGCGGTTATCGTGGGGCCACATATCCATTATCGGTTTTGTTCACGTGACTTCAGAGGAGGGTCAACACGTCTGTCACCCGACACAGCTAGCGTCGCGGGCTGGGTTGCGAGCAAACTGCGCTTGTCCGTGTCAGGATAATGACCCTGGTGGGAAGCTGCTCCGATGAGTGGCTTCATCCCATGACAGACTCCATCAGGTTGACGAGTCACGGGGGGTAAAGCTCCCTGTTGGGTAGATAGCGTACCGCTCGTTAGGGCTCCTCGCGTGACATGCCCGTATCGGGTTGCTACTGTGTCGGGCAGTGACCGCGACGGATAAATGGGTGTGTCACACGGCTAGTAGAAGGTTCAGTGCAGGTGCTCATTGTAGATGGGATGGCACATGCCTTTTTGCGGACTTTGGGTGGAAAAATGAGGGAAATCTCTGCAAAAGATGGGAAAAGAGTCAAGAGCATAGTGTGGGTTACTTCTGTGCAATAACAGGATAAAATGAAGAGGAAAACAATTTAGAAGGAAGGTTTGACAACTAAATATGGGCCCTAAATAGCCATAAAATGGGTGTTATCAACTCCCCCAAAGTTAGCATTTTGATTGTCCTCAATCAATCTGTATCTATTTTAAAACTTTGTTTGTGATACTTCTTCAAAGCCAGGTGTAGTCTTCAGACAAGGGGTTTAAAGGAATTTTTGAGATGCCCCTGGGAAAATTACGTCTAACTACGGACAACAGACTTTATTTTCCCTACCTTATTTAAGTAAATTTTTTCTCTTCAGCCTCAGCGAGACTTTTGGTGCATGGTTTTGAATTTAGATTTCACACCAAACAACTTGGGAGTAGGAAGTTGGGTTTTTTGGGTAGGCTTAAGGATTTTTGGGTTTTTCTTGTTTCCCATTAGTCCATCTAGGTACGGGTCCATTAGCAGGCAAGTGGTCCCTGCAGTCCAAGCCAGTTGGCTTTAGAGCAGTGATTTCACATCCTACGTACCACTGCCCCAGATCTACCATGCCTAAAGATGGGTACTTTTGGAGAGACAAGTGTGTGTGTGTTTTTTTGGCACAACTCTCATACATTAATTAACTCTCATAAGGATTTTCTCTCTTTTTGGGATTGTTGGTGGGTAGGGGAAAAGATGAGTTTGCTATTTGGGCAACTTTTTCCTTCACATGCACACCTCTTAGCTGTTGCGAGATTATTTTTCCAAATTGACGTAGAAAAGTTGTAGTTCTTGTCGTTTGAGATTGCATTTTCGAAAGGAGCATAAAAAAAGCATGCACCATCTTAGACACCGAGAAGACAAACTGGAAGAGGTTGTATCCGATTTTTACTATAAAGTGTATTTGTACAATTGTTGAGAGGAAAGCAGTTGTATATGTGCTATTTTGTATCAGACATGTATGTATATGTACCCATGATATGGGAAAGAAGAAAGATGAGAAGGGAAAGAAATTTTTAGGTACCTCCCTCACTGATATAGTACCCCTACCAAACTTACCCCACACTCTGTCCCCAGAGTTGTGAGATAAGTAGGAAAGGGTAGACATAGGTCAACGAGGGTTTTAGCTGGTGCCTGTGGCTTTGTCAGATAGAAGCTCCAACACATACTCTTCGTGTTTGCTGTGGTAGTCAATGTGGTGGAGCTTGTTAGGTGTTTGTTGTAACGTCACCGAGCTAGATATCCATTCTAGCACGTAGATGCCACAGTCATTTGATTGTGGAGTTTGTTGTGGACTGCTGCGGTAGAATTGGAGCTCGCACCATTTTTTCTCCGTGTTCTCCAGGAATGGTTGGATCAACGTCGCCACCATAAGGAGCGTCCAATGGTTGTAATGCAACATTGGAAAGAATATGATACATGGCATGTTGTGTTGTATCTCAGCCAGAAACAGTTGTTTTGCTCCTGATTCATCAACTAGGAATATATCATTGAACACCATTGGGTGGGCGATGTAGGCATGTTCAAACTTCTTCTGTAAAATTTGGATGTAGGCTAGCGCCACCAAGAGCGCTAGACATCCTCCTGCTTTTACTAAGTCCCAAAGGTCATCGATAGGGATTATGACGTTGTCTGTCTCATAAATGACGTTTGTGGGGGTAGAATCAGCTAGCCTAAGGAGGATTTTGTTGACCTATTCCAGAGTCAGTGAAGTACACACGGAACGGTCAAAATTACTGATCATCATTTCTGAAACAGCAGGCGAAGCGGAGTCTTCATTGGTGAGTATATCTCACAGAACGTACATCCGCTTGCCTGCCCCTTAGACGTCCGTGGCCATCTGGGCTTCTTCTCCTAGAGGGTTGCTGGGTTGTTATTATTTAGTTTCTTGGTCACTATCCAGTAGCTTCTTGGGTACGCCTGCGTCTAGGAAATAACATCTTTCCTTGATCAGTAGTAGCGCGTATGTGCTTCTAAGCTGATAGAAATTCTGGCCTTGGAGGTGTCTTATATATTTGAAGATGTGGAGCAACTCCATGATGCGTAGGACTATGAATGCACTATTTTTGCTTCCCGACTCTTCTTGAATGGGGAAGTCTCCAAAGGAAAAGAAGTTCCAAATGCCACTGTGGCGTTGGACTCCTTGCTTGATGGCGCAAAGAAGACACAACGGGAGAAGCCTGAGATACTTGTCTTCTAGGCATTCAAATATGTGTCCTGAGCGTGGGACCTCTTCGATGCAACAGATGAGGAGCTGGACATCATGGCTGTGGAGGTCTGCCACATAGAGAAACCAGTTTCTTCTATGCTTGTAGGGGGCCAACACTAGGTTTGGGTTGTGTTCTTTGATGTATTGTAGCATGTTGGCTACTTGGATGGAGTCGTACACCCCTTTCATTAATCTTCTTTCTAAGGCTAGGGTGGCATTGTAAATTGGCTTCCAATCTGTCCTGGTGCCTATATTCTCGATTATAGCACCTTCCAGGTCTCGTAAGAGGATCTTCCCTACTATGGTTGGGGAGCGGAACATGCTTTTCAGCGCTTCCCATCATACAGAGAAGTAACTGTCACTCTAGATGACATCCTCTCCATCTGCTTGCTGTTGGCTAAATGGACATCTATAAATCCCTTTGTTTTGATTATGACAAACATTTCATTCTTATTAATCTAACGAGCTACTTGAGTGTGCAGGATGACAAAGCAACAAGGGAAAATCTACAAGCTTACATATTTATATTTTCATGCAATGTAATCATTGTTGTAAAAACTTGTACAAAAATATAATGTACAAGTACTTAGAATTGCATGTAAATCAAGCGTTAGATTCTCCCTAGCTAAACACCACAGTTAGACAACTCATCCCATTCAAAATAGGATTACTTATGCACACTTACACACATAATTAGTGCCAAAATTGAAACCTTGAAACAAGATCAATCTCGGTCGACAAACTCCTCGACCGAGACACTCTCGGTCGACAATCTTCTCGACCGAGAAAGATCCAAAGTAGCCGTTAGACACAACAGACAAGTTAGTTGGCAGTTGATGAAAGACGTTGCAAATCACTTGTTCCAGAGAGCCTGTCGGTCGACAAAAGTTCGACCGAGTAGGTGTCTCAGTCGACCATTTGTCGACCGAGATGGTCTCTGACAGCAACTGCAGAATTAATTAATTAGCCGTTGTTAAAGCAACAACTTTGTACCTAACGGCTAGTTAAGCACTTAGAAACCTCTAGAAGTTGTCTAAGCTTCCTTAGGCCATTCCTATAAATAGGACAAGCCATAGGACACCTAAACTTACTTGTTTCTACACTTGCTACACTTGAGAAATACTTGAGCATACTTGAGCAATCTGTTGCAAGCAATTTGAGCATTGTGATCATTGGCCTACTTTCTCCTTAGCTCAAATTCGTGTCCTATAGGCTAGTATCTCCTACCCACTGCAATCACAAGTTCACATACTTGGTTAGGAGATCTATACGCTTGATCTAGGCAAATCAAGCCTTGGGCTGTAAAGGATAAGTTGTAATTTCCTTTTTCTTTCTTATTCCCTATTATTGTTTGTACTCTCCTTGCTACTCCTAGGTTGGAGGCTGCGGATAGGAGAGGGTGAAGATCTTCTTGGCGAAGAAGGAGACTTTGAGCTACTTTAGAAGGCTGGTGCAACGGGAGGTTACTTCTAGAGAGGAAGGCTACTTCAAGGGGGAGCTTGGAGTTACTTCAAGAAGGCTACCTCAGGGTTGGTGCACCTACTTCAAGTGAAGGCTGTTCAAAGGGTGTGGTTGAAAGTATTGTATTTTGTATAAATCCTCGAGAGGTAATAAAATAAATACTTTCAAATCCCGGTTGGGTAAGCAACCGGGTAGTGGACTGACAACTATAGTATTTGCTATAGTTGGAACCACTCTAAACGCCTGTCTCCTTCTTCTAATCTCAATTTTGGTTGTTTGAGTTAAATAATTATTAAAATCACTATAAAACTCTATTCACCCCCCCTCTAGTAGTTTTCATTTGGTATCAGAGCGGGCTTCAAGGAACCCTAACCAGGTCTTGAAGAATGGAGGGAAATGGTGAAAGGTGCTGTTTGGACAAAACCACAACATGCTGCAATTAGTGTTTAGGAACAAGCAACAAAACAACCGGATGCCCATGGAGATCAAAGGAAGAGCACAAAGAATGTCTTATAGCTACAACTAGTGAAGAAGAAGAAGAGGTAAGTCTCTTTGATTTATCTAAAGAAGAACTAGTTGCTATTATTGAAGAAACACATAATAAATATGTTGAGTGCAAAAAGAAATTAAAGAAATCAAATAAGGAAAATGATGATCTAAATGTTAAACTTCTTGCTCTTGCATCTGAAAATGAGGATCTCAAAGAGGGAAATAAATTTTCTGATCTTAAGTTAAAATCTATGGAAGCCGATTGCAAGCTCCTTTCTGTTGAAAATTCAAACTTACAGACTCAAGTAAACGATCTTCAAAAACAACCATTATTGTGCACCCATATAGATTATGACACTATTGTTAAAGAAAGAAATTTATTGTCATCTAATCTAGACCAAGCAAAACTAGATATTAAGAAGAGAATGGAAGAGATTGCCAAGTTACAACAAAAAGTCAGTAATTTAAATAATAATGGCATTCTTGATCAAATCTTAGATAATTCCTATCATCAGATTGGGAGAAGAGGACTAGGTTATAAGCCTAAAGGGAAGTCCTATCAACCTAGTTGGAAAAAGTCACAAACCCATCAATCTATATATGTACCTAAAGGAACAAATACATTTTTACCAAAGAACAACCTAGAACAAAACCATAGAAAACGACTTGAGGTTGATTCTATATGTTGCCATTATTGCTCACGTCTTGGACATTACTCTTTTTCATGTCCTTGTAAGAGAAAAGATGTCGAGTTAGTTTGGGTTCCAAAACCTCCAAACTAAATGAACAAAATCAAGTTGAGATATGACCAAAGACATTAGTTGCATATTTCTATGTCTATCTCAACTCTACATAATTACAAATGTAAATGAAATTAATATTAGTTTGTTCCCTAGATGATTTAAAGTTTAAACTGAAATTATGCTTAGTCAAATGAAAAGAAAATTCCTATTTTCACATGATTATTCGTAAAAGTATTTTCTGGTCTATTCATATACTAATCATAAAATGGAATTATCATTGTATGCTGTTATTACCATTATACCATGCTTTCATCATTGGGTGCGCATAGATAATGAAAATTGTATGCATGGATCCATGAAAATATATAGGCAAGCAAAATGATTTATTAGTTATATGTTATTGCTTGCAACAAAATCTCTAACTTAGTATCTTTGAAATAATTAATTGTGCCTCCAATTAAGTAGTATGCTTCAACTTGATATTTAATTAAATTTTATGCAGATATTATACTCAATATATTCAATCTGAAAATCTGCAAAAATTTGCCTCTTGGTCAAAATAAAATTTGACTAAGGGGCGCTATGGTCGTAGTCAAATTCGACCTAAAATAAAGTTTGACAAAATAACTATTTGGATATCCTTTTATGATTAAAAGAATAATTAATTTATGATCACAACTTGTCCAAATATTGTCAATAATAAATACAATATTACTCCCTTGGAAAATCTATATATGTGTTCTACAAAAATAGTCTATCAATTACATTAAAAATCAGCTTCAAATTCGTACTCAGTAAGTCTCTCGGTCGACGAACTCTTCGACCGAAAACCTTTCGGTCAGCCCCTCTCTCTCGACCGACAGAATCTAGACAGATTTAGTATCAGACACACTTTCGGTCGATAAATGTTCGACCGAGACAATGTCGGTCGACAATTGTTCGACCGAGAAATAGCCGTTGGATATAACCGTTGTAAACCGACCGTTATGACCGTTTATGACCGTTATATGACCGTTGGGAAGCCAAGTGGCGCGTCTGCAACATGACCGTTGCGGACGCTCGGTCGACGAGTCGTCGACCGACCAGGTCGCTGGATTGTTATAAAAGGAACCAAAGACGGGTCACTACCTCACACTTGCATACTCTTGCTTCCATAGGCTCTCTCTAGTGCATTTTTGTGCAACTCTTTAGCATCCTCATCCCCAAGCCTTCCTTGCTTCTTCTCCACCTTCAAGAAACACAATGGCCTCATCATCTGCTCGTGGGAAGAAGAAGGTCGCCGACAGGAAAGGAAGGGAAGCTCGGGAAGCTACTCCACCACTGACGATCATCAACGACATTGCCTTCGTCGATGGAGATGCTGGTGATCAATATCTACGGCTTTCCTCTAAAGCTCCTCTCCCATGACGACCAGTTGAAGTTATGGACTTCATCAACATCATCGACTTGGAGGACCTTTTCGAAGTACAAAAGTTAAAAGAATTCATCAACCCTTCTTTTCCTTCCTATTCAATCAAGGTAGTGAATGAATTCTATGCAAACCTCATTTCCCACTCTGAAAATGAAACCATCTTCTTCTACACTATGGTCAATGGGCATAGCTTCCGATTTACTGAAGGGGATATTCTTAAAATGCTAAACATTGACATAGATGAATATCAAGACACCCTTGACCTTACTTCTGGAAACCCCCTTAACCAATTTCTCCAAGATGACCATACCATTAGTCTTAGTGACATCAAAAGGACCATTTTTAAATCCAATACAACCTGTCACGAAGATAGAGGCACATATTATGCTATAAATCTTAAACCAGCTGCTAGGATTGTAAACCTCATTGTTTCAACAAACATACATCCTAGAGCCAATAAGTCTGAAGTTCCTGTTTTTCGCATGTGTCTAATATATGCCATTATTCAACGTATTCCCACAAATTTTATCCGCATCATTCATAAAAACATGCTTGAGTTTTCTGGCAATCCTCCATATGACGATTTTGTATGCCAAATTACTCAACATTTCCTTAAGACCCAACTTGAGGATATGGGATATACATGGGAGCGTAGACCACAAAAAATAAGTAAGAATACAGTAGAAAAAATGGGAATTGATTTTGGTCATAAAAGGGCTAGAGTTGAAGGAGAAACATCTCATCAAGACATACCACCACCCCCTCCTTCTACTAACCTATCACATGACCCCATTCAAAACACTCTTACTTATATTGCTGGCTCCCAATATCACCTAAGCAAACAACTAGACTATAACCATCATGCCATGACTTATATAAACCAAAGAATGCAAACCCTTTCACCAAACCAACCTGATGAATATCCATATTCTTTAAATCCTGGCATGCTCAATCCATACAATCCTTCGTACAACTATTATCAAACTCCACCTCCACCATCTGTGGATCTTACGCACACTCAGTTTTCATCCATGCAACTGCAAGATATTGCCGCTCATTTCCGATTTGACCGAGTACCTACATTCTTGGAAGCATATGCTCTAACTAAGACAGGTGCTCTACATTGGCAAACATTGGTCCAGTATTATGGAACTGAGCCTTTTCTTGGGAAAGACCCTGACATTGATGTAATCCTTAAGTCTTTCCAGTAAATGTTGGAGTTATTGTAATGATATCTTTTGAATAATTGTAATGGGTCATCTCTATATGATGTGTCTATCTTTCTATGCTTGTAATACATGTTTTTAATGAAATTGGCCATCTTTACTTGATTCCAATGGATATTTTTATGTGAGACATATTCAAAATATGGATTATAAGATCATCATTGTAGAACATACAAAATAAGGGGAGTAATAAATAAAAATGCAAACTTTAAAATTGTGGCAAAATTGACAAATTACTTAAAACAGTTATGAAACAAATCCAGACACATTCTCGGTCGAGAAACTGTTCGACCGAGAACACTATCGGTCGAAAGATCGTCGACCGAGCAGGTTTCTGTTGTCAAGTTTGCAATAAAACTGAATATATTCGCAAATTAATCATGTTTCCCTTCATCATGTTGAAGATAAAATTGGCTAAACCGCTTCCACCTTGGAAGATGTTTGCTTTGATATTGGTGCTACTTAAACACAAGCTCTTGGTTTTTATATGGACATCATTTTAATGTACTTAATCTTAGTATACTTTTGATAAAGGTCAAAATCAAAATTTAAAATTATTTGTGGCCTTAGAAGCCTTAAATTGCTTTAATTGTAAGATTAAGTGGGAGCTCATAAAAACAAATTTGATTATTTGATTAAGAAGCTTACAAAAACATTATTTGGAGCTTGTTACGACCTTAGTATTTTTCTTTTTTGGTTATGAAGAAATCTATGAATTTTAGAAAAATGATATAACTTGTACTTAAAGGAACTCTCTAAACAAATCGGGACTTAACATCCCTTGCATTTGGATGGAGACATTTTTATGTACTCTGAGATTAAAGGATTCTCATATCATTTTATGGGCTTAACATCCCTTGTAAAATGGATGAGAAATCAATACATATGCCATGAACCTAACAGGATCTCATATCATTTCAAGGCTTAACATCCTTTGCAAATGATTGAGAAACAACTTGTGGCTAAATTAGACAAAAATGATATTCCTAATAGAATATCTATCTAAGGGGGAGCATAGTATCTAATTAAGGGGGAGTTTTTATTCTTAACGGTTATCTTTTTGAAATGACAAAGGGGGAGAGATAAATATAAAACTAAAATTTAGTAATTATGTAAAACTCAATTAATGAGTTTCATAAATAAACTCTTGGCTTTACATTGAAAGTTGCTATATTCCCAAATGATCTGGATTTCATGTTCCATAATTCATGGGGAATAATAAGCACAGATTTTATACACAAGAGAAAAAGCTACAAAAGGTAATCTAAAGGTATGAAACTCATATGTCTTATATTTCCTTTATTTATATTTTGGAAATGTTTGTCATCTTCAAAAAGGGGGAGATTGTTGGCTAAATGGACATCTATAAATCCCTTTGTTTTGATTATGACAAACATTTCATTCTTATTAATCTAACGAGCTACTTGAGTGTGCAGGATGACAAAACAACAAGGGAAAATCTACAAGCTTACATATTTATATTTTCATGCAATGTAATCACTGTTGTAAAAACTTGTACAAAAATATAATGTACAAGTACTTAGAATTGCATGTAAATCAAGCGTTAGATTCTCCCTAGCTAAACACCACAGTTAGACAAGTCATCCCATTCAAAATAGGATTACTTATGCACACTTACACACATAATTAGTGCCAAAATTGAAACCTTGAAACAGGATCAATCTCGGTCGACAAACTCCTCGACCGAGACACTCTCGGTCGACAATCTTCTCGACCGAGAAAGATCCAAAGTAGCCGTTAGACACAACAGACAAGTTAGTTGGCAGTTGATGAAAGACGTTGCAAATCACTTGTTCCAGAGAGCCTGTCGGTCGACAAAAGTTCGACCGAGTAGGTGTCTCGGTCGACCATTTGTCGACCGAGATGGTCTCTGACAGCAACTGCAGAATTAATTAATTAGCCGTTGTTAAAGCAACAACTTTGTACCTAACGGCTAGTTAAGCACTTAGAAACCTCTAGAAGTTGTCTAAGCTTACTTAGACCATTCCTATAAATAGGACAAGCCATAGGACACCTAAACTTACTTGTTTCTACACTTGCTACACTTGAGAAATACTTGAGCATACTTGAGCAATCTGTTGCAAGCAATTTGAGCATTGCGATCATTGGCCTACTTTCTCCTTAGCTCAAATTCGTGTCCTATAGGCTAGTATCTCCTACCCACTGCAATCACAAGTTCACATACTTGGTTAGGAGATCTATACGCTTGATCTAGGCAAATCAAGCCTTGGGCTGTAAAGGATAAGTTGTAATTTCCTTTTTCTTTCTTATTCCCTATTATTGTTTGTACTCTCCTTGCTACTCCTAGGTTGGAGGCTGCGGATAGGAGAGGGTGAAGATCTTCTTGGCGAAGAAGGAGACTTTGAGCTACTTCAGAAGGCTGGTGCAACGGGAGGTTACTTCTAGAGAGGAAGGCTACTTCAAGGGGGAGCTTGGAGTTACTTCAAGAAGGCTACCTCAGGGTTGGTGCACCTACTTCAAGTGAAGGCTGTTCAAAGGGTGTGGTTGAAAGTATTGTATTTTGTATAAATCCTCGAGAGGTAATAAAACAAATACTTTCAAATCCCGGTTGGGTAAGCAACCGGGTAGTGGACTGACAACTATAGTATTTGCTATAGTTGGAACCACTCTAAATGCCTGTCTCCTTCTTCTAATCTCAATTTTGGTTGTTTGAGTTAAATAATTATTAAAATCACTATAAAACTCTATTCACCCCCCCTTTAGTAGTTTTCACTTGCGACCTTAGGACCACGTTCAGAAGCTTTTGGTCTCTGATCGTTAGGTAGCTGATGGCCCGTCTATTGAAGTCAGCCATCTCAAAGGAGGGAATCTCTGACGGCATAGAAAATGCATATGCCATCAAACTCCTTGCTCTAGGGGGGTGATTGTCGTTGGTGGAATATATGTCGCCCCCTTCTCCCTTGAATTCATCAGAAGAGCCCTCCGCTAGGCTGATGGATACGTCTGCATCTTCAACTTCATCTAGGGAGGGCAAGGGAACAACTATGTCGAAGCCGCTGGTGCTCTCCTATCCTCCTGGAGCCCCGTCGGCGGTCTTCTTCGTCATTTCTTCCTCGGGCATTGTGGAGGGCCCGCTGGAGGAGGAAGAAGATGATGTTCCTAAAGAGGATGCTGAAGACGAGGGCTGAGAGCCAGTCTTGGAGGCGATGGGGACCTCCTAGGATGCCTTGAGTGGGGGTGGTCATCCCTTCGGTTTAGCCTCTCTTCAATATCATTGAGGCATTGGAGCGTCGTCTGCATCATGTTATTCAGTGCCTCTAGTTGGCCAGGAAGGCCAACTAGGGTTAGAAGTTGATGCTCCTACTTGCTTAGCCTCCTCTGGAAAACATTGAACTTGTGGGTTAGGGAAGCAAATGTAGATGAGTGATTGCTTGTTACCTCTCGCAAGTTGTCAAACTCCTGAACGAGGGCCTACCACAGTGATGGGGCGACTGTAGTTGATCAACCTCTCGTCCTTGTAACGCTCCTCATGTGAGAAGTTTGGCCTGAAGAGTATGCATCTTCAAACGGGGCCGAGTCCATATGAATCATCTGTGAGGGCGTTGTTTCAGGGTGGGGCATCAACACCTTTGTGGCTGCCTCTGCCTCATCAGTCTGGGGTGGTGGAGAAGGGCACAGAGAGGGCAACTATTGATCTACCATCAGACTCTCTACGTCCTCCCTCACAGAAACTACCGACGTCATTGGCGGCGGCGTCGGTGTGGGCTTCACAACCCTAAGATCCACCTCCAGGAGCTCAACGAACACGTCATTACTGGCGTCTTCCTGTACCACTGCCTCTACCATTGAAGGCATAGCTGAAGCTTCGGGAGCTGTGGTTGTCTCTTCAATGACAGCATCCTCGGGGGCTATCACCATTGTTTCTACCCCGGTGGTATCGACGACCTCGACGACCATCATAATCTCTTCAGTAGTCGCGACAAGTGTTTTTGTGGTGGCCATGGCTAGTTCGGTGGTGACATGAGTGGTGGACGTCTCGGCAGTGGCGGTGATAGGCAAGTCAGTGACAACGATCGCTGATGACTTGTCCCGCCGAGCGTTGAGGGGGATTGGTCTTCTTATGGGTGCTGCCCCTTGGGGGATGCTTCTGGTGGCAGCATGAGAAGCTTCTGCCATCTCATCTGGCAAAGCTTGTATCTCTGTTGGTGTGAAGACTAGCTTTTTTGTGTCATAGTTAATGTAGAGTGGGAGGGGCAGGAGGGTGGTAGTTCTTGCAAACTTGTAGAAGTAGTGACGAACCTCCTTTTTGATGATGTTTTCTTGTGCCAAGAACTTCATGTCTATCCTATCATCGCCTTGTGTCCTTGATAGGCTGCGCGGCTCCTTAGGGTACCCCAACCCTACCATGATTAAGTTGATGATCCCTCCCATACAGTACTCCTTGGTGGCATATTTTATTGGATGCAGCCGACTTAGTAGAAAGCGTCCCAAGTTAACCACCTTCCCCTCCATCATGTACCACATGTGATGGAGTTCTTTGGTGTATAGATTGCTCATTTCATATTTGCTGAAAAGGAGGCTCGCCATGATCTTGTGGATGATTATCCAGAAACATGAGTGGATTGCTGCCACCTTGCTCCTCGGCTTGAATGATGATTTGCTGGTTAGCTTCTTCCAGAGATCGATTGGGTTGAAGCCGCTATTTTTGGTGATTCTGACACCATTGTTTAGGAGCTCCTTCTCAGCTTCATTGGAAGAGAAGATCTCATTGAGCATCTTCTCTAATATGTCATGCTCAACGTTGTACAAGCACCCTTACAGTCTATCCACCCTTTGGAATCTTTCGACTTCTTCTGGTGTATTCTTCACCTGGCAGAGGGATGACATGAACTCTTTTGTGAGTTCAGTGTACGAGGTGATGTAGCTGAAGCATATCTTCCTCAACTCGACAACTTGTAGGACATTTTCGAGCCTGCTGAAAATGTCGAGTTGAGGGAAGGATGATTGGTGGAAGAAATGGGTTGGCTGGTAGACTTTGGTCGCCAACTCCATATACCGCCACTGGTGCTCCGCGTCTCTAGGCACAAATCGGCCTGAAGAGTGGGCCAGGGGTTTTGGTCCTGCCATTGTCGTTGGGGCTGCTCCCGCTTCTATTCTGGGCTGCTTCTCAGCCTTAGACAGTCTCGTTGTATCGAGGTTTGGGTGCTTTTGCCCGGTTGAGGTTGCTTCGGTTGTGGCCTCGAGATGGATCCTTCGGCCATGCTCATCAACTTGGATGACTATTTTCTTGGTGTGGTCCATTTCTGCAATGTTTAAACAAGAGTGGGGTAAGTAATAGGATTATTATTGATCACCTTACCCGATATCGGGCGGCAAACCAAAGGAGTCATGTCGCCCGATACAAGATATGAGATGCTTGAAAACCAAATAACGGATCAGAGTCTACATCAAAATAATCCCATACCACATGAGAATACCCAGTATAACAAGTCGGTATGAGGTCTGGCTGATAGGGCAGGCTGACATCGGGTCACATTAATAAAGCAAAGCTTGCCCGATACAGGTTTGTAAGAAAAAGGTGCCGCTTGATACAATAAAGTGTCGGGCGATACATGTCAAAGCATCTTGTAAAAGAATACTGGGCGACATGAGTCTTGCCCAGCATGCTTCGTATCGCTTGGGTGTGTGTATCGCGTGACAAGCATGTCGCACAATACAATCAAAAGACCGATGATGAAATCTTAATAGGCAAAACTTGACAAAAAGCAAAGGTTGTTGCCTGATACCAGCATCGTGTTAAGGGTGTTACACGACACATGTCTTGCCCAACACAGTCTAAGAGACAAGAAAACTCGATAAGAAACTAAAGCCCTTGCCTGACACGGGCCTCACTCGAGAAAAAGACGTTGCACGATAAGCTCGACTGATACGGTCGATTGAGCCGCATGATAAGGCATATTGGGTTATACCTGTATTGTGTGAAAGCTGGGTTGCGGGCGACACAGAGGTCGGTTGGCCGACACGGGAGCAAAGTCTTGTGCGATACGAGAGCTGGAGAAAGCACAAGGATGCACAATACAGGAGTAGGTTAAAAGTAAATTTTGTGCCCGACACAGTTAAATAGAAGTTACAATATATAACTATGGGGAGCGGGGTAAATCGGGTAGGATAGGGACACATGTCGCATGAGGAGGAGAAATGTCTCACATGACATAGTAAAATCAGTCTAAAACATCACGTCGGGGGGTGATTTGGATTCCTAAGAAAGCTTCGCACCACACGGCACGCGTGTTGTGAGGGATTGGCGTGTCGCATGATATGGTTTGCCCGATATGTTTTCTATCCTTCTTGCCGCCCGCGGGTTGCGCTGGCCGATATGGCCTAGGCGTGCCGGGCGATAGAGTAGCCTACCTGACACACTACTTCAAGGAGCTGAGGGTGTCGCCCTAAAGAGATGAAGACAGTCCGGCCAACAGCGCGTGTTGCGCAAGGCGAGGAGGAAAGAAAAAGGTTGAAACATGCCTGACAAGATCTCAAGAAGAGTAAAAAATAGAAATAAAACAAGGGTAGAAAACTGAAATCAGAGAGCGTTGATGGGTAAAACATCATTGGCAAGAAAGAAGACTTTCAAACTCAGATAGTATTACTCACCAAGGCTATAAAAACTAAGTCGATGGCCCATAAAACGAGAGAGTTCGTGCACGTGGTGCATGCACTGACTCGAGCCTTATTACAAATGATAATGTTCGTAATGTTTTTCTACAGGAAGGGAAATAACATCCTATGCTAGGAAAGTAAAATTCAGGCTGCCTCCCGAAGAGCGCTGTGGTTTGCGTCATTCTCTCAACATCTTCAAATCCTTTTACTCCACTCTAGTTGTTGCTGTTCCAGTTTCTTACAGGGCCATCTCTGATCTCCTCACAAAAGCTTCATCTTCATAAAACCTTTTTACTCTATGCCCGTTCACTGGAAATACTTTCGCCAGATCCTCCTTATCATAGAGCTCCATCATCCCAGATGGGTAAATCTTTGCAACGGTGAAAGGCCCAGACCATCTACTCTGCATCTTTCCTAGAAAAAGACAGATAGAAGATTTAAATAACAAAACTTTATCACCTTTGTTGACGTTCTTCTTTCTCAGGTGGGCGTCATGCCAGATCTTGGTTCTTAGCTTGTAAATCCTTGCATTTTCATAGGCATGGAGTCTCAATTCTTCAAGCTCCTGCAGCTGAAGAAATCTTTTCTTCCCAGCTAGCGTCAGGTCCATGTTGAGGAGCTTGATCGCCCATAACGCTTTGTGCTCCAGCTCAAAGGGAAGGTGGCATGCTTTTCCATATATAAGGTGGTAGGGTGTGGTACCCAGAGGCGTCTTATAAGAGGTTCCATACGCCCATAGAGCATCATCTAGTTTAGATGACCAATCCTTGCGGGACTTGCCAACTGTCTTTTCTAAAATCTGCTTGATCTGCCTGTTAGAGACTTCAACCTGTCCGGATGTCTGCGGGTGGTATGGCATGGCAACCTTGTGACGAACGCCATACTTATGCAACAACGATTCAAACTTTTTCTCTGCAAAGTGAGAACCGCCATCACTAATGACCATTCTCGACACTCTGAATCTTGGAAAGATGATCTTGGTAAAAAGCTTTATTACTACCTTAGCATCACACGTAACGGAGGGCACCACTTCAACCCACTTAGATCCATAATCAACCACAACTAGGATATATTTAAAACCATAGGAAGAAGAAAAGGGCCCCATATAATCTATACCCCAAACATCAAAGATCTCAACCTCGATCCATTCTGAAAGTGACATCTCATTTCGGCGAGAAATGTTTCCAGTTTGTTGACATTCATTGCAGGACTTTACATAAGCATGCACATCCTTGAACAAAGTTGGCCAGTAAAAACCTGACTGGAGGATCTTAGCAGCAGTCCTTTCGCCTCCCAGGTGTCCTTCATATGGAGAGGAGTGACACTCAAATAGAATTTTGGGGGCTTCCTCCTCAGGTATACATCTTCTATATAGCCCATCGACGCAACTCCTAAACAACAAAGGATCGTCCCGATAGTAGTTCTCTAACTCAGAGAAGAATATGTTCTTTTGATTATAAGACATATCTGGGGGAAGCTATTTACAAGCTAGGTAATTGTAGAAATTTGCATACCACGACCCCTCAGGGTTGGCTATCTGGGTAACATAGATGGATTCATTAGGATAACTTTCATTAATGGGCAGTGAGTGGTGATCTTCCACCTGAATCCTTGAGAGGTGGTCGGTGACCACATTTTCTGAACCCTTCTTATCTTTTATCTCGTGATCAAATTCCTATAACAACAACGCCCATCGTAGTAGCATGGGTTTGACGTCCATTTTCTACATTAGGTACTTAATGGCCTCGTGGTCGGTATGCACTATTACCTTAGAACCCACAAGGTAGGACCTGAACTTGTCAAAAGCATACATAATAGCCATCATCTCTTTTTTAGTGGTCGTGTAATTCAACTGAGCTTCGTCTAAGGTCTTACTTGCGTAGAAAATGATGTGGTGCTTCTTTTCTTTCTTTTGTCCTAGAACATCACCAACGACGTAGTCATTGGGATCGCACATAATATCAAACAGAAGATTCCAGTTGGGGGAGTGGAGAATAGGTGCAGATACTAAAACATCTTTCAGCCTAGAGAATGCCTCCATGCACTCATCTATAAAGTCAAACTTCACATCATTCATCAAGAGGTTGGAAAGAGGTTTTTCTATCTTTGAGAAATCTTTAATAAACCACCGATAGTAGCTGGCGTGACCCAAGAAACTTCGAATACCTGTAACTTAAGTGGGCGGAGGGAGCTCGGCAATCGCCTCGACCTTAGACGGATCGAACTCAATACCTCTATTGGACACCTTGTGCCCCAGAACTATGCCTTCTCAAACCATGAAATGACATTTCTCCCAATTCAGAGTTAGGTTTTGCTCTTCACACCTTCTCATCACCAGCGATAGGTTGTTCAGGCAATCATCAAAGGAGCTACCGTACACGCTAAAATTGTCCATAAACAATTCCATTTTGTCTTCAAGGAGATCAACAAAAATTGCATTCATACACCTCTGGAAGGTAGCAGGTGCATTACAAAGCCCGAAAGGCATCCTCCTAAAGGCAAAAGTTCCATATATGCAAGTGAACGTGGTCTTTTCTTGGTCATCAGGGTGAATGGGGATCTGATAGAAGCCTGAGTACCCATCCAATCAACATAAGTATGAATGGTGAGTTAGGCACTCTAGCATATGATCAATGAACGGAAGGGGGAAATGGTCCTTGTGGGTGGCGGCATTGAGCTTACGATAATCGATACACATCTGCCAACCAGTGACCATCTTGGTGGTGACCTCAACTCCGTCATCTCCCTTGACCAATGTCATACCTCCATTTTTCAAAACCACTTGGATAGGGCTTACCCACGTACTATCGCTAATAGCATAGATAATACCAGCGTCTTGAAGCTTTACCACTTCCTTACTGACAACTTCTCAAAGCTTTTCATTTAACTTTCTCTGTGGCTGGGCATATGGCCTGGAGTCCTCCTCCAGATGGATTCTGTGCATGCATACTGAGGGACTTATACCCCTCAGATCTCTGATTGAGTACCCTAGGGCTTTCCTCTGCAACCTTAACTCTTCAAGCAATTAATCTTTTTGCCCATAAGACCACTCTGAGTTGATTATTACCAAATGCATTCTCTCCTCATCTAGAAATCAATATTCTAGGCCTCTCGGCAAAACTTTCAGTTCAGGAGGGCTTATTTTTCTTGTTGACTGTGTGGGTCTTTTCGGAGAGCAACATACAAGACTGTCTCCACAAGATCTTCATTTTCGGGAGGAACTTCAACATTTAGAAGAGCTAGCAATTCTTTAACCTCTGGGTCTTTGACCTCTTGTGCTTCCCTAGATAAGGTGTGCATAAGCGGGTCTACCATGGCCTTCTCCTTCTGTACTTCATCGCATAGCTGCTGGTAGATTTCAACGAAATAAGAAGATTCAAAGAATGCGGGGGCTTTCATACAATCTCAAATGTTGAAGTCGATGTGGTCTCTTCCAACCCGGATCATAATCATACCTGCCTCCACGTCGATGAGGGATTGGCCGGTAGCTAGGAAAGGTCACCCAAAGATGATGGGGCAACTGGGGTCTTCTACGATGTCAATCAGAACTATATCACAAGAAATAAAGAAACTCCCTACTCGAACAGGAACGTCCTCGACAACTCCGACCGGCCTGGTAAAGGTATGATCGGCTAGCTGGATTCTCATATTGGTGCTCACCATGTCAGTGAGCCCAATCCTTTTAGCAAGGGACAGAGGCATCAGACTGATGCTCGCCCCCAAGTCGGCCAGACCCTTGCGAGTTACATTATCTCCAAACTGAAAAGGGATCACAAAGGCCCCATGATCTCTCTTCTTGGATGTCATAATTGCAGTGAAAAAGGAACTGGACATTTGTGCCAGTTTCATTGTCTCTACATCCTCACCTCTCTTCTTCCTTGATATTAGATCCTTTAAAAACTTGGTGTAGGTTGGCATCTCTTCGATGGCATCCAGAAAAGGAATATCAAGGTACAATTTCTTTATTGTGGCCAGAAATTTCTCATATCTCTTATTCAACTGGGCTTTACCCAGCTTATGGGGGAAAGGTACGCGGGGCGCGTACTTGTCTGGATGCTCTTCAAAGGAGACGTCGTAGACATTGTCTTTAGTTACTTTCTCTGACTTTAGTGGAACTTCTTCCTCTTTCCCGGGGGTGAATTCTTCGGTAGGCTCTGTTGGTGACGTTCTAACTTCCCAATGGCTGGTGAAAGTATTGTTCCTGACCTCAAAACGGCCATTTTCACAGTCTCATGTCCTCCTGGATTGGTTTCAGTGTTAGAGGGGAAACACCCTACCTGATGGTTGATAGTTTGGGTGAGACTCGCCAGCTTCTGATCGATCTATTTATTAGGTTGCTGGAGCTCTCTAATCTGGGCTGAAAAGCCCCCCCATCTGTTGCTGCATCAGCTTCAGCAAAGTTGCATTATCTATAGAACTCTTATGCATCTTCTCATTGAGGTCGATTGGCCTTTTTGCAAAGGACATCAACTCCGTCATCATAGAAGATCTTGGATGCTGATTTGGCTGGAAAGACTGCTGCTGCTGGAACCCTGTCTGGCGTTGCTGATTTGACGATCCTCCAGAGGGTTTTTCGCCCGCCAGCTGGTGGGAGTTCTCAGCAGCACTGGTGTTCCCATAAGAGAAACCAGGATGGTCAGGTCTTCAGTACTGGATGTAACTTACATTCTCTATATTAATGTCATCAAAATCTTCTTGGGGTGCCGTGTGCAGGCAGAAGTCAGACAAGTGGTCTGGATCTCCGTAGGTGACACAATGTTTTACAACTTTCTATCAAACTTTCCCTTTGTATCCTTGCTCTTTGAGGGCCTGGACATCTATCACAATCTTGTCAAGCTTGGCTGTGAGGGCCTCCATAGCCTTAGATTCACCTGGAGTGGTATGGTTAGTTGACTCCCGGTCGTAATCGCCATCTTGTTGATTTGTGGCCATGTTCTCAATGATTTCCCTGTCCCTTTGAGCACTGAATCCCAGGAAGTCGCTACCAGCTACATCATTCAAGGACTTCCTCTCTGCGTGACACACCCCATTGTAAAATGTGGTGATCAACTTGGGTTCGGAAAAACCATGATGAGGGCATTCTCACTGATAGCTCATAAATCTCTCCCAAGTTTCATGAAGATTTTCTGATGGCTTTTGAGAATACCTCATGATCTTGTTCTGGCATTTGATTGTTCTGTCAATAGGAATGAACTTGGAGATAAAAACATTAGCAAGATGCTCCCAGTTAGGAAGACTTCCATCTTGAAGACTGGTGTACCATTCCAATGCCTTATCCCTCAGTGAGAAGGGGAAGCACTGGATATAGATATGCGCTAGCGAAACCCTATTAATCCTGAAAGTGTTGCACGTCCTCTTGAACATCGTCAGATGGTTGTACAGGTTCTCATCGATGGTGTTCCCGCCAAACCTGTTGTGTTGGAGAAGCTAAAGGAAATAAGGCTTCAACTTGAAGTTGGTGACGTTGAGGGGTTGCGTAACAATGAGATTCCTTTCCTCATTTTCCCGCACTTGGACAAATGAGCGTAGAGAGCGGGCTTCGGGAGGTTGGTCAGCCATTACTTTCTAAAGGCAAGGATGACCTAGCAAAAGAAAGAAAAGTACCTGGAAAGGAAGAAAAATATAAAAGGTATTAGTGTGTTGCATAAATATTATATGCAGTAAATAGTTGTAGTGTTATATGCATATGTACAGGGTTTTTCGCAAAGTGCAAGTAAATCTCAAGTTCGTAGAACAATTTGCATTGCCTATCCCCGGTAACGGTGCCAAAAAGTTGATCAGCCTCAGACACGGGTCCAGAGAGTGGAGACATGTCTAAGCCATCAGACTTTTATAATTTATAATACCTGAATGCCTGAGGCACCTACAACTAGCACATGGTTGAAGTAGTTCGGGATCAAACGTAGGGATAGGAAGAACGACGCTTCGGAACTCAAGTTTCACTTGTCTAAGCACAACAAACAGGTCAAAGGAGTGGTTCAGTTGTAACAAGAAAACACCACACAGGAATTAAACTGAAAGACTATCTCCAACTGGAGTTACCAGAAAGATTATGATTTTAGGGTTTAGCAATTTTTATAGGGGTTCGTATATCAGAAGCCAAGAGAATACAACTATCGTTGAGATAAGGCACGAAGGAGGCATAACAAGTGGCCACGGGAAGCTTCCAGCATACTCTTCTCTCAAAGAGGATGCCCCCAACTGAGCACCAATCCCCTCTCTCAAGGGCAGTGGGCATAGGTCAGAGTGAAAGACAACCGAGGCAGCCCTGATCTTGGGTACTCTTGTACGCCCGAATCAATCCAAACTCTAGAGTTATGACAACCCTCTCTCGAGGGAGTCAGAATGGGAAACACGATTCGATAGCTAGTCAAAAGTACGATCCAAAAGAAGAGACTAGAGTTCAGATGCTATAAAGAAATCATCCAACAAAAAGGAGCCATACACAAAACAATATGAGGTAAACTCCATAGATTCCAATAAGCTTAAAGAGAGCAAAAGGTTTAGTTACAATGTATAGGGAAATGGAAGTAAAATGCAGTAAAAAGGGAAACATAAGTATCGGTCTCCTTGATTTAGGAGGTCGATATACAACAGCGGACCCCTAAGGTTCCCCCAACCCGATACCGGGCAGGAGCTCTGCCCGATACTCCCGTGTCGGGCTTGTGACCATGTCGGGTTCTGAGCCGTGACGGCTAGAGTATATCGGGAGGGACTCCCTTCCCGATACGGCCGTGTCGGGTTGCCAGCCTTGTCGGGCGACACGCGACGGTAGATCTGTATCGTGCTCGGTATCATATCGGGTTAGGGAACGCTTAGGCTCTCGGGTTCCTTGTATCGGGTGTAGAGAGGAGAGCCGTCTCGGGTTGCAGCCCATCTAGGAACCCGACACATTGAGGTGACCTTCTTGGTTGTATCGTGCTGTTGCGGCTACCGGGACGGGTTCTAAGCGAACTCCTCCCGCCCCTCTCGGGTTGGGGTGTGCTGCAACAAGCACTTAATGTCCGTCACATGTATGTCCACTGAATCCAAACCGTCCACACTCCCACGGCCCCACAATCCAGCGGATGACAATTCATGGTCACACAGATGGGCATACATGTGGGCACAGAGGATTTGGACCCCGTACATCTACTGTATGTTGGGTCATTGACGTCCGGTGATGGATGAACCTTTCCAATCACCGGGACCATGTATTCTTGCAATGTATCCATGTTCCTCCTTATTAAATAACAAATGTTGATTAGGGTGCACCGTTACAGTCGACAATCAAAAGTATCACGACTTTAATCCATTTATGAATTCTTTCCGAATACAACAGATTTTCCTGAAGGTACCTACCACAATTACTGAACAGGATAGGATCACGAATGATCAAACTGAATTATTGTTGACATTTCCTCCAATGGTGTCGAGGAACGCAGCAAAGCAGGACCAGCACTGTGTGTCTAATCTAGAGAAAGTATACAGCACACATTAAATTGTGACACAGTGTTTATATGTTTGACCAACTTCACTATTTTGAAAGCTCTAAAATAAGCATAATGAGCCCAATTTGCCGGCCAAACGAAGAGAGGGGGAAAAGCTACAAGTGCGAAAGTGACCTTGAATTCATCTATTATCCGAATTTCCCAAGCGACTAATAATGGAAGAAGTGATCAAAGTTCTAGTAGCTATGAACAGATTACATAAACAGAAAAGTAAATTGCTTAGAGAGCACAAATGAACGAGTTATATATATATGAGATAGATTCCTTTCTCTTTTATACTAGTAATGCCAAGTTGATTGAAGAATTAATTCCAATCTTCCGTTTCAGAAAGGAGAGACACTGCTTGTACAATTTGAAGAATCCATGTAGCCGACTAATGGCCAAAAACTTGGCTACCGGACAGAATTGGTCATAGCAAGTAGTGAAACGCTGTATGACAGAAAATGATGCACCAACTTCTTCTTGACGGACAAAGAATATTGATACGGAGATAACATATGTAGATATGGGAGGTTTGCACCTGGGGATAAGGAGCGCGTGATGCCTATCTTTAGTAAACCACGGCCAGTACACCCTAGGAGATGAGCGCTGAGATTAAATCTTTTATAATTTTGGCCACTTATTGTAGTGTCTTTTAAATATAAACGTTATAAACCGATATAGAAAAGTTGTTGGTGGTTTGCAAGTAGTTCTCACTTGATTAAGTCTCCCGACAACTAAGATTACGATGCGTGAGTTGACAATCACTGAATTGGCAACACAGTTGAAACTCTTCCGACAGCGGTACGTACTTACGTACATAAACTTTATGGCATAGCTCTCGCTAGTCTTTATCATGTTGCATTCACGATTGCAATATTGTTGACAAACTAGATTGTGCATCGTCGCACCGGGATGATTTACTTATGACATACGGTCACAGAATGTAAACGCAAATCAACCTGATGGTGTGATAACCGGCGCCGCATTCAACTGGTCTACCAAAATATACCACCACAGCCTTAGACTAACCATTTCAATGTTATAGATATAGCTAAATAATGATTGCTAACCTGCCACGTACATGTCCTGGGTCATAATCTGGGTTTTATTTATATTATCCATGTTGATCGTTAGATGCCATACCAAGACACCAGGGACAAGATGTAGATGCTCCTGATCAGCGCCTGCATTGTCGTCTTCCTGAACAATATTCTCGAAATAAAGAAGCATTTGGCATCATAGATGATGATACTATTACCGACGCCACTGATTCTCACGTCGCAACAACCATCCGAAGAGTTATGCAGTGCGGTAGCCACAACCTTCAAGCCCCTGAGATGTACGAGAAATTAGGAATTTATAATTAATATGAATTGACTTAATGTGCTTACATTGTTGTAGTAAGGGCTTACCATATATTTCTAATTCCTTGGGTGAATCTTAAGGAGAATTATATGATTCCACATGTAGGTTTCTTATCTTTTATATGTTCAATGAAAGTTGATAAGTTCTTGCTCCAAGTTCGAGCCTAGGCGAGGACTTGCAATTAGAATGGAAATGTTAATCTATTCAATTTAGCCAAACACAAACAATGCTCAGTAAGTTATTATGAAGTGATTCATAAGATATCATAAAAATTTCAAAAACTCCGTTTGGAATTCTTGTTATGATATGTCTTTTTTCTTCAACGACGCATGTAAAATTTGTATGCAATGGCCAAGCAAGGGTGAAACAGATCTCATGAAGAAGATTGATTTATTGGTGTGAACCGTAGACATTGGAAAGATTTTAACCACATCAAAGTACACTCTTAAGATATAAAATATATCTTTTCGAGAAGGATACTAATCTGGAGATGCAATGAACAAATATTTCTAAATAACCACCTCTATCATATAGGCGTTCGTCATAACCTTCATCAAGGGGTTCTGATGACCTAATATAGATTCCCAAACGAAAATAATTTTATAGATAATCTACAGAAATGGCTTATAACGTCACATTTATAGGCGTCAGTTGTATACAATAACTGACGCCTAAACCATACATCGTCGGTTGATTACACAAACCGACATATATATGTGAGGAGTGGCCAGACACGGGTATCACTTTTTATTTGACGTCGGTTCCTCAATGAGCAATCGACGCCTAAAATCGACCGCCAAATCTAAATTTTCCAATGGAAAAAATTACCTCCAGAATTTAACATACGGCGTCGGTTGTTAACAAAACAACTGACGACTAAATGTTTTTCGCGAGACATAAATTGGGCCCATTTTTATCGTCGGTGTGCTTGCAGTAACCGACGTCGATATATTTTTGCGCGCTATCCCCGCAAAAATTTTCACCCGCCTTTGACGTCATTTTTCTACGGAAACCGACGCCTATGGTCAGAATGCGAGAACATTTTGTTTTTGTCGGCATATGCAGATAGACGTCGGTTTTTCTAATAAAAACCGACGACGAGCATTGATCATAGATGTCGGGTTATGTGCGGTAACCGACACTTATAGTTTTATGTGTCGGTTTTTTTAAATAACCGACTCCTATTATTAACTTAATAGCATCCACGCGAGTGAGGCTCTTCCCCCTTCACCTCTGTTTCATTCCCGATTGAGACCCGATTGAGAGCTTTGGTCTGGCGATTCCTTTCTCCTCCACCGCTGCTCGCTGCCTCTACCGCCACGCCTGCCGTCGTCGCCGCTCAGGTCGCCGCCTCCGCTGCCGCCACGCCACCGCCTCTGCTGGACACCTGCTGCTCGCCGTCACCGCACGACACCCGGCGATCGCCCTCACTTCTCACCGCTACCGCTCGACACCTGCTCGCCGCCGCCGCCGCTCGACAAAGGTACCCTCTTCGCTTGCTCCCTCTCTTTTGCTTGCTCGGGCAAAGGTTGGCCGCTGACTAGCCCCGCCGTTCTACCCTTGGATTTCTTCTGCCCGATCCTCTGCCTGGAAGCAGCATGAGGAGGTGGATGACCATGCTTTGCTTTTCCACCATCTGGAGTCTCACTCTAGTATAGGCGGCTATTCGCCTACTTCTGATTCTGTGCGTCCGATGAATTGGGTTTAAAATTAATTTGATAGTTGGCTGCTCAATGATTTTGGGTACTTCATTTGTTTTTTCTCCACCCAGGACCTTGAGGATCGGAGGTCCTTCCTCCCCTTTCCCTTTTCTCAATGTTAGTTTGTCTCTAGTCTTTTTTGATAGTTTACTCTCTAGTATTCTTGTAGAATCTTGGTTAAAAACCGGTTTCTATTTATACGTCCCGAGAGGACATTTTTACTGTTCTATATGATTAAAAATAACAACTGGATACACATCCATGTCTATGAAATATATTATTGTTTCTGTTTAGTTGTGCCCTAGCGATGTATTGTCTCATAGTTCTAAATTTTCATGTTATGAAATTGTTCCAAAATTATATCTTCAATCTGCTTTTTTTCACCTTTATACTATATGTATTGCCTCTAAAATAGAAGATCTATTTGGTAGAACTGTCGACCTTTGTCCAGACCCTAAAGTGGACTCTGTGAACATCAGCCAATTAAAGTATCATATTAATATATAATAGTTATTTATGGAAGTTACATAGAGACATGCAATTTTCAGTAACAAAATGATCAAAATAACCACTATTATATTTTGCTACTGTAAAAAAGTAAACCCTAGGAATTGATAGTATAAATGCATCTAAACATTCATAAGCTATTAATGTGTTACTTGGAGAGAAGCATTGATATGTTGTTATGGCTGTCCACAAGTGTTTTTATAAGAAAATTATCTGTTGAATGGGGTTGTGATCAAAGGACTGGTGTTATATTTTGTTGGCCTAGAAACCCGTCCAAGATTTACTCATTAGGAGTAAATCTTGGATAGTCCCCGGTTTGGGACTGTTCTTGAACACCTAATCTCACTTAGGATGTAAGTGTATAATGTGTATTGGGTTTTCAAGAAAATTTCTGTAGCATTTCCCCGTTTGTTCTCTAAGTACATATATACTTGGAGAATAGTGGGGAAATGCTGTCAAAATTTTCTTGAAAACCCAATACAAATTATACACTTACTAGTGAGATTAGGTGTTCAAGAATGGGATAGGTGGTAAACATTTATTATATATAAGAATGACAACACATGTATTTGTTGGCCTAAAGTTTTAACCATGCATAAACTCTAATCTGTTAACCCTAGACCCTAATCTTGTTGTAATATATAATTGTTTTCTCTTTGATTATAGAATGGATAGATCATGGATGTCCATTCGCAATCGCTGCACCCCAGAGTTTATTTCTGGTCTTGACCAGTTTATTAGATTTGCCGAGGAACATAGGAAATAACATGGAGATAGGTTCTACTGTCCATGTAGGCATTGCGGTAACAACTTGAAAGTCAGCACTGGTGACGAAATCAAAAGTCATGTCATGTGCAATGGGATTGTACAAGGCTATACAGAATGGCACTGGCATGGAGAGATTTCAAACCTGAAACCAGTGGATGTCGATAGCGGTGCTTGTGTGGAAGAAGAAATTGCCTTCGATGACGTAGATGTGAATAAACCAGTTCCAGTAGACATCGTTGATGCGATGTTGGATAGTTTTGGGGTAGAGCACACCGATCCACCTCCCATGTTTAGAAACATTGTACATGATGCTGAGATACCGTTATACATAGGTTGTACTAAATTTATGTAGCTTAGCACTGTGTTGAGATTGTATAAGCTGAAAGCTAACAATAGATGGAGCGACAAAAGCTTCACGTCATTTTTGTCTTTGTTGAAAGAAATGCTTCCTGAAGGAAACGAGCTGCCAATCTCAACATACCAGGTAAAGAAATTGTTGTGCCCAATGGGAATGGAGGCTAAGAAGATACACACATGCCCAAATGATTGTGTATTATTTCAAAAGGACTATGCGGATTTGAAAGATTGTCCAAAATGTGGTGCGTTACGGTATAAATTGACGACTTCGGGGGAGTCCAAAATTGGTTCTCCTGCCAAGGTGATGTGATATCTACCTATAATATCATAGTTTCAATGCTTGTTTGCCAATCTGATAGATGCAAAGAATTTGAGGTGGCATGCAGATGTTAAGAAAAATAATGATGGGATCCTACGACATGCGTCTGATTCCCCACAGTGGAAGAAGATTGATCTATTATATCCTAAATTTGGTGAAGAAGTCAAGAATTTAAGACTTGGGCTTTGTACAGATGGGATGAATCCATATCGAACATTGAGCAGCCAACATAGCATGTGGCTAGTCATGCTTGTTATATACAATCTTCCTCCCTGGCTGTGTATGAAAAATAAGTACGTAATGTCATCGTTGTTGATATCGGGCCCTAAACAACCTGGAAATGATATTGGTGTTTATCTTGAACCTCTTATTGATGACTTAAAGAAACTCTGGGGTGAAGGTGTGATGACCTATGATGCTTCACGAAGAGAGACATTTCGTTTGCATGCTATGTTGTTTTGCACTATTAATGTCTTTCCAACATATGAGAATTTGTCTGGATATAGTGTCAAAGGAGCTAAAGCGTGCCCTATATGTGAAGAGAATACTGATTCAACAAGACTAAAATATGGCAGTAAGACTGTATATCTCGGTCATCGAAGGTTTCTTACAAAATTCCATCTGTATCGTAGGAAGCGCAAAGCATTCAATGGATTGAATGAGGAATGGAGTGCACCTAAACCTATACCAGGGGAGGTTGTTTATGAAAGAGTTTTCTACCCTTGTTTTATTTCTATTTTTTACTCTTCTTGAGATCTTATCAGGCATGTTTCAACCTTTTTCTTTCCTTCTCGCCTTGCGCGACACACACTGTTGGCCGGACTGTCTTCATATCTTTAGGGTGACACCCTCAGCTCCTTGAAGTAGTGTGTCGGGCAGGCTACTCTATCGCCCGGCACGCCCATGCCATATCGGCCAGCACAACCCGTGGGTGGCAAGAAGGACAGAAAACATATCGGGCAAACCATATCGTGCGACACGCCAATCCCTCACGACACGCGTGCCGTGTGGCGCGAAGCTTTCTTAGGAATCCAAATTGCCCCCCGACATGATGTTTTAGACTGATTTTACTATGTCCCGTGAGACATTTCTCCTCCTCACGTGACACATGTCCCTATCCTACCCGATTTACCCCGCTCCCCATAGTTATATATAGTAACTTCTATTTAACCATGTCGGGCACAAAATTTACTTTTCACCTACTCCTGTATTGTGCATCCTTGTGCATTCCTTGATCTTGACCGTAACGAGAAAAGATGGTGTTGGTGTAGAGGCGGTGAAGGATTTGAGCAAATGGGTGATTGATGTCAATAACAGAGTTGACATGTCAACTTATGTCAAAGCCCTCTGGCATCTCACTCAGCTTTTTTTAATTTATTTTTTATTTTTATTTTATTTAAAAAAAATTGGCCATTCTATTCATCTCGTGTCCTGGGCTCGATCCTGGGTACTAACCAACTGCGTGTCTAACCATCTTGGTGTCTTCTGTTCGACCATCTGCTCCCAAGCCAAGTCAAGTCAAAGTTGAAATCAGAAAGGATCGAGTTTTCTGGGATGTGAGCCCAGTTGAAGATGTTGTTGAAGGCCAATAGAGTGATGGAGTAGTTGTTGTTTAAGTGATGAAAGCTAACTCTACCTTCCCGCCCTTCTCCTCCAAACTGCTTCTCGGGGGCCACAAAAACTCAAGGATGAGTTCCAGGTAAGTCTTCCAATCACTGAAGAAGGGATTGTCTCCCTCCATGAGCTGCTTCTAACACACCCATCACATGTTCTCGGTGAGTACCAAGATGCAAGCACAAATCCATGGCTCATATGTAACGATGGCTGACGTTTGATGATGTCATAAGAGCGGATCACTCAGAGTCGGTAGTACCAATTTGAGTCACGGATCAGTGCTACCGACCGTGCAATGGATACTGCATCTGCCGTTGAATTGAGCATCCGCGGATTGCTGACGTCATGTGTCAGTACTACTGACTAGAATGTCGATAGTACTGAGTTGGTAGTGATGGCTTGGTACTTTCAAATGTTTCATCTCGATGTTCTGATTCTAGGTGCACCAAAATGTCAGTAGTAATGACTCAAATGTTGATACTACTGAGTGCTTATCAGTTAGCGCTTGAAAATATTCAAAGACTAGGTAGTACCGACTGGGAGAGTATATAGTACTGAGTTTGTCAATCTATTATGGGTGACATGCTGATGTAATCTTGGTACTAATGACTGGGTGTCTTGGTAGTAGCGACCTGGAAAAAATTTGTACACTCCACAAACGTGCCAAGGTTCCTTTTTCAAGAAGTAGGAACAAAAAGACAACTACAATGCTAAAATGAACATGAATAAGGGAAATGAAGGTTGGGTCTCCTCACAACAAGCCCCATTATTTAACATCCTAGACTAGACATTCCTAAGAGTAAGAATTTAATGGATTTCCATAAGTTGTACATCTTCTATTCTTTGCTATACTTCCCCACCATAGTAGTGCTTCAATCTTTGTACATTAACAAGTAACAACCCCCAACTAAAATCTTCACAGAACCATGGGGGGAAACCTACTCAATCATAAATGGTCCACTCCATTTGGACCTCAGTTTGCCTGGATGTAACTTATGTCGGGAATTAAAAAGGAGAACCTTTTGTCCTGGAAGAAACACCCTATTCAAAATGTGTCTATCATGAATCTTATTCTTCCTCTCTTTATAAATCGCATAACCTTCATAAGCATCCATCCTAAGCTCATCTAATTCATTCATATCTAACAATCTTTTCCTACCTGCTTCATCCAATCCAAAGTTTAACTTTCTCAATGCCCAATTTGCCTTATGCTCAAGCTCTACTGGTAAATGACAAGCCTGTTCATAAACCAACCTAAAAGATGTCATCCCTATAGGGGATTTATAGGACATCTTATACGCCCATAGAGCGTGATTAAGCATGAAACTCCAATTTGTCATATTAGCCAAGACTATCCTTTCCAAGATCTTCTTCACTTCTCTATTGGACACCTCAACTTGGCCTTGTGTCTGTGGGTGGTAAGGAGTACCCACTCGGTGTTCCACCCCATATTTGTTGAGTAATGATCTGAATTGCCTATTGGTGAAATGTGATCTACCATCACTAATGATCAGCCAGGGGACACCAAATTTATAGAAAATGCTATCCTTCTAAATATGCACACCACTTGAGCGTCATTGGTGCGGGTTGGAATTGCTTCCACCCACTTAAATAGATAGTCAACCGCAAGTAAATGTAAAGGTTAGAATTAGATGACACAAATGGACCCATGAAATCAATGCCCCAAAGATAAAAAACCTCAACCTCTTGAAACATATTCAATGTCATCTCATGTCTCTTAGAAATGTTACCTACATGTTGACATGCATCACAATGACAAACGAAATCATATGCATCTCTAAACAATGTTTGCCAATAAAATCCACTCTCTAAAACTTTGGTCGCAGTCCTAGAGCTAGCATGGTGCCCTCCCTTCGGTTAAGAATGGAAGTGTGACAAAATGCTCTCTACTTCACACTTAGGTACACACTTCCTCAAAAGTCCATCCCAACATTATTTAAGAAGAATCATGTCATCCCAAATGTAAAACCTCAATGAGTGAAAAAATTTCTTCTTTTCTTGATACCCCCAATCTACATGCATCTCTTTGCAGGCTAAATAATTAACAATATCTACAAACCATGGATCCTTAGCCTTGACAACAAAAAGATTTTCATCTGGAAAATCCTCAACAATGGGAATGTCTACATCTTTTTCATTCACTCTTTCCATCCTAGATAGGTGATATGCTACCACATTTTTCCACCCCTACCTTGTCTTTAATTTCTATGTCAAATTCTTGTAACAATAAAATCCACCTAATCAATCTAGGTTTGGTACCTTTCATTTGTAATAGGTATTTGATGGAAGCATGGTCGGTCCAAACAATCACCCTTGCCCCCACTAGGGACTGGAGGAACTTCCCAAATGCAAAAAGAAAACACTAAGAGTTCTTTATCTGTGGTTGTATAATTAAGTTGCGCATCATTTAAAGTTTTGGATGCATAATATATGACAGTGGGAGCTTTATCTTTGTGTTGACCCAACACAACTCCCACAACATAGTCAGATGTGTCACACATCAGCTCAAATGGTAGGCTCCAATCAGGAGCCTGCAAAATATGCACACAACTTAGCTTGTTCTTTAGTATTTTAAAAGCATTCAAACATCAATCATCAAAAGAAAATCTAACGTCTTTTTCCAAAAGTTCGACAAGGGTTTAGCAATTTTTGAAGAAACTTTGATAAAATGGTAGTAAAACCCAGCATATCCCAGAAAGCTCCTTACTCCTTTCATCGATGTTGGTGGAGGTAGCTTGGAGATGACTTGTATCTTAAGTAGTTCTACCTCGATACCCTTGTTGGACACCTTGTGTCCAAGCACTATTCCCCCACTCACCATCATATGACACTTCTCCCAATTTAAGACTAAATGAGTGTCCTCATACCTTTGTAAAAACTTATCCAAATTATACAGACAATCACTAAATGACTCCCCATACACAAAACAATCATCCATAAACACCTCCAAGCACCACTCTACCATATCAGAGAAGATGGCAAGCATACAACATTAGAGGTGGCAGGGGCATTACAAAGGCCGAATGGCATCCGTCTATATGCAAACATGCCGTAAGGACAGGTAAAAGTAGATTTCTCCTGATCCTTTGGCTCGATCAAGATCTAATTATAACTGGAATACTCTTTGAGGAAGCAAAAGTGTGAACGACTGTGAGTCGTTCCAAAATCTGATCAATGAAAGGTAGCAGAAAATGATCTTTTAATGTGACAACATTCAAACGATGATAATCTATGCAAACATGCCACCCCATCACATACCTAGTTGAAATAAACCCATTAGTTGCATTGGTCATGATAGTGGTCCCCCTTTCTTAGTAACTACCTAAGTTGGGATAAACCCACATAGAATCTAAAATTGCATAAATGATACATGCCAATGGGAGCATGCCCACTTCTTTCTTCACTACCTCAGTCATGATCAGGTTGAGTCACCAATGAGGTTGAATTATTGCTTTAGCTCCTTCTTCCAGCCGGATCTTGTGTTGGCACAAACTCAAGGAGAATCCTTTGATGTCCTCTACAGACCACCCAAAAGTAGCTCGGTGGTTCTTCAATACAGTAAGCAATTGTCCCTCTTCTTCACCACTCAAGGATGATGATATGATCACCAAGATCTTCTCTTCTACATCTAGGAAGACATATTTCAGATGTCGCAGCAACAACTTCAATTCAAACTTAGGAGGGCTCAACAGAGATGGAACCAGTGGTGGGGGAGTTGGTCCCAAATCTTCAAAATATCTTTTATAATAGTAGGGTACCACCTTCAGCATCAATACACACTCCTCTAGAGGTGGATGTGTGTGTTGTCATCTACTTTATTCATCAAACACGCTTCCAAGGGTAATTGTGGATATGTTTGCATCATGAAATCAGTAGTGACCTCTTCTATGGTAGCCGGGTCATAGTCTACTTCTCTATCATCTGGGTAACATATTTATTCTTTCAATGAGATCATCTTAGTGTTTTCAATTGTATCAACTACAAGAGTATCTTTTTCCACCTTGGTCATCACATGAGCCATGTTGAGAAATGGCTTCCCCAGACATAGAGAAATATTTCCCTCCATATGCTACAACATGTTACATTGTGATGTATCCCCTCTTTTTGTCGAGTGTTCAGGCATCTTAATTTCAAATTGGTCATCATAAGTGTCCATTTTCAGACGTCCTCTACCCATTTCCAAGATCATGTCAGCTGTGTCTTAGAATGGCCTACCTATCCAGAGTTTGTTTCCTTTAATTCTCCGACATTTCCATTACCATGAAATCCACACGGAAAACAAATCTATCCACTTTCACTAGGACATCTTCACAAATACCATATGGCCCGACCACAGAGTTGTTAGCCAATTGAATATTCATAGAACTTCTTCTCATCTCCTTAAGACCTAGCTTCTTGAAGGTTAACAAAGGCATGAGGTTGATATTGGCCCCTGAGTCACATAGAGCCTCGTCGAACTTGGTCTTTCCTTTGAAGCACATGATGTTGAAGCAACCAAGATCTTGTCTTTTAGGAGGTAGTGTTCCCAGAATAAAAGCACTCACTTGCTCCTTTAACACTACCACATCATCCTTAGGTATCCCTCTCTTCTTATTGATGATGTCTTTCAAGAACTTTTAAAATGATGGTATCTGCTCAATTGCATTAATGAGTGGAATATTGAAAAATAATTTTTTAAAACCCTCTAAAAATTTCTAGAACAGTCGGTCTGCTTTGGTTGCCTTCAAGCTATTTGGAAAGGGTACTGGAGTCACTGGTGTCCTCTGGTGAGGTGGGACATAAGCTTTTGATCTAGTATCCTCCACCTCATCAGTGTGCTCCTCAGTTGTTTTCTCCTATTCTAAATTATCCGACTCAATTGCATCTACTATCATAGTCTGAGTTGTTATTCCTGTAGCTTCACCTACAATCGTGGTTGTTGGTGCCTTATTCAACTACATTTTACCACTATGGAGTATGACTGCCTTGATATGTTGATTTCCAGAAGGCACGTTAGTATTAATTGGGAACCCCTGTTGGTTTGGATGCTTCATAGTAACCACATCCGCTGCTATTTGAGAAATTTGAGTTTCTATATGTGGATTCTCACCCCTTGGTTCTAGAGTTATCTTTGAGATTGTCCTATCAACACTTCATTCTGACTGACCAACTTTCCAAGCATTTATTCAATACAGTCAATCTTCTTTTGTTCATGTTGATATTGTGCATGGCCACTGAACTGTTGTGGCTTGGGTTGTTGAGCCTGCGATGGGTCTTGTTGGAAACTGTTAGGATCCTTCCATGAAAACTTGGGATCCTTCCTTCATGTATAGTCATTGCTCCTATATTGTTGTTGTTGGTGCACAAACTTACACTCTTCATCTTCTTCTTCTGAAGGTGGTCCATCGTTAGCACATAACTTTTTAGCAATCAGGTCCAACTTCTCATTTAATGCAAAGATAACCTTGGACTCACCAATGCTTTTAACAGTTGCCAAAAGCTCTCTCTCTCATCACCCCATGATTGATTTTTGGACATATTCTCAATATCTCATGACAGCAGGCTGGTTTGTTGTTGAGGAAGAACCTTGCTCCCGCACTATCAAGTGTAGTCCTTTCTCCCTTGTACAAACTATAATAGAAGATCTTTTCCTATCCCAAAAGATCAATACCATGATGAGGTATTTTCCGCAACATATTTTGGAACCTCTCCCATGCTTCAGAATAGGATTCATCATCTTCTTGTCTAAAATTATGGATCTCCATTGGTCTTCTATCGGGGGAAATAGCACTCGAAAAAGGTATCAATCATCAGATCCCATGTTGCGATACATTCATCATCAAGATTATGAAACCATGACTTTGTGTTGTCTACCAATGATAACAGAAAAAGCTTCAAATATATGACAATTATCGATATTCTATCTATCTTAACCATATCACAGTTCTCCACAAAGTTACTGATGTGCACCATTAGGTCTTCAGAACTGTGGCCATGGAAAGCTAGGGATTTGACTAAAGAGATCAATCCTGGGTCAATCTTGTAGCTACCCACATTGATGGCTTGTCTTTTGATTGGTCCTTTTTGAGTTGTTGAGGCAGATGCTTTGATCCTTTCCCATATAGTATGTTCTTATGCTCCATCCCCCAATTCTAGTGACTCAGGTTCTTTTGGTGTTATAGGTCTTTCAGGTAGAGGTGTTGATGGTGGAGTTTGGTTGAATATATCCACCAACCTTCCAACTTCTCTCTTTGTGAAGGAGTTCTGCTTGCCCAAAACCCAGTGAAGATGGCTCTCCATAATTGTGGGCTCAAGTATGCACCATACACCAGTATCTGAAAGTAGCAAATTGATTGTCAAAGTACAGTAGTGGAGATAGAAGCAATAATGATTTTATGATTCAACTCTAAGTGAAATGGAAAATAAAAAAATAAAAAAAGGGTTGGCCTAGAGTGGCTGACCACAACACTCGTAGTGTTGGATAATTTCATTTCCCCGACAACAATGTCAAAAACTTGACACGTGTTTACCATGCATTATACGCAAGTGAACGTATCGAAGTAATATAGGCCTTTTGAGGCCCGAGTCAAACACAGGGAAACGTTCTCCAGAAGACTACTACTAACTATGGTCAAATTAGCTAGGACGGTGAAATTGAATTGGTTTGATTGAATAAAAATAAAAATAGAAAGAAATGAACTTAACACTTAAATTACGTAGATTTAGGGAATTCCTTAGGATTATGGTCTCACAGATAACATTGCAATTTATTCCATACACCAATATCTATTACCCCTATCCCTAGATAAAGAGCATGTAGTCAGATTTACCCACTCTTGCATCATAGTTCACTACCTATTCTAATGTCAACCCCATTTCCATAGCAATTGGTTGATTAGTTAGGTTCTTTATGATTAAACTGTAGGTTTCTGCTCCCATTTATTCTCTGCCTTTCCCAAGGGGTGCAATAAACGGGTGAATCTATGCTTTCCAACCCTTAACCTCTCTCCTGAAATGATTAAGAGTCTAATAATCTATCTATGTTGAACATGTATAAATAGAACAAAGCAGCTTCATAGATTTATATCTAGAAAATGGGGACAAAGATGTTATTACTACATGGAAATTAGTTACAATGCATATCCGAGCTACTCCGGGGTCCTAGGGAATCAAGGGGTTTAGCCCCACATGGTTTTCATTGACTAATACATGGTAGAGAAAGAGAAAAATGTGGGAAACATTAGAAAAACTAAGTAACCCCTGATGAATAGTTGATCAGGATGATCCCCTACATCATGCGTTCAATCGACTGTCTTTCGACTACAGATTTGCCTTTCGGAGGTGCTCAGATCATCCCAGATGAAGCCTTGGGTTCCTTTCTCTTCTCTCCTCTCTCTCATGTCTTGTAATGGAAAACGGCTGCCTCCTCACATCTGGCCAAATTCTCTTAGGTCATAAAAGTCACTCACGGTATGAAATAACACAAGTCGTTGGATTAGATTGCTATCTTCATATTTTCCAAATTGGGCAGACTTGATAGTACCGACTTGGTAGTCAATAGTACTGAGTTCCTAGGGTAGACACAACTCATGACAATGTTGGTACTATCAACTAGTCCTGATAGCACTGAGTCTTTAGGTCGCCTGAGCACTGCCTTACTGACGCCATCTCAGTAGTACTAATTTTTGTGAACTCGGTAGTACCGACTTTTCACGATTCATCTTTGTGCTTTACTGACGTGGTTTCAGTACTACTGACATTGAGTGTCGGTAGTATCGAGTCTGTGTGAATCTCTTCTGTACCGAGTCTGTGTGAATCTCTTCTGGTCAAGTACTGATGTGAAGTCGGTACCACCAACTTTTGATGTCGGTAGTATCGACTATGCGAAGTTCAATCGTACCTGAAAATGCACAAGAATGTGGATAAATGCTCAAAATAAATATTAAACCATATTAAACAATAAAAATCATAAAATTTGATGCATTTAGAGAGCATAGGCATTTAATAGTATTTCAAGCATTATTAATCAAATAAGTGACAAAATAACACATAAAATCAAGGAAATATGTCTGTGAAAATGACTAAAAACCCATGCATAAGATGCCAACACACCAAGTGAATTTCATTATCCTAAGAAACCCAAGAAAACATGAAGTATGGAGGAAGACCATAGTAAGCAAACACACATTAGTCAAGATAGGTAACAACACTGGAGGGGACTGTAAAGTACAATATGGATGCAACTAAAGGTAGAAACATGGTTACTATTTAGGCCATAGGAAAGGGTCAATGGGTAGATTGTTATGAGCCAAAACTAAATTGGTGCAGACTATTTGAGTAATAGAAGAATATAATAGTATAGTTAATATGGCCCTTAAGTTTTCTTAGAGAAACAAATCCACCAAAAACATTATTGACATGGAAGCATTGTTTTATAAAAGCTCATCAGTGCCAGAGTAGAAGGTATCTCTCCTTTTCTAACTAGCATGAAAGTGTTAGGCAACTATGAGCTAACAAGTTGGAAGTGAAGATTGACTATTGAATAAGAATATCATTCTAAAATCCATAAGGATCTATGTGCATGTCTCATGTCTTGAATTCCTTCTAGCTCTTCTTCTAAAGAACCATCAATGTAATTTCTCCTATCTCACCAACCTCTATTTCTAAAATTTTATGTATGTATCCTCAAAAAGGCTTGCAGGGGAGGGTCAACATGAATAACATCGCATCCTGAATTCCCAATAAGGTACTAACATGTATCTAAAATTGATATCAGTGTATTGATTAATTCTTGTGTATTCCTAATTTAAAAAAATGAATATTTAGGATTAAAAAATGGGTCATGTTTCCCATGATAATTTCCCCTCCCATGAGGAAACTCCCCATCCCACTTCTATCACCACATATTCCATAATTAGATTATGGAACATGTCTCATGCCAAGGTAAAATATTTTTGAATCAATGTGAACATATAATTTGACTTATTCGTATCATCAAAATTTTAATCGGGTGTCTCATTATCACCTAATTCATCAAGACATATGAATTTAAGCTTTCACCATTTATCATGTCTAGGTTATACAAGTGTCTTTAACATATCATTGTGATGCATTCATTATTCGCTATTATTAAAGTATTAAGTACTTTGATGGATAGTTAGGATTATTTTGGTGGATAGTACAGTCCAGGATGTTATATAACAATTAATCTTATTCAAGTCAATTAAATTATCAAATATATAAATCAAATGGACCTTGGAATTATTTATAGATTATTTATTATGATTATATTCACTAGCTTTCTATTTTCATGAACTAGAAATTTGGGCTCATAGAATGGGGTGTTAGTAATTATCGAGTGATAAACCACACCATATAACTATATATATGACATGAATCTCGTGTGAAAAATGAAACATTAATCATAAGGATCACATAGTCCAAGATATCATTATCATGTGAGTGGAATCTACCATATTGATTTATTTCAAAGATCTTAGAATTTCCATATATAGTGAGCATAGTTCATTTTGTTTTGATTTAGCACTAAAAGTTGAAATGGGATAAATCATGGTGTCTTTTGAAGATTGTTCAAATGAGGGAGAACCATGTACTAGCCCAAAGTCAAACCAAAGAGAAAGAATTTTAGTCAGCAATCAAACCAAAGAAAATTACTAATGTGTAGTTAGTTTATTTTAAATCATATCTATACAAGATAAAAGATTGTTTGTAAAGATTCAGACATTTGATGAAGAAGTCATATGTTATTATGTTTATACATCCATAAAACCAATTAAAAAAAAAGAATATGTATTGCAACAAAATTATGATCCATAACCTGAATACCAACACCTAAATCATACACTCATACATAATGAAAGGAGAATGTCAATACACCCAATTATGCGATCTTTTAAAACTAAAACTATTCCTATATAACAAAAATATAAAAGAAAACTAAATCAGAAGCTCTAAGATGAATGAAAAAAAATTCTTATAAGATAGTGGTTCTAGACGCTACACTACCGGGACTAAATCCTCTGTCCCCAATATTTCTCTGTCTCTATCTCCCGTACATCACAACCCTTTGTTTAGTAAGCAGTTGCCAGTTTCCAAATTGATATTTTAGGACTGTACGGATCAGATGGTATGGGACACACATGGTGATAGAATACGAGCACAGAAGATTTGAGTCCCCACACTACCAACTGTAGGAGGGAAAGTGAGTTCTCATTACTTTCCCTCTCTTCTAATTTTAGATTTCCATACTGTTGCATAGAATTTGATTCATGGATCCACCAATAGGGTTTCATATTAGCATTCTTGTTTCAACAATACATACGAATCTCTCAATGACAGCGTTCTCCCATTTTGTTTTCCCTATTTACATGTGATATTTTGTTTATATTTTCAATCTAATATATTTGGCCATCTGAATTCCTTGATGGGTGGTCATAATGTTATGCAATAAATTTCCATCTATTCATAATGGAGAGATTTCAAACCTGAAACCAGTGGATGTCGATAGCGGTGCTTGTGTGGAAGAAGAAATTGCCTTCAATGACGTAGATGTGAATGAACCAGTTCCAGTAGACATCGTTGATGCGATGCTGGATAGTTGTGGGGTAGAGCACACCGATCCACCTCCCATGTTTAAAAACATTGTACATGATGCTGAGATACCGTTATACATAGGTTGTACTAAGTTTATGAAGCTTAGCACTGTGTTGAGATTGTATAAGCTGAAAGCTAACAATAGATGGAGCGACAAAAGCTTCACGTCATTTTTGTCTTTGTTGAAAGAAATGCTTCCTGAAGGAAAGAGCTGCCAATCTCAACATACCAGGTAAAGAAATTGTTGTGCCCAATGGGAATGGAGGCTAAGAAGATACACACATGCCCGAATGATTGTGTATTATTTCAAAAGGACTATGCGGATTCGAAAGATTGTCCAAAATATGGTGCGTCACGGTATAAATTGACGACTTTGGGGGAGTCCAAAATTGGTTCTCCTGCCAAGGTGATGTGATATCTACCTATAATATCACAGTTTCAACACTTGTTTGCCAATCTGATAGATGCAAAGAATTTGAGGTGGCATGCAGATGTTAAGAAAAATAATGATGGGATCCTACGACATGAGTCTGATTCCCCAAAGTGGAAGAAGATTGATATATTATATCCTAAATTTGGTGAAGAAGTCAGGAATTTAAGACTTGGGCTTTGTACAGATGGGATGAATCCATATCGAACATTGAGAAACCGACATAGCACGTGGCTAGTCATGCTTGTTATATACAATCTTCCTCCCTGGCTGTGTATGAAAAATAAGTACGTAATGCCGTCGTTGTTGATATCGGGCCCTAAACAACCTGGAAATGATATTGATGTTTATCTTGAACCTCTTATTGATGACTTAAAGAAACTCTGGGGTGAAGGTGTGGTGACCTATGATGCTTCACGAAGAGAGACATTTCGTTTGCATGCTATGTTGTTTTGCACTATTAATGACTTTCCAACATATGAGAATTTGTCTGGATATAGTGTCAAAGGAGCTAAAGCGTGCCCTATATGTGAAGAGAATACTGATTCAAAAAGACTAAAACATGGCAGTAAGACTGTATATCTCAGTCATCGAAGGTTTCTTACAAAATTCCATCTGTATCATAGGAAGCGCAAAGCATTCAATGGATTGAATGAGGAATGGAGTGCACCTAAACCTATACCAGGGGAGGTTGTTTATGAAAGAGTAAAAGACTTTGTCAATGAATTTGGTAAGAGATCACAATGTACTATAGCCACACAGAGTGAAAAATCTTTATTCAAGAAGATGTAAATATTTTGGGATCTTCCTTATTGGAGTTCTTTGATAGTCAAGCATTGTATCGATGTCATGCACGTTGAGAAAAATGTATGTGATAGTTTCATTGGTACTTTGTTGAATATACCAGGTAAGACTAAAGATGGGATAAAATCCAGACTGGACCTATGTGAAATGGGAATAAGGTCAGAATTAATAGAATTACGTGAAATGGGAAATCAGAGAACATACTTACCTCCCTCTTGTTACACATTGTCTAGAAAGGAGAAGAAAGCTTTTTGTGAATGTTTGGTAAAGGTTAAGGTGCCACAGGGTTACTCATCCAACATCTGTAGATTGGTATCAATGGAAGATCTGAAGTTGATAGGTCTTAAATCTCATGATTGTCACACTCTAATGCAACAAATATTGCCTATGGCAATTTGATCTATATTGCCGAAGCATGTAAGGTTTGCAATCTCTAGACTTTGTTTCTTTTTTAATAGTCTGTGCAATAAAGTTATTGACCCTGATACTCTCGATAATTTACAAAGAGAAGTGGTTGTTACCCTATGTCAGCTTGAGATGTATTTCGCTCCTTTGTTCTTTGATAGCATGGTACATCTTGTTGTCCACTTGAATACGGAAGTGAAAATGTTGGGACCAATTTTCTTGCATTGGATGTATCCCTTTGAATGATACATGAGCATTTTTAAAAGTGATGTTCAAAACCGTTATCGGCCTGAAGGGAGTATTATTGAGGGTTATGTGGTGAGAGAGGTTATGGATTTTCGCAATGACTTTCTGAGTGGTAATGACACTCCTGGTAATGACAAGAATATTGAGGAGCAATTTGGCAAAGGAATTTTGGGATCACGGGTGAAAGTAATCATCCGTGAGCAGTTCGAACAAGGTCACTTGTATATTTTACACAACATGGACGAAGTGAGTGTTTATATTGAGGAACATACCAATTTCATCAAGTGATAATATCCTCGAGCCAATACAATGTGGCTTGCTAGAGAGCATAACAAGACATTTATTAAGTGGTTTGAAGATAAAGTCTTACATCAACTATCTCAAATACCAGATGATATTACTGAAACTATCAAATGCCTCACCTTTAAACCAAAATTGAATGTTATTTCTTATGAAGGGTAAGACATTAATGGATTCAAATATTACACAAAGTTCCAAGATGATAAGAGTGTCGTCCAAAATAGTGGGGTCACCCTTCAAGTGTCGACTATGTTTTTTGCAAGTGCAAAGGATAAGAGTCCACGTGAAGCTAAAATGTCATATTATGGTGTCATTGAAGACATATGGGAGTTTGACTATACATATTTCAAAATTTTTCTCTTCAAATGTAATTGGGTTGATAACACCAAAGGAGTTATAGTGGATGAATTGGGTTTCACTTTAGTGAACTTTGAAAAGATTGGCGAGAAGGGTGAACCATTCATTTTGGCATCATAGGCGAAACACGTATTTTATATTGATGATCCTGCAAATGATAAATGGTCGATCGTTCTTCATGGTAAAAGACAGTTCATTGAAGATCTTATAGATGAAGAAGAGTACTATGATAAGTATGATGACTCCAGTCCATTCTCAGTTGGGTTGCCAACACCAACAAATATTGAAGCTAATGATGACTTGTATGTACGCGGAGATCACAATGAAGGATTGTTAATTGATAAAAAATCACAATATTAAAGGCATGTTTATATTTTTTTATATGTTTTATTTTTCTGAATGTGAACTTTACAATGTGAATGTGAATTTTACAATGTGAATTACTTTACAATGTGAACTTTACAATGTGAATTACTTTACAATGTGAATGTGAACTTTCAGATGGCTGAGTATTCTCCTGATGACCGTGCTGATGATTATCGTGAGGGTGAGGACATTAATGCGCCACCTCACAATGTAAGTTTTAAAAATATATCATATATTTATATCTATATGTCCATTTATAGTTATATCCTGTAAGTGTGTTTATTTTGTCAAATTTTAGGTTGATGATGCACATGTACCCTCTGAAGCACTTGAGGCACTTGATGAGAAGTATAAAAAAAGTTGACAAGAGAAGGGGCATCACTATGATGAAGAAGTTAACAGCGCTAAGGGGCAATGGACCCAAACTTGTTGTGGATTTTGATAATGTAGGAAATGCAATTGGAGTGAATCACAATTCATTTATTTCATATCTTGGGTATGTTACTCGTAGCCATTGCGGTTGTAAGATAGATTCTTGGCATAAAGATCCTAAGGGGAAGAAAGACTTAATATGGAAGGATTTATGCATGAGTTATTATTAATTTGCAATTCTATTTTGTAGATTACTAATTTTTTGGATACTAGTTAATAGCAATTCCATTTTGCAGAGTATATTTGCATTGGATGAAAAGCTGCATTGTAAATATGTGATGCAGTGCTGTGGGAGAGTCCTAAGGAACTATAGGACAAATATCACCCAAGAATACATAAAAGAAGGTGACAAGAGAAAGAACACAACAACTGAACAATGGAACTTCCTGGACCCAGAAGAATGGGACACGTTTGTTGCTTCAAAAAAATTGATGAATTCAAGGTATTAGTCATCACTCCCAATTTAATTAGTATATGTTGTATTCACCTATTCAAGATTAAGATTTAGTGTTACTAACCAAATCAATGTGCATACTAACTAGGCCCTCAGTGAGGCACAAAGAGCAAGACGTGCACTGAATGTGCATGACCACACAATGGGTCCAAAGGGGTATGTAGGCATTCACCAAAGACTACAGGCTGAGCCTACTGCTCAGTCTGCTACTACTCAGGAGTCGTCTACTATAGGTACCACACCTCTGCCTCGCCATGATGTCTAGATAGCCGGGAGGAAAAATAAGAAGGGAGAAATAAGGAAGCCCACAACTGCTGAGGCGGCTGCAAAAATGGTAAAATACAACTCTTAGAGAAATTGTTCGAATATTGATTATTTGTGGTGTTTACTTAATTACAAATTTTTGTTTTGGCGATTAGTGGGAGCTGCACGAGCTGAGGAAATAAGGCAAGTTCATCCCTGAGGGCACAAGGGATGAATTGACAGTTGCTCTGGGTAACCCAGAGCATCCTGGACGTGTTAGGGCTGCAGGCGCTGGTGTGAGCATCAAAGCGTTCTTTGGGCCATCCCAACGCAAACATGTTCCAAAAGCGAGAATTTCACAAGAAGAGGTAACCTATTCTTTCTTTAGAATGTTACTGTAAAAGAGAATTCAATAATCAGAAGCTAACTTTTCTTTTATCCATGTATAGGTAGATAAGATAGTTTATAGGAGAGTCGATGAAGTAGTTGATAAGAGAGTTAAGGAAGCAGTTGATAAGACACTCCATGAACTAATGAGCAAGTAACATGCATCTCTGACTGCCACTCAACAGACAGTACCTATGGGGTCCCACTCTACTCCTATTACAGAGGTTGGGAGTAGTAATCCTATAGACCCACCACCTAGCACATCCGCTGTAAGTATTTTTATGACATAGTAACTAGTCTTTTCAAGATGGTATGTTTTCAAGATGATATGTATATATGTATATAACATTCTTTACACAAATTTTTAGGGGTTGAAGCCATGCCGTCTAAAAAGTAAAGAATATGTCATTGCAGAGGCGTCGGCTTACCCATCCCTACAAGGGAAAATGTTTCATGGGTCTCCATTACCAGCTGGTTGGGTTCATGTGAGCTCGCAACATATATTCCCCAAGTGGATGGATCTTCCATTTCCATATGCCTATCCAGATTGTGAAACACTTGGTGAGGCAGAAGGCGGAGTGATATTGTGGCCAAAAGCAGATGTCATCTATACTGAAATTGTATGGTAAATTTACATTACATTAAATTGTTAGTGTGTGTATATGATGTCAATTGATCTGAAATTATATATATATACAAGTTAAAAAGAAGACACCCAGAGCATCTAGGCCTCCACCTCCACCTCCTACATTACCAAGTTGGGTTCCGCAAGACCTACCTATCCCGTTAGATCCTAATTGTAGGGGTATGGCAATATGGTTAGGAGAACATGATATAAATTGCCCTATAACTGTTTCTATAGATGCAGATGCTGCAGGTCAATCATACGAAAACAAACTATTTATACAAGATATTTTGGAGTTGTTTCGATATGATTGGATGAATACATCTGTGATAGAGCTATCGATAAGGTGAGATCTTCTTTATACATCCATATACCTTGTGTAGGATCTGGTGATCTAGTTTCTTATATATTAATGCAATACATAATACATGTTTTGCAGCTACTTAGACAAGATATGTGCAGATTTTTCATTCGAACATGTAGGATTTTTGATTCCATCTTTGATTAGTCTAGTAGCTAAAGACCCTTTGTCAGTTCAACAATACTACTGTGATGCTTTTACAAATTTTTCTCAAAATAATAAGACGATGATAATAGCTCCATTCAATGTGGAGTAAGTTTACTTTGCTTATAATTTGGACTTAAGAAAATTACACTTTTATTGTGGATTTTGAGTTATTAATTTTTAGCTTTTCACCTCTAGGGATATGCATTGGGAGTTACTAGTTATTGTCCCCGAGACGTTCACGTCTATTATCTAGATCCTAAGGGGACTAAATTGAATTTAAAATATGGACACACAATAAAAATGGCATTATTCTGGTGAGAAATATTTCATTTTCATATCCGTTAACATATGTTATTACATTACTATTTAATTATGCAATGTACTGTGTTACATTAACATGTAGGGGTTTAGATGATTTCAAAAAGGATGGAGGAAAGGTCCCCATCAAAAAGAACCAACTAATAATTTGGAAGAATATGGAAGTAAGTTCCCGACTCCAATGTATATATTATTTATGTGAACAGTGCTTAATTAGTTGCATTTTTTAATATTTTGTATGTTTCAATTTATAGTGTGCTACACAAGACAACGGATGGGCATGTGCATAGTATGTGATGCGATTTATGCACATGATTATCAGATATGCTGTAGTGGACATCGATACCATTCCTGAGGTATTATATATAGTCTCATTAGATAATATGAAATATATAAATCTTATTTATATATTATTAATTATATATATACATCATTCTCTTTGTAGGTGTGTAAAACTGACCCCACTACAGGAAAGGCCTTACTACATGTACATGCTCCCTATACGACGGAAGAGTTAAATAATGTAAGAGAAGAATGGGCAAAAGCCATACAAGTAGTGGAGGTTTTCAAATATAATTGGGATGTTGATAGCGAATAATGACTAAAGAATGATATTTTGTAAATGAATTTCTAAATTGTAATATGTGTGAATGTTTCTACATGTCTGAATGTTTCTACATGTGTCTGAATGTTTATACATGTGTGAATGTGAAAATGAATGAAACTGCTGGTTGCTATATGAATGTTTCTACATGTGTGAATGTGAAAATGCATAGAACTACAGATTGCTACATGAATGTTTCTACATGTGTGAAAATCGAATGGAACTGCATGTTGCTAAATTTGTGAAAATTAATGTTGTTAATTTTGTAGGTTTGTGGCCTATTGTTGGCTGATATCAATGGATGTCATAAAACCTGCAGTTCATAACTGAACTGCAGGTTTCTCATCCTACGACCAGCCACAGCAGGCCTGCAGACTGATTAAAAAAAACATACAATAGGCGTCGGTTATTTGAAAAAACTGATGACAAATGCTTACAACGTCAGATAATAGCTAAAATCGATGCCTAATGAGGCCAGACACCACGGCCGTGCTGGCCAGAATGACCGTACCAGCATGTGATATGGCATCAGTTATCAATAATAAACCGATGCTGATGGATACTTACAACGTCAGATAATAGATAAAACCAATGCCTAATTAGGCCAAACACCATGGCCACCACGTCCGTGCTGGCCAGCATGGCCATGGCAACAGGTGTTATGGCGTTAGTTATCAATAAAAAACTGACGCGGTTGGTGTCCTAGATGGAGTCCTTTCTGTAGCGTGAAGGTTTATGGCGTCAATTTCTGTAGTAATAATCGACGCCTATATCCCCCTGTTGGTGCATTTTTGGTGGCGCGTGAAGGCAAACCGACACCGAACGGTTTGCCTTTAAGCGGCACCCACATAGGTGTCACATTGAAACCGACACTAAAGGACTTAAATAACCGACACTAAAGGTGGGTTATGTACTAGTGCATTTCCTTGTTTATGTCCCTAATTCCTAATTATCCCCATTCTTTCTCATCTCCACATCCACATCCTGGCCTGGCTAGACACTGCATGCCACCCTCCTTGTGTGGTGTGGGTTAGGGGGAAAATGTCTTGGAGATCCGATTTGCGCACCTCACAACAACCATAAATTGGACGTCCTAAATGACCAATTATCACGTTTCCCTTAGTTATTCAAGACAATAATTAGTCTCCAAACATTTAATCTATAAAACTACTATTCCAATTACAAACCTAATAAACTACTCCTATTCACCCAATAAATTATTTCTTTCTCAAAATAATAATTGCTTTACTATACAAATATATACTACATAATATTGAAAAATTCTGAGTTTTCTATCCTATTTTTACCTGGTAAACTTCTACTTCAATTCAATGAAATCATAAAACAAAAATGATTCACATTAACCACCGAATAAGAATTTATTTACTCCCCCATTCCTTTTTTTATGATCAACTTAGTACCAATCTTGATCGTTACCCAATCAGTACCAATCTTGATCCAATAGTTACCCAATCAGTTTTAGTTAACGTCTTATCCAATATTTAGGTACGAATAACCATAAAGTCATCTTGAGCATTGAAGACACATGATTGAGGAAGTATATTATAGGAGGCCGCACGATGAATATAGTTCATACTAATATTTATGTACCTAACTCATAATTTGAATGTCAGTTCGACAAAAAAAATAGTTTGTAATTGCTGAAATGGTTAATTGGTCTCTTTACTACCACTTAGACTAATTGAGGGTATTTTAATACAATAAATTATAAAAAGTTTTATTCATCAATAATTAAGGTTTTCCTCATCAAAATGAAGAACACACAAAATGTTCAAGTTTAGTATTGACATGCAGCTGCATGACATACACCCTCAGGTGCACAAAATTTTCTCATGCAATAGCTTACCCATATCCAACAAATTAGCAACATAATGGGTGCCCTCTCATGCATGTCATGCACGGTCCCAGGGACTGTCATCAACAATAAATGTAGTTCCACTTTAGTGGCAACTTTCTTGACATTTACCCCCATGTACGACATGCCTGGCCAGCAACACGACATGTAATCTTACTAGTAACCACTCCCTACAATCCCCTTTATAGTGTGCACCTTCAACTACATGTTGCTCCAAATAATATTTGAGCTCAATCTCGACAACAACTGAGTTGTACCAAGTGCATGACACTACGCACGACATGCACAACCATATGCATGACGTGCAACTTCACATAATTGAAAAAAATGAATAAATAGAATAAATTTATTAGAAGATATCTCTCATTTTGATTTTTTCTAACTTGGATAAAAAAAGTAGGTGACACCAAAGCTGATTCACTAAAGAGGAGGTTGAAAGGAAGAAGAAAGAAGGATTTGAAGCAGATCTTCCTCTCTCTGACTCTTGTAAGCACCAAGAGAAGCCCCTTCATAGATGATAAGTCCTCTAAATTAGTTGTATCTTGTATCTTTCCTTCTTTAGCTATTTTTCACTTAGTCACACCATCTATACTGCTAAATTCATGATGTTCGACTTTTTTGGGGAATTAACCCATCATTTATGAAGTAGTATTTATTGTATTTGGTGCATAAATGAAACATAATAGTCATGTAATGAATAATTTTTCTCTTCTATATTCTGGGCCTTCTCTCTTATTTCTCTACCTATTATTAATTGTATATGAGGATCAAATGCATATGGTCTCCGTATCCCGAAATTTTGATAAAGAGACATAGGTTAATCTAAGACATATAGAAACTTAACTTCTATTACATGAAAGTGGATTGATTTTCTTGGATTCTATAGTCTCCTAGTTTGATAAATGAGGTATATTTATGACCCTCAAAGTTATATAGGACACCTTAAATCCGGTGCTAGATTAATATGTTGAAAGATGAGTGATTCTAGATACCTATGAAATTATTATTGAAAGTATTAAACATAATGCCATATGATATGTAGACAAGATAGATCAAAATCTATGTTGTATCAATGTTCATCTTATAATAAGTGTTTGTCTAGGTACCAATGCAATCCTTTAAATTGACCATCTGAAAGATATCCATGACAACTTTAGTTTAATCTTAGGATTTTATATACCATCAAATTACTCTTCATGCACATTCAATTATAATTTTGTTAGGTTCAATTGCTTTGTCTCTCTTTAGATTTGACCCAACACAGTGCTACTTGTGACTAATACTATTGAGGGTGACAAGGAGTGGCATTAACTTAAATATTGATAACCACACATTCTGTGTGTCCACATCAATTTTTGGTGTCACCTCTAGGTAGCCAAATTTCTTTGCTAATGCAACTGAAATTAGTCTTACTTTATTATGTAATTCTATGAGATTAGTTTTGCACATTTTATAGTTATCGTGATTCATATCAATTCTTGTAGAAGTGAACTCATTTTTCTTTAGAATGAACCATGTATAATGCATATGTAGTGTAGTTTGGAATCCTTTCCAAGTTTATTAACAACCCTAGGTAGTGTTAATCGAAAGGTGACTGTGAAGTATAAAAATGAAGCCAAACTGATCCAAAACACCTGCCATCTCTACAATAACTATGATATATGGGAAGGCATTGCTTGACTACAACTACCCTCATCCTAATGATATGTTGAGTTTAGAAATAGTGAGATTGGTAGTAGACATCACACACTTTCTTTTCAAACCGAGTCTAGTCACCTTAATGCAACAAAACATTCTTTGGGATGATACATGAGGATTTGAATGTTCATATGGATATTTTTCTTGAACTCAATGATCTCGTCAAGATCAATGGAATGATTGATACAAACCATGACTTTGAATTTTTTTCCTTTACTTTGAGAGGGAAGGAAAAGTTGTGGGTCAAGGAATAGAAAAGGGTTCCACTCAAACATGGAACGCCTCTTGGAAACCTTCCTATAGAAATTCTTTCCACCTAGAAAGAAAAGTTAAATCCTGGAAAGATCTCCAACTTTTAGATAAAAGATGGATAAACTATATTAGAGTCATGAGAAAGATATAAGGAGATACTCCTAAAGGGTCCAAACCAAAACTTTCCCGAGTGGATGCACATGAACACCTTATATAGTGGGTTGTCCCAGGATGCTACTTCCACATTAGATGCAGCTTCTAGAGGAGATTTCTTAATGAAGAAGGCAAGTGAGGGAAGGAGATTGATGAAGACAATTTCCATGAACCTTTCATCCAGAAGTGCAGAAAGAAAGAGAAAAAGGCATCCATCATGTTGAGACAATCACTACACTCAATCACAAGATAGACAACATCACCTAGTAGCTCAATTCTATGAATTTCATGTTGGGTTTTAGGGGAGATAGAGAAGGTAGCAGAAATAAAAATTTTCTTCTCCCTGAACCCAGTATAAAGGAATCGTGTCAACATCTATACAGTAGGAAGGATGGTTTGTAGAGAGCTGTGGCTTGCTCGACGATGTTACCTCACAGCTTGTGCGGTCTTCACCTCCGGTCTTGGATGGTGTATGTGAAACTCCTGGTGTCACCGGGACTGTCGGGATTGACAGTTGTCCTCCGAGCGGAAGAAGTCTCCCGCCTCTGAAGTAGTCCGCACGGACCACCTGGAACTCCGATCTCCTTGTCCCACAAGTAATCAGAAGGAGTCACACCCTCCTATCGGCCCACTAGCCACCGACACACTCTCCTGCCACCAGTCACTTTTCTATAGTTGTCTTTCCCTTGCCGTGCCTCCCTTATCAGGTAGCTCTTGCTCGGGCTCTCTCAGTTACCACAACCAGAGAGAATGACAACTTTGCATAGCAATTGGTGTTCTGAGTTGTACTTTGAGAAACCCCCCAATACCCCTATATATAGGAGGGTCATGGGACATGGTTCTCTACCCCGAGCAATGCAGGATTAAAGCAGGAGTAGAAGGGTTTGAGATTTTCCACAAAACAACCAACTGTGCCACCTGAACCGATCGTTTCAAGCATGAAACGGTTGGTTGGGGACCTGAGCCGATCGGTTCACACCTCAATCGATCAGTTGGGGCACCTAAGCCAATCGATTCACTTCTGAGCTGGTCAGTTCACTGCCCTAGTCAGTTCCCGATTGACTTTTCTTATTTTATTTTGAATTGATACAAATACCAATCCTTGTCCCAATCAAATTGGACCAGTGAAACGAAGAGAAATATCTTGCCAACCTGACTTTCCCAACTCGCTCGTTTGGACCAGTTGAGCTGATCGGTTCAACCTGTCCTGAGCCGATTGGTTTACCAATCTGAGCCGATCGGTTCATCACATGAGCCGATCGGTTGGGAGTGCAGACTGTGCAAAATTAGTCAATTGCAGTTTCAATCAATCCGATACTCTAATCAATCGGTCCAACACCTTGAACACTATGATACTGAGCTATCAATTGATTGAGTGTTTAATTGAACACTAAACTCCTTTAGTAATCAATCTAAACATCATTTTTGGATAAACTCCTCTTCCAGGTTAAATCCTATGTGTGTGACCCTGCATGCCCATTTAACATTGGCAGTGAAAGTCCATATCACTTATAACTTCACAAGCAAAGAGCGGTGCCTAGTCACACATCAGTGCTACCCAAGTGAAAAGGAAAGTTGGAGAACAACTTTCAATCCTACAATCCATGAATGGTGTTACAACAAATGTATAATTCCTTTGTCACTAATATCCCGAATGAACTTGAGGCATGGAACAATCATCCTATCAAAATTCATTCACTTTCTTGATCTCAGAGTAGATTGGAGGAGATATGTATGACATCAATATCACATACTGATTCACACATGCGTGCACGCCTATCTCAATCCTACTCATCAAGTGGCCATAGATATCAAACTCCCTCAGGAGGGACAAATCCCATATCTATCACTTACCCCTAAAAAGCCCCATGTGTCAATGCCACCCAATCATCACCTTTATAACAACCCATGTTTCAGGCCTGTGTTTGATGATGTCAAAGTGTACCCAACGACATGTGTTAAGTGTAGTGATTTCAAGTCAAAGAATCACACTCACCACCATTACTGTGAGAACTGACTGTGACTACCATGTCATGGTTCCATGTGTCAAACTCACGGTGGGTCTGTCCGGTATGCTTGTTCTCTAACAAGTACCTATATGTTTGGTTTGATATCTCCATATCATGACTAATGATATTCTGTCATCAACTAACACCACAATCTAGTCTTGTGTGTCATTGTTGTCTATCTACCTTCCATAATGCCATCCGACTAGGAACATAATAAGAATGTACAAACTCTTAGCATCCGTATGATATCATCGTTCATGCCCTCAACCTGAAAGCATACATCATTGAGTACTATCATTCTCTAGACATTCAATATGTTCTATCATTATCTCATATGACTGAACCAGAAAGAATTGGAAGCTTTCCTTTGATGCTTATCAAATAAATATTAATGTATCCCACCAATCATCCCATGATTTTCTCTCAGGGCATACATACCAACATTTCAATCAAGTGTAGCAAGTCATGAGGTGTCATTTTTATCATGGTCCAAACTAGGCTATAGAAGAAAAAATCAAACGAACAACCAAAATTCAAGCTCTTACAATCTGGGGTGGAGGAGCCTCCTTGATTTCATGTAGAGGGATAAGGACCAATTTCCCTATGATATCTACCATATGGATAAGAAAACAAAACCCAACAAGCTATCTAGTCTTTAAGGCATGTTGGCTAAATTCATGAATGAGACTTCTAACATTTTTCAAGTTCAAGTTCAATCTATCAAGGGACTAGAGACTCAAATTGGGTAGCATGCTAGCCCCATGAATGATAAGAAGAAGAAGGAAGAACATTGTGACAACTTGGATTTCTGATCCATCTATTATAATCTTTCTCTCTCTTTAAGAGACCCATCTCACTCAATTTAATTCAATCACATTAATTGAGTGTGTCAATGACCCAATTTGATCACCTTAATGACTAATTTTGTATTATGTAGATCTAATTTGGGGAATTGTACAAAGTATCATGAGATATCATTACACCATATTTCTAGATGAATTGAACCTTTTATATAAGATCTTCTTTCTCTCCAATGTATATCATATTCCAGAGGATTCAATTGTGAATTCAACGGTGCAAAACGTTCCTTAATCAAAGATTTACAGCCAAAGTCATGGCCTTCAAATGTTGAGTCTAAGTTTATTTGATTTCAAACAATTTTGCATGAACTTTTGAAGCTTATTGGGCCTTTTCAAGTCGTGGCCCATCCTCTCACCCAACTGGGGTAGGTAGGTGCAACTTCGTGCAACTATTGGATCTCCTTGGGACCACAATAGTCCATCCATTCAACTACTCCACCTTTGTCACTCTCATTAGGTTGTACGATGTAGCACTTCTACAACAGTTCTTTTCGATGCCCAATAGGCACCCTTTGCGAGCCCCTCAAATGTTGATAACTTGGGCAAAAGCTATGGCTAGACTCCCTCATTCATTCCCTCTTGTTTTCTCTAGCCTTCTCGCATCACAATTGTATTTCTCCCACTATCCCTTCTTTCCCTAACCATGGCAACTGCCTTAGAACTTGAGTTTAGGGTTTCTTCATCCACTACCCTTCAACGTCCAAGGAACACCTTTTTGAGTTTGTGGCAACAAAATGTTGGTGGGCAGCTCCTTGGAAGGCAGTTGTGTGGTCCCCGTTCTGCATTCCCAGGCTATTCTAGTGAGCATTGCTGCAACACCATCACGACTAAGAACAACCTGTACATGGGCTATTTTTTGGGGAGAATAGCATATCGTGCCCTCAAATCTAGGGTGGATGACCCAGATCCCACCTCACTCGAATCCCTTCATAGACAACCCAAGATTAAAGCTTGCTAAGCGGGGTGTCTAAACCAACACCACAGGGTTGGGGGCCCGGTCAGGAGCACGCGTGAGCGGGGGGAAGTGGCTCGCTGCCGTTGGTGCAAGTTTGGGACAAAAACCAAGCGATCGGAGACTGTAAGGTTGGCTAGGAGTAGACCCACTGGGCATGTCCGCATCAGTCATCAGATCAGCTTTAGACAACCTAGATTAATCAAGATATGATAAAAGTAAAACCGAAAGTGAAATCCTATAGTCTTTATTGAAATGTTCTGAAGTACATATATTTCTCATCCCTTGGTCTAAGCTTAATGAACCAATATGCCAAATTGATTGTATTGAAAGGATCTACAACCTGGACATGGTTTCATGACCTTATTATGCTCCTAGTTTGTCTGTTTATCTAAAAATGACATCTTTGACTATGTTAAGAACTTTTGATGAATGTCCATGTTAAAGCATGAATCATTATTGATTCCCTACACTCCAAATCATCATATCAATAACTTTCTGCTAATTTTGGTCACAATGGAACCCCTTTTCCCCCTTCTTTCCCTATGGTTAACTCTAAGGCATGTTTGTGGCTTATTGATGATATTAATGGTGAACCTTGATCAAAGTGGAAATTTTCCACCCTCATGTCATCCAAGCTTCCCCTAACTCTGAAATAAATATTTTTTCACCCCACTCTAGTACTTATATCAGTCCATTATATCTCTATTTTTAAGTTTTATTTTTATGTGACCTAATGAATGATTATGTCCCTTTTATGAGAATGTATGTTATACCTTATATAAAATGATGACTATGACCCCTTTTGCACATCAAGTATATTAGGTCCTTCCAATCAATATTTATGTGATTCCTTGTTACTCTAATGCTTAAGGTCATCCCCTCTTAACCTATAATGGAGTGCATAATCCTAATAACCCTATTGGTTTCCTTATGAGACTTATGTTACTTGCTTGTCTTCCTTGTGACCCAAATGTGTAACATACGAGATCTTGGACCCTACCCTAGAATTGTGACCTTTTGGGTTTGACCAAACAAGGTTGAGGTTAGAGTGATCCTAATAATCTAATATATGAATAATGTAATAGAATACGTCATATAACTCGTTTGGTGATAATAAGATGATAAATAACTTAATTGGATGCATAATGTAGCTAATGGGCCATCAGTGGGCCATAAGGCATATTTCATAAAAAGAAATCCCAAAAGTGAAATCTAAATTAAAAATCGTTTCCTTGGGTCCCAATTGTCTTGGGAGTCAAGTTTCACATTATTTCACATAATAATTCATTTAATTTAAATTGGAAAAGAATATGTGTTTTCCCCAAAATATCAAATAAAATAATAAATGACTACAAAAGAGGAAAATAATCTTATATTTGTAATCTACATAATAAATATAGCCTTTGGGTAAATTTTCATCCAAATTGGAGAAAGTTTTCTTAAAATATAAAATTAGGAGAGAGAGTGTATAGAACCTTCAAAATATTAAATAATCACTCAAACAACTCCAAAATTAAAATTGATGGAAAATTCATATTCAACACACTTAAGTTAACTTGTGGTTGAAGTTTCACCTAATTTGGTTAATCCTAATGTCATTAATGCATAAGGAAAGAGAAAATATGGTTTGGTATACCTATCACATTATCTTCAAAAGGAAAATCTAATTCCATATTCAGAATCTACATGTCTTAATTGGCCTCTGTACCAAATTTCACTAAATTTGGATAATGTTTGGACCCTCAATTTAAGAAAGAAAAAAAAAAGAAAATAAATACATTCACAATATAGTTCTAATTGGAATCAAATTGCATTTGATTTGTCACGCACGCTGGTTTTATTAGTCAGGTTTGTTTTGGGCCATTGGATCTAGAATCCAAAGACATATGCTCTCTTTCCTTCCTCTGCTTTCTCTATTTCCCTCACAAATAAGCACATGTCTTCTCTCGATTTTCCTTCTCTGATTCCTCCCTTTCCTTTCTTCCATTCCCTCTGTTTTCTTCTCCTTCACCTTTCCTTCTGCTTCCTGAACCCAATGACCCTATACAGGTAGGGTTGTGGTTGCCCCTTCCCAACAGTGGGTGGGTGCCGCTGATAACACCCAAATTAACACATATTCTCTATGCATTTTATCTATGGTTTTATATCACTTTGGTCTTAATATGCCCAATAATGCTAATATTTTATGCTTTCTTTCTCTCATTAGATAATGTAGTTAGAATAGCCAATAATGTAGCCAATTTAGCCAATTTTGGGACTTGTAGGAACCGAACCAGACAAGACATCTATTCTCCAAAGATTTCTCCCCGACACATGGTTTTTGCGGAAACTATGAACCCGCCAACACCGTGGCAACCAGCCACGACCGTGGCAATCCACCCTGACCACGACCGTGGCAATCAGACATGACCGTGGTGCGCATCGCGACCACGACCTTCAAAACCACAACCGCGGTCCTTGCCATGACCATGGCCACCTACCACGACTGTGGCCGTCCACCTTCGCCACGACCGTGGCCAATAACCGCGACCACGGTCTTCAACACCATGACCGTGATCCCTCGCCATGACCGTGGCCATCCGCCATGACCGTGGCCATCCGCCATGACCGTGGCCAATAACCGCGACTGCGGTCTTCAACATCATCACCATGGTCTTCATCTTCAACAATCGCAACCGTGATTATTCACCACGACCGTGACCATCCGCCATGACCGTGACCAATAACCGCAACCGCAGTTCCCAATAACGGTGACCACAGTTTTTCCTTCCACAACCATGACCATGATTCCTCGCCACGGCCGTATCCTTTAGCCATGACCATGGATGACTCCCTCCACCATGATCGTGGTCTCCCACCACGACCGTGATCTTCATCACTGTGACCACAATTTCCATTCCATGAATCACAACCGCGGTGTTGGCCACGACCGTGGGTATAGGCCATGACCGTGGTCGACCCCGTGACCTGGTTGCCGCAGTCTGTAGTCTTCCTCTATAAATAGGTGTCCCCTCACTCATTTGAAGGGGAACCTCAACCAAGGATGCTGAGAGGCTGCTGCTCCGAGATCTGAAGGTTCCCAGAGTTCTGTGGAAGAGTCCAGAGGTCTGAGAAGGCAAAGAGCTCACCCTACACCCTCCTCCTCAGCGAGCTTCCATTCTACACCACTCTCCATCATCCCCCAGTCTTCGAGCTCTAAGGGAGGAAGCTGAGGAGTGAGAAGACCCACGACCTCCATCATCCTCCACCTCCAATCACCCACCAAGCTACTGTTCGGGGCGGATCTAGAGAGAAAGAGGACTAAGGAGTCTAGATCTGATCAAGGAGGAGGACCAAAAGATGAGATCCAGCCTATACGGAGGCAAAGGAGCAAGAGCCACCTCTCCTCCATGGGTTAAATCTCTTCTTCTTCCCCTTTCTTCTATTGCGTTTCTTGGTTTCTTGTATAATGATGTTCTTCCATCTTTGTTCGGTGCCAACTATGCTTGTCCATGGCTAGTTGAGCTCCTTCTTGGCTATGTAGCCCGATCTGGGCATGTGTATGTACTTTTGCCTTAAGCGAGTAGATTCATTTCAGATCTAGTATGTTGCATCTTCTATTTTCACTTTCTAAGTTATGATTGCTAGTTTGGTTGATCTCTTACTTGCTTGAACTGCTATTTCTGCCTGTATCGAGAGATCCATGTAGGAATGGTTAAGAGAAGATAGTTTGGATCTAAACCTGAGAGGAGGAAGATCCAAGGTACTATGTTCCTAATACCTCTGGATGTCCTAAGACCCAAGAGGAAACTTAGCATATTCTGAGGTATTGATATGTCATCCTCAAGAGAGGCTCGATCACATATCATTCATGGTTCTAGTCACACATCACGAGAGTGAGTGGGATGACCCCATAATAACAGACATGACAATACATACTATGTTTGATATAGATTTCTTTCTCAAGTGTTCGAGGGTTGTCTATGCTCGAGAACGAGTGCATAGACTGCCCAACATGTGGTTACATAGCCAAGAACTCCTTCTCTCTTGATTAGTAGAATCTCACATACTCTATTTTGTTTTGTTTTGTTTTCTTTGTTTTTTATTAATTCGTGACAACCCTCTAGACTAGTTCTAGCACATATTTTCATCGACTATCACTTTTGTCTTATCTGACTTGAAAATGCGATCTGTGGCATCCTAAACATCTCCACGTCCCTGTGTTCGACCCTATATATCTGCTTTGACCCCGTAATAAAAGTTGCGGGGGGCTAGAAGGGTTCAGGTTATAAATTTAAAGTTTGATTCCTTCCTTTGTCCCACATTCATTTCTGGTTGTGAGAAAAAGGCTGATCAAATTTTTGGCACCATTTCCGGGGACGTGATTTTCCACATTTACACACCTAAAGGATTTTGTTTTGTCACTGTAAGCCTGTATATATATGCATAATTTTTCTTTTGTTTTAAACATACTTATTCATATATACTGAATACCTTTTCAGCCATGGATCTCTCTTTGGCATGACAAGTGATCTTGTCCACCTATCCTCTCGAGTTTTTCCATAGTTCCGACTACTGGCAAATAATTGAAGGTTGTGTTCTACAACTAGTCGAGTTATACTCGCCTCCACTGTCGTCATATGATGAAATTCCAACAAAGGAGACTGACTGTCAGCCCTCGACTCCTGTGCTATCATGGGATCAAGAACTGATTAAGGAAGTGGAGTTGGTTGGGGAAAGTATTCACGTACTCACCTCCTTATCCCCTCATCTCCAAGAAGATGTTGATCCAATGCAAAAACTACTTGAAGAGCAGGATCGTCATCTCAAAGTAGCCACCGAGGCTGCAGACCATAGTAGTAGTTTGCTTTGAACTGTTGAACAAGGATTCATCCTAAAACATTAGTTTGATACAACAGATTCCCCTTATATGTGCATGGAAGAATCGAAGGGTCTTGAAAGCATTGCTACTCAAGTACAACAACTTCATGATAAAGATGTTGAACAAGGTAGAAGGCTCCAAGAGCTCATTGATTTGGTTACAATTCGGCGACAACTACCATCACAAGACAATGAAGACATTAGTCATCAAGACCATTCCATTGGGTCTGAAGTGGAGTATGCATCACCATCCTATTCAGACCATCAACTGGATTCACTAAGATTTTTTTGTGAAGACCAACCCACTCGGGGAAGCCCTTCATTTTATCCAGATGACTCAATTAATGAACCAGTGGAAGATATGAGTAATAGACATGAATGGTTCAATGATTACGATGATGAAGACTCTTATCCTCACAATGATATCCAAACAACCTTGCATCCATAGGGTTGGTTTGAGGAACCCGAGTCTGACATTGACCCAGACCAAGGTGATATCTCTCATATTGAGACATGTCACTTAGCTTTGAGCAGTGCGCCGATCATGGTTTGGAACAATTTGTTCGATGACGACGATGACAACTACTTGACATGGAGCAGTGAGTATACTGACGTTGATGAGTTGGAATAGCATGAGCCACCATTTGCACCCATACCTTTACAAGGTAAGGTGGACGTCAAGGGGGCAGGATGGACGGTTCACTACAACATGGCTGCTGAGCATGAAGATACCCCTGACCCCATGCCATGTGATAAGCTTGGGGTGGTAGAACCACAAACCAATTCTTCAGGGAGTACTTCTTATTCTGAAGATGATTGGATGACCCAGACTATATATAGTAGCTTATCTGATCATCCAACCTCAAGTTCAGAGATGGATGGAGGAGAAATGGATCCTACCCAAGGCTTTCAACCTATCCCCTCCATCTCATCCTGTGTCAACATCCCATGACCTTCATATTCAAATTCATATAATGAAAGGTACCCTGAGGATGATATGTTGAGGAATTCATCCCAGTGCAGTTCAAGTCAATTCTAGCACTGAGATGACTTCACCAAGTCATTGGATTTTATTCCTCTACTTTAGACTCGGCAAGGCCAACACATCCACCTATTCTATTCATATTATGTGGGAGAACCCTTTGGAAAGACACAGGTGACACTGGTCCCAAAACTTAAGATTTGGGATCCCATTGTCGATATCGTGGGGCAGCCACCCCCTTTTCTCTTACCCACCCTCCCGTCCTTTTATTACAAAATTTTTTGCTCTTCATTATTCTCGTTAGTTAGTCTCTTTCCTCTAACTATTTTTTTATATCCTTGCATCCATGCATCATCTTTATAACTTCAATACCTATTGTTAAAATCATGCATTCCTGCCTCACTATTTCAAGTTTAAGTCTTGCTCCAGGATGAGCAAACTTTTAAGCTTGGGGTGGTAGGCTTCACCCTTCTTTCACTTCACCCTTCTTGCATGCACGCTTATTTCTTGCATTTAGCATAAGCTTGTAGCTTTGCAAGTATGACCATATGGTGTGAATCTAATAGATAAATGCTTGACTTTATGCCTAAATGCACAGTTTTCATCTTAAAAATTGCTTGACCTTTTGCTTGACTTGCTCTTTAACTCTTTCCTTGAGTTTGGTAATAAATCTAAGGTTAGGTGCCTTTTTCATAGCTTAAAGCTTTATTCCCTTGATCCATGTTGTGAATGGAAAATCCATGGTAAGGGACCATTGGAATGAGCTAAAACATGATCAAAGAATCCTAGCTACAGATTCACAAGCTTGCCTCTATTCTAAGGATTCTTGAATCATAATTGCAACTTTTCACACAGGTGTCAAGCGGATCATGATGAGTTTTGAGCTATAATCAATATGAAATGTTTTCCTTGATGGACTACATGCCTTCTCACATTATATTGAGTCAAAAAGATGAAAAATATGAAAATTTGCAAAAGAGGCTTGGCCGCCCATAAAATCCTATATATATATATATATATATATATATATATATATATATAGTTCTCACCTAAGACTACAAATAGAATGCAGAAGATAAAAGCATGAGTGTGAACAATAAATGAGCGTTGTTTTCTCTTTTAGGAGAGTTGAGGATGGTGCCCGGCCGGTGTTTGACTGTGCTCATGAAAGAGGGTATGTCGCGCCTGGTAGTATCACTCCAAATTCTCATTAGAGAGTCACTAGGAACCCCTAGGAGACCTATGAGATCATCCCAGTAGTAAGGTTGGTTCAGACACAGTACAAGGAGTTCATCTTACTGCTTTAGACCAACTGGTTTGGACTACAGGGACTGTTGCTCACTACATGGACCAACCTGACGTAGATCAAGATCCTCAGAAGTCATTAGAGTCTTTCTGCTTTGTTTCTTAGGACACGAATAAGTGAGAGGCATGGTATTCCTGATTGGTATGCATGGAATCATGGTGATGGCTAAATGCTCATCACCCGCATGATAATCTGTGTGACAATTCTTTCATATTTAAATAATTATGATTCAAACCCTCATGAGTATCGACAGGCTGTAGTGAATTTGCTTAATCTTTCCTGGAAACTCTTTGATCTTGCTTTAGCAGGACTGTGGTTGATTGGTGGGGGTTTGTTCTGAAATAACATGGATCAGGATAATTGATGCTTTAAACTGTTTTTCTTAACTTTAGCATTTATTGCCAAGCTTAATTTGGATGTTATCCTTTAGTTCTTTGAGCACAGTCTTTCTTGAGGACAAGCAAGTTTTAAACTTGAGGTAGTTGATAACACCCAAATTAGTGCATATTCTCTATGCATTTTATATATGGTTTTATATCACTTTGGTCTTAATATGCCCAACAATGGTAATGTTTTATGCTTTCTTTCTCTCATTAGATAATGTAGTTAGAATAGCCAATAATGTAGCCAATTTAGCCAATTTTGGGACTTGCAGGCACCGAACCAAACAAGACATCTATTCTCCAAATATTTCTCCCCGACACATGGTTTTTGTAGCAGCTATGATCCCGACATGACCGTGGCAATCCACCCTGACCATGACCATAGCAATCAGGCACGAATGTGGTGCCCATCGTGACCGCGACCTTCAAAACCGCGACCGCAGTCCTCACCATGACCGTGGCCACCTGCCACGACCGTGGCCAATAACAGTGACTGTGGTCTTCAACATCACGACCGCAATCCATCGCCACGACCATGGCCATCCACCATGACCGTGGCCAATAACCGCGATCGCGGTCTTCAACATCGTGACCACGGTCTTCATATTCAACAACCACAACCGCGATTATTCGCCACGACCGTGGCCAAAACTGTGACTGTGGTTCCCAATAATCGTGACCACAATTTTTCCTTCCATAACTACGATCGCGATTCCTCGCCACGGCCGGGTCCTGTAGCCACGAACATGGCTGACTCCCTCCACCACGACTGTGGTCTCCTGCCATGACCGTGGCGCCCAGACCGTGACCGCAATTTTCATCACCGAGATCACGATTTCCATTCCATGAACCATAACCACGGTGTTGGCCATGACCGTGGCCGACCCCACGACCTGCTGGCCACAGTCTACAATCTGCCTCTATAAATATGTGTCCCCTCACTCATTTGAAGGGGGACCTCGACTAAGGATTTTGAGAGGCTGCTTCTCTGATATATGAAGGTTCCCAGAGTTCCGTGGGAGAGTCCAGAGGTCTGAGAAGGCCAAAGAGCTCACCCTACACCCTGCTCTTCAGCGAGCTTCCATTCTCCACCACTCTCCATCATCCCCCGGTCTTCAAGCTCTAAGGACGGAAGTTGAGGAGTGAGAAGACCCATGACCTCCATCATCCTCCACCTCCGTTCACCCACCAAGCTACTATTCATGGCGGATCTAGAGAGAAAGAGGACCAATGAGTCCAGATCTGATCAAGGAGAAGGACCAAAAGACGAGATCCAGCCTATACGGAGGCAAAGGAGCAAGAGCCACCTCTCCTCCATGGGCTAAATCTCTTCTTCTTCCCTTTTATTCTGCTATGTTTCTTGTATAATGATGTTCTTCCATCTTTGTTCGGTGCCAACCATGCTTATCCATGGCTAGTTGAGCTCCTTCTTGGCTATGTAGCCCGATCTGGGCATGTATATGTACTTTTTCCTTAAGTGAGTAGATTCATTTCAAATCTAGTATGTTGCATGTTCTATTTTCTCTTTCTAAGTTATGATTGCTAGTGTGGTTGATCTCTTACTTTCTTGAACTACTATTTCTGCTTGTATCGAGAGATCTGTGTAGGAATGGTTAAGAGAAGATAGTTTGGATCTGAACCCGAGAGGAGGAAGATCCAAGGTACTCTGTTCCTAATACCTCCAGATGTCCTAAGACCTGAGAGGGAACTTAGCATATTATGAGGTATTGATATGTCATCCTCGAGAGAGGCTCAATGACATATCCTTGATGGTTCTAGTCATGCTTCGCGAGAGTGAGTGGGATGACCCCACAAGAACAGAAATGACAATACATACTATGTTTGATATAGATTGCTTGCTCAGGTGTTCGAGGGTTGTCTATGCCCGAGAACGGGTGCATAGACTGCCCAACTTGTGGTTACATAGCCAAGAACTCCTTCTCTCTTGATTAGTAGAATCTTGCAGATTCTATTTTGTTTTGTTTTCTTTTCTTTGTTTTGTTTTAATTCGTGATAGCGTGCTAGACTAGTTCTAGCATATATTTTCATCGACTATTGCTTTTGGCTTATCTGTCTCAAAAATGAGATTTGTGGCATCCTAAACATCCCTACGTCCATGTGTTTGACCCCGTATATCTGCTTCGACCCCGTAATAAAAGTTGTGGGGGCCTAGAAGGATTTGGGTTATAAATTTAAAAGCTGGATTCCTTCCTTTATCCCGCGTTCATTTTCAGACGTGAGAAAAACGCTGATCAGCCACCTTCCCTCCCCTATTTCCTCTCTATTTCTCTCTTTCTTCACCAAATCCTCATAGCGTAGGTGATCAGACCGTATGAGTTTTTGACCAAACGATCGCCACCTCATCGGGACTTTCTCCCTGGCTCCTGTTCGGAGTTCCGTGACTCAAGGCTTCCCAATCTACTAGCTAGCTCTTGCCGCCGGCCACAGGGCAATGATGTAGGTAAGCACCTGTGCCTACCTTCAACTGATCTTCTAGCTACCCACCGAGATTCATGGTGTGCCATCCTTATCCTTGGTTCCATCTAGTTCAAGGTATTCTAGGTTTTCCCTTTTTGGTCACTTTGTTTTGATCGAAGATCGGGTCCCTCGCTGTATTCTCACATTTTACGAAGCGAAGAAGATGGTTCAATGCCTTCTTACCTCTCTACCCTTCATTTCCTTTCAATTTTTTTTCTCACCAGGGGTACTTTAGTCATTTTGGTATTGTTCTTCCTTGGCTTTGGATGAGTCACAGCGGGCCATTGCCTCGCTGACCCAGCGACCCTTGATTGGACCAAGTCAGCAGGACCCAGTCCCACTCTCCCTCCTCTGTCTCGCCTTGAACTCTAACTTGGTTTTTTGCTAATTTTCTATTAGTTGATTTTGTAAAATCCATAACTAATTCTACTCTGGTCAGAAAAATATGGATAAATACTCATTGGAATCAAGAAAATAAGACCTATCTAATGATATCAGTTTTGATGAGTAAATAAAATGTTTAATAACAAGTGATTTCAATGGATCTAAGTAAATAGGAATTAACATATAAAAATCATAACTAATAATATGAAAGTCAGAAAATATAATAACATATGTTTTGGAATCCTAATAACCTAATATATAAATTGGCATGGTTTTAATAACCTAATTCACATTTTAATGAAACGGTGATTTTAGGGTTTATGAAATCAATATAAATCTAACCCTAATTCCACATATATGCATAATAGGTTCTTTGGATGCCTAGGCTTGGACCTAGAATTGACTTTGGATAATTTGACTCTGAAGTTGATGTATGTTGCATCTCCGATTAATCATATTGAGCAATTATTCTCTCTTATGTATGTTGCATCCCCTATTCATCTATATTGAGAAATTCACCTATCTTATCAGTCTTTTGACTATGGCCTACACATATGTATATTCTCTTGATATCGTGGTTCATGTGAACTATATTTCTTGTTATGGACTTGGATATTCTCTTGATATCTTTCTTGTGCCTTAGTGCATGTTGGTCTTATATAATGATATGTGCCCACTATGATGTGGATGTTTATATGTTTGTTGTCCATTGTGTGATGGCAACCTTTGTATCATTTTCTAACTATACTTTTCTACTTGCCTCTACATTTTACATGTTATATGTGATTTAGTAGCACTTGAGTAGTGTAATTACATTGGTTTTGGGGTAGTATTCCCCTATTGTTTATTTGGAGGGTGGAAGTATACCATTCCTCTGTAATCGAGTGCGGTAGTAATCCATACTCAACTTTATATATTTGGGAGATTGGTAGTATTCCTTTCTCTATCATGTTTCAACTTTATGAGGGTTGGCTGCCAATTGTGTTTATATTTTTCTAGGTCTATGCTTATCTCACATGCATGCATGTTATTGATGTAGATTGTGGGGTGTGCCCTACTTATGATGATGATGATTCTTTTCATTTATGCCCAATTGGGTAGTCCTTATCTCTTGCATGTGAAGCCTTTTATTTTTATGTCCCTTATTATTTATAAATTGCTCAATTTGCTTTTTAGTATGCACATACCAGCCTTTGTTGATGTCTCCTATTGTTTCTCTTTTACTGGGGTATGCTTCCAACCCTAGGTGGAGGACTTGGATGACAAGGATTGATGACCTGGACTTAGATTGTAAAGTTAAAGCTTGGAGACAATCTTGAGTTGGTTTAGATTTCCTCTACATGGATCCTTGTGATGTAAGTTTGAAACCCTTTGTTCTATAATTGAATATAATCATGTTTTTATTCCGCTGCTATACTTTGGTCTTTTGATTACCATTATAAAGATTTGAAAATTTTACACCCACTCCATCATACCTTTTGAGTGTGTTTGGACTGGAGGTTCTATTGTTCAAATTTTTAGTAAGGAGGTGATTTCACTTCTTTACCACATGGTATCAGAGCCCATGGTAGTTGGAATCTGGCTATTTCAATTTTGTCTCCCTACAGAACCCTTGACTTAGTTAATTACCTCTAAGTGAGATGTTGACCCTAGATTTGATCTATGATGATCTTTTATGCAATAAGGTTTGGTTTGAGGACAAGATTAGGTTATGAGGAAATATTCATATGGAAATATTGTGACTTGATTTTTGTAATTGATTTTGGATCCACATTTTGTTTCATCTCAAAGAGTTTTCATCGCCAACAATTATTTTCAATTATACTACTATATGTACAAAAGTTTTTTTGATTTATTAAAGTTTTCTTGAACTAAGCCACAATGAAGAGAAACTATAGTTTGAGTAGAATCTAACCCTAGTTTTGTGACTAGGATTGATATATTGGTGTAGTGGACCTACCCTATGACTTTTAGATGTTCATGTAGGGTTGATAGGTTAGAGACACAAGGACCTAAAACTCAACCCTAGATGGTGACTTGATAGTTGGATACATGAGAAACATAAATCTCTAAAAATTTCACAACTAAGAGATGTGGGTAGCTCTAAAAAGTTGTTAGTTTGACTTGTTAGGTTGAACCCTTTAAGGGGCGGAGAGTAGTTCGTTGTTGATCTTTGGATCAATAGATTTTGTGGACGAAATCCTTTTAAGGGGTGGAGTGGTGTAACATGCCGGATCTTGGACCCTACCTTTTGGGGTTGACCAAACAAGGCTGATGTTAGAGTGATCCTAATAATCTAATGCATGAATAATGTAATATAATACGTCATATAACTCGTTTGGTGGTAATAAGATGATAAATAACTTAATTGGATGCATAATGTAGCTAATGGGCCATTAGTGGGCGATAAGGCATATTTCATAAAAGGAAATCCCAAAAGTGAAATCTAACTTAAAAATCATTTCCTTGGGTCCCAATTGTCTTGGGAGTCAAGTTTCACATTATTTCACGTAATAATTCATTTAATTCAAATTGGAAAAGAATGTGTGTGTTTTCCCCAAAATATCCAATAAAATAATAAATGACTTCAAAAGAGGAAAATAATCTTAGATTCATAATCTACATAATAAATATAGCCTTTAGATAAATTTTCATCCCATTTGGAGAAAGTTTGCTTAAAAGATTAAATCAGGAGAGAGAAAGTGTATAGAACCTTCAAAATATTAAATAAATACTCAAACAACTCCAAAATGTAAAATTGATGGAAAATTCCTATTCAACACACTTAAGTTAACTTGTGGTTGAAGTTTCACCTAATTTGGATAATCCTAACGTCATTAATGCATAAGGAAAGAGAAAATAGGGTTTGGTATACCTAACACATTAAAAGTCTTCAAAAGGCAAATCTAATTTCATATTTAGAATCTACATGTCTTAATTGGACGCTGTGCCAAATTTTGCTAAATTTGCATAATGTTTGGACCCTCAATTTAAGAAAGAGAAAATAAGAAAATAAATACATTCACAATATAGTTCTAATTGTAATCGAATTGCATTTGATTTGTCACGTGTGCTAGTTTTATTGGTCCGGTTTATTTTGGGCCATTGGATCTAGAATCCAATGACATCTACTCTCTTTCCTTCCACTACTTCCTCTCTTTCCCTCGCGAACAAGAACAAGTCTTCTCTCGATTTTCCTTCTCCGATTCCTCCCTTTCCTTTCTTCCTTTCCCTCCGTTTTCTTCTCCTTCACCTTTCCTTCTGCTTCCCGAACCCAATGATCCTATAAAGGTAGGGCTGTGGGTGCCCCTTCCCAGCAGTGGCTGGGCACCACCTTCCCTCCCCTATTTCCTATCTATTTCTCTCTTTCTTCACCAAATTCTCACAACGTAGGCGATCAGACCGTATTAGTTTTTTCCCAGACGATCACCGCCTCACCGGGACTTTGTCCCTGGCTTCTGTTCAGAGTTTCATGACTCAGGGCTTCCCAATCTGTAGGCTAGCTCCTTTCGTCAGCCACAGGGTAATGATGCAGGTAAGCGCATGTGCCTGCCCTCAACTGATCTTCTAGCTACCCACCGAGATTCGTGGTGGAACTTCGAAGCCATCCTTATCCTTGGTTCCATTTGATTCGAGGTATTCCAGGTTTTCCCTTTTTGGTTGCTTTGTTTTGATCATAGATCGGGTCCCTCGCTGGCTTCTCACGTTTAACGAAGCGAAGAAGATGGTTCAGTGCCTTATTACCTCTCTACCCTTCATTTCCCTTTTGTTTTGTTTTCTCGCCGGGGGTACTTTTGTCATTTTAGTATTCTTCTTCCTTAGATTTGGATGAGTCATAGCGGGCCATTGCCTCAGTGACCCGACGACCCTTGATTGGACCAAGCTAGCAGGAACCAGGCCCACTCTCCCTCCTCTCTCTCGCCTTGAATGCTAACTTGTTTTTTGCTAATTTTCTATTGGTTGATTTTATAAAATCCATAACTAATTCTACTCTGGTCACAAAAATATGGATAAATACTCATTGGAATCAGGAAAATAAGACCTATCTAATGATATCAGTTTTGATGAGTAAATAAAATTTATAATAACAAGTGATTTCAATGGATCTAAGTAAATAGGAATTAACTTATAAAAATCATAACTAATAATATAAAAGTCAGAAAAATATAATAAAATATGTTTTGGAATCCTAATAACCTAATATATAAATTGGCATGGTTTTAATAGCCTAATCAAATTTTAATAAAAGGTAGTTTTATGGGTTTATGAAATCAATATAAATCTAACCCTAATTCCACATATATGCATCATAGGTTCTTTGGATGCCTAGGCTTGGACCTAGAAGTGACTTTGGTTCCTTTGACTCTGAAGTTGAGGTATGTTGCATCTCCGATTATTCATATTGAGCAATTATTTTCTCTTATGTATGTTGTATCCCCTATTCATCTATATTGACCAAATCACCTATCTTATCAGTCTTTTTATTATGGCCTATACATATGTCTATTCTCTTGATATCGTGATTCGTGTGAACTATATTTCTTGTTATGGACTTGTATATTCTCTCGATATCTTTCTTGTGCCTTAGTGCATGTTGGTCTTATATAATGATATGTTCCCACTATGATGTGGATGTTTATATGTTTGTTGTCCATTATGTGATGGCAACCTTTGTATCATTTTCTGACTATACTTTTCTACTTGCCTCTACATTTTACATGCTATGTGATTCAGTCGCACTAGAGTAGTGTAATTACATTAGTTTTGGGGCAGTATTCCCCTATTGTTTATTTGGAGGGTGGCAGTATACCATTCCTCTATAATCAAGTGTGGCAGTAATCCATACTCAACTTTAAATATTTGGGAGATTGGTAGTATTCCTTTCTCTATCTGGTTTCAACTTTATGAGGGTTGGCCGCTAATTGTATTTATATTGTTCTAGGGATATTCTTATCTCACATGCATGCAAGTTATTGATGTGGATTGTGGGTTGTTCCCTACTTTCTTTTTGTGCCATTATTGCACAATTTATATTGTTTTATATTTGGAAAGTATCTTCTTTTATGATGATGATGATTCTTTTCATTTATGCCCAATTGGGTAGTCCTTATCTCTTGCATGGTAAGCCTTTTATTTTGATGTCCCTTATTCTTTATAATTGCTCAATTTGCTTTTTAGTATGCACATACCAACCTTTGTTGATGTCTCCTATTGTTTCTCTTTTGTTGGGATATGCTTCCAACCCTAGGTGGAGGACTTGGATGACAAGGCTTGAGGACCTGGACTTAGATTGTGAAGTTAAAGCTTGGAGACAATCTTGAGGTGGTTTAGATTTCTCTACATGGATCCTTGTGATGTAAGTATGAAACCCTTAGTTTTATAATTGAATATAGTCATGTTTTTATTCCGCTGCTATACTTTGATCTTTTTATTACCATTATAAAGATTTGAAAATTTTACACCCACTCCATCATACCTTTTGAGTGTGTTTGGACTGGAGGTTCTATTGTTCAATTTTTTAGTAAGGAGGTGATTTCACTTCTTTACAACATGGTATTAGAGCCCATGGTAGTCGGAATCTGGCAATTTCAATTTTGTCTCCCTATAGAACCCTTGACTTAGTTAGTTACCTCTAAGTGAGATGTTGACCCTAGATTTGATCTATGATGATATTTTATGCAATAAGGTTTGGTTTGAGGACAAGATTAGGTTATGAGGAAATATTCATATGGAAATATTGTGACTTGGTTTCCACAATTGATTTTGGATCCACATTTTGTTTCATCTTAAAACGTTTTCATCACCAAAAATTATTTTCAATTATACTACTATATGTACAGAAGTTTTATTTGATTTATCAAAGTTTTCTTGAACTAAGTCACAATGAAGAGAAACTGTAGTTTGAGTAGAATCTAAACCTAGTTTTGTGACTAGGATTGATATAATGGTGTAGTTGACCTACCCTATGACTTTTGAATGTTTATGTAGGGTTGATAAGTTAGAGACACAAGGACCTAAAACTCAACCCTAGATGGTGACTTGATAGTTGGATACATGAGAAACATAAATCTGTAAAAATTTCACAACTAGGAGATGTGGGTAGCTCTAAAAAGTTGTTAGTTTGACTTGTTAGGTTGAACCCTTTAAGGGGTGGAGAGTAGTTAGTTGTTGATGTTTGGATCAATAGATTTCAAGGATGAAATCCTTTTAAGGGGTGGAGTGTTGTAAGATTTTGGATCTTGGACCCTACCTTTTGGGTTTGACCAAACAAGGTTGAGGTTAGAGTGATCCTACTAATCTCATGCATGGATAATGTAATATAATACATCATATAACTCGTTTGGTGATAATAAGATGATAAATAACTTAATTGGATGCATAATGTAGCTAATGGGACATTAGTGCGCCATAAGGTATATTTCATAAAAAGAAATCCCAAAAGTGAAATCTAAGTTAAAAATCATTTCCTTGGGTCCCAATTGTCTTGGGAGTCAAGTTTCACATTATTTCACGTAATAATTTATTTAATTCAAATTGGAAAAGAATATGTGTGTTTTCCCCAAAATATAAAATAAAATAATAAATGACTCCAAAAGAGGAAAATAATCTTAGATTTGTAATCTACATAATAAATAGCCTTTGGGTAATTTTCATCAAATTTGGAGAAAGTTTGCTTAAAAGATTAAATTAGGAGAGAGAAAGTGTATAGAACCTTCAAAATATTAAATAAATACTCAAACAACTCCAAAATGTAAAATTTATGGAAAATTCATATTCAACACACTTAAGTTAACTTTTGGTTGAAGTTTCACCTAATTTGGATAATCCTAATGTCATTATTATATAAGGAAAGAGAAAATAGGGTTTGGTATACCTAATACATTAAAAGTCATCAAAAGGCAAAACTAATTTCATATTCAGAATCTACATGTCTTAATTGGCCTCTGTGCCACATTTTGCTAAATTTGTATAATTTTTGGACCCGCAATTTAAGAAAGAGAAAAGAAGAAAATAAATACATTCACAATATAGTTCTAATTGGAATCGAATTGCATTGGATTTGTCACGCACGCTGGTTTTGTTGGTCGGGTTTGTTTTGGGTCGTTGGATCTAGAATTCAACAACATCTGCTCTCTTTCCTTCCTCTGCTTCCTCTCTTTTCCTCATGAACAAGCACAAGTCTTCTCTCGATTTTCCTTCTCTGATTCCTCCCTTTCCTTTCTTCCTTTCCCTCCATTTTCTTCTCCTTCACCTTTCCTTCTGCTTCCTGAACCCAATGACCCTATAAAGGTAGGGTTGTGGTTGCCCCTTCCTAGCAGTGGTTGGGCGCCACCTTCCCTCCCGTGTTTACTCTCTATTTCTCTCTTTCTTTTCCAATTCCTCACATCGTTGGCGATCATACCGTATGAGTTTTTGCCCAGACGATCGCCGCCTCACCGGGACTTTGTCCATGGATTCTATTTGGAGTTCCATGACTTGGGGCTTCCGAATCTGCAGGCTAGCTCCTACCACCAACCACAGGGTAACTATGTGGGTAAGCACCTGTGCCCGCCCTCAACTGATCTTCTAGCTACCCACAGAGATTCGTGGTGGTACTCCGAAGCCATCCTTATCCTTGGTCCCATCTGATTCGAGGTATTCCAGGTTTTCCCTTTTTGATCGCTTTGTTTTGATCAGAGATCGGGTAACTCACTGGCTTCTCACATTTGATGAAGCGAAGAAGATGGTTCAATGCCTTCTTACCTCTCTACCCTTCGTTTCCTTTCTATTTTGTTTTCTCGCCAGGGGTACTTTTGTCATTTTGGTATTCTTCTTCCTTAGATTTGGACGAGTCAGAGTGGGCCATTGCCTTGCTAATCTGGTGGCCCTTGATTGGACCGAGCTAGCAAGACCCAGGCCCACTCTCCCTCCTCTCTCTCTCCTTGAACGCTAACTTGGTTTTTTGCTAATTTTCTATTGGTTGATTTTGTAAAATCCATAACTAATTCTACTCTAGTCAGAAAAATATGGATAAATACTTGTTGGAATCGGGAAAATAAGACCTATCTAATGATATCAGTTTTTATGAGTAAATACAATGTTTAATAACAAGTGATTTCAATGGATCTAAGTAAATAGGCATTAACTTATAAAAATCATAACTAATAATATATAAGTAAAAAAATATAATAAAATATGTTTTGGAATCCTAATAACCTATTATATAAATTGGCATGATTTTAATAACCTAATTCACATTTTAATAAAAAGGTGGTTTTTAGGGTTTATTAAATCAATATAAATCTAACCCTAATTCCACATATATGCATCATAGGTTCTTTGGATGCCTAGGCTTGGACCTAGAAGTGACTTTTGATCATTTGACTCTGAAGTTGAGGTATGTTGCATCTCCAAATATTCATATTGAGCAATTCTTCTCTCTTATGTATGTTGTATCCCCTATTCATCTATATTGAGCAATTCACCCATCTTATTAGTCTTTTGACTATGACCTATACATATGTCTATTCTCTTGATATCATGGTTCATGTGAACTATATTTCTTGTTATGGACTTGGATATTCTCTTGATATCTTTCTCGTGCCTTAGTCCATGTTGGTCTTATATAATGATATGTGCCCACTATGATGTGGATGTTTATATGTTTTATGTCCATTGTGTGATGGCAACCTTTGTATCATTTTCTGATTATACTTTTCTACTTGCCTCTACATTTTACATGCTAAGTGATTCAGTATTACTAGAGTAGTGTAATTACATTGGTTTTGGGGTAGTTTTCCCATATTGTTTATTTGGAGGGTGGTAATATACCATTCCTCTGTAATCGAGTGTGGTAGTAATCCATACTCAACTTTATATATTTGGGAGATTGGCAGTATTCCTTTCTCTATCAGGTTTCAACTTTATGAGGGTTGGCCGCCAATTATGTTTATATTGTTCTAGGGATATGCTTATCTCACATGCATGCAGGTTATTGATGTGGATTGTGGGGTGTGCCCTACTTTCTTTTTGTGCTAGTATTGCACAATCCATATTGTTTTATATTTGGCAAGTACCCTTTTTTATGATGATGATGATTTTTTTCATTTATGCTCGATTGGGTAGTCCTTATCTCTTGCATGGGAAGCCTTTTATTTTGATGTCCCTTATTCTTTATAAATTGCTCAATTTGCTTTTTAGTATGCAAATACTAGCCTTTGCTGATGTCTCCTGTTGTTTCTGTTTTGCTGGGGTATGCTTCCAACCCTAGGTGGAGGACTTGGATGACAAGGCTTGATGACATGGACTTAGATTGTAAAGTTAAAGCTTGGATACACTCTCGAGTTGGTTTAGATTTCCTCTACATGGATCCTTGTGATGTAAGTTTGAAACCTTTTGTTTTATAATTAAATATAGTCATGTTTTTATTTCGTTGCTATACTTTAGTCTTTTGATTACCATTATAAAGATTTGAAAATTTTACACCCAATCCATCATACCTTTTGAGTATTTTTGGACTGGAAGTTCTATTGTTCAAATTTTTAGTAAGGAGGTGATTTCACTTCTTTACAAAATGTGACGTCCATTTTGATCTCTTATCTATCCCTTATAAATCAAGAGACATCCTTCCTTATGACCTCCTTGATGTGAATGTCTTACATGATTCATATGTTGGACCCTATTACATAAGTGAACTATAATGATGACTACATGTATGATTGAATGTTGGTACGTTATGTTGATTGTTTGATGCCTAGACCCTAAGGGTCATCCACCATACTCTGAATGTGATTCTTATGCCCTATCTTGCTGATCTAAAATTATGTATTTCCCTAAATCATGTCTTGATGGATTATGATCGTGGCTTCTCTAGTATGAGTAATGTGACCTAGTTATGTACATGAGTGACACAAATCTTGTAATGTCCATATGAAACCTCAGAATGACATGAATCTTGAACCACACATCCATGATGGAACCTAAATCAATAAGAGAACATATAATGGACTAATAAGCAATTTTGAATCTAACTTGGACAAAAACCCTAAAATGGAACTAGTTAGGGTTAATGATGAGAATCTAATACATGTATGTAATCTTGTGCTTAATCTGGTGTTTCTTATGGCTAGATTGTCAAGGATATGTTAGGGTATAGGCTTTAAATAGTTATATGACTGTGGCTTTCTTGCTTGAAATGTGATACATATGTATGCTTGTTTACTTGCTCAAATATTTCCATGTAGTATTCTAGTATGTAATAGATGTTTGTCTCATATTTTTGTTTTATAAATTGCATGCATAATATGGAGTTTCATTATACAATGTATATACATGGTTGACTCTTAGAAATGACCTCAAGGTCCCTCAATTATAAAAGGATTAGCTAATCTTGAGCACCCTTACAGACCCTTCCAATGGGAAGTTGGTCAGAGGCCTTATGATACATGATATTGATTGTATATTGAGTAAAATGACATAAAACATGGGCTCTCATTTTTCTAAGAAATCAACGTGTTATCTTCTTGTTCATTACTCCTAAACACTTTTCAAATCACATGCAAAAGCTTATGTATATGTATCGCTTAGCCATGTACTCAGCACCTCGTGTGCTTGACCCGCCTTGTTTCATGTATTTTATAGCTTCAGAGATGGCTAGAACTTGATGTGCTTGGTGAGCTATGTCAGTTGTTCTTGCCGTAAGATCCCTAGTATACACGAGAAGACTTGTAAAATTGTACTCTTAAATATGTAATTGAAAGCTTGTGATAAACAATGTTTCTTAATATATCTTGTTGATTGTTTAGATCATGATTGGTTCCTTTATCTTGTTATATATTCATGTATGCTCATCTTTACGCTTCCGCATTCACACTTTGATAATATGATGCTAGGGATGGAAGCCTAGGTCCTATTTCCATTGACTTTATAGTCATTTGGAGTGAGAATTTGGGTATCAAACGGTTCCATGACATTTGGTATTAGCATATGAGAAATAACTACACCAAATAATGCTCACATGAAATACAAACTAAACTCACATTATATCTCAACCCTTGAAACTTAATGAGTTTTCCTTTGTGGACTAAGTTGACTTAGCCTCTAGGTTACAACCTACATGTTCTAGAACTAGGTGTAGACTTTTATAATCCCTAGAACCTTTCTTTTCTCCTCCTTCTATCCTGTAGTATGGGATGTAGGTTTAGGAGGGTGAGAAGAGGAAGTTCTTCATTACCTCCCTAAACATATGTTACATGCATGTGCTTAGGGCAACTAAATAGGTGTGCACCATGTTCTTGGTAGTTCTCTATGTATCAACACTAAACTTCCTAATGAGTGTGGTAAGTCATTCTAGTTTCGATTTGGATTGAATGGATTATGGTGGTTTCCATCACCCATTTCAATGCTGGAGAAAACTTATTTCAAGTATAAGTATATTTGTATATGAAAAATGTTACCACACAGAGAAAGGCAATGAGTGTGAATGTAATCGAAGAGAAAAAGATGTGACATAAAGTCTAGATGGGAGTGTGTAGATGATAGTTGTAGTCTCTAGAGTTGTCTAGAGACATGACAAAGACTAGGCTAGTAAGTAGCCTAGATGACCTACAATGATAATGATGATGATGATGATGATGGTGATGATGATGATGATGATGATGATGATGATGATGATGATGATGATGATGATGATGATGATGATGATGATGATGATGATGACAAGGACAACAATGATGATGTTGATGTGATGTTATGAGATGATTCAAGTTATGTTGATGATATGAGAAGGGTTTTACCATGCAACCCTAGCTACACCTAGCACCTTGTAAGATACGTATGACTTGTTTGATGTGTTAAACATAGATAGTGAGTTGACATTCTTGGTTGTGCCTAGTCTTGTATATGTTGAGACATGATACATTACGTATGATCTAGGACCAACATAGGCCTCAATATCTTTATAGAGAAGGACCTCTACAATGGGATATATGAAAAGGGTGAGCTCTTGATATGAGTCAACCCATCACTGGAGAAGGTTAGAGTACCTAATCTTCAAAACATATGAAATGTCGAAAACTATAAATAATGAAATATGTGATGATGAGTCCCTAGCTAGACTAATTCTAAGTATGTGAGTTGAATCACCTAGTGTATGGTTCTGTTCAATTGTTGAACCCTAGGTTTCCTATGAAATGATCTTACCCTTGAGAAAGAGGCATTGAATATATGATTTTTTCTAAATAGGTGAGGGAGATGTCCCAAGACCCTAAGATGATGCACATGATGTGTGATCTCCATGATGAGCCTCTTGATCGGGTTAGTGGTTTGATGTAAAGGAATCTAGTGGTTTCTCTCATATGGTATGTTGGTTAAAAGTTTGGTATGGTAGATGTTGGTGGTTAGCATGTTTTTCCTTGACATAGATATGTCTTAACTTGAGTGGCTTGAGCTTGTGGAGCTCTTTCTAGATGCAAGTGAGATGATTATGAACCACACTGTTGATGATAATGCTATCCCTCACATGATGAATGATACATGAAATAATCTCACTTATGTGAAAAACTTGATATATATATGATAATCAATTCTCATAAACTAGACCTAGTATGAAATCACACCATACATGAAAGATGTATCTTTGAAATCATGAACTTGACACAATGATACCTAGAGATCTCATCTTGAATAATCAGGGGTAACATGCCTAATATCATACCTAAATGAAAATGATTAACATGATATGACGATGCTCTTGGGGTCATAACTCAAATAAACATGATAAATAAATTTCTTAATTACAAATCCAAAATGATAAATGATGAACCTAATTGGGCATAGTTGGTATAATTATGGAGGAAAACTAAAACTTGCATGTAATCTAGTATAATGATGAAATATATACGTTCAATGGTGATCCCATTTGGAAGTCATGATTGTAAACATGTTCGTTCAAGAATTGATAATCTATATTTTGATAATACACCTTAGTCTCATATGAATATATGAACAAAAAACCATAATGTAGGGATACTAAGGGATCAAACAAACCCATTACCATGATGATGTCATAATATAATGGGACACTAAGTAATAAGTATGCAATCAAAATGAGTATGCCCTTGATGAATGCCTTGAAAACCATGGCTGGATACCTAGACTCAATGGATTTTGACTTTGACTCTTAACTATACTCTTGGACAAATTTCAAGGATGAACTTTTCTTTTAAGGAGGAAATGATGTGAAAACCTAGATTTCTAATCCATCTATTATAATATTTCTCTCTCTTTAAGAGACTCATCTCACTCAATTTAATTCCAGTCACAATACATGAGTGCTTCGATGACCAATTTGATCACCTCAATGAAAAATATCATATTGTGTAGCTCTAATTTGGGGAATTGTACCAAGTATCATGAGATATCATATCACCATATTTCAAGGTGAATTGAACCTTTTATATAATATCTTCTTTTCTCCAATGTATAACATGTTGTAGAGGATTCAATTGTGAATCCAAGGGTGCAAAAATTTCCTTAATCAGAGCTTTGTAGCCAAAGTTACGACCTTTCAATGTTAACTCAAAATTTACTTGATTTCAATCAATTTTACATAAATTTTTGGAGCTTATTGGGCCTTTTCAAGAACTGGCCCATCTTCTCACCCAATTGGGGTAGTTGGGTGCAACTTTGCACAGCCACTGGATCTCCTTGGGACCATGATGGCCCATCCATACAACGGCTCCCCCTTCGTCACTATCATCGGGTTGTACATTGTAGCACTTCTATAATAGTGCTTTTTGATGCCTAATGGGCGCCCTTCTAGAGTCCCTCTAATGTTGATAACTTGGGAAAAATATATGGCTGGAATACCTCATTCATTCCCTATTATTTTCTCTAGCCTTCTTGCATCAGAGCTGTGTTTCTACCTCTCGCCCTAACCATGGCCGTCACCTTAGAGCTTGAGTTTAGGGTTTCTTCATCCATTGTTGTTTGGTGTCAAAGGACCACCTTTTTGAGTCTATTGCAATGGCACGATGTCAGGAAGCTCCTTGGTGGGAAGTTGCATGGCCTTCACTCTGCATTCCCAAGTCATTCCAAAGAGCAGAGTCACATCGCATCCGTGGCTAAGAACAGTCTATGTGCAGGCTGTTTGGTGGGGAGGACGACATCTCACGCCCTTAGATCCAGGGTGTACGACCAAGATCCCACCTCATTTGACCCCCTTCCCTACCAACCCAGGGTCAAAGCTGGCTAAGAGGGGCCTCTGACCCAATGCCACACAGTCGGGGGCCCAGTCAAGAGCACTCACGAGAGGCGAGGAGCGACTCACTATTGTTAGAGCGGGTTTGGGACAAATGCCAGGCATCTGGGACCACAAGGTGGGCTAGGAGCAGACTCGTTGGGCATATTCACGCCAGCTGTAGGATCAACTTTTGATGTCCCAGATCAATCACGATATGATAAAGGTAACACCCAAAGTGAAATCTTATAGTCTTTATTGAAATCTTCTAAAATGCATATCTTGCTCATCACTTGGCCAAACTTAATAAAACAATATACAAAATTGATCGTCTCTATAAGATGTACAACTCGGACATGGTTTCATGACCTTTTTTATTTTTCAAGTTCTCTAAAAATGGTATCTTTGATTATGTTGAGCACTTTTGATGCATGACCATGTTAAAGCTTGAATCATTATTTATTCCCTACACTCTAAATTGTTAAATCAGCAACTTGTTCATACTTTGGTCACAATGGAACCCCTTTTCCCCCTTCTTGCATTATGGTTAACTCTAATACATGTTTGTGGATTATTGATGATATTAATGTTGAACCTGGATAAAAGTGGAAATCTTGCACCCTCATGTCATCCAAGCTTCCCCATCTCTGAAATCAGTATTTTTGCACCCCTCTCTAGTACTTATATCAGTCCCTAATATCCTTATTGTTAAGTTCGATTCTTATGTTACCTAATGAATGGTTATGTCTCTTTTACATATGAAGTATATTAGATCCTTCCAATCAATATTTTTGTGGTTACTTGCTAATCTAATTGTTAAGGTCATCCCCTCTTGACCTATAATGGTGTACATAATACTAATCACCCCAGTGGTTGATTTGTGTGACTTATGTTACTTTCTTGTCTTCCTTAGGCCTCAAATGTGATATGGACTTTGATATCTTGTCTATCCCTTCTAAATAAGGAAATACCTCCCTTACAACCATGTTGATGTGCAAGTCTTACACGATTCATATGTTAGACCTTATTACATAAGTGAACTATTATGATGACTACTTGTATGATTGAATGTTGGTAACTTATGTTGGTTGTTTGATTCTTAGACTCTAGGGGACATCCACCCTACTTCAAATGTGATTCTTATGCCCTATCTTGCCGATCTAAACTTATGTCTTGCCCTAAATCATATTTTGTTGGATTATGGTCATGGCTTCTCTAGTATGGGCCTTATGACCTAGTTATGTACATGAGTGACACAAATCTTGTAATGTCCATATGAAACCTCATAATGACATGAATTTTGAACCACACATCCATGATGGACCCCAAATCAATAAGAGAACATCTAATTAACTAATAAGCAATTTGAACCTAAATTACCCCAAAACCCTAAAATGGAACTAGTTAGGGTTAATGATGAGAATATAATACATGTGTGTAATCTTGTGCTTAATCAGGTTTTGCTTATGACTAGATGGTCACGGATATGTTAGCTTATGAAATATCTGAAATAAGGTATGGGCTTTGAATAGTAATATGACTATGGCTTTATTTCTTGAAATGTGATACATATGTGTATGCTTGTTTACTTGCTCAAATGTTGTCATGTAGTATTCTAGTATGTACTCAATGTTTTTCTCGTATCATTGTTTTATAACTTGCAAACATAATATGTAAAATCCATCATACAATGTAGAAATAGGGTTAGCTCTTGGAAATGGCCTCGAGGTCCCTCATGTATAAAAGGGTTGTCTAATCTTAAGCTCCCTTACAAACCCTTCCAATGGGAAGTTGATCAAAGGCCTTATGATACATGATATTAATGGTATAATTAGAAAAATGACATAAAACATGGGCTCTCATTTTTCTAGGAACTTAGCATGTTATTTTCTTGTTCGTTACTTCTACAACTCTGTTCAAATCATGCAAAAGCTAATATATATGTATCTTTTGAATTGTACCTAGCACCTCGTGTGCTTGACCCACCTTGTTTCACATACTTTATAGGTTCATAGATGGCTAGAAGTTAATGGGCTTGGTGAGCTATCTGTTGGTATGTATGCCTTGAGAGCCAATCATGGGATGATTGGTGGGATACATTAAGATTGATTTGATAAACATCAAAGGCAAGCTTCCAATTCTTTCTGGTTCAATCATATGAGATAGTGATAGAACAAATTGAATGTCTAGAGAATGACAATACTCAATGACGTATGCCTTCAGGTTCAAGACCTGAACGATGAGATCATACGGATGCTAAGAGTTTGTACATTCTCATTATGTCCCTAGTCGGATGTCATTGTTGAAGGCAGATAGACAACAATGACACATAAGACTAGATCGTGGTGTTGGTTGATGACAGAATCTCATTAGTCATGATATAGAGATATCAAACCAAACACATAGGTACTTGTTAGAGAACAAGTGTACCGGACATACCCACCGTGAGTTTGATACATGGAACCATGACATCGTAGTCACAGTCAGTAGTCACAGTGATGGTGGTGAGTGTGATTCTTTGACCTGAAATCACTACACTCAACACATGTCGTTGGGCACACTTTGACATCATCAAACGCGGTCTTGAAATATGGGTTGTTATAAAGGTGATGATTGGGTGGCTTTGACACATGGGGCTTTTGAGGGGTGAGTGATAGATATGGGATTTGTCCCCCCCGAGGAAGTTTTATATCCATGTTCGCTTAATGAGTAGGATTGAGAAAGGCGTGCACGCATGTGTGAATCAGTATGTGATATTGATGTCATACACATCTCTTCCAATCTACTTTGAGATCAAGAAAGTGAATGAACGTTGACAGGATGACTGTTCCATGCCTCGAGTTCATTCGGGATATCTGTGACAAAGGAATTATACATTCATTATAACACCATTCATGGATTGTAGGATTGAAAGTTGTTCTCCACATTTCTATTTCACTTGGGTAGCATTGATGTGTGACTAGGCACCGCTCTTTGCTTGTGAAGTCATAAGTGTTATGGACTTTCACTGCCAACGTGAAATGGACCTGCAGGGTCACACACATAGGATTTAACCTAGAAGAGGAGTTTTGTCCACAAACAATGTTTAGATTGATTACTAAAGGAGTTTAGTAGTTCAATTAAACACTCAATTAATTGATAGCTCAATGTCATAATGTTCAAGGTGTTGGACACATTGATTGGAGTATCAGATTGATTGAAACTGCAATTGACTGATTCTGCACAATTTGCACTCCCAACCGATTGGCTCATGTGATGAACCGATCGTCTGAGCTTGGTGAACCGATTGGCTCAGATGGTGAGTTGATCGGCTGATGGACAGGGTGAAACAATCGCTTCAAATGTTGAAACGATCGGTTCAACTGGTCCAATCGAGCAAGTTGGGAAAGTCAGGTTGGTGAGAAATTTCTTTTCATTTCACTTGCCCAATTTGATTGGAACAAGGTTTGGTATTAAGTACCAATTAGAAATAAAAGAAGAAAAGTCAATCGTGAACTGATCAGGACCATGAACCGACTGGTTCAGAAGTGAACCGACCATTTCATGGGTCCCAACCGGTCAGTTGAGGTGTCAACCGACCAGCTCAGGTCCCCAACCGACCGTTTTAGAAATGAAATGATTGGTTCAGGTTGCGCAGTTGGTTGTTTTTTGTGGAAAATCTCAAACCCTTATACTCCTACTTTAGTCCCACATTGCCCAGGATAGAGAACCCTGTCCCATGACCCTCCTATATATAGGGGTATTGGGGGCTTCTAAAAGTACAAATTAGTGCAACCAGTTTCTCTGTAAAGTTGTCATTCTCTCTGGTTTTGGTAACTGAGAGAGCCCGAGCAAGTGCTACCCGATAAGGGACGCACAACAAGGGAAAGACAACTATAGAAAGTGACTGGTGGTAGGAGAGTGTGTCAGTGACTAGTACGCTGACAGGAGGGTGCAACTCATTCCAATTCCTTGTGGGACAAGGAGATTGGAGTTCCAGGTGGTCCGTGTGGACTACTTCAGAGGCGGGAGATTTCTACCGCTCGGAGGACAGCTATCAATCGCGACAGTCCCAGTGAGACCAGGAGTCGTTAGTCCCGGTGCAACCAGGAGCTGCACAGACACCGTCCATGATCGGAGGTGAAGACCGTGCAAGCCACGAGGTATTGTCTCCGAGCAAGCCTCGGGACAAGGTATGATTCCACAAACTATCCCTTCCTATTGTATAGAAGTTGACGCGTTTCCTTGTTCTGGGTTTGGGGAGAAGAAATTTTTTGTTTCTGCTGCCTTCTCTGCCTCCCCTAAAAACCCAACAGTGGTATCAGAGCCATGTCAACTACTCTATACTTTAAGATTATCGATATGATCAATTTTGGTTTGTTGCCTTTATTTATTGCATACAATGCGAATAAAATTGGCTTTATGCATGTCCAATCCTAAATCCACAAATCCCAATTTACATATATGATATGTATTATGAATGCACTCGATACGCATCACCCCTAAACGAGTTTTGTGATGGATGTATAGCATGGTTATGGTCAATAAACCCTATCTGTGTATGGTTGTATGTGGTTGCTTGCATCTCGGTCTGCGCACCGATCTTTCTTCTCTTATTCCTGATGTAACTCGAAATAATTCGAGATTTCTTTCCTACCTTTGCTCCCCTCGAATGTAACTCGAGGTTTCTCTTTTTACAATGTAAAATAGGATAGAATTTATTTCCTGTTATGTCAAAGAAAAGAGGACATCCTGACGAAAGCTGAGACGATCGGTTCAAGGCATGAACCGATCGGTTGACGTTCGAGACGACCAGTTCAAGGAGTGAGCCGATCGGTTGATGACCAGTTTGAGGAGCGAGACGCGTGGGTGGCGGCCATGATGAGATATACGGTGACTAGGCGAACTGATCGGTTGGAGGAGCCAACTGATTGGCTGGTGGCACCTAGCCGACCAGTCTGATGGCGATCCGATCATTCATGTGATGTGTTGATCAAACCCAGAAAGGCAAAGCAAAGAGTTCATCTTGTAAAGGTTGCATGTGATGTAGACCTAGATGACCGTAATTCCTCTTGGCTCGAGGAATCACATTAGGATGTCCATAATCATCGCTTTTATCGTTTTGCATGTTTTCTGTGGGATATATCATGTATATGATACATACCATATATTGTGGTGATTGGATATGTATATGTATATAAAAACCAAATCCCTCATTAAATATTAAGTTTTAGATGCCTTCCAAATGCGACACATGTGAAAAAATTGATCGAACAAGTGTGGGCACACCCTAGTGTGGTGCACCGTCTATCTCGTGGAAGCATGAAGGATGGATATGTGGGTCTGCCCTAGCAGGGTGCATATTCATCGTGTTTGCTTTGGGTCGGACTTAACAAGGTGACCTAGATAGGATCTAGCACCTTGAGGCATGGAGATGATCATGGCAAGGAGTTGCATATGACATCTTATCAAGAGTTGCATGATGCAATTGGCAAGAGTTGCCTACTTGAGAGATCTAAGTTGTGGGTGACAACCCTAGCTGGTCTATGACTTAGAGGATTTCAGGATCTTGCCCACTAGAAGGTTGTACGCTACAATCTTCCGAATTGATGGTGAGGGCTATCAATTTGAACTAAAATAGTGGGAGCGATAATTAATTAAAGGCCTAATTATATCGTCAACTTTTGAAATCAATCAAATAAGTCAAAAAATGAGTTTTTGGACTAAAATTGCATATTTACTTTTGTAGTATAAATGACAACAAACAACAATCACTTTTCTTTGCGATCGATCCTTGAAAAGGACAAATTAAATGGGTATTTTTCCATGACTGGTTAGGACATTGAGAAGTTTTCTCAATTGTAGAGTGAAAGCTCTAAGTCCTAGTTATACCAGAACCAGATGAACTCGATCCCACCATATCAATGGCTGAAAGTATGCTTATGGAAGCATACTGAGGAAGACATTGATGAGGAGTGCTTTAAGTTGTGTTCTCTAAACTATGAGTTGCAGAGACAACATGAGACATATGATGTCTCCAAGACACTGTCCTAGATTGTCATGACAGAAGGAGATCCAATAAGATATTCACACACTCAATGTGATTGGGTATGTGGAAAACCTGACTAAGAAGGATTCCCTCTGAGCCAAGAGTTGGCTATTGGTATGATACTGCAAATGTTGCGAGAATCATAGAGTTCATGATGAACAACTTTGACAAGCATTGACATAGTTTTTGGACATGTTGAGGATAGTAGAGGCAAAGATGAAGAAAGACAAACCATAATCTTTGATATGATCAAAGAAAGGTAATTCTTAAGGGCAAGGACAAGGGAAAAGCAAAGAAGTGTTCTGATGCTAGCCAGTAATCCAAGCCGTCTTCAGCCTCAAGGCACATGGGGAAAGGGTGTATGAGGGATTGCCCTCTATATCTGGAAGAACAAAAGAAGAAGGAGGCGACAGTCGTCTCTACTTAAAGGTGTCATGAAAGTAAACTTGTAACACTTTTGAGGTATATGATACCAAGATGTAAAGTGTAAAGCACTCAATAAATGGGGCAAGTGTTGACGCCATAGTAAGGAGTACTTTAGTTTATTTTCAGCCTGAAAGGCATGTAATACAGTTATGAACTGCTATTTCATATTTACCAATAGATAGAAACGCTTTATTTTTTGCATATTGTATGACAATGATGGCAATCAAAAAAGAGATGTTTCAATTTCTAAAGATATGATCTTTGTGGAAATGCCTTGTTTATCTTGTGGTATTTGATATGCATAAGATAAAATGATACCTAAAAGTTATAGATAACTCAAACAATCAAATTAGCATCAATCTTGAGAAATTCATTTCTAGTTTCCATGTGATGGATAAATCTAGACTATTTTGGTTTGAGAACCAGTAAGAGACATGAATATCTTGGACATGATTAATCAATCTTCACTAATGGTAGTGGGAAATGATTATCCTATTAGGTATGATACATGTGATGTATTTACATACCTATTGGAACAAATGCTAATACTTCAAATGGTGTTTAGAGAAATACTAATATGAATATCTTGAAGTGTTCAAGATTATCATAGATGAAGTGCAAATTTGGTAAAGTGTTAATTCTTGATGAGATCAATGAATGAAATACTTGGACCAAATGTTTGAGATCCTTATGAGTGATTATGATAGTGTATCATAGTGAACTCATGATTAAGGCATGGTGATGTCTAAATCAAGAAGGAATCATACTCTAAGGAGTTAGAGAATGATTATCAAATAAATGAATTCTTCTTAATAAAAGAATACCCCACACTAATAAAGGACATTAAGAATCACAAAGAGTTATAAGTTCTTATATCCTTGACGGATACACCTCGTTTATCTATGTGATGAGTTGTTCATGTGACGAGTCAACTATCTAGTTGAATATGAGGAACCAAATTTTGAGTTATGGTTTATGACCATTACATCCTAAATGAAATCCATGTGAACCATAGGGTATGACTTTAATGTTAGCACCCATTGGATGAAATCCATAAGTGCAAATGAATCTGAAGTGTTAAGACACATGGATAACATTTTGAGAAGGATGATGCTTGTTGATTGCAACTTAATGACTAAGACATTTGGCATATGGATACTAAAATTGCATTCCTATGAGGAATAAAACAAGGATGTGTACGTGACACAATCTATAAGGTTTATGAATCCACTAATGCAAATGAAGTCTATAAGTTACAATGGACTAATCAATGTGATTGATTGAGTACAAGCAACTCAGAATTGGATCTTTACTTTGATGATATAGTCAAAGGGTTTGACTGATATGTCAAAGATAAAGAAGGGATATGTGATTTAGTGGGAGCGTGTTCACATTCCACATGTTGATGTGAAATGGAAATGTTCTAGAATGGAAATCCTAAAGTGGAAATTATCTTTAAAGAAGATAGAGATGTTTCCTATGTGATAGGAATAGGGATCTATAGAGATAGTTCTCGAAAACCTCTTGACCTAAAAGAGGAGAAAACATACATTGACAATCTATACTGAAGGGTTCAATATGCACAGATTCAGTGGGAGAAAACTTGTCCATGTTACATGGAGTTAGTATCCCAAGGCCAAGTGTCCAATTCTTATGAAGAATGGGAACACTAAGAATAGATATGGATCTATCATGTATGTAATCATCCCATTATCTTGCATGTATTGACATGGCAAGAGCAAAATGCATTCATCATCTTGTATGTAGGACATGGGAATATGATGTGCTCATCCTGATAACTCGTATGTAAGACATGACGAGTGGATGTCTGTCTACTTCCAGTAAGGGTTACTGGAATACCATGATAACTTGATTAGTACTTAAGAAGTACTAGTTGTATGGATATAAGGAAGAGTTCAATGTAAAGAGTTACATTGATGCGAACTTCCGAAAGGACAGAAAATTAATCGCAATATATATATATATATATATGATATATAAAAGTGAAAGTTTGTTGATAATTGGAAGTGTTCCAATAAAACCATTTAAAAGGAAATGCCGAGTATCTATGCGTTAGAGAACAATAGTGGATACTATATGGATCTGGAAGTTCATGAGATGAACTTATAGATATTCCGCTCATTGATGACAAGTATGGAATCTTTGATCATGCAATGTGGCTAAAGGTTAGCAAAGGAATACTAGATCGCATATTACGGCAACTCCATCTCATACGTGTGACGTACAGTGAAGAGATGAGAGACATGCAAGGTGTTGCCATAATTCTCTATATTTGCACTAGAGCTCAATAACATGTGGGACATGTTTGAAGATCACTATGAATATGATTCAAGGGTGATTGGCTCGCAGTGCAAGTGGGAGTCTGTTGGTATGTATGCCCTGAGAGCCAATCATGGGATGATTGGTGGGATACATTAAGATTGATTTGATAAACATCAAAGGCAAGCTTCCAATTATTTCTAGTTCAATCATATGAGATAGTGATAGAACATATTGAATGTCTAGAGAATGACAGTACTCAATGACGTATGCCTTCAGGTTCAGGACCTGAACGATGAGATCATACAGATGCTAAGAGTTTGTACATTCTCATTATGTCCCTAGTCGGATGTCATTGTGGAAGGTAGATAGACAGCAATGACACACAAGACTAGATCGTGGTGTTGGTTGATGACAGAATCTCATTAGTCATGATATAGAGATATCAAACCAAACACATAGGTACTTGTTAGAGAACAAGTGTACCAGACTTACCCACTATGATTTTGACACATGGAACAATGACATGGTAGTCACAGTCAGTACTCACAGTGATGGTGGTGAGTGTAATTCTTTGACCTAAAATCACTACACTCAACACATCTCGTTGGGCACACTTTGACATCATCAAACACAGTCCTGAAATATGGGTTGTTATAAAGGTGATGATTGGGTGGCTTTGACACATGGGGCTTTTGAGGGGTGAGTGATAGATATGGGATTTGTCCCTCCTGAGTGAGTTTGATATCCATGGCCGCTTGATGAGTAGGATTGAGAAAGGCGTGCACACATGTGTGAATCAGTATGTGATATTGATGTCATACATATCTCTTCCAATCTACTCTGAGATCAAGAAAGTGAATGAGTCCATAACACTTATGACTTCACAAGCAAAGAGCGGTGCCTAGAAATGGACCTACAGGGTCACACACATAGGATTTAACCTGGAAGAGGAGTTTGGTCCATAAACAATGTTTAGATTGATTACTAAAGGAGTTTAGTAGTTCAATTAAACACTCAATTAATTGATAGCTTAATGTCATAATGTTCAAGGTGTTGGACACATTGATTGGAGTATCAGATTGATTGAAACTGCAATTGACTGATTCTGCACAATCTGCACTCCCAACCGATCGGCTCGTGTGATGAACCGATCGGCTGAGCTTGGTGAACCGATCGACTCAGATGCTGAGTCGATCGGCTGATGGACAGGGTGAAACAATTGCTTCAAATGTTGAAACGATCGGTCCAACTGGTCCAACCGAGCAAGTTGGGAAAGTCAGGTTGGTGAGAAATTTCTTTTCGTTTCACTTGCCCAATTTGATTGGAACAAGGATTGGTATTACGTACCAATTAGAAACAAAAGAAGAAAAGTCAATCGTGAACTGATCAGGATCATGAACCAACCGGTTCAGAAGTGAACCGACCATTTCATGGGTCCCAACCGATCGGTTGAGGTGTCAACTGACCGACTCAGGTCCCCAACCGACCATTTCAGAAATGAAACGATCGATTCAGGTTGCGCAGTTGGTTGTTTTTTGTGGAAAATCTTGAACCCTTCTACTCCTATTTTAGTCCCACATTGCCCGGGATATGGTACCCTGTCCCATGACCCTCCTATATATAGGGGTATTGGGGGCTTCTAAAAATACAACTCAGTGCAACTAGTTGCTCTGTAAAGTTGTAGTTCTCTCTGGTTTTGGTAACCGAGAGAGCCCTAGCAAGTGCTACCCGATAAGGGAGGCACAACAAGGGAAAGACAACTGCAGAAAGCAACTGGTGGTAGGAGAGTGTGTCAGTGACTAGTACACTGACAGGAGGGTGTGACTCATTCAAATTCCTTGTGGGACAAGGAGTTTGAAGTTCCAGGTGGTCCGTGTGGACTACTTTAGAGGCGGGAGATTTCTGCTGCTTGTAGGACAGCTGTCAATCCCGACAGTCCCGGTGAGACTAGGAGTCGTCAGTCCCAGTGTGACCAGGATCTGCACAGACACCGTCCAAGACCAGAGGTGAAGACCGTGCAAGCCACGAGGTATTGTCGCTGAGAAAGCCTCGGGACAAGGTATGATTCCACAAACATCCCTTCCTATTGTATAGACGTTGACGCATTTCCTTGTTCTGGGTTTGGGGAGAAGAAATTTTTTGTTTCCACTGCCTTCTCTGCCTCCCCTAAAAACCCAACACTATGTGAGTTGTTCTTGTTATAAGATCCCTAGTATACAACATCATACTTGTAAAATTGTACTCTTGAATATGTAATTGAAATCTTGTAATAAACAATGTTGCTTAATATATCTTGTTCATTGTTGAGATCATGATTGGTGCCTTTATCTTGTTATTTTTTCATTTATGCTCAGATTTACACTTCTGCATTCACACTTTGATAATACCATGTTAGGGATGGACGCCTAGGTCCTATCACCATTAAGTTTATAGTCATTTGAAGTTAGGATTTGGATAACAAACGGTTCCATGAAAAACATCCTAAGTGTGTTGATTCCAATCAAAAGGATCATATAAAAAAAATCTTATGAATGAAAGATAAGTGAAATGAGCATCCACAATTCTGCCCATCTAAAATGATGACAACACAATTATTGTAGAGGATGAGCTGGTGGAAGTCCACAAAGAAGGAAAACCATAAGTGGTGCAAGATTCACAAAGACAAAACCCAGGCACTTGTAGTACACCACACTTGAGGGGAAATAAACAAATTGCCTTATCTTTGTAAGGTGAGAGAAGAGAAATCAAATAGAAAATCTGAAAATAAAAATTCAAGGCATTCAAGAAACTTCACATCAACATTCTTTTTGTTGAAGCCTTAACACAAATACCGATCTATGCAAGGTTTATACAGGATGTGATTTTAAATAAAAGAAGGTTGGTTTAAAATGATATCATCATACTAATCCCAACTTGAGTTCCAAAATTCAGATTATCTACCTCTTAAAAAGATCCTGACACATTTTGTATCCCTTGTAAAATACAAAAATTGAATTTTAAAAACACATTTTGTGATCATAGAGCCAGCACATATACAATTCCTCTTAATTTTTTTGCAAATGGCTGGGTTTAGTAAAACCCAAGCCAACTTCCATGTCTTTTAAAATGGTACACTTATCTTTTAGGTATCCTAAATGCATCATTCAGGACATTTTGGTAAAGATGGATAAAAATATACTATCGACATATTTGGTGATGCTTAATGTTGAAGTGGTAGAGTCACCATATATGATAGTCAGTCGTCTATTCTTAAAGAAGGCTTGGGCGTTCATTAATGTGGACTCCAAACATGTGACTTTCCACATTTTCAATGAGAAAATCACATTGAATGGAATAGAGTAATACATGAACCAAATGATGTTGATTCATGCCATGTCAGAGTGGCTAATAGAAGAGTTTTCTAAATATTTAGATCATGACAAAGTGATTTGGTCCCATTACCATGCCAATTAAACCTTTTATTAATTTCCAATTCTACAACTCAAATATGTACCTTCTCATGCTAAATATGTTTATATGGGGAGAACTATACTCTTCGCATAATATGTTATTCTTATCATGTACCTGACTAGGAAGAAAAACTTTTTTAGTTACTAAGGGATCCCAATAGAGAACTTGGATGAACAATAACATATATCAAATACATTTCATTATCCCTTTACATGTTAATATTAAGATGATTGAGGGTGAGAAATGATGTACTCAACTAGAACAATAGATCAACTAAAACATGAAATCTATTTCCAAAAATGAGGTAGTGAAATTATATAATGCCAATATTACAACCCTATTTCTGATACTACATAGGTTAGTTGGTTCAGTTGGTATATAAACATGAAGGCACACCCTATGACAAAAAATTCTAAAATGAATTGATTCATAGTATGGTTATCACTAGTTGTAGGTTTTGTATAGACTATTGCTGTCTTAATAACTGTACTAGAAATTACCATTATGCCTTACCCTTTATAGATAAGATACTAGATAGGTTATCCATTCATCCTTTCTATTAGTTGTTATATTAATATTAAAGCTACAATCTAATCTCTATAGCATCTGAAGACCAAGAGAAAACTACCTTCACTAGTACTTATGGGACCTATGCCTTTAGAAGAATGACTTTTGGGCTTTGTAGTTCCCCTACTACTTTTTAAAGATCAATGATGTCATTTTGATTGGACTTGGATGGAAAGGTACGTTCTTGAAATATTTTTGGATGATTTTTGTATCATTTGGGATTCTTTTGATAATTGTTAGACTTGGTTAGGATCTTTTTAAAGAACAAGTGAGAAGACTCATATTTTCCTTAATTAGGAGAAATTGCACAAATGGCATTTATGGTTAAGTAGGGAATATTACCAAGACATAAGATCTTAGACAAAGAAATTTAGGTAGACCCAATTACAATATGTTTTAAAGAAACTACCGCTATTAAAGGGGTTAAATGCTTTTTGGGACATGATGGTTTCTATAGGAAGCTCATTGAAGTATTTTATAAAATTACTATGCACATGTGTAGCCACTTGGTAATACGAAATAAGTTTTATTTTGATGAAAAATGTGTGGCTGATTTTAATGAACTCAAATCAAGGTTACATTTACTTCCTTGATTGGAAATTACCTTGTGTCATCATGTCTGATGCTAGTGCTTTGGCTGTAGGCACAACTTTAGGAAAATTTGTGGGAAAATGTTCCACATCATTTCCTGTGCAACATAAGTTTCTAAACAACACTCAAATTAGTTATTCCACAACTAAAAAGGAACTTGTAAATGTAGCGTTTGATCTTGAGAAATTTAGGTAGTACCTTGTTGGGTGTAAAGTCATTGTTTATACTGACCATGTTTCTATAAAGTACCTACTTCAAAATAATGATGCCAAACCAAGTTGATCTGATGAACTTTATTGTTTGGGAATTTCACTGTGAAATCTAAGATTAAATGAATTCTTAAAATGTCATAGATTACCATCCTGCAAGGTTGGAAAACATTTAGGAGGACCAAACACATATTTATATAGGAAATGCCTTCCTTTATGATATTAGCCTGGAGTTCGCTCCCAGCAATATACCCATTCCTACCCTATCACGTTAATCCCACGAGCCTCTTTCGTTTGATCACAACGGGGGGCAAACATTATGTCCAATTATTCATTCCTTGGTTTGCATACATAGAAAACTTCCTAGTGGGGATGTTATGCCTAAAAACTAGAATTGTTAATAGAAGAAGAAATTCCTATCTAAAGCAATTTTTGGGAAGATCCTCACCACTATAGGAGATGTAATGACATGATGATTAGGAGGTGGGTAGGAGAGGCAAAGTCCAATCATATTTTGCATCACTATCACACATCACTAGTAGGAGTCCACCATAGTTTAAACAAAATTATTGTGATGATCCTACAAACCAATTGTTATTGGACTAATATATTCAAGGAGCCCATGTTTATGTGTTCCAATGTAATATCTACCAGCATACTGATAATATATCTTGCAAACCAACTTATAGTGGAGCTATTTGATGTTTTGGTTATTGATTTCATGAAACCATGCACATCGTCTAATTTTATATGTATCTCCTTGTGAAAGTGGATTACGTGTCCAGATAGTTAGAACTTGTCCCAAATAGAACTGATGATTCTACAGTTGTGTATATTTTTTTCAAGAAAAAAAACTTCTCTTGATCTATCATTCCATGTGTAACATACCTAAATCTAGGTTTATAACATAACCTCCCTAGTCATATACCCCTTCTGGGTTATGTTAGTGCTAAGTTCCTTTTTCTCTGATTTAGAGTCAATTTAGCATAATCGAAGTTAAATAATTTCATGTAATTAAAAATAATCCTTTATGTGAATGCTTTTAAAGTTAATATACTATTTATTTAAATAGGTTTTTCTGATCTTAAAAGAACACCAAATAAAAAGTCACTGATACAAAATTAACATCCTATAATATTCCTAGTTTTAGAAAATGAGAAATATCAAGAGAATGCAAAGATCATAGCATTTTGACTACTAAGGAATAATAAACGTAGTAAATGGATATTCATCAACAAATTAATGAATAAAATACCAAATGTCTACAAAAGGAAAAATAAATAATAAAATAAGACTCATCACATCTAAATTTGTGAACCCATGAATTTTAAGGTCAATAAATTTCAACAAAATGTTCAAAAAAATCTTTTATATTGAAGAATTTGACATATTAATTTCAACTATGTCCACATTTTAAATTCTGATAATGCCTTGGAAGTTCTCTTTGCCGCACTATTTTTCCTCCTTGTGATGATTTATGCAAAAATCTTGTAAATGTTGAGTGTTCCCTTCTCTTCCTTGACCTCTCCTCTATCTATTTCCTCTCTTCTCCTTTCTCCCCTATATATTCTACTTTCCTCCCCCCTTCAAATATCAATAGAAACCCTAGCCACCACCAAAGTCCCTCATGTGATACCAAAGTCCTTGGCCGAGGAGAATCCCCCACAAACATGTATAGAGTATGGAAAAGACTATCGTGTAGATTAAGCTTGATTGTAATCTCATTTAGTATATTTACCACCTCTCTCAACTACTATGGGCTTCCTTTGATTCATGCCTCTGATAAGGATCCTAATCTCCTAAAAGGATCAATACTCCCAAAGTTGCACACCATTTCCGACCAACAAATTGTACGGTAATGATCCTTGAAACCCTATCTCTTGATTATATGATTGTCATGCCTCCCGCTCGCTCCCTTTTGACTATGGAACTATCTTTCTTGCATCCCAAGTTCATTCACCGAGAGGATTACCATTAACGACCAAATTGTAGGTTCTATTTCAATCTTTTCATTTGGGTTTGGCAACATTCTGGGATGTTTTGGTCGACTTGTTCTCCTACGAAATTGTCAAACTTTTTGTTTGTGTCCTTTTGATTATTATTGATCAATTGTGGTAATATGTGTGCCCTACAAGACTTCACGACTATGATTGGTTTTCTCCAACATCAATGTGTACCCTTGAATGATTTTTTTATTGGATCTAAGTTGAATTGTCCTAGTTGTCAGGTGTTCCTCACTCAAACTAATTAGTGTCAGACATGCTGGTACACAAAATAACTCATGTATTGGGGACCATGTTCCCTTGGTTCTTCTTTTTCTAGCTACTACACTAGTATGGAATCCCTTAAATTGTATGATATATGTCTCCGAGCTTCACATATACCTTCCATTACGGATGATATATTATAATTTTTGGCTATCTCAGTCCAAAGTTCTTTGGATCACCAGTTCCATCTTGAGTGGTGTCGAAGGGAAAGCCCTGGGTTTGGGGGCGGGCACGATGTGACATGGTTATGAGGTGAGATCATGACCTATCCTCCATTGTGAGAACAAAGAAGGCAATCTCCCCTATAAACATCCTCACCTACCCTCAATTATCATCAACTTTAGCTTTCAACCTTAGGGGCATTAATGTCTTTTTGTCCTTCTAAATTATCCAACTGTGGGGGATTTGAGATTCATAGGAAATGACTAATATGCCTTGTCGTGTATGTTAGTGAATGCTCAGATGTGATGGCATGTTAGTCATTTTGCCTCTCTCTCCTTTATTAAATAAATTACAAACGATTTAACAAAATATTATTTAATTAAATCAAAACAACTATATATGTTTTAAACCATAAAATACAACTAATTTATTAGTGATGTTTTTAGCATCAAAATCCAAGATTTTATAGAGGACATTTATAGTTTGATAATGTGATAAATATAAATAACAAATTTATATATTTAAATGTTGGAAAAAGGTGTTGGGAGGGCTAGACCAGATCCCTAGGAAGATCTTTGTAGTAAAAGATCATATTTAAGAGGTATGTGCAATTTTTTTTATTTGGACATTTATGTGATATTACCATATTTTTCTCAAAATTAGACAGTTCTCTTTTTCAACATCCTTATGATTCCTTTTGCAAATTCCTAAATTGTTTGTTTGATTCCTTTGAATAAAGGGTCTATGACCCCATTTGCTTTGCTACTTGGAAAAATAGTTAATGATTTAACTATGTATCTTGCTTCTCAATTTTTACATTCTATATGTTAGAATTTTTGTCTATAGGAGTGGCTCATGGACACACCTATTTATATATTAGGGTGCACGTATTCCATCTAGGATTTTTTATTTTCACCCTTATTTCATTTAGGCCATGGCCCAATAGTGTTATGGCCCTCTTTTATATATTTGTTCCATCTCATATATGCATGCAACTAGTTTTATTTGTGATATGATGAAATAATTATGGAAAGACACTTGATGATGTTATGTTATACTTTTAATGAATCATTATTTTATTTATATCCTATTGAACTGCCTACTTGTAAATAGCTCCCAAACTTTTTTACTATCTAAACTAAAATTGTCCAAATATGTTTATTGTGCACATATTCAATGTTTAATGACCCATACCCATTGTTTCTTATTTTTCTGGGGTGTTGTTACCAAATTACCCAGGTGTAGGTGAAATGAAAAAAACTCAAAAAGATCACATTCAAGATGTCGACATGAGGATAGATTGGGATGGTTGGGTTTCCCTCTGTAGCTAAACTCATGTACTAGTAGTTGTACCCACATTGTTTTTTTGAATTATATTTTATGGTAAGGAACAATTGCACATGATATGAGATGTAACTTTGTAATAGTGTTATTTCCGCTACATATAAACTTTTATGCTCTAAAATTTTTATATACCATTTGGAAAATAATGATATTACTCCTTCCCTCCATTTCTGGAATATGATGGTTTTATTTGTCTATTTAGTGAAGAGTGAATCTCCTCTAAGATCCCACTCTTTACACCCTAAGCGGTAATTTGTGATGGCGAGACACACTTTTTCAACGTGAAATTTTGACTAGTATCTAAAAAAGTTTGGTGTTACTCGAAAGATCTCAACTCCTAACCATCCTTGCATCGAATCATTTTCAACTTAGCCATCTAATTAGGGTTTTCTTGGATGATTATATGTTCAACTAGATTGATCATTGGTTAAGCTCAATTCATGATCGTAGCTTGATTATGATGTTCAAACCTATTAACAAAATATAAGCATGCTTTTGTTTTGATAATTAGAGTTTAAGAAAATTAAAACCCTAGTCATCCAAAATAAGGGTTTTGATAGTTATTAGTACAAATTTGATAAATACAACAATCTCTTAAATAATTTTTAGTATTTCATATATTATGCTAATTCCTGTGCGATTTAGATATAGTATGGATAAGTCAAATATAATTTTTATTATAAAATATCAGTATTTTTGAATGTTTCACGGGCTATTTGTCGGCCGAGTTTCTATAGGACAATCTCAACTGACCATGCATTCAGGTTGAAATATAGGTCTGATATTTTATTTTCATCTTTTTATTGATACATACAAATGTGTTAAAATTTTGAAATATATCTTGGTATCTCAATTTAAGACATTAGGATTATTTTTTTTTAATTTCTAAATGATATGCAGTGATCTAGAGTGTGGTGTCCTCCGAGTTTCTTATCAGTAACAACTCAATTGACAAACCAGTCTAAACAAATAAAAAAGAAGACTAGAAATTGATTTTGGACTTTTTCGCAATTGTTATGAGAACCTCAATTTATCTAAATAACCAACCTAACGCCCTATTAGCTCCAATAATCCTTCATCCTTGTTAGATATATGAAATTTGAGAGAGAGAAAGATTATAGTCTTGAAGGGGAAAATTTTTGTTAATGCTAACTAAAGGTTTTGGCTTTCTATACCATGCAAATTCATATAAGTTCATCAATAGTAGATATAATTTAAAGGTGAATATTCTCTCCTATGTCAAGATTTCATTATCCCTCTAAATTATACCAAAATATAGCAAATCACCATCTTTTGTCTTTCTTTTTTCTTTCCTATCCTCCTTTTCTAGGGTTCCTGAGTTGAAGGTAAGACAAAAAAGGAGTTGACAGCTAGAACCTTGATGGATTTATAGAGATTCAGATTATGAAGGATTTTTTTAAGGCTCTTGGAACCTTATGTGAGTGTATATATCTCTCTTAAGCTTTGTAATCTGGTTGAAAGCTTAACTCCATCTGACTAAAATAAACAAGATCATTTCTAGTATTTGCATGCAATTGGGTAATCAGTTGGAAATTTTTTTGGGGAAGTAAATGCTACCAAATTTAGATCCTTTCTCAATGATTTGTATTCTTCTAGTTCCTAACTATTGATTCAAGCTTCAAGAAAAATCCCATGGATATAGAATTATGTTGTTTTATACAATATGCATATAATCAACCTATTGAATAATATTTGACATGTATAGAATCATATTTCAATTTTATTAGAATAATTACATGTGTATTTTTGAATATTAATTAAAATTCATATAACATATACATAAGGATCAATATGAGGGTTGGTGATGGTGATATTCCCTATCTAGGGTTTTGTTGAGGGATTGATGTAGAATCCATTTTCTTTTTTTAAAATGGTTTTCAGGCGTAGTAGCTCGTCTCAGACAAGAGGAAAAGGGGAAGGGCACGAGGCCCACCCCCCCCCCCCCCCAATGGGAGGGGGAGGAGGAGTGGGCCTGGGGCCTCTTCCAAAAGCAAATCTTCTTTAGCTGCCACCCCACTTCGGGATCACCAAGGGTGACCCGACCCCCCATAACGGGTCGGGGGCAAGGAGGAGCACATAGGAAGGCCGACCCCTCCAGTTGAACCCCGTGTCTGAGGTGAGCAGCAAGCGGGAAAGGAGTGAACAAATCTATGAAAACTTATGATTGATGGATGAATTATGTATAAATGGAAACTACAATTTCCATTTGTGTGAATAGACCTAATGAATCCATGTGCATCATGATGATATTATTGAGTAATAAGGTTCTTATGATGTAATGAACATAGAAAACTTCTTAAAAATCCTACAAATTCAACATTTGGGAAAATTTGAGGATAAATCTCAAAATTGCACATGACCATAAAATGTGAAGAAATGCTTAATTGAATGTACTATTACTTCAATTGAAGATCATAAGTGTTATTAAGACGATCTAAACCTAATGAATTTATTCTAATATAATATATGAAAGAATGAGTAAACCCCGCATGGATGCAAGTCTTTTATCACATTATAAAGAACTAAAAAGTTGAGAAGAGATTTAATGGCAAGAAGGAAGTAATCCTAAATTTTGGTACCTTTATATGAGAGTTTTAGAAGGAATAGAAGGATTTATTTTATTTATCAAATTGTCATTATAATTCTAATGACACGGTACATGTAATGAAATATAAGAAAAAGAAACTGGTGAATATGCATTGTGATGATAAGTAATGAATGCTATATCTATAAAATAGATATGAGAAATTCTTGTATTTATTTACTTTAAATATATTTGGGTTGACATGAAGGATTCCAATGAGGGAGAAACTTTTTGCATTGAGTAAATTTAGATTGATTTGTTACAAGAGTAGTAGTGAACATGAAATGAAAGAAGTTAAGACTAATGAAAATGAATTGAAGGAAAAATGATGAAAATTAGTGGATGGATCTATGAATCTAACTTTAACCATAAAATTATGAGATATGTGACGCAAATGAACAATGATATCAATTGAGAGATTAATGAATGTGTATATGCATAGTTGAAATCAATTACAAAATGAAATTAAAGGATGTAAATTGAATTATAAGAATATGTTCTTGTATTGTCATTATTTGTTAGAATATTTCTATTCTGAGAATGATCTAATGTGATGGATTCAAATGAGATAACATATCTATTGAATAGTGACCCTAACTGAAAAATGGTAAATAGTAAAAGAGGAGAATTAGGTGTGTTATGCATGTCTATGCTTTTAGATTTATTCATATCTATAGAAATCATATGGAATAAGTATAAATTTTATGATGAACTTGTCTTGATCAGGATGAATGACATAAGATGTATTTGTTCTTATATTTATGTAATAAACTGATAATAAATATGTTGAAATTGAATTAACAAGCATTGATTACATTTGAAAAATCTTGTTTAGGATAAATGTGGGGGTAATGAGATCATGTCATTAGCCGATAACACACAGATGATTATTGATATGAGATGATGTGGAAATGGAAAGAAATATATATGTTGCAATTATAGATTTATTGTGCTTCTTATTTCAATCATTATATTTCTTGTCAACACTAATCTACTTTATATCATTCTCTTTCTTCTAGAAGATACACATATGATAAATGATGATTGGAATCTTCTTTAAGATGATGAAAAAGGATTAATAACAAGTGAAAGGATTACACATCTAATTAGTTTCCCTAAACATTGTGAGTTTCCTCTGAGGTTCATACTAGGAAAATGAAATGGATCTCCTTGTAGTCGTTAGAGTATATGTGGATCAATACCCTAAAGGATATATTACTCAGATTTAGAAGTGAGTCACATGAAGTGATTTTGGCCCTAAATCCAGTGCTGTGAAACTCTATGTCCAATGAGGAGTAGATTAATGAAATGAAAACTATGAAACGTGTGAAATATGATGATATGTTATATTCCATGATCATATATGATATTAGTTTTTGTTGGATCCTATCTTGTGTAACCAATATGAGATGTGAGCCTCATTAGGCAACCCTGTAGTTGACTAGTATAGTGATTCATTTACATGAAAATAAGACGTGGTGACTACTACTTGGTGAGGTGCAAGCCAAGTATGTTTTAGGGAACTGAATAAAGATGACAAGATGTACAAAATATGAGTCAAATTTTTGTTACATCATTTTATTGCTAGGTGATAAACTTGTTGCTAAATATGTTTCTTATTGTGGAAATTAATCACAATTGTATAGAGATAAAATATTTCAATATTTTTGTGTTTGGTTTGAAATGTGATCTAAAATGTTGACAAATTGATGCTAGAATTTTTTAGGATTTGGATTTACTTGTCAAGTGAATAGTATTTTGGTAGATGTGTCTTATTTGGACTTCAACTTTAGGACTATGGATGTGTTCCTAGTTCGGCTGGTGGGGTGTCACAAAGACAATGTATTGTTATGTCGTGATTCCAGTTGTTTAGATCTTCACTTGTTACCCCTTTAGTCGAATTGTCATTATAAGGTGATTAACATCTACTATTTAGCTCATAGATATTCTCTTGAAGATGTTTTAAAGTTGGAATTGGACTAATGAATATCTTATCTGATTTATTAGAATATTGTATTAAAGTGGATGTGCAAAATGTTAGAATTACCTATTATCATTAGTATTATGTCCAAGTTTCTTATGAGCTCAATATACTTACTATGATGACGATGCATGTACTCAGTTTGAGTGGGAGGTATCCACTCACTAGGGCTCTGTATGAGTCTCCTAAGGTTGTTTCAAATATTTCTTGGTATAATGTCATCAAATGGAGAGGTTGTGACAAAGAAGAAGTAAAATAGAATAATCTAGACTAAAATGTCCATGTACTCTCTCTTTCTTGAGATGTATAGTATCTTAGTTTGTTCTTTTATATAAATGAAATTTATGTAAACCAAACTTTGGTCAGTTTATGGTTTTGATTCTGATTTTAGTTGAGTTGGATACAATTTTTGATGACTGAATATGTTTTTGTTGATGTGAATTTGGTTATGACGTTTTATGAAGAAAGGAAAAAAGTGACCATGTTTTTCATATACTATGTTAATCACATTTTTTAATATTTGATTTTTTTCCCTTAATATGGGATTAGTTTTAGGGTTTCTCTTAAATGACTGGAATTTATGCTGATCAAAAGAGAGGTCCCAAAAATCCCCAAACTTTTGTATAACTGGAGATTTTAAACATGGAAATTTAGGGGATTATGGAAATACAATAAACAAAAGGATTATTCTACACTCCTTGATTATGCAATTTGGGTGTACAGAACCACCTTTATGACCGCTATAGGTATGCCACCATATAATTTAGTTTATGAAAAGACTTTTCACATACTTGTTGAGTTGGAACATTGATCTTATTGGTCATTAAAGAAACTAAATTTGAGATGAATGCTTCCAAAGAGGTGAGGATTATGAAATTAAGTGAATTGAATGAGATTTGAAATGATGCTTTGAGAGCTAAAAATCTTAATAAGAAAACAACCAAGAAATGGCATGATAATAAATTGTGAATAGAACTCTTTCACCTAACCAACTTGTGCTACTTATGGTGATGTGGAACTCATTAACACTAAAGGTAAGATTCAAAGTCATAGGGAAATGCTTGAAGGTTTAATATGAAGATGATCTCCCCCAAATTGTGTAGGTATTCTACCCATTCACTCTTAGTTGACAAGGCCCTTCTAAAATATGTCTAATTGAGGGATAAGACCAAGCATCATAATTGGAAAAACATGTGGTTTATTCATGTTTATTATGTCTTTTATTTCATTTTATTGGATAATAAATTGTAAATGTTCATGTTAAATGTAGATCCTTTGAATCATGATGTAGTTCATGTTTGAAAAAATAACAATTACAAGAGATAATGATATTGTTTGCTAAACCATATAAGTACATGGCATGCTTAATACCAAGTGTGACGTGCTTAATACCAAGCATGATGAGCTCATGTCCAAAAAAGGTGATAATAGAACTGAAGATGGAACAACATGATATTTGAGTGAACCACATATGATTCTATTTTTGTCATTCATAAAATTTCTTAAGCTATAGATTTGTCTTCTAAATTGTTGAAATAATGATAGGATAACAATGCCACACTCTTAAAATGCATATTAAATTGAACTTCTTACAACATAATTGTTTTAGTTTTTCGATTTATTCAAAGATATTAATGATGAACATGAATATTTTCTACTAAAATGAGCTAAATTTATCAATATTTTTTAACGATATAAGGAGTCATCCCTCCCAATTATTGTTTTGGAACAACTAATCTAGAGCATATCATTATAGAATCTAAGGAGTATACCACTTAGAAAAACTCATCTTTAACATCAATCCCTAATTTTCTCATAAAATTGGTGAAGATGCTATAAATATACCACATAGTATGCTAACCTAGATTAAAGCATTAATTTGGTAGGGATGATTAGGTATTTTGTCTAAATTCTTTGACTAAAATGTAAATTTCTAAAATCTAAAAAAGAATTAATAATAAATCACTTAGTATGCCAACCTAGGTTAATAAACCGACCTGGTATTGACGATTAGTTACTTATGATTGGATGAAAAGAGGGTGCTAATGCACCCAATATGTGTCATTCTAGAATCCTTTCATATTAGAGCAAGAAAATAAAGTTTATCTAAGGTTCCAATTAGTTTGATGTAATTTGGCTAAAAAATACCAAAAGTCAAGTTTTCCAATCGATTTCATCCAATTGGTTTAGTGTGACTTTGGCAGTTGAGTTTTGTATTTCCAGACTACATATGGGGTTTGATTATGGACTTCCTAATAAAATCTAGAGAATGAATTCCATAATTTCTATTGGTGCCTCCCTCTTGTTCTTCTTTTCTCTCTAGTCAAATGGTTACCAAACACAAGGAATGACTGACTACATAGTTGATCTTAAAATTATCTTGCTCTATTTTGATTGAATTATGATTGCGCAACTTTTTAGATCCAAAATCCCTTCCTTATTTACTATCATACACAACTCACCATTTCAGATACCATTGTCACCACCTGCATTTGATATTTGATGATACACATATTCGTCAATGAGAGGGCAAATCAATATCCAGAATAGTATACCATATCCAATCGAAGGGCCTATGAATCAGTATGAAAAAGTCACTACGATATGAAGACAAGAAAATTAGTATAAAAATGTTCATTTCATACTTGATCATCCATTGATTTTTTTTTTTCTAGAAGAAAAAAATCACTACCAAGGTTGTTATTCTTTATTTCTATAGCTTTCCTTTTATGGTTAACATATATCTTCTAGTTATGATAATATTTGCCATGCCAAAAAATTTAATGCATGTTGATCAAGAGAATTTGACCATGTTGGATGTATGTTCATTGTAATATTGTTGCATTATAATATCTATCTTCCAAATCCATTTATAGCTTTAGATCTAATTAATGATATATTAAAGCAAATGTTCATGTTTATATTTGAGCATGCAACTAAAGCTGGAAAAGATTTCAATGCATACATTTTTGTTATCATTTCACCTCTTCAAAGTGATGTTTTCGAGTTATACATCTTGATCATGAATTTTGATCTCAACTTATATGGTACTTACAAAGTTGTAAGTAAACATTCGAGAATTCTTACAAAAAAAATATGTCATAAGTAGACACACTCACTATTTCACACTTTTATCTAAAACTTAATTGTTGTGTTATGTTGTAATTTAATGTGACATATTTTGTATGTGTATCATACTTTTAAATCTTCAATTATGTTCTCATATTATGAAAAATTAATTATACAAGAGTCCAATTTGAATGTAAAACTCAAATTTCAAACCATTCAACCAGAACTCAATTTTTTGGAACACAATTTTAGTTCCTAAAAAATAAATCCTAATAAAATTTTAGTTACATCAAACTATTCAAAGCCTAAAATAAAGAGATCCTAATTACAAACATCTTGTGGTTGCTATTTGAGAGTAAATGATGTGGTTTTTTATTGCACAAGACAAATTCACCTAGGACTGAAATCCCTAAGTTTGTACCAAAATAATGTATAATAATATCACCTACAAGTGGACAGGTCTTATAATAGTATAGTTAAGGATGAAATACTAAGATAAAACATTTTTAAGAATATTTCTAATTTATTTAGTTGAACTAAGACTTATAGTTAGAATCAAGAGTTGATTTGAGTTGATTAAACTAATTAAAAGTATGTAAAAGAAAAGAATTAAAACAACATCTACACTAATGGGGGAAGTCACTGGGGTGAAACTATGTTTCACCACTTCTACACACACAATCATATCTATCCAGGATTGATAAAACCATTTAAATGGAGAAAAAGCAAGGTCCACCCATTAGGTGTGGGATATCGTGTAGATATCTCCATGAGCTTGATGTATTGTTACTCAAGGACCATGTACCTACTACTTCGGGGATATTTCTTGGGAAGTTCTTTTCTGGGCATCAACCAAGTTAATCAAGATTTGAATCCTAAGCATTGAAGTTCTCACAACACAGGAATATAACATATCATGTAGAGTAGGTGATCATTCCACAAAACATGTATTTAAAAATTCACCTTGAAATCAAAGAGTTATGTACAAGACATGGAATATTACGGAATGGACATGCAAGAACAGGTAGCATGGTTAGTCCCTACATCCCAGTAAGAGGAACTACTCGCTCATCATGAAAAGAATAGAAGAAATAGATTAGAAGTAAGAATCGGATATGGTCATGGCAAGGAAGAAGATCATAGCTTAGTAGAACAATAGTCTTCTACTCAATGAAGAGACTGACTCAGCCAAAGAGGGAAACAACACCGATAACAGGCGTCAATGGGATTGCTTTACTTTAGGTCATTTGTTCCTAGATTCTGGTCATCAAAGAAGAGGGAGTAGGTGAACAGTGAAGGTAGGAAGCAACAAATGGTGTTGATGAGGAAAGGAAGAGGCATTTAGCTCCTGGAATGTCACCATAGGAAACACATGAACCGATGGAAGAACTTGAAGGTCGATGGTCCACCTCCTTGGTTGAGTGTTGAGTGACATCTTGGAATCAAGAATGGAGTAGAAGCAACCAACGCCTAACTAGCCCTTGGAAGTGGCAAGGGTTCTTTTATTTATAGATGAGGGTGAAGTGCTTCTAGGTTGTCTTTGCTTGCACCCCAAGGAAGTGTGGGAGCATGCCTCTAGGCATGTGCTTGATGGCTATGGCGGTCATTGTCTTCAAGATTCCCTTCAGTTTGCAGCTTACCTTTGAACCATCAAATGACAATGGCCTGTCAAGCCTTCAGTAAATGAGGATGGTAGGCCATCTAATGGTTAGTGGGATACTAACAACCAATCAGAAGGTATTACTTTAGTTGAGAATTGGAAGGTGATGGTTTAGATGAACTACTAGTTGATGACAAGTAGAGGGATCACTGGAAGGTGACTAACCCATTGAGTTATCAGTTAGTAGTGTACAGTCATGCCATGGGTAGGTGGCACTAAAAAACATCCCATGATATGCTCAATGTAGTCATTCTATCAAGATTTGATTCTTCTATGGAGCTATCGATTGGTAATAGTTCAATGCTCCATTAGATGGTGGTCACTGACCTGTAAGGCTCTGGTGACCAATGGTAGGCAAAGCCATGGGTTGATCTTTTTTGCTTGACAATCTATTGCTCCTTTGGGAGGTGAAGCTAGCAAGAGGATTGATTTCAATAACTGATGGTCAGCCTGCAATGGATGGATTACATTGGCTCCCATGTAGGGGCATCTGGGGTCAATGGTTCCACTACAAGGAGTTGAAGTCAGTATCTTTCAAGATTGTGAATTGGGATTCATCGACCTTCACACTTGTCACGCTAGAAGTCGATGGTTCCTATGTTAATGGTGAAACAAATAGATTTTTTTGCATATTCTTTTGGCTTATCTGACAGGGCATCCCATGCACTTATTGTAAAGCTAAATAAGTCATGGAAGCCCATGGATTTGATCAAAACATTAATTATCTGCCTAAAACTAAGGGAAACTATAAAGGAGAAAAACCAAGAGTAATTTAAGGAATGTAAATTCAAAATTGAACTTAAGATGTGATTGGAACTAAGATGGATATGCATTCATAAAAACCATGCAAACTTAAAAGTTGCTCGTCCTCGATCAACAGTAACTCTAAAATTTATGCCAATGAATACAATCAATCTTTATGATTGCCTCCTCTTCACATCATGTTTGTTTTCTCTACTAAAGTATGGCTATGTATTTTAACTTTCTTAGACAACAAAACACATCTTACCATATATTCGTTCTTGAATTCACTTCCTAGGAACCTTTCCTCTCCATTGTTACCAGCATTAAACTTTTCTAAGAGTTTTACATGAGTTTGCAATTACCCATAGAATAAAAAATGTACATCTAATCTAACATTGGCATTTTTTAAGAGGGTGGAAAATATGAGGCATTCATTATGCCTAATGGGTATGAAAGGGAGTGAAAGGAGGTATGGAAGGAATTAGCCAATCTCTCCTTTATACAAGATTTTATTGTATCTACAATTACATTGATTTCATTTTATTGTATGCAAACCTCTCCTCGATTTGACTCAAGATTGCATTTTCTTGTGTGCACATTGGCATATTTTCTTTTTCTTTTGGTGTCACACCCCTACTACATAGAAAATGGTATGGAAGAAGTTGTAAGGACCCTAACCCGAGTTTTGGGGTAGCCCTATTTATATTGGCTTGATCTTTTTCTTAGAATGTTGATCAAAACTTTTGATATGTGATTAGGGCTTGTGGGGAGGTTAAGTCTCCGATTGGAGCTTGTTTGGATGATGTTTGTGTTTTTTGTGCTAGTTTTGGTGCAAGTTGTAATTTACCCAATATAGGGGGTTGATGTGCAAATTTCCACCTCTATAGTGTTCCCTCTCTCTCATGGCTTCTTGAGGGATAGTGTGGTGCTTTGGGGCGCCTTGTTTGGCTCTTGGTTGAGTAGTATCACCCTTAGTGGAGATGAGAGTTTTCTAGGGTTTGGGAGCCTTAGCCTGGTGACCTTGTTGTTTTGCCTTGACCTTGGTCCCGACCTAGAGCCTATTGTGGGGTGTCATGGTCAAAACACTTCCCCCTTCCCGTGGTGGTCGTGACCAAGGTTGTTGTGGGTCGAGGTGGAGGATGGTGCGGTGTGCTTTGACCTAGACTTTTTGGGGGTGGTCTTGGTGTCACGACCTTGGGACCCTAGGTGTGTCATGGTTGCGACATAGGGCCGGTTGCATGGATGGTTGAGATCCTACCTAGGGAGTATCACCATCTCTTTCATACAGACCTTATGTGGTTTCATGTTTCTTCATGTTGATACATTTTGTGAACAAGTGTTCCTTTAGAGCTCTATCTTGTTGATACCTCATCCTTTGCCTTGCCTCCCTCCTCCTTTGTTTTATGAACCCTCTTCTCTCCATGCAAGTGGTTTTTTCATCCATCTTCTTAATCCCTTCTCTTGTGCTCACCCTTGGAACTTGGTGGAGCAAGTAGGTGTGCTCTTCGTGCCTTGGAGGTGGCTCATTTCTTGCATGTGGTGATAGTAGTGATTCTTGCATATCTCTAGCTATGGTGAGTGTTTTATCTTCTTTCTTTGGTGTTCCTTCAGATCTTCTACCCTATATTCTTCCTTCCTCTTAGCCTTGGTCCATGTGTTGCCAAGGTGACACTTTGGTGTGTGTTAGAGAGAGAGTTTCTTTTCTCTTTTCTCCCTTCTTTCCATGGTTCAGTTTTGGGGTTTTTCTCTCTCTTCTTGAGCTAACCTTTAACCTTGTGGTTTCTCCCTTCTCGAGGTGCTCTTGTAGACAAAAGTGGAGCTTTTGGTGGAGCTTCTTCTACCCTTGGATTGTGTTCTTGGAGATTTGGTGGTGATCTTCTAAAGGCAGATTATATAACATGAAACCTTCTCTATAATTGCACTTCTTGTTATGTTGTGTTGTTATTTTATCTCCTCAAGATGTTCCTCCATAATGCTAGCACATGTACCAAAACCCTAGAATTCGTTGGGAAGAGTTATCATGTTTGGTTTGAGAGTAACCTAAAACCGTAGTCTTCTTGTATTAATTTTGGATATAGGTGATGATATGGAATCTATTTCCTCACGTTTGACCCTTGATCTAACCCCCATGCTTGGTGTTCATACACCTGGAAGTAAGTGAGATGCTAGTTTTGGTTTTAGTCATCTTGCATATGGTTTTTCTTCCTTTGGTCATGCTTTTCTTGGATCCTTTCCTTAGGGCTTGCAAAGATCAGTTTGTTTGAGTCTCCTTCTATAGTGATCATGGTTCTTGCTTAGTTTTAGACCTATTTTAGTGACCTAGGTGTTTACCCCTTTTGAGTGGTTGCAACCTAGGAGGTTTGATGGTCGAGGCATGGGTATGGGCATCGCGGTCATGACATAGCCCATTGGGATGGTCATGACCTTGTTGGCCATGGTCGAGGTGTCCCTCCTTGTGGTGGTATTTGACCTAGAGATGTTTGGTTGGAACCTCTAGAACCTAGTAGTCTTGAAAACCTTATGTTCTTGCCTTAGCTTGATGGAGACATCTCTTAGAGTGGCTGTCATGCCATGTTGGTGTTGAGGTGTTGCAATTGCGACATAGAGGTGCTTGAGGAGCTTGTTCACGACACATGGTTGAAGGGTAAAGAGAAACCCTAACCTTAATGTCATGGGAAGGACATGTAGATGAGTGTCACGACATGGTGTGAGAGTGGAGGTTGAGGTACCATGGTGTATGGCATAGTCACAACATACTATGGAGGGTGGCTGTGACCCAGGTGCCTAAGTGGTTAACATGTGGTGATGGTAGGTGGTTGTGAAACATATATGAACATCTAACGTTAATCATGTATACATGTGTGCTATGCTATTTTGTATGATCTCAAATCTTCTCGAATGGTAATGTTTAATCCTGACACACTCCATGATGGTGGAGGGTGGTAGTTCTAGGGTGTTTGATTGACCCTAACCTTGTGGACCCTAATCGGCAAAGTGGAAACCCTAAACCCTAAAGGTGAATAAGTCTTTCTTATACCATTATCATGGACAACTATGATATTATGTGATTATCTCTCTCTTGATTGTCATCTTGTAACCATGCTGGTGTTGCATAATTCATTATCATAGCTAGTGTGTGTTATGATTGCTATGATGTGAGACAAGGAATTAATATGCCCTTGTGAGGCATGCTGATTATGCAGGTGGTACAGGAATATGGAGGTTGAGCCTTAGGACCCACAGTGGATATTGTAATGACATGAGAGGATGTTTCCTATTGATAAAGTTGAGGGATTGATATCCCATGGCATATGAATTTGTTGATGACGTTGTGAATGGAAAAAATGCAGGTGTTATGTGGTGATAAAGTGACAAGTTCATACCCTATATGTCATACATGTGGGAAGGATGTTATGCCCTTATCTTTGTAGAATTTTCTATGGTTGTATACATTGTAACTTGATTGATGCTAAAAGACATTTAAGTGACCTAAATAATCAAGTGGAACCTGATTGTGTAGCTTTTCCATGTTCCATAGATCCATTAAGTGTCAACATTTGCTGAATGGTGAAGTCAGTTTAACTCTGAGCGCATATTTTGGAATATGTGGGGGTGAGGACAAATATCCGTATACATCCTAGAAATGTGATACATGATTGGCTGCATGCCATACACTGGGAACAATGCGGCTTTGGGTTGTAGCTCAGTGATGTGTGATACAGGATTGGCTGTGGGCCATACCCAGGGAGGAGTGCGGCTGCGGGTCGTAGCTCAGTTTCCCTAGAGCCGTGACCTGTACTAAGATGGGCTAGGGTTGTACAGCTAGACTATATGTCACTAGTAGCAATTTGACTGATGATGTCACTATAGGTTCACTAGTACTGACTGAGGGGGTGAGGTGTCAGATTCATGATCTTCCACTAGACCTTGTATGGCACCGATTTTGACTTAGAAATGATCGGTTGGATTTGAGTGGTACAACTCAAATCCTCGAGGCATAGTACAATACATAAACATTTGTGTAGTATACTTGTATAGGATCAAATACAGAAACATTGGATGAGGCCTTTCTTGCTTTTATACAGTATAATTGGTAGTTAATATACATGTTCTTCATATTCCTTTTATGATGTTAAGATGTTTCATAATTTAAAATTAATTTCTTATTCTGTTAATAATGATTACCTCCTTATCATGGTTGTAACTTTACTACTTGCTTTAATCATCTTATCTATGATAATAATAGTGTTGGTGGAGAGTTATATCTTCCACTGAGATTTGGAATCTCACCCCATGGGTTCCCCACATTTTTTTAGGTGGACTTGTACGAGGAGGCATAGATCATGCAGCGGAGGTCGAGCAGTAGCAAGAAGGACAGTAGCCGACAAGGTTGGAAGTGTTATTGGTGGGTCTTTCGTTGTTAGAGTACTAGAGTCATACCTATACACTCAGGTCTTTGGGATGGTTGTTGGGTGTGTTTTGTGGATGAGTTTCGATGCGTGTTTGGCTTTTGTAACCCTCTTTACCTATGGACATGTTGATATGTATGTATATATGTTCGGAACAAGTTTTCTTATATCAGGATGATGGCATGCATAGGAGGTATCTTGTGACATGAAGGACTCATATGTAAAGGTTCTTGCTGTTTGGAATTGAATGAAAATGGTTTTAATTTCCATTGCTTTCTGATAATCTATTTGTTTGATTTTGTTTCTGTGATTAGTTTTGGGCTATCATGTGGCTTGTGGCACATGAGGTGTCATAAAAGAGGATAGAGAGAGGAGGGTTCCACTAAGAACTTATTATTTGGCACTATTTTTATGGATTTTTATTTATTTTTGATGGATGTAGAGGTAAGAATATGGTAGAAGAAGTGTAGAAGAGAGTTTGGATTATAATGAAAGTTAATTTACAATTCAGTGCACCAGATCGTTCCCCTTATCATGCTATACCCAAATAAAGACTTTATGCCAATCAAGTGGTGATTCCATGCAATTATTCCACTAGTCAATAGGAAGCATGGTGTGCGTGATCCCTCAAAGTTTGAATGATAGTTTCCATCTTTTTCCAAGGAACATGATGTTGAGATTCATAAGCTTCACAAAGTGATTTCTAGCCATTGCTTACTTTCAAAAGTTGTTCATCTTGTGACTTTGCTTCAAAAAAGAAGGGTATAATGATGTGAAATTGCATGGAAAAAGAAAATAGCAAGCTATAGAATGGATTTGATTGTATGGGAAGCAAAATTTCATCACATTTTTATACAATTCTTCCTTTAAAATATCAAAATTTTGTAAGAAAATCAATTAAAATTCCAAAGATGGAATCTTAAGTATGAAATAGATAGGTGCATATGGAAAGTGGAATACATATCACCCACCCTCCACCCTAAACTTAGAAATATACTCTTACCGAGCAAACACTAAATCTAGGATGGAAGGGACAATCTTTCTAGTTAGACCACCAGATGTTGTTGCATTCTTGTCAACAATGTTTCCTCCAATAGGATTGTTAAAAAATTGTTAGAATTAAAGATTGTATCTTGTAATGCATTATCTAATGGGTGCAAAATTATCTAATATAGAATTGAAAGTAGATACTAAAGTAATGATCGGGTTGCCTCTCAAAAAAAGCTTGTGTTCTACATTGTTGGCTCGATGTGTTGACTTCAATCGTCATGGAGGGCTGCAACTAGAGCATGAGCTAAAATAATATATTCTCCTTTTCATTTGTTCCTTTATCCTTGTTTTGATTTTTGGTACTTGTATTCTACCCCATATAGTGTGAAAATGGTCTGAATATAAAGGTGTACATGTTTTGTTGTGTTGGCTAGGTCTCTAATGCTCAATGCTAGATGATGGATAGTTGTAGGAGATTTTAGAGGCATCATTAATGGGTAACACTATTTTGGTGTGGAAGTAAAGTTCATTTGTTGATGCACAATAATTTACTCATAGCCATATTGGTCGTTGATGTCCATGGGGATGCATATGTGTACTGGTCTTGATAGGAATTAAATTCTACATTCCCAAGTGATTCCTCTCCATAGGCATAAGGCACTACGAAATCACAAGGTGCCTCATGGTCCTCACAAAATGAATCTTATTGAGGAGAAAAGATGAAATGAGTAGTTATTATCTGTTGGAGTGCTGGTGAATTTAAGAGGATGGTTGTCTCTAGATGAGATGGCTTGTGGATATATAGGAAAGTCCTAGAATGAGTAGTGATAAGAGTAGGAAACTTCTCATCCACAGATGTTGACATTTCATTCATATCTGAGTAGATGGGCCACTCTTAGTTTTGTTTGCATCATGATCCTCCTAAAAGGAACAACAGATTTAGGTATTGGTGGGGTTCTTGAGGAAAAGAATTGTTGTGTTACAATTGGGTAAGTAGATTAACACAATCAAGAAACTTCTTCTTCTTTAGTACATTCCTTTTCTCTTCCAAATTCCCAAAAATAAAATGATTGGTTTCCCACTCATAGAGTCAAGATTCCTACTTTAACACTGATCAAGGCTCTAGTGGTGAAGAGGAAAGGCCTTCCAAAAATTAGCAAATAGAGATGATTCTCATTGATGTCCATTACTACAAAATCACATGGGACATATATATCCCCAACCTTTATAGGGGTATCTTCTATGATGTGAACTGGCTTAGTTCTAAAGGAATCATAAAGCTAGATGGTTATTCTTGTGGGAAGTGATTTGGTAAGGCCAAGTCTATTGAATAAAATGAGCCAGTATGATAGAGATGCTAGATCTGAGATCATCTAGACCTTGTTGGTTGGTAGAATCACTTATTGAGCATGATATCCCAAAAGATCCTAAATCCTTACACTTGCAAGGCATCTACTTCTGAATGATATCTGATGATGTTCATGTCAGCTTCACTATTTCATGTTCTTTAGTTATGTATCTGCAATTGAGCAAGAGTTTGAAGAATTTAGACCAGTGGGGCTTCTCATCCATGGCATCCAATAGTGGGACATTGACATATGATTTCTCTAAAGATTCTTTAATTTTTTTGAACCTAGAATCAAGTCAGGTATGAGTTAGTTGATTCTGAAATGGAATATGTGGCTTATACATTGCAACATTAGGTTGTGGTAAGGTAGGTGTGAAGTTTTCTTATTGAGTTGTTTCATGTTCTGAGTTGTAACAACACTATCCTCATCATCGTAGCCATCTTTCATGGTGATAGGAGTTATTCTTTCTGGAATGACAAAGTCAAAATGCATTTTTTGGACTTTCAACGGTTCCATATACTTTAGATTGTCTTTTGGTTGTCTTGCAAAATCTCTCATAGGTGGGAAAAGTTCAATAGGGAGTTGATCCAATTGGGACTTGATAGATTTATGGAGGGTTTATTGATTTGCAATCTCATCTGTTGAGATTGTAGGATCTTCTCAATAGGTTAAATTTTATCATCATATGAGGGAGTGTTTCCCCTGTAGTATTGTTGTGGAGACTAGTTAGGATTTTGGTATTGATTATAGTTCCTATTTTGGAAGTTACCTCTATAGTTCCCTTGATTTCTAAAATTCTAATTTTGGTTGTTCTGGAAACCTGGGTAACCTCATTGTTGATTTCTATCTTGTACGAGATGTTGTGAATTCTCTGCTCCTATAGGATCTTTGTAGTGAAAGCCAGGATAGATTCTTGTTTGATTGGGAGTATGGTACCCTTGGCCAGGAATAATAAGGATGGAGTTTATATCCTCCATTTGGTTGTTTTCTCCTTAAGACACAACATTGCTAATTACTACATTGAAAAGAATAATGTGTCTAAGGTAGAGTGCTCAGCACCCTTGCATGCTTCATAGAATTGGGTTACTTCCTTGACTAGTTGTTGTGGTGGTGGAGATTTTCTTCTTTCATAAGAATTTAATGATGTGTCCCGAATATCTTGCTTGAGTGCTAGTAACTTTAGAGATTATGCAATAGATTTGAGATCATAACTTCTTTCTTCCATAGCATCTTTCAGCACACCTTTTCCTACAAATCTACCCCAGTTGGCTTTATTTTCAGCTCCAAAGGTGACTACCTTCCATGCCCTACCATAACTTTGGTGCATGAAGTTTCCTGTAGATGAGGAGTTCATAAACTTTTGATGTCATCATCCACACCTCTATAGAAAATTTCAATGAGATGATTTACAGAAATACCATATTGTTCACATTTACAGAGGATATCATTGCATCTCTCCCATGCTTCTGCGAGAGTTTCACTTGGGATCTCTATGAATTGTGCAATCTATCCCTTAATGGTGTATGTTAGGGAAGGAACACAAAATTTCTCAAGGAGTTTGGTTTGTAGTTGATCCCATGTGATGATTAGATCTCCTGGAAAAGCATTATACCAACTCCTTACTCTGCCAGCAAGTGAATATTTGAAATGATGGAGTCTAATAACATCATCATAAACTCCATTTTTCTTTGTCATGGTACATAGATAAAAAATTTCAAGATGTACTCTTAAGAATCATCTCCTTGTTTTCCCAAGAAGGGGTTGTTTTGTAGCAATCCAATCTAATGTGCCCTAATTTCAAAGTTCGGGGCATTGATAGGAGTAGGTTGTACTAGATGTTGGACATCAATATACTTAAGGATTGAAAACTTCTAAGCTCCTTATGTAGCTCAACCATGTTGTGTAGTAGCTTGGGCTGAACAGAGTTCTTCTTGAATAGTAGCACATGCTTCTTCTATGAGCCTCTTTCTCTATGCTAAAATGGCCAGGTTCACTCTTTGTGTGACTTCCTCCCCAACTATTCTGAATTTATTTTCTTTGTTCAGTTGATGATATGTTTTGTATATGTTAGGATCAAATCTTGATGCAAGGCCGATGCTACTGGAGCGTCACTAGTACTAGTTTTTTTACCTAACATTGAAAGATCTTTTACAAATCAGATAGAGGTAAAACAATCAAGTTCAAGCAAATATTCAACAATATCAATGAATAAATTAAAATACTAGATTAAATTAATAGAACTATATTATAACTAGATTATTCTATTGTCCATGGAAACAACACTAGAATTTGACGTGGTTTTTTATTGCACAAGACAAATTCACCTAGGGAGGAATCCCTAAGTTTTTAGCAAAGCAAGATGCAATGATACCACCCACAAATGGACATGTCTTATCCTAGTATAGTTCAGGATATAATCCTGAGAGACAAATTTTGTAGAATATTTCTAGTTGTATCCAGTTGAACTAAGAGTAATATTTAGAACAAATAGTTGATTTGAGTTGATTAAACTAATTACAAGTAGGTAAAGAGCAAAAATAAACCAAGGTCTAGGTTAATGGTGGAAGTCACTCCAGTTAAGTTGGGTTTTACCACCACTACACAAACAAGCATATCCACAATATCTCCATGCTTGATAAAACCATAAACATGGACAAAAAGCAAGACCCATCCATTCGCTGTGGGAAATTGAGTATATATCTTTGTTAGCTTGTTGTCTCGTTCCTTACGGGTCATGCACCTACTTCTCCATGGATATCCTTTGGTAATTCTCATTCAAGCATCAACCAAGTAAATCAATATTCAAATCCTAAGTATTGAAGTTGTCACAACATGGGAGTATAATGGATCATGTAAAGTAGGTGACCAGTCAACAAAACACTCATTAAAAAATTAATATGAAAGAGTTATATACATGACATGGAATGTTAGGGAATGGACGTGCAAGAATGGGTAGCGAGGCCTAGTCCCCACACCTCGATCAGAGGAACTACTCGCTCATCATGGAAAGAACATAAGATATATGGGAGAAGGAAGAATCGGACATGGTCATGGAGATTAAGAATATCACATCCTTGTGGAACAATAGTCTTCCACTCGATGAAGAGGTTGACTCATACAAAAGGGAAATGACATTCATGATAGACATCATTGGGATTGACTTCCCTATAGGTCCTTTTTTCCTTAATTCTAGCCATTGAAGGAGAGGGAGATGCTGACGGGCGAATGCAGGCATCAACTAGTGGTGTCGATGATGTAGAGTCAGAGGCACATAGCTCCTAGACTATCACTCTAGGTAACACATGAACAAATAATGAAACTCAAAGGTTGATTGTCAACCTCCTTGGCGAAGCATACGACCGAATCCAAGAAGCAAGAATGGAGCAGAGGTGACCAACGCCTGACAACCCCTCAATGGAGGTGAGGGTTCTTCTATTTATAGATGAGGGTGGATTTCTCGTGGGTTGGCTTAGATTGTGTTGTAATGGAGCATGGGTACATTCCTATAGACACGAGCTTGATGGATGTGGCAGTTTCTATCTTCATGCTTCCCTATAGTTTCTAGCTCCCCTCCTAACCATAAAATGATAATGTTCAATCGTGCCTTTGGTAGACGAGGCTGAAAGGCCCACCAATGGTTGGTGGGAGTCTTACACCCCATCAAAAGATGTTGCTTCATTTGAGCGATTAGAAGGTGATGGTTCAGATGAACCATCAGTTGATGAAGAGCAGTGGGACTACCAGAAGATGACTCACCCACTAAGTCATTAGTCATCTATTTACATCTGTTCCATCAGTACGCAATCCAACATACATCCTTTCCATTATAGAGTGCAATCACACCATTTGAAGGTGATTCTTCTATGGATCCATTGATTGGAAAGAGTTCACTACCCCATAAAAAGGTTGTCAATAATTTTTCAGGCTTGAGAGACCATCGTTAGGTGAAGCTGCAACCTAACCTTCATTTAATTGACACTCTGTTGCTCCTTTAGATGGTGAATCTAGCAAAATCATCAATTTCAACAACTGATGGGCTTCTTGTGAGTGATGGATTCTATCGGCTCCAATGTAGGGGTATCAAGGGATTGATGGCTCAACTACAAGGAGCTCAATTGTATGGCTTGCCAGATCATGAATTGGGCTCCATCAACCTTCAAGATTACTGTGTTGGAAGTTGATGATTCCCCTATTGATTGTGAAATTGATAGATTTTCTACATATTCTTCAGCCTTAGTTGACTCGACGTCCTAGGCACCTATTGTAAATCTAAATTAGTCAAGAATCCCATGGATTTCATCAAAACTTTATTTATCTACCTAAAACTAAGGGAAACTATAAAGGAGATAAATCAACAGTAATTCAAAGAATCTAAATGCAAAATTGAACTTCAGATTTGACTGAAACTAAGATGAATATACATTCATTAATAAACCTTATAGAAAGGTGAAATCTTGAGTATAGGGGGATATCTTAGTTGTTTATCTCACTTGGAAAGACTCGACTCTAGATAGTAAGATTTGGCATTCATGCTAGAAATCTATTGAAAATTGATTTTAGTTCATTTACATATTGTCAATGAGTGTATATTATCATTGAATCTTATTTTTGAGTTTTATCGATCGAGGACAAGCAATGGTTACAACTTGGGGTGGTTTGATGAATACAATTCATACTATTTTTCTACAAAAATTATGAAGTAAATAACTTTAACATCATACTTTTAATACAAAATCAACTTGTAATGTTTAAATAGGCTATTTCATCTGTTTGGACCGATTCAGAGTGTTTTAATGCAATTTATACAAAGGTTAGTTCACCTAGAACTAAGGTCACCCTCATCAACCATAAAGAAGGTCTAGAAATTTTGAGTCTAGCCTTGATATGTAGTAGAATAATGTGAACCCTTAGGTGCAGGGCATGCACTCACATAGGAGCTTTGTTGACTTCACCAAGTTAGAAGCATGATGTGCACACTCTTGTGCAATTTGTGCATGATTTGAGGGGCTTCCAGCAATAAAAACTCCAATGTGCATGACATACACCATTGGAGCATGTTGTGCATCACTCCAATAGCAGCTCTATTGGCAATCACCCCCCATACATGATGTTCCTGGACAATGGCACCATGTATAATCTTACTAGTAACCACTCCCCACGATGTCTGGCATGACATGCACCATCATCTACATGCCTTTCCAAATGATTTTGAGTTTGATGATGGAGATTGTTGAGGTGCACTATGTGATTAAACCTTATACGCGACATGCAACCTAACATAAGAAAAAACATTTAGAGAGTGGGAATGTAGTAAAATTGGAGGGTATCTCTCATTTTTTTTATTTTAACTTGAGGAAAAGAAAAGGAGGTAACTCTAGAGGAAATTCTAGTATACTAGAGGTTGAAAGAAAGAAGAAAAAAAAGGTGGCTGGAAGAAAGAAGAAGAAAAAGGATTCAGAGGCAGATCTCTCTATCTATCTTCACACTTGAAAGAACCAAGATCCACCCCCTTTTAGATGATAGCACCTCTAAAAAGTCGTATCTCACTTATCCCCCTCTATATCTCTGCTTTTTCTTAATTAGCCCATGTACACTACTGAATTTTTGAAGTAACACCTTTTTGGGAAATCACCCATCATTATAGAGTAGTCTCCCTTGTATTTAGTGCCCAATGGTATCGGTTAATCATATGAAAAGCTACAACAATTAATATTCTAAAATTTCTCTCTTGTTTCTATAATTGTTGTTAATTACATACCAGAATCAAAGGACTAGGTTCTATATGTATCTAAATTCGTATCTTGAAAGAAATAAGGGTTTATTGGATGACAATTAGGATCACTAAATTATTACATGAAAGTGGAAAGAGATTGTTGCATTCTAAAATATCCTAGTTTGATAAATGCAGTAGATTTATGAATCTCCCAGAGCGATCTAAGAGATATTAAACCCAATGCTAGGTTAACTTGTTCACAGATAATGAACCTAGATAGTATGCAATTATCATGTGAAAACAATTGATTGGAATATTATTATAGATATGGAAAAGATAGAGGATGAATGTTTTGTACAAATGTTCATTCATATGATTAATGAGTACCTAGGTACCACATTAAGTTCTTTAACCTAACCATCTGAAAGATATTTGTGGAAACTTTAGTTTAATTATGGGACTTACTCGATCAATCAAATTATTCTTCTTTGAATTCAATGCTTAATAAGAATTCCTTTTCATAAATTTATTTTGTTGTCTAAGGATTCAAGCAAATATTATACTACTTGTGACCCCAACTATTGTAGGTGACAAGGAGTGGCATTGGTTTTATTATTGATAACCACACACTACATTTTGTCCACATCATCCAATCATTAGGTAGGTAATAACAAAAAATATAGAGGAATGCCTTTATGACATAAAGGTCTCCACCTTGCTAAACACATAGGGAAACTAGAAGAAAGGCTTTTCTACAACAATGGCTCAAAGATAAGGAAAGTAAGTAAAGTATCAACATGCCTACATTAGATTACCCTGTGAGCACAAATACATGGATATGGAACCTTAACATAAGTGGCAGTTGCATTGTCAAATACACCTGCAATATGATTAGGAATAGTGATGAGACTGACAAATGTAGGCAATAGAAGCATAAATGGCAAGAAAGATCTCCAGAAAGTTATGTAGATATCCTCTAGTTGGATGGTAACAAAAAAAATATGACTAACCATAACAAGAAACTCATTATCAATATCTAGAGTTTGAGGAGCAAAGTATCATCTGAGGACACCCTTCATGCACTCAATAACCGTCCTATATTTGATGATTTTTGGGATAAGATGGAAAGTCCTTAGGAGCAAGTTGAGTTATAGGACCCAAATCTCAACAAATGGATAGTGAGGTACACACAAGTAGTGATATCTTGTTATTTACCACCTACTAAATCATATGGAATAATGAAAAGAAGGGGATATTTGGAAAAGAGGATAGGATGTTGACACGTGTTTACTGTGTGTTATACACAAGTGAACGTATCGAAATAATATAGGCCCTTTTGAGGCCCGAGTCAAACACAAGGAAACGTTCTTCAGAATACTACTACTAACTACGATCAAATCAACTAGGCAGGTGAAATTGAATTGGTTTGATGGAATAGAAACAAAAATGGAACGAAAAAACTTAACACTTAATTATGCATATTTAGGGAATTCCTTGGGATTATGGTTACACCACAAATAACATTGCAATTCATTCCATACACAAATATCTATTATCCCTATCCATGGATAGAGAGTCTATAGTCGGAACTATCCACTCCCGCAGTGTAGTTCACTATCTATTCTAATGCCAACCCCATTTCCATAGCAATTGGTTGATTAGTTAGGTGTTTTATGATTAAACTATGGGTTTCTCCTCCCATTTATTCTCCACCTTTCCCAAGGGGTGTAATAAATGGGTAAATCTATGCTTTCCAACCCTTAACTTCTCTCCCAAAATGATTAGGATTCTAATAATCTATCTATGTTGATCAGGCATAAACAAAACAAAGCAACTTCATAGATTTATATGCAGAAAATAGGGACAAAGATGATATTACAACATGGAAATCAGTTACAATACATATTTGGGCTACTCCCAGGTCCCAAGGAATCAAGGGGTTTAGCCTCGCATGGTTTTCATTGATAAATACATGGTAGAGAAAGAGAAAAACGTGGGAAACATTAGAAAAAAAAAGTAATCCATGGTGAATAGCTGATCAGGATGATCCCCTACGTCGTGTGTGCAATCGGTTGTCCTTTAGTTGTAGATTCACCTTCCGAAGGTGGTCAGATCATCCAGGGTGAATCCTTCAGTTCCTTTCTCTTCTCTCCTCTCTCTCCAATTTCATGTAATAGAAAACGGCTACCTCCTCATGTCTGGCTGAACTACCCTTAGGTCATAGGAGTCACTCACAATATGAAATAATGCCAGCCATTGGATTAGATTGCTATCTTTAGATTTGCCAAATCGGGTAGTCTCAGTAGTACCGACTTGGTAGTCAGTAGTACCAAGTTCCTAAGGTAGCCATGACTCATGACAATGTCGGTACTATCAACTTGTCTCGATAGCACTGAGTCTTTAGGTTGCCTGAGCACTACCTTACTGATGCCATCTCGGTAGTACTGAGTTTGTGAACTCGGTAATACTGACTTTTCATGATTCATCCTTGTTCTTTATTGATGTAGTTTTAGTACTACCGACTTTGAGTGTCAGTAGTATCAAGTTTGTGCGAGTCTCTTCTAGTCAAGTACTGATGTGAAGTCAGTACCACTGACTTTTGGTGTCTGTAGTATCGACTCTGTGAAGTTCAATCATACCTAAAAATGCATAAGAACGTGGATAAATGCTCGAGATAAATATTAAACCATATTAAATAGTAAAAATCATATAATTTGATGCACTTAGATAGCATAGGCATTTAAGAGTATTTCATGCATTATTAATCAAATAAGTGACAAAACAACACAAAATCAAGCAAAATATGCCTTTAAAAATGACCAAAAATGCATGCATCAAACTCCCCTAAGCTTAAATGTTGCTCATCCTCGAGCAACACTACTCTTAGATATATTTGATATAAGTCAGCAACAGGATATAACACATGAATTCTTTTCTACGACGACCAAAAATTTCCATAGAAGATGTCTACCTTGTGATCAATGAACATTATCAAGAAAGTAGTTAATATCATAATAATTCAGGCATTCGCTTGGTACACTATGTGATTCCCAAATATAAACTGCTCTCTCCTAACTACCAACTACTTGGAAGCAAATCTCCTTATAATAATGGATGAGGGGATAAATCATTTTGAGTGGCCTACCAATGAGAGCAATTGATGATTTCAGATGGGTGGTAATTGAAGAATTACAAGTACATCCAACTTATTTATGCAAAAAGAATGATGACCTACATGAGTGAAAAGAATGTTATGCATGAGACCTAATGCGTACTAACTTTTTCTCTTTCTTTTTCTTCTTTTTGACACATGATGCATGTATGATGCTATCCCATAATAGAAAATGAGACTGTAAAAAAAAATGCGTCATGTGAATTAATTCATCCCTTCAAGAAGACTCAGGGACATACTTCCTCCTTAAGAATTCTTAAGATTAAAAATTTTCTAGCCCATAATTTTCTTGTCTTCGGCATGATTGGGTTATGCTTGGGCGTTCACTTTGTATATTTTTTCTTGGGTTATGCTCAGATGTTCACTTCATATATTTTTTCTTTCTCTTTTTTTGATGTGGAGGTATGCCCCTACTTCAATCTTCAAAAATAAAGACTACAATCCACATGATAAAAAGGAATGAATGTGATTGAATGTATGTAATCTACATGTAAGTTCTATGCAACTAAGATGGTATGCACTAAGATTGTTCATGCATACAAATACAACTTTTGTTTTTTTTTTCAAATGAACATAAGGATAAGAGCTAATCTACCATGTCATCTATTATTGCATGCAATGCAATCAAAAGAAATAATTTGGATCACTCGTTCATCTTGAGGTGGTGGTTTGAAATTGGATGGCAAGGATGGATGGAATCACAAAACTAAGAGACAATGCCTTTCATAGGATTATGATATGTCCCTCTTTAATGACCAATGCATAAGGTAATATTAAGGTTTCTTTCTTAGATTTCCATTTAAGATCTCATTAAAGATTTTATCATCTTAGGCTCAACAACATCTTCGTTCACTTTCCCATTTTGATTTAGATGTTCATTCATATCCTATATCCTAGAGCTGACGTAACCAAACACTTCCTCAAGTGGTGATGCACAAAGATGTCACAAATTAAGCTATGAAGACACAACCATTTCTTTGCACTAACACCTATGAATCTACATATGCAACCATGCATTACTACACAATTACACTAGATAGGTGTGGATCCTAAAAATGCATAACACAAACTAAAAAAAATAAAAAAACTAAGATAAAAATGCAAGAAAAACTATAAAAACTAAGATAGAAAGTTGTTCCAGCACCCCACCAAGCTTGAATATGACTATGACCACATAGTCAATACTCACACTCTAGAAGTGGAATTGTGGTACCATTACTCAAAATGGAGGAGGTGGTCGGGGCATGTTGGGGTCATGAGGGGGAAACATCTCCTAAAAAGATAGATCTGGTGGTGGCATCTGTTGTGGCTGTGGGTACCCACCAAAGTACCCATGGTTCCAATAGTGGTCAAAGAAGGGTTGTTGGTACTTCTCCATCCACTACACGAACATGTGAACATTCTCTTGGTTGGCCAAGAGAAGGCGTTCATTCTTGTATATCACCTACTGGTTTTGGTACAACCTTCCTTGTATCTCTTGCACACTAGCTAATATCACATGATGTTGTTGATGTTCAGTCTGGATCTCATAAATCATCACATACATACCTACCATGTTGTATAGGTCTCACTCCTCCTGAGAATGGGGCGGGGCAAAAGAAATCGAGGCAGTGTAGGTGCGGGCCTGTTTGCATGGGACCGCTCTCTGAGTGATGGGGATAGTGACCTCCTTAACACTGTTGGAGTCATCGTCACCTTGTTGCTCATCATTGTCCTGAGCTACTGCCCTGGGTGGATCTTCTGCCACCCCCTCATCTAGTGGCCACCAAAGATGGTCTAATCCACACAGGTCGAAGATGGAGTCAGGGAGGATCCGGTCCTGAAATGTTCCTCTACGTGTGCAATTCACATATAGAACATTGTGGTGGAAGCCAAGGATGGTCGCCTTGTGGAAGTGCAGGAGGTCCAGCTTCTTTGTATTTTCCATCGGCGTGAGGGTAGACAAGTCAAGGTAGAAGTGTAGCACAATGGGGGTGATGAGACACCCAAATACAATCGACACCTTCCTTGTCTCTTTGTATCAAACTGAGATCATGTGGAGAAGAAAGAAGGCTACACAGTTGACGGTCTCTCCCTGTAATATCATGTAGAGAAAGTAGAGGTATGCCCATTGAACCTTTCCTTGATCTTGACCGTAACGAGAAAAGATGGTGTTGGTGTAGAGGCGGTGAAGGATTCGAGCAAAGGAGTGATTGATGTCAATAACAGAGTTGACATGCCAACTTATGTCAAAGCCCTCTGGCATCTCACTCAGCTTTTTTTTAATTTATTTTTTATTTTTATTTTTAAAAAAAAAATTGGCCATTCTATTCATCCCGTGTCCTGGGCTCGATCCTGGGACCTCTTACTAACCAACTGAGTGTCTAACCATCTTGGTGTCTTCTGTTCGACCATCTGCTCCCAAGCCAAGTCAAGTCAAAGTTGAAATCAGAAAGGACCTAGTGTTCTGGGATGTGAGCCCAGTTGAAGATGTTGTTGAAGGCCAGCAGTGTGATGGAGTAGTTGTTGTTTAAGAGATGAAAGCTAACTCTACCTTCCCGCCCTTCTCCTCCAAACTGCTTCTCGAGGGCCACAAGAACTCAAGGATGAGTTCCAGGTAAGTCTACTAATAACTGGAGAAGGGATTGTCTCCCTCCATGAGTTGCTTCTAACACACCCATCACATGTTCTCGGTGAGTACCAAGATGCAAGAACAAATCCATGGATCATATGTATCGACGGATGACGTTTGATGATGTCAAAAGAGCGGATCACTCAGAGTCGGTAGTACCAATTTGAGTCACGGATCAGTGCTACCGACCGTGCAATGGAGACTGCATCTGCCATTGAATTGAGCATCCACGGATTTCTGACGTCATGTGTCAGTACTACTGACTAGAATGGCGATAGTACTGAGTTGGTAGTGATGGCTTGGTACTTTCAAATGTTTCATCTCGATGTTCTAATTCTGGGTGCACCAAAATGTCAGTAGTAATGACTCAAATGTTGATACTACTGAGTGCTTATTAGTTAGCGCTTGAAAATATTCAAAGACTAGGTAGTACCGATTGGGAGAGTATATAGTACTGAGTTTGTCAATCTATTATGGGTGACTTGCTGATGTAATATTGGTACTACTGACTGTGTGTCTCGGTAGCAGCGACCTGGAAAAAATTTGTACACTCCACAAACGTGCCAAGGTTCCTTTTTCAAGAAGTAGGAACAAAAAGACAACTACAATGCTGAAATGAACATGAATAAGGGAAATGAAGGTTGGGTCTCCTCACAACAAGCCCCATTATTTAACATCCTAGACTAGACATTCCTAAGAGTAAGAATTTAATGGATTTCCATAAGTTGTACATCTTCTATTCTTTATTATACTTCCCCACCATAGTAGTGCTTCGATCTTTGTACATTAACAAGTAACAACCCCCAACTAAAATCTTCAGATAACCATGGGGGAAAACCTACTCAATCACAAATGGTCCACTCCATTTGGACCTCAGTTTTCCTGGATGTAACTTATGTCGGGAATTAAAAAGGAGAACCTTTTGTCCTAGAAGAAACACCCTATTCAAAATGTGTCTATCATGAATCTTCTTCTTCCTCTCTTTATAAATCGCAGAACCTTCATAAGCATACATCCTAAGCTCATCTAATTCATTCATCTCTAACAACCTTTTCCTACCTGCTTCATCCAATCCAAAGTTTAACTTTCTCAATGCCCAGTTTGCCTTATGCTCAAGCTCTATTGGTAAATGACAAGCCTGTTCGTAAACCAACCTAAAAAATGTCATCCATGTAGGTGATTTATAGGACATCTTATATGCCCATAGAGCGTGATTAAGCATGAAACTCTAATTTTTCATATTAGCCAAGACTATCCTTTCCAAGATCTTCTTCACTTCTCTATTGGACACCTCAACTTGGCCTTGTGTCTGTGGGTGGTAAGGAGTACCCACTCGGTGTTTCACCCCATATTTGTTGAGTAATTATTTGAATTTCCTATTGGTGAAATGTGATCTACCATCACTAATGATCATCCAGGGGACACCAAATCTATAGAAAATTCTATCCTTCTAAATGTGCACACCACTTGAGCATCATTGGTGAGGGTTGGAATTGCTTCCACCCACTTAAATAGATAGTCAACTACAAGTAAATGTAAAGGTTAGAATTAGATGACACAAATGGACCCATGAAATCAATGCCCCAAAGATCAAAAACCTCAACCTCTTGAAACATATTCAATGGCATCTCATGTCTCTTAGAAATGTTACCTACATGTTGACATGCATCACAATGACAAACGAAATCATATGCATCTCTAAACAATGTTTGCCAATAAAATCCACTCTCTAAAACTTTGGTCGCAGTCCTAGAGCTAGCATGATGCCCTCCCTTCGGTTAAGAATGGAAGTGTGACAAAATGCTCTCTACTTCACACTCGGGTACACACTTCCTCAAAAGTCCATCCCAACATTATTTAAGAAAAATCAGGTCATCCCTGTTGGCTAAATGGACATCTATAAATCCCTTTGTTTTGATTATGACAAACATTTCATTCTTATTGATCTAACGAGCTACTTGAGTGTGCAGGATTAAAGGTGGATGACAAAGCAACTAGGGAAATCCATATGCTTACATGTTTATGTTTTCATGCAATGTAATCGCTTTGTAAAAACTTGTACAAATATATAATGTACAAGTACTTAGATTGCATGTAAATCAAGCGTTAGATCTTCCCTAGCTAAACATCACATTTAGATAAGTCATCCCCTTCAAATAGGATCACATTTGCACACTCATACATATAGTTTGTGCCTAAATTGAAACATTGAAACAGGATCAATCTCGGTCGACAAACTCCTCGACCGAGACACTCTCGGTCGACAATCTTCTCGACCGAGAAAGATCCAAAGTAGCCGTTAGACACAACAGACAAGTTAGTTGGAAGTTGGAGAAAGACGTTGCAAATCACTTGTTCCAAAGTGCCTGTCGGTCGAAAAAAGTTCGACCGAGTAGGTGTCTCGGTCGACCATTCCTCGACCGAGATTGTATCTGACAGCAACTGCAGAATTAATTAATTAGCCGTTGTTAAAGCAACAACTTTGTACCTAACGGCTAGTTAAGCACTTAGAAACCCCTAGAAGTTGTCTAGAACGTCCTTAAGCATCCTTAGGCCATTCCTATAAATAGGACAAGCCATAGGACACTCAAACACACTTGCTACACTTGAGAAATCCTTGAGCATACTTTGAGCAATCTGTTTGTGAGTAATTTGAGCTTTGTGACAATTGGCTACTTCCTTCTTTAGCTCATAATTCGTGTCCTATAGGCTAGTATCTCCTACCCACTGCAATCACAAGTCCACACACTTGGTTAGGAGATCTATACGCTTGATCTAGGCAAATCAAGCCTTGGGCTACAAAGGATAAGTTGTAATTTCCTTTTTCTTTCTTGTTCTCTATTACCGTTTGTACTCTCCTTGCTACTCGTAGGTTGGAGGCTGCTGATTGGAGAGGGTGAAGTTCTTCTTGGCGAAGAAGGTGACTTTGAGCTACTTCAGAAGGCTGGTGCAACGGGAAGTTACTTCTAGAGAGGAAGGCTACTTCAAGGGGGAGCTTGGAGTTACTTCAAGAAGGCTACCTCAAAGTTGGTGCACCTACTTGAAGTGAAGGCTGTTCAAAGGGTGTAAAGGAAAGTATTGTATTTTGTATAAATCCTTGAGAAGGTAATAAAATAAATACTTTCAAAATCCCAGTTGGGTAAGCAACCGGGTAGTGGACTGACAACTTTAGTATTTGCTAAAGTTGGAACCACTCTAAACACCTGTCTCCTTCTTCTAATTTCAATTGTGGTTGTTTGAGTTCAATAAATTGTTAAAATTATTTAAAAACTCTATTCACCCCCCTCTAGTGTTTTTCAATAAAATGTAAAACCTCAATGAGTGGAAAAATTTCTTCTTTTCTTGATACCCCCGATCTGCATGCATCTCTTTGCAGGCTAAATAATTAACAATATCTACAAACCATGGATCCTTAGCCTTGACAACAAAAAGATTTTCATCTGGAAAATCCTCAACAATGGGAATGTCTACATCTTTTTCATTCACTCTTTCCATCCTAGATAGGTGATCTGCTACCACATTTTTCCACCCCTACCCTGTCTTTAATTTCTATGTCAAATTCTTGTAACAATAAAATCCACCTAATCAATCTAGGTTTGGTACCTTTCATTTGTAACAGGTATTTGATGGAAGCATGGTCGGTCCAAACAATCACCCTTGCCCCCACTAGGGACTAGAGGAACTTCCCAAATGCAAAAAAAGAAACTAAGAGGTCTTTATCTGTGGTTGTACAATTAAGTTGTACATCATTTAAAGTTTTGGATGCATAATATATGACAGTGGGAGCTTTATCTTTGTGTTGACCAAACACAACTCCCACAGCATAGTCAGATGTGTCACACATCAGCTCAAATGGTAGGCTCCAATCAGGAGCCTCCAAAATAGGCACACAACTTAGCTTCTCCTTTAGTATTTCAAAAGCATTCAAACATCAATCATCAAAAGAAAATCTAACGTATTTTTCCAAAAGTTCGACAAGGGTTTAGCAATTTTTGAAGAAACTTTGACAAAATTGTAGTAAAACCCAACATATCCCAGAAAGCTCCTTACTCCTTTCATCGATGTTGGTGGAGGTAGCTTGGAGATGACTTGTATCTTAACTGGGTCTACCTCCATACCCTTGTTGGACACCTTGTGTCCAAGCACTATTCCCTCACTCACCATCATATGACACTTCTCCCAATTCAAGACTAAATGAGTGTCCTCATACCTTTGTAAAAACTTATCCAAATTATACAGACAATCACTAAATGACTCCCCATACACAAAACAATCATCCATAAACACCTCCAAGCACCACTCTACCATATCAGAGAAGATGGCAAGCATACAACATTGGAGGTGATAGGGGCATTACAAAGGCCGAATGGCATCCGTCTATATGCAAACATGTCGTAAGGACAGGTGAAAGTAGATTTCTCCTGATCCTTTGGCTCGATCAAGATCTAATTATAACTGGAATACTCTTTGAGGAAGCAAAAGTGTGAACGACTGGTGAGTCGTTCCAAAATCTGATCAATGAAAGGTAGCGGAAAATGATCTTTTAATGTGACGGCATTCAAACGATGATAATCTATGCAAACATGCCACCCCATCACATACCTAGTTGAAATAAACTCATTAGTTGCATTGGTCATGATAGTGGTCCCCCTTTCTTAGGAACTACCTAAGTTGGGCTAAACCCACATAGAATCTAAAATTGCATAAATGATACATGCTGACGGGAGCATGCCCACTTCTTTCTTCACTACCTCAGTCATGATCAGGTTGAGTCACCAATGAGGTTGAATTATTGCTTTAGCTCCTTCTTCCAGTCGGATCTTGTGTTGGCACAAACTCAGGGAGAATCCTTTGATGTCCTCTACAGACCTCCCAAAAGAAGCTCGGTGGTTCTTCAATACAGTAAGCAATTGTCCCTCTTCTTCACCACTCAAGGATGATGATATGATCACCAAGATCTTCTCTTCTACATCTAGGAAGACATATTTTAGATGTCGCAGCAACAACTTCAATTCCAACTCAGGAGGGCTCAGCAGAGATGGAACCAGTGGTGGGGGAGTTGGTCCCAAATCTTCAAAATATCTTTTATAATAGCAGGGTACCGCCTTCAGCATCAATACACACTCCTCTAGAGGTGGATGTGTGTGTTTTCATCTACTCTATTCATCAAACATGCTTCCAAGGGTAATTGTGGATATGCTTGCATCATGAAATCAGTAGTGACCTCTTCTATGGTAGTCGGGTCATAGTCTACTTCTCTATTATCTAGGTAACATATTTATTCTTTCAATGAGATCATCTTAGTGTTTTCAATTATATCTACTACAAGAGTATCTTTTTCCACCTTGGTCATCACATGAGCCATGTTGAGAAATGGATTCCCCAGACATAGAGAAATCTTGCCCTCCATATGCTACAACATGTTACATTGTGATGTATCCCCTCTTTTTGTCAAGTGTTCATGCATCTTAATTTCAAATTGGTCATCATAAGTGTCCATTTTCAGACGTCCTCTACCCATTTCCAAAATCATGTCAGTTGTGTCTTAGAATGGCCTACCTATCCAGAGTTTTTTTTCCTTTAATTCTCCTACAATTCCATTACCATGAAATCCACACGGAAAACAAATCTATCCACTTTCACTAGGACATCTTCACAAATACCATATGGCCTGACCACAGAGTTGTCAGCCAATTGAATATTCATAGAACTTCTTCTCATCTCCTTAAGACCTAGCTTCTTGAAGGTTAACAAAGGCATGAGGTTGATATTGGCCCATGAGTCACATAGAGCCTCGTCGAACTTGGTCTTTCCTTTGAAGCACGTGATGTTGAAGCAACCAAGATCTTGTCTTTTAGGAGGTAGTGTTCTCAGAATAAAAGCACTCACCTGCTCCTTTAACACTACCACATCATTCTTAGGTACCCCTCTCTTCTTATTGATGATGTCTTTCAAGAACTTTACATATGATGGTATCTGCTCAATTGCATTAATGAGTGGAATATTGACAAACAATTTTTTAAAACCCTCTAAAAATTTCTAGAACTGTCAGTCTTCTTTGGTTGCCTTCAGGCTATTTGGAAAGGGTACTGGAGTCACTGGTGTCCTCTGATGAGGTGGGACATAAGCTTTTGATCTAGTATCCTCCACCTCATCAGTGTGCTCTTCAGTTGTTTTCTCCTATTCCAAATTATCTGACTCAATTGCATCTACTATCATAGTCGGAGTTGTTATTCCTGTAGCTTCACCTACAATCGTGGTTGTTGGTGCCTTATTCAACTACATTTTACCACTGTGGAGTATGACTGCCTTGATATGTTGATTTCCAGAAGGCACGTTAGTATTAATTGGGAACCCCTGTTGGTTTGGATGCTTCATAGTAACCACATCCGTTGCTATTTGAGAAATCTGAGTTTCTATATGTGGATTCTCACCCCTTGGTTCTAGAGTTCTCCTTGAGATTGTCCTATCAACACTTCATTCTGACTGACCAACTTTCCAAGCATTTCTTCAATACAGTCAATCTTCTTTTGTTGATGTTGATATTGTGCATGGCCACTAAACTGTTGTGGCTTGGGTTGTTGAGCCTGTAATGGGTCTTGTTGGAAACTTTTAGGATCCTTCCATGAAAACTTGGGATCCTTCCTTCATGTGTAGTCATTGCTTCTATATTGTTGTTGTTGGTGCACAAACTTACACTCTTCATCTTCTTCTTCTGAAGGTGGTCCATCGTTAGCACATAACTTTTTAGCAATCAGGTCCAACTTCTCATTTAATGCAAAGATAACCTTGGACTCACCAATGCTTTTAATAGTTTCCAAAAGCTCTCTCTCATCACCCCATGATTGATTTTTGGACATATTCTCAATATCTCATGACAACATGCTGGTTTGTTGTTGAGGAAGAACCTTGCTCCAACACTATCAAGTATAGTCCTTTCTCCCTTGTACAAACTATAATAGAAGATCTTTTCCTATCCCAAAAGATCAATACCATGATGAGGTACTTTCTACAACATATTTTGGAACCTCTCTCATGCTTCAGAATAGGATTCATCGTCTTCTTGTCTAAAATTATGGATCTCCATTGGTCTTCTATCGGGGTAAATAGCACTCGAAAAAGGCGTCAATCATCTGATCCCATGTTGCGATATATTCATCATCAAGATTATGAAACCATGACTTTGTGTTGTCTACCAATGATAACAAAAAAAGCTTCAAATATATGACAGTTATTGATATTCTATCTATCTTAACCATATCACAGTTCTCCACAAAGTTACTGATGTGCACCATCAGGTCTTCAGAACTGTGGCCATGGAAAGCTTGGGATTTGACTAAAGAGATCAATCCTGGGTCAATCTTGTAGCTACCCACATTGATGGCTTGTCTTTTGATTGGTCCTTTTTGAGTTGTTGAGGCAGAGGCTCTGATCCTTTCCCATATAGTATGTTCTTCTGCTCCATCCCCCATTTCTAGTGACTCAGGTTCTTCTGGTGTTATAGGTCTTTTAGGTAGAGGTGTTGATGGTGGAGTTTGGTTGAATATATCCACCAACCTTCCAACTTCTCTCTCTGTGAAGGAGTTCTGCTTGCCCAAAACCCAGCGAAGATGGCTCTCCATAATTGTGGGCTCAAGTATGCACCATACACCAGTATCTGGAAGTAGCAAATTGATTGTCAAAGTACAGTAGTGGAGATAGAAGCAATAATGATTTTATGATTCAACTCTAAGTGAAATGGAAAATAAAAAAATAAAAAAGGGTTGGCCTAGAGTGGCTGACCACAACACTCGTAGTGTTGGATAATGTCGTTTCCCCGGCAACAATGTCAAAAACTTGACACGTGTTTACCATGCATTATACGCAAGTGAACGTATTGAAGTAATATAGGCCCTTTTGAGGCCCGAGTCAAACACAGGGAAACGTTCTCCAGAAGACTACTACTAACTATGGTCAAATTAGCTAGGACGGTGAAATTGAATTGGTTTGATTGAATAAAAATAAAAATAGAAAGAAATGAACTTAACACTTAAATTACGTAGATTTAGGGAATTCCTTAGGATTATGGTCTCACAGATAACATTGCAATTTATTCCATACACCAATATCTATTACCCCTATCCCTAGATAAAGAGCATGTAGTCAGATTTACCCACTCCTGCATCATAGTTCACTACCTATTCTAATGTCAACCCCATTTCCATAGCAATTGGTTGATTAGTTAGATTCTTTATGATTAAACTGTAGGTTTCTGCTCCCATTTATTCTCTTCCTTTCCCAAGGGGTGCAATAAATGGGTGAATCTATGCTTTCCAACCCTAAACCTCTCTCCTGAAATGATTAAGAGTCTAATAATCTATCTATGTTGAACATGTATAAATATAACAAAGCAGCTTCATAGATTTATATCTAGAAAATGGGGACAAAGATGTTATTACTACATGGAAATTAGTTACAATGCATATCCGAGATACTCTGAGGTCCTAGGGAATCAAGGGGTTTATCCCCACATGGTTTTCATTGACTAATACATGGTAGAGAAAGATAAAAATGTGGGAAACATTAGAAAAACTAAGTAACCCCTGGTGAATAGTTGATCAGGATGATCCCCTACATCCTGCGTTCAATCGGCTGTCTTTCGGCTACAAATTTGCCTTTCGGAGGTGCTCAGATCATCCCAGATGAAGACTCGGGTTCCTTTCTCTTCTCTCATCTCTCTCATGTCTTGTAATGGAAAATGGCTGCCTCCTCACGTCTGGCCAAACTCTCTTAGGTCATAAAAATCACTCACGGTATGAAATAACATCAGTCGTTGGATTAGATTGCTATCTTCATATTTTCCAAATTGGACAGACTCGATAGTACTGACTTGGTAGTCAATAGTACTGAGTTCCTAGGGTAGACACAACTCATGACAATGTTGGTACTATCAACTAGTCCTGATAGCACTGAGTCTTTAGGTCGCCTGCGCACTGCCTTATTGACGCCATCTCAGTAGTACTAATTTTTGTGAACTCGGTAGTACCGACTTTTCACGATTCATCTTTGTGCTTTACTGACGTGGTTTCAGTACTACTGACATTGAGTGTCGGTAGTATCGAGTCTGTGTGAATCTCTTCTGTATCGAGTCTGTGTGAATCTCTTCTGGTCAAGTACTGATGTGAAGTCGGTACCACCAACTTTTGATGTGGGTAGTATCGACTATGCGAAGTTCAATCGTACCTAAAAATGCACAAGAATGTGGATAAATGCTCGAAATAAATATTAAAACATATTAAACAATTAAAATCATAAAATTTGATGCATTTAGAGAGCATAGGCATTTAATAGTATTTCAAGCATTATTAATCAAATAAGTGACAAAAAAACACATAAAATCAAGGAAATATGTCTTTGAAAATGACTAAAAACCCATGCATAAGATGCCAACACACCAAGTGAATTTCATTATCCTAAGAAACCCAAGAAAACATGAAGTATGGAGGAAGACCATAGTAAGCAAACACACATTAGTCAAGATAGGTAACAACACTGGAGGGGACTGTAAAGTACAATATGGATGCAACTAAAGGTAGAAACATGGTTACTATTTAGGCCATAGGAAAGGGTCAATGGGTAGATTGTTATGAGCCAAAGCTAAATTGGTGCAGACTATTTGAGTAATAGAATAATATAATAGTATAGTTAATATGGCCCTTAAGTTTTCTTAGAGAAACAAATCCACCAAAAACATTATTGACATGGAAGCATTGTTTTATAAAAGCTCATCAGTGCCAGAGTAGAAGGTATCTCTCCTTTTCTAACTAGCATGAAAGTGTTAGGAAACTATGAGCTAACAATTTGGAAGTGAAGATTGACTATTGAATAAGAATATCATTCTAAAATCCGTAAGGATCTATGTGCATGTCTCATGTCTTGAATTCCTTCTACCTCTTCTTCTAAAGAACCATCAATGTAATTTCTCCTATCTCACCAACCTCTATTTCTAAAATTTTATGTATGTATCCTAAAAAAGGCTTGCAGGGGAGGGTCAACATGAATAACATCGCATCCTGAATTCCCAATAAGGTACTAACATGTATCTAAAATTGATATCAGTGTATTGATTAATTCTTGTGTATTCCTAATTTTAAAAATTGAATATTTAGGATTAAAAAATGGGTCATGTTTCCCATGATAATTTCCCCTCCCATGAGGAAACTCCCCATCCCACTTCTATCACCACATATTCCATAATTAGATTATGGAACATGTCTCATGCCAAGGTAAAATATTTTTGATTCAATGTGAACATATAATTTGACTTATTCGTATCATCAAAATTTTAATCAGGTGTCTCATTATCACCTAATTCATCAAGACATATGAATTTAAGCTTTCACCATTCATCATGTCTAGGTTATACAAGTGTCTTTAACATATCATAGTGATGCATTCATTATTCACTATTATTAAAGTATTAAGTACTTTGATGGATAGTTAGGATTATTTTGGTGGATAGTATAGTTCAGGATGTTATATAACAATTAATCTTATTCAAGTCAATTAAATTATCAAATATATAAATCAAATGGACCTTGGAATTATTTATAGATTATTTATTATGATTATATTCACTAGCTTTCTATTTTCATGAACTAGAAATTTGGGCTCATAGAATGGGGAGTTAGTAATCATCGAGTGATAAACCACACCATACAACTATATATATGACATGAATCTCATGTGAAAAATGAAACATTAATCATAAGGATCACATAGTCCAAGATATCATTATCATGTGAGTGGAATCTACTGTATTGATTTATTTCAAAGATCTTAGAATTTCCATATATAGTGGGCATAGTTCATTTTGTTTTGATTTAGCACTAAAAGTTGAAATGGGATAAATCATGGTGTCTTTTGAAGATTGTTCAAATGAGGGAGAACCATGTACTAGCCCAGAGTCAAACCAAAGAGAAAGAATTTCAGTCAGCAATCAAACCAAAGAAAATTACTAATGTGTAGTTAGTTTATTTTAAATCATATCTATACAAGATAAAAGATTGTTTGTAAAGATTCAGACATCTGATGAAGAAGTCATATGTTATTATGTTTATACATCCATAAAACCAATTCAAAAAAAAGAATATGTATTGCAACAAAATTATGATCCATAACTTGAATACCAACACCTAAATCATACACTCATACATAATGAAAGGAGAATGTCAATACACCCAATTATGTGATCTTTTAAAACTAAAACTATTCCTATCTAACAAAAATATAAAAGAAAACTAAATCAGAAGCTCTAAGATGAATGAGAAAAATAAATTCTTCTAAGATAGTGGTTCTAGACGCTACACTACCGGGACTAAATCCTCTGTCCCTAATGGTTCTCTGTCTCTATCTCCCGTACATCACAACCCTTTGTTTAGTAAGCAGTTGCCAGTTTCCAAATTGACATTTTTGGACTGTACGGATCAGATGGTATGGGACACACATCGTGATAGAATATGAGCACAGAAGATTTGAGTCCCCACACTACCACCTGTAGGAGGGAAAGTGAGTTCTCACCACTTTCCCTCTCTTCTAATTTTAGATTTCCATATTATTGCATAGAATTTGATTCGTGGATCCACCAATAGGGTTTCATGTTAGCATTCTTGTTTCAAAAATACATATGAATCTCTCAATGACAGTGTTCTCCCATTTTTTTCCCTATTTACATGTGATACACTACTACAGAAAATGCTTTTTACAACGGGAGATAGACAACAGTTCTGATGATTGTGTTGTAGTTAGCATAATTATCACAACAAGCATGTTTTTGTGTTGTATATTGTATATTTTATACAAAACAAGTTATTTACAACATATCAAACCCATTGTAGTATAGGGGGATACTACAACAAATACTAAAGTGTTGTAATAGGTTGTAGTATAACAACATATTCAAACCCGTTGTTAAATATGTTAATTACACAACATATTTTGACCTGTTGTAATAGTCACATGTTATAATAAACCATCATTACACAACACAGACTCAACCGTTGTAGTATGTATTAATTATACAATGGGCCTTTACATGTTGTATTTGGTACGTGTTGTAATACACCACCATAATACAACATATTGAAACTCGTTGTTATATCCCGACATGAGACAACAGACTCCAACCTGTTGTTATATATTATAATTACACAACATGTTGTGACCTATTGTAATATCCACACATAACAAATTGTTGTAATAGACTATCATTACAAAACTTAAACTAAACCATTGTAATATATCATTATTACACAACATGATATCACCTGTTGTACTAGCTAATGTTGTAAAAGACCATTATCACACAACACGCTATATCTTACTGGCAATATAGGTGGATTTTTGTTTGAGTAGTAGGTTGAACAAAATCCTATTTTGTGTGGTCATGTGAATGACATTTTTTCACTCTGGGTAGATATTTTGACCCGGAACCGACCCAATCCCAATATATGCACAGACTAAAATACGTATGGAATAATTACCCCCTCACTATAACAAAATCCGCTATAAGTCAGGGCTACCTGGTCAGGAATAAAAGTCCTGACCAAACTAGGACTGGTTCCCAAGGCTAATCCATGACCAGTGGCAGGGGGAGGGGGGGCAAGCAGGAGCAAGTGCCCCCTTCCAATTTTAATTTTTCTAAACATATATATGTTTTATATATGTAGAATGTTATCAAAGTTAATTTTTCTTTTCATATTTTATTTGCTTCACACGCTTATTAACCTATTTTCAAATTATGTAAACGTTATTTATAAATCACATTATTATCAATATGATTTTAAATAAGAATTAGAAATATAAACACATTAAATTAGGGTAAACATTATAAAATAAGTGGTGTTTCGTTATTTTTATAAATACATCTCATTGTTACATAATTAACAAGTAATGTGTTTTTATTATACATATTAACAATAATATCAAATATACTTCCATTAATGTTAATTGACAAACTATTAGTTTACATCAATTTTATAATGATTAAATAAGAAATTGATATCTATGAGTAACAAAATACTTTATGATCTATAATTAATAGTATACTTTGTTACATGTTAAATAATTTTATCTAATTTATAAACAATTACTTAAATGTATTATAAATATTACAAGTACATAGTTGTATGGTTAATGAGGAAAAGTAAACTAGTATCTATAATTTTTTGTATACTTTATGGAATACCAAATACTTTATTAAGTATATATAAATAATTACATATGTAACAAATATAGCAAGTACATAGGTAATATTAAAACAAAAAACTAATATCTATAATTAATAATATACTCCATGGGATATCAAATAGTATTATATTATGTATAAATAACTAAATGTATAATGTATATAGCAACAACATAGTCCATAAATGTATATGTTATGTGTGCGGATTTATGCTGATTCTTTTCTATTATGAGTGTAATGTATGTTAGGAAAAATAACTACAAATGAAATATGATAGTCTTAGCAGTACATGGCTTCACAATAAATTAATTAATAACATTTTTAATATATTTGTATTGTTTTGAATTTTTATACATCAATCAATATTTATTAAAATAATGTAATTGTTATGACCCCACCTCCCGATAACCCCCAATTAAGGGAGACCGAGAGGTTGAAGCCGCACCCATTAATCCCGGATCAAAGGTTCGACATATAACCATAAACAATTATTAAATTCTAACAGTCTATACTGAAAATGGTAATAAAATTTTTCTTTACATACCTTTTGAAAACTTGGATCTCTATTCTTCTATCCATACTGATACTAATCTATCTAATCCTCCTTTGCACTTTAATTCTCATTTAGTATCACATGTGCCACTTTACTGTTTGTTCTTTTCATTGTACCTAAAACGCCGACAAACAAAACGTCGGTCAGCCGTAACTGGTATGTGGGGGAAACAATAAACATGCAACTATGATAACAATGTAATCATTCAATTACTTGTTTAAAAACCAATATTACGTTTTAGATATAACTCCGCGACCCAAGGGTACCCTATCCTCTGTGTTGTCCCCATTAAACCCCTCATGATCCACCTATATGTGAACCAATTTCTAGGGTTGAGTCACATGGCACTACTCGTAAGTAGTCCACTCCTTAACTCGGGATTTGCTAAAGAGTCTCTAACTCATGGTAACCTAGACCTTACTCTAGGATTACCCCTTTTTAGCCTTTTCAAAATAACAGAGGTGGACCCGGATCTAGCCAGTTATATTATGCACCTTTATAGTGATAATCATAGTCACTTTATATGTTGCATGAAATAAATAAACATCCATCAGTTTAGTTGCATTTAGTGCGATTAAACATCTGAGAATCCATCGGAAAACTAACTCGGGTAGTCATAAGCGTAACCACATACCTGATTTGATGAGTCATGCAGATTATTGAACATTTACTTCATGTATATACAATCAAGCCAATCAACATATCCAAGCAAGTAATTCAATCATCACTTATTTCCTGAAAAGAATATGTACTCTATTGTTACACTCTTCATCGAGAATCTACTCTATTTACTTGAATTCACTTTCTCGGGTTTTGTGTCCTATTTTAGGGTTTCATTATACAAATAGGGTTTCCCTTTATCTTTCACCGCATTCAACCCTAATTTTATGCGATTATTCAAAAACCCTAGTTATCTTATCTATTCTTCAATACTAAGGTTATCTCAACAACATATAACCTTATTTCCATATTTAAAAGCATATTAATCATCAATTAATTTCATTAAACTCCTTTTACATTAAAGATACTATTTGTATCCCTTTTAATTCATGACAAGATCATTAGGTGCATCTATCATTAATTCAAAGCTCATTAGGGTCTAATTAATATATGACTCATTTTTCCATCAATTCCATATTTTATTCATGAAAAGACCCTAATTATTACTTTTAGGGTATTTATTCAGAATTATGGATTTTCATATACAAATAACTTAGAAAGATCATTTAACAATCATATATTCACATTTTCCAATTTAAATATGATCTTATCTTCTTTTACCCTAAATTAGGGTTTCTAAATGCATTATCCTGTAATCTTGGCTTAAAACCTTAAAACATACAATTTCTTATCTAGATAGATTCGCATCTGATATTATCCTTCAACAAGGTATCATTATTCAAACTAACCCATTAGGCATCATATATTCAACCTTTAATTCACAAATAGGGTTTTTATCTTTACTTTAATGCACTTTTCATTAACTTATTGTACTTTTGCAATTAGGAACGAAATATATATTTAATACCATTTTTATTGGATTGCTCTCGTTCTCCCGATCAAAATTCATATATAATTTGTGTTGATCGGAGCTACCAATAGCAAGATATGATTTTTACAAGAAAATCACCTCTCAGCCAATCTGATGGCGCCACGCCATCTCCTCATGCAACGTAGGTGCGGCTCTTTGGGAAACATTTCGAAAAGTCGTTTATACCCTTGATAAGTTAGGCGGATCTTAAGCCCACGGAGGGGCAAACCCGTCCAACGGGTCTTAGCCTTCTTCCTCCTCGCGCCCGCGGCAGGCTGCCGCCCTAGCAACGTGTTTGCGGCTTCTTCCCTCAACCTTGGACCTCCACGACCACCGGGGATCGATCCCCTACCTCCGTCGTGCCCCCTTATAGGTGCGGCTCCCTCAGGCATGGCCGCAGTGGCCGGAAATATACTCCGCAAGCCTGCGGCTCACAGCCCTACTGCAGCCGTCAGGTGGAGCTTCATGCGGGCTGACCTCCCTTCCTTAGAGAACGAAGGACACCACCCTTAGTCCCTTTATGCCCGCCGAATTTCCCGCACTCCGCAGAACCCGAACTATGGTCGAAAGGGCGCAGTTCCAAAAGAATCGGACCTACAACCTGCAGTCGATTTGCAGCTCTCCGGCAAGTGCTATGCGGTGTTAGGACGAGTAGGTGAGGGTCCAGATCCTCTTTGGTGACGTGGGAACGTCTTTCTTCCATCACTGACTCCATCATGGCTTCTTGTCGTTCCATGGGTCGCACTACCCCCCTTCCTTGGTTAGGGTTTTGAAAGAAGAAAAGGGAGAAGAGAGAAAGGGATGCAGGGATCTCTTGGGCTCGACCCAGGGTTCTAACCTCTTATAGAGTAGGGCACGAAGCCTTAGGTGGGGGTATCCACGAGTTAGCAAGCCCCTCTTTTAAGGAAACTCTTTTCCTTCACTGTGAAGCAAGTGTCTCTCTCTCTTTCTCTTTCTCCTAATTATCCTCTTTGATAAACATTATTCCATGGTTAATTTAGAAATACAAAAAACCACTTTCTTATTCTCTTTCATCTTGCTTTTTAAACCATTGGCACGAATTTCCATATTTCCTTAAGTAGAAAATACTACTTCTTTAAGAAAACCATGAAATTAATTAATTATGCATCATATTGTCCTCTTATTCAACTTTATTTGCTTTTTCTCTTTCTTTCCCCCTTTATTGGAACTCCTTGGATCCTAAGTCACTCCATTATTTCGAAATTCCTTTTATTGGATACTTATTATCCTTCTAGATGCATCTTTATGCATGATTTCACATTATCTAATTTATTTCTCATTAAAATACCTCCTTTTGAGAATTTCTTTTTATTTCTCTTTTATTTTCCTCATTGGCCTTCCTTTTATCATTAGAAATTTCATGGATACGAAATTCCACAATGGATCACCTAATTATACCTTTTCCACTTATTTTCCACATTTTCTCATTGTTTACAATTTCTTTCTTAATAAAGAAATACAGAATTAATCTTTTCTTTTTCTAATTGATTTTCTTTGCAACTTTAGACTCCTTGGAGCCCAAGGAATCCAAGAGGCACGAAATCCTCTTTGGATTTGCCTTCTAGAGGTCTCTACATATTTCTTTTCTTATAAATTCAATTATTCATTCACTAATTGAATTTTCTTTGTTATTTCCTTGTTATTGGGCCCAATAGCCAATAAAGCCCACAAATCAAACAACAAGGCTATTTTAAACAAAATCCAATTATTCTCAACCAAATATATGGTTATTTGTTCAAACATCTTTAATATGAGAAATTACATTTCTCATCAATTGAACCCAAAAATTGGGGTTATAACATCCTTCCCCTCTTATAGAAATTTTGTCCTCAAAATTTAGGCAAGCAAACAAACAATTCAGGATAAGACTTTTCCATGTCCATCATTGGCCCCTATGTGGCTTTGCCTTACCCATGGCACTTACAAAGAACCTTTATCATCACTTATTCTTTTCTCTGAGTCCTTTCACTCTGGCATCTATAAACTGCACAGGTGACTCAGGTCATTTCAGCCTCCCTTGGGGCTCACTAGGTTCATTGCTCAGTACATGATCAGGTACCTCACATAGTGATCTAAATTAGACACATGGAAAACATCTACCATTACTCTATCCTGAGGTGTAGGGTCAAACCTAACCTTCTCCACCCATCCATCTCTAATGGACCCATGTATCGGGAACTCAGCTCTCTTAATTATAACTTAGAGGGGTCAGATTTTCATGTCACATTTTCTCCCCCAGTAACTTGTATGTCAGTCTACTTTGCATCTGCTCACGACTCTTATCGTCTCTAGGCTCCTTTTAGCCCTTGAACAATCAAAGTGACTTCATCTACACGCACTGTGGTCCTTTTCTAACCATCATGTGGTCCTTTTCTAACCAGCATGTGGCCCTTTTCACCAACATCACCTTGCTGAAGTGGTGACCGACACAACCTCCTTTACAGAGCTTCATATAAAACCCGATACTGGCTATGGTGGTCATTGTCACATCTTTCGTATGAAAGAAAAAAAAACTATCTCTAGATATCACCCTGAACGAGCACACATGCCCTCATCAGACCCTTTAGTCTGGATCATACTAACCATAGTTAGGGGTGATAAACTATTGAGTTCTTCATGTACCTACTTCCACTTTATGGAAGCAAACTTTTAGGTCAAACCCAAGAATCCTTTGAACTTGCTTCATGGTATAATTGCACCATCTTTCTCATGGGTAGTTCAACTAGCTCTGTCCCTTAACAGAACTCTTCCTTTCTCATATTATCTAGGTAAGGCGACCCACCATAACCCATATGGTATCTCGACCTTCTTTGGCCCAGGGAAGACCTATTACAACATCCATAGTGTTGAGCTCCCATTCCCTCTCAGGGACTCTTTTGTCCTCTATATCGATCCCTTGGGTTATTGGGGTTCGTCCTTTACCTCCTGGCTTGCATGGCCATACACCACATGCATCTTCATCTTAAGCATCCAAAGTGCTATTGCCATTTTCCACGGTGTATGATTATCTCCAACCATGACTCCATGTATGTTATGATTCTTTCAAGATCAACTCCTTGAACCCTAAACCACTCTAGTCGGGGTTTCATCACCTTCTCTTCCAAAGAAGTGTACTTGAGGTTCTACCATCATCCTTTTATCATATCAAGGACTAGACTGGCTAACCAAACAACCCTTAACTTTTCAACTTATCTCGTTACATCTGAGTGTAAAAAAAAACACCTCTCCTTTCCAAACTTAGGGTTAGCCACACAACATCTTTTAGCTTCTAATCACCCAAGTTTTAATCAGATCATTCATTATCACTTCACATCCTTAGGTAACATTACACTTCCATGTATTTTGCTTATCATGTCACCTTAAACTATATGTTTATCTTCATAAGAACATTCTCTGATTCCGTCATCGTGGTGATCAAACTCAACCTGGTATAACTTGTAAATTCTACATAGCTCATCATAGAAGCTTCCTCATAAGGGGACTACCTCATTCCTCTTTGTGTTTGCAAGACATCCATCATTCATTCACTTTACCATGGTAAGATAGCTTCTCTATCCCCATTTCTCGTGGCAATGCTCCAACCTACATCATCTCTTATCCTTGGTGTATGACATGCATAATGTCCTATCTCTCACCCCCATAACAAGAGGAAATAAGCATTTGGCTGCAGTCCAAATACAGAGTTCTTCCCATTCCAAGAGTAGAGATGGTACATCCCACCTTGCCAGTACACCTTTAAATCTAAGTTGCAACATGCCACATATGTCTCTTTACCACAAACATCATGATATCAAACTAGTCTTGAACCTACTGAGGTTTATATACTTGGTCATCTCCTCTTGGTCTATAGGGTACCGACTCTTTTGGGGTCATCCCTCTTCCCTCATGCATCAAGAGAGTGCCCTACTCATCTGCCCTTTGGGTCCCATGAGTTCATGAAGGTGATCAATCTCCTAACCCATGGCCCTCAGACAATGATAGTTGTTACCTCCCGACCCTATGGTCATGTGCAACTGGGGAATTTGGCAACTCCTACTTTCATCGGTCTTATCCCTACCTGACCCTAGGATAGACTTAGGATTCTCCATTACAGTACATGTTCACTTAGAACCTTACCCAAGTCTTCATCATCTCTCTTTATGCATTCATGGGCTGACCTTCATCCTTTCATTGAGATCATCGCAACATGCCTACCTTGGTCAAGCCCTATACCGGTTACCTCCATGGTAACACATCTGCATGAACTTAGAGATGGATATCTATGGGTTTATAGGTTCATTCTCATGCCATGTACTTTTCACTTAGCTTCTCAAGATCCTAAGAGACCTCTTTAGGTCACCTTAAACTAACCAAAACTGATATACACCCTTCCAAAGGGGTCCCTCTCCCAGGATGGGAGGAAAACTATCTCTAAGGTCACAGAAGCTCTTAGGTCTAGGGTTTACATCTACACGAGCCTACTTAACCCTAGCAAACCATTATGGCATAAGCAGCCCACTTACTGTACCATGCTAGGTCATACTTGTCCTCTTTCCTCAATACTGGATCAAGATCATTCTTTCCCTTATCATCAACCTAGCTGTGAGGGGTTCATCAAACACACCTTAAACCTTAGGGGCTTCTCTTTTCCTCTATTCATGAGGCGTACCATGCTCAAAACTATAGAAACTTAATTCTCATCATGAGCATTAGATATACCACTTCCCCTCTTAGGCCTAGGAACCCTAGGTTCACTTTTAGGTGTCCAACTGCATGCCCTATCTCTTAACCATGAACCATGCATGCAAAAGGCATGACATGCACTTCTTGTCATCCTTCAACTCAAGCAGCACTTAGGGTTGGGTCCTTCTTAAGGACAACCATCAAGGTACAAGGCCTCATAACCTGCTACAAAACCTTTCTAAGTCTAAGGAACTCTCCTTCCTACCTCGAAGGGTAAACCTCTCTACCATAGGCACGTAGGCACCAGATGCTTCATCTTCATGTCTAGGATTTGGTCCCTCTAAAGGCAACCAAGATATCATCAACTTTCAGGGATCGATCATGAGGCAACCACTATCATCCATTGTTCAGGTTTTTAGGCTTCCAATCTTCTTGCTGGGTTTCCTACTCTCTCTAGAGCTAACCCCACATCCAACCTCACCATTAGAGGTCCTTTCTTCATGAAGGATCAACCTCAAAGGCATTCTCTACATGGGTGAAGCCTAGGTTCGAACTTATGGTTGCTCAAGATCATCCATAACCCTTTATACTCTATCATAATTCCTTATCCAGGGTTTCATCCTACCGTCAGCACTATGACATGCCCTAGGTGCCAGCTATACCCTACTTGCACAAGCCCAGAGGGTTTCTAAGGTCCTTCACTAACCTCATCATCTAAGGAGTCATCCTTTACCCTAACATGCATGACCCTTCCCAGGGTTGGGTTGCCAAAGGTGTTAGGTCATCCATGGATCATATGGTATCCCAAAGGCATGTCCTTTCAAACACCTGGTCCAACTCATCTCTCTCTAACCTTCATTAGGGTTGGGGTTAGCATCATCCCCAGAGGATGTGCCATGTCTCTACCCGCAATGGAGATCTCTATCTCCAAGACCGACTTATCCTCCTGACAAGAAGGTCTAGCCTCAGGTCTCTTCTGAGGACATGACAACCTATGTCATACGATCTAAGCATGTATCTATTATTTATTTTGCGCTTAATCTATTAAGCTTATGTCCGTGATATCTTATTTACATGCCTTTCATTAATTTAGTGGAGGATTCCTTAAACCTTATTAACATTACCCATACCTCAAGAGGGTGAGGAGAAGAAAGGAAACCCTAATCCTTTATGTCCCTATCAGAATTTTGTGATGAGAAGGGATGAATAAGATGAGAAGTCCTAAAGGTATCTTATTTCGATTCATACCCTAAGACTTTGGCCAGGCGGTCACACGGGTCCAGGAGTCCTCGTATTCCGACTAGCGGTACGGAGGAAAATCTTGCCAGCCCCCGGTCGTGATCCCTTTCTAGACACCTCCATCTTTTGGATACTCCTCTAATAACTCCCTTGGGTTCTATGGAGTTTGTAAAATTTAATAATTATTAATGGTTAAATGAGGAACCTACGCTCTGATACCAAATGTTACGACCCCACCTCCCGATAACCCCCAATTAAGGGAGACCGAGAGGTTGAAGCCGCACCCATTAATCCCGGATCAAAGGTTCGACATATAACCATAAACAATTATTAAATTCTAACAGTCTATACTGAAAATGGTAATAAAATTTTTCTTTACATACCTTTTGAAAACTTGGATCTCTATTCTTCTATCCATACTGATACTAATCTATCTAATCCTCCTTTGCACTTTAATTCTCATTTAGTATCACATGTGCCACTTTACTGTTTGTTCTTTTCATTGTACCTAAAACGCCGACAAACAAAACGTCGGTCAGCCGTAACTGGTATGTGGGGGAAACAATAAACATGCAACTATGATAACAATGTAATCATTCAATTACTTGCTTAAAAACCAATATTACGTTTTAGATATAACTCCGCGACCCAAGGGTACCCTATCCTCTGTGTTGTCCCCATTAAACCCCTCATGATCCACCTATATGTGAACCAATTTCTAGGGTTGAGTCACATGGCACTACTCATAAGTAGTCCACTCCTTAACTCGGGATTTGCTAAAGAGTCTCTAACTCATGGTAACCTAGACCTTACTCTAGGATTACCCCTTTTTAGCCTTTTCAAAATAACAGAGGTGGACCCGGATCTAGCCAGTTATATTATGCACCTTTATAGTGATAATCATAGTCACTTTATATGTTGCATGAAATAAATAAACATCCATCAGTTTAGTTGCATTCAGTGCGATTAAACATCCGAGAATCCATCGGAAAACTAACTCGGGTAGTCATAAGCGTAACCACATACCTGATTTGATGAGTCATGCAGATTATTGAACATTTACTTCATGTATATACAATCAAGCCAATCAACATATCCAAGCAAGTAATTCAATCATCACTTATTTCCTGAAAAGAATATGTACTCTATTGTTACACTCTTCATCGAGAATCTACTCTATTTACTTGAATTCACTTTCTCGGGTTTTGTGTCCTATTTTAGGGTTTCATTATACAAATAGGGTTTCCCTTTATCTTTCACCGCATTCAACCCTAATTTTATGCGATTATTCAAAAACCCTAGTTATCTTATCTATTCTTCAATACTAAGGTTATCTCAACAACATATAACCTTATTTCCATATTTAAAAGCATATTAATCATCAATTAATTTCATTAAACTCCTTTTACATTAAAGATACTATTTTTATCCCTTTTAATTCATGACAAGATCATTAGGTGCATCTATCATTAATTCAAAGCTCATTAGGGTCTAATTAATATATGACTCATTTTTCCATCAATTCCATATTTTATTCATGAAAAGACCCTAATTATTACTTTTAGGGTATTTATTCAGAATTATGGATTTTCATATACAAATAACTTAGAAATATCATTTAACAATCATATATTCACATTTTCCAATTTAAATATGATCTTATCTTCTTTTACCCTAAATTAGGGTTTCTAAATGCATTATCCTGTAATCTTGGCTTAAAACCTTAAAACATACAATTTCTTATCTAGATAGATTCGCATCTGATATTATCCTTCAACAAGGTATCATTATTCAAACTAACCCATTAGGCATCATATATTCAACCTTTAATTCACAAATAGGGTTTTTATCTTTACTTTAATGCACTTTTCATTAACTTATTGTACTTTTGCAATTAGGAACTAAATATATATTTATTACCATTTTTATTGGATTGCTCTCGTTCTCCCGATCAAAATTCATATATATTTTGTGTTGATCGGAGTTACCAATAGCAAGATATGATTTTTACAAGAAAATTACCTCTCGGCCAATCCGATGGCGCCACGTCATCTCCTCATGCAACGTAGGTGCGGCTCTTTGGGAAACATTTCGAAAAGTCGTTTATACCCTTGATAAGTTAGGCGGATCTTAAGCCCACGGAGGGGCAAACCCGTCCAACGGGTCTTAGCCTTCTTCCTCCTCGCGTCCGCGGCAGGCTGCCGCCCTAGCAACGTGTTTGCGGCTTCTTCTCTCAACCTTGGACCTCCACGACCACCGGGGATCGATCCCCTACCTCCGTCGTGCCCCCTTACAGGTGCGGCTCCCTCAGGCATGGCCGCAGTGGCCGGAAATATACTCCGCAAGCCTGCGGCTCACAGCCCTGCTGCAGCCGTCAGGTGGAGCTTCATGCGGGCTGACCTCCCTTCCTTAGAGAACGAAGGACACCACCCTTAGTCCCTTTATGCCCGCCGAATTTCCCGCACTCCGCAGAACCCGAACTATGGTCGAAAGGGCGCAGTTCCAAAAGAATCGGACCTGCAACCTGCAGTCGATTTGCAGCTCTCCGGCAAGTGCTATGCGGTGTTAGGACGAGTAGGTGAGGATCCAGATCCTCTTTGGTGACGTGGGAACGTCTTTCTTCCATCACGGACTCCATCATGGCTTCTTGTCGTTCCATGGGTCGCACTACCCCCCCTTCCTTGGTTAGGGTTTTGAAAGAAGAAAAGGGAGAAGAGAGAAAGGGATGCAGGGATCTCTTGGGCTCGACCCAGGGTTCTAACCTCTTATAGAGTAGGGCACGAAGCCTTAGGTGGGGGTATCCACGAGTTAGCAAGCCCCTCTTTTAAGGAAACTCTTTTCCTTCACTGTGAAGCAAGTGTCTCTCTCTTTCTCTTTCTCCTAATTATCCTCTTTGATAAACATTATTCCATGGTTAATTTAGAAATATGAAAAACCACTTTCTAATTCTCTTTCATCTTGATTTTTAAACCATTGGCACGAATTTCCATATTTCCTTAAGTAGAAAATACTACTTCTTTAAGAAAACCATGAAATTAATTAATTATGCATCATATTGTCCTCTTATTCAACTTTATTTGCTTTTTCTCTTTCTTTCCCCCTTTATTGGAACTCCTTGGATCCTAAGTCACTCCATTATTTCGAAATTCCTTTTATTGGATACTTATTATCCTTCTAGATGCATCTTTATGCATGATTTCACATTATCTAATTTATTTCTCATTAAAATACCTCCTTTTGAGAATTTCTTTTTATTTCTCTTTTATTTTCCTCATTGGCCTTCCTTTTATCATTAGAAATTTCATGGATACGAAATTCCACAATGGATCACCTAATTATACCTTTTCCACTTATTTTCCACATTTTCTCATTGTTTACAATTTCTTTCTTAATAAAGAAATACAGAATTAATCTTTTCTTTTTCTAATTGATTTTCTTTGCAACTTTAGACTCCTTGGAGCCCAAGGAATCCAAGAGGCACGAAATCCTCTTTGGATTTGCCTTCTAGAGGTTTCTACATATTTTCTTTTCTTATAAATTCAATTATTCATTCACTAATTGAATTTTCTTTGTTATTTCCTTGTTATTGGGCCCAATAGCCAATAAAGCCCACAAATCAAACAACAAGGCTATTTTAAACAAAATCCAATTATTCTCAACCAAATATATGGTTATTTGTTCAAACATCTTTAATATGAGAAATTACATTTCTCATCAATTGAACCCAAAAATTGGGGTTATAACAGTAATTGCATTTATCTTATGTTATTAATTATTTAAATTATAATTCTATTCGCAAGTTGTGAAAATATTACTCCTCTAAATTATACATATATTTTTCATCATGATGTCAAAGATAACATAATTTTTATATTTAAATTTCCAACACTACATAGAAATAACAATCATAATAATCCAGTGAATAATATATTGTCACAACATTTATTGAGTTTATTAGGTAAAATTAATAAATAGGTTTAACACCATCATAAGTATCTTTATTTAAAAATAAATTGCTATAATGTTGTTTTTTTATTTTTGAATAATAATAGTAATTTTCACATTGTACTACTTATATATTTAATTTTCTTAGCTTTATGTTACTTTTTAATTACTTGAGTCATCAAGCTCATCAAGTAGGAAATTATTTGTTTGATTAAAAAAATAATAATCCACACAATCAATATTGAACACTAAATTGATGTGTTTCTTTAAACGACCTATATTTATGAAAAAATAATTTAATAGAATAGTTGGACTTATAAAAATAATAAATCTTTTCAATATCAGATGTCACCATTTCAAGCTCATCTTTAATTTAAGAAAATCATAAATGTATGTAGCATATTATAATATACATATACAATAATCCATATACATAGATCTAAAATTAAGTATTCCACTAAGTAATGAGTTATGTCTTCAACTTCTTTTTTTATTTGTGTATGATACATCTATTTTCTTGTCTTGATCCAAGTAATAGGTCAATTGAGACATATTGACACTTGATATGAATTCCACATATGTACTTAACATAATTTTTATATGTACCCCCCTCCATGAGGGGATTCGCTCCGCCACTGTGGACCCTGACTATTGTAATTTGACTTCTTGACTAAATTTCTTTTTTTTTCTTTTTAATATTTTCCCAGACCTAATAACCGGTTGGTTTAAGTTTAACCCTGGGGAAAGTATGATGGTTGATATGCTACACAACCCAGCGCCTGCTTGCACGCCCCACTCTTGAAGTCCACCTTCCGGTTTCCCTCTCTCACACGACGATCGCAGGGGCTCCATCTTCCGCCGGTTTTTTCTCTCACGTGTCGGACGCCGGCGCTCCATCCTTCTACCAGTTTCTTCTCGCACCTGATGGCCGCAGGCGCTCCATCCTTCCTGTGGTTTTTCTTCTCTGCGCTCCATCCTTCCGGTGGTTTCTTCTCAGCGCTCCATCCTTTCGTCAACTTCACCGGTTTTGTAGCACGCTGCGTCGTAACCACCGTCTGCAGGCCGAGTACATATGCCTGGGGCTACAGGTGGTCGTTCGCTAACACAAATCATCACTATTCTTCACTCCGCACAAAGCACGAATGGCTGGCTCTCCTGTTGGCCGTCGTCTTCCAGCCGCCAAAGCTTTCGGCCGTTCCGGTGTGATTCTTTTCTCAGGTTTCTTTCTCAAATGTATCTCTCCTTCAACCCTTGTTTCATTTTCTGCAATCATCCATGTTATCAGAGGGCTGTTAATTGCTCCTGTTATGTATTATCTGGTGTAAAACTTGCTACTTGCTGCTCTGCAAATACCGTATTGGAGTTCCCGTCTAGACTTGTTGTTTGATCATCATTTCCGGACTTACTGTTCGATCGTTTGCTTCTAAACTTGTTGTCCGATGGTTTAATTTTGGACTGTGCAAGTATAAATATAAAGTTATGTCGTTCTTGACCTGTTGTGCTAAAGGAAGAAGATCGGACTGACAAGGTATGCATTACCAACGGAACAACTTTTCATCATTTTTATTAGAAATGTAGCATATTTTTTCTGATATAAGATCACTATATAAGAAATTATTTAATTTTTGGTGACCATAATTGTAGCCCAAACAAGTTCATTCTCGATTAGTCACATTAATAAATGAATATATATGCCAAATTTATGTCATGTGAAGATTAAATCTTTGTTGTTTGTGACTGGTTATCCTTGACATGAGAAAGATGGAAGTGAAACTGGCAATCATTCAACAAGTCTTGTTCAAGTTCTACTTTTAATTGTTTTCCAACGTAATAGAACATAAAGAAAAAATATTGATATTTGGTTCATTGATTACTTTGGAATTATATGCATAGAACAAGCTACCATGTTCCTAGTAATAAATATTTTCTTGCATTTGTAATACTAGTTAGAATGTTGTTATAGTTAAGAAAATGTCTAAATATTAGCATCGAGTTCCCTTCTTTATTTATAAAAGTGAATTCGGCAGAATACTTCTTAATCAGTCTTATATTTTTTATCTTTATCGAAATCTTTGTTAATATCTATTCTTTTTAAATTTGTGACGTCTCTGTTTTCTACTATGCTTATGCTATATCAATTTAGTAGAAAAAAACTCAAGACTAAAACTATAAAATTGCATATTGTGTTCAAAATTAATATTTTATTCCATCATGTTTATTTAGTATTTTTATCCAATAGATCAGAAATTTAATAAAAAATAATCTTCATGAAAAGTTGCTAGTATAATTGCAAACATTACTTGTTTATGCGAGGATTTTAGATTTTGTTCAAAACTTATCAATTATTTGTGTAGGAAAATTATTTGGATTAATTTTAATGGTTAGGGTGTATTTCCATACTCTAATGCCTTTCTTCTCTCACCTACTAACAATTAAACACATTTAACGATGTGCCCACTTTTATTGGATTTTTTTCACCTTTGTAAAATTAGAATGAAGAATCACACATATAGGTAGGAAACTTTAAAACATTAATGTTTCCAGTGGCGGAGACAGCCCCCTAATGGAGGGGGCACATATAAAAATAATGTTAAGTACATATGTGAAATTCATATTGAGTGTCAATATGTCTCAATTGACCTATTTACTTAGATCGAGGCAAGAAAATAGATGTATCTTACACAAATAAAAAAAGAAGTTGAAGACATAACTCATTACTTATTGGAGTACTAAATTTTAGATCTATGTATATGGATTATTGTTTATATATATTATAATATGCTACATACATTTATGATTTTCTTACATTAAATATGAGCTTGAAATGGTGACATATGATATTGAAAAGATTTAATCTTTTTTATAAGACCAACTATTCTATTAAATTTTTTTTAATAAATATAAGTCGTTTAAAAAGCACATCAATTTAGTGTTTAATATTGATTGTGTGGATTATTATATATTTTAATCAAACAAATAATTTCCAACTTGATGAGTTTGACAACTCAAGTAATTAAAAAGTAACATAAAGCTAAGAAAATTGAATATATAAGTAGTACAACGTGAAAATTACTATTATTATTTAAAAATAAAAAAACAACACTATAGAAATTTATTTTTAAATAAAGATACTTATGATGGTGTTAAACCTATTTATTAATTTTACCTAATAAACTCAATAAATGTTGTGACAATATATGGTTCACTAGATTATTATGATTGTTATTTCTATGTAGCGTTGGAAATTTAAATATAAAAATTATGTTATCTTTGACATCATGATGAAAAAAAAAGTATAATTCAGAGGAGTAATATTTGCACAACTTGCAAATAGAAGTATAATTTAAAGAATTAATATCATAAGATACATGCAATTACATTATTTTAACAAATATTGATTGATGTATAAAAATTCAAAACAATACAAATATATTAAAAATGTTATTAATTAATTTATTATGAAACCATGTACTACTAAGACTATCATATTTCATTTGAAGTTATTTTTACTAACATACATTACACTCATAAGAATCAGCCGAAATCCGCACACATAAAATATACATCTATGGACTATGATGTTGCTATATACATTATACATTTAGTTATTTACGCATAATATAATACTATTTGATATCCCATGGAGTATATTATTATTATAGATATTGGTTTTTTGTTTTAATATTACCTATGTACTTTCTATGTTTGTTACATATTAAAGTATTTATATATACTTTATAAAGTATTTGGTATTCCATAAAGTATACAAAAAATTATAGACATTGGTTTACTTTTCCTCATTAACCATACAACTATGTACTTGTTATATTTATAATACATTTAAGTAATTGTTTATAAATTATATAAAATTATTTAACATGTCACAAAGTATACTATTAATTATAGATCATAAAGTATTTTGTTACTCATAGATATCAGTTTCTTATTTAATCATTATAAAATTGGTGTAAACTAATATTTCGCCAATTAACATTAATGGATGTATTTGGTATTGTTGTTAATATGTTTAATAAATTATATTCTTAATAGTGCTACTTGTCAAAGTTGTTTCCCTTGTCTAATTTAACATGTTACTTCTTGTATTTTCCCCTTTGTCCTCAAGCATTATATCTCTTATATATATATATATATATATATATATATATATATATATATATATATATATATATATATATATAGCATCATGCATTAACATCAAGCAGCAACTTGCCATTTTTTAAATTTGACTAGAAATTTGCCATTTTTTTATTTGATTTTGTATACACATGTTGTATTAGTTTTTTTTATACTTCCATCCTCTTATTTGCTAACAAGTTCTCACAATTATTTGGATAATAAATTCATATTTTTATACATTGTCCAAAGCAGCTGAACAACATAGATTATGGGTATTATATGTTGAAGTACATGAGAGACATCATTGATGCAAGAATTAGAAATATTCCTGAATGTGTAAGCTACTTATCATTATATTATGTTAGTTCGTTCAAATTTCTTATTAATTTGAAAAAGACAATATGTTGATATATTTGTCATATGATTGCAGTATTATTCGAAGTATATTGACAGTTGCTTCAACCAAGAAGAAATCGATGAGGTCTGAAATGAGTGGGTGACGTGTTCTTGAGCACACATAAGATTACATGACATGAGGGGGAGACATTTATTCTTTAACACAGAACAATGTGAAATTTTATTTGTTTGTTTTTAGTTAGATTCTAGAGTGGATACTTAATACTTTGTATTATTCAATATTTGTATGGATGATAGAATATTTATTAAATTCAGTATGAGTTTCTCTCAAGGTTTGATGGAAAATTTGTTCAATTATGTGCTTGTTTGTGAAATGAAAAAAGTATAATGTCATATTTATTATAATTTATTAATAATATAGTTAATTTGATTAATAAAATTGGTTCAATATAAGACCTATCAAAATCTAATCAAAGACAACATTTAATGATATGTTGTAAAATGTATGATACTACAACAAACAACACATGTTGTGTTATCCATACCTATTACAACAGGTGCATCTGGAAAAAACACACATATTACAACAGGTGTTTCTAGTGAACTACAACATGCATAACCTATTGTATAAAATGTGTATATTACAACAGACACGCAACATGTTGTATAAACAACCCTATTACAATGGTTGAATGTATGGAAAGACAACATGTTTCAACTATTGTATAAACCTACCTATTACAACGGGTGCACTGCATGTTGTAATAAACCTACCTATTACAACAGGTGTGTTTAGTGAAAGACAACATGCTTCAACTGTTGTATAATATATATTACAACAAATAAACTACATGTTGTAAAAAACACCCATATTACAACATGTGTGTATAGAAAAAGACAACGTGGTTTAACTGTTGTAGTATATATAGTACAATGGGTGCACCACATGTTGTGTAAAATACCCATATTACAATAGGGCATTCATCAAAAGACAACATGTTTTAACTGTTGTATAAAATACATCTATTACAACATGTGATCACATGTTGTATAAAGCCCCCCCCATAAGACCACGCGATCTAATACAACGGTTAACACCTGTTGTAAAATGGAAAAATGAACTGTTGTAAAAAGCTTTTTCTGTAGTAGTGATATTTTGTTTATATTTTCAATCTAATATATTTGGCCATATGAATTCCTTGATGGGTGGTCATAATGTTATGCAATGAATTTCCATCTATTCATATATAATTGTTTATTTCTAGAACTCTCTTAAACCCTATCTTTGTTGGAGATGTTATACCGATACAGTCCCGGATGTGATAAAAACTTATTGTAGAAGCGTTACCGACAAGTGTATAAACCCAAAGAAGAAACACCAAATTTAACGTGGAAAACTCTCCCCAAGACAAGGAGAAAAAAAACCACGGGGGCAATACCGTCCAACAAGCACTATATAATTAACATTACAACTCACATTGCCTGGATTTCATTATCCCTAAATCCAAGTAGCCCTCCCCACATGAGAACAAAGATTAGGAAGAAGAAAATCACAACTAGTGTGTACAAAACCTCCCTCTTTACTTGATCTCCTCACGAGGCCGTTATTTTGCTGGGGATTTCTTGATGTCGATGTGACCACTAACTGGGTCAGACTGTTGGCTCTATGGAAACACTACATCTATAACCACCAACCGCTACTTTTCTTCAAGGCAAAGTCATTGGCCCTCTCTTATCAACCAAGAGAGTTTCTCTATCAGTGCACCCAATGTGTCACCAACTATCAACCACTACTTCACTTCAAAGAAAAGTCACTAACCCTCTCTTATTTACCAAGAGAGATCATCCAGTTGTCCTTGTTCTCTAACACTCTCTACCACAGAAGACACTAAAAAGAAACTGGAGGGATCACACCTCAACCAGTGGGATGATCTCAATGGAATCCCCTAGGGACTCTATTTATAGACCTCCATGGTATGTGGTTGCAACTAGGAATTCTTGTCCAACTCTGAGTTCAACTCCAAGTCCAACTCCATTTTGCACATAGAGAATCACCTTCCTCCCCTTTTAGATTTTGACTCCTATTAGGATTGGTAGCACAAGCCAACTCCTACTCAAGTCCTAATCCAATTAGGCATGGGTCGGGTCCTTTTCCTATTCCCAACAATCTTAACTTGTTTAATTGTTGTCTTTTTATAGGAAGAGGCAAATTTTTTAGACTTGTATTTATTTGAGTTTGATATCCTTTTGCAGATGATTTTTGGCTTTCTGTAATTGAATGTATTTTCCTAAAATATGACACTAAGAAGAACTAGTCCATTGGCTCAACAATCTCTGGAGTAACACGTGGATCACATCACCACCTGTAATGGATCCACTCTCCTCAGACATGTCATCATCATGTCATTTTCATCCATCTTCTTGAAGTCCAATCTTGACTTCACTTTGTTCCCAGGAAACTAAGAAGAAGTATCCTGGAAGCTTTTTTTCTCTCTCCATGCACATACCTAAAACTTTGATGGCTCCCCCTAACTAGTATGTCGAGCCACCCTAGATGAAATCCTTATTTCTGGCCTTCAATACCAAGGTACAAAAATCCTCTGATGATGCTCCCCATATCCATGTAGCTCCTCATTAGAAGCTTGATCCTTACTGTTGTCATCTCTCTTCATCCTATAGTCCCACTTAGACTTTAGTGCTCTCCAACCCTTGGGAAGCACCACAAGCTCATAGGTATCATTCTTATATAAAGAAGACAACTCGTCTGGGCATCACCTGATGCAACTGTGTTTTATCTCTATGAGTTTGTGCCTCATGATAAATCTCTATCTCCCCCTGATCAGTAAGGAGAATAAACTGACATGTCAGATATCTAGATGAAGGATGACAAACTCTGTCAGACCTCCTCAACTTCTACTTTGAGGAATCTACCTGGTGATGATCTTTCTCTCCCTACCCAAAATTCTATGACTATGAATCTAAACCACTCAATTGTGCATCTGGAATAGGAACACTTGACATTCTCTCACTATACTGCTCACGGTGATCTTGTTGCTCTTTTTCATCATCTAAAGACTACACCTATGAAGAAGGTGAAGCATCCTCATACTCATCATCAGAAGATCTATAACCTGATCCTATAGCCTTTGCATCATCACTCCTAGGCTCTCTAACTATCTGACTCTCACAGAAAGTCACATCTCTATGTCTTCTCATGGTCCTTTTTATAGGATCTCATAACTTGTAGCCAAAATGATGATCTCCATAGCCAAGAAAGATACATGAAACCTCTTTATCATCCAAATTTTGACTCTTTTCCTTTGGAACATGTACATAAGCTTTACACCCAAATACTCACAGATGAGCATAAGAAGCATTCTTTCATGTCCATACATTCTCAGGTATATCAAAACTCAAAGGAACTAATGGAGATTGATTAATCAGATAGCATACAATACGTACGACCTCGCCCCAGAATGTCTTTGGCAACTTTGTAGTCTTCAACATGCATCTAACTTTCTATGGTATGGTTCATCCTCTCAGCTGTACCATTGTTTTCTGATGTGCCATGCTCTGTCCTTTCATGATGTATTCCATGTTACACACATTAATCTTAGAACTTCCTAGAGGTGTACTCTCCTCTATTGTCCGTACAGAGACACTTCAGCTTTTTCTCTGTCTCCCACTCCACCATGGCATGGAATTTTTGAAAACACTGAAAGACATGATCCTTGGTCTTCAATAAGTAGGCCCATATCTTCCTAGATGCATCATCAATGAATTTGACAAAATACATATTGCCATCCAGTGAAGCAACATCAAACAGACCGAAAACATCTGAAATGAACCAACTGCAGAAGTTGTGACTTCACCTTTGATCTTGTCTTGAAAGAAAGACATCGATGCTTTCCTATATGACATGCATCACATGAACTGAGACTAGTATCCTTGCCACAAGGTATAAATCTCTACTTTGATAAAAGCTTCAAGCCTTTCTCGCTCATGTATCCTAGTCATCTATGCCATAGATCTCTCTGGTGATCCTCAACTGCATATATATGGCCACCTTTGAGCACCTTAAGCTAGCTCTTATGCAATGTGTGACATAATTTGCCCCGCACAATAACCAAGGCCCCCTTGATGATCGTACATTTCCCACCAGCAAAATCCAGATGAAAACCTTCTCTATAAAAGAATGAACCAAATATCAAACTCAGTCGCAAATCTGGAACATGACAAACATCTTTCAATGTAAGCATGCAACTGACACTTATTTGAATATAAATGTCTCCAATCCTGATAATTCTGGAGAAGCTAGAATTTCCTATGTTCACCCTCTCGAAATCTCCCCTCCTGTATGAAGTGAAGAATTTCTTACTCGATGAAGCATGATAAGAAGTTGTAGTATCCACTACCCACTCAGAATCATCATTCTCAGCATGCAAACACTACTCTTGGACTGTTAAGACCACATCTTCTTCATTGTCCCTATCATCTAAGATTGTTGATGTAGTGTTCTTGTCGTCATCTTGCTTGTCTTTGGCTTCAGACCCATGTTTATTTTTTAAACCTTACAATCCCTTTTGAAATGACATGTCTTGTCATAATGGAAGCACTCTCTACTACTCTTTGACCTGGATCTACCATGAGACTTCTTACAATTCTGGGACTCACCACAACTCTTGGATCTGACATGGTCTCTCACTCTATCAATGCCTCTGCTCTCTATGAAGTGCACCTCTGATTCGTTATCTCCTGAAGCCCGTCGCCAAGTCTCTTCATTCAATAGACTGCTCTTCATCTGATCAAGTCTGAACTTTTCTTCCTGTGTAGAATCACTGACTGTCACTACGAGTATCTCCCAACTATTAAGTAATGATCCCAGAAGAAGTAGATCCTGGAGTTCATTATCAAGAACCATCTTCGTGGACCCCAGTTGATTTACAAGGCTTTGGAATTCATTCATATGCTCGGTGATGCTTGTAGCATCCCGGTACTTGAGGTTCACCAACTTCCTAATCAAGAAATCTTTATTTGTGGCAGGATTCGACTCATAGAACTTCTTAAGCTTCTCCCGCAAGTCTTTGGCATGGGTCTCTTCTGAGACGTGATGGAACACAAAAATGTCGAGCCACTTTCAAACTGTTCCAACAATCTTCCTATTTAATTTCTTCCAGTTTGCATCAGACATACTCTCTGGATTTTGTCATTCTATTGGATCATGCAAATCTTTGCAAAGAGAATATCCTCCATCTTGGGTTTCTAAATCTGCCAATTTGTGCTTGTCAATTTATCATCGTCGCATCTTCATACTTCTCCATCTAGACCAGTATCTGCAGCTTGCTCTCTGATACCACTTGTTGGGGATGTTGTCCTGATACGGTCCCAGATGTGACATGCAGAAGCGTTACCGACAAGCATATAAAAACAAAGAAGAAACAACAGATTTAACGTGATAAACTCTTCCCAAGACAATGAGAGAAAAACCACATGGCAATACCGGCCAACAAGTACTGTGTAATTAAGATTACAACCCATATTGTCTGGATTTAATTACCCCTAAATCCAAGTAGCCCTCCCCACACGAGAACAAAGATGAGAAAGAAGAGAATCACACCCGGTGTGTATAAAATATCCCTCTTTACTTGATCTCCTCACAAGGCCACCGCCATTGTTGGGGACTGCTTGATGCCATAGTGACTTCTGACTGGGTCAGACCATTGCCGCTATGGCAACACTGCATCTGTAACCGCCAACCGCTACTTTACTTCAAGACAAAGTCATTGGCCCTCTCTTATTAACCAAGAGAGCTACTTTGTCAGTGCACCCAATGTGTCACCAACTATCAGCCGCTACTTCACTTCAAGGAAAAGCCATTGACCCTCTCTTATGTACCAAGAGAGCTCCTCCAGTTGTTCTTATTCTCTGACACCTTCTATCACAGAAGACACCAACAAGCAGCTGGAGGGATCACACCTCAACCGGTGGGATAATCTCAATAGCCTCCCCCAGGGCCTCTATTTATAGGCATTCATGGTATGTGGTTACAACTATGAATCCTTGTCCAACTCTGAGTCAAACTTCGAGTCCAAATCTATGTTGCACATAGAGAACCATCTTTCTTCCCTTTTAGAATTGACTCCTATTAGGATTGGTAGCACAAGCCAACTCCTACTCAAGTTCAAATCCAATTAGGCATGGGCCAGATCCTTTTCCCATTCCCAACAATCTTAACTTGTTTAATTGTTGTCTTTTTATAGGAAGAGGCACATTTTTTAGACTTGTATTTATTTGAGTTTGATATCCTTTTGCAGATGATTTTTGGCTTTCTGTAATTGAATGTATTTTCCTAAAATATGACACTAAGAAGAACTAGTCCATTGGCTCACTTAATTTGAATGAAATATAACTTAAAAGTGGATTAAATCACTGTTCGATACAGTTTGCCTAATGGAACTCATTCACCCCCCCTGAAATTGAACAAAACCAACTAGTTTGATTACATAGTCTAGTTATGTTTTGTTTCGAATCATATCCGGAAAAACCATCAAGTGATCCTAATTTTAGTGAGATCAGTCTTTCACATACTTTGTATCCTTTATGCATTGAGTGATTTTTTTCTATGTGGATGTAGACATAATTGTCTTGGTAAGTACAAGGTTGCAAAGACAACTTTCTTGGTAGATGTCCAATGTTCAAATCACCGGTGTGAATGGATAGTGTGGGTATTGTGTCCAATAATTGTAGTTGCCTTGGTTTCATGATGCCTGACTATGTGTGTGCTTTGTTAGTTAATAGGATATGCCCTGCAATGCTAAGGACACAAATGGAAGATATTAGATGTCAAAATATCATGTTTTTTTTGCCTCCTGTTCTTCTTGGTGTTCTCTCCTGACTTTAGCTGGCTAAGAAATGCGGTTCAAACAGGCAGACTTCTCCGCTGGTGTCCGATTTCTACATCAGCTTGGGTTTTACATCCTATAGAATGTTTTTTGGTACGGCCGGGGTACATGTCAACCTACTTCGGCGGCATGCATGGGAGCTTCAACCAGCCAACGCAATAATAGAGTTGTTCACGTCCACCGCAATGATTGCGGCTGCTTGGTCGGATTGAGATGCTTTGAATCGCGAATTAAAGACGTGAGACTTCGAGAGGATATGAAAATCGGGACTTGTGAGCTGTCGGGGGCAAATATTTTAATTAATGTTAGAAGTATAAAATGCATTGAAATTCTAATATACAAATATTTCTGTCTGTGATGGCATTGACATCCTACCTCTCCCTTGTACGATGCGTTGCAACTACAATATACCACAAGTGCGAAGGGAATAACATAATATCTCAGCATGGCGATGCACGTAATGCAATTTAATCGATAAACGAAAGTTCAATTAAAGAACTTACAGTTAATCTTCTGATGGGATCTCAAGTTTATTAGGCTCCAATTATGAAAACGTAATCTGAGTCCTCATTACACTTGAATAGAATACCAATTTGTGAATCGTGAAGTCCAAAAAATGTTTTTTCAGGCGGTCAACACTTCTTGTTTCCAATTGTACAAGAGGGATGTAGAAGGCTTCTGTTTGAATAAAAGGAAATTGTGGAACTATCTATACAATGATTCACAAATCAGCAACATCAAGTTCATGATTTGTCCAATAACCTTTCTTATTTTTAGAGCATGATTTACAATGTCATCAGAGAACCACCCGAGTATAACATTGTGAACATATCAAAGGGAATGGGAGCCTCACAGACATAACACATTGGCCGTTACAGTGACATGAAGGGTGAAATCGTGGACCACACAGTAAGCTTATAAGTATTTGGGGGTGTTCCCGTAACAAGCCTGTGAGAGGAGTAGAACTATAAGATAAAACAAAAAGTAATCAATCCAGCAAGACCGACAAAGACAAACATGTAATGCCTAATGCTTTCAACTTTCTCTTTGCAATTATTTGTCTTTTGGGTAATTCTGATTAACCACATAATCCAAGGGGTTAGTAGTGAAGGAAGAGGTTAGAAATCGTGGTAATAAACTCCCATAGATAAAGTCAAAACTTCAACAACAACAAAATGTTATATGCAACTTGCTTGATAAGTAAGATCAAGAATGAGATGAGAAGGAATAGTAATGACAAATAAACACAATATGCAATATGGTTCAGACCTATAAAGAGGCCCTACGTCCACCTCTAATAGTTTTGCAACCAATATGGTTCAGACCTATAACGAGGCCCTACGTCCACCTCTAATAGTTTTGCAACCACCCTGATTGAGTCAAAAAAAATGTTTAGATAAAGATATTCAAATACACAATTCTAAAACCTGAATTCGAAAAGAAAAAAAAAACAATTTCCTTTTGATCCCGGCTATAAGAGATCAAAAACTGTTTACTTCTGCTCGTGGACACGGGAAACCGCAACACCATATTTGACTCATGGCCAAAGCAAGGAAACCACACATCTTCTTTACTGAACTTGGAAGATCATCAAAGTTGGGGACACCGCCCTTAAATTCATGCTTATTGGTTATTGCTTATTTACCTTGAAGCACATCTTTTCTCCTCCATAGTCAATGTCAGTGTGAAAGCAAGGAGTATAAGTACATGGATTGAGTTTGTGAGCTTCCCTAAAGATATGCAAGGTCTATAGAAGGATAAATTTAAATATGAGAACTAATGCAAATATAAACACAATATCACAACAAGGACAATTATCAATTAAATTCTATTACGTAAGTAGAACTGTAAGATTACTAGAGGGTACCTATTTATAGGAATATGTTAGTGTTAGCTTGTAGGGTTATGAGAGGAGTGTCTGGACACCATATGAATGCTAAATCAAGTAAAACTTGCCTTCTTAAGAGTAGTTGTGTAATCATCAATATCTCAAAGAAACTTGTACTTTGACCAAGATGCAGTTCGATCGAACTGTCACTTCTTCCAAACATGTGAATGATCAAGAGTTACTTGCACATAGGTTATATATTTGATTGAAATAATTTTTTAATCTCTATCACTCAAACATAAGTTCAAATTAGATGTTGTTTGGTCAGACTAAGAGTTGGACCAAGAATAATCCTCGAGTCTCAACAATTATTCCAATTGCTCTTGGTTATTAATGTTAAAACGTCCCTCATTTTTGTGGTCCTAAGTGTTTCATTGAAAAATATTTGTTGGCTATATCATAAAAATAGTTTTCAATCCTAATTTTTTTCAATTAAATCTCATATGCACACTGGCTCTTACGTTCATAACAAAGGGTAATCAATGTCATTTTCTCAAAAACACTAATTATATGCAAAAATAATAATTAGTAGACACACTACCTTGTGAATAGAACAACATAGTTCTCACAATGCTTTTCCATGTAAATTCTTTTCTAGCTCATCTATATCATATAGACTCAATAGCATTGTCCTTTAGGTGTAATCTAGTACCTTTTTGGAAATGCAATTTAGGAAATATTACACTCATCAATTAGGTGTATAACAATTTCCTTGGCCAACAGTTTACAAATTTTAATAGTGATACATATTATCCATAAAATTAAAAATGATTTAAAATATACGCAAATAACTTCATGGATCATACAGTTTTAACATAAGCATCATATTTGAGGCATACAATAAAAATTGAGTTCAAGAACATAGACATATAGGAACACCCTTCATGTGACCTAAGTTTATATGGATGAGTCTAGACTCCACAATACCAAAAGATCGTTACATTCCACTCACTTTCACGTGGAGCAGGTAAATCTTAACTGGAAAACCCTTAAAATGGGTGTTGGGAACCTAAAATAGGGAGGAAAACTATGAGACTGAGACCAAAGTCCTAATAGAGATAAAACACATACTGGACATTTAAATATGCAAATTGATTATTTATGATGAATTAGGAAGTACTACCTTACATGAAAACATTAGCAAAACATATTAAAGTAGTAAAAGAACTATCAATAAATGAAGTAAAGTGCTAAAGAAGTAAAACTACATGAATTGGTTACTATATTTGTAATATTTCTTTGGGTAGTTTAGAATGTATCATCCAAGCTGCTAAATAGTGACTACGGTGTCCCCTAGTACACCATATATGATCTTGCAATTATCAAGTCACACTAAGATTTTGCCAAACCTCAGTCGGTGTGAGTATAAAGGTTAAGGCTCATTAGCATGTGACCTTCATAGAACATCAAGCCCATGCTTACAAACTCAATTCATGACACCTATCATATCACATTGGTAGAAGAGTTGTATGACTAAAATAAGATGAGGTATCGACTGCATTCATATCAACAAGGAACTTTAGGGCTTTGATGTCACCATACCTCATTTGGATTATCATTAACCCACATATACTCCATATTATATGGCTTTGATTACATTCTCACATCCCCGGACTTCTATTAGAGAACTTTTTTTTGCCTCTACAACTAATGGACAATGGAGAAGTTATACAATCATAGAAAAGCTACAAGAATTTTAGTTTTACTGAGTAATTAGTATATATACTCATCTTTCATCGAATGCAAAGGTAGAATCCAGAATTGTAGGATAATTGATAGACAATTAAAGTACTGAATATTACAAAACCCTAATTCAGGTACAACATCTCCATATGGAGATAGCAATTTCCCAATTTCAATATTTACAGACCATGTCAGAACAAGGGATCAAAAGCTATTTTTTCTAGTAGAACATCATATTACAATAGTGAATCATTTTTTGAAAGATTCACTAAAAATATCTCGTATGAGCTCAATATGGTAAAAATAGTATTAAGTGCCTAAATTGGAAATTTAAGTCAAGTTACATACAAAAATTATATCTTTAAGCTATATCATAGTAAAACATGTCATATTATTTATATAATAGGAATTAATACTAAGAAAAATGAGAATAGTTAAACTCCCAATGATTTTATTCAAAATACCATAATGAATTCATCTTTAGCTTATTGTTCATGCATTTAGTTAATATATGTAGGAATTGAACCACACTGATTACAAAAAATAGGTTAAATCACTCACTTAAGGATCAAGAATGTATCCCAAAATAAGAATATGAAAACCTAGCTCTAAAGCTTCACCATACAGCCCAAAAACGTGCACTCTTGCATGTACTAGCTTGAACTAGGCCAAAGAAGAGAACAATGAGATACTTTAGGTAGAGAATCAAGGATTCAACCATAGAATATGGAGAAATCCATGAAAGAGGGTATAGAGGATATAAAATAGTAATAAAATGAGAACATGGGAAGAACCATACATGGATTCATGCTACAAGTACATAAATGTGATTTCAAGCTTTGATATTGTGTAAACTTGACAAATCACTAATATGCAATAGGTTTTCAGCAATAACCATATTTGATGAACGATTTAGTAGGGATCTAGGTTCAAATGGAGTCCACATATATAAGAAATTTTGTGATAATTGCATTTTAACCACTATACATGCAACTTTGACCCAATAAGGTCTTTTTTGACCTCAAAACTCATTCAAAATGCTCAAGGGCCACTTAGTTTCACCTCCTCCAACCGTGTAGACTTTCCTTAACACATGCCCACCTCAAAATATGCTTAAAGAATCCCACAAACATCTATTTCAACCATACTTTTAACATGTCTTGATTTGGCTCCAACATGATTTGACCACCCAATGCGACCGAAGTAACCCACACCCTTCCTAAGTACACATTAACCATCCAAATGGGTTGAATTGCATGAACTGGTCCACTTTGACCCATCCAAAGCAATTTTAGCAACCTTCTATTAACATGCTTGAGTCTTTACAGCCTGCTGCTAATGCAACATATGATTTATTTGGTAAGTGCAACCTATAATGGACGTTTTTCTAAATCTAGAACTTAAAACATTGATTGAACTATAATTTGACCATAGATTGTCCACATTATTTTTAATATATATGTAAAACATCACAATGAATGTTTGTTAACTTTTAAATTAATTTAAAAACAAATCCACAATAAATCACATAGATTACAAACTTAAGGAAAATAAATCAAGCGTTAAGAAAGACACGATTTAGGGTCTCATAGTTAAGTTATGGAAGTATTGTCCTATCCATCTCTTATAGGTATATAATCTTCCTTTTTTCTAGGCCATTAGTTGTGTCTATATCCATCTTAGTCTAAAAATCCTTCTAACTCATATTCCCAAAATTCCCCACCATGGTCAATACTAATGGTGTTAATCCTAAGTTGTGGAATATTTTCCACTTTAGTGTAAAACTTAGTGAATATACGAACAAATCCCTTTTTTCTAATTAGCTAACTCAAGTAAATATGAAAAACACTAATAACCACAAACCAACACTTCTAGAGACTAAGCGGTTGCATTTTAGTTGGTCTACATAGGTTCATATGGATAGGCTTTAAAGTTATATGTATAACTATGACATTGCAAAACTATAATGAGTTTTAAATTTATGTTCCTTTTGTGCAAGGTTAAAATTCTCCCTTTTTTATAGTAGCTCGGTAATTCCTCTAACGGGGTCATGTTTAAGTAGTTTGTGTAGAAGATGCATGTTGAAATTTCCTACTCTTCTTTCTGAAGGACTCCATTTTCTTCACAACTAATTAAAATCACCCCTTTATCTAAACTAGTTGAATTTTTCTTAATGGTATAAAGACTACAATTTATGTAGTCATAAATAAAATCACTATAATCCCCAAAAATTGCATACAAGCATATCTCTTAAATAAAACATGAAAAATATTATTACATTTTGATTGATGTTAGTCACATTTTAATACAATTCATATACTAATAAAACATTCTTTGTGATAGATTTTAATTTTTGTTCCTAATTCTAATATATTTAACTTTGTCATGAATCCTTATCTATCCTTCTCCAATATATTGAGTTTATTATTTTCTTCACTCATGTGTTGGGAGAAGCCACTATTTTTTGCAACACACTTAGGGATTGATCATTATACCGTATGGCCTCTACTGCATCCTAAAAACATTGGAACAAACTTCTGTCCACTATAAACTAGTGAGGCTTCTTAGAAGAAAAACTAAATGGAGAATTAGAGTGTGATAACACCCAAATTAGCGCATATTTTTTATGCATTTTATCTATAGTTTTGTGCCACTTTAGTCTTAATATGCACTCTTTTGTTCATGTTTTATGTTTTCTGTCTCTCCATTAGATAATGTAGTGAAAATAGCTAATAATGTAGCTAATTATCCTATTTTAGACTTGCAGGAACCGAAAGTAGCCAATTTTGGGACTCTCAAGTATCGAACCTGAAAAGACAAGAATTCCAGCAGTTGGCCGATACGGCTGCCCGATAGGGCCTGGCCGATACGACTTCCCGATAGGGCCTGGCCGATACGACTGCCCGATATGGTCTGGCCGATAGGGCCTGGCCGATACGACTGCCCGATAGGGCCTGGCCGATATAGCTGTACAATAGGGTCTGGCCGATACGGCCTGCCCGATATGGCTGGCCGATACAGCTGCCTGACACTCCCCCTGCCCGACACGGTCTTCGAGCGATAGTCATATTGGCCCACCTAATGCCTCAAGATCGAAGCCACAGATGAAGGACACGTGGACCAAAAAAAGCTACAACTCTCATCAACTCACTGCCTATAAATAGCAACTGCCAGCCTACAAAGAGGGGGGTCAGAGGGAGGTCCCTGCAAGAGCTAGTTCCTAGACCAAGGAGCTAGTGTGTCGAGTTCCCCAAAAGTCTACTGTCTGATACAGTTGCTCGATATGGTCGGCCTGATACGGTCTGTCTGATACGGTTGCCCGATACAGTTGCCCGATACGGTCTGTCCGATACGGTCTAGAGAGAGAGAGCCGAGGAGTCCAGAGGGACGAAGAGAAGACCCAAGGGCCGAGATCCGACCTGCACAGAGGCCAAGGAGCAAGAGCCACCTCTCCTCTATGGGCTATATCTCTTCCCTCTTCTCTTTCATTCTACTGCATTCCTTTGTTTCTTATACAAACGATGTTTATCCATCTTTGTTCGGTGCCAGCTATGCTTTTCTATGGCTAGTTAGCTCCTTCTTGGCTATGTAGCCCGATCTGGGCATGTTTATATACTTTTGCCTTAAGCAAGTAGATTCATATCAGATCTAGTATGTTGCATATTCTATTTTCTCTTTCTAAGTTATGATTGCTAGTTTGGTTGATCTCTTACTCGCTTGAACTGCTATTTCTACCTGTATCGAGAGATCTGTTGTAGGAATAGCTAAGAGACGATAGTTTGGATCTGAACCCGAGAGGAGGGCGATTCGAGGTATTCTGTTCCTAACACCCCAGAATATCCTAAGACCCGAGAGGGAACTTCGTGTATCCCGAGGTGTTGATATGTCATTCCTCGAGAGAGGGTCATTGACATATTGTTGATGGTTTTAGTCACGCATCGCGCAAGCGAGTGGGACGACCCCACAGGACAGATGCCAATGTGCGTATTAGATTCTTGCTTGGGTGTTCAAGTATTGTCTATGCCCAAGAACGAGTGCATAGAATACCCCGTTTGTGGTTACATAGCCAGGAACTCTCTTTCTCTGATTAGTAGACTCACGAGCTCTGTTTTGTTTTGTTTTGTTTTCTTTGTTTTGTTTTATATCGTGACAACCCGCTAGACTAGTTCTAGCAATTACTTTTATCGACTATCATCTTGGCTTATCTGACTAAAGAACAAGATATGTGGCGTCCAAAACGTCACCACGTCCCTGTGTTCGACCCCGTATGTCTACTTCGACCCCGTAATAAAGTTGTGGGGGCCTAGATGGTTTCGGGTTACAAATTTAAAGCTTGATTCCTTCTTTTGTCCCGCGTTCATTTCCAGACGCGTGAAAAAGGTCGATCAACTTTTGGCACCGTTGCCGGGGAGGTGGTTTTCCACGTTTACACGCCTAGTAGATTTTTGTTCAGTCACTATAAGTCTGTATATACATGCATAGTTTTCCTCTTTCTTTACACATACTTGTTCATATATACTAAATCACTTTTCTTTTTCTCATACCTTTTTTTTCAGCCATGGACCTTGCTTCCGCAAGACAAGTCATCTTGTCCACTTGTCCTCCTGAGTTTTTCCGCAGTTCCAACTACTGGCAAATAATTGAAGGTCGTGCTCTTCAACTAGTCGAGTTATACTCACCTCCACCATCGTCATATGTTGAAATTCCAACAAAGGAGACTGTCGGTCAACCATCGACCCCCATTCTATCATGGGATCAAGAACTGATTAAGGCAGTAGAGTTGTCTAGGGAAAGTATTCAAGCACTCACCTCCTTAGCCCCTAATCTCCAAGAAGATGTCGATCTGTTGCAACAACTTCTAGAAGAGTAGGATCATCATCTCAAAGTAGACACCGAGGTTGTAGACTGCAGTAGAAGTCTAGTTCAAACTATTGAGCGAGGATTCATTCAAGCGCATCAGTTTGGTACAGTAGGTCAGCAACCGATGTGCATGGCAGAATCGACAGATCTCGAAAGCATTGCTGCTCAAGTACAACAACTCCATGATAAAGATGTTGAACAAGGCGGGAGGCTCCAAGAGCTCATCGATTTGGTTACAATTCGGTTACAAATGCCATCACAAGACAATAAAGACATTAGTCATCAAGTCCATTCCATTGAGTCTGAAGTGGAGTATGCACCATCATCGTATTCAGACCATCAACTGGATTCACTAGGATTTTTCTTTGAAGACCAACCCACTTGGGGAAGCCCTTCATTCTCTCCAGATGACCCAACTGATGAACCAATGGAAGAAATGAGTCATAGACATGAATGGGTCTATGATGACGATGATGAAGACTTGAAAAGCCAATCGACCTCACAACCAAAAGGTTGGTTTGAGGAACCAGAGTCAGATATTGAACTAGACCAGAGCGACATTTCTCATATTGAGACTTGTCATTTCTCTTTGAGAAGTACACCAACCATGGTTTGGAATGATTTTTTCGATGATGACGATGACGACAGCTGCTCGACATGGAGCAGTGAGTATAGTAACGAAGACAAGTTGGAGCAGTACGAGCCATCATTCGCCACCATCCCTTTACAAGGCTTGGTGGACGTCAAGGGGGCAGGATGGACGGTTCACTACAACATGGATGTTGAGCATGAAGACACCCCTGACTCCACGCCAGGTGATAAGCTTGGGGTGGTAGAACTACAAACAGATTCTTCATGGGGTACTTTTTGCTCAGAAGATGATTGGATGACTCAGACAGTACATGAAGATTGATCTGAGCATCGAACCTCAAGTGCAGAGATGGAGAGAGAAGATATGAGTTCTCAAGATGACGTCCAACCTCTCTCATCTATTTCATCCTGTGTCGACATTCCAGGACCTTCATTTTTAGATTCATATAATGAAAGGTACCTTGAGGATGATTTGCCAAAGAATTCATCCCAGTGTAGCTCAAATCAATTCCAGCACAAATATGACTTCATCGAGTCGCCAGATTTTACTTTTCTTCTTCAGACTCGGCATGGCCAACACATCCGCCTATTCTACTCATATTATGTGGCGAAACCCGTCGGCAAGACACAGGTGACACTGGTCCCAAAGCTGAGAATTTGGGATCCCAGTGTCGGTATCGTGGGGCAGCCACCCCCTTTTCTTTTACCCACCCTCCCGCCCTTTTATTACAATAAATTTTGCTTTTCATGTTCTTATTATTTTCTTTCCTCTAACTATTTTATATCCTTGCATCCATGCATCATCTTTAGAACTTCAATAACTGCCATTAACAATCATGCATTCCTGCCTCACTATTTCAAGATTAAGTCTTGCTCGAGGACGAGCAAACTCTTAAGCTTGGGGTGGTAGGCTTCGCCCTTCTTTCTCTTCACCCTTCTTGCATGCATGTTTATTTCTTGCATATAGCATAAGCTTGTAGCTTCACAATTATGTCTATGTGGTGCGACTCTAATAGATAAATGCTTGACTTTATGCCTAATTGTGCAGTTTTCATCTTAAAAATTGCTTGACCTCTCGCTTGACTTGCTCTTTGACTCTTTCCTTGAGTTTGGTAATAAATCTAAGGTTATGTCCCTTTTTCATAGCTTAAAGCTAAATTCCCTTGATCTATGTTGTGAATGACAAATCCATGGTAAAGGACCATTGGAATGGGCTAAATCATGATTAAAGTCTCCTAGATGCGAATTTCACAAGCTTGCCTCTATTCTAAGGATTCTTGAATCATAATTGCTACTTCTCACACAGGTATCAAGCATATTATGATGGGCTTTGAGCTATGATCAAGATGAAATGTTTCTCCTTGATGGACTATGTGCCTTCTCACATTAGATTGAGTCAAAAAGATGAAAAATCTAAAAATGTGCAAAAGAGGCTTGGCCGCCCATAAAATCCCAAAAATATCTATATAGTTCTCACCCAAGCCTAAAAATAGAATGTAGATGATAAAAGCATGAGTGTGAACAATAAATGAGCGATGTTTTCTCTTTTAGGAGAGTTGAGGATGGTGCCCAGCCGGTGTAGGACTGTGCTCACGAATGCGGATATGTCGTGCCTGGTAGTACCACTCCAAATGCTCATTAGAGAGTCACTAGGAACCCCTAGGAGACCTATGAGATCATCTCAGTAGCAGGGTTGGTTTGAGCACAGTACGAGGAGTTCATCTCACTGCTTTGGACCAACTAGTTCGGACTGCAGGGACTGTTGCTCGTTACATGGACCAACCTGACACAGATCGGGATCCTCAGAAGTCATTAGAGTCTTTTTGCTTTGTTTCTTAGGACATGAATAAGTGAGAGGCATGGTATTCCTAATTGGTTTACATGGATTCATGTTAATGGCTCATTGCTCATCACCTGCGTGATCACCTATGTGTCAATTCTTTCATGTTTAATAATTATGGTTCAAACCCTTATGAGTATCGATAGGTTGTAGTGAATTTTCTTAATCTTGCCTGGAAACTCTTTGATCTTGCTTTGGTAGGATTGTGCCTGATAGGTGGGGGTTTGTTCTGAAATGACATGGATCAGGAGAATTGATGTTTTAAACTATTTTTTTTCTTAACCTTAACATTTATTGCCAAGCTTAATTTGGATGTTATCTTTTTGTTCTTTGAGCCCAGTCTTGCTTGAGGACAAGCAAGTTTTAAGCTTGGGGTAGTTGATAACACCCAAATTAGTGCATATTTTCTATGCATTTTATCTATAGTTTTGTGCCACTTTAGTCTTAATATGCACTCTTTTGTTCATGTTTTATGTTTTCTATCTCTCCATTAGATAATGTAGTGAAAATAGCCAACAATGTAGCTAATTAACCTGTTTTAGACTTGCAAGCACCGAAACTAGCTAATTTTGGGACTCTCAAGTACCAAACCGGAAAAGGCAAATATTCCAGCAGTTGGCCGATACGGCTGCCCGATAGGGCCTGGCCGATACAGCTGCCCAATAGGGCCTGGCCGATATGACTGCCCAATAGGGCCTGGCCGATACAACTGCCCGATATGGTCTGGCCGATAGGGCCTGGACGATACGAATGCCCGATAGGGCCTGGCTGATACAGTTGCCCGATATGGTCTGGCCGATACGGCCTGCCCAATATGGTTGGCCGATACAACTTCCTGACACTCCCCCTGCCCGACACGGTCTTCGAGCGACAGTCATATTGGCCCACCTGATGCCTCAAGATCGAAGCCACAGATGAAGGTCACGTGAACTAATAAAAGCTACAACTCCCATCAACTCGCTGTCTATAAATAGCAGCTGCCAACCTACAAAGAGGGGGGCCGGAGGGAGGACCCTACAAGATCTAGTGCCTAGACCAAGGAGCTAGTGTGTCAAGTTCCCCAAAAGTCTACTGTCTGATACGGTTGCCCGATACGGTCGCCTTATACGGTATGCCCGATACGGTTGCCCGATACAGTTGTCTGATACGGTCTGCCCGATACGGTCTAGAGAGAGAGAGAGTCGAGGAGTCCAGAGGGACGAAGAGAAGACCTAAGGGCCGAGATCCGACCTACACATAGGTCGAGGAGCGAGAGCCACCTCTCTTCTATGGGCTATATCTCTTCGCTCTTCTCGTTCATTCTACTGCATTCCTTTGTTTCTTGTAAAAACGATGTTTATCCATCTTTGTTCGGTGCCAGCTATGCTTGTCTATGGCTAGTTAGCTCCTTCTTGGCTATGTATCCTGATTTGGGCATGTTTATATACTTTTGCCTTAAGCAAGTAGATTCATATCAGATCTAGTATGTTGCATGTTCTATTTTCTCTTTCCAAGTTATGATTGCTAATTTGGTTGATCTCTTACTCGCTTGAACTGCTGTTTCTGCCGGTATCGAGAGATCCATTGTAGGAATAGCTAAGAGATGATAGTTTGGATCTGAACCCGAGAGGAGGGCGATCTGAGGTATTCTGTTCCTAACACCCCAGAATATCCTAAGACCCGAGAGGGAACTTAGTGTATCCCGAGGTGTTGATATGTCATTCCTCGAGAGAGGGTCATTGACATATTGTTGATGGTTTTATTCACGCATCGCGAGAGCGAGTGGGATGACCCCACAGGACAGATGCCAATGTGCGTACTTGATGCTTGCTTGGGTGTTCAAGGGTTGTCTATGCCCGAGAACGAGTGCATAGACTACCCCGTTTGTGGTTACATAGCCATGAACTCTCTTTCTCTGATTAGTAGACTCATGAGTTCTATTTTGTTTTGTTTTCTTTTCTTTGTTTTGTTTTATATCGTGACAACCCACTAGACTAGTTCTAGCAATTACTTTTATCGACTATCATCTTGGCTTATCTGACTAAATAAAGAGATCTGTGGCGTCCTAAACGTCATCACGTCCCTGTGTTCGACCCCGTATATCTACTTCGACCCCGTATATCTACTTCGACCCCGTAATAAAGTTGTGGGGGCCTAGAAGGTTTCGGGTTATAAATTTAAAGCTTGATTCCTTCCTTTGTCCCGCGTTCATTTCCAGACACGTGAAAAAGGTCGATCAGAGTGTAAGGAATGTTTTATGCTACTATCAGCCACTAAGTTGTGACATTATGGTTTAAAAGAAACTTGTAATTTTCATACTACTTTAGATAGCCTAGAAAATTTTACATGAATAGGGGTAATTTTGTGTTCATAGAATGAGCCTCAATTAGATGTTGTATGGATGAGCTAGAATCTAAATAGATTAAGGGTTCTACTATCCTTTATCTTTGCAGAGACAAATGTCACTAGTATTGTCTTGTAGTTCATCTTCCAGCATAGAGGTAGATCGACTTAGGAAGCTTGTACCCATGATAGTCCTACCTATGTGATCAACAACATGTATACCAATATCTACAATCTTGGAATGGTAATGGAAAGTTGAGTCCACAAATAGAATTGATGAACATCCAACCAACACCTAATTTCACTAATTACTAGACTTCTGGACTTGATATAGGCATTTGGAAAATCAGATATAGCCTTGGAATGCTCCTTGATGAGGACAATACAAGCTTCTAGACTTAGTTTCTTATCAGCATGAATCATGTTTTTTCATGATTGTCAAATTGCCCATCATGCAATGAAAAGTTGGATAGTTTCCACCATGTATCCGAGTGAGAGGGTGATACAATTAACCCACTCTTTCTTAGCCATCTGGAAGAAGAAAGAGTTAACTAATAACAAAAGACAAACTAGATTACTAAATGAGTAGTCGTGTACATAGTGAACCGATGTGTCTCACACACTGTTATAGACTTTTCACACCCCTATATAGGTATGTGTCTATGGAGCTTCCCCATGCTTTTCAAGAAATCCTAGTGCTACAACAGCCACAAGAATATCTTTAGATGAGAAGGCAAAGGGATTTCCAAAATTGTGTCTAGTTTCACAATCATGGAATGCCCTTCTAAGAATGACTCCATGTGTATGTTGATTGTTCTATGAAATCACATTGTAGTTCAAGTGGCCATGACCAAGTGTCAAAACAAGCTTCACTGTCTAGTGGAGGGATATGATGAATAAGAGGCCAAGATGCCTATGTGAGGTAGGCATGTATAAAGGACCAATACCACTATGAGTTGTCTAAAATCCTAGAACTAACTAAAAGGTCAGTAAAATCAAGGGGAGTCATGAAATAGGGATCAAGGCCCTCGACCAAGTGCTCATAGATGTTGCATTCTTTCCATAATGAATAACTTCTTAAGAGTATCAATATTCTTCTTAATGAAAGTGATCTAATCCCAGAAGGTAGATTGATATTTTCAAGAGTGAGACATGTTCCTGAGCATAAGATAAGTGCTTTGACCTCTGAAATCCTTGATTCCAAACCCACTAAAGTCCTTGCTCATCGTAACCTTCTTCCAAAAAACCATGTATAGTTTTTGTTGAAAGTAGTCATATTTCAACATTTTGAAAAGAGTACATCCCTCTCCTATAAATAGGAGAGGACACAACAAGGAAGAAAATAGTAAATCGTAATGGGTCTATTATACTTAGGCCTTTATTATGCATAAAATTTAAGTAAAAGGAAAATAGAAATACAGAGAATATATCTCAATACTCCTCCTCAAGCTAGAGCATATATATATATATATATATATATATATATATATATATATATATATATATATATATATATATATATATATTATGTCCATCTTGCAACATAGATCCTCAAATCTCTTGTTAGAAAGAATCTTTGTTATACTATCTACAATTTTCTCATGTGTAGACAGAAAAGGGATAGAGATCTTCTTAGTCATCACAAATCTTAGAGAAAATGACAGCTCACCTCTATATTCTTGTTCCTTTCATAAAAGATAGATTACTAGCAATTAAGGTAGCATCACAATTGTCACAGTACATCAGTATATCCTGAGTAATAGGAAACCCAAAGTCAGAATGAATAGATTTGATCTATAATAGCTCACAAGTAGTATGTGTCATTTCATGCTACTCATATTTTGCAATGGATCTGACAAGAACATTTAGTTTCTTAATTCACCAAGTAACCAAGTTACCCTCCTATAAAGGAACAATGGACAGAGGTAGATCTCGTGTTAGATTTACACCCTCCTTAATCAGCATAAAAGTATTTAGTCACATCTAGATGCCCATTTCTTTTGTAAAAAGTCATTGTCGAGGTGTGTTCTTTAAATATCTCAATACTCGACAGTATCTTTCCAATGACAATGTCTAGGATAATCCATAAATAGGCGAAGAACACCAAAAAAAGCATATATTCTGCCAAGTAATAGTAAGATATTAAAGTTTTCTGACCAAGAATTTATAGCTAAATTTATCTTCTAAGGGCTGAGTAGATTTTTCCCATAGATCATGTGCTTGATCTATAGGGGAGACTATAGGTTTGCAACCAAACGTTCATTTTTAGTAACTATGTCTATAGAATACTTTCACTGAGATAAAGATACTCCATCCTTGTTATGTGCTACCTCAATGGCAAGAAAATATTGTAGATGCCCACACTCTTTGATTATAAAATATTTCATAAGATGTTTCTTTGTATCAACAATTCCTACATCATCACTTTCAAATAGGATGATTTCATGCACATAAACAACAAGAATAATTATAACAGAAGTAGTGGTTTAGATAAACACAAGTAGTGGTTAAGATAAACACAAAATAGTCACAATGAGATAGTGTGAAACCAAATTAGTGTAGTGAAAGGGATAACTTGTCAAACCATACTAAGGGACTCTATTTGAGGCCATAAATCGCTTTCTTTAGAAAGCATACTTTATCAGAGAACTTCCCCTGAGCAACATAACCCAAATTTTGTGACATATAGACTGTCTCATATAAGTCTCCATATAGAAAAGCATTCTTAATATCCAAAAGATGTAAGTTCTAGCCTTTATTAAAAGCAACTGAAATTAGAATATAGATAGAATTAAGACTAACAATAGGAGAAAAGGTTTTGAAACAATCAATCACATATTTTTGTGTGTATCCCTTAGAAAAAAGTTTATCCTTTAGGTGATCAACTATCCCTTCAGGCAAGTATTTCATAACAAAATCCCATCGACAGCCAATATGTTTACAACATATTGGGTGATCAACAATGTCCCATCTCCCTCAAGAGTGAAGTGCATCCATCTCCTCATCCATGGCTTGTTTCCACCCAGAGTGTAGTAGTGCCTCTTGAACATTCTTTGGGATAGAAATTATATATAAATATGAAGTAAACTGATCCATGGAAGCATTGAAATGAGTTGTAGAAATATGTTGAGATATACTATATTTGGTGCCAGATCTCACCCCATTCGTAATGCAATTGAGTGTTAGAATCAGAGGTTGTAACAGAGTTTGTAATGTTACCATTATCTTGAGGTGGATCATCAGTCTTAGAAGATGATGCTAAAGTAGGGGATACTTTGGGTAGATATGTAGACACAGTGGAGTTAGGAATGGGCACAATTGGAAGTCACACTTGGTTACTAGTTTAAGAAAAGAAAGATATATCTTCAGAAAGGGTGATGTCTGCATTGACATACAAACATCATGAAATTGGATCAACACATGTATATCCCTTTTATGTATGAGAGTAACAAAGAAAATAACACTAGAAAGCATGGGGCAATAGATTATCACTCCAAAGTTGGTTATTATGAACAGAAACATAGGATGCCAAAAAAAATTGGAGGTAAAGCAAAGATTGGTTCATGGTAATCAAGAAGGTTATAAGGAATCTTATTTTGGAGAACATAAGAGGGAATCCATTAGATGAGATAATTGGCTAAAAGAATAGAATATCCCCAATAAAACTTAGGGACTTTCATTCTAATAAGGAGAGTGTGAGCTACATCAAGGAGATGCCTATTTTTTCATTTGACAAATCCATTTTGTTGTGGGTTGTAGGGACAAGAAGTTTCGTAAATAATCCTCTTGAAGATGCAAATATCTTGAAAACCATGTTGCACGTTCGTCTAGATCAAATACTTGAGATGCATTTTCTTTTCTAGTTTACACTTCGAAAAGGTGATCCCATGCCTCCTTGGCTGTGTCAGTGAAGATTATATTAGTAGAGATATGTGATATACAGCTAGTCAGTATCCAAGTGAGAACTAAAGAGTCATGTTCAACCCACTTTTTAGAATCTTCCTTTCTTTTATCGGAAGCTTCATTGGAAGATTTCTTTTTGTCATATGTGTCTTCTTGTGGTGTCGGTAGGGTAAGATGATCCAATTTTCTTGAAGAGTGCACATATATTTGAAAGGAGTGTAACCACAGGACATAGTTTAAGTCATTACATTTCACAAATGTTACACACTTAGGGTGTGTCTAGGAAATCCTAACAGAGGAAGAAGATGAACACATAATATACCAACACAAGGTATAATGGAAAAATAAATTTAGAGTAGAAAAAGGATCAAAAAGTCAGTAAAACTATGTTAGGAAGTTGACACGCTGTGTTGAGTGCAAAAGAATGCACATAAGCATATTCATGATGAAAACACGTCATGTTAGGCCACATACATGTTGTGTAGATAGAAAAATAGTAGATCTATATCCATAAAAGGCCCAAAATAGGTAGTGAACATTGTGGATCACCAAGACAAATATACATATGATGGAAAGTTCTAATCATATCAAATAATACGTACACAAATCACTATAAGAAGATGGTCATAGGTAACAAAATAAGAATGTCGTATAACTTTCCAAACAATCGACATTTAGGCATAAGGCCAATGAAAAGCCAATAAACCATTCTCTTAGATCCTCTTGTTGGGAAGAGGATAGGGCTAGAAAAGAGACTAGATCTCCCTTGGTGTTATCAGCAACATTTGAGGAAAAATAAGATGATGAGTGGGGATGGGAGGGGAGATGGAGGTGACTTCGTCTTGGAAAGGAGGGGTCTTAAGGGAGCTATACATCCTGCTCCGATACCACGTTCAAAGTAGCCATCTTTGAATATTCTAAAAAGAGTACAACCCTCTCCTATATATATGAGGGGACACAATAAGGAAGCAAATAACAAACCCTAATGGGCCTATTATAATTTGGCATGTATTACATAAAACTTAAGTAAAAGGAAAACATAAATAAAGAGAATACAACAACTAAAGATAAATGTATGTCAATAACAATTGAAGATAAATATATCTCAATAGTTTCCTTTGTTCATGATTGCTAAACTAGATTAAGTCCTTTTTGTGTTTGTTGATATCATCACATAGATATAGTAATAGCTTAAATGATAACATAATGTATGATGATAAAGCATGGAGAGTAGATTTTGTAAGAATTATTCTTTCTGCCAAAGATAGGTGGTGAGTTGACCTACTCATCATATGATCCTGGATAGAGTGAACAATAGAATCATGTGTGGACTTATTTATCTGATGATGTAGGATCAAAACACTGAGGTAGAAACCCAAATCAATTGTGTTGGAAATACCCAACCTTCTATATAATGTCGATTTTGTAGCACGAGTAGTATTTGGAGAAAATAAACAACATGTCTAGCCTTTGAGATAGATTGTCTTGAGATTCATGCAAACTCCCTAAGTAGTTTGTTAACTCTTGTATATTGTTTGTTGGATACTTCATCCATGATCAATTAGCCATCCACCAACATGAAATGAGACAAAGGGGTACCATTGTGTAAAAGGATAATATGCTAACAATTGCCATCCAAGACAGATTGTGAATTTTCCTAACTCAGGTGTTCCATACAGAAGATGAAAACATAGGTACTGATAGAATCTCTTTGGTAAACACCTTGAGAGTATTTGAAAGCCTTCATGGAAGAACATTTCCATAAAATTGAGGTACTTCAACTTATAATAATTTGTATATTGAGAGATACTATCTTCACTGCATCCTAGTTCTTTATAGTATATTTGATATAAAGGACCAATGCATGTAGTTGAATGATTTTTCAAGATCAAGTTTGACCCGAGGTCTTATTTTTTCAAGAGTGAGTAACTTCCTAAACTAGCAGGATATTTTCACTAGTGCACCTTACTAGAGTGAAGCTTGATTGGGTTTTTAATATCCAGGTGAAGAGAAGAGGTTTAATTATTTCACTAGGATCTTAGAGAGAAGCTTAAAGAAAGAGTTTTTCAATGGGATGGGTTGAAACTCACTGGATATCTATAGTGGTCAGGTCCTCGGGATAGGGACCTTGTAAGAGTCAGCCAGATGGTACCTATGATGAATTTCGATCATATTGTGGATATGATTGAGGATTTGACATGATCTAACTAGATTAAATAAACTCAATATTACCATTTGGAACAGGTGCTTTGGTTGGCTCCATCATAAACATGACACACTTGATCTCATTATTGATAGGGGCTAGAGGATCTCATAACCATCCAACATAGTCAACAGTAGTTTCTTCTAGGCTAGGTCTTCTCAAAGGTGTAGTCATAGGTCACATGAAGAAGGTCTGGATATGGGACTTAAGCCATGTTGGGGAAGGGATATAGGTGCCCAAATCATCTCGCACATGAGTAATTTTATTGTAGGTCCAACGAATCTTCACAAAGTAGTGAAAGAAATTTGAGTTTCCAACGTCACATTACACCATTGATATTGACTTTCTATTTCCAATCCTAGGTGGATTTTATTGAAGTGTTCTTGCAAACAAATCAATAATATCTCATTAGATAAGTTAGTACCATGATTAGAAGAACCTGACATGAGTCTATAAGGCACATGGTTGAGTTCTTTAACTAATGTTGTTTCTTCATATGCATGATGTCCCACTTGCTCGGTGTTGTTTTGAAAGAAGGAAGTGCTTCTAGGAAGGGTTTATTAGAGTCCTTTGCTAGAAGGAGTTCAAAAAAGGATTGTGAGATCTGACTCCATATCGATTTAATTTTGAAGAAAGAGTGATGTGATGTAAACACTCCATTGTTGGAGGAAAGGATTGGTTTGTTGTCTTTATAAAGATGAGGTAGGTATTGCATGGAGAAACTACCATTAATAGTTATCCTCTAATCATTAGAACCACTCTATCATGTTTATCAAGCATCTATAGGTTCTTGAAAGTGTAGAAGTGGCCCTCCACTTTCATGTTAGTTGGCCTTGTGGAGAGGAAAATAGAGTTGAATTTCATATTATCCCTTCGATCGAAGTGGCAACCACCACACCTATTATGGTGTCCATGATTGTATTAAAGTCACTAATTACTACCCACACTCCATAGATCGTGGATGAGATCTTAGTGAGGCAATTCCATAGGTCCCAATTTTTTGGATTGGGGATCCCATAGATGACAGTGAGATGTCAGGATCCATCAACTTTGTAGTGGATTAACTATAGGTGATTATTGATAATTTAAATATTATGTTTTGCATCATCACAAAGTTCCATATGCCCCAGAGAAATCCTAGTGCTTTGACTCTGTGAGATGAATGGTATCCAAGTTGTTTGATGATAGATACATCTTTGTCCCCAGTAATTGTAGCTTCAATCAACACAAGCATGTGTAACTTGTATGTACACCTATAACCTTTTAGAAGACAAATTTTATCCTTGATGCAAGCCCCTTGGATGTCTCAATATATGAGTTTCATCATGGAGGAAACTACTTTGGGGAAAAAGTGGTAAAAACTAGGCAAGGGCGGAGAAAAATACAATAGAATGATCATATATGCCCATCTCAAATCTTTAACTTTGATCATCTCACCTTGCAACTTTAAATCCCTCGTCACATCTGGAGATTGGCCTATGTTCCCAAATAGTTGATTAACTTGCCCTTCTTCCTTTCTATATCAGGGTTAACCACCTAGTGGATTCCTATT